>BSBM01000278.1:30064166-31418333 GCA_027924585.1 Larix kaempferi
AACTTCCTGACACACCCTTTGAACCTGATTATGGTTTCATCACTTCCCAGGCGGATCTTCCTCCTGTTATCACTATGTCACCCAGTGTTCACCCCCAGGAAACGAGTTCTTCTAGCAACGTACCTCGTACTATTACTCTACCCAACCTCCCTCCGAGACATGAAATCATGGCTTCCATCCAGTCTAGTATGGTTAGCCTAGCGAACTCTCCGTTAGCATCGGCACGGTTTAGACGCAGCACAGAGCAAATGCTCTCGTCAGTCTCTAGATATCCCCCTGACACTCGTCCTTCTGACTATAGGGATCCCAACATCCCGTCTAACACAGAATTTCGACACTCCTTTGCAGACAGTGCAGGACCTTCGGATGTTACCATACCTAGGTTCCTGCCGGATCCCCAAAACCTTTTCCAGGACATGAACTCGGACCCAGTTTTCGAGGGTCCTCCTACCATTGAACATGTCATGGACGACGCTAATACTCCTGGGCTAAATTCCCCGCATTTGCTTTCATCACCCATATTTGGTGCACATTCTATAAGGGATAACCCAGTTTTTTCCCCGTCCTCACCTGTTCGATATGGACGACCCCCTCCGCAAATAGGTACTTTTGGTGTCGTTGGCCAATCCACGTTATCATATTTGACCAGCGGCGGAAGAACGCTTAGTCACACTGCTGGATCTTCCGGTTGGACCGGAGGATCACCCTCAGCCACCATTTACACTATCTCAGGAGGTGGACAACCGACTACAGTGGTCCCCAACTCTAACTACCAAATTCCCCCTGGTGGGCCATCAACCCAACCAGTTGGTGGACAACCTTTTGTTGGGAACCCTGTTCCAAGTCAACAACCTCCAACTGGTGGGCCATCAACCCAACCAGTTGGAGGAAAACCTTTTGCTGGGAACCCAGTTCCCAGTCAACAGCCTCCTCATATAGGGCCATCCAACCTAACTGCTGGCGGACAACCTATTGGCTCGATCCAACAAGCTTCCCAACCAGCAGCGTCTACTCAGTTCGGTATGTACAATCCACCTGGCAGTGGGAAACCTTATTCTGGTGTTCCAACCGGGCCTTACTCTCAACAACTCCTGTCAGGCATACTTTCTTCTTGGGATACTCAAATCCCACAGAGTGGGGGGTACTCACTTTTTGGAAACTGGAACCAAGTTGGAGGGTAATCTCAGATTCCCCCCAACTTGAATTCTGGCTTCCCTTACCCTTCATCTGCTACAACTCCATGGAACCCATCACTACAATTTCCACTCGTTCCCCAAGGCGGAATGAGCCTTCCATGGACACCACCGTCGCAGCCACCCCCCAACCCTGCTATTGGAAACCCTTCACTTACACAATATAGTGGTAACATCCATGGAACACAACAATTCCAAGGAATGTTTCCCCAACAAGGAGCAGCAACTTTTCCTGGGTTTCAGCCACCCCAAGGTACTATACCCACTCAGCAGAACACTCACCAACCGGTTGCTTACAATCAACCGGTTAACCAGATGGCTTATCATCCACAGAATTTCCAGCAGTATCCCGCGGGAAACTCATATGGGTATAACACACAACAGTATGCTATGCAGGGCCCCCCAGGGTTCTTAGCACCACATGGTTATTACTCGTTCCCGCAGACCAACCGTCAACTTCCCTTTTTGGCCACACTTGATCTACCTGATTTGTCGAGGCTTATCAACGATCCTATATGGCATAAACCTCACTGGACACCTATTCCAACCAAACTACCATCGGACATTCCTAAGTTCGATGCCAAGCCCGGGGAAGACCCCAAGAACCACGTGATGACCTTCCATCTTTGGTGTTCATCCAACTCCTTGATGGATGATTCCATCCGACTTTGTCTCTTCCAACGTACGCTCACCGGAACGGCAGCAAAATGGTATATCGAGCTGCCACAACACTCTTTTCGTGATTTCAACACTTTGGCTATGCAGTTTCTGACACATTTCCATCTCCCCATCCGGTATGAGACTGGAACAAAACTGCTAACTTCACTGCGTCAAACCACTTCTACACATATTTCGGATCACATCCACGAGTGGCGAAGACGCCGTAGGCTAATAAAGGCACCTATTCCGGATCAGCTACTTGCTGATTGGTTTACAAAATCCTTTTTTCCTCCCATAGCCAGAGATATTGCTATGCACGGACAGGTTACAGAAGAACAAGCCATCTCGGCAGCACAATACATGGATTTGGTATATACTCAATCCGGTACTTTACATGAACTTCTTCCACATGCCTCTCGCGTTCCCACTGATCCAACAAAGCCTACCACTGAACCACCCTTTGATGGTATTGTTGGTTCAGTCAAGGCTCAGCCTGCTACCAACTCGACGGGACAACAAGCTTCTGCTTCGCCCGCTTTTACCCAGGCCGCTTCAAAAGCTTCCACCTCTCCTGCTGTCTCCTCCAAAGTGAATGCAGTCCAATCTACGTCACAACCATCCGGAGGAAAGAAGAAAAACAATCGTGGAAAACCCAAGAAGAACCAGCAGGAGAACCCCAAGCCACAACCTACCCAGAATGACCAGAAACCACGTCGGAAAGCTAAGTTTCCCTGCTTGATTTGTCAAGATGATCATTATACGCGTGACTGTCCCTACAAGGACGAGGTCAACAAGTTTGTTAAAGGATCCTCTCGTCCAGCAGTGCTAACTGACCCTTTCCCCCAACAGCAACAACAAATGGTTGCCCAAGAATCCCCACAAGGGGGCAACCCGACCAATCCTCCCCGTGGAGAGACGTCCACAAACCGCGAAATCCTAATGACAAGTAATGAGGAGATTAATATCACCACTCGTTCAAAGACTTATGACAACCCTCCAAGTTCAAACAAACAATCGGAGATAGCCAAAGGCAAATCTCCTGTTGAAGATCCGATTCCTATTCCCCCCCCTAACGGTCATCTCCATATCGAGAGACCACTCATGGACACAGTGCTACGCCCACCCAAGGGCACCATACGAAAGGCGACATTTAATCTGAATGCGTGAGCTGCCCAAAACTATAACATTGTCGAGGATTTGGCCCAAGCACCTTGCGCTATGTCGACTCTCGAGGTTCTCCAACAATGCCCCACGCAGCGCAAAACCCTACTTTCAGCACTGGGGGCACTGGACCCAGATACTTCAAACTCCATCATGTTTAACTTGGAACACGCTAAACCTAGGCTTTCTCACCAGTTAGCCTTTCAGGTGCATACAAAAATCCGTGGGAATGTCATCCACCGCACTGTGTTAGATGAGGGTGCTTCCACGTCAATTATGTCTTTGAACTGCTGGAGAGCCTTAGGCTCACCCGAGGTCACAACTTCTCCCACTACTCTCAGGGCGTTTGATGGACATGGTTTTCAACCATATGGACTCATTCCCTCAATCGGTGTTGAACTGGGGGGCAAAACAGTATCCGTACACATCGAAGTCGTAGATGCACCTTTGGATTACAATCTCCTACTTGGTCGGAATTGGTTCTATGCCATGACCGCCATAGCATCTACAGTCTTCCGGATTGTACAATTTCCTCATGAAGGGAAAATTGTCACTATTGATCAATTGGATTACTGTATCCCAGACTCCCATCCAAACTCCACCAATACCGTCCCGTTATTGGATCAACCTCGGTACCGGTTCCAAGACATAGGTGTTGGTCTCATGAAGGATTCTTCCCTCATTGGAGTTTTTCCAGAGCTGGGATCCCATCTTCAACCAGTCAACATGATTTCATCGCATGTCACCCCTTCCGATGATTCATGGGTGATTTTGAGTACTACTCAGATCCAAGGCTATGGCAATTCCATGCCTTTGAACAGAAACCTTGCAGCATATGACGCGATCGAATCAGCCATAGATTGGGTCGACTATTCTACTGATCACACCGTGGCACAACTCTCGACTGAAACTCATCCACACCCACCATTTTTTGATCCTCTCAACTTGATTTTTCCCACTGACGAATCAATTATGGAGGTTATGTGCGGTGATGAGCCACCATGGGGAGATTTTCATCATCGATCTTCATTCCCCACCATTCAGTCACTTGAGCCTGATACCAAATCCAGCGTTTCACTTGGGATGGTTCAAACCAAGTTCCCCACTTTCCTCGACGAGGTATTTTTCGAAGGCAACTTGGCCAATCTTATGGCAACCACTCCCATCGATATTTCAGTGAAGCCTGGTATCGTGGAAAACGTACACATTGGCAAAACATGTACTCCCCTCGAAACGGAGTTCTATAGTGCCTACTTTAAAACTTTCCGCGATGTTTTTGCTTGGAGTTATGAAGAGATGCCAGGAATTGACCCCTCGATTGTGGTCCACGAAATTCCAACTTTCCCTGGCGCCCGACCTGTTCGACAAAAGCTTCGACCCGTTCATCCTCGTAAGGCAGCCGCCATTAAAGCAGAAGTTGAAAAACTTTTGCGTGCTGGTTTTATCTATCCTGTCCCATTGACAGAATGGGTATCCAACATCGTTCCCGTAGCCAAGAAACAGGGAACGATTAGAGTCTGTGTTGATTACCGTGATTTGAACAAGGCTTGTCCCAAGGACAACTACCCAACTCCGTTTATCTACCAGATCATCGATAACTATGCCGGAAGTGTTATATTTTCATTTATGGATGGCTTCTCTGGCTATAATCAGATCGATATCCTCCCAGCCGACCAGCACAAAACGGCCTTTATCTGCCCTTGGGGGATCTTTGCATATCGAAAGTTACCTTTTGGCCTGAAAAATGCCGGGGCAACTTTCCAACGGGCGATGTCCTACGCATTCCATGACATCAAACATATTGTAGAGCCATATCTTGATGATCTTCCCGCTCATTCTCGGACTCGAGAAGACCATCCAGACCACTTGAGTGCCATTTTCGAAAGGTGCCAGCGCTACAATATACGTTTGAACCCGCATAAGTGTGTCTTCTGTGTAGAAGCCGGAAAATTGTTGGGCTTCATAGTCTCCAAAGACGGGATACGTCTAGATCCCGCAAAGGTAGCAGCTATCATAGCCCTGCCTTCACCTACCAATATTCCAGAACTTCAATGTTTGCAAGGGCATGCAAACTTTCTACGTCGTTTTATCTGCAATATGTCCGAGATAACAAAAGGCTACATGCGGCTTCTCAAGAAGAATGTTCCCTTCACATGGGATGACGAAGCCCAACGCTCCTTTGACAATTTAAAGGAAGCCTTAACCAAAGCTCCTGTGATTCAACCCCCCAATTACACACAGGACTACATCCTTTATCTCGCAGCCTCAATTTCCACCATTGGTATGGTGTTAGTCCAGGAAAACCACAACGGCATAGAACATGTGGTGTACTATCTCAGCAAGAGTCTTCTTGACTCTGAAACTCGCTACTCACATGTTGAAAAGCTGGCTCTGGCAACAGTATTTGCTGTCCAGAGATTCCGTCACTACATCTTACTCCGCCGGACCACCGTCATTGCCGATTTCAATCCAACATACTATATCCTCACACGACAAGTGCTTGGGGGAAAGTACTCCCGTTGGATTGTCATCCTTCAAGAGTTTGACTTGGAATTTGTCAAAGCCAAGTCTAAGAAATCTCTGGTCTTCGCTGAGTTAATTTGTAACCTGCCCTGTGCTACTGAGCAATCCGAGCCCATTGATTCTCTTCCCGATGAATCATTGTTCCTCATTAGCACGTCTGATCCATGGTATGGGGATATCCTCCTATATCTCCAAACCCAACGCTTCCGTCCCGATCTCACCCGCAATGAACGGCGACGTATCAGACATCACGCAAAATACTACCTTATAGTGAACGATACTCTGTATAGACGTGGTGTCGACACTGTCCTTCGACGCTGTTTGACCTTAGATGAAGCGGAACGCGTTCTCAACGAATTCCACGCTGGAGCATGTGGTGGTCATCTCTCTGGGATGGCTACGGCCCAGAAAATACTACAAGCAGGATACTTCTGGCCCTCAATTTTCAAATACTGCATTGAAACAGTCAAGAAGTGTCCGCCATGTCAATTTTTTCATGGCAAAGCACGCTCGCATCCTGCTCCACTCCATCCCGTCATTGCCGTCGGCCCCTTTTCCAAATGGGGCATCGATTTTATGCACTGTAAGCCCACTTCAGCCGGGGGGCATAGCTATGTCATAGTAGCTGTCGACTATTTTACAAAATGGGCTGAAGCGATGCCTACATATGCTGAAGACGGCAAAACAGCAGCGCAGTTCATATTCAATCATATCATAGCTAGATTTGGTGTCCCACAGTCTATTGTGACCGATCATGGTTCCCATTTCAGAAACCATATGATCGAAGAACTAAGTGCCAAACTGGGTTTTCTCCACGAAAACTCAACCCCGTATTACCCACAAGCTAATGGCCAAGTTGAAGCCATTAATAAAGTCCTGAAACGAATGATTTAGCGCATTGTGGGCACCCAGAAATCTAATTGGCACTCAGCTCTGTTCTCAGCACTGTGGGCATACCGAACCTCAGTGAAAAGTGCTACTGGGTTTACACCATTTCAATTGGTGTACGGCCTAGAAGCCATTCTCCCGATTGAATGTGAAATTCCATCACTCAAGATAGCCATAGAGCTACTTCCACACACTACTTCCGAAGAAGAACGGTTTCTATACCTAGCCAAGCTAGATGAAACCCGCCGCGACGCCGCTTTGGCTAATGAAGCTCACAAAAAACGCGTCAAAGCTCAATACAACAAATCCGTTCAACCTCGGATCTTCAATGAGGGTGACCTCGTACTTACATATGATCAGATGCATGATAAGCTTGGAAAAGGTAAACTTGAATCTATGTGGTACGGCCCCTTCATTGTAAAACGTGTCTTAGAAAAAGGAGCCTATGAACTAATCGATTGTGATGGTACGCCATTGGCACGGCCCCGCAACGGGCTATACCTCAAACGTTTCTATGCGTGAGGTTAGCCTACGCAGGTTACTTGTTGTACATAATGTACTTAGTTTGCTTTTGCTTTCTTTTTGGTGTGTGCATGGACCTCATGTATCCACTCTTACTTTGACTCGTGACTTTATGCGCAGATGTCTGCCTACTTTGGATTCGCCGACGGTGCAAGCCGACATACCCAGAATCTCGCTTCCGCGGCATGGGTGATCTATTCCCCCACTGGCGAGTTGATTTCTTCAGGAGCCAATTGTTTAGGTCCTGCAACCAACAATATCGCGGAGTACCATGCAGTCATTGGTCTCTTGACAGAGGTTGCTTCACTCGAGATTGACTCCTTATCAGTCTTTTTAGACTCCCAACTCGTGGTTTCTCATCTAAACCGTGTTTACACAGTTCGCGATCCTACATTACTTCGTTTATTTCGAAGAGTACGCCTCTTGGAACGGTCATTTAATTTTATCACATATCAACACATACCGAGAGAATTCAATTGTATTGCCGATTCATTGGCTAATTACATTTTGGATTGGCATCTTGCCCATACATAAAAACATCATAAAAATAAATAAATAAAATGCACAAGTCATTGTAAATATTTAGATCACAAATAGGTCCATATCACTGTATATAAGAGTGTTTTTTTTCAAAAATACATAAAGTTTGTGTCAAAGACAAAATTGGGGATCAAAGCCCATATACAAAAATTGGCCCTCAAAGCCTACATATCGCATACATGCCGCAAAAAGATCAAAGGACCATCTATGGAGACCTAGGAGATCTATCATGTCCCTCATCGGACTACTCCCGCTGCTGGTGGTAACACACTACAGCCCGAACCACCCTGCGAAGAAGTCGACTGATACGACCAGGTACACCCACAGTATACCGCTGGAGGTGGTAAGGGACGTCATCCATCCGCATAGCAGGGATACCATGAGTCAATCCCTGCAGGTTCCTCTCAATGTCCCGAACGCCTCCTACCTCGTCTTCATCTTCCTCTTCGTCAGGAACAGCTTGACGATCGACACCACCACGACGTAGTGGAGAGTATCCAGCTGGCCTCTGTGGTCCACGGTCTGCAACATGCATGCGAATATACATTAGGCGTCTTTTACACATTCTAAAAAAGCAATAAAAATTAAATATTCAAAAAGGAAAAAATACATATCCATGAAGGTCATACCAGAGTTATCCCAGTCATCATCCTCCGGCAATGCCAAGTCGATGTCCTCACGGAAATCTACCCCTGAGTAGGGATAGTCATCAATCATGACTATCTGCTCCTCTAGCCAAGAGAAGAAGTCCTCGCCAAAGGCTAGCCGCTGAGGTCCCCCGAGGCGTCCAGCATAGTCACTCCATCGAGCCATCCATGGCTCAGTAGGTGGACGAGGGCGCATAGATATCTGTGGGCGCATTAGTGGCACCCTCGCCAAAAAGAAAGTGACCAGGATGCTCCCATAGCCAAACTGGGTATTTTTCCCAGTCCTACACTTGTGCACTTGTTCTTTCAGATTGGACAACACTGCCTCACACCAGTTGAAAACTATTCCTCCCATGCACTTTGCTGCGAGATTCACCTGTGTGCGGGATGCCTGATGTGGACTCACGCTTCCCGCTGCACGCGTGATAGTGAATAACACGGTTTTTACAGGAAGATTTATGACCTCCTTTATGGCCACCTTCCCACTTTTCTTACTCGAACCCGCCTGGCAATACCGAGCAATCAAGTCATCTGTGCTTGATTCTGAAGCTAAGTATCCGGTAAAGTTCACCCGGGCCCCTCTTTTCGAGAGGCCCGTGAGGAAATAAATATCCTCGAGTTGGATTTCAAGCACATGCTCTCCCACTCGGAAAGCTCGAATGTCAGGGTCCCACAATTGGATAAGATGAGTAAGGAGCTTAGGTTGTTGACGAATCCCTTTGGTTTTGAAGAACTTTAGCAAACCACATTCTCGCAATGCGGTCACGGTTGGTAAGTCATTTTCGGCTGCAAAATCATCCGCTTCGTTCTCTCTCTCTTTCTAGCTTACCATTTTGCTCCGAATAAGTTGCAAATCCCTGCAAAAGGTCAAACAAAACAATTAGTAACTATTTAGCAACTTAGTTCCAGCAGGAAATTGGAGCAAATTTGATTTTTTAAACTCAAAATTCGCCTGTGCCGCGTCTGAGGGATATCCTACCGCGCGGCAGTCCACACTACCACGCCCCGGTTTGGGGATACAGCGCGGTACTGTTAGACAGTACCGCATTTTTTGATAGGGCCCCCACGCGGTAGTGTGAAGGGCGATTCTTGCTCAAAAGGGTTCGCTAAAAAATCAAATTTTTCCTAGTGAAAGAAAAAATTTCTTACATAAAATGAAAGAGGGGCTCAAGCACTCTTACCTGGTGCAGACGGCGGTCGAAATGGTGTCCCAGAACTCCCAGTATGGATCCTTGAAATCTTGCTCCTAAATGGGTGAAAATGTCTCCTTTGGGTAAAAAACACAAATGAATAGTAATTTCTATTTTTACCATTCCTTATATAGCATTTTTTCACATTTTTTTAATTAATTAATTAATTACTATTTTAAATAGTTGAAATAAACCCTTGTTCACATTGCTAATGTCCAGTTTTTGAGCATTTATTGACAGGATCCTCGGTAGAAATGCGATACATTCACACTGGTGTTTATTCATAATTTGACCTTCATTTTGAGCCCACTTTATCTTTTTCATGCTCTGGATTTAAAACATGAAAAAGATTCCAAGCGCTTTTACACCCGTGTCGTGCTTGTCAAACTCGAGTAAACGGTGTCGAGTACGGTCAGCTTTACTCATGCTCGTTAAACGATGAGGAAAGTATTATCCTGGTTGTATTTTGTTCTTTTTTCGGACCAGAATAATTTAAAATTACGAAAAAGACCATAGGAGTCCATAGTTAAGCTCTTTTCAGACTCCTTAAAATTGAAAAGATTGCCAAGTGATCTTGACTCTTTCACACTTGTAAAAGTATTTGAAAGGTTGTCTATTCGGTGATAGGTTACCCCTTTTTCGGCCCGTCTAGACTATTTACGAGAAAGGTATACCTCAGTCAATCTCGGCTGGGAGAGTTCTCTCGGGAATTGTTTTACACTTTTTTGGGATCGAGGGACTAAATTTTACGAAAAAGTACATTATGGAGCTTCCTTTACAGTTTTTCAGGCTCTCTAAATATGAAAAGCTACTGAGTTTTCCTTCCTTGGACTCGTTAAAATGTTAACATCGAAGGACCCACTTTGGGACGAACCCCTCCTTTCTCAGGTTCGTAAAACATGTGAGATTGGACTCATCCATGAGATGAGCTACACCGAGCATCTGTTATCCTCTTCAAGCTCGCAAAACAAGAAAGAGGTACTCGTCCATCATGTCGGGGAAATATGGGGGAATAAGTCAAGTTTATCTATGGCAGCTTGTTAGTCGTTACCTTTGAACATGGCATGTGTCCGTCTCTTGTCTATATTTGGGTATCCATCTTTCACTAAGTTATGGCCATCATCATGGGTCGTCTCCCTGGCCACGAGTCCACTCATCCGGTGTCTATCCTCTATTTATCAATAATCCCTGCTGCCAAGTCCTGTTACATGCCGTTATATGTTCAAAGGGTTGCATTGATTCGAGTCATTCATTGTGTCAGGCCTCCGCTGTGTCAGTACATACTCCATTGCTTCATCATCTTATCATCTGTGCCGATTTCGTGTCGATGATGTGGGAATCATCATGGCCCACATTCGACGAGTCTATTCCTGTCGACACCAAATCACTATCTAGGAATTAGACTTAGAGATCAACCATTAGTACCTTGGTACCTGCATGCCTCAATGGCAGGTTTCCTCGTGTTTGACAGTAGGTTCACATCATTGACCTCTGATCAAGCGATCTCTCGGATGCTCAACATCAACTCATTCATTCGCATTTCGTTGAGATGTACTATTGATACCTTGGGAATCATCGTCATCATTGGTGATCTCCCTCGCATTTGTTAATGGTCCACATCATTGACCGGTAATCAAATGGTTTCTACCATGTTTGACTTCAACACCTTGTAATCACATGGTTAGATTCGTATCTCTTGCGATCGGGTAGAAGACCCTGGAGCGCATCGCTGTATCTCGACTGCGTCCAGGCTGCGATGGAGATGTTCCTTGTATTGTCACACAGATCCACTTATTGTATTGGTCGTGGCTGTGTCATTATTGTCTCATGGATCTACGATTGTTCATAGTAGCCATGATCTGTCCGCAGTTTACATTATCTCAGTACTCATGGATCTGCAATGTATTGGTCGGCAGCCATGCTTTGATTCATCTGTTTCCGAGCATGGGAATGCCCGCCTCGGTGGTATATCTAACACTTTGTTTCTATTTCAGCTCAGTGTCACTCTCCTCGATGCTATCTCTACACATTATATTCGTAAAGTCTTTCGGCCATCAGTCCCTTCTGACCTCACACTTTAGGGGGCATCTGTTATACCTCTATGTTTCACAGTATCGCATCTCCATCACAAAACGAGTTGACGACACTTTCCCTACTGTTTTAAACCATCCAGAAGAGACAGATGATGAGTCAACCTTGAAGGTGAATCTACCCTGACAAGTTTTGACCCACCTTAGACTTTATCCACACACACTACCGCGCCTTGCTAATTTATCAAAACGCGGTACTAGACACTACCGCGCTATGATATTTCCCCAAAACGCGGCAGTGCCGCGTTCTGCAGTCTTTTCAGAACGCGGTACTCTTTTAATAGCCTTTTTCCCTTGGCTTGTGGGATTTTGGATTTTCGAAGATAATGGAAGATTGGGGTCCTTGATTTGATCTCAACTCATCTCCTTCGATTAGAAACCCTGATCCACTTATCTCTCCTTAGATCCACCCATCTCTCTTGTTGGTTAACCTCACCATTCACTATAAAAGAGAGGCATTCCATTGGGAAAGGGGAGGACTCTTGAGAGTACCAAACTTATGGTCTTGCAGCATTGTGGAGATAGCTAGAGGAGAAGACACTTGGAGCTGGAGGATTGGCTTGGACATCAAGCACCTTTTGTAAGTATTCTTCAAGTTGTAATGGAATAACTTGTCTTGTTTTCCCAAATCATTTGTGTTAATCTTGTTTTAATGATATGATTTGTATCTTTCATAAGATTTAGACCCTAACTCATGTTTCAGGTTGCTAGAGAATACTGCATTCTTGTGTTTTAGTTCCATTTTGACAGGTTCACTTGTGAGGGCTTGGAGATTGGAGCAACTACAAAAACAAGCGTCTGGATAGAAGGTCAGTTAAACTTCTTCTACTCTTTCTAACATTTTAATCCTGAGATGTTTGTTAGATCTAGGGATTCAAGGTAGCATTTGTTTTGACTTGTTTCTTGCTTTAAGGTTAGTTTAAAGTCTGCTTTAAAGTTAAGACAGTTTTGGCTTATCCGTAGGACAAAATTCTACATAACACTTTACCGGTTTTGTCGTGGGCTTGGTCATAGGCGAGGACGAGGTCCCCTTCATGGAAAGTTCGAGGGTGTACGTGTTTGTCATAACTAGCTTTGGAGCGGTTCTTGGCAGCTTCGATGTTCTGGAGAGTGGCATGACGGTCTTCATCAGCTTGTTCGAGTGTCAGCAAACGCTACTCGAGGGGGGAAGTGTCGGGGAGAAGCTCAACGGCGATATGTAAGGCAGGTATCTGACACTCGATGGGGAGGACAGACTCTACACCGTGAACTAAATGAAACGGGGTAAAACCAGTGGCGCTCTTGGTGGAGGTACGGTAAGCCCATAAGGTAGGGAATAGCATGTGGTGCCAATTGGACTTATGCCGGTCAATAGTTCGTTGGAGGATGGTTTTTAAGATTTTGTTAATGGCCTCTACTTGGCCGTTCCCTTGGGGGTAGTAAGTAGAGGAAAATTGTTGTTCAAATTTGAGGAGGGTGGATAACTCACGCCAGACGGCATCTTCGAAGTGTGAACCATGGTATGAGACCAACTGTTTAGGGACCCCGAATCGAGTGATAACATGGTTGAAAAAGAAATGGGCAGCAGTGTCAGCGGTATAGTTGAGGGTAGGCATGGCTTCCGCCCATTTGGTGAAGTAATCGACGGTGACAATGATGTACTTATGGCCGTTCGCAGATGGGGGTCTACACTCCATGAAGTCGATGGCCCACTTACAAAAGGGACCAACGGTGACGACTGGGTGTAACGGAGCAGGTGGTGTCCGGGCCTTGGGGGAAAAACGTTGGCAGTTATGGAAATGCTTGACTGCAGTGATGCAGTCGGTGAAAAGTGTGGGCCAGAAGTATCCGGTGCGGATGACCTTTTGGGCATGGCCATCCCTGAGAAATGGCCACCGCAGGCCCCGCTATGACAGTGGTTCAGGACGTGTTCGGCTTCATCGTGGGTAAGGAAACGACGAAGAATTGTGTCAACCCCTCGCCGGTAAAGGACATCGCCTAAGAGTAGATATCGAGAGGCCTGGTGACGGATGCGATGGCGGCCATTACGGGTGACTTTGGGTCTGAACTTCTGCGTGTGTAGGTATAACAAAATATCACCGTACCGTGGGTCATCGGACGAGATAGTGAACAAGTGATTGTCGAGTAACTCATCGGAGATTGGTGGGGCCGGGAGAAAGGAAGGGAGATCAGTGATGATCTAGGAAAGCGCAAGGGCTTTAGTGCTCTTAGGTGTTCAGAAATTGAGGTCATATTCCTGGAGGATAATGACCCATTTAGAAACACGACCTTGCAGGAGCCGCCGGTTTAGGAGATATACCATGGGGTTAGAGTCGGCGACGACTGTGGTATGACTAAGTACGATGTAGTGTCACAATTTTTGGATGGAAAAGACCACTGCTAGGGCTAGTCTCTCCTCATATGGGTAACGTAGGGGTGGACCAGACAAGGTCTGGCTGACGTAGTAAATGACATGCTCTTGGTGAGAGGCGTCTTCTTGAACAAAGACTCCAGACACGGCATGCTCGGATGCCGAGACGTATAGGATGAAGTCCTGAGAGAAATCCGGAGGGGAGATCAGGGGGGCTTGTGTGAGAGCTTTCTTGAGGGCGTCGAATGTAGCTTCTGCTTGCTCATCCCAGACGAAGGGTATGTGGGTACGGAGCAGGTGCAAGAAATCGTGAATGGTAGTGGCGTAATCAGGAACGAAGCGTCGAAGGAAATTGAAGCGTCCCTGTAGACTTTGGAGCTGCCGTAGCGTGCGAGGAGAGGTAAGGTCTAAGATGGCTTGGACTTTCAGGGGATCAACAATAATTCCTTTCTGGGAAACAATAAAACCCAAAAATCGGCCTGTCGGAACGCAAAAGACACACTTGTGTGGGTTCAAGCGGATTTGATATTTGCGACAACGCAGAAAAACTTGTCGAAGGTCATTAAGGTGGTCTGATCGTTTCCGGGAACGAGCTATAAGGTCATCAAGGTAGACTAGCAGGATGTGGACCAAATCGTGAAAGCAATAAGTCATGGTCCGCTGGAATGTGGCGCCAGCATTTTTGAGGCCGAAAGGAAAGACGCGATAGGCAAAGGTGCCCCATGGGGTAGTAAAGGCAGTTTTGTACTGGTCTTCCTTACGGATCTGAATCTGGTTGTATCCGGAAAAACCGTCCATGAAAGAGAGGACTTCATGCCCCACACACGCATCGATGAGTTGGTCAATAAATGGCATGGGGAAATTGTCCTTGGGACAAGCGCGATTTAAATCGCGGAAGTCAGTACATACTCTAATAGTGCCCTGCTTTTTGTTAACGGGAACGGGGTTTGAAACCCATGTGGTATAGGAAATAGGATAAATGAATCCTGCCTTGCGAAGTTTCTCAATCTCGGCTTTAACAGCTGGAAGCTTTGAGGGATGAATGGGGCGCTGTTTCTGACGAACGGGGGGTACATCAGGCCATGTGTCAATGTGGTGCTCTATAATGGTGGGTCAAGACTGGGCATTTCGGTATAGGACCAGGAAAATACATCACGGAATTCTCTGAAAAGGGTTTGGTATTCCTCAATCTCTTGCTTACTGCATAAGGCTCCTAAAGTGATGAGTTCAGGGGTACTTCCGGGGGCAGCGATATCAATTTGGATGACAGGTGAGATGTTGGCCATGTTACCCTCCTCGAAGGCATCAGGAGCAGGAATAGGGTCCTTGAACCAGTCGACTTTGGTGGGAAGGAAGTCTTTAGAATCAACCGTGAATTGGGTAGCTGTGCTAAAGGAGGATTCTTCTGGGATGAAATAGGAACGATGGTGCATGTCATCCCAGGGATAATCCAGAGCAGTGAAAGCCTCGAGAATTTCCTCATCAATAGTGGTTGAAGAGCTCATATAAATGGTATGAACCTCTCCTGAAGGGGAGGAGACCGGGGGGTAGATCTCCTCAATGGTGGGTGGGGCTGTCTCAAGAGCCAGATTGTTCATCTCATAGAGAGCCGCTCTGTAATCCGGGAGATCAGAACAGTGATGTGAATAATGCCCGTAAACACCGCATATGGCACAGGGGTGGTTGGTACGCAGGGATTTATCTTTAGGCTTGGGGGTGGGGTCTAGTTTGACAACCGAGATATTGTGGTTGTCGTCAAGCATTTGCATGTGTTCTTGTAATGCCGGTAACTGTGGGCATTGATGAGTCACATGGCCTACCTCATCGCACAATGAGCATTTGGGAGGAGCATGAAACACAGGGGGGTTTTTGACTGTCTTTGGAGGTGGTACAGTAGAGTAAGGTTGTGGGCCTCTACCCCGAGTGGATTTGGGAGTAGGAGGGGGATTTGTGGAGGATGAAGGGGTAGCGACACCGGGGGGGGCTGAGTGGTAGTAGCCATGGGTTGCACCGGTTGGAGGACGACGCTTGGTGTCGGCGGGGGAACGGGAGGCGAAAGGTACCAGACGGGTAATCCCAAGGTTAACCCAGGGAGGCTAAGGGTAGCCATGACCGGGGCGCTTACTACTCCCGATGGAGGGACTAGGAAGGGGATTGTATGGATAGGTGTAACACCAATGTGGCTAGGTACCAATGGTGGTTTAGGAAACAAGGGTGGTTTATTGTTAGGTGTTTGGTTATCGTGGGACATGGTACATAAGTCAGACACTTCGGGCATAGATGACGGGGGAGGAATGGATTGGAAGGTGGAGGTCATCGGCACGTCTGAGTAAACTCCGGGCCCCGTAGAAGAAACAAATGAGGTGGTTGTACTAGAAACAGATTGATCAACCATGGGGAGAACATTTTATGGGGTCACAGGGGCATTGGGATCATAGTAGGTGAGTTGGTCAACCTTGACCACGCGTCCCTCATGGGGGGACATCATGGTGCGAAAAACAGAAGAGGAAACCGCCCGCATGGCATACATGTAACTGTGGCCAAGTAAAAGGTTATAATCCAATTGGGCATTGATTACCTCGATGTCGATGAGTACGATTTTACCACCTAACTGGACGGGGACATTGGGTAGGAGGCCTTGGGGCTGGGCCGACCGACCATCGTAGGCGCGTAATGCAGTGGTGGACTGCTGGAGAGTAGGGGATCCCAACTTCTGCCATACGAATGTAGACATAACGCATGTGGAGGCACCTTCATCGATGATGCATCGATGGATGACAAGATTTTGAACGGAAACAGAAACTTGGAATGCTAAGGAGGAAGGCAGGCATGGTTCGGACTGGTCCAAATCAAATGCCATCAAATTCGAATCATGTGGGTCAATCGCCCCAATGGCGGAGAGTAAAGTCTTGCGTTGGGAAGGGCAGTTTTTCAAGACTTCTAATGCAAACATGGCTGCGGGAGATTGAGCTAAGTCATCGACAATGTTGTATTTTGATGCAGCCCGCGCATTGGGGTTATTGTTGATACAGGGAAGCGGGAAACGAGGTGCTTTGGGAGCGTCGTCTAGTGGAGGTGGAGGTATACATACCGCTTGATCAGTGGGATGAGCGGTAGTAGGTTTATCAATGGGAGGTACTTCAGAGGTGGAGCCATACTGGTTCTGACGGGTTTGAAGGTTGACATCAGCGGATGACATCATCAACAAGTGGTGGGTCCCTGAGTCGAACATGGGTTGATCAGGAGAGACGTAAGTGATTTTTTGTTGGGGTGGCGCATTGGCTTGAGGGGGAGCCAACGGCTGAGTGTTCACTACGCCTTGGTTTGGTAAGGGGTTTTGCAGCACCAAAGGTGGATGCTGAGGTTGTGGGGGGTTGGGTGGTGCTTGAGGAGCCGCATGCCCTTGGCGATGGGCATCGTCAACCCAAATTTTTCGAGCTCGCTCCAAGTGAGGGCAAGCATGTGTGTAGTGGCCATAGACCCCGCAAATAGAACAAGGATGGTTTGTTCGCAAATTAGGGTTTTTAGCCTGCTTGGGCGGGCGATCAGGGTTTTGGTTAGTAGGGGCCGCATTATTATTGTCGGGGGAATTAGGAGGTTGACCAGCTTGGTCTGTAGGTTGGTTGTTCCCACGATTACGGCCCTTGCCACGGTTTTGTTGGCCCTGGTTGTGTTGGTTGTTCTGGTTTTGCTGCGGATTGTGTTGGGTGTAGACTTGCCCTTGGGAAGCAAGTGGATTCTGAGGTTGCGCGGGTGCTGGAGCAGGCTGTGGTGAATGATATGTAGGTGGAGGCTGCACAGGTGTAGCAACTTGAGGGGGTTGCTGATATGGCTGCGGAGTGGGTTGTGTGTTTGTCGTAGGGGCTGCTGGTGGCGGGTAACAAGCGGGTTGGGCTTGTGAAGGCGCAGGAGCGGGTGCAGCCTGCTTGTGGTAGTAGGGCTGAGGTGCGACCGGGGGGGCGTAAGCGGGAGTCGCATGACCGAAGCACTAAGGTGGACATGAGGTTCCATGGGAATGGTGGTGATGTGTCATGGGAGCATACGAGTTGGTTTCTCCAGACTGTGAGGTAGCCCGCGAAAGGTCGGGGCCAGGGTTAGGACGTGCTATGGAAAAGGGTTGGGGATGCGAAGAGACACGGCCAATGATGCCATCTACAACGTGGGATGCCCCCGGTGCATCGTGTTGGGAGGAATCTCTGCGAGCGGCGTCAGGTATGATGGTATAAAGGTAACCTGACTGGGCGTAAATGAGGTCGAACTGTTGGGCCTTAAGGATGGTCTCTTCTTCAGACTGGGGTCTTTCTGATGCCACATCCTTAGCAATGACAGGGAGAAGGGACTTGAGGAATGAATCTAGGAAGATATGGTCGTCTAATTTGATCTTGCATAAGCTACGGTGTCCACGCCACTCATGAATGTGGTTCGTGATATGGGTAGCCGTGTTTTGTCTGCAAGATAGGAGGATCTCAACGCCCGCGTCATAGCGGATAGGTAACTGGAAGAACTACAGGAAGGTCGAGGCAAGGGAAGCAAAGGTGGCATGGGTCCCATGGGGTTGCTCGATATACCACTTGGCTGCAAAGCCAGTGAAGGTGCGCTGTAAGAGACGGAGGCGAATAGAGTCATCCACTATGGAGTTGGAGGAACACCATAGGTGGAAGGACATGATATGGTTTTGTGGGTCCTCACCTGCCTTTCCCTCGAACTTAGAGATGTCATAAGGGAGCTTGGTGGGCATGTCAGGCCACGCAGGGTCATGTCGGATAGGGTCGTTGGTCAATCTAGCTAGGTCGGGCAGGTTGAGGCTAGCCATGAATGGCAAACTGGAAGAAGGATGTGACACAGTAGTGGGTTGGATGAAGTTGGGGCCAATGCTCCCAAGTGGAGGGGCAGGATTTGGGATGGTGCCCCCAAGTGGGGGAACTAAGGTGGTATAGGATGGTCCTGCACCACCATGGGTAGTGTGAGCCACTGATGGAGTTGGGATAGGTATTCCAGCTGCGGGAATAGGTGCAGTGAGGGGAACGGTAGATGGGGGCCCCATGGAGGGCATACCCAAAGTAGGTGTAGTAACTGGTGTAGTGGTGGATGTGCCACCAATGGTCCCTACAACGAAAGGAGTGGAAGTCGTGCCAGCCATGGGGCTAGTAGGGGCAGTATAAATGGGGTTCTCAGACTCTGTCTCAGAATCGGAGGTAAAGTAAGGGGCGTCAATATCTGGTGACGGAGTCCTATGCCGCTGACGAGTGGAGTCAAGGGACAAGGCTCGTGATCTATGATAAGTAGTATCAAGTGATGATGATCTGTGGCGATAACGGGTGGTGTCAAGTGAACCGTGCTGTGGGGGCTCGCCCCTGAGGCACCGAGAATGTCTCGGGGACTCAATGGTGATAGATGGTGTCAAATCTCTGTGGGTTGAGGTGAGTTGAAAAATAGCTCAAAAATCCTAATGCAACCGAGTGTGCAGAACAAGAGCTCAAAAAACAAGGCACTCAGGCCAACAACCAACTCAAAACACCCATTGTAACAACTGTGCTACAATAGGTGGAGTGTCAACAGAAATGGTCAGAATACCAACAAGCAGCAGGTTTCCTAGAAAAATAAAAAATGCCGGACTCACTAGACCAAAAGGAGGTAAGGGAGCATGCAAACACCTAACTAAAAAGTGTTATGACTCAACTAGACATATCCTCTGCAAGGTGATGAAATCCAAGTCAGACAATATGAATAGGAAAGCCAAGTGGCTAAGATATCCCCCTACCGGGAGGGACATCGAGTAGTCAATCCTAGAAGAATGGCAACTAAGATACCCCGTTCATGACACGTCCATAAAGGTGAATCTATCGTTTGGTCCTTTTACCGCAATACGGGATATCCCGAGAACTGCGAAAGGTAGCCCTTCGGTTACTGAATGGAGTGCGGTATTCCACTCAGGCCTCCGGAACCAGTCTCGCGACTTCAACCCTCCTAGGGGAGAGGCCCTCTGGTAAACTGGTCGTGACCGTGCCAAAAAGTACTAGGGGATTTTGGTTCCCTAATTGGACAACAACTATGTCTCAAGTGTAAGTAACCGAGGGGTGTTATTGGAAGCCTATCTTCCCGATCCTACCTAAGTACAAAGATTCTTTTGTGTTCCCCAAGTGGGGTTAGAATATTGATTGAGTTAAGTAGTTTTTTAAGGCTCACTTGAATTATGTGACAGAGTGTGTGCTCGTGAGGTGATGAACCCAAAATAGAAGTGCCACAAGGGGGGAAACTTTCTAACTAACAAAAATACTGAATTCAAAACTTTAACTTGCAAAATTTTCTGAATTAAAAATGCTAAAATTTTAAAAATATTCTGTAAAGGGAACAAAAATTATGTTGCAGAAAAGGCTGTAGGGAAGTGGGGTTGCAGGTAGGGCAGATGGTTGTGCAGATGCAGAAAATATTGCAGCAAAGGGGTTGGGTTCAAAAACAGGGAAAAAACGCAGAAATCAAACCGCGGTTCTGGGGCGAATCTGAGCAGGCGGACCGCGGGTTTAATGGAAACAGACGCGGACAGGTCGCATCTTTTTGGCCGACAGAGGCAGTCGGACCGCAGGAAACAGGTAAAAATACACAGTCGGGTCGCGGGAAAAGAGGTGACAGACGCAGTCGGGACATGGCAAAGAAGCAGAAAGCCGCAGTCAGGTCACAGTAAAGGGGCTGAAAGCCGCAGTTAGGACGTGGGAAAATGGCCGACAGGCGCAGTCGGATAGCAGCAAACAGGCTGATCAGCTGCGGTCAGATCGCAGGTAATAGACTTGAATCCACAGGCAGGGCGTCGGAAACAGGCTTGAGCCGCGGTCGGGTCGCAGGTAAAGACCTGAAAGACGCGGTCGGGACGCGACTGCAGAGGGAAAAGACGCGGTTTACAGCAGCCGAAAGGGACAGCCGAAAGGAAAAAACGGGAAATTATTGCAGAAAACTAAAAAAAAATTAAATTGAAACCAGAAATTCAAAACCTAGTGGAGTCACCAAAACTGTAGCTAGGGTTTTACCCCTAGCTTGTGCAAATGAGCACCTACTAAGGAGAAGGGACTCCTTAGTAGTAGTTCAGTAAATGGAAATTAAAATGCTAAAACATAAATATAAATTACTCTAAACATGTGCATGAAACAGAAAAAACAAGATGTAAAGAATGGCTTTTGTATTAATTTTACCTCCAATGTGAAGGTTGGTGAAGCTCTTGCAATGCTCCAAGAGGGTTGCTCCAAGCTCCAACTTGCTCCTTCTCTTTCTCCAATGGTGGAAATGGGCCAAAAGGGGCTCTCAAGGTGAAAGTAGCTCAAGGGTGAGCTAGGGTTTCAAGAGAGATTTTGGCAGAGTATGGGTACTTATGACTGTGGATGTGGAATGAGGGGTCTCCATCACCTATTTATAGTTTTTTGGTGGTGGAGTGTTGGCCCATGGTTTTGGGAACCATATGGTTTAGGTTAGCTGTATAGGGTTTTTTCCTCCTTTTCCTCATTATTTTATATTTTTTATTCCCTTTTTAGGGGGTTTTGCTATTTTTAAAGGAATTTTGGATATTTTTGGAGGAAAAAGGGGTTTTTTAGCCTTTTTGAGGCTTTTTTGATGGCTTTGTGACCTTTTGGAGGCATTTTAGGCCTTTTGGAGGCTTTTTAGTGGGATTTTTAGGGGTTTTAAGGGAAATATGGTAGGAAAATGGACAAATGAGCCATGTAATGTGGTAGATGAGGTAGTGAACACTTTTTGGGTGTTAACAGGTGTTAACACAACTCCACTGCAAACAACCCTACAACAAATTCCACCATCACCGCAAATGCCTCCACCAACCTCCCACACACATAGACTAGAAACACCACATCCTAATAATCCAGAAAAGGAACAAAAAGATGCAAATGAAGCCTCATTGTCATATGGACCACTTCAAATGAAAGAAAGTGAAGATGGGGACATGGCAATTGTATTCAAATTAAAGAATGCCACAGACATTGAACTACAAAATACCACGAAGGAAGTAACGAAGGAAATGGAGATAAGATGGAGGGACCTCGCTAAACACAAAGATCATAACTACCAAAAAGAAATTAAGGCCTAGGAAGAATGCAAAACAAAATAAATGGATGCCATAGGCATCGAATTACGATAGGAGTTGAAAGACCCCAATGATTGCATGAAACACCTAGTTGAGGAAATCATATATCAACACCAGAGCTGCATGGGCCACCAAAGGACAACAAATGAACAAACAAAAGCCTTGGTAGTGTAACTTTTCTGAGATTTCAGCCCACCCGATTTCAATGTCAAAATTTCAGTGTTTAATTCCCAACCCAATTTTATTGTTGGCTGGAAATTGCACAATATTTTAAAAAAAATAAAACACTCTTGAAACTCACTTTAATGACAGAAAATTAAAAAATTTATGCACACCATAAATTTTAGACTCAAAGATTTTTGGCAAACTTGCCCAGGAAAAACCCACAAGGGGAAAACATGTTTGGGCAAAGAGATTTTTATTTCTTTAGCAAAATATAGAACAACAATTACAGTAGAAAACACAACTTATCTCCACCGCAATAAATGCACCCAGAAGCTTCCTCGATTTTTGTGCCAAGACTTCTCAATTTCTCTGCCAAGTACAAAACCTCATTTTTTGTGCCTGCTTTTTTATTTTTGTGCCAACTATAGAACCACGTTTTTTGTGCCTGTTGCTTGATTTCTGTGCCAACTACAGAACCATGTTTTATGTGCTTGTTGCTCGATTTCTGTGCAGAAACATAACCACGTTATTTATGCCTGCTGCTCGATTTCTGTGTAGAAACATAACCATGAAATTTTTGCAGTAAGTATAGTACGTACAGAATGTACAAACCTTGAAAAATATTCCTGAAACTTTTCTCGAAACGCATGCCCTCAATAACTGTTGTATGGCTTCCTCAGGATGCGTGCTAATTCTAAATCTCCTTGCCTCCAAAACAAATCTATCTCGAAATTTGTGCTGGAGAAAAAAACTTGCTGCCTGGAAATTTGTGCTCCTCTCTCAACTCTCTTATTCACTCTCTTCTCAAAAGTAAGTCTCTTTTTCCTTTCCCTTTATTTTTTGATTGAAACCCTAGGTAAGTGAGGGGCCATCTAATCCAATGGCTGAGATTAGATCAGATGGGTGGATGAGATTAAATGCTCTCATTTAAATCTCATAAAAATTAAATTCACTCACTCACTCAAATTTATCAAAAGTGACTTTAATCACTAAAGTCACATTAAATGCTCATCTCAAGTCATTTAATGCAAGGGTCACTTTATTTCCCCCTCTTAAGTGACTTAGGAAAATCTCACCTAGGGGAAAACTTTCCTAGGTAAAAAAATCAACACTCCCTCTTACCGAGGAAGGTGTTCTGCACCACTCCCAACTTGTCTCTGAAGAAGACAAACTTGCCCCTCCCTAAATATTTCGTCAGAATATCTGCAACCTGCTCATTAGTGGAAATGTATTGTAACTCCAAAGCTCCTCTTTGAACATAGTCTTGGATGAAGTGGTATCTAATCTCTATATGCTTATACCTGTCATGGAAAATTGGATTCTCAGAGAGTTGGTTGCAACTCTGATTGTCACAGAAAATCACTGTAGGTCTCATCTCCTGATCAAATAAATTAACCAACAACTTACGAAGCCACAATGCCTCATAAGTAGCCCGACTGGCTTCCATATACTCAGCATCAGCAGAACTCAAAGAAACGTCCTTTTGCTTCTAACTGAACCACGAAACTACTACCGAGCCCAAACTAAAGCAACACCCGGAAGTGCTCTTCTAATCCCTCACACTTCCTACCCAGTCTGAATCTGTGAAACCAACCAAACTGACTCCACCCGAACCCTTGTAGGCCAGACCAAAATCCATTGTCCCTACAAGGTATCTCAACACATGTTTCGCGGCGGTCCAGTGCACTCTCCTAGACTCCACCATGAACTGACTAAGAGTGTTTACCGCAAAACATAAGTCTGGCCTAGTGTTGACCAGATACATCAAAGACCGAATGAGCTCATGATATAAAGTAGGATCAACCAAATCTCCCTCGGAAGCATGAAGCTACTTCCAGTTGGTAATCATATGAGTGTACATGGTCCTACAATCATCCATATGAAATCTCCTCAGAATATCAGTAGCATACTTTCCTTGTCCCAGGAAAATATGACCAGGATCCTGACAAACCTTCATCCCCAAATAATAGTGCATCAACACAATATCTGTCATATCATACTCAACAACAAGATCTCTCTTGCAATGTGCAATGAGACACCCCTCCCCAGTGATAAACAAATCATCAACACATAACAAAAGAATGAGAGGATCTCCACCAACCACAATGTAGTAAAGGTTGGGATTAGCCTCACTCTTCTGAAAACCCATCGATGTCAAATACGCATCAATCATGGAGTACCAAGCTCTAGGAGCTTGCTTCAGTCCATACAAGGATTTCCTCAGCCTGCACACATGAGAATATCTCCCATGAATCTCAAAGCCCTGTGGTTGCTCCAAGTAAAGCTCCTCCTGCAGAAGACCATTGAGAAATGCAGTCTTCAAATCCATCTGGTAGATCTTCCAACCCATCTATGCTGCTATAGAAATCACTACTATAATGGAAGAATAACGAGCAACCGGTGCAAAGGTCTCATCATAATCAACTCCCTCTATCTGTGAAAACCCTTATGCCACAAAATAAGCCCTGTACTTATCCACAGTGCCATCTGCAACATGCTTCACCTTGTAGATCCACTTGGAAGTCACAACAAACTTCCCCTCTGGTATCGATACTATCTCCCATGCATCATTCTTCATGATGGAATGGTACTCTTCCATCATGGCATCTCAACAAACCTGATGCTGGGAGGTCTCCTCAAATGTGGAAGGCTCAAAATCATGAAGACTTGCAACTAGAGCCATACCCAGTCTATACGACATCACTATTGTCCTAAACTTCTCCTGGGGCCTACCAAATGCCTCTGCTTCCTCCAAGGTATCACGAAGCCATTTAGGCTTCCTCTTCCTTGAAGGCTCCTCCCAAACTAGTCTCTCCTCATATGAAGAACTGCCAGAAGCAGATGGTCCAACAACCTGTGGAACAGTAGCCCGTGAACTAGTCACTGGTGAACCTGTAACCTAAGAACCAGAACCTGTCCCTAGAGTACTTACTAGCTGAACCACTGAACATGTAGAACCTATTTTTTTAACCTGTGGCCTAGTCACTCTGGAAATCTGTGAACCTGTGATCTGTACTGAAGATCCCTGTGTCACCTAAGTTGTGGAAGCCAATGGCTCCCCATGTTCCAACTCTCTAGAATTCCTGAAGGCTCTCTCCTCCTAAAATATCACTTCTTGCCTCACAACAACCTTCTTTTGGCCAGGAAGATAAATGTGGTAATCCTTCGAAGTATCATCATAGCCCACAAAGATGCCTCTCTCTACAGTGGGATTAAACTTTGTCCTCTTCTCAGAAGGGACATGAAAGTAAGTCAAGCAACCAAATATGAGAAAATGGCCAACCTCAGTCTTCTTTCCTGTGAACATCTCCTCAAGAGTCTTTCTCCCCAAAGCACGGTGGGCACTCCTATTCTACAGGTAAACTGCAGTACTGCAAGCCTCTGCCCAAAGAAAGAAAGGACGACTCTGATCATGAATCATATCTCTCGCTGCTCCCATAATAGCCCTGTTCTTCCTTTACGCTACTTCATTCTGCTCATGAGTGTATGGAGCTGTCAACTGTCTATGTATGCCCTCCTGTCTGCAAAACTCATCGAACTCATTGGAGGTATACTCACCCCCATTGTCCGATCTCAGGAACTGAATCCTCCTCCCTGTATGATTCTCCACAAGATCTTTGAACTCTTGGAAGATCCTCAAGACTAAAGGTGACTTCTTGCTCCTCAAGGAGTAGATCCAGGTCTTCCTGGAATAGTCATCGATGAAGAAGACATAATACTCAAATCCTGTCAAGGAAACTGATGACATAGGACCACATATATCTGTATGTGTAACGTCCCCTCCCATGGTCCCAATGCAAGGAATGTAACATGATGCCAATATCTGAGGCTTTCACATAAAACTCAGCCCATTCATTAGTTTCTTAGCAATAAGAGAGATTTGTGCAGATGGAAAAACAAGAAAAAATGCACAGCGGAAATAAACTCATCCACACACACATATATTTTGTTCACAACCAGCATATCAAAATAGCCACTAAATTATACATTGCAGAGGCAAAACAAATAGATAGAAAAACAATTATCTTCATTGTGCAATTGGTCCTAAACAACTACCTATGTCGTTGCAATGTTCCACCCAACCATAGTCCAGTTGTGTTCATCAAGCTCTCAACACAACTGCCACCCCCAAGCTGGGCATGATTATTACAAGGAAAAGGGGACATTCACTCATTCACAGCCAATTAATCATTTCATCTGAGCCAAGCCAGTCCACAGCTCAGTTTATCAGGCTACATTTGAACCCTGGAGGCTTACACTCAAGCTCAAGCCAAAGCAATGGATTTACCAACAGGATGGCCATGCATTTGGGCTTTCCCCAAATCGTTTCCATCCAAAAACGAATTGTGGGATGAGGAAAACATTCACAGGGAGGAAAAACGATTTCTCCCCAACCATCTCAGCATTAACAGCCAGAATGGTCTCTAGAAACCCAATTCGATTTTCCATCATCCCCACTGGTATACAATACAAAAACGCCCTTATCCTAGTTGAGGATCAAGGAGAACACCCAAAAACATGGTTGGAAAACGCCCAGGTAGATCCAAACTCGTGAGGGAGAGCAATTGGTTGATGGATAATGGCTTGGGGAGCAATTCATGGCTCTTTTCTTGCCCAAGAAGCAAAACATGATTTCCCATGTAGGATGGCTTGCCCATACTCAAATTTGGACAGCCATACTTCTCATTCCCCAAGGCATTAACTACTTCAACCAACTCTTGGGAGAAATCAATGATTGGGTACAAAAGTAAATATGGGTAGTTGAAGGTTTGATGGGTTCTCTTATTGACACTTGGCTTGACTTGGTTGGCTCACGGGTTTGAATGTTTTCCCTCCCAATTCCTTGTAAAATCATGCTCCCATCTCTTTGTGGCATTGCATAGCTAGTTGTGGGTACTTTATTAAATGCATATTTACATGATGTTTGAAATTCCAATGTGCCTGGCTAGCACGCAAACCATATGAATCAATAAATCGATGGTGGGGCCTTGGCCTTGAGCTCCTCACCATGATTTTATAACAATATTATGTCATTTACATTTTAATGCAATAGGGTCAAACTGGGGACATTACATACCCCTCCCCTTGGAATAACACCATCCTCGGTGTTCCAATACTTCAGAATGTATACCCACTTTACACATGCCTCAAAATTCACAAATGGTGGTAGGTTTGTCCTGCATTTCATCTCTTCACTTTGAGCTTTCAGGACCAAGTCCTTTGGCATCTATAACTGCTCCTGCTGGATTTGATCTTCCATCTCTACAGGTGGGCATTGCTCTATAGCGATCCCTTTCTTTATTCACCTTCCAGCTGATCTACAAGTCTTGGAATTTCATGGATGCCATCTTTCGTGTTGTCCTGGAAACTATCTGAGGAAGATTTGCAGCCAAATCAAATAGCTTTTGGACCTGCTACCGTGATCAATGTGCACAACTGGCTCTCGCTTTTCTCACTAGCAATCACTTGGTTAGTAGCAGCTGCAACAATGGATTTCAACGTCTCTCTTGTGAGACTCATCATGGAAATTCTTGTTAGGACAAGCATAACACAATATTAAAATTAGTCAATTATTTTCCCAATTGACTTGGAACGTCCATGCTTTACTCATGAGACTTTTACACATCTCATGCTTTCCCAACACATACATGAACTCATCCATGTTCATACTATCACATGGAAATAGATATTTCGGCATTCATAATTCGTTGCAAGCAATTAAACACAACCTATTTTCAACCATGACATGCACTTAACAATATTTTATTTCTAAGATGCATCAGTCATAAAGGAAATAGGAGAGTAACTTAGAGTTTCCCCCTCTTAGTCGTGTTCCAATCCGGAGCCACACCATCACTTGTGGTTCTATGCTCCTTAGCCTCTTTCACTTCAATGTGAATGCTTGACTTGCCCTTTCTTGGCTATGACACATAGTGTCTAAGGTTTGTTTGAGAATTTTCAACTAGGGAATTCTTCCCCATTGTTGCTTACAGAACCTTTGGCTGCTAAGACCCACACATGTCCACGAGCACCATCTTTCATTACTTCTCACACTGAGCTCTTTCGGACGATCACATGTCCACATGCATACTCCAGATGCTTTCACAGTCCTTGCTTCGAGTAACACCTATACTCAAACATTGAATTAATTCACTTGTTTAGTTTATTCTCATAGGTTTTATCTCTAAACAAGAGCTTAGGAAATCATAACCAAATCATACACATGTATATTCATATTAATAAGCAAGAAGCTGCAAGATAACCAAATACTTATCTGTATTGTGCGTTTCCTCGCTACTCCACAGGTTTCCTTATCTGCTTTACAAGCATTGGATCACCTGTGGGGTGGATGCTTGGCTAGCACACCTGATGCTCCAGACCATCATCCGAATAGGCAATGCCAAGCCAGTATACCGATTGGGTTTATCAGGCATCCCTAAAATCAATATGCTAACCTAGTACGCAGACTAGGTTTATCAAGCATTGCAAAAATCAGTATGCTAAGCCAGTATGCCGACTGGGTTTATCAAGCATACAATAACCATTTCCAAGCTAGTTCTCTGACTGGGTTTGTCAGGAAATAGCACCTTTCACCAATACCTCCACAACATGCAAATAACCAATGCCAAGCTAGTACACCGACTGGGTTTGTCAGGCATCAATTTAACAACATGCCAAGCCAGTACACCGACTGGGTTTATCAGGCATCCAACAACCCTTCGCCACAACACCCAAATAACCAATGCCAAGCCAGTACACCGACTGGGTTTATCAGACATACAACAACCATTCGCCACAACACCCAAATAACCAATGCCAAGCTAGTACACCGACTGGGTTTATCAGGCATACAACAACCATTTCCAAGCCAGTACATCGACTGGGTTTATCAGGAAATATGAACAACATAATATGATTATGTGGCTCCTTCTCTTATGCAACCAGTGGTTCCCTCCAGGAACTCCATAGGTGACTCACTTGACTGCAAGCTAGCATGGCCCCACAATACCCACTCACACTATACAAGGATGATACCCCTTTTCTGCAACACAGCTCCTCGGGGCCTATCCATCTCTTCTAGTGTCCTTTAGTGTGAGCGTAGAAAGGTTACCACTTCCCATACAGTCCTCTTAAGAACCCTTTTTTCACTTTGTCTCTTATGTGCAACACCAAATTGCATCTGTGTAAGCTAATAGCACAAGAAGGATAAGCAGACTCATCAGTATTGATGCTCTAAAAGTGTAACCATATTTCATAACATTCACTATCAAGTATTGAAACATCAAGAATGCGTCCATTCCCTTAGGGTGTAGTCAATATTGAAAACACTAACATAACCCATCACCTGAAAGGTATGCATCCCTTTCCAATGTGAGGCATGTAGGCCTTAGTCCCACTCAAGTAGTCTGAAATAATAATGAAATAATAAAACATGCTCTGCATATTAAATCTAATAACCAGACATGTATATCCTCAGTTAGGGTTACCGAATACTCATTCGTTTCACATATGTATCTTTCCTTGATTGGCGAAGAATGGGGCTCCCTTCTCTGAGTCAACAGTAATTCGGTTTTCCACCCCATTATTTCCACGTTTCATAACTCACACATGCCTTCTTGGCATAATTTCACCCGCTCACTCACATGCAGTGCAGCTGAGGTGTTATCAAAATTTATAATGGCATTTCACCCAAAACCCATTTCTGAGGCATGGGATCCTTCCCATCTAGTTTGGCTTCTGCTGGCCATCACACATGGTCTTCCTGCAATGTGTCAACCTGGCACACTTATCAAATAGCCAAACAATCAGCAACATTCAACAATAACTTCAAATCTGATTGCTTTATAACCAATCAATGGCATTAATAATTAAATTCAACATGAATTTACAATTCTGTCTCCTACAGAAATTGATATGCTTAGCAATGAAGCTATCCTCATATTGTTTGGCTCTCACAAGTGGTATCGCTCTGTCCATTATGGTTTCACCCTTGCTACCATACATGAACATCCACCTACAACATGTCCTCCTGACACAATTCTATATAAGCCAAACAATCATTAGCAATTATAAGCAAATTTTCAAATCTGAAATTTGTAAATCTGTTTTCCTACAAAAATTAGATTTGCAATCATGAGACCATTCTCATAAACTTAAACCAGACAATTTTCAGAATTGTTTCATGCATAAATTACAACCATGAGAACCTTCTCATAACCTTTGGCTTCTGCACATGGTAGATCTCGGTCTTTACTATGGACTTATCCTCATTGCCATACGCAGGACTTTTCTACCTGAGAACTGAAACTTCAATCAGCCAAACATGTTGTGAGTATCTATGCATATAATCCTTTGATTGCCATAACAGTCACTGAAGTGATCTCAGAATTATAACACTCAATAATTCAAACACCTTTGTTACACATAAATATTCCACCCTGTGAGCATCAGCATTCTTTGGCCTGTAGGATCCATTTCAGTGACTCAGATCCATTTTTATCCTTCAGTGATACCAGTTTGCCCTATTTTTATTCCTACTTGCATGTTGCATCACTATAGCAGGCATACCCACGAGTTGCATCCTTATAGCCCGCGGGTAGCATGTAAAATGGTAAAAACCACTATTAATTACTTTTTACTCCCCAAAAGCGGTCATTGGGTGACCTTTGGCTCTCCATCTACCCAAGTAACATCTCGATGAGTCCTTTCACCTACCTTTGAGAGGAATATATATTGAGCACATATGGCTTATGGATGGGGAGAAAGAAGAGAATAGTAAAGGAACTCTAGTGGATTTTTTCCCTATCTTGAGTCTGCACTCATTGAATAGTAAAGGAACATCCATGTTTGGTAAATTTTTTGAGCATTAGTCCATAATTAGAGTTGTTGTTTATCGAAGCTTTGTGTCACTGATTGGCCGTTAAGATACACTATAGAAAACTTGCTTTTTCTGAGCCCCTGGACTCTTTATTTTCCCATTTTTCTTTCCTCACCCACGGGCTAGCTTAGTTCTGCCCGTGTCTACCCGCCTCTGTTTACTCTACTGCTCACGGGTACCCGCAGGATTTCCTTCGACAGTAGCATGTAACTTTGGCTTTCGTTGGTTTATGAATATTGGTTGTTGCTGGGTGAGTTTGGTTGGCTCCTGAGTCTTTGTTGGCCTCTTTCTTGACTGTTTCATGCCTTGGTTGTGACCAGATCTCTTCGTTTCTCTTGGTTGAGACTTCTTGTATTTTTAGCAATCTTTGGTTTTAGCCTCTTGGTTTCTTCCTTTTGAGCTCATTCCTTTGGCTAAGTCTTGCTATTTAGGATCTGCTGGGTTGTCTTAGTGATCTTTTCGGCACTTGAGTGACTGAATAGTAGGATTTTGCTTGCATTTTTTCATTCCATTTATATTGAAAAAATACGAAAATATTCATTTAGTTTTTTGCATTTTCCGTCTTGTTTATAAGCGAAAATACAAAAATATTTTATTTCCATGTACTGCATATTGCATTGAGTGCTTGTTTCCTTCATTTTAGGTTCTGCCTGTGCATCGAAAAGATAAAAGATTGCATCTTTATTTCGGAATTGTTGGTTGATTTTGCATATTAGTGACATTGTTTTATTGGATAGATGAGTCTAGGATTGGATGATGTTGCATACTATTGAGTCTACACATCACTAGTTTCATGATCATATCCCTTGAGTAATCACAGCCACTAAAATTAACGCTTAATCATAAAATTGATTAGACTGATTTTATTTATAGGGTACACCAACTAGCATAGGTTTAGAGTCTTAGAATAGATCACTGTGAGTTAACAATCCAAGACTACTAGATGAAACATTAGGTGTCTGACCAGGGAGTGGAGGAATCCATGGTATAGATCGGTGTTCTCAGGAATCTTTACTTAATCCAGAGTTAAGCACGAGGTCACGGGAGGTTGGTTGAGGAGATATCCCTATGATACCGGCTGAAGGTGGGAGATATATCCAGGATTTGTTCATATCTGGGGGTATCGGAGGTTCATCCTCTTGTGCTTTGGGCTTAGCTACCCTACCCATACGACGAGTCCCACCTACAACTGTCCCCCTGAGCATTGGTTATATTGCGGTGAACATAGTTTCCTTACCTAGGTACCGCACAGGGTACTTGTAGTGGTTATGATGTTTGTGTCCTGAGTCAGATAGGGATTGGACAGCACAGTTGTGTTTGTGCAGTGGACTTGACCCTATCGACACAGTGAATCCTGGGTGTCTCTATAACTGATTTTGTTACCTCCGACTATAGTTTGTGAGTCTCAAGCCTCTCCTAGGTGAGAAATACAAGCTCTAGTGTCGGGAGCTCATTTAGCCACTCTATTTGTCTGCTTTTGGCTATAGTTTCTCTAGGTGTGTGCTTTTGATTTATTGTTTTTGATCGATAGTTGTCCTTTAGGGGATGTTGTGTCTCTCTCCAGAGATATCATGGCGCAGAGCCCTACTCTCCGCCGGTCCCGTCATTTGGCTGGTTTAAAGCCACTCGAAGTTAAATGCCGTATTGCTAGAGGATGCCGGAGGGCTCCCTCTGAGTCTTCGGATTCTTACGTGACTTACGTCGAATACTACATGGATGCACATCCCAATATTGGGAAAGATCCTTCTACTCCTTCGGGTAGAGTTGAACATACTTCCGACCCCCATACTCCTTGTGAGGATTGGGGAGGTGATCCACCTGACACTCAACCTGGTTCTATTTGGCCTAATCCACTTGACCGGGATCCGTTTGATCCTTCAAATCTGGATAATTATCTTTACGGGATGCCCGACTTACCTGAGGAGGAAGAACAGGATGAGCCTTTCGTTCCTTCGTTTCCACGTGATTATAGATACGGGAGGCCTGAGACTCATGATGAAATTGGCCCTACGATCAACCCCACCACACTATCTTTTGGTATGCCTAGTCATAGTACTGTCGAACCTTCCACTACGGTTGGTACTCACGCTTGCACTAGTCAAAGTGTTAGGCCATACTATACCCACTGGGGGCACTACCCTCGCTTGGGGCACTACGTTGTCCACCCACTCACATAGTATGGGGACTGGTCAGATTCCTAACCATGCTAATGTTGGAACGCGACCAACTCCTAGGTTTACCCAACCTAACCGGAATGTTGTTCGGAATACAAATCACCATCCACCACCTAGTACACGTGCCACTACTTGTCAACCCAGGACTACTTTTGCACATGATACCATTCCTCCCAACCACGGGGGTGGACACATACTGCATACTTTTGCGTCCACTACCGCCACTAGTAATGCTAATGTAGGGGGTGGGAATATTTCCTATCCACATGGACATCATACCACCAACCCTGCTACTAATCACACCAATGTTGGGGCTGGGAATACTTCTCATGCTTTTGGTCACCACACGACTACTCAAGCTAATCCTAATGATGGGGGTGGGAACATACCATACCATTACGGTCATTACAACACAGTTCCCACTATGAATAGTACATACATGCCCCATACTCATGGTGGCAACCCTTACTACAACACAGTCGGTGCTGGCCACCACTATCACCCACCACCCCAATATGGTGCTCAAAACGTGCATATACCTGCTTATTCTCAAATGGGTCCAGCAGGGGGAGGTTATCAACCTTATGGCCATGGGAAAGCTTATGGACCGTCAGGTCCTCATTATCAGCAGTTTAATCCTCATGGTCAAGCTTTTGGTCCATCTTATAACACAATTCTATTTAACCAACCTTTTATGGAAGCTTATAATCTAGCTTTCCAGCCACATCTCCCGTTCCTTGCACGCTTGAATCTCCCGGATCTTTCAAAGCTCACAAATGATCCGGTGTGTCACGACCCTACTTGGCCCCCGGTCCCTACCAACCTCCCTTCAGACATTCTGAAGTTTGAGGGGAAAGGTGGCGAGGACCCGGGAGATCATGTCACAACATTTCACCTTTGGTGCTCCTCCAACTCTTTGAATCATGATTCCATTCGTTTACGACTATTTCAACGCACCCTCATGGGGCAGCCACGAATTGGGATGTGGAGTTTCCCAGAAACACCTATAGGGGATTCAACGAGATTGCTTTGGTTTTCTTATACCATTTCCAGTTGTCGGTTCGTTATGATACTGGTACTGAGTTATTGTCCACCTTCTGTCAAAATAAGGCCACACATATTTCTGACCACGTTCAAGAGTGGCGTCGGCGGAAGAGATTAGTGAAAGCCAACATTCCTCTAGAGTTCCTATTGGAATAGTTCCTTAAGTCTTTACTCCCATACATTGCTAAGGATGTTTCGATGTCCGGCATTGTGACTGAGGAACAAGCTATCTTGAAAGTCCAGCAGTTAGATCTACTTTATTCTCAGTCTGGCATTTTGTATGACATTATTCCTAATGCACCGAGAACAAGACATGAGCCCACGTCAATTCCTGGACCACATGCTGATGGCATTGTGGGGTCCACATGCACTCGCCCTATATACTTGGTAGCTAATCAAATGCAAAATTTGTCGCTAAACCAGTCTACTCCTGGACAGGTACACACCTTTTCCACTTCCACTCCGTCGTCTGATGTACACAATGTGCAATCAACAAAACCATCGGGTAATCAGCAACCTGGTGGTAAGAAAAAGGGGAGAAATAATCATAGGGGTGGAAACAATGAAGTAATAATAATAGCAATCGTAATACTCCTCGTAAAGAGAATGCCAACCCTCCTCGGGAAGGCGATAATGCTGGTGAGGATCGTAAACCTAGGCGTAAGGTGAAATTCCCTTGCAAGCTTTGTGGGGACGATCATCTTACTCACTTATGTCCTCGAATTGAAGAAGCATTGAAGCATTTGGCATAGAGCCCAGCTGTGTTGAAGGATCCCCTTCCTCATCATCAAAACATGGCTTCGCATGCTCCCACCACTGGTTATGGTACTAATGAACGACCACGTCTTCTTCCAATACTAATGGTTATGGATGTGTGAATATGGTTCAGCCGGAGATTTGTGTTGCTACTCGTCAACACGATTATGGTGCAACACAACACAATTTGGGGAATGAGCCTCCCCCTCCTCTTGACAATTCCTTGCATATCGAGAATCCCTCTATTATGCCACGGATACCGAAAGGTGTTCTCAAGTGCTCCATGCATAATCCTAATGCTCTAGCTGCCCAGAACTTCTCCATCATAGAAGATTTGGGCCAAACTCCCTGTGCCATGTCATCTCTTGAGGTTTTACAAGCTTGTCCTTCTCAGAAGCATGCCCTTTTGAGTGCGCTAGGAGTTCAGGATGGGGGAAGTACTAGTGTTATCAATTTCGATACTACTAATGTCCATCCTTGCTTACCTTACCACGTGGCTTTTCAAATCCAGGTGGTTTGCCTTAAAATATCCGTCAAACATACTATGGTTGATGAAGGTGCCTCTGCGTCAGTAATGTCGTTAGCTTGTTGGAAATCTCTTGGCTCTCCTCCTCTACTCACGTCTAGAACTACACTCACTGCATTCGACAGTAGATCATTTACACCGCATGGAATTATCCCTTCCCTTGTTGTCTCCTTGGGAGGTAAGTCCGTGCCTATTGAAGTCGAAGTGGTTGATGCGCCCATTGACTACAACCTTTTACTGGGTCGGAACTGGATGTACGCTATGAAGGCTGTCGCGTCTACTGTATTTAGAGTTATCTGCTTTCCCCATGAAGGCAAGATTGTGACGATTGATCAGCTGGATTATGTTGGCACTCCTTCCACAGCATCCATGGGATCCGTAGTCCCGCAAGTTTCTAATTCTCTACCGGAAACTAGGAACATAGGTGTTGGAATGTACCCCTCATTGATGGGAACTTTTAATCTTTCCGCACCTGTGAATTTTATTGGAACCATTACCGACAATGCACCTCCTCTTTCGAATAATATGTTATTCCAGACCTCCTATTTAGATGATTCGTGGACTTTACCATCCCTTAGTTCCACGCCTGGAGACACTGCGCACGTTGGGATGTCTATTCTTTTATCTGCAGCGGAGCTCGCTTACGATCATATCCAACAAACCACTGCAGATACGGATCTTTCTTCTTCCCGGACAGTTGAAGAAGATACCGTTACGCTGCCAGTTTTGGCAGCCAACCTATCTTGTTCACATGATTGCATCGATGGTATCCTACCTTCAGATGAAGTTTTTATTGACCCCATGAGTGGTGATGACAAGTCGTGGGGAGATCTTTATCATAGATCTCATTCCCCTCCTCCCCTTGATCTTATTGAACAAGATGAGCCTTTAATACAACCTGCCATCCATTTGAATTTGGATCCATTCACAGTCTCGTCCAGCCCTAATTTGATGTTTGAGTCTGATGAGTCTTTGAGCTCTCCTATAGATCCGCAAATCGGTGCTCCTGAAGAGTTTGATTCTATTTCTAGAATTTCCAACTCCTGTGATGATGAATTTTCCACTATAGATTCCTCCACGTCCTTCAGCTTTGCTCTTCATTCCGAAGTTGATCATTTTGATCCCTCAAGTATTGGTACTATGGCACCTTCAATGGTTCGCTCTACCTGCATTATGTCTGAGGTTAACAATACTAAAGTTGAAAATGGTTCTACCGCAATGACTTGTATCATATTTTTCTTTATATACGTTTTAGAGATGATCTTGGTACTTGTGTTTCTTGGAGACAGGATTCTTAGCTGGACTTATACTTGTTTACTGGTCCTTTTCAACATTTGTTTCGTTCATGGCAGGCATATTTGAAACCTTGCATATAGGACTCTCCGAATTCGCAGACACCCCCTGAGTGTCCTTATCTTGCTCATGTTCCTTGCATTATGCATAGCTTTGTCCCATGCGCTCGGAACTAGTCTCGTATGTCCATGACACTCGTCTGCTCTCATTATGAGCATTCTTCCATATCTCCTTTGAGCTCGTTAAAAACAGTAAGGAGGTCACGAGTTTACTTTTTCGGTCTTGTTAAACCTTTACGGAAAAGATTTTTATAAAGTCTTTTTTAAGCCCTTGTTAGACTTATTCAAATCAAACAAGATTGCCGAGTATACTTGTCATTTCAGACTCGTTAAAGGATTTGAAGTGACATCCACTTAGGTATAAGTTTACCCCTTTTCTAGATCTTTGTGGATTAATTACGAAAAATGTATACTCTAGTCATACGTGCCTAGAAGAGTTCTTCTCTCATTGTTTTACAATTTTTCAGGTGAGGAGATTAACTTTATGAAAAAGGACTTCCCTTTTATGTCGAGTTGTGATTGCATTGCATTATCCTGCTTGCCGCTTGAGCCTTGTGCCGGCTCCCGCTTACTCACTTATTAGCCATGTGCCTGAGCACTTTACCTTCTGAGCCAAGCAGAGCCTTAATTTATCTTTCTCATCTTGACCCTTTACCCTGAGGGAACATTCCCCCGAGTGTCCACATCCTGCACGCACTTCCTTGCATTGAGCATAGGTATGTTCCACTGCTTGGGACTAGTCTGCTAGCTATTTGACACGCGTTACCTCACTTGTTGTACTATAAGAAATTTTATTGTTTTTCAAGCTTTTCCCAAATATGAAAAAGACCAAAAAAATCAAATATTCCAAAACACTGGACAGGATTATGGTCACTATTTCCTATTGGAAGTTGTTGTGTCGCCTTTGAACAGAGCATTCATTCCACTCCGTACATTATGAGTCGGGACTATAGTTGGGCCTTAGGAGTTGTACTTGTTTCTCAGTTTTCTCCACCGATTGGTTAAGCTTCCAGTCATTATGGAGCCCTCTATAATTCCTCCTGCATTGCATAGTTTATGTCAAGTCTATGCTGCCTGAGTCTATCCATATGCTCATGCTCTTGTTCAATGGAAGTCCTAAAACCAGAGTCATCCACTCCTCAGATCTCTTGACTATTGCATGTCGGCCATCCTTATTGAGTCAGTCCATTTTACCTGAGATCTTCCAAATCTTCCAGCATTGCTGGTACCTCGTGCTGGTTGATGGGGGATGCCTTAATGCCCTCCTTCCAGCGAGTCTCGTTCCATCGACTTCAACTCATTTATTCCGGGACTTGAGGCCTAGAGTTCGTTTGAGTACCTTGAGGCTTGCAGTCATTAGTGGCAGGTTCTCTCGCCATTGACAGTTTTGGGAATACATCAATGTCCCCTGATCGATGGATTCATCCTAGTGTTCGACTTCAACCCATTTATTCACACTCTGACGATTTTTCTTTGTGCCTTGATGCCCATTTTCATTATTGGTGGGTCATCTCGCGTCTATTAACGGTATACATCATTGACTGGTAATCAGACGATGTCTCATCAGGTTCGACCCCAACTCCTTTATTCACTTGATGGGACTTGCACCGTCGAAGACTTGTGTAGAAGACCCTAGGCGATTGTGGCATTCAGCATGCTAAATATGACTTTGACTTTACATCTGAGATATCACCTCTCAGATTCCAGCAGTTTGTACCTCCAATTTGCACTGGTTGTCTTATTTTCAGTAGAAGACAATATCTTACTGTAGAGGGATCATGGCTATGATCACTTATCACATCTACCCATTATCTACTGCCTATTCATGGCCATTGTATTAGATTGTTGTACTATACCGACATGTATTCAGAGATACTATTGTATTATGATGAGTGAGATGTTCTTTCCACTTGTGTCTCCATCACTCCACTTCTAAGTTTTATAATGTATTTTGGCCATCGTAGCACATTTCAGTCTCTGACCTCACACATTAGGGGGCATCTGTTACACAAAAATCTTCCACCCTATGAGCATCAGCATTCTTTGGCCTGTAGGATCCATTTCAGTGACTCAGATCCATTTTTATCCTTCATTGATACCAGTTTGCCCTATTTTTATTCCTACCCTCCTGTTGCATCACTATAGCAGGCGTGCCTGCGAGTTGCATCCTTATAGCCCACGTGTAGCATGTAAAATGGTAAAAACCACTATTAATTACTTTCTACTTCCAAAAGGCGGTCATTGGGTGACCTTTGGCTCTCCATCTGCCCAAGTAACGTCTCGATGAGTCCTTTCACCTACCTTTGAGAGGACTATATATTGAGCACATATGGCTTATGGATGGGGAGAAAGAAGAGAATAGTAAAGGAACTCTAGTGGATTTTTGCCCTATCTTGAGTCTGCACTCATTGATCCTTGTAGTTGTGAACCTCTTATGTTCACCTTCCAAACTCCTTCTAGTTTGAGTTTTCCATTCATGGAGGATTGAAGTGGTGGAGGCACAAGTGGATTGATCTAGATCTTGGTTCAGATTGGTTGCTGGAAGAGGTCATATCACTTTGTACTTCCTCTTGTTCATTAATAGAAATACTCATATTCTCGTCCATTCATGGTGTGAATGTCATTTATTATACATTGGGTTACATTTGCTTATGATATTATGGACCATTGTTATTGATAATGTTAATGTCAATTATATATTATTTGTACTTGTTGGATATTGGTTGTCAAGACTAATTTGCATATTACAATTGCACGGATTGAAAGCTCCAACGGGGATCTACATCAAACATTTGGATAGAGGTTGGTTACATTTCTCCATTCTCTTAACATTTCCATTTATAATAGCATTGCTTTGAGAATTGAGTAGATTTCTGGTAGTCATCTATCTGTTGTGGTATTCCCAAGCCATAGTGAGTTTTCTCCAATACAACCTTCAGCTGTTAACATTTGAAATGCAATGAAATATATACATTTCTATATATGCATCATTATCACAATAAAATTGCAAGACACAGTCACACTATCCATGCAATTTTGTCCTTCTAGCAGAGTGCTTTGGTAGCCCATCACCTGTCTACCTTCTTCATGCAGCCTTCCTCATGCATTCATAGAAGCTCATGAAATGGTCTCAGGATTAACAATAGTCCACCATTTCATCTATTATCTAAGTGCATTGAAACATATATATGTCACACCCATGCATTCACACAATGCATATTCACAACATTTACATCACTAACATAATCTTTCAATACAACCTTGCATTAATCCATGAATACTATGCATTCCAACATATTATGGCCTAACCATTCATATGGCATGTACTACCACAGTCATGACTATAGGTATTTACTTTCTTGTATTGTTAAACTCACAACCAATATTCTCAAATGGCATGATGTAATTTTCATATGAACGCATTGAGGTTTCTAAGAAACTACAGGGTGCAAGGTTCCTTGTATTTACTTACCCACACCTCACCATACTCGGTAGGTTGGCATTCACATTCAGGCACTCAATACCACATGTAAACCAAATCAACATTGTTGAAGGGATCTTACCAAATCCTCTTTCAACATTCATGCAATTAAGCTCAAATAACCATTACCTGCATGGTTGTCATTAACATCGCTTGATGTTACCTGATTAGTTGGCCTCTTACCAAGGCTTCACAGTATTTTTGCCAACTTTGTGATCGTAGATTTGTTGCACCATCCTTTCCTCATAAGGTTGTTGGTCATATGCAACAACAGCATCCACATCTTTAGCCATGCTTCGGTTTTCTTTGGTCCTACAACCAATGTGAACACAACTAATTATTAGCAACCACAATCATTATCTTAAGTGGCTCATTGCATATGTAAATCCTCACTTTTTACCAATATGCAATATCATATACATGCAAAAACATTTTTACATGCAATGTGCAATGTTTATGTATATGCCATCTAGTGCATATTCATCTCATTTATCCAATCTCTTGCATTTTCAAACATGCTTCTATGATCTGGTTCCTAAAACATTAGTTGTCATCAACCATAGGCAATACCATAGGTGGGATATTGCATGTGTAACTTCACTATTTATCAATATGCAACATCGTGCTCATGCATAAGCAATTCACATGTGTTATGCAATGACTCTTTAATCATTCCCACTAATTCATATACATTATTCTCTTGCATTTCCAACATCCCTATGCCATAATTTCCAGTATATAAAACTCAAGAAATAAAAACACAATAGCAAGAGAGGAGTTAAGGAATTCTCCCTTTCCAATTCCTCATTATGACATGGAGTCCCTCCTCTACATCATAGCTGATCCTTTTCTTGGCTCTCCTACCAAGCATACAAGTAATCATTAGCTATGATCTTCTCATGAAATAGCAATTCAACATATACCTACATGTAATCATTCATTCTTGATACTTTCCAAATATGCAATTCTTATGCTATAAACAGAAATAGTTTAAGGTGAGGAATTTCCCTCTTATCAACATTGCCTTGCTGCTCACATTGCTCCTCCGCAATGCATATCACAGCCAATTACTCTTAATAAGGCTTCCACAAACCTCCCATGCCATTTCCTTCCTCTCATTCCAATCATAGAGAATGCATTTCACACTTTCAACAACTGTCTCCGGGGGACGACGGGGGTCAAGGGGGCTTTCCTTCGATTTCGCGCTCGTTTTTTTTTTTTTTTTGTAAATCCTTCGATTTCGCGCAATTTGGTGCATAAGTTCCATGGCATTTTTCAACTTTCAGCACCTGAAAAATTTCCCTGGAAAATGGCTGAAATTCACTGTTTCGGAGCAACTCACCGAGTTCTTCTGACTTGTTTCGGGCCAACTCGCTGAGTTTTTCCACAGCTTTGGGCCAACTTTCCTAGTTCTGCCGCAGTTTCGAGCCAACTCGTCGAGTCCTTCCGCCATTGCGGACCAACTCGCTGAGTTCTTACACCGTTGCGGACCAACTCGCTCAGTTCTTCCACCATTGCAGACAAACTTGTTGAGTTCTTCCGCCGAAAGACACTTAGAAAAATTTTCGGACCAACTCGCCAAGTCCTTCCGCCATTGCGGACCAACTCGCTGAGTTCTTCCACTGTTGCGAACCAACTCGATGAGTTCTTCCACCATTGCAGACCATCTTGCCGATTTATTCTAGCGAAAGACACTTAGAAAAAGTTTTAGACCAACTCGCTGAGTCCTTCCTCCATTGCGGACCAACTCACCGAGTTCTTCCGACCTAAACTCAGCTTTTCCTTCCGAAATTTTTCCATCTCTTTTGGAAAACTTAAAATTTCTGGGTGATCCATTACGGAGCAACTCGCCAAGTTCTTCCGCCATTTCGGCCCAAAAATCATAACTTTCCGCCAAAATTTTCCTTCCTTTTTCGGCGAACTTAATGATTTTCTCCCGCGTTGCAGAACACATAGCCAAGTTTCTCTGCCAGCTTCGGCGCAAACTTGCTAGTTCTAGCCGGAAACTTCAGCCCAACTCAGTGAGGTTCGCCGAAACACATAAGCTCAACTCCACGAGACTCGCCAAATCAGTTAGGAAAAACACTTCGAAAATTTTTGAAATTTTTTGAAATTTCGAAACTTTTCTTAACGGTTTGTGCTAGGCAAGAAGCATACTTACCTATGCAATTGCGATAGGTAGCCCATGATGTTATACCTCTATGTTTCACAGTGTCGCATCCCCATCACAACACATCTCGACGACACTTTCCCTACTGTTTTGAACCATCCAGAAGAGACAGATGATGAGTCAACCTTGAAGGTAAATCCACCCTGGCAAGTTTTGACCCACCTTGGACTTTATTTCCACACACTACCGCGCCCTTCCAGCTTGACAAAACGCGGCACAGTGCCGCGCCCTGTAGCATTTGCAAAGCGCGGCACCCTTTTAATAGTTTTTGCCCTTGGCTTGTGGGATCTTGGATTTTCGAAGATGATGGAAGATTGGGTTCCTTGATTCGATCCCAACCCACCTCCTTCGATTAGAAACCCTGATCCACTTATCCCTCCTTAGATCCACTTATCTCTCTTGTTGGTTAACCTCACCACTCACTATAAAAGAGAGGCATGCCATTGGAAAGGGGGAGGACTCTTGAGAGCACCAAACTTATGGTCTTGCAGCATTGAGGAGATAGCTAGAGGAGAAGACACTTGGAGTTGAAGGTTTGGCTTGGACATCAAGCACCCTTTGTAAGTAATCTTCAAGTTGTAATGGAATAACTTGTCTTGTTTTCCCAAATCATTTGTGTTAATCTTGTTTTAATCATATGATTTGTATCTTTCACAGATTTAGATCCTAACTCATGTTTCAGATTGCTAGAGAATAGTGCATACTTGTATTTTGGTTACTCTTTGACAGGTTCATTGGTGAAGACTTGGAGCTTGGAGCAAATACCAAAGACAGAGCACTTGGACGTAAGGTCAGTTAAAATCCTTTTGCTCTCTTCAGCATTTTAATACTGAAATGTATGTTAGATCTAGGGATTCAAGGTTGCATTTGTTTTGTCTGTTCTTAGCCTAGAGTTAGTTAGATCCTACTTTAGCCTAAGGGAGTTTTGACTTATCCGTAGGGCAGAATTCCACATAACAAGAATGGCGACTCCACTGGGTTTGATTACTGCTTGATTGGTTCAAATTCACAGTCATTTATCTTTGAATTATCATTCTTTGTTGCACTTCAAACCACCTTGAATTTTGGTATTTTTTGACCCTTATTCACCCCTCCTCGCAGTATTTATCTCCCTGTTTTATTACTGAGTCCCCTGGGTTAGCAACAACCCTGAAAATTTGATTTTTTCTTTTCCAGTTGCGTTTTTTTTCCCTCTTGCCACAGTGCCGTGCCCTCTTAAACACTTCCAGCGCGACATTTACACAGTGCCGCGTCCTAGGCATTCATACCAGCGCGATAGTCACACAATGCCGCGCTTCAGGCAGTCTATAGCCCGCGGTAATGTCTGCAAGTAGGTAAATTTTTTTTAATTTTTGCTTGGTTTCCTGAGTTTCTCCCTGCCTCAGATAGTCTTTACTGTTGCCTGTTAGCATCCTGGTTAATTTCCGGTCTATTTGGTCTGCTTATTACAAGGTTTTTGAGCTTGATTGATTGATTGAATTAAGTGGCACTTTTGACATATTGGTCATTTTTCAATTTGATTGCATTTGACTTGGCTTTTCCCCACAACCAACTCAACACCACTGTCTTCTGTTACTGAACACTGTAGTTTTACAGTCATATTGTCATTATCATTTTCAGTAAATTAAAAAGATCATTGGTTGAGAGCAAATTTTTTGTTTAAATTGAAAAAGTCTAGTGGCATTTTGCATAGGGAAATGAACCATTAATTTTGCCATAAAAATTCTCATCATAGAAGCATTGTAGATTGTAAAATTAGTGCATTGAAAAGCGTGTTTACTTCAGTTTGGCTTGGTTCATAAATCGAAAAGAAAAGAAAAATCTTTTACTTTGATTGCTTGTGAAAGTTGTTATGCATATTGGATCGAAGAACCTCTATCTTTACCTTAGCTAGATTTCATCGAAGACAAAGGCTTGTTTATGATTCATTCTCATTTGCATGGTTTGAGTCGTCATAACACCATCAAGTCTCACGTCCACTACCCGATTGAGTAAAGACAGCCACTAAAATTAATCACCCTAATTAAACCAACTTTAACCTCACTTGAGGAAATCAAAAGAATTTGGTAGTTAGGTAGGACACCGGGGATAGGCATCAAAATAATTCCCCCTCGTCATTTTCATCTGAGACATAGTCGTTGTCTTTAGGGAACTAAAATCCTCTAGTACTTATTGACACGGTCACAGCTAGTTTGTGGAGGGGCCTCCTGACTGTTTCCAACTGTTCAGGGGTTAAACGGCCGCGAGATTGAGAACCGGACGGACTCTGTGGAATACCGCACTCCACTTAGCCCTAAGGCAACATCGATCGCTGTCTTCTTTGGAAGGCTGAAGTGCCCAAAACCTTTTCCGACGTGTCATGAACGAGGTGGCTTAGTATCTATTCTACTAGGGCTCTTTTACCCAGGATCCCTTTCGGTAGAGGGATATCCTTCTTATATCGGTCTCTCATGTTGTATTGTTCGACTTGGATTTCATCACCTTGCGAAGGATACAGCCTGTTGAGGTCTCCAGCTCTTAGTTAAAAGTTTGCTTGGCGTCTCATCTTTGTAGAGGGTCATTTTTTCTTTGTAGGGACTGCTTGTTGGCATTCTGGCCATTTTTGTTGATCAGCTCGCTTATTGAGACACCGGTCTCAGTATAGATTTTAGAGCTTGCTTTTTTGGCCTGTGAGCCTTGCTTTTTCTAGCTCCTCTTTTGCACACTCGGCTGCATTAGAGTTTTTGAGTTCTTTGTTTACGGTACTGCCTCCGATTTTCATTTTCCTGTCATCATGTCAGATCAACAACGAAGATCACGAAGACAACAGGGCCTAAGCCCTCCACCACCACCACCGCCACGGACTTCTGGTCCGCCTGCATCACGCATTCCTGCTCCTCCTGGCCGCGGTGCTGGTCGAGGCAACATCCCACCGCCGATCCGTACAACATCTTCAGTTACGCCTGTAACTGCCACACACAGCACAGTCTCAGAATCCAGTGCAGCTTCTATGACCACTAGCATGTCTGAGGCTTCCACTGTCACCTCACCCACTGTCATCCCAGATTTATCTGTAACAGTGGGCACAGTTACAGCAGCTGAACCTAGCACGACCCAGAGTACTAGACCAGAGGTCATCCTTCTACCGGAGGCCAACACTTCCCGTCCATCAGACACTTTCCACGATGATATAGATGGATCTATTGGCACCACGGAAGGGTCCGACCAGGACATACCTGGCCTAATTTCAGTCCCAGGCGGCTACGTTGAGATCGTTGAAGATACTCGTCTACCTGACACACCTTTTGAACCTGATTATGGCTTCATTACTTCCCAGACGGAACTTCCGCCTGTTATTACTACGTCACCCAGTGTTCATCCTCAGGAGACAAGTTCTTCTAGCAACATACCTCGCACTTTTCATCTACCCAACATCCCACCGGGACACGAAATTATGGCTTCCATCCAGTCTAGTATGGTTAGCCTAGCGAACTCTCCGTTAGCATCGGCACAATTTAGACGCAACACAGAGCAAATGCTTTCGACAGCGTCTAGATACCCCCCTGTTTCTCGTCCTTCTGACTATAGGGATCCCAACGTTCCGTCTAGCACAGAATTTCATCATCCCTTTGCAGACGGCTCAGGAACTTCGGACTTTACTACACCTAGGTTCCTGCCGGATCCCCAAAATCTTTTTCAGGATATGAACTCGGACCCAGTTCTCGATGGTCCTCCTATTATTGAACACGTGATGGACGACGCTGATACTCCTGGGCTAAATTCCCCACATTTGCTGTCATCACCAATGTTTGGTGCACATTCTATGAGGGATAACCCAGTTTTTTCTCCGTCCTCACCTGTCCAATACGGACGACCGCCTCCGCTAATCGGTACTTTTGGCGCCGTTGGCCAATCCATGCTATCATATTTGGCTAGCGGCGGAAGAACACCTAGTCATACTGCTGGATCTTCCGTTTCGACCGGAGGATCACCTTCAGCCACCATTTATACTATTTCAGGAGGTGGACAACCGACTGCAATGGTCCCTAACTCCAACTTACAAACCCTCCCTGGTGGGCCATCAACCCAACCAGCTGGGGGGCAACCTTTTGTTGGGAACCCCATCGTTAGTCAACAACCTCCAACTGGTGGGCCATCAACCCAACCAGTCGGAGGACAACCTTTTGCTGGGAATCCACTTCCCAGTATACAGCCTCCTCACATAGGGCCATCCAACCTAACTGTTGGCGGACAACCTATTGGCTCGCTCCAACAAGTTTCCCAACCAGCAGTGTCTACTCAGTTCGGTATGTACAATCCACCTGGTAGTGGGCAACCTTATTCCGGTGTTCCAACCGGACCTTACTCTCAACCTCCCCCGTCAGGTATGCTTCCTTCTTGGGATCATCAAATCCCACAGAGTGGGGGGTACTCACTTTTTGGAAACTGGAACCAAGCTGGGGGGCAATCTCAGATTCCCCCCAACTTGAATGCTGGTTTCCCTTACCCTTCGGCTGCTACAACTCCATGGAACCCATCACTTCAATTTCCACTCGTTCCTCAAGCAGGAACAAGTCTTCCATGGACACCACCGTCGCAGCCACCCCCCAACCCTGCTATGGGAAATCCTCCGCTTACACAGTATGGTGGCAACATCCCTGGAACACAACAATTCCAAGGAACTTTTCCCCAACAAGGAACAGCAAATATTCCTGGGTATCAACAGCCTCAGGGTACTATACCCACTCAGCAGAACACTTACCAACCAGTTGCTTACAATCAACCGGTTAACCAGATGGCTTATTATCCGCAGATCTTCCAGCAGTATCCCGCGGGAAACACATATGGGTCTAACACACAGCAGCATGCTATGCAAGGTCCTCCAGGATTCTCTGCACCACATGGTTATTACTCATTCCCGCAGACCAACCGTCAACTTCCCTTTTTGGCCACACTTGATCTACCTGATTTGTCGAGGCTTATCAACGATCCTATATGGCATGAACCTCACTGGCCTCCTATCCCAGCCAAACTACCATCGGACATTCCCAAGTTCGATGCTAAGCCCAGGGAAGACCCCAAAAACCACGTGATGACCTTCCATCTTTGGTGTTCATCAAACTCCTTGATGGATGATTCCATCCGACTTCGGCTCTTCCAACGTACGCTTACCGGAACGGCAGCAAAATGGTATATCGAGCTGCCACAGCACTCTTTTCGTGATTTCAATACTTTGGCTATGCAGTTTCTGACACATTTCCAGCTTCCCATCCGATATGAGACTGGAACAGAACTGCTAACTTCACTGCGTCAAACCACTTCCACACACATCTCGGATCACATCCATGAGTGGCGAAGACGCCGTAGGCTAATAAAGGCACCTATTCCAGATCAGCTACTAGCTGATTGGTTTACAAAATCCTTTTTGCCTCCCATAGCCAGAGATATTGCTATGCGCGGACCTGTTACGGAAGAACAAGCCATCTCGGCAGCACAATACATGGATTTAGTATATACTCAATCCGGTACTTTACATGAACTTCTTCCACATGCTTCCCGCGTTCACACTGATCCTACAAAGCCTACTACTGAACCACCCATTGATGGTATCGTTGGTTCAGTCAAAGCTCAGCCTGCCACCAACTCGACAGGGCAACAAGCTTCTGCTTCCCCTGCTTTTACCCAGGCCGCTTCAAAAGCTTCCACCTCTCCTGCTGTCTCCTCCGAGGTGAATGCAGTCCAATCTACATCACAACCATCCGGGGGAAAGAAGAAAAACAATCGTGGTAAACCTAAGAAGAACCAGCAGGAGAACCCCAAACCACAACCTACCCAGAATGACCAAAAACCACGTCGGAAAGCTAAGTTTCCCTGCTTGATTTGTCAAGATGATCATTATACGCGTGACTGTCCCTACAAGGACGAGGTCCATAAGTTCGTTAAAGGATCCTCTCGACCGGCAGTGCTAACCGACCCTTTCCCCCAACAGCAACAGCAAATGGTTGCCCAAGAATCCCCACAAGGGGGCAACCCGACCAATCCTCCCCGTGGAGAGAGGTCCACAAACCGCGAGATCCTAATGACAAGTAATGAGGAGATTAATATCACCACTCGTTCAAAGACGTATGACAATCCTCCAAGTTCAACCAAACAATCGGAGACAGCCAAAGGCAAGTCTCCTGTTGAAGATCTGATTCCTATTCCCCCCCCTAATGGTCACCTCCACATCGAGAGACCACTTATGGATACAGTGCTACGCCCACCCAAGGGCACCATACGAAAGGCGACATTCAATCTGAATGCGCGAGCTGCCCAAAACTACAACATTGTTGAAGATTTGGCTCAAGCACCTTGCGCTATGTCAACTCTCGAGGTTCTCCAACACTGCCCCACGCAGCGTAGAACCCTACTTTCAGCACTGGGGGCATTGGATCCAGATACTTCAAACTCCATCATGTTTAACTTGGAGCACGCTAAACCTAGGCTTTCTCACCAGTTAGCCTTCCAGGTGCATACGAAAATCCGTGGAAATGTTATCCACCGCACAGTGTTAGATGAGGGTGCTTCCACGTCGATTATGTCTTTGAACTGCTGGAGAGCCCTCGGCTCGCCTGAGGTCACAACTTCTCCCACTACTCTTAGAGCGTTTGATGGACATGGTTTTCAACCATATGGACTCATCCCCTCAATCGGCGTTGAACTGGGGGGCAAAACAGTATCCGTACACATCGAAGTCGTAGATGCACCTTTGGATTACAACCTCCTACTTGGTCGGAACTGATTCTATGCCATGACTGCCATTGCATCTACAGTCTTCCGGATTGTACAATTTCCTCATGAAGGGAAAATTGTCACTATTGATCAATTGGATTACTGTATCCCAGACTCCCATCCGAACTCCGCCAATACCGTTCCGTTATTGGATCAACCACGGTACCGGTTCCAAGACATAGGTGTTGGTCTCATGAAGGATTCATCCCTCATTGGAGTTTTTCCAGAGCTGGGAACCCATCTTCAACCAGTCAACATGATTTCATCACATGTCACCCCGTCCGATGATTCATGGGTGATCCCGAGTCCTACTCAGATCCAAGGCTATGGTAATTCCATGCCTTTGAACCGAAACCTTGCAGCTTATGACGCGATCCAATCAGCCACAGATTGGGTCGACTGTTCTACTGATCACACAGTGGCACAGCTCTTGACTGAAACTCATACACGCCCACCATTGTTTGATCCTCTCAACTTGATTTTTCCTACTGACGAATCAATCATAGAGGTTATGTGCGGTAATGAGCCACCATGGGGAGATTTTCATCATCGATCTTCATTCCCCACCATCCAGTCACTTGAGCCTGATACCAAATCCAGTGCTTCACTTGGGATGGTTCAAACCAAGTTCCCCACTTCCCTCGACGAAGTTTTTTCGGAAGGCAACTTGGCCAATCTTATGGCAACCACTCCCATCGACATTTCAGTAAAGCCTGGTATCGTGGAAAATGTACACATTGGCAAAACATGTACTCTCGAGACGGAGTTCTATAATGCCTACTTTAAAACTTTCCGCGATGTTTTCGCCTGGAGTTATGAAGAGATGCCAGGAATCGACCCGTCGATTGTAGTTCACGAAATTCCAACTTTCCCTGGCGCCCGACCTGTTCGGCAAAAGCTTCGACCCGTTCATCCTCGTAAGGCAGCCGCCATTAAAGCAGAAGTTGAAAAACTTTTGCGTGCTGGTTTTATCTATCCTGTCCCATTGACAGAATGGGTATCCAACATCGTCCCTGTAGCCAAGAAACAGGGAACGATCAGAGTCTGTGTTGATTACCGTGATTTGAACAAAGCTTGTCCCAAGGACAACTACCCAACTCTGTTTATCGACCAGATCATCGATAACTGTGCCGGAAGTGTGATCTTTTCATTTATGGATGGCTTTTCTGGCTATAATCAGATCGATATCCTCCCAGCCGACCAGCACAAAACGGCCTTTATCTGCCCTTGGGGGATCTTTGCATATCGGAAGTTACCTTTTGGCCTCAAAAATGCCGGGGCAACTTTCCAACGGGCGATGTCCTACGCATTCCATGACATCAAACATATCGTAGAGCCATATCTCGATGACCTTCCCGCTCATTCTCGAACTCGGGAAGAACATCCAGATCACTTGAGTGCCATTTTCGAGAGGTGCCGGCGCTACAATATACGTTTGAACCCGCATAAGTGCGTCTTCTGTGTAGAAGCCGGAAAATTGTTGGGCTTCATAGTCTCCAAAGACGGGATACGTCTAGATCCCGCAAAGGTAGCAGCTATCATAGCCCTGCCTTCACCTACCAATATTCCAGAACTTCAATGTTTGCAAGGGCATGCAAACTTTCTACGCCGTTTTATCTGTAATCTGTCTGAGATAACAAAAGGCTACATGCGGCTTCTCAAGAAAAATGTTCCCTTCATATGGGATGATGAAGCCCAATGCTCCTTTGACAATTTAAAGGCAGCCTTAACCAAAGATCCTGTGATTCAACCCCCCAATTACACACAGAACTACATCCTTTATCTCGCAGCCTCGATTTCCACCATTGGTATGGTGTTAGTCCAGGAAGATCACAACGGCATAGAACATGTGGTGTACTACCTCAGCAAGAGTCTTCTCAACTCTGAAACTCGCTACTCACATGTTGAAAAGCTGGCTCTGGCAACAGTGTTTGCTGTCCAGAGATTCCGTCACTACATCTTACTCCGTCGGACCACCGTTATCGCCGATTTCAATCCAATGTACTATATCCTCACACGACAAGTGCTTGGGGGCAAGTACTCCCGTTGGATTGTCATCCTTCAAGAGTTTGACTTGGAATTTGTCAAAGCCAAGTCTAAGAAATCTCTGGTCTTCGCTGAGTTAATTTGTCACTTGCCCCGTGCTACTGAGCAATCCGAGCCCATTGATTCTCTTCCCGACGAATCGTTGTTCCTCATTAGCACGTCTGATCCGTGGTATGGGGATATTCTCTTATATCTCCAAACCCAACGCTTCCGTCCCGACCTCAACCGCGATGAACGACGACGTATCAGACATCACGCAAAATACTAACTTATAGTGAACGATACTTTGTATAGGCGTGGTGTCGACACTGTCCTTCGACGTTGTTTGACCTTAGATGAGGCGGAACGCGTTCTCAATGACTGCCACGCTGGAGCATGTGGTGGTCATCTCTCTGGGATGGCTACGGCCCAGAAAATATTGCGAGCGGGATACTTCTGGCCTTCGATTTTCAAAGACTGCATTGAAACAGTCAAGAAGTGTCCGCCATGTCAATTCTTTCATAGCAAAACACGCTCGCACCCTGCTCCACTCCATCCTGTCATTGCCGTCGGCCCCTTCTCCAAATGGGGCATTGATTTTATGCACTGTAAGCCCACTTCAGCCGGGGGGCATAGCTATGTCATAGTAGCTGTGGACTATTTTACAAAATGGGCTGAAGCGATGCCTACGTATGCTGAAGACGGAAAAACAGCAGCGCAGTTCATATTCAATCATATCATAGCTAGATTCGGTGTCCCACAGTCTATTGTGACCGACCATGGTTCCCATTTTAGGAATCATATGATCGAAGAATTAAGTGCCAAACTGGGTTTTCGCCATGAAAACTCAACCCCGTATTACCCACAAGCTAATGGCCAAGTTGAAGCCATCAATAAGGTCCTGAAACGAATGATTCAGCGCATTGTGGGTACCCAAAAATCCAATTGGCACTCAGCTTTGTTCTCAGCACTGTGGGCATACTGAACCTCAGTGAAAAGTGCTACTGGGTTTACACCATTTCAATTGGTGTACGGCCTGGAAGCCATTCTCCCAATTGAATGTGAAATTCCATCACTCAAGATAGCCATAGAGCTACTTCCACACACTACTTCCGAAGAAGAACGGTTTCTATACCTAGCCAAGCTAGATGAAACCCGCCGCGACGCCGCTTTGGCTAATGAAGCTCACAAAAAACGCGTCAAAGCTCAATATGACAAATCCGTTCAACCTCGGATCTTTAATGAGGGTGACCTTGTACTTACATATGATCAGATGCATGACAAACTTGGAAAAGGCAAGCTTGGATCTATGTGGTACGGCCCCTTCATCATAAAACGTGTCTTAGAAAAAGGAGCCTATGAACTAGTCGACTGTGATGGTACGCCATTGGCACGGCCCCGCAACGGGCTATACCTCAAGCGTTTCTACGCATGAGGTTACCCCACGCGGGTTACTTCTTGTACATAATGTACTTAGTTTGTTTTTTGCTTTATTTTTAGTGTGCGCGTGGATCTTATGTATCTACTCTTACTTTGACTCGTGCCTTTATGCGCAGATGTCTACCTACTTTGGATTCGTTGACGGTGCAAGCCGACATACCCGGAATCTCGCTTCCGAAGCATGGGTGATCTATTCCCCCACTGGCGAGTTGATTTATTCAGGAGCCATTTGTTTGGGTCCCGCAACCAATAATATCGCAGAGTACCATGCAGTCATTGGTCTCTTGTCAGAGGTTGCCTCACTCGGGATTGACTCCTTATCGGTCTTTTTAGATTCCCAACTCGTGGTGTCTCATCTAAACCGTGTTTACACAGTTCGCGATCCTACATTACTTCGTTTATTTCGAAGAGTACGCCTCTTGGAACGGTCATTTGATTTTATCACATATCAACACATACCGAGAGAATTCAATTATATTGCCGATTCATTGGCCAATTACGTTTTGGACTGGCATCTTGCCCATACATAAAACACATCATTAAAAATTAAAATGCACAAGTCATTGTAAATATTTAGATCATAAATAGGTCCATATCACTATATATAAAAGTGTTTTTCCCAAAATACATAAAGTTTGTGTCAAAGACAAAATTGGGGATCAAATCCCATATACAAAAAATTGGCCCTCAAAGCCTACATATCGTATACATGCCGCAAAAAGATCGAAAGACCATCTATGGAGATCTAGGGGACCTATCATGTCCCTCATCGGACTCCTCCCGCTGATGGTGGTAACACATCACGGCTCGAACCACCTTGCGAAGAAGCCGACTAATACGTCCAGGCACACCCACAGTATGCCTCTGGAGGTGGTAGGGGACATCGTCCATCCGCATAGCAGGGATCCCATGGGTCAATCCCTGCAGGTTCCTCTCAATATCCCGCACACCTCCTGCCTCGTCTTCATCTTCTTCTTCGACAGGATCAGCTTGACGATCTACACCGCCACGACGTAGTGGTGAATATCCAGCTGGTCGTTGTGGTCCACGGTCTGCAACATGCATACGAATATACATTAGAAGTCTTTTACACATTCTAAAAAAAGCATTAAAAATTAAATATTCAAAAAGAAAAATACATATCCATGAAGGTCATACCAGAGTTGTCCCAGTCATCATCTTCTGGCAAAGCCAAGTCAATATCCTCGCGGAAATCTACCCCTGAATAGGGATAGTCGTCGATCATGACTATCTGCTCCTCTAGCCAAGAGAAGAAGTCCTCTCCAAAAGCTAGCCGCTGAGGCCCTCCAAGGCGCCCGGCATAGTCGCTCCATCGAGCCATCCATGGCTCAGTAGGTGGGCGAGGATGCATAGATATCTGCGGACGCAGTAATGGCACCCTTTCCAGGAAGAAAGTGACCAAGATACTCCCATAGCCAAACTGGGTATTTTTCCCAGTTCTACATTTGTGCACCTGTTCCTTCATATGGGACAGCACTGCATCACACCAGTTGAAGACCGTTCCTCCCATGCACTCTGCTGCGAGATTTACCTGCGTGCGGGTTGCCTGATGTGGACTCACGCTTCCTGCTGCACGTGTAATAGTGAATAGCAAAGTTTTGAAAGGAAGATTTGTGACCTCTTTTATGGCCACTTTCCCACTCTTCTTACTCGAACCCACCTGACAATATCGAGCAATCAAATCATCCGTGCTTGAGTCTGAAGCACTGTACCCGGTAAGGTTCGGCCGGGCCCCTCTTTTTGAGAGACCCGTGAGGAAGTAGATGTCTTCAAGTTGGATTTCAAGCACGTGCTCTCCCACTCGGAAAGCTTCGATATCAGGGTCCCACAATTGAATAAGGTGAGTAAGGAGCTTAGGTTGTTGGCGGATCCCTTTAGTCTTGAAAAACTTTAGCAAACCACATTCTCTCAATGCGGTCACGGTGGGTAAGTCATTTTCGGCCCTAAAATCATCCGTTTCATGCTCCCTCTCTTTCCAACTCACCATTTTGCCTCAAACAAGTTGCAAATCCCTGCAAAAAGGTAAACAAAGTAATTAGTGACTATTTAACAACTTGATTCTAGCAAAAATTTGAGAAAAAATTGATTTTTCAAACTTAATTTTCGCACGTGCCGCGCCTGGAGGGCACCCTGCCGCGCGGCAGTCCACAGTGCCGCGCCTCATTTTGAGGTTACAGCGCGGCACTGTTGAACAGTGCCGCGTTTCACGATAGGGGCCCCACGCGGCAGTACGGCAGGCGATTCTTGCCAAAAGGGCTTGCCAAAAAATTAATTTTTCCCTGGTGAAAGTGAAAATTTCTTGCATGAAATGAAAGAGGGGTTCAAGCACTCTTACCTGGCACAGACGGCGGTCGAAATGGTGTCCCAGAACTCTCGGTATCGATCCTTGAAATTTTGCTCCAAAATGGGTAAAAATGTCTCCTTTGGGTAAAAATCACAAATGAATGGTAATTTCTATTTTTACCATGCTTTATATAGCATTTTTTCACATTTTTTTAATTAATTAATTACTATTTCAAAATTAATAAACCCTTGTTCATATTACTAATACCCGATTTTTGAGCATTTATTGACAGGATCTGCGGTAAAAAATGGAATGCATTCATACTGGTATTTGTTCGTAGTTTGACCTTCATATTGAGCCCACTTTATCTTTTTCGTGCTCTGGATTTAAAACTTGAAAAAGATTCCAAGCGCTTTCACACCTGTGTCGTGCTTGTCAAACGCAAGTAAACGGTGTCGAGTACAGTCAGCTTTACTCATGCTCGTTAAACGATGAGGAAAGTATTATCCTGGTTGTATTTTATTCTTCTTTCGGGCCAGAATAATTAATTTTTACGAAAAAGACCACGGGAGTCCATAGTTAAGCTCTTTTCAGACTCCTTAAAATTGAAAAGATTGCCAAGTGATCTTGACTCTTTCACACTTGTAAAAGTATTTGAAAGGTCGTCTATTCGGTGATAGGTTACCCCTTTTTCGGCCCGTCTAGACTATTTACGAGAAAGGTATACCTCAGTCAATCTCGGCTGGGAGAGTTCTCTCGGGAATCGTTTTACACTTTTTCGGGATCGAGAGACTAAATTTTACGAAAAAGTACATTATGGAGCTTCCTTTAAGTTTTTTAGGCTCTCTAAATATGAAAAACTACCGAGTTTTCCTTCCTTGGGCTCGTTAAAATATTAACATCGAAGGACCCACTTTGGGACGAACCCCTCCTTTCTCAGGTTCGCAAAACATGTGAGATTGGACTCATCCACAAGATGAGCTACACCGAGCATCTGTTATCCTCTTCAAGCTCGTAAAACAAGAAAGAGGTACTCGTCCATCATGTCGGGGAAATATGGGGGAACAAGTCAAGTTTATCTATGGAAGCTTGTCAGTCGTTACCTTTGAACATGGCATGTGTCCATCTCTTGTCTATATTTGGGTGTCCGTTTTTCATTGAGTCATAGTCATCATCATGGGTCGTCTCCCTGGCCACGAGTCCACTCATCTGACGTCTATCCTCTATTTATCAATAATTCTTGCTGCCAAGTCTTGTTACATGCCGTTACATGTTCAAAGGGTTGCATTGTATCGAGTCATTCACTGTGTCAGGCCTCCGCTGTGTCAGTACATATCCCATTACTTCATCATCCTATCACATGTGCCGATTTTGTGTCGATGATGTGGGAATCATCATGGTCCACCTTCGACAAGTCTGTTCCTGTCGACTCCAAATCACTATCCAGGAATTGGACTTAGAAATCAACCATTAGTACCTTGGTACCTGCATGCCTCAATGGCAGGTTTCCTCGTGTTTGACAGCAGGTTCACATCATTGACCTCTGATCAAGCAATCTCTCGGATGCTCGACATCGACTCATTTATTCGCATTTCGTTGAGATGTACTATTGATACCTTGGGAATCATTGTCATTATTGGTGATCTCCCTCGCATTTGTTAACGGTCCTCATCATTGACCGGTAATCAAATGGTTTCTTCCATGTTCGACTTCAACATCTTGTAATCACATGGTTAGATTCGTATCTTTATACGATCGGGTAGAAGACCCTGGGTGCATCACTGTATCTTGACTGCGTCCAGGCTGCGATGGAGATGTCTCTTGTATTGTCACACAGATCCACTTATTGTATTGGTCGTGGCTGTGTCGTTACTGTCTCATGGATCTACGATTGTTCATAGTAGCCATGATCTGTCCACAGTTTACATTATCTCAGTACTCATGGATCTGCAATGTATTGGTCGGCAGCCATGCTTTGAGTCGTTTGTTTCCGAGCATGGGAATGCCCGCCTCGGTGGTATATCTAACACTTTGTTTCCATTTCAGCTCCGTGTCACTCTCCTCGATGCTATCTCTGCACATTTTATTCGTAAAGTCTTTCGGCCATCAGTCCCTTCTGACCTCACACTTTAGGGGGCATCTGTTATACCTCTATGTTTCACAGTGTCGCATCCCCATCACAACACATCTCGACGACACTTTCCCTATTGTTTTGAACCATCCAGAAGAGACAGATGATGAGTCAACCTTGAAGGTAAATCCACCCTGGCAAGTTTTGACCCACCTTGGACTTTATTTCCACACACTACCGCGCCCTGCCAGCTTGACAAAACGCGGCACAGTGCCGCGCCCTGTAGCATTTGCAAAGCGCGGCACCCTTTTAATAGTTTTTGCCCTTGGCTTGTGGGATCTTGGATTTTCGAAGATGATGGAAGATTGGGTTCCTTGATTCAATCCCAACCCACCTCCTTCGATTAGAAACCCTGATCCACTTATCCCTGCTTAGATCCACTTATCTCTCTTGTTGGTTAACCTCACCACTCACTATAAAAGAGAGGCATGCCATTGGAAAGGGGGAGGACTCTTGAGAGCACCAAACTTATGGTCTTGCAGCATTGAGGAGATAGCTAGAGGAGAAGACACTTGGAGTTGAAGGTTTGGCTTGGACATCAAGCACCCTTTGTAAGTAATCTTCAAGTTGTAATGGAATAACTTGTCTTGTTTTCCCAAATCATTTGTGTTAATCTTGTTTTAATCATATGATTTGTATCTTTCACAGATTTAGATCCTAACTCATGTTTCAGATTGCTAGAGAATAGTGCATACTTGTATTTTGGTTACTCTTTGACAGGTTCATTGGTGAAGACTTGGAGCTTGGAGCAAATACCAAAGACAGAGCACTTGGACGTAAGGTCAGTTAAAATCCTTTTGCTCTCTTCAGCATTTTAATACTGAAATGTATGTTAGATCTAGGGATTCAAGGTTGCATTTGTTTTGTCTGTTCTTAGCCTAGAGTTAGTTAGATCCTACTTTAGCCTAAGGGAGTTTTGACTTATCCGTAGGGAAGAATTCCACATAACAATGAAGGCCCAATGCTTCAATCAGCAACTCTGATACCATCTGTAACGTCCCCTCTTGTGGTCCCAATGCAAGGAAGGGAACATGATGCCAATCTCTAGGGCTTTCATATAAAACTCGTCCCATTCATTAGATTCTCAACAATAAGAGAGATGTGTGCAGATGGAAAAACAAGAAAAAATGCACAACGAAAATAAACTCATCCACACACACATATATTTTGTTCACAACCAGCATATCAAAATAACCATTAAATTATACATTGCAGAGGCAAAATAAATAGATAGAAAAACACTTATCTTCATTGTGAAATTGGTCCCAAACAACTAGCTATGTTGCTGCAATGTTCCACCCAACCATAGGCCAGTTGTGTTCATCAAGCTCTCAACAACTGCCACCCCCGAGCTATGCATGATTCTTACAAGGAAAAGGGGACATTTACTCATTCACAGCCAATTAATCATTTCATTTGAGCCAAGCCAGTCCACAGCTGGGTTTATCAGGCTACATTTGAACCCTGGAGGCTTACACTCAAGCTCAAGCCAAAGCAATGGATTTACCAACAGGATGGCCATGGGTTTGGGCTTTCCCCAAATTGTTTCCATCCAAAAACGAATTGTGGGATGAGGAAAACATTCACAGGGAGGAAAAACGATTCCTCCCCAACCATCTTAGCATTTAACAGCCAGAATGGTCTCTATGGAACCCCAATTCGATTTTCCATCTTCCCCACTGATATACAATACAGAAATGCCCATATCCTAGCCGAGGATCAAGGAGAACACCCAAAAACATGGTTGGAAAATGCCCAAGTAGATCCAAACTCGTGAGGGAGAGCAATTGGTTGATGGATAATGGCTTGGGGAGAAATTCATGGCTCTTTTCTTGCCCAAGAAGCAAAATGCGATTTCCCATGCAGGGTGGCTTGCCTATACTCGAATTTGGACAGCCATACTTCTCATTCCCCAAGGCATTAACTACTTCAACCAACTCTTGGGAGAAATCAATGATTGGGTACAAAAGTAAATATGGGTAGTTGGGGGTTTGATGGGTTCTCTTATTGACACTTGGATTGACTTGGTTGGCTCAAGGGTTTGAATGTTTTCCCTCCCAATTCCTTGTAAAATAATGCCCCCATCTCTTTGTTGCATTGCATAGCTAGCTGTGGGTATTTTATTAAATGCATATTTACATTATGTTTGAAATTCCAATGTGCCTGGCTAGCACGTAAACCATATGCATCAATAAATCGATGGTGAGGCCTTGGCCTTGAGCTCCTCACCATGATTTTATAACAATATTACATCATTTACATTTTAATGCAATACGTTCAAATTGGAAATGTTACAGTATGGATCAAATCATGCACCCCTGCTGACCTGCTATCATTACTCAGAAAAGTAGTCTTGTTGTACTTTCACAAAGCACACCCCATGCAAACATCAATATGCTCTGTGATGAACTCTGGTAAATCTATAACCATACTCCTCAACAATCTCAAAGTTGGATGATGCAAATGGGCCATCCTCTGATGCCATAGCTCGGAAAGCTCACTGCTGTTGTTGTGTACCAAAGCATGTTGAGGCTGAAACAAGAGCTTGTATATTTTCCCACATCTAACCCCAATGTCCATGAAGGTAGATAGTCCTGTAGTCTTGGGGAATACCTGCACGCGTCCATCCAAGAAACAAACCCCAAGTCCCCTATCCTTAATAGTGGAAACTGATACCAAGTTCTTTTTTAGACCAGGGACAAACAACACATCCCTCAAAATCATAGGAATCATGGACTCCCTCTGAAAGGTAATGGTCCCACGACCAACTGCTCTGACAATGGTGTCATCTCCCAGTACAACCTCCACATCTACACCTGTCTGTGAAAGATCAGAGAACATCTCTCGAGCACTTGTCATCTGACTCGAAGCTCCGCTGTCAATATACCAAGTGCCAGTGGTGGATGCAACCATCTAATGGCCAGTCAACAAAGAATACTCCATCTCAGTATCCAAATCAGTGCTGGTAATACTAGAGGCTCTCTCTCTCTCAACATGTCTAGCACAAAGAGAAAACTCTCTCTGAAATTTCTCTCCAAAATCATCAAATTCTGCTGAGGCTATTGTCTGCTTCTTCTTCTTCTTCTTCTTTGGACACTGTGAAGCATGGTGCCCAAATCCCTGACAAGAAAAGCAATTGAATTTGCTCAAATATTTCTTCTGCCCACCCTGCTTGGGGCCCTTCTTCTTCTTCTTTCCCTTTTCATTCAATGCCACATTCTCCTCATCCTCCCTACCCTATGAAGAGTTTCCCTATACAAGACCTCTCTTGGTCTCCTCTTGTACAAAATCATCCCACAGTCTATCCCAAGAAGGTAAGTTCTCCCTGCCCACTATAGCCTGCACAAAAGCACCCCAAGGCTTGGAAGCCCCACTCACTGTTGTCCACACAAGCTCAATAGCTGTAACTACCTCCCCAACTGCTTCTAGCTCATCTCTAACCTGAGATATCCTGGTAAGGTAAGATGTCACTCTCTCTCCACCATTCATCTTTATACCCTTCAGCTTCTCTCTTAGAACCATCTTCTGGTTCTCATTGGTGCTCTAGTATAAACTAGTCAAGGATGCCCACATTTTAAATGCACGGTCTTTACCTAAAATGTGGTGAATGATGTGGTCTTAAACTGCATCTAAGATAATTCTTCTAGCCTTACAGTCTTTCTTGTTGAAGGCTGACAATGCTGCTGCACCTGTAGCAACGAAAATTTGAATAGGGTTGGCTGTAGTACTGTTTACCACTTCATCCCATAACTCATTCTCTTCCAAACTCAACATTATCCTAGCTTTCCATGGAACAAAATTCCCCGTCCTATCTAGCCTATCCTCCAATCTAAGTCCTGTAGCCATCTCACTGCTAACTCAACAAGGTGATGCCCACTAACAGAAGAAATATACTGTGTTCTGGAAATTTTTGTCTGTCTGCAATAAATTAAGTTTTCTTCCCACCAAGCTCTGATACCATGTAAGTTTTTTGAGATTTCATCCCACCCGGTTTCAATTTCAAAATTTCAATGTTTAATGCCCAACCCAGTTTTATTGTTGGCTGGAAATTGCACAATATTTTTAGACAAACAAAACACTGCTGAAACTCACTTTAATGACAGAAAATTAAATAATAAATACACCCCATAAATTTTAGACTCAGAGATTTTTGGCAAACTTGCCCAGGAAAAACCCACAAGGGGAAAACCTGTTTGGAGAGAGAGATTTTTATTTCTTCAGCAAAATATAGAATAACAATTACGGTAGAAAATACAACTTATCTCCACCGCAATAAATGCACCCAGAAACTTCCTCGATTTCTGTGCCAAGCCTTCTCAATTTCTGTGCTAACTACAGAACCTCATTTTCTATGCCTTCTTCTCGATTTTTGTGCCAACTACAGAACCACGTTTTCTGTGCCTACTGCTCAATTTCTGTGCCAACTACAAAACCACGTTTTCTATTCCTGCTGCTCGATTTCTATGCAGAAACAGAACCACGTTTTTTGTGTCTATTGCTCGATTTCTATGCAGAAACAGAACCACGAAATTTCTGCAGTAAGTACAGTCCGTACAGACTATACGACCCTAGAAAAATGTGCCTAAAACTTTCCTCGAAACTCATTCTCTCAATAACCGATGTACGACTTCCTTGGGATGCGTGTTGATTCTAAATCTCTTTGCCTCAATAACTGAGCTGTCTTGGAATTTGTGCTGTAGAAAAAAAAACTTACTGCCTGGAAATTCGTGCTCCTTCTCTCTCAGCTCTCTCCTTCACTCGCTTCTCAAAAGTAAGTCTCTTTTTCCTTTCCCTTGCTTTTTTTATTGAAACCCTAGGTAAGTGAGGGGCCATCTAATCCAATGGCTGAGATTAGATCATATGGGTGGATGAGATTAAATGCTCTCATTTAAATCTAATAAAAAATAAATTCACTCACTCACTTAAATTTATCAAAAGTGACTTTAATCACTAAAGTCACATTAAATGCTCATCTCAAGTCATTTAATGCAAGGGTCACTTTATTTCCCCCTCTTAAGTGACTTAGGAAAAAGTCACCTAGTGGAACACTTTCCTAGGTACAAAAATCAACATGTGGCATAGGAATATGACAAACTGCATCACCTAAGAGAGCAACATGTCGAGATAGAAGCACAAGTGGCATCATCCAACACAGTGTTTAGCAATTGGTTGCCGCATTTTTCCCATGTCTGCAATAAAATCAAGGCCAAACAAATGATAGTCGTTGACTTGACCAACAAGCAACAAAAATCTTGAACACAACAATATGACAAACTACGTCACCTGAGAGAGCAATGTGTTGAGACAGAAGCACAAGCAACATCAACCAACGAAATGTTTAACAATTGTTTGTCACATTTTGCCGATGTATGCAATAAAATTAGGGCCAAACAAATGATAATCGCAAACTGACCAACAAACAACATAAGATATCATAAAATAGAGAAAGATAAGCAATAAAACAAATATTTCAAAATAAAGGCAACAACAAGCAAAGCTACAATATGAGGAAGAATAATGGATATAAGAGGGGGAAAATGCACAACAAAGTCAACATAATGCTTCAACATATGCATTTCCTAGATAGAAGGGAAATACAACCAACTGTCATCATCCACGTGCAAGATCCTCTAGTAGAAACCATCGGTGCATTAACAGATCTGAGAACCACAAATACGGCCATTGAAGAAGTTCTTGAAGAATGGAAAATCATGTGCAACAAACTTCAAGTTTCAGTACACACATTCACTAGAAAATCACCAACTCTTAGGCTATTCATCCGAAGACACCACCATTGCTGCAACCAATCTAACACTTCTTCCAGCCGAGTGCATCTTTCAACCAGGATCCAAAGCCGACAATGGAACACTTCTTCCAACCGAGTACATCTCAAACCTTGAAAATTTTGTACCATACAATTTTGTAAAATACATTTTGTAAAAATATACATTTTTCCTTTTAGAGATTATTTTGGATCCAACATTTTCCTTCTTTGGGATGAAGAAGAGTTTGAGAGTGGGGAAGATGTTGAAAGGGCCTACTCAGTTACTCGACTAGGCCTACTCTTCAACCAATAGTTAACTAGTTGACTGGCCTAATAGGTCAACCAATATGATGAAAAATCTTGTATAATTATATGTCGGTATTTATGTATAAAATGATATCAATTTATGATTATAATATCTCCTTCTACTGATAATATAACATAATAGATTATTAGAATCATGGATGCTCTCTTAATGGGTATCAATGGTAGCTAATGATTTGTAATCCCCTAGATTGCAACACCCATTAAGATAGTGTGTACAGATTAAAGAAGCCATTATGTGGGCTAAAGTAAGCTGCTTGGTACAAGAGAATTGACACTTATTTGAATAGTATTGTGTTCAAGAGAAGTAGGAGCGAGCCCACTTTATACATGAACAAAGACCATACAGTAAAATTCTATTAGTATGTTTATATGTGGATGATATAATTTTTACAAGTAATTTGATGTTCCTCAAATTCAGAACAACTATGAGTAATGAATTTGAAATGACTAATTTAGGACTTTATACCTTAATGAAGCACTGAAAAGATATGTTGAAAAGATTTGAAGTGTTGAATTACAACTCATTATTAACACCTTTTGTAGAGTCCAATGCAATTTAAAAAATTAGTTGGACCTCTCATGTACCTAACAAGCAACTAGACCAGATTTTTTTTTTGTGAGTTTAATTTGATCTAGGTTTATGGACTCTTCTCAGAGTACCTATTGGCAAGTTGGTAAAAGAATCTTAAGATACATTTTAGGTATAACAAATTAGAAAATTTGTATATTGCAAGCAATGTTGAGGATCGGAAAAGCACATCACGTTATGTTTTAAATTTTGGTTCAAGTGTTGTGTCTTGGACATGAAAGACTGCTGGCTATAATCACAATTTCATAGTTAAAGCAGAATATGTAGCTGCAATCTGAACAATTTGTCAAACAGTTTGGATGAATGAGCCGAAATTGAGTTGTTGCAAGAGTAAAAAAATCATACAACGATAATTGTTCTTTTAAAAAAACCATGTATTTCTTAAGAACCGCAAGCATATAGACACTTGGTACCACAATATCAAATGGTAAACAATGGTGAAATCTGTTTTGTTTTTAAAGGTTTTACTAAGAAGATCCTGGTATTAAGATATTTTGTGATAATTGCTCAAGTAAGAAGAGCAAACATATAGACACTCGGTACCACTCCAAAGGTTTTAGAAGAGATTGTTTTGAATTGCATAATAAAATTTAAGAATGTGTAATGCTGTAAATTTTGCAAGTATTAGTGGAATAATTTAAGCTGTTAGTGCTTTTGTAAATTGGAATTAAGGGTGAGTGTTAGAAGGTGCAGTTAATTCCCGGCGTCCTTATTAAATCGAGTTAATTGTGTAAACCGTTTACCTTTTTGTTTTGTACTGTTTGGTAGGTGGAAATTTAATGAACTAGTTGTAATTTTGTAAGTAGAAGCCTGCTTAAGAAGCGTCTAGATTGCTTCTCATGTGAGTTGGAAACGACTACCCTGTTTTTAAAATTATCTCTGTAATCGTTTTAATGGGTTCTCTAAATTATCTTGCATGCTTTCACTTTGGTTTTCTAGTTGTCCTCTTAAGGTTAATTGATCCCTCGGCTGTAGCCCATTCGCGCTTCCGCTCTAACATAAAGCAAAACCAATCATCGAAAACAATTGCCGGATTGTACAGTAATGTTCATCAATTTTGTATATCTTAAATACTCTAGATAATAATAATGAAACTCTCTCAAGCTTCTTTTCCAATATACCAGTTGGAATGATAACAAAAATAGTCCCATGTACAACTCTTAAGTTCATAGATCATGAGGTCAGCAGGCATAATGTGATTGTTTTTTATTATCAGATACTTTCACTCACTTCTTCTTTAGAAGATCTTGAATTCAGCATATACACTCCTATTGAATCCACTAGATTTTCACTTGCGCACCCAAAGAGACCTACAATCTTCCCTCCCATTTCTGTCTCAAAATGAGTTCCGCGTTCTTGCCCGCATGGTCCAAGTATCCTTTCATTCGTATGAAACGTCAAAGATTTGATCACAACATAAGATTGGTAACTTCCATAATAACCACTGATTTTCGTTACGAACTCTTCTGGGTAGTTTAAATCGTACTGCACACGTGCACAGGTCAACAAAGCCACCAATTCAATATAATTATTTGTTTTCTGTCTTTTAACATATACAATACATCCAACATGTTGTGACTTACCTCTATTTGAGCACCGATTGCACCTCCATGCCGAATACCGGGGAAATGTATATCCTTCACGTTTTCATCGCCTTCTATACCATAATGCACTTTAATTGAAGTTAACGAATTGTCTTTTGCTGTCATGTTAATCCTTCTAATTCCAGAATATGTCCCATCATTCCAAGAATATCCTCCAGGGCCGCCGAATCGTTGAGAACAGTAAAACTCCTGTTGTAAAGAAAACATTGAATTTTAATGGATAACAAAATGGAAATCAAAGAAAGAAAAACTGGATAGTGTTCAACATCATTGTTTGCTGCCATACACAATAAGAGAGCGAGAACTGGATAGTTTCTAGAAACTATATAAGCAGCCATAAATCAAAATACAGTAAATATACTGTATATAAGTTAAATTTGGAAATTTAGTCAATCTTGGTTCAAATCTGTTAGGGTTAATATTGATTTGGGAATGAGTAAGGATGTGTTAAAGATTCTCATTATTAGTTAGCTTAATCTAATTGTTCTAATTGTTATATCGTTACATGACAGTTATGGTGTTGTTGTACTATATATGTACATCTTTGTGCATATGCTAGATAGCTTAACAGCTCATTAATATATAACCCTTTTTGCCATGTTCTTCTTCATGTCTCTCCTTAATATATAACCCTTTTTGCCATGTTCTTCTTCATGTCTCTCCTTATCTTTTATGATGTGTTGTCTAACAGTGGTATCGCATTTCAGATCTTGGCGCTTGTAAAATTGAGATGGCCAAATGAAGAATGAATTAAGGAGAGAGGCATTGCTTGTAGGCTCGAGTGTCTTCAATCTGTTTACTAAAGAAAGTGCGCAGGAGGAGGAACCCTCTCCTCATGAAGAGAAACGTGCAGCCAGGGGCTAGCTTCGTCATTCTTGTTGAATCTTCTCGCCCAAAGGAGTGGAGGTGAAATCCATCCCTTTGATTTGTAGTTTAACAATGTTTGGAGAGAAGTCTATTAAATGTGCTGCGCAAATAGAAGTCTGTTGCTGCATGCCGATAGAACTTTGTTGAAGCTAGTGCTGTACATGTTGCATGTTGATGTCGTTGTAATTAACGCTGTAATTAACGAGGAAGAAATCCAAATTGACACCCAGAAGATTCACGAGTATGTGGTGAGGGTGTATGAAGAGATCCACGCTAAAAGAAAATCCAATCCATTGATAAAAGATTGAATAGAGGAGAAAAGAATCGAGTGAAGGTATTGATTTTTATATTAAACAAAATGTTGAGTAATGGAATACAATACAGACTCATCATTTTAAGCAAGGATAATTTCCATGTTTTGAAATTTTAAAAAGTCTATTTGAAATTCTTTGGAATATATAAAGGGTTTTCATATTCCGTTAAAAAAGGGGTTTTATATTCCATCATATATAAAAAGGAAGAAGAGCACGGTATCTTGCCAAGATGGTAAGAAAGGAGAAGACCGTTGCCAAATCATGGTAGCGGTAGGTTATGGAGACAAGATATTCCGAAGCATTTATAGTGGAGAAAATAGAATTGAGTAATTTAAAAGAAGAATTTGTAGGCTGTTTGTTTTCATGTTTGGAGCAGATTTATGAAAATGAAGAGCATGAAGTGCCACAATTAAAAAAATTGACAGACCGCCAAAGCCATTTGTAAGAAGATTTTGGTGTGAATAAGCCGCTGCAGTTTAATGAAGGAGCCAATGCTGCGAGCAAACTTGAAGTTTGGATCAGTCCGCCGGAACTGCACTAGAAGAATTTGCAGTGGGAAAATCGCATGAAGATTATGTGTTAAAATCAGCCATCGTGAATTCACCGAGTGAAGGAGACCGCTGTTGAGGAAGCGAGCAATTGTGAAGAAAATTAAGACTGGATGACTGGTGATCGAGTTTCTGGAATTTGCATGTAAGGTTTGTAGAGAGCCGCATAAAGAAATTGTTGAGAGCGAGGAACCCACCGAGTCAAAGGTGTGCCAGCGTTTCCAGGACAGAGAAGACATTTGTGTGAGAAGCTGTTTTGCTCGTTGTTGAAAGAAGAGCTCAGAACTGTGTGTAGAACTCGAAAACAAGAATTGCAATATCAAATTTCAGTCCTTTTTGGTTAACACCAAATTTACAGACTTATGGAGCACAAATTGAAGATTGCAACTATTGCCCGAGAAAGCAAATCAAGTTTGCAGCATCTAAAGTTTACGAACAATTCAACACTTCTTTTCTGAACTTGTTCCTGTTTAGAAACTTTTTACTTGCATTCTGTGTTTTTTGCAAGTTGTTTTTTGTTACTTACTAGTGTAAGTATTTTTATGCTGTTGAATTGAAGTATAATTGTAATTGGGTGCGTTAATGGTTGAACCCAACACCCTTTGTTGAGTTATTGTAAAAGGTTAAAAGAAGATGTGTAGCAAAAGCAAAGCCATTCTGAACTAGTTTCTGTTCAGAAATTTCAGAAGTTATGAATGAGGACCAAATACTCTAAACCTGTTTATGTTTAGAGATTTCAGCAGTCAAATGAAGTTTGTCACTGACAGGGGGTATCAACATCATGTTCCAAGTTTGTTTTAAAGCTTGTGAAGAGATCATCAAATGGGAGACAAGTATTGAGGCTTGTTCTTAAACATACAAATTGATTGATATGGTTAGTGGTAATCCTAAAACCACCTCATTGATTGATATGGTTAGTGGTAATCCTAAAACCACCTCATTGTTGTTGACATGGTTAGTGGTAATCCTAAAACCATCTCTTGGTTAGTGGTCATCCTAAAACCACCAATTAAGCAGAAAACATGAAGTTCTACTTGTTTACATTTTCAGAGAACTTCTCCTCTTTCAGCTGACACGGGGGAACATAATGATGATTGTCAGACTTCAAGTTTCGAAGTTTGATGGATTGCAGATTGATTGATATTTCAGTGTCGAAGCCCTATCAATCAAGAAGGAAGCCAGAACCTGAGCCAGAGCTAGAACTTGAGACAATAGCCAGAGCCTTGAGCCAGAGCCTCCTAGCCAAAGTTATAGCAGTAGCCAAAGCCACAGTTAGAGCCATGTTGGTTTGTGGTCATCCTAAAACCACTCATTTAGCATAAAATTGAGGTTCTGCTAGTTTTTATGTTAGAGAGATTTTCAACTATTACTCTCTGAATTTGCTTGACACATTGTGGATTTTCAAGTAGAGGCAGTTTTTCAGGGGTTAATTAACTTATGATTAAGGGGGGATGTTAAAGATTAATCATTATTAGTTAGCTTAACCTAATTGTTATATCGTTACATGATGGTGTTGTCGTACTATATATGTACATCTTTGTGCATATGCTAGATAGCTTAATAGCTCATTAATATATAACCTTTTTTGCCATGTTCTTCTTCATGTCTCTCCTTATCTTTTATGATGTGTTGTCTAACAGGATGTAAGTGGTTTCCAAAGATGTAAGTAGTTTGGGGCACATGGTTTTGGTAGCTAGTGGTTTCTTACTAGTTGTATTTGCATGTAATGAAGACAATATAAAATACTTGGTGTACTCCATTATAAAATGGCATGATATAATGAAGATTTTCATTGGGTAGTTTTCCAACATGAGACATGAGGTTTCCAGGATATGATGTATGTCTCTATTTTATGATTGCTTGTTAATTTTCTCTCTCATGGTTGAAAACCTAACAAAATCCAAATGGGAGAAATTGACATTGACATACAGCTATAGAGAATGGCCCATTTCAAAAACAAATGAAACAATTACAAGGATATAAAATATAATTATGTAAAACCAACTCCGAATGTTAATCCAAAAACATGAGATCTCTTTTCAAACTTGGGGAGATCCCGAATTGCTGGTGGAAAAATAACAAAAATATTTCATATAACATGGATAATTTTCTCCCTATTTTTGGATTTTCACTTTCAAATTCATAACGCAATAAAAATGCAAAAGAGAATTTAATAAACTGCGAAAATCTGAATCAACTTTGATTGTTTTTGTTTTGTCAATCACTTTACTCACTTCATTTTTCGAAGTTCTTGGCTTCAAAAAAAATACTCCTATGGAATCCACAAGACTCTCGCTTGCGCACCCAAAGACACCTACGATCTTCCCTCCCACTTGTGTCTCGAAATAAGTTCCCTTTTCCTGCCCGCATGGTCCAAGTGTCCTTTGATTCGTATGAAACGCCAAAGATACGATCAGAGACTCCCAAGGTCCGTATCTTCCAATATGACCACTTATTTTGGTGACGATCTCCTCTGGGTAGTTTAATATGTACTGCATGCATACACAGGTCAATCCTAATTATTTTCTAGTGATGCATTGGCAGTTTTAACACATACACTACATCTAACATGGAGCCTTATCTAATTGAACATGCTATGGCTTACCTCTATTTGAGCGCCGTCTGCACCTCCATGCCGAAATCCTGCCATATACTTCACGCTTTCATCGCCTTCCTTACCATAATACAGTTTAACTGAAGTTAACGAGTTATTTTTTTTTGTCATGATAATCCGTCTAATTCCTGAATATATCCCATCATTCCAACAATCTCCCCCAGGACCGCCGTATAGTTCAGAGCAGTAAATTTCCTGTTGTAAAGAAAACGTTGAATTTTATTGAGTAATTTTCACAATTGTAGTTTTCAACGATGAACATGAGACGTCTTCAAAATTTGGTACCTTTACAACTATTTTTAATGGGCCCTTTCGTCACAGGAAAACCAGACAACCGGCTATTGGATGCAAGGATTTTATTATCACGAGGAGCTTTAAAGTACACGATAAACCTAAAATTGGACTACTCTAATGAGATGTTTTGTGGTTATGAAGATTGAATTCTATGTTCCTAAGAGAGCTTCATATCATACTTACAAAAATAAATCTTATTATTTTTCAATTTTCGTATTCTAATGGCCATGGCAATTGTATCATATTATTATTTTTATAAATAAATTTAAATTCAAAAACTATTTAAGTTCAGAAATTCTGGAATCATTTTGAACAAATTTGTGATTATTGTTTTTTCTCTAATAATCCTTTAAATAAATGTTGAACTAACCTACATTACTTAATTAACATTAAAAAAATGTACATTAAAACTAATAGCCCGTATTTTTTACTTAATCAACATTAAAAGAATACAAATTGTTATATCATAAACTATGTTTGACTTTGAGATATGTTTATATGTTTCAATTTTGGGATATATTGCAAATTATTTATAAATAAATATTATTTTAAAATTTTCAATTACCAAAACAATACATGAATAAGATGTCTACTTCTTAATTTAATATGGTTATAGAAATCTTGTTATCATTTTTTTTTATATCAAATGGTATTCAAATCACTTATTGTCTATGTCTCAACTACTTGTTACTTTCTTTAGTTAAATGAGTTGTATGTCACTACCTTTTATCCATGCATACATGAGATAAGAGTTATCCATACATCAATGCATCAACTCTCGGTTATTTATTTATTTTATAATTATTTATTTCTAGTTTTGAATGATTACCATAAAATCAAAATCAATTTGGACAGTATACTTATCCATTCTTTCTTCAATCTAAAATAAACATAAATTACAGTCCATACCAAATTCTAAAATATATACACCTGTAAATATAACTATACTTTTGTGAATAACAATGTTGCTATATATTATTCAAATGCAATTAGAGTCAAGATATCACTCTTATTTTCACATCGTGACTCAGAAATTCAGTACACTACGATGTGTCAAGAAACAAAGTCGCAACATTTACATGTAATCCCAACAGATTGTGCCTAGGAAAAACCGAGTTTTTATCTAAACCAAAGCTTAAAACGAATGTAAATGTGAAGGCTTGTGTGAGAAACGAGAAACGACAGCTGTAAAATAGCTACTTCACCCTAGCACAAACTAAATTGTATAACATCTAATTAATCTCATATAATAATAACTTGTTCAACTTCATCACTTCCCTGTCATCAAATCTAACAACTGTCCTTGCATTCACATTGAAATGTCAAATAAGTAACGTTGATATGTAAAATAACTGCTTTCCCTGGTTTTAGCGGATGAGATTATAATTTCACATGAGATTATAATTTCACTCGTAAATAAGTCAACTTCAATGTTCTAATCTTATTGGAAAGGAGGTTGAGTTTATTCATTGATTGTTTTTTTTGCATAGATCCATGGTTATTTTACATCTATTTGTAGTAGGAAGGACAAACTCAACTTTTTCTGTGTTCTTTTCCTTATTGTATTATTTTAAAATTTTCACTAATAATTGAAATTTTTAAAAATTGTGATTTTTTTCCTTGATGTACTAATTTTTTTTAAATTTCTATTATATAGTAGTTAAAATTTCTAAAACTTGAACAGATCAAGACAAATTTTCAAAAAAAACTAAATTTAAGAAAAGTTAAGTTTGTCCTTCCTAATGCAAAAGTACCCTTTTATAGATATATGCAAAAGGAGTAAACTAATAGATATATGCATAACAATTAACTAATTAATAAACCTCCACTTCTTTTCTATTAAAATTATTATCCAAATCTTATAAGATATTTTCTACTTAAACTTACAAATGGAAGAAAAACAACAAAACTTATAATTAACTCAGTCCATTTACAAAACTACATCATCTTAACTATTTAACATAATCATAATTATCATTATAATATTCATTTTCATTATCTCCACTGTATTCATTCCCTCACTTCAGCTACTCGCTGGTCATTTTTTAAAAGATAAAAGAATTGGAAAACAGGACCTGGATTTCTATGAGTTTTTTATAAATGATTGAGCACTCACATTTGATTGTTGCAAAAAATCGTCATTGTCCTCAGGCCAGAGGCGAAGCGATAACTTTGACTTCTGCGCCATACTTATAATTCCCATATCTCTATGGTGATTATCCACATCATTTTCGCTGTCCATTTGTACAACATCTCTATGGCGATCAAGCATATGTGTATGATTTTCACTGTTCTCGAAGCCTGGCGTTTTAACTTTTTTCAACACAAGTTGAGCGATCATTTCCACGAGCTTACCCTCGTCACTGCCCCCATTCACAACAAATCAAAGAGACGGAGTTAGAAACGTGCTCACAAGTAAATAACATATAGCTATCTATAAAACATATCTATGATTAGTGTTCTCACCCATTACAGGTCTTCTGAAGATCTAGCCCAGTTATTTCTGAAACTTTAGAAAGAGCATCTCTCCACTTCCTGATAGTAGTAGAGTCGTATCGCGGTTTCTCTTGATTGGTTTCAGCATCATGCGTCTTCTTATTTTCAAGGTTGCGCAGGTCTTTAGCATATTTGCCGTTCCGCCGAAGGTCATTGGGCTGGACATACCAAAACACGGGAATAATCGGAGCCTTTGAGTCCAACATTAGGAGGAGTTCATTGAGACACCATTCTGATTCTGCGTATCCAGGGGAAAAAATGGCCACATGCACGGAGGCGTTTGCAATGACGTCTTTTATTTGAGAAGGAAAGTGGTCTCCCACTTGCAACTCGTCCTGATCAAGAAAGGCTTTCAATCCATCTGAAGACATCTTCACACGACGGTAGAGATGGCTGGCTAGGGTTTTCTTGGTATCAGGGCCGCGGTGATTGATGAATACATTATAATAGTTGTCAAGGGATGCACTGGTAGAGGAGGAAGCCATTGGAATGGATAGATGTGATCAACAAAGATAAAACTAAGAAGAGAGGTTGTGCAAAGAAGCTGCGGTGGATCTGAAATCGTTTACTTAGCATTCCGAAACATAGTCACCATATCTCAATTTTCAAGGTGCCTAATGACAACTCTCCAAAATAATTGTTTACCTACCATTACAAGAAAGTCACCATGTGCACACTTCCATTTTTTCTTGACCATTCAAAATTCTTATTTATCAAAAATTTATCAATTCAAAGAAATTTCCACGAATGCAACTTCCTATACGACAAAATCAATGTCGGTGTGCTAAAATTCTTTCTTAGTGATCACTCCTGATACGTAACGACTCTTTACCACTAAATTTCTTTGTGAGTGATCATTCCTCATTCGTAACGACTCTTTACCACAAAATCAATGTTCGCGTGCTAAACTTTTTTCACGACTCTTTAACGCATTAATGAGTGGGCGGGCACCACGTTACTATAGATAGATATTGATTGATCAGTTTAATACAAATAAAGTCATGATATATGTCCTTGATGGTGGCTTTCTACAGCCATGTATTTCGAGGATCATGTCATGATTTTTGACACTATATGTGTTTGAAAATGTAATAGTTGAAATTTCTAAATCTTGAACAGATCAAAACAACTTAAAAAGAACACTAAATTCAAGAAAAGTTAAGTTTGTACTTCCAGTTACTTATGAATGCAGGGCCGCGATGATTGATGAATACATTATAATAGTTGTCAAGGGATGCAGTGGTAGAGGAGGAAGTCATTGGAATGTATAGATGTCAAACAAAGATAAAACTAACAAGAAAAATAGCTGCGATGCAACGAGTACCTGTTTCTATATTGATTTGTTTGTTTGAACATGACAAAGTGAAGAAAAAAAGTCAAATATGAAATAGTATTCTTATGAAATAAGATTATTGTGAAGCTATGAAGTTGTGAAGTAGTAGAATAGTTATTAAATTTAGTTATATTTCTAAAAGGAAAATATATTTTGTTTTTTTTGTTTCTTTGTTTTTTTTTAAGGTTAATACCTATTGAGTTTGGTGACCTTTAAGACTAGTGCCTTTACATTACATCTATTAGATTGATTAATTTTAAGTCTTAATGGATGATTTATTGGTTCCTTGGGAATCTTTGCTTATTTGTAAATTAGAAATAGCTACAAAGTAGTTAGTCCTTGCTTTAGAATTATGTTTAATTTGCTTAATCTATTAAAAAATTAAAGTATTCTATAAAAAAAAATTAGTTAAATGTATATATAGATCTTGGCACATTATGGGACTCTTAGCAAAATGAAATTTATTACAAACATTCTTTGTGTCTGCTCCATTTTGCTATAAATATCAAACAATGAGTGGGAAAATGACTATAAATGAGTCTTAACAAGGAGGTCACCATTGCTTGCAAATTTGACAACAAAAAAGGGTCATTTATATCAATGAACTATTTAGTTCAATAATGAAAAATGAAATCTTTCTCTACCCATTTCACTAGCATTCAACCCTTCATATTAGATAAAGCTATTACAAGAAGAAACTTACTATGATGGCATAGTAGAAGGCTCAATTTCTTGCATGTTGTATAATCCTCAAGGCATATAACGTAGGTTCTCTACTTGCCCTTGTCATGAGTAGGTGATGTGAATATAAGAGTTGGTAATTTTTTTAGCTCTTCACAACTCATAGTGTTTCTTAGTACTTGTCTCTTATATAAAAATCCATTTAAAAAATATTCTATTAAAAGTTATAAACAAAATGCAAATCTAAAACTATTTTCTATACTTAAAAGTTATTACATTCATATAAATATTAATATTGATATTATTAAACTTTGTAATTTTATTTTGATAAGTTGAAACTTGTCAAGATAATAGTGATTTTAAAATTTAAATCAAAATAGTTGTTACAATTTAGAATAAAAAATTAAACCAATAAAATATGATAAAAAATTAAACCAAATTAAGTTATCCCAAAATATTAATTTATTTTATAAATATATTATATATAATTTATAAAAAAATTGTAATTAATTATTTATCATTCATATGTATATATAAAAGTTAACAATCTTAAATTTATAGAATATATAATTAATATTATTTAAAGTTATTGGTATTTTTTTTCCTTCTTAGTTTGTAGATTTTATTTTTTCCTTTGGTATAGATCTTTCCAATGAACCGATTCAATCGTTTCCTGTCTATATTTGAATTGTTTTGGAAAGCAATGAATAAGCAATCAAATGACTGTAATTTTTTTAGATCTAGTGGTCCAAACCGCTTTTAAAAACTTACCATGAATTGTTTTTACTGCAAGGTTACCATTCACTTTTGTTTCAGATCCGGTGCCACAAATGAATTTAAAATAATTGTTAATTAAATCACTGTTAATCTAGTTTATTGTGTTATTAATAATTCCGAATTGTTTAACCAATGATTGTTGTAGAATGAAACTACCCGATCACTGTCCAATATCGTTGTCTATGCAACAATATAAATCGGTTGAATGCTAAAAGAATGATGGTTGACTGTGTTACTATCGAGCAAAAAAGGCATTGTGTTTTTTTTAACTAAGCTTTCACCCATGTCGAACTAATCAACCTAGTGTTACTGCGCGATGGAACTGTTTAGTTCACTGTTGAAATTATTAACGTGATCTTCATAGGGTATCCGAACAATAGAAATGGTGCAGCGATCAGGGATTCATAGACCATTACCTTTAAATTCTGAAAGGATGATTTGAGAGATCATTACTTTCTGCTACATTTTCAAATTGTTTGGGATCTAGAGCTACCTCGCAATCAAACCCAGAAAATTGTTATAGATAGAAGGATTCGTCTTTGTAGATGGAAGATTTAAAGTAAGCCTGACAACGTGCAGTGTAGATATGAGGGAAGAGTTGTGCTGGGTATGGAAAGATCCATGGCATCGCGTGAAAGGAATCCCTTTCACAACTTAGGAGGCTTGCAGGACGAATTCTCTATAGCAAATATGGAAGAGCACCCAAAGGGCCATGCGCATATCACAGTTAAAGTTAAAGAGTCATTTGCATCATAGTGCAAGAGTGTGACGCTTGACGCGTAGTTTTGACGTGAAGAAATTTACAAAAAGAAAGAATAAAATAAGTGTACAAGTGTCTAATGCATGTACCATATGCCTGAGTCGATATACGAGCAAGTGGCATTACGTTGAGTCCATATACGAGCAAGTGGCATTATGTTGATGTACTAACTATTACCAGCTTTCATGTCTTTTCATTTTCTTCTTTTGTTCGGCTAGCTCATGTCTTCATTTTCTTCTTCTGTTCGGCTCCTTGGTTGGTTGATGCATACTAGTTGGGCTCTATGCATCGGCCGAAGTATATGCGCAGGTGAATAGTTCGAACTCTGCGAAGCCCTCGTCTTGCACATGAAGAACTAAATTAACTTGCTATCCTTCCATTTCCAGAGCAATCGAGGTAGGCATTTTTGATGAATTTTAAGGAACAAGCTACGGCTTTCTATTCACATAAAAGTTCATCCTTACAATGGACCCGAGGGTCTGTATATATAGAAGTATCACATGCTAAACTTAGACTTAACTGACTGTCTATGTCTTAGTTCTAACTAAGACTCATCTAACTGCTTGTTAGGAATTGAGCATCTAACTGATCTATCATCAGGGAGTAATTATCTTTAACACTCTCCCTTAATTACAACCACTAAACATACTGCCTCTAAGGAATTTCATGAAAAAAGATTGCCTGCTGGTCTATGTCTCAGCTAGGCTTACAAAACATCTTCATCTTGACTTTCTTTGCTGCAATGTGTTGTTGCAACGTCTTCTCATACTTTCTGCTCCAAACTTTGAAGCTTTCAATGCTTTTCTTCTTCTTTGTGCTCCAGACTTTAAACTCTGGATATATCTTCTTGTTATTGCATGGATTTTTCTTTTTCTCATGGCTCTCGTTGAAAAACCGGTGATCTACAACATCTTCAATGCTTCCTGCAAAATACTTGTTGCATGTTTCTTCCTCCAGTTTTTCAACTGGGTACATAGCATATCTTGCTTCTTCTTCAGATTCTACTACTACAGAATGTAAGTTGTCATCTACAACTTCTTTTGGCTTTGCAAGCCAATCCTCAATGAACACCAAATCTTCTTCCAAACTTGTTACTTTAGCTTCGTCCTCCTCAATTGCTACTGCTACAAAGACATCATCCACTTGATCATCATTTTCAAGTAGGGTTACCATTCCAAACAACAACTCATTAATCAACTTCTTTTGTTGTAGCACCATCACTCTTTCTTCATAAGAAAGGTGTTCACCATCATACTCTGGTTCAAGTTCTTCATCCTCTATTGCTAAGAGGTTATCAACTTGTGTATTTGCCTTCTGCTGAGGCTCACTGAGGACTATGGCCTCCTTCTCTTGAGTCCACATCCTTCCTTCCTTATCGCTCCCTAAAAAAAATACAAGATTTGCTTCGCGCTCCCTTAATGCAAGATTTCCCTCAAATCTAGCAATCTGAACTCTTTCTTTCAAGGCTACGGCCTTTTACTTTCATGGAAAAGTTTCTTTTAAATTACTTTTCTACACAAGTACTTTTTAAGAAAAACAATAATATTTCAATGCTTTTCTTCTTTTCACACAATAAAACTCTCTCCTTGAATAAATATTGCATGAACCAAAATAATTCTGCATGCGATTTAATACCTTCACTGCAAATTTCTCACGCGGATCTCTCAAGCAGATTGGCTGCCTTCTTCAGTGTAGATCTTCCTCCTCGGCCGATTCTCGGATTTCAGCGAGGTCTTTCTCCACGCTAAACTGTGGATCTCTTCACTGGGATAGGGATCAGTTTCCTACACGTTGATACCAAAACAAGCACTCAACACAGTCGCAACTCCAACAAATGAGTATTGGGCACTACTCTTACTCATGGAGGTCACAGTACACTACAACATAGTAGTCGTGTTCAGGGTTCAATGCTCAATGGAGAAAGCTCGTCCACCCAACGCCCAACACAAATCGCAGTAGTCTTCAATGTTCTCTAATTCCTCGCTCTTTTCCTTCACGGCTGGTCTTCACTCCAACGGTTTTCTCCTAACGAATTCTATCATGCCTCTTCACTGCTATGTTCAACAAAGAAATTATTCAAGGATCAATATCTCACGCAGACCATTCAATTCATGCAGATTTCTTACCTGGGAGCAATCCAGATCTGGCTCCTCCTTGAAAATTATGACGGCAAAGGTTACTTCACGTTTTCTTTTCTTTCAACACCCAACGGTGTTTCTTTTGCTCATGCGAATTGCTTTCATCAATGACAGAGGGCGGTTTCTTTGCATCTCTCCCTCTATCTTCAACTTCTTCAGATTTGCAAAACTCAACTTCAACTGCAGATTCTCTGATTTTAGCAAGGTTTTTCTCCACGGATTTGATGAGACTCTGGATCTCTTCATGCAGATCGGATTTCTCTTACCCTAATTGTCGCGGATTCCAGGAACTATCACGTACGGTAGGCCACGATAATCCCTAAAAAATTTACCGAAACTACATCGCTTGGGATAATAGAGAGGGCACGATAATGCTCAATGGCCTAGCTCCCAGCCAGTCTTGCCTCCATCTTCTTCAACAGACCTTTCTTTTTTTCACGCAGCGATCTTCAACTAAGTTCGCATGTAGCATGCATGCTTGGGATTCGATCTAATGCGATTTCTTCACATGGACAGGTTCTCCGATGCTGAAGTCATCTTTCTCATGTGGATTCTTTAGCAGTGATTTCACCTCTGGTGGATTGGGACAGCTCCTCAAGACTGCTGTCTCATCTTCATGGATCAAATCTTGTCTTCACAACTTGAAGAATCAGATCCTGGCTGCTTTCTTCATGCTTTCTAACAACGGTTGGAGTTTCTTCATGAATTTGCTTCAGATCTGCGGATCTAAAAGCTTTCTAGGGTCGATTTCAGTCTTGTGCTTCAAACTCGAACCCGAATCTCAATTCTTTCACTTGATTGGTGAAATATCTTGCCTTCGATCGAATGATCTCTGCCTTCTTCGCTATGGAAGAATCCCTCTTCGCTATGGAAGAATACAACAGGCTTGGATCTGCTCTCGGATCAATATGCTCTCCAAGAGACTTAATCAAGCTCTGATACCATGATGAATTTTAAGGAACAAGCTACGGATTTCTAAACTTACACTCTTTAACTTAGACTTAACTGACTGTCTATGTCTTAGTTCTAACTAAGACTCATGTAACTGCTTGTTAGGAACTGAGCATCTAACTGATCTATCATCAGGGAGTAATTATCTCTAACAATTTTGATCTGACCAAATTTCAGGCACAACATCCATTATTCCAAAGCTGACTTCCATTCTTTTAGGGAATTCTAATGTCACTTTAATGCGCGTAGGGTATAGATTGGCTGTAAAATCTCATAGTGGATTGATTCTTATGAGGAGAGCTCAATGGAATTCGGTGGCAAAATTTGCCTACCTGCTGTGCATCTGAACTATCCAAAGTTGGTCTACGGATCTCAGGAAGTTGTTCGTATAGTTTCAGTCAGTAGTTCAATCTCGCCCATTGAAATTTACATATCCAGAACTAGAAGAAGGCACCGATAACTTCAGTGAAATCCTTGGAAAAGGAGGCTATGGGATGGTTTACAAGGGCTGCCTTCTGGACAAGACACTGATAGAAGTAAAGATAATAGATAGAATATCTGAAGGAGAAGAGGAATTATGGGCAGAGGTGACAATTATCTGCAGGATTCATCACCTGAACCTGGTGCGCATGGGAGGATTCTGTGCACAAGGAGAAGAAAGGTTGCTCGTCTATGAATACGTTCCCAACGGTTTGCTAGACACCTATTTATTTTCTGCCACCACCCAACTCAACTAGAAAAAGCGGTACCAGATAGCATTGGGGACGGGCAGAGGAATATCTTATCTACACGAGGAGTTCCTGGAACAGATCCTTCATTGTGATATAAATCCACAGAACGTACTCCTCGACCACAATTTCTGTCCTAAGATCTCTGATTTCAGAGTGTCCAAACTGGTCAACAGAGAGACGGCTCTCTGCATGTCTAAAATTCAAGGGACTCGCGAGTATTTGGCGCTTGAATGGGTTCATTTTGTTCAACCCATAACAGCGAAAGCAGATGTGTATAGATTTGGGATGGTACTTCTGGAAATAATTAGCGGGCACAATAATTTTGAGTTCACAAAGTCTGCCATGGATGGGGAGAGCATGAACTGTTGTTTCCCTGTGTGGGCTCACAAGCTGGTGAAGGAGGGGAAATTGAAAGAGGTTGTCGATGGTCGAATAGTTGATGATCCAGACATCTGCTGGGATGAGGTGGAGAGGGTGACCAAGACGACATTCTGGTGTATTCAGAGTGAAGCTAATATGAGGCCTTCAATGGGGAAAGTTGTTCAGATGCTGGCAGGAAAAGTCTGCGTTGAAGAACCCGTGAGTCTGAATTTCTTCTCCTTTATTGAAGACAAATCTTAAGAGTCCTCCCCTTAATCCGTTACAGGGTTGCTCATCACCACAGGGACCGCAGGTACATAGCTTACAATTAATAATGTAGCATACAATGATAAACTATGTATATTAACACACATACATTGGTAGGTGATGTATACATATACAATTGGGTTTTGATCTTGTTATAATTCAATTATATGGTTATTATGTTCTAAATTTATCGCTGCCAAATCTATACCTAGTGCCTTCACTAAATGTGTACCTAGTTCCTTTTTGACACTTTATACATTCAATATGAGTTTTGTTTAGTAATGTCATTCGTACATCACTGCATGCCTTGTAAATACTATGCATTTAATTCTTTGTTTTCTTTATGCCAAGTGTAAAGTGGAAATGACTCCATTGAAGTTACCATCCGAATTCAAATTATTCAATCCCATGTACAGCTCATGCGTTGTAAATACTAGGCATTTAATTCTTATTTTTTTTATACCAAGTCTAAACTGGAAGTGACTCCATTGAAATTACCATTGGTAATATTCGCAATTGTTTTTATACTACAGGCTATGTTTTAGGCTTGGACAAGATGTGGTTGTCAAATCTTTCATCAATCACATTAATTGTATTAAATTAATGGCTATTGCCAAATGTTTACGTGGCAAGTTTTAAATTTTTCTCTCATTTTTATATTTTTTATTATTTTTATGGCATTAGAAGCTCCCCCAAAGAGTACAATAACTCACCAAAAATGCCCTCCCTCAATGATCAAGAATATGCCATCAAAACTAGAAATGGTTGAAGGAGTGAGTTGCAATAGAAGAAACCATGAGCTGCCCTATAGCTTACACCTACAAATAAAGACTCCATTAAAGCTCCAAATGAAAGGTCTGAATGGCCTTTCCAATTACCAACTTGGATGGGAATCTTTCACCCTCAAAATTGGCTAAGGCAAGCAACTAGTCATCCACTAGCTCTCCCTCTTCACAAATGCAATTGAAAATTCTACAAATGATCAAAATCTATTCTCATACTTCATTTCTACATTTTATAACCAACATTAGCCTTCTAAGGGTCGAAATCCTCTCAATAGATTCAATAGATTTCCATTTAGGAAATATTCCACATTTGCCACTTGTCTCCTAGTTCCAACCTTCCATCTTCTCCCAAATTTGATTTTGAGTCTCGTTGGCTTCTCCAACTCCCAAATTCGCCTTCCTTGAGCCTATTTTTGGGGCTGCCATGTCATAGTGGTCAGATGTCAAAGGTCATGTCTGCAATTTGTCATAGATGCTCCATCATTGGTGTCATAGGGGCTAGGGAATCTAGCCCAAGTGTCCACAAACTTCCACTTTGACTCTTTATCTTCCATGGAGGTTACCAATCCTTCCCAATTCGACCTAAGATGCTCAATGACATGTGTTATAACTTACCAACTCACCCAAGAGTGTTCACATTCCCATTAATTCGAATTTGCAAAAGAAAGATACCATGTATTATGAAAAATCAAGCTAGTGTGGGTCCCACATCCTCCATATGTCTCCAAAACCATTTGTCACCTAGGATTTATCTTGAATTTCTTTATTCACTCTATTTATTAAATACTTGAACCCTTCTAATGTCTAAACATAATTTATTATCCCCCTTATTCCAAATCCCAAAGCTTCCACCCCAAACCTAGGAAACTAGTAATTTTCCTCATTGGCAATTATTTGACCCTTAACATCAATTTTACAAACTCTAATGAATATGGCTAATGTGATTAGGCCATTGTGACCCAATTCCAAATTTGGGACATGACATGTAGCCATCTCACTGCTAACTCAACAAGGTGATGCCCACTAACAGAAGAAATATACTGTGTTCTGGAAATTTCTGTCTGTCTACAATAAATTAAGTTTTCTGCCCACCAAACTCTGATACCATGTAAGTTTTCTGAGATTTCATCCCACCCGGTTTCAATGTCAAAATTTTAGTGTTTAATGCCCAACCCAGTTTTATTGTTGGCTGGAAATTGCACAATATTTTTAGACAAACAAAACACTATTGAAACTCACTTTAATGACAGAAAAATAAATAATAAATACACCCCATAAATTTTAGACTCAGATATTTTTGGCAAACTTGCCTAGGAAAAACCCACAAGGGGAAAACCTGTTTGGAGAGAGATATTTTTATTTCTTCAGCAAAATATAAAACAACAATTACAGTAGAAAATACAACTTATCTCCACTGCAATAAATGCACCCAGAAGCTTCCTCAATTTCTGTGCCAAGCCTTCTCGATTTTTGTGCTAACTACAGAACCTCATTTTCTGTGCCTTCTTCTCGATTTCTGTGCCAACTACAAAATCACATTTTCTGTGCCTTCTGCTCGATTTATGGGCCAACTACAGAACCACGTTTTCTGTTCCTGCTACTCAATTTCTGTGCAGAAACAGATCCACGTTTTTTGTGTCTATTGCTCGATTTCTGTGCAGAAACAGAACCACAAAATTTCTGCAATAAGTACAGTCCGTACAGACTGTACGACCCTAGAAAAATGTGCCTAAAAATTTCCTTGAAACTCATTCCCTCAATAACCGATGTACGACTTCCTCGGGATGCGTGTTGATTCTAAATCTCTTTGCCTTGATAACTGAGCTGTCTCGAAATTCATGCTGTAGAAAAAAAACTTGCTGCCTGGAAATTTGTCCTCCTTCTCTCTCAGCTCTCTCCTTCACTCGCTTCTCAAAAGTAAGTCTCTTTTTCCTTTCCCTTGATTTTTTTATTGAAATCCTAGGTAAGTGAGGGGCCATCTAATCCAATGGCTAAGATTAGATCAGATGGGTGGATGATACTAAATACTCTCATTTAAATCTCATAAAAAATAAATTCACTCACTCACTTAAATTGATCAAAAGTGACTTTAATCACTAAAGTCACATTAAATGCTCATCTCAAGTCATTTAATGCAAGGGTCACTTTATTTACCCCTCTTAAGTGACTTAGGCAAAAGTCACCAAGGGGAACACTTTCCTAGGTACAAAATTCAATAGGTGGCATAGGAATATGACAAACTGCATCACCTGAGAGAGCAACATGTCGAGACAGAAGCACAAGTGGCATCATCCAACACAGTCTACAATAAAATCAGGGCCAAACAAATGATAGTCGTGGACTTGACCAACAAGCAACAAAAGTCTTGAACACAGCAATATGACAAACTACATCACCTGAGAGAGTAATGTGTTGAGACAGAAGCACAAGCAACATCAACCAACGAAATGTTTAACAATTGTTTGTCACATTTTGTCGAGGTATGCAATAAAATTAGGGCCAAACAAATGATAGTCGCAAACTGACCAACAGAAAACATAAGATATCATAAAATAGAGAAAGATAAGCAATAAAACAAATCTTTCAAAAATAAAGGCAACAACAAGCAAAGCTACAATATGAGGAAGAATAATGGATATAAGAGGGGGAAAATGCACAACAAAGTCAACATAATGCTTCAACATATGCATTTCCTAGATAGAAGGGAAATACAACCAACTGTCATCATCCATGTGCAAGCTCCTCTAGTAGAAACCATCGGTGCATTAACAGATCTGAGAACCACAAATATGGCCATTGAAGAAGTTCTTGAAGAATGGAAAATCATGTGCAACAAAATTCAAGTTTCAGTACACACATTCACTAGAAAATCACCAACTCTCAGGCTATTCATCCGAAGACACCACCATTGTTGCATCCAATCTAACACTTCTTCCAACTGAGTGCATCTTTCAACCAGGATCCAAAGCCGACAATGGAACACTTCTTCCAACCGAGTACATCTCAAACCTTGAAAATTTTGTACCATACAATTTTGTAAAATACATTTTGTAAAAATATACATTTTTCCTTTTAGAGATTATTTTGGATCCAACATTTTTTTTCTTTGGGATGAAGAAGAGTTTGAGAGTGGGGAAGATGTTGAAAGGGCCTGCTCAGTTACTCGACTAGGCCTGCTCGTCAACCAATAGTTAACTAGTTGACTGGCCTAATAGGTCAACCAATATGATGAAAAATCTTGTATAATTATATGTCGGTATTTATGTATAAAATGATATCAATTTATGATTCTAATATCTCCTTCTACTGATAATATAACATAATAGATTAGTAGAATCATATCTACTTTTGTCTACTTATGCATGGATGCTCTCTTAATGGGCTTCAATGGTAGCTAATGATTTGTAATCCCCTAGATTGCAACACCCATTAAGATAGTGTGTACAGATTAAAGAAGGCATTGTGTGGGCTAAAGTAAGCTGCTTGGTACAAGAGAATTGACACTTATTTGAATAGTAATGTGTTCAAGAGAAGTAGGAGCAAGCCCACTTTATACATGAACAAAGACCATATAGTAAAATTCTATTAGTATGTTTATATGTGGATGATATAATTTTTACAAGTAATTTGATGTTCCTCAAATTTTGAACAACTATGAGTAATGAATTTGAAATGACTAATTTAGGAATTTATACCTTAATTGAAGTACTGAAAAGATATGTTGAAAAGATTTGAAGTGTTGAATTGCAACTCATTATTAACACCTTTTGTAGAGTCCAATGCAATTTAAAAAATTAGTTGGAGCTCTCATGTACCTAACAAGCAACTAGACCATATATTTTTTTTTGTGAGTTTAATTTGATCTAGGTTTATGGACTCTTCTAAGAGTACCTATTGGCAAGTTGGTAAAAGAATTTTAAGATACATTTTAGGTACAACAAATTATAAAAATTTTGTATTGCAAGCAATGGACTCTTCTAAGAGTACCTATTGGCAAGTTGGTAAAAGAATTTTAAGATACATTTTAGGTACAACAAATTATATAAATTTTGTATTGCAAGCAATGTTGAGGATAGGAAAAGCACATCACGTTATGTTTTTAATTTTGGTTCAAGTGTTGTGTCTTGGACATCAAAGACTGCTGGCTATAATCACAATTTCATAGTTAAAGCAGAATATGTAGCTGCAATATGAACAATTTGTCAAACAGTTTGGATGAATGAAACGAAATTGAGTTGTTGCAAGAGTAAAAAAATCATACAACGATAATTGTTCTCTTAAAAAAACCATAAAAAAACCATGTATTTCATAAGAACCGCAAGCATATAGACACTTGGTACCACAATATCAAATGGTAAACAATGGTGAAATCTGTTTTGTTTTTAAAGGTTTTACTAAGAAGATCCTGATATTAAGATATTTTGTGATAATTGCTCAAGTAAGAAGAGCAAGCATATAGACACTCGGTACCACTCCAAAGGTTTTAGAAGAGATTGTTTTGAATTGCATAATAAAATTTAAGAATGTGTAATGCTGTAAATTTTGCAAGTATTAGTGGAATAATTTAAGCTGTTAGTGCTTTTGTAAATTGGAATTAAGGGTGAGTGTTAGCAGGTGCAGTTAATTCCCGGCGTCCTTATTAAATCGAGTTAATTGTGTAAACCGTTTACCTTTTTGTTTTGTACTGTTTCGTAGGTGGAAATTTAATGAACTAGTTGTAATTTTGTAAGTAGAAGCCTGCTTAAGAAGCGTCTAGATTGCTTCTCATGTGAGTTGGAAACGACTACCCTGTTTTTAAAATTATCTCTGTAATCATTTTAATGGGTTCTCTAAATTATCTTGCATGCTTTCAGTTTGGTTTTCTAGTTGTCCTCTTAAGGTTAATTGATCCCTCGGCTGTAGCCCATTCGCGCTTCCGCTCTAACATAAATCAAAACCAATCATCGAAAATAATTGCCGGATTGTACAGTAATGCTCATCAATTTTGTATATCTTAAATACTCGAGATAATAATAATGAAACTCTCTCAAGCTTCTTTTCCAATATACCAGTTGGAATGATAACAAAAATAGTCCCATGTACAATTCTTAAGTCCATAGATCATAAGGTCAGCAGGCATAATGTGATTGTTTTTTTATTAGCAGATACTTTCAGTCACTTCTTCTTTAGAAGATCTTGAATTCAGCATATACACTCCTATTGAATCCGCTAGAGTTTCACTTGCGCACCCAAAGAGACCTACAATCTTCCCTCCCATTTCTGTCTCAAAATGAGTTCCGCGTTCTTGCCCGCATGGTCCAAGTTTCTTTTCATTCGTATGAAACGTCAAAGATTTGATCACAACATAAGATTGGGAACTTCCATAATAACCACTGATTTTCGTTACGAACTCTTCTGGGTAGTTTAAATCGTACTGCACACGTGCACAGGTCAACAAAGCCACCAATTGAATATAATTTTTTGTTTTCTGTCTTTTAACATATACAATACATCCAACAGTTGTGACTTACCTCTATTTGAGCACCGATTGCACCTCCATGCCGAAGACCGGGGAAATGTATATCCTTCACGTTTTCATCGCCTTCTATACCATAATGCACTTTAATTGAAGTTAACGAATTGTCTTTTGCTGTCATGGTAATCCTTCTAATTCCAGAATATGTCCCATCATTCCAACAATATCCTCCAGGGCCGCCGTATCGTTGAGAACAGTAAAACTCCTGTCGTAAAGAAAACATTGAATTTTAATGGATAACAAAATGGAAATCAAAGAAAGAAAAACTGGATAGTGTTCAACATCATTGTTTGCAGCCATACACAATAAGAGAGCGAGAACTGGATAGTTTCTGGAAACTATATAAGCAGCCATAAATCAAAATACAGTAAATATACTGTCTATACATTAAATTCGGAAATTTTACCAATCTTGGTTCAAATCTGTTAGGAAATCTTGGTTCAAATCTGTTAGGGTTAATCTTGATTGGGGAATGAGTAAGGATATAAGTAGTTTCCAAAGATGTAATGGGTTTGGAGCACATGGTTTTGATAGCCAGTGGTTTCTTACTAGTTGTATTTGCATGTAATGAAGTCCATATAAAGTACTTGGTGTACTCCATTGTAAAGTAGCATAATATAATGAAGATCTTCATTGAGTACTGAGTTTTCCAACATGAAGTTTCCAGGGTATGATGTATGTCTCTATTTTATGTTACTTGTTAATTTTCTCTGGTATGGTTGAAAACCTAACAAAATCCAAATGGGAGAAATTGACATTGACATACAGCTATAGAGAATGGCCCATTTCAAAAACAAATGAAACAATTACAAGGATATAAAATATAATTATGTAAAACCAACTCCCAATGTTAATCCAAAAACATGAGATCTCTTTTCAAACTTGGGGAGAAACCAACTCCGAATATTAATCCAAAAACATGAGATCTCTTTTCAAACTTGGGGAGATCACGAATTGCTGGTTGAAAATATAACAAAAATATTTCATATAACATTGATAATTTTCTCCCTATTTTGGGATTTTTACTTTCAAATTCATAACGCAATAAAAATGCAAAAGAGAATTTAATAAACTGCGAAAATCTGAATCAACTTTGATTGCTTTTGTTTTGTCAATCACTTTACTCACTTCATTTTTCGAAGTTCTTGGCTTCAAAAAATATAATCCTATGGAATCCACAAGACTGTCGCTTGCGCACCCAAAGACACCTACGATCTTCCCTCCCACTTGTGTCTCGAAATAAGTTCCATTTTCCTGCCCGCATGGTCCAAGTGTCCTTTGATTCGTATGAAACGCCATAGATACGACCACAGACTCCCAAGGTCCGTATCTTCCAATATGACCACTTATTTTGGTGACGATCTCCTCTGGGTAGTTTAAATTGTACTGCACGCATACACAGGTCAATCCTATTTATTTTCTGGTGATGCATTGACAGTTTTAACACATACACTACATCTAACATGGAGCCTTATCTAATTGAACATGCTATGACTTACCTTTATTTGAGCGCCGTCTGCACCTCCATGCCGAAATCCTGCGAAATGTTTATACTTCACGCTTTCATCGTCTTCCTTACCATAATACAGTTTAACTGAAGTTAACGAGTCATTTTTTTCTGTCATGATAATCCGTCTAATTCCTGAATATATCCCATCATTCCAACAATCTCCCCTAGGACCGTCGTATAGTTCAGAGCAGTAAAACTCCTGTTGTAAAGAAAACGTTGATTTTATTGAGTAATTTTCACAATAGTAGTTTTCAACGATGCACATGAGACGTCTTGAAAATTTGGTACCTTTACAACTATTTTTAATCGGCCCTTTCGTCACAGGAAAACCAGACAACCGGCTATTGGATGCAAGGATTTTATTATCACGAGGAGCTTTAAAGTATACGATAAACCTAAAATTGGACTACTCTAATGAGATGTTTTGTGGTTATGGAAGACTGAATTCTATGTTCCTCACAGAGGTTCATATCATACTTACAAAAATAAATCTTATTATTTTTCAATTTTCCTCTTCTAATTGCCATGGCAATTTTTGAGAAATTCTGGAATCATTTTGAACAAATTTGTAATTATTGTTTTATCTTATAGTAGTTTAAATAAATGTTGAACTAACATATATTACTTAATTAACATTAAAAAAATGTATATTGAAATTAATAGACCATATTTTTTCCTTAATCAACATTAAAAGAATACAAATTGTTAAATCATGAATTATGTTTGAGATATGTTATGTTTCAATTTTCAGATATGTTGCAAATTATTTATAAATATATATTATTTTAAAAATTTCAATCATCAAAAAACTTAAAATTAGAAAGAGCAAACATTGTAACACACAAGACTGAATTCTATTATAATAGACTATGTTTTACAATACATGGAGACTCCAATATATAGAGTTGAGAGTGCTGTGATAAGATTTAACTTATTCCAAATATAGTGAAGAGAGGTTGAGAGAATAGCTCAACGACAGAGCACATTAGGTAGAGAATCTCCAACATATCATCAAGAAATAAACATTATCTTTAACACTCAACTAGTTGTTATATTTTTTAGTTAAATGCTTTGTTTGTCACTACCTCCTCAAAACATATTGCCCAATCCATCTAAAAAAAGAAAGGCTCAATCCATGTAGCTGAATCTAAGTATTTACCTATAGTGGATCAAGTGAATCAATGCATGTCAAGTTGATTATTACTTTAACCAAGTTCATGTCAAGTGCATCATATATGGTGTTATATGGTAGCTAATGTGAGATAAGCATAAATCTATCTTAAATCAAATTGATTGAGGTGTAAATTTTTTTATAAGATATGAAAAATTGATATTTAAATTATCCTAAAATTGAAGAAATTTTAACAAATATAAAAAAATTTATAATATTTAGTACTCCATAAATCTAAATTAAAAATAGATCTATATTTATTTTGGTTTTAATTTATTAGTTTTATATAAAATTTAAAATAAGTATTTACATATAACTTCACCATTACACAAACTAAATTGTATAACATCTAATTAATCTACATATAATAATAACTTATTCAACTTCTATCACTTCCCTTTCACACTAACATGTAAAATAAGTAACATTGAGATGTAAAATAACTGCTTTTCGTGGTTTTAGCGGATGAGATTATAATTTCAGTCAGCAAATAAGTCAATTTCAATGCTCTAAAAATATGGGTAATAATTTTAATGGAAAAGAGGTTAAGTTTAACTTCAATGCTCTAAAAATCTGGGTAATAATTTTAATGGAAAAGAGGTTGAGTTTAACTTTTTAGATAATTATTTCAATGGAAAAGAAATTTAATTTGATTTCAATGCTCAAAAAATCTGGATAATAATTTTAATGTAAAAGAGATTGAATTTAATTTCAATACTCTAAAAATAAATCTAGGTAATAATTTTTAAAAATTATGATTTTATTTTAAATGTTGGAGGGCACAGCTGAAAACACAACGGCGAGGCCCAGAAAACTCTATATTTCATTAACCAAAAAGAAAAGGATTTATACATATGAAGAGTTCTCTCAAATTATCTAGATGTCTAGAAACATCCATGGAGAGGCTTCTTGGAGAAACTATTAGGCATTAAATGGCTGCATTAACTAGCCCAACTACAAACTCGTACACGTATAGAGTTAGGTGGCGGGACAGGAGAAATTATCACAATTTCCAACACTCCCCCTTAATTTCTACATCTACATACAAAAATTCACATACAAAGTTTACATGTATCAGACTTTCAATATATAGATTTCAAAAATACATGATTAATAAACATGCCTGCCGGTCTTATAGTCTCGACCAGGCTTACAAAATGATTCTCAAAAAAAACTTGTGAGACTTTCAGAAACACACAATTCTGGAAACTCAAATTTGTTTGCAGCTTTTCCATCTTCGACGACGCCAAACTTTAAACCAGCTGTGCTTTGGCTCCTTCAGTTTCACTTTCTTTTTCAGCATCACATTTTCCTTTGATTCTTCTAATCTGCCATCGTTAACATCCTTTGGCCTAATTCTTCCATCAGCATCCTCAAAGTTTTTAATAGCTTCATGTTGGCCGTACTCAGAGCTTTTAAGCTGTAACATATCCATCTTCCATTGAACTAGCTGTTGCCATGAAATCAACTGATAGTAATGCTTGATCTGTTCAGAACACCTTTTTACAAAGATTTCATTCTCAAATTGTTCTTCAATATCATTTTGCTCAAAAGTATCCATAACACCTTCATTATCTGCACCTTTAGTACTTCCAGAAGCATTCATATCAACTTCAATTTCTTCAATTAAACTGGCTGCAGTTAAATTCATTTCATCTTCATTTATATTATCCACTTTTCCAATCGACCTTCTTTCTAGTGATTTCAATTTCATACAAATTTGTAGCATTTTATCAATCATTTCTTCAAGGACTACATCACCTGCACAAAGCTCTTCATCAAGTTCTGCTGATTCTGAAACTTTTACTTCTAAATAATCTGCAATGTTCTTTATAGCTTCAACTGCTGCTAAATTTTCCAGTGCATCAATGCTATCATTAACATTATCATCTTCATTCCATTCATCTCGAAATGACTTTTCTTCACAATTAAGCATTTTTAAAATCAATTTCATTTCATTCTCGATTGCAATCTTTTTAGCTTCAGTTAGAACTTCTTCATCATAAATTGGTACTTTTTGAATTTCATTTTCTTCTTTAATTGCCAAAAATTTTGCCAACTTTTCATTAGTTGCACATGCTTCAGCACTAACATTTTCATTCTCAAGATGGTCTAAAACATTAACATTTTCATGAAATTCATAAAATTCAACTTCATTTTCAGCAATAACATTTTCATCCATTTTAATTTCAACTTTGTTTTCCCTCATGGTCTTGGTCTTTATTGGCTATTCACCTTTGTCTTTAGCTTCTTCTTCAACCTTAAATGGCTGACCCGCAACTATCTCGGTTACATCTTCATCAACTATACCAGTCTCTGCTTCAGCAGTGAGGTTGTTATCTTTTTTATCATTTTCATCCATGTATATATCTATATTGTGGGCTACAACATTTTCATCCTCACTTTTTTCATTAACACCTTCATCATCCACGTGTTTATTTTCACAATGAGATTTACCAGCTTCATGTTCATTCTCTCCTTGAGGCATAAAGTCCACACACCTCAGAAATTCATCTATAATATCATCAACCTCGTATTCAACTTCAGTTGTTGAATTCACCATATATGTTTTTGTTGCTGCAATGGCAACTCCATCTTCATCAACACCATCCACATGCATGTATGCATTGTGAGATTCACAAATGTCAATTTCTTCAAGTTTATATTCCACTTCTGTGGCACTCTGATGCATGCAATCTTCAATTCTTCCAAACTCGTCTACAATACAGAGGAAGACTTCTTTCTTTACCTCTTCAGATTTCTCTTCAACAAACTTCTCTTCGATTGTATGTGCTTCAACACACTGTATATCAGTATGGAAGTTAACCAAAGCTTTCATGTCTTTATGAGTTTCGTTGAACTCAATCTCATGTTCAGAAACAACTTTCTTATCATCTTCAAATTTTGTTTTAACTAAATTTCTATCATCCACAAGGATAATTTCATCTTCAATCAAACACTTTACTTCATTGTTATCCACTTTTTCTTCATCTGCATTCTTTGCATCTTCAATCTTCTCTTCTGCTTCAGCAAGTAGTTTATTAACCTTATCACAATTTTCAACACTGTCCATGACAGCTATATCAACATTCTGAATTTCAACGCCATGTAGTTCAGCTTGATGCTAACAGGAGTTTCTCCCCCTTACACCAAATTCTCTTCTCAAGTGTTCCCAGGCTTCTTTAGCACTGGTTGCATCAACAACAATGTGGAAAACACTATCTTCCATGGCTTGATGTATGAGATACAATGCATAGGCATCACTTGCCTTATCATAAGGTTCATTACAATCATTTTCAACACAATTTAATCCATTACATTCTTTTTTAACAAAATTTAATAACCCTTCTGCACGAAGCATAGTTTTCATTTTAATAACCCAAAATTCATAATTCTTACCTGAGAAAACTGGAATTGGCAGAAAATTATAACAGACTTGTTCAGTTTTCATCTCTGCTACAGCATACAAATCTGCAATGCAAGACTTGAATTTATTTTCCTTGAACAATTTGAGTCTTCTGCTCTTCCCCATCGTTCACTTGGGTTCTGCTGAAAATGCACCGAGCGTCTGCTCTTCTGAACTCAATTTCTTTAAACACGGACAACAATCCTTTTTCTTCTACACGGCTAAAATTCGGCCAGTGCAGGAACACCTGGGCTTTCTTCAGAAGATGCCCAAAATTCAGTCACAGCAACCAACTCAACCACTATATTGTGGGAGCACCAACTAGAGAGAACCACTTTTGTGGGTTTTAACCATTCCACAAGATTATTCAGGCTATAGCCTTCAGAAAATTCTTCCGTAGCCACTCAACTCTATTAGAGGAGTTTTCTTCAACAACACGTGGTATACAGACAAGATCACTCAACCACTAAACTATGGGTGCAATCAACAATCAATCTTCTCTACCATTAACCATGGGAGCACTCAGCAGTAACACATCAGAATTTCGAGGACTTCAGAACTGACGACTTCAACAACTCAGCTGCAACATCATGCCTATTCATTCTAGAGGGTCTTCTTCTTTCTCAAAAGAAAAACGACCTCCCATATAGTACTGGATTTTCACCAACACAAATGTTTGTTATGCAAAGGGTTTACCAATCAAGTCCACTAACTATTATGAGAGTTCACACCAGCAACTGCTACTTCATTTCCATAACAACGACACTTTCAACACACAAACAATATGACTCATAGGTGTGCAGACAACACTACAAACCATGTCTAGCAACAGAACAAAGATTCAAATGTGGACTCTCACAAGCTGTCGGGCTCAACTGGATCGAATACATAGATGCAGAATTAGAAAAAGAAGCGCTACAACTCTTTCTTAAACCTAATAAATATGGTTTTCTTCACCAGAATACAGAGGATACAAGCCGCTATAGGCTTCAACTACAAGTCAGAATGACCTCGAAAGGCATAACACTTCATTCAGTCCAAGAAATTGGACAATCTAGACTTCACATTCAACAAAAATAACAAAACCCATCAGCAACATGGCAGAGGTTTACCTTTTAGACAATGTGAGGGAGCGTAGCTCAACAATCATCGGCACAAACTGAAACGTGAAGACTTCTTCAACAACCACAAAGGGTTTCCTTCATACACGTCAGCAGGCACTGCCTCCTGCTGTAGCGATGAACACAACTGGTTCAATGCCCTCAACAAGGAACATGACCAACGACCAGTCCGCCAAGAACCTGGAGAAGCAACACACTCTCAATCGCCAAAGAAGCACATGCTTCAACTTTCAAAATGCATCTGCAAAGAAGCCATAGGTTACAACTACGAACTGAGATGTATGAACGCCCTCAAGCTTCCACATCTTCCTTCTCGCCACTTGCAGGTGTCTGGAGAAACAAAAATGCGGCTCCTTCAACTTGAACCATAATGGGCTTCGGCCCTCTCCTGCTACATCTCGCGGGATATCTCTTACCCAAGTCGCGGCCACATACCAATTGACCGTGGCCCCTTCTCTTTCCAATGGCCCTCTTTAAATTTCATGAGAAATTTCATGAGTGGGTTCTGCAGTAGTGACTATGTCATCTCAGCCCTCAAAACGCCCTTAATACACAGTCAGGAAGTCCTTTTACCTTTTCCAACGCTAAGATTGTCACACAGCTCAAGTGGACCATGCTTCTTTTTGACATACAACTGCAGAACTAAGAGTAGGCACAAGTTGAACACTGTTAGTAAATGGTGGGGTCTCGCGACTACCATTGCTCATGGCCACATTACAAACCTGCTACATCCACCATTCGAGCACCAGGTGTCTTCTATACAACCACAAATGGTTATCTTCCTTCCCCAATGGTTGCGTCCCTCCCTCTCACGATTCTCTGCTGTGACTTCTTCTGAAAAAGAAACGGGAGGAATCTTTGGCTTCAATCACAACTAGCACCTTGATCTAGGTGCCCTCCCTCTTCAACGCACCATTAACCCTCATCAAAACAACGCAGCCCATGACAGAATACCACAGGGCCAAACTACCTAGAAACCTCCTTATAGGGGTTCAATCAACAAAAAAACAGACTTTTTATATTTATAGGGAGACAATAGATCCGCACACAGTTTTTCAATTCAAACTCAGATGGATTTTTTTAACGGATTCAGCATTCCCTTCAAACTCGTGCAAGGTATTCTCCTCCAGTGAACTTCCTTCCTGTTCACAGGTTCTCTACACGACCACCTTTGCCTCCAACTACGGCTCTCTCTTATCATTGTCAGTCACTAAACAACCAATGACACCGGTTAATACACTTCCCTCAATACCAAAGTGCGTGGGAAGATAAGCACGCGAACCATTAAAATGCAGATAGGTGCGAGGGATCTCAGCTATGCTACACAGGAAGAAATCAAACTGTAGTAGGAAAGAAACAGGTGTGAGGAGCTACAACTCTGCAACTCACGTAGTGGAGGGTTTCTAGGAGGAGACTTATGGGCATGGGACAGAGCACTGCTCTGATACCAAATGTTGGAGGGCACAGCTGAAAACACAACGGCCTAGAGGCCCAGAAAACTCTATATTTCATTAACCAAAAAGAAAATGATTTATACATATGAAGAGTTCTCTTGAATTATCCAGATGCCTAAAAACATCCATGGAGAGGCTTCTTGGAGAAGCTATTAGGCATTAAATCGCTGCATTAACTAGCCCAACTACAAACTCGTACACATACAAAGTTAGGTGGCGCGACGGGAGAAATTATCACAATTTCCAACATTATATACTATTTTTTGAAATTTCTACCAAATTGTAATAGTTGAAATTTCTAAATCGATCACTACAAATTTTCAAGAAAACTAAATTTAAGAAAAGTTAAATGTGTCCTTCCTATTACTTATGAATGCAAAATGAGTAAAGTAATAGATATATGCATAACGATTAAACTAATTAATAAACCATCCAAATTTTATAAGATATTTTCTAGTTTAATTTTCCCAATGACTAAAAGTTTTGTTTTGATCTATTTATTTTTTATAAATTTTAAAAAATAAATAAAATAAAAGAAAACAAACAAGTAAAATTAGCAGCAAAACCGCTTATTATTACCTCTTAAAAATAAGAAAAATAGTAATAAAATTAATATACAAATAAATAATTTTTTTTACAATAATAATAAAAAATAATCTTATTATTACTATTATTTTTAAAATTTTAAATATTAATTATATTAAACATAATACTATTTTAAAACACATTTAATATTCTTAATAATTAAATGGGTTTTCGACATTGTTATTGAAACTGTAAAGGGTATTTAACACATGAAATGGGTTTTCAATGTAGGAAATGCTCAACTGAAGCAATCTGCGATCTAAAGTCACCTACGTAATGAAAATTTTAAAAAATAGATAGAAAAAGCAGATAACGGGGCCTGCGCTGGATGCAATTCTCACGGGGGCGCTCACTCCCACTACGTGAAAGTACTGGGCACCATCAGGTGGACGTGCATCCCGAACAGTTTGCTTAATCTGCTTCATCAAATTTTGTTTGTAATTATAATTAATTTTAATGTTATTAATAAAACATGATGTATGAAAACTAGATGAGAACTAGATGAAAAGCAAATGTTTTTATTTTTATTTTGTAATTTAAAATTGTTTTTTATTTTTCAAAATTTCATATCTTAAACATTGTGAAATCATGGTTTTAGCCAATCATAAAACAAAAAATTTAATTTTAAAATATTTAATAAAATAATTTTCATTTTCAAAATTTTTAATTTAATATAGAATTATTAAAAAACATTTGAAAATATAATAATTTTTAAAATTATCAAAACAAAAACAATAATACTAATAGTAGTAATAGTATCAACAGATTGCTATATTATGTGGACAGTTATACACAAGAAAAAAAACCATCTACTTATAATTAACTCAATCCATTTACAAAACTACATCATCTTAACTATTTACCATAATCATAATTATCATTATAATATTCATTTTCATTATCTCCACTATATTCATTCCCTCACTTCAGCTACTCGCTGGTCATGTTTTTTAAAGATAAAGAATTGGAAAACAGGACCTGGATTTCTATGAGTTTTTTTATAAATGATTGAGCACTCACATTTGATTGTTGCAAAAAATCGTCATCGTCCTCCGGCCAGAGGCGAAGCGATAACTTTGACTTCTGCGCCATACTTATAATTCCCATATCTCTCTGGTGATTATCCACATCATTTTCGCTGTCCATTTGTACAACATCTCTATGGCGATCAAGCATGTGTATCATTTTCACTGTTCTCGAAGCCTGGCGTTTTAACTTTTTTCAACACAAGTTGAACGATCATTTCCACGAGCTTACCCTCGTCACTGCCCCCATTTACAACAAATCAGAGAGACGGAGTTAGAAACGTGCTCACAAGTAAATAACATATAGCTATCTATAAAACATATCTATGATTAGTGTTCTCACCCGTTACAGGTCTCCTGAAGATCTAGCCCACTTATTTCTGAAACTTTAAGAAGAGCATCTCTCCACTTCCTGATAGTAGTAGAGTCATATCGCGGTTTCTCTTGATTGGTTTCAGCATCATCCGTCTTCTTATTTTCAAGGATGCGCAGGCCTTTAGCATATTTGCCGTTCCGCCGAAGGTCATTGGGTTGGACATGCTAAAACACGGGAATAATCGGAGCCTTTGAGTCCAACATTAGGAGGAGCTCATTGAGACACCATTCTGATTCTGCGTATCCAGGGGAAAAAATGGCCACATGCACGGAGGCGTTTGCAATGGCCTCTTTTATTTGAGAAGGAAAGTGGCCTCCCACTTGCAATTCGTCCTGATCTAGAAAGGCCTTCAATCCATCTCCATCTGAAGACATCTTCACACTACGGTAGAGAAGGCTCGCTAGGGTTTTCTTGGTCCGCGATGATTGATGAATACATTATAATAGTTGTCAAGGGATGCACTGGTAAAGGAGGAAGCCGTTGGAATGGATAGATGTGATCAACAAAAATAAAACTAAGAAGAGAGGTTGTGCAAAGAAGCTGCGGTGGATCTGAAATCGTTTACTTAGCATTCCGAAACATAGTCACCATATCTCAATTTCCAAGGTGCCTAATGACAACTCTCCAAAATAATTGTTTACCTACCATTACAAGAAAGTCACCATGTGCACACTTCCATTTTTTCTTGACCATTCAAAATTCTTATTTATCAAAAAGTTATCTATTCAAAGAAATTTCCACGAATGCGACTTCCTATACGACAAAATCAATGTCGGTGTGCTAAAATTCTTTCTTAGTGATCATTCCTGATACGTAACGACTCTTTACCACTAAATTTCTTTGTGAGTGATCATTCCTCATTCGTAACGGCTCTTTACCACAAAATCAATGTTAACGTGCTAAACTTTTTTCTTACTGATCCTTCCTATTACGTGACGACTCTTTAACGCATTAATGAGTGGGCGGGCACCACGTTACTATGGATAGATATTGATAGATAAGTTTAATACAACAGCCACACAAATAAAGTCATGATATATGTCCTTGATGGTGGCTTTCTACAGCCATGTATTTGGAGGATCATGTCATGATTTTTGACATTATATGTGTTTGAAAATGTAATAGTTGAAATTTCTAAACAGATCAAAACAACTTAACAAAACACTAAATTCAAGAAAAGTTAAGTTTGTACTTCCAGTTACTTATGAATGAAGGGCCGCGATGATTGATGAATACATTATAATAGTTGTCAAGGGATGCAGTGGTAGAGGAGGAAGCCATTGGGATGGATAGATGTCAAACAAAGATAAAACTAATAATAGAGGTTGTGCAAAGAAGGTGCGCTGGATATGAAATCGTTTACTTAGCATTCCGAAACAGCGTCACCATATCCCAATTTTCAAGGTGCCCAATGACAACTCTCCAAAATAATTGTTCACCTACCATTACTAAACAGAGTCGTGTACAGTTCAAATTTTTCTTGACCATTCAAAATTCTTATTTGTTATTTCATAATTTAAAAAATAATCGAAATAGAATAAAAATAATCGAAATAGAAAAGTTAAATGTGATGTCGTTACATCGCTTATTTATCAATTCAAAGAAATTTCCACGAATGCGACTTCCTAATTCGTATACGACAAAATCAATGTGGGTGTGCTAAATTTCTTTCTTAGTGATCATTCCTCATACGTAACGACTCTATACCACAAAATCAATGTTGGCCTGCTAAACTTTTTTCTTACGATCCTTCCTATTACGTGACGACTCTTTAACGCATTAATGAGTGGGCGGGCACCACGTTACTATAGATAGATATTTATAGATCAGTTTAATACAACAGTCACACAAATAAAGTCACGATATATGTATTTAATTATAACTAAGGTGTTTATTTTATAATTTAAGGTGGACACTCAATAAATATATATATATATATATATATATAAACAAACAAAGTGTGATACATATATTAACTATAGTTTTGTGGTTGTGCTATAAATAATTTGATACATATATTAGAGTGATAAATAATTTGATACATATATTAACTACTTCAATTGTGTGATTGTGTTATTATAGTGATTATTTAATTTTTATTTATTTTAATGTGGTGTTTATTCAATAATGTTTTAAATAGTTTGAAGTAGTCAAAGATATGGTGGTCAGTTGGGGGGTTAGATGGATTTCATTCCATCCACTCGGTTTGCTAAAAAAGAAAATAGTTTGAAGTAATAGAAAAGATCATCAAAAAAAGTTTAAAACATAATAAAAAAAACGAAAATTGTGCTTGACTTTAAGTGGAGAGATATAATGGATTTCTAATTTACAATATCAATATGATTAATATTAAAATATCTATGATATGATATTTTAATACCATTGTTTATGTTTGACCACATATGAACATAAGTGACTATGGTATGATATTTTAATACCATTGTTTATGTTTGACCACATATGAACATAAGTGACTATGGTTGACCATGATGCATTATAGTTGATGTTTGAACATGGTTGACCAAGGTTCAATATGGTTGGTTATAATTGATTTAGATTTTTCATATTTGATTATGGTTGACTTTCATATAATCTTGTTGATTATATTTATTAATATTATTAACCATGCTTAACCTTGGATGACCATGTTTTCCTTTGGTTGAAAATGTTTGACTATGGTTGACTATAATATGGTTGACTTGGTTGACTATGACTCACTATGTTTGATGATGGTTAACCATGGTTAGACGGTAGATGATGGTTGACCAAAGGTTGACTATCTTTGATTATGATTGAAAATGGTTAATCAAAATTGACTATGGTTGACCATATTTAACCATGGTTAAGTGCATTTAACTATGGTCTACCATTATCTACAATGGGTAACCATGTTTGACCATGGAGGACCACAATTGACTATGGTTGAATATGTTTGAACATAGTTGACTATGGTTGAATATGTTTGAACATAGTTGACTATGGTTGACAATGGTTAACAATATTTCAGTATGGCTAACTATGGTTAGTTAGATTTAACCATGTTTAACTATGTTTAACCATATTTAAAAATGGATAACTTTAAATGTATATGGTTTACTATAGTTTACCAAGGTTGACTATGTTTGGCTATGTTCCATGGTTATATATGTTTAATTATGTTTGACCATGGTTAGAATATGCTTGAGCATGTTTAGATATAGTTGGTTATGTTTCACCATGGTTGACTATGTTTGACCATTGTTGACCATGTGTGTTATGTTTGACCATTGGTGAGCATGTTGGACCATTGTAGATCATGCTTGACTATGTTTTACCATGGTTGACTATGGATTGACTTTGGTTGATTATGTCAAACAATGGTTTTCATTGGTTGACCACGTGTGACTATGATTGATTTTAGTTGACAATGGTTGGCCATTGTTGATTATCTTTATCCATATTACACTATGGTTGAATTTGGTTAACCATGGTTACCCTATGGTTGATGATTTTTACTATGGTTGACCATATTTTACTATGATTAACTTTGGTTTACCATAGTTCGCTATGGTTGACTTTAGTTAGTTATGGTTGACTATGTTTGGTCATTGTTAACCATGGCTAACTTTCTTTAACCAAGGATAATCGTGTTTGACCATGGCTTAAATATTGTTGAATATGATAGACCATGGCTGAATTCTGTTGGCCATGGTTTACTATAATTGACTTTGGTTGATAATGGTTACATAGGTTTCACTATGGTTGAAATTTTTTGACTATTATTGATCATGTTTGATTATGATTGACCTTGATTTACCATGGTTCACTATGATTGACTTTATTTAGAAATAATTAACCATGGCTAACCAAGCTTGACTACGAGTGAACACATTCAATTTGGTTGACAATGTTTGCAATGTTGGACTATTATTGAATATGGATTACTATGGTTGAATTTAGTTTACCATGGTTGAAAATGGTTGAATTTTGTATTATGGTTGGCCATACTATAACCTTGTTCTGTCATAAACTTGTCAAATTTCAAATACCACTTCCTTGGAGCTTGCTTCAGGCCATACAAGCTATTCTTCAACGCGCATACCAAATTCTCCTTCCCTTTGACCTCATACCCCTGTGGCTGCTACATATAAATCTCTTCTTCCAAATCCCCATGGAGAAAAGTTTTTTTTACATCTAAATGTTCAAGATGCAAATCTTCTACCACCATTAGACTTAAAATAGTTCTCATTAAAGTTATTTTAACAACAGGAGAAAGTATTTCATCAAAATGTATACCTTTCTTCTATGCAAACCCCTAGCCTGACCTTCTACCACTTCTTTCCTCCATCTTCTTCCTTCAACCTATAAACCCATTTATTCTGCAATGCTCTTTTACCAGTAGGCAACTGAACCAAATCCCAAGTTTGGTTTCTTACCAATGAGTTCATCTCCTCATTCATGTCTTGCTCCCACTTCTTTCTAGTTTCCACCTGTATTGCTTCTTCATAACATTATGTTTCACCAGAATTAGTCATCAATAAATAATAAAATGAAGGAGAGAATCTTTCATGAGGTCTACTTAACCTGGTAGATCTTCTAGCACTTGTAGGAGTTTGAGGTACCTGTTGCTATTCTTGATTTTACGGTGCCTTTGGAACTTCATTTTCTTTGATTTCATCAAGCATTGTGTAGTCTATGTTTTCATTTTCTTGTTTCTTTCCCTGCAATTGATCTTTATACATGACCTTTTCATTGAATACCACATCTCTACTCCTAATGATTATGTTATTTTCATAATCCCATCAGTGATAACCAAAATCATCAACCCCATATCCAATAAAGGTACATTTCTTGGATTTAGCCTCAAGATTTGTTCTATTTTCTTTATCAATATGGACAAATGCTTCACAACCAAAAGTTCTTAAAAAAGAGTAGTTTATATTTGTACATGTCCATGCCTCCTCTAGAATACCACCATCCAAAGCACTTGAAGGCCCTTTTTTTATTAACTAAACATCAGTATCTATAGCATCTACCCAAAACTGCAAGGGAAACTTTGCATGGAATCCCATACACCTTGCATGCTCCATGATTGTTCTTTTCATCTTTTCTGACACACCATCTTCTTGTGGTGTTCCTGGGACTGTCTTATCTCTACGAATACCGTGGTATAAATAATAACTATCAACCTCCTTGTTGTAGTACTCACCTCCATTATCAAATCTGAGAAACTTAAACCTTTTTCCTGTCTCATTCTCAACCAAAGATTTCCATTTCTTAAAAGTAGAAAACACATCATATTTTTGTATAATGCAATAAACCCAAGTATTTCTAGTTGCATCATCAATAAAAATAACATAATAACAAGAGTCACCAAGAGATTGTACCTGGGACGATCCCCATACCTATGTATGAACAAGCTCTAACTTTTTACTCTTCTTCTATTTCCCAACCTTGAGAAATCTGACTCTCTTATGTTTTCCATAAACATAGTTCTCACAGAATTCCAAAATTATCTGCTTCAGATCTGGCAGCAAATTTCTTGAGTGGAGAATCTGCATCCCATTGTCACTAATGTGGCCAAGCCTATGATGCCACAATGTTATATATGTTCCTATGGAAGCTAAAGAGATAGAACAGTCAGTATTATGAGGACATAAATACAACGTACCTATCCCTTCTCATTTTTCTATCACCATTGATCCTTTAGTGATCTTCCACCACATTTCTCCAAACGTAGATATATAACCACCATCTCCCAATTGTTGTGTTGAGATCAGATTTATTTTCATAGTAGGAATATTCATTATATCTTTCAACATCCATTCACCATTCTTTAATTTATCTCTACCTTACCAATTCCAACAATTTTACATGGTTCATCACCACCCCATAAAACATGTCCAAAATCGCCTGGAACATAATCATGAAAGAATTTCCTATGGGATGTAGCATGATATGAAGACCTTGGATCTACTACCCCGTAATCACTAGTATTATCTAATGGAAGAATCAAACCATATTGTAACACATCACTTGCTACATTTGCTTCCTGAGTAGTCTCCTGCTGTCCATCTCCTTTCTTCTTTAGAGATCTGCATTCTTTCTTCAGATGTCCTTTCTTTCCACAATTCCAACACTCTATCTTTCCCAATCTGGACTTGGATCTGACCTTCCTGGACTTGCTGCGATTACATGATTTCTTTCCTCTCTCCCTCTGTCTTCCCCTCTCTCCATGGTCAATGCATTACCTAATGTCTCACCTGTGCTTTTGCTTGACATTTCCTCGCTAAGAATAAAACCAACAACATCATCAAATTTTAAAGTGTTGGAAGCAGAGAGAGAGTTACTTACAGCCATGACCAAGCCATTCCATCTTTCTGGTAATGAGAACAAGATTCGAAGAGCCCTAACCTCATCATCAAAGTTCACTTTTATAGAACTTAGTTGATTTGTAATCGTATTAAATTCATTTAAATGATTAACAACATATCCACCTTTTGTCATCTTCATATTAAATAAACGCTTCATTAGAAATACGTTATTGGAGGCCGAGGGTTTTTCATACAGCTTACCCAATGCGCTCATCAGAACCTCCATTGTCTTTCCTTTTGAAATATTGAAAGCCACCAACGAACCTAGGCACAACCGTATTGTTCCCAATGCCTTTCTGTCAAGAACCTCCCATTCTTTGTCCTTCATAGTCGCCAACTGTTTTGGTTTTCCTCCCAATAGTAGGAATAGATCCTTCTGGTACAGATAGTCCTCCATTTGCATCTTCCATAACTAGTAGTTTTGGATGTTAAATTTATCGACCTTAAACTTTCCTTCTTCCTCCATTGCTTCCACTCGAACTAGGAACCCTTCTTTCCTGCAATTTTATCTGTCAAATAGACCTTTGGCTCTGATACCAATTGTTACAAAAATAGGATCGCAGAGAAATAACAATAAACAAGATGCAAATATTGTTGGCTTGGTTTTGCAACCAAGCTTTGTGCAATGGGCACCTATCAACAATGTGATAGCAGTTTCAATATAGAAAGCAAAAACGATTATGAATTAAATCTAAATCTAAACTAACATGTGCATATAACAAATAAATTTTAAAACGATTCATCGAAAAAACAAGAAATAAAAGAATAGATGTTTTGTATTAAGATACCTCAAATGGTGAGGATATGATGTTGAGCAACTCCAAGGGTGAGTAGCTCCAAGCTCCAATGGTCTCTTCTCCAAGATGCTGAAAATGGCCAAAAGTATCAAGAGAGATTTTGACAGCGTGAGGATAGGATGATGGATGGATGGAAAGTGAGGAGCCCCTACCACCTTTTTATAGTTTTTGGTGGTGGGGAATACCATTATGGTTTTGAGGAAACCAATGGTATTGACCAACATGGTTTAGGTACCTTTTTCCCTCCTTTTTCCTTTTTTGAATATTTTGAATATTTTTATTCCCTTTTAATATTTTTGGGAATTCTGGATCCTTTTTTAGGGTATTTTATGCTTTTTTGAGGAAAAATATATCTTTTGAGGGGAAAAAGGGTGTATTATGGTCTTTTGGTGACCTTTTGATGGCTTTAGAGGCTCGAATGGTGGAAAAGTGGACAAATGGGTCATGTGAATAAGGAAATGAGCTAGTGAACACTTTTTGGGTGTTAATAGATTGCCCCCTGATGTGTGAGGGCAGGAGCCCATCGTATGGACGATAGACAACATAGTTCTTTTATCTTTTTCCTGGGGTTTGGGGAAGAGAAGAGACTGGTTGGAGACTGGATCAGCGACCCTTGGAAGCTGCAAAAACAAAAAATATTACATGGCCTCAATATGAATGAGGAATAATCTCTGATAATGGATGAGGCGGGCATACCCATGCTTGTATCAAGACATATACATAACAATTAGTCCCAAGAAGGGGGACATAAAAAAAATCTGTTGGTATATCATAATGGTCCAAAGGGAACACTATTTTGGGATGTACTCATGATCATAAAATGACTGATCTCAATAATTGATACACTGGAATAAAGCGAGAACCATTCTGAACAAGGTCTCAGAAGGGTTGATGAACTATTGAAATTGAAGGTGTCCAACATCTGTAAGGACTCAATGACTGTGAGTCATCTCTGAGAAGTGAATGTAACTGTATACTCAAGGGAGTATATAAAAATGGGGTACATTTGAATACTGTCACCATGCGTAACCCGGATATCTATAGGAAAATGTAACTGGTTGTGTCCATAAGTAGACTCTCAAATGTGGAAGAGTCAGGTGGTATCCGGGGTCTTCAACAAAAAACTGAAAGGACCAATACCCTGTGTGAGTCTCAATGATGCGATCAAGGTGTTGAAGTCGAGCATGTGAGAAACAACCATTTGGAGAGGCACTGAGGACTCTTCTTGAAATGATTAGTAGGCACTCATCATAAATGGTGATGAGTCCAAGACACAGGGACCTCTAGGTCTATCCTTTGGAATAAATTTGGCTGGCGTCGACAAAGGGAGACCAACAACTAACAAGGCAATGATGTTTCCTTTATAGGAGCGCGAGGTGTAGAACTGAAGTGTGGTTGTACTAATGGTAGGGTTGACATACTGGTGGGGATGGGAAGTAATTGGGGTCATAGAGTGGGTGGACTCAAACTTCCTTTGTTTAGAGTATGATGACATGGTTTACCTAGAAGCGTAGGGAACTGACTTGTAGGTCCGGGGATCATAGCTTTGAATGTCTGAAGGGTATGTATTGACTCTGGGGGGACAAGCTAATGGGTGCTATTGAGGGACTCTCAGGGTGATATATTGCAGAATACTCTGAACAAAGGCGACCAAAAAAGGGGAAGCTGCCATGTGAGTAGACATTATCTGTTGTGACGCCGAGAAGCACCATTGGGTCCTTCTTCGTAGTTTTAATGAGCTCCAAGAAGGGATAAAAGTGTGCTCTGAATTGGTACTATCCTGTGGATTGTGTGAGCCCAGGACTGTTCGTGCTCATAGGTGCTTTCATTTTTAAAAAGTCTGAAAACGATAAGAAGACTCTGTAGTGGTTGTGAGTACCATCCTGTGGGTTTTTACGAGCTCAGGATGGTGATTGCCCGTGGTCACTTTCATGTTTAGAGAGTCTGAAAGCGGTAAGTGGACTCCATTGGTGTTCTTTTTTGTAAGTTAGTCTCCAAGGCCCGAAAAAGCATAAAATGATGCAAATGGAGAACTCTTCTAGTCGATGTGACTAGAGTATTCCTTTTTCGTAATTAATCTACAAGGTCCGGAAAAGGGGTAAAATTATACCAGGTAGATGCCCTTTCAGATACGTTTAGCAAGCATAAAAGGAAGCAAGATTGCTCGACGATCTTTTCATTGTTTTAGGAGTCAGAAAAGAGCTTAATAGAAACTCCCTAAGTGACTTTTTCATAAAAGGAATTGCTCGGCCCGAAAAAGGGGTAAAACTATACTAAACAAAAAGGTATTGATGAGAGCGAGAAATGTTCTTGAGTGTCGTCATGAGTGCGGAAAACTGAATACGATGACATAAAGATTGTCCAAAATGGGCAACGGCCAATATGGCATGCAAACCGAGGTGATGAGTGGCATTTTGAAAAAATGACCGAAAATTATGGGGGTGAGAATGAGAAATGATCACAAGCATCATCATGAGCATGGAAAATTGAATCTGGCGGTATAAGATTTATCAAAAATAGACGACGGTCGATGTGGCACGCAAACCGAGGCAACGAGGGGCCATGGAAAAAATGCCCAAAAAATCTGGGCGTGAGAGTAAGGAATGATCTCAAGCGTCATCACGAGCGCGGAAAATTGAATCTGGCGACATAAGACTTGTAAAATGGAAAAAAATTCTCGAAAAATCTAGAGGTGAGAGTGAGAAATGATCTCAAGCATCATCACAAGTTCAAAAAAATGAATCCAATGGTATACAATTTGCCAATAAACTGACAACAGCCGATGTGGCACACAATTCGAGGTGGCATGGGGCATGCAAAAAAATGCTCGAAAGTGTTTGGTGAGAGTGAGAAATGATCTCAAGCATCATCACGGGCACGGAAATATGAATCCTGCGGTGAAAATGGTGCGAAAAAACGGAGGTCATAAGGACTTCAGAATGGTCAAAGAAAATAACTAGGTTAAAAAATGGCTACAAATAAAGGTGAGCCCACCAAGCCAAGCATGTAGTGGCGGGGAGAAATGATGACCCGCGGGGGAAGAATACTAGGTGTATCAAATATACAAGTGACACATGACCTCAAAAATGGTTGAGATCACGAATGTGAAAAAGTGAGCAGTGTTAATGACTTGCCCCCATGCGATGTGCATGGGGTTTGTGATTGTGGATCACATATGTGTTGGTTTGAACGATGGACTCATTGAGGTGTTGTGATAGAGATGATGGGGAAGGTTCAAAATGATTGATCATGCTCCCTATGCCAGGGTCAAGGTAATCTATTATTCCCCCTAACTCAGAGGTGTCAATGTGGTGCATATGTTGTCTTGGAGAGAGATCAATAGGGCATTGAGCAACTGCTGGCGGGGTGGTATACCATAAGGCTGTGGGCCGTGGTGGCATACTGAAGTGATGATATGATGATGGGGGATTCCCTTTGTGGGGTGGATGCCCCCAGTATCTCCAACGAGAATCATGATGATGATGAGTAGGCAAGGTTTTGGGCCTGCCCCCATGTTGTGGACATGTGGTTTGCTCTTTGATTTGAAAAGGTTGAATATGTGGTTCGGAGGGATCAATGGAAGGGGTCGATTGGACAAAGGGGTCTCCACTGGAAACCATGTAAATTGTGTTAATATCTTTTGAAGAGGAAGATGGTGGGGGATGAATTTCCTCAATGAGAGGATGGGATATCTCTAGGTCGACATTATTCAATTCGTATAGTGCTGCTCTGTAATATGGGAGATCGGGGCAGTGATGAGAATAATGGCCGTAGATTCCACATATTGCACAATGATGGTTTGTGCGCAATAATTTATCACACGTTTGAGGTGGTAATTCTAATTTGGCAACTGGAACGTTGGTGTCATCATCCAACATATTCATGTGTTCTTGAAGTGTTGGTAGTTGTGGACATAGATGGGTGGCGTGGCCAATATCGTCACACAAGGAGCACTTAGGCAGCACACGGGTTGGGGGATTTGTAGCTAATTTGGGAGTTAGTGGGGGGGTGCGAGTGGTGGGTGAAGTGTTATAAGTTTGTGGGCCTCTGCCCCCAGTGTTTTGGAATGGAGGGGGAGCATTACTAGATGTTGATGTCGTAGTCACCATTGGGGGTGGTCGGTTCTGGATGTTTTCTACACCAGGGGGTGGACGGTTAGAAGTATTGATGGGTTGGACCGGTTGTAAAATGACATTCGGTGTCGAGGGAGGGGTTGGGGCAGGTAGGTACCACATAGGTAGTCCTAATGTTAATCCTGGGAGATTAAGTGTAGCCATGACTGGTGTGCTGATGGTGCCTGAAGGGGGAAATAAAAATGGGATAGTATGAATTGGTGTGGCTCCTATGTGAGTTGGCACTGAGGGTGGTTGCGGGAGTAAAGGGGGTTGTTGGTTTGGTACCTGTGTGTTATGAGAGAGGGTGCACAAATCAAATATCTCGGTTATATTCAAAGGGGGTGGGATGGATTGGAATGTGGAAGTCATAGGTGATTCCGAGTATAATCTGGGTCTTACTATGGAGAAGAACGATGTAGGTGCATTCTAAACTGGTTGTTCAATCGTAGGGAGAACATTTTTAGGTGCAGCAGGGGGGTATTGGTTTCAATGAGTTTGGAGATTCATGTCGGACGATGACATCATAAGGAGATGATGAGTACTTGAATCCATCGGTTGGTTTGTGTGTGCGGCGTATGTGATTTGTTGTTGTGGTGCTGTGGTTCCTTGAGGAGGATCAAATGGACAAGCATTCGCCATTCCTTGTGTGGTAAAAAGATTCTGCAGCACCATGGGTTGTGGTTGAGGAGGTGGCGCTGGTTGTGCCGCGTGCCCTTGGAATTGGGAGTCATCGGACCACAGTTGGCGTGCTCGCCCCAAATGGGGGCAAGTGTGTGTATAATGGTTGTATACCCCGCATATGGAACATGGGTGGTTTGTTCGTAAATTGGGGTTCTTACTCTGTTTTAGTGGTCGATCAGGGTTTTGGTTGGCAGGGGTAGTGTCGCTGTTGTTTGGAGGATAAGTCTGAGCGATTGGAGGTTGTGGTGCAGTAAGGACTACCTGTGGTGGGTAATAAGCCATTGGGGCTTGTGAGTGAACAAGAGCATGTGTGGCATGCTGATGGTAATATGTAGGGGGTGCAACTAGAGGTGGATAGGCTGAAGGTGCTTGACCATAACACTGTGGCGTACATGGGGGTCCATGAGTGTGGTGGGGGTGGGTCATGGGAGCATACGAAGTTGTAGCTACAGAGTGAGATGTGGCCCGCGAAAGATCGGGGCCGTTATTATTGCGCATAATGGAAAATGGTTGGTTGTGGGATGCAACTTGTCCAATGATGTCGTCTGCGACGTGGGATGCCCCCGGCGTGTCAGTCCAGGAGGAATAACCACGTGGAGCTTCAGGTATAATGGTATACAGGTAGCCACACTGGGCGTAGATCAGATCAAACTGCTAGGCTTTTAGAATGTCTTCTTCTTCCGACTGGGGTCATTCAGAAGATACATCTTTGGCTATGAGAGGTAGGAGTGATTTGAGAAACCAATCCAAAAATATACGGTCGTCCAGTTTTATCTTGTAGAGGCTACGACGCTTGCGCCACTCATGGATATGGTCGGTGATGTGGGTAGCTGTGTTTTGTTTACAAGACAACAGTATTTCAACTCCTGTATCATAGTGTACAGGTAGCTGAAAAAACTGAAGGAAAGTGGAGGCGAGGGATGTAAATGTATGGTGGGTCCCGTGTGGTTGTTCAATGTACCACTTGGCTGCAGAGCCAGTGAACGTTCGTTGCAACAGTCTTAGCCTAATGGAGTCATCCACTATGGAGTTAGATGAACGCCATAGGTGAAATGACATTATGTGGTTTCGGGGATCTTCCCTAGCTTTTCCTGCAAATTTTGGGATGTACGAGGGAAGCTTTGTGGGCATGGGGGGCCAAGTGGGGTCATGTTTAATAGAATCATTAGTTAGTCTTTCCAAGTCTGGAAAATTCAAACTTGCCAGAAATGGTAGACTGGCCGAGGAGTGTGATGTAGTGGCTGGGACATAACTGTTAATGGTAGCATTATGTAGTGTCCCAGTGGCCCCTAAGGGTATGCTGAGTATGGAAGGTATGTGTCCTCCAACCGATGTGGTGTGGGAAAGGCCAGTGCTCTTAAGTGAAACATGGGTTGCAGAGGGGTTAGGAATAGTGCCAGGAATTCCTGAGATCTGGGTTTTGGTAATGAGAGGGGGTGTGACCCCTATGTTGGGCATACCCATAACAAGTGGTGGCCCTGTGTTGGGCATACCTAAAGGGGGAATGGCCCCTATATTAGGCATGCCTAATGGGGTTGTTGTTACCGTAGGTGGTACAGTAGTAGTAGGGTTTGTCGATGTATCTCCAATAGTACTGGTGAAAAGGGGATCATATTGTGATCCAGCCATGGTGTTGGTTGGTGATGTTTCAGTGGGGTGTTCGGATTCAGCCTCAAAATCAGATGTGAAGTGAGGCGCATCAGAATCGGATGACGGTGTTCTATGCTGATGACGTGTCGAGTCAAGGGCACCGAACTGAGGGCGTTCACCCTAAAAATGATAGGACCATCTTAAATTCTCATTGGTGAGAAATGTATAAAAATTCCAGTGGATGGTGGTGATGTAAAAGACTAGAAACCCTAGTGCAACAATGTGTGTAAGAGGGGAGTGAAAAAATAATGGCTCTCAGGCCAACAACCAACCTCAAAAGTACTTATTATAACAGTTGTGCTATAATAAGTGGAGGTATCTAACAAAGTGGTCAGAATACCAATAGTCAAACAGTTCCTAGAAAAAAGTGGTGCTCAGTAGACCAAAGGTGGGTATTGTATCATGCAAACACCTAACTAGAAGTATTGTGAGTCAACAAACGATATCCTCTGCAAGGTGATGAAATCCAAGTCAGACAATATAGAGTGTTGCATCAACGACTAGATATCCCCCTGCCGGGAGGGACACCGGGTAAACAATCCTAAAGAGTGGCAACTAGGATACCCCGTTCATCACACATTCGGTTGGGTGAATCTACGGTTTGGTCCCATCTCCATTGTACCCCCTCTTAGGTGTACACCGAGAACTTTGAAAGGTATCCTTCAGTTACTGAATGGATTGCGGTATTCCACTCAGACTTCCGGAACTAGTCTGGCTACTTCAACCGTCCTAAGGGAGAGGCCTTCCCGATAAATTGGTTGATAACCGTGTCAAAATTATAAGGGATTTTTTGGGACCCTAAAGACAACCACTATGTCTCAAATGTAAATAATTGAGAGGTGTTATTGGTACACCTATCCCCTCAATTCTACCTAACTACAACATTATTTTAAGTGCTCCCCAAGTGGGGTTAAAAAGTTTGTTGAGTTAAGGTAGATTTTAAGGCTCAGTTTGATTAATGTGGCAGAGTGGGTGCAAGTGTGGTTATCAAACTGAAATTGATGTGCCTCGCTTGGGCGATTGATTCCAAATGAAAGAAAAGACACTTCCAGTTTGCAAAAAATAAAGGCGTTTTTTGAAATGTAAATGCTTGAAAAAACTATTAAAAAATAATGGATCTCTGAAATAATTTAAAGGGAAGCAAATAACATAAATATTTCAAGAAATAAATGGATCTCTTAGGAAATTGCTTGGGCAAACTATTGAGCATATAAACAGTAAAACATTTGATCTAAACAGAATGCAAAAAATCTTTCTTTCAATTACTGAAAATTTTTAAAAAGACTTTTATGGAACATATATAAATAGAAAAAGATTTAGTATGGCTGTAAAAATGCAGAAAAAATAATGCTGTAAACTAGGCTCAATGGGCAAAAAATGCAGCAAAATTTTTTTTTCTAAAAAATTGGCCGAATTGAAAATAACAGCATCGTGGGTTTTGGGGAAACAGCCACGATGTGCAGTGCGGGTTTCGGATGCGCAGTCGCGATATGCAGTGCGGCAAATGGCCGCGAAGCCATGATGTGTAGCGTGGGTTTCGGTCACACAGTTGCGATGTGCAGCGCGGAAAATGGCCGTGAAGCCGTGATGTGCAGCACATAAAATGGCCGCGAAGCTACGGCATGCCGCACGGAAAAAGGCCGCGAGGTCTCGATGAGCCGCGCGACTGTCGGGAGAAAAGCTGCGAGGCGAAAGCCGAAAAATGGATGCCAAAAAATGAACCCGAAAATGGAAATTTCAGGCTGTTAATGGCAATAGAAAGGGCCAAGATCTAGAACAGCAATGGATCTATTGTCTAGGATGGCAGATCTATGAATTAAAATGATTAAAACTAACAAAAACTAAGATCTAAAGCAAAAAACCAAGATCTAAGAAATCAATCCCCAATGGAGTCACCAAAAACTGTTGGCTTGGTTTTGCAACCAAGCTTTGTGCAATGGGCACCTATCAACAATGTGATAGCAGTTTCAATATAGAAAGAAAAAACGATGATGAAATAAATCTAAATCTAAACTAACATGTGCATATAACAAATAAATTTAAAAACGATTCATGGAAAGAACAAGAAATAAAAGAATAGATGTTTTGTATTAAGATACCTCAAATGGTGAGGATATGATGTTGAGCAACTCCAAGGGTGAGTAGCTCCAAGCTCCAATGGTCTCTTCTCCAAGATGCTCAAAATGGCCAAAATTCTCAGGGGAGATTTTGACAGCGTGAGGATAGGATGATGGATGGATGGAAAGTGAGGAGCCCCTACCACCTTTTTATAGTTTTTGGTGGTGGGGAATACCATTATGGTTTTGAGGAAACCAATGGTATTGACCAACATGGTTTAGGTACCTTTTTCCCTCCTTTTTCCTTTTTTGAATATTTTTAATATTTTTAATCCCTTTTAATATTTTTGGGAATTTTGGACCCTTTTTGAGGGTTTTTTACTTTTTTTTAAGGAAAAATATATCTTTTCAGGGGAAAAAGGGTGCATTATGGTCTTTTGGTGACCTTTTGATGGCTTTAGAGGCTCGAATGGTGGAAAAGTGGACAAATGGGTCATGTGAATAAGGAAATGAGCTAGTGAGCACTTTTTGTGTGTTAACAGATTGCCCCCTAATGTGTGAGGACAAGAGCCCATCGTATGGCTGATAGACATCATAGTTCTTTTGTCTTTTTTTTGGGGTTTGGGGAAGAGAAGAGACCGGTTGGAGACTGGATCAACGACCCTTGGAAGCTGCAAAAACAAAAAGTATTACATGGCCTCAATATGAATGAGGAATAATCTCTGATAATGGATGAGGCGGGCATACCCATGCTCGTATCAAGACATATACATAACAATTAGTCCCAAGAAGGGGGACATAAAAAAATCTGCTGGTATATCATAATGGTCCAAAGGGGACACTATTTTGGGATGTACTCATGATCATAACATGACTGATCTCAATAACTGATACACTGGAATAAAGCGACAACCGTTCTGAACAAGGTCTCAGAAGGGTTGATGAACTATTGAAATTGAAGGTGTCCAACATCTATAGGGACTCAATGATTGTGATTCATCTCTAAGAAGTAAATGTAACTGTATACTCGAGAGAGTATATAAAACTAGGGTACATATGAATACTATCGCCATGCACAACCTGGATATCTATAGGAAAATGTAATTGGTTGTGTCCATAAGTAGACTCTCAAATGTGGAAGAGTCAGGTGGTATCTGGGGTCTTCAACAAAAAACTAAAAGGACCAATACCCTGTGCGAGTCTCAATGATGCGATCAAGGTGTTGAAGTCGAGCATGTGAGAAGCATCCATTTGGAGAGGCACTGAGGACTCTTCTTGAAATGATTAGTATGCACTCATCATAAATGGTGATGAGTCCAAGACATAGGGACGTCTAGGTCTATCCTTTGGAATAAATTTGGTTGGCGTCGACAGAGGGAGACCAGCAACTAACAAGGCAATGATGTTTCCTTGATAGGAGCGTGAGGTGTAGAAATAAAGTGTGGTAGTACTGATGGTAGGACTGACATACTGGTGGGGATGGGAAGTAACTGGGGTCATAGAGTGGGTGGACTCAAACTTATTTTGTTCAGAGTATGATGACATGGTTGACCTGGCAGCGTAGGGAACTGACTTGTAGGTGTGTGGATCATAGCTTTTAATGTCTAAAGGGTATGTATTGACTCTGGGGGGACAAGCTGATAGGTGTTGTTGAGGGACTCTCAAGGTGACATACTTTGAACAAAGGAGACCAAAAAAGGGGAAGCTTCCATGTGAGTAGACATTATCTATTGTGGCGCCGAGAAGCACCATTGGGTCCTTCTTCGTAGTTTTAATGAGCTCCAAGAAGGGATAAAAGTGTGCTCTAAAATGGTACTATCCTGTGGATTGTGTGAGCCCAGGACTGTTCATGCTCATAGGTGCTTTCATTTTTAAGGAGTTTAAAAATGATAAGAAGAATCTGTAGTGGTTGTGAGTACCATCCTGCGGGTTTTTATGAGCTCAGGATGATGATTGCTCGTGGTCGCTTTCATGTTTAGAGAGTCTAAAAGCGGTAAGTGGACTCCATTGGTGTTCTTTTTTGTAAGTTAGTCTCCAAGGCCCGAAAAAGCATAAAATGATGCAAATGGAGAACTCTTCTAGCCGATGTGACTAGAGTATTCATTTTTCGTAATTAGTCTACAAGGTCCGGAAAAGGGGTAAACTTATACCACGTAGACACCCTTTCAGATACGTTTAGCGAGCATTAAAGGAAGCAACATTGCTCGACGATCTTTTCATTGTTTTAGGAGTCAGAAAAGAGCTTAACAGAAACTCCCTAAGTGCCTTTTTCGTAAAAGGAATTGCTCGGCACGAAAAAGGGGTAAAACTATACCGAACAAAAAGGTATTGATGAGAGCGAGAAATGGTCTCGAGCATCGTCATGAGTGCGGAAAACTGAATCTGGTGACATAAAGATTGTCCAAAATGGGCAACAACCAATGTGGCATGCAAATCGAGGTGATGAGTGGCATTTTGAAAAAATGCCCTAAAATTATGGGGGTGAGAGTGAGAAATGATCACAAGCATCATCACAAGCGCGGAAAACTGAATCTGGCAGTATAAGATTCATCAGAAACGGACGACAGCTGATGTGGCATGCAAACCGAGGCAACGAGGAGGCATGGGAAAAATTCCCGAAAAATCTGGGCATAAGAGCGAGGAATGATCTCAAGTGTCATCACAAGCGTGGAAAACTGAATCCGGTGAAATAAGACTCGTAAAAAATAGACGACGGCCAATGTGGCACGCAAATCAAGGCAACGAGGGGAATGGGAAAAAATTCCCAAAAAATCTAGAGGTGAGAGTGAAAAATGATCTCAAGCATCGTCACAAGTTCGGAAAAATGAATCCAATGGTATAAAATTTGTCAATAAACTGACAACAGTCGATGTGGCACACATTTCGAGGTGGCATTGCGCATGCAAAAAATGCCCGAAAGTGTTTGGTGAGAGCGAGAAATGATCTCAAGCATCATCATGGGCACTGAAATATGAATCCTACGGTGCAAATGGTGCGAAAAACGGAGGTCATAAGGACTTCAGAATGGTCAAAGGAAATAACTAGGTTAAAAAATGGCTACAAATAAAGGTGATCCCACCAAGCCAAGGATGTAGTGGTGGGGAGAAATGATGACCTGTGGGGGAAGAATAGCAGGTGTATCAATATACTAGTGACACGTGACCTCAAAAATGGTTGAGATCACGAATATGAAAAAGTGAGCAGGGTTAATGACTTGCCCCCATGCGATGTGCATGGGGTTTGTGATTGTGGATCACATATGTGTTGGTTTGAACGATGGGCTCATTGAGGTGTTGATATAGAGATGATGGGGAAGGTTCAAAATGATTGATCATGCCCCCTATCCCACGGTCGAGGTAATATCTTATGCCCCCTAACTTAGAGGTGTCAATGTGGTGCATATGTTGTCTCAGAGAGAGATCAATAGGGCATTGAGCAACTGCTGGCGAGGTGGTATACCATGAGGCTGTGGGCCGTGGTGGCATACTGAAGTGATGATATGATGATGGGGGATTCCCTTTGTGGGGTGGATGCCCCCAGTATCTCCGACGAGAATCACGATGATGATGAGTAGGAAAGGTTTTCGGCCTTCCCCCATGCTATGAAGATGTGGTTTCCTCTTTGATTTGAAAAGGTTGAATATGTGGTTCAGAGGGATCAAGGGAAGGGGTCGACCGAAAAAAGGGGTCTCCATTGGAAACCATGTAAATTGTGTTAATATCTTATGAGGAGGAAGATGGTGGGGGATGAATTTCCTCAATGAGAGGATGGGATATCTCTAGGTCAGCATTATTCAATTCGTATAGTGCTGCATTGTAATCTGGGAGATCGAGGCAGTCATGTGAATAATGGCTGTAGATTCCGCATATTGCACAAGGATGGTTTTTGCGCAATAATTTATCACGAGGTTGAGGTGGTAATTCTGATTTGGCAACTGGAATGTTGGTGTCATCATCCAACATATTCATGTGTTCTTGAAGTGCTGGTAGTTGTGGACATAGATGGGTGGCATGGCCAATATTGTCACACAAGGAGCACTTAGGGAGCACACGGGTTGGGGGATTCGTAGCTAATTTGGGAGTCACTGGGGGGGTGCGAGTGGTGGGTGTAGTGTTATAAGTTTGTGGGCCTCTGCCCCCAATGTTTCAGAAAGGAGGAGGAGCATTACTAGATGTTGATGTCGTAGTCACCGTTGGGGGTGGTCGGTTCTGGATGTTTTCTACACCAAGGGTTGGACGGTTAGAAGTATTGATGGGTTGGACCGGTTGTAAAATGACATTTGGTGTCGAGGGAGGGGTTGGGGTAGGTAGGTACCACACAGGTAGTGCTAATGTTAATCCTAGGAGATTAAGTGTAGCCATGACTGGTGTGCTGATGGTGCCTGAAGGGGGAAATAAAAATGGGATAGTATGAATTGGTGTGGCTCCTACGTGAGTGGGCACTGGGTGGTTGCGGGAATAAAGGGGGTTGTTGGTTTGGTACATGTGTGTTATGCGAGAGGGTGCACAAATCAGATATCTCGGTTATATTCAAAGGGGGTGGGATGGATTGGAATGTGAAAGTCATAGGTGATTTCGAGTATAATCCGGGTTTGACTGTGGAGACAAACGATGTAGGTGCATTCTGAACTGGTTGTTCAATCGTAGGGAGAACATTTTTAGGTGCAGCAGGGGCGTATTGGTTTAGATGCATTTGGAGATTCATGTCGGACGATGACATCATAAGGAGATGATGAGTACTTGAATCCATCGGTTGGTTTGTGTGTGTAGCGTATGTGATTTGCTGTTGTGGTGCTGTGGTTCCTTGAGGAGGATCCAATGGATGAGTGTTCGCCATTCCTTGTGTGGGAAAAGGATTCTACAGCACCATGGGTTATGGTTGAGGAGGTGGCGCTAGTTGTGCCGCGTGCCCTTGGCGTTGGGCGTCATCGGACCACAGTTGGCATGCTTGCCCCAAATGGGGGCAAGTGTGTGTATGATTGTCGTATACCCCGCATATGGAACATGGGTGGTTTGTTCGTAAATTGGGGTTCTTACTCTGTTTCGGTGGTCGATCAGGGTTTTGGTTGGTGGGGGTAGTGTTGTTGTTGTTTGGAGGATAAGTCTGAGCGATTGGAGGTTGTGGTGCAGCAAGGACCACCTGTGGTGGGTAATAAGTCGTTGGGGCTTGTGAGTGAATAGGAGCATGTGTGGCTTGCTGATGGTAATACGTAGGGGGTGAAACTAGAGGTGGATAGGATGAAGGTGCATGACCATAACACTGTGGTGGAGATGGGGGTCCATGAGTGTGGTGGGGGTAGGTCCTAGGAGCATACGAAGTTGTAGCTCTAGAGTGAGATGTGGCCCGCGAAAGATCGGGGCCGTTATTATTGCGCATAATGGAAAATGGTTGGTTGTGGGATGCAACTTGTCCAATGATGTCGTCAGCGGCGTGGGATGCCCCCGGTGTGTTAGTCCAGGAGGAATCGCCGTGGGGAGCTTCAGGTATAATGGTATACAGGTAGCCACACTGGGCGTAGATCAAATCAAACTACTAGGCTTTTAGAATGTCTTCTTCTTCCGACTGGGGTCATTCAGAAGCTACATCTCTGGCTATGAGGGGTAGGAGTGATTTGAGAAACCAATCCAAAAATATACGGTCATCCAGTTTTATCTTGCAGAGGATACGGCGCTTGCGCCACTCATGGATATGGTCAGTGATGTGGGTAGCTGTGTTTTGTCTACAAGACAACAATATTTCAACTCCTGCATCATAGCATATAGTTAGCTAAAAAAACTGAAGGAAAGTCGAGGTGAGGGACGTAAATGTATGGTAGGTCCCATGTGGTTGTTCAATGTACCACTTGGCTGCAGAGCCAGTGAACGTTCATTGCAACAGTCTTAGTCTAATGGAGTCATCCACTATGGAGTTAGATGAACACCATAGGTGAAATGACAATATGTGGTTTTGGGGATCTTCCCTAGCTTTTCCTTCAAACTTCGGGATGTCCGAGGGAAGCTTTGTGGGCATGGGGGGCCAAGTGGGGTCATGTCTAATAGGATCATTAGTTAGTCTTGCCAAGTCTGGCAAATTCAAACTTGCTAGAAATGGTAGACTGGCCGAGGGATGTGATGTAGTAGATGGGAAATAACTGTTAATGGTAGCATTATGTAGTGGTCCTGTTGCCCCTAAGGGTATGCTAGGTATGGAAGGTATTTGTCCTCCAACCGATGTGGTGTGGGAAAGGCCAGCGCTCCTAAGTGCAACATGGGTTGCAGAGGGGTTAGGAATAGTGCTAGGAATTCCTGTGATCTGAGTTGTGGTAATGAGAGGGGGTGTGACCCCTATGTTGGGCATACCCATAACAGGTGGTGGCCCTGTGTTGGGCATACCTAAGGGGGGAATGCCCCCTATATTAGGCATTCCTAATGGGGTTGTTGTTACCGTGGGTGGCACAGTAGTAGTAGGGTTTGTCGATGTATCTCCAATAGTGTTGGTGAAAAGGGGATCGTATTGTGATCCAACCATGGTGTTGGTTGGTGATGTTTCAGTGCGGTGTTCCGATTCAGCCTCAGAATCAGATGTGAAGTGAGGCGTGTCAGAATCGGATGACGGTGTTCTATGCTAATGACGTCTCAATTCAAGGGCACCGAATTGAGGGGGTTCACCCTAAAAACGATAGGACCCTCTTAAATTCTCAATGGTGAGAAATGTATAAAAATTCTAGTGGATGGTGGTGATGTAAAAGACTCAAAACCCTAGTGCAACAATGTGTGCAAGAGGGGAGTGAAAAAATAATGGCTCTCAGGCCAACAACCAACCTCAAAAGCACTTATTATAACAACTGTGCTATAATAAGTGGAGGGATCCAACAAAGTGGTCAGACTACCAAAAGTCAAACAGTTCTTAGAAAAAAGTGGTGCTCACTAGACCAAAGGTGGGTATTGTATCATGCAAACACCTAACTAGAAGTATTGTGAGTCAACAAACGATATCCTCTGCAAGGTGATGAAATCCAAGTTAGACAATATAGAGTTTTGCATCAACGGCTAGATATCACCCTACCGGGAGGGACACCGGGTAAACAATCCTAAAGAGTGGCAACTAGGATACCCCGTTCATGACATGTTCGGTTGGGTGAATCTGCAGTTTGGTCCTATCACTACTGTACCCCCTCTTGGGTGTACACTGAGAACCTCGAAAGGTATCCTTCAGTTACTGAATGGATTGTGGTATTCCACTCAGACTTCCGGAACTAGTCTGGCTACTTCAACTCTCCTAAGGGAGAGGCTTTCCCGATAAATTGGTTGATAACCGTATCAAAGTTATAAGGGATTTTTTGGGACCCTAAAGACAACCACTATGTCTCAAATGTAAATAATTGAGAGGTGTTATTGGTACACCTATCCCCTCAATTCTACCTAACTACAAGATTCTTTTAAGTGCTCCCCAAGTGGGGTTAGAAAGTTTGTTGAGTTAGGGTAGATTTTAAGGCTCAATTTGATTAATGTGGCAGAGTGGGTGCAAGTGTTGTTATCAAACTGAAATTGATGTGCCTCGCTTGGGCGATTGATTACAAATGAAAGAAAAGATGCTTCCAGTTTGCAAAAAATAAAGGCGTTTTTTGAAATGTAAATGCTTGAAAAAACTATTAAAAAATAATGAATCTTTGAAATAATTTAAAGGGAAGCAAATAACATAAATATTTCAAGAAATAAATGGATCTCTTAGAAAATTGCTTTGGCAAACTATTGAGCATATAAACAGTAAAACCTTTGATCTAAATAGAATGCAGAAGATCTTTCTTTCAATTATTGAAAATTTTTAAAAAGACTTTTACGGAGCATATATAAATAGAAAAAGATTTAGTATGGCTATAAAAATGCAGAAAAACTAATGCTGTAAACTAGGCTAGATGGGAAAAACGAACCCGAAAATGGAAATTTCAGGCTGTTAATGGCAATAGAAAGGGCCAAGATCTAGAACAGCAATGGATCTGCTGTCTAGGATGGCAGATCTATGAATTAAAATGATTAAAACTAACAAAAACTAAGATCTAAAGCAAAAAACCAAGATCTAAGAAATCAATCCCCAATGGAGTCACCAAAAGCTGTTGGCTTGGTTTTGCAACCAAGCTTTAAGCAATGGGCACCTATCAATAATGTGATAGCAGTTTCAATATAGAAAGCAAAAACGATTATGAATTAAATCTAAATCTAAACTAACATGTGCATATAACAAGTAAATTTAAAAATGATTCATGGAAAGAACAAGAAATAAAAGAATAGATGTTTTGTATTAAGATACCTCAAATGGTGAGGATATGATGTTGAGCAACTCCAAGGGTGAGTAGCTCTAAGCTCCAATGGTCTCTTCTCCAAGATACTGAAAATGGCCAAAAGTCTGAGGAGAGATTTTGACAGCGTGAGGATAGGATGATGGATGGATGGAAAGTGAGGAGCCCCTACCACCTTTTTATAGTTTTTGGTGGTGGGGAATACCATTATGGTTTTGAAGAAACCAATGGTATTGACCAACATGGTTTAGGTACCTTTTTCCCTCCTTTATCCTTTTTTGAATATTTTGAATACTTTTATTCCGTTTTAATATTTTTGGGAATTATGGACCCTTTTTGAGGGTTTTTTATGTTTTTTTGAGGAAAAATATATCTTTTGAGGGGAAAAAGGGTGTATTATGGTCTTTTGGTGACCTTTTGATGGCTTTAGAGGCTCGAATGGTGGAAAAGTGGACAAATGGGTCATGTGAATAAGGAATGAGCTAGTGAGCACTTTTTGGGTGTTAACAAATATAAATAACATAAACACAATACAAGAGAGATGCCAATATACGTGTTTCACCCAATCTGGGCTACGTCCACGTAGAAATTTCCAGTCCTTTTATTATACTGTCTAACACATGAAGGGATACAACCTGCAGCACATTCACTGCAACTTCCTCTTCACTCTCTCACATTCTCTCTCACATAATCGGAGATATTTACAATGCTACAATACATAGTCGTATTACAATGCCTTCCTTTTAAAGAGTGATTACCATGGGAAAATACTATGGAACACCCAATACCATGGACCCATAAATCACCCATTATTGACCAAGTCATGACTATAAAATCACAACATTTTACGAGGAATTTCTTCTCGAAATTTTCTCTGCGGAGGAGCTACCCATGAACCCCCGCCAGGGGGGGTTCCCAAACTAGTCGTCGCCCACCTCTGGACCCCCCATGGAAACTATTTTGGGGGATAAGCCCCCCCCCAAACCCCCTTTCATGGGATGGGATCCAGACACAGCTAAAACACAACCTTTGAATAAGGAAGATCAGGCTCCAAAACCAACAATTAGACCATGGTTATGTCTCATTGTGATGTTCATCTTGGTTGATTTATGTTGAATTGCTACAATCTTAATGGTAATGTGCACTGGCATGAAGTTGAGAGACCTTTTAGATGCAATTGTAGTTTTTCAAAACATGATTTTGATTTCAAATAACACAATGCATATGCATTCCTTGGCACCAGCACTGAAGGATCCCGAGTCTAACAGGTCAGTTGACATGCAGACTAGGAAAAAGAAATGCGCATGTGATTTGTGAACAAAAGCGTGTGTGTGATTTGTAGACAAAAAATGGGTGTGCATTTTGTAGAGCATGGTATAAAGCCCCCAAAATGCCTCGTGAGCATCAATTTCTCCCACAATGATGATTTGGATAGCACCAGTGGGAAAAATAGGTGGAACGTGATCCCGATTGCATCTCCTATAGGTGATTCAACCAACAATTCTGAATCCAAGAGGTAGTTCTATCAACTTGTCACTAAATAGATGAATAAACTGTTAATTTCATTGTAATTGCGGAATATATTCACTTGTATTTTATATTGTAATTATTATTGTATTTTATTTGTACCTCCGATGGAGATGTTTATTCCTCTAGTCAGGGATGTAATTATTACATTTTCTCATGTAAAGTCATTAAGGTAAATCCTCCCTTGTAATTCGGGGCAATAGTTCCCCTCGGAGTCAAATGTAAAGGGGTTTTTCAGTCCACTAGAGGAGTCATCCCAATTAGGATTAGTTAGGGCCGACATGTCAAGTGGTAAAGTTAAAGTGGAAGTGAGTGTATAAATAGAGAGATAGGCTCTCTCATTTATTCACTCACTCACTCATCAAGTTCGCATTAGAGATAAGGAGGACAATTTCGCACTAGTGGAGAAGAGAGAAGTTGTTGAATACCATCTCTATTTTGGGGTTTACTTTTGGGACATTGTTTTGGTGATCATTCTATCTCTCAGGAAGTTGCGGGGTTTTCTCCTTTATGGTTTCCCAGAGGAAAATATTTGTGTCTCTTGTGTTTATGTTGTGCTTGTTATTCTCTCAGTAATATCCTAGATAAATATTGATTAAAAGTTGAAAATATAACATGGTTTCAGAGCTAACCTAAGAAGAAGACATTGTGTAGCTGCGAGAAGCTAGGGTTCTCATTTATGGAAACTAGTAATCTTTGCATTGTCGATGTAAATAAAATTTGGCAAAATTTCAGGATCTGAAACTTGGAAAGGCTAAATATGAAATGTTCATGTACCTTGTGTCCGAGTTTTAGCCTCCGATTCGTTGTACTTTGTGAGATACGATCCATACAAGTTAGGGTTTCTGCCTCTTCTCGAATGCATCCCTAAATAGGTGACCTAAGAAAAAAGGTCATATCTCGGGCTAAGAAGATCCAAATGGAATTCTGTAAAATGTGATAGTTAGGGAACAAACTTTAGTCTCATAGGTCCTAATATAAGAGGCCGAAGTTGAAATAGTGACACGTGGCACTCCGTACAAGTTCGCTATGGTGTTTCATCCCATAAATAGTTCATGCTCGGAAACTTAGAATATCTCTCTGTTGATGCCTCGGGGGTGCAGGGTAAGTACGAGGTGCTGGAATGGGTTCCACAGCACACAACAGAGGATGAAAACCTAGCCAAAGGCTTTGAAAGACCATGCGCAAGGGCAATTCTATCCTTGAGTTATTTGGTGTGGTAATCACCCACGGATATTTGGCCTCAACTAGCACTCTATGAGTAAAAGGGTTGATCAATGAGATCAGTTTCCCAATTTAGGTAAACAAAGGTGTGGGAAAACAGTTAGCAATTCTAACTAAACCTATTTAGAAAAGAACCTAATCTTAAGTCATATCTATTCTAACATGGAAAGCTGAGTGTTCATGCAGATCAACCTTGAAGTGTAAGAGAGCAAACAGTCTGTCACCTTTAACATAAATGCCTTCAGATGAGATGTTTGCTGACTTAAATTATGGTTTATTTAATGAAAATTAAATAAAATAATCTAAGCTTAAAGACCATCAAGATACAACTTGTTATCCTTTTGTTGATTGAAAAATCAACAATGATAAAATGTATACAAATGTGATCAATTGCAAAAATCGATAAAGAAAGTATTTAATCAAAGAAATTTAATCAAATAGTTTCATACACACATTAGTTATACAGAAAAACCAATACAACAGATCTATGTATCCATTATATATTCAAAAAGAGATCAGATGCATAATGATTGACAATCTGGAACATAAAATCAAGAATCCTTAAAGAAATTTAAGTGATAATCAGAAAATGGATCCGAAGATAAAATTATTGCATTAAGATGCCTTGTACCAAAATTACAATGACTCTAACCACAGAGTATCTTCAGTCATATCTCCTGCCGAATTACAGTTCCAAAATTCCAACCGCCCCTTTACTAAGGTAAACCTTACTCATTATATACTAAATTTACATGAGAGTTTTAAAAGAAGAAGTTCTACAAAATAGGGATTACAAAATTGGATCTAATTAAAGATCCAGGAAATCCTACCATTTTTCATAAATATCTAACAATTCATCTACATTTGGGAAAATGACAGATTCCAAAGATAATTGAGCATTGCATGTGCTGTTCTCCATATCATGTTTTGCTAGCTTGTGCCAAATGCGTAGATACATATGAATCCTCACTTCCATGATGACCGGTTCTTTAACCAAACGATTTATATCTTGAATGCTGACATGTTCCAAATCCTGAATCTTTTGTGCCAATTCTTTGCATCTGCTCTCGAGTTCTTCAAGTCTGCATTTTGGTGGAAGAGATTCCAAAATAGGATTCATGAGTGGAAAACGTAGGCCATTCATGATATTATCAACTACATACCATCATCTAGTGTAGGTGTCCTGTGACTTATTAATGATTTCCTCAGTCGATTCATTCAAATCAAGCCACGTGTTCAAAGGTTCCTTGAATTTCTTCATCTAGAAAGTATTAAGAATTGGGATGTCCTCTGGAACATTCTTAATATACAATTGACATTGACTAATTTCTTCTTCAGCTTTACAAGCTTGGAGTCTCTTTGCCTTCTATTCTTCAAGAGTAGAAGACATCTTAGAAAATTTGATGAAATTTTCCCTGATCTCATCTAAGGCAATCTATAACTTCTTCAGTAATTCATGTTGACTCTAATTCACTTCAAGGGCTAAATTTTTTAAGTCACAGGGTGTGAACTTGAGAACATTGGAGGAAGCTGCACTTGTAGTTGCATCTTCAACTTGCTTTTCCAAAGAGGCTATCTTTACAAGATCAGTAGAATGTTGAGACTGCAAAAGGTTGATTTCAGTAAGAAGAGTAGCATTCTTCTATTCTAGGTCTTGTACTTTGTCTTCCCAAGTTTTCCTAAGGTTAGCCACATCAACAAAATAAAATGTTGATCCTTTGTTTTAGCCAACTTTTCTTTCAGGTTTCTGATTTCTTCCTCCTTGAGGTCAACTTCTTTATCCAAGACCTGGACCGAATCCCAATTAGCAGAGGCAAAGCCCCTAAGGTTGCTGCTGTTTCAACCGCTTCAATTCTTGGGTTATTAGTTATAGGGGCCCATATTACCTAGTCTGGTTCATGTGCTTCCAAACCACCTTGGCCTTGACCCCTCTTCCTGCTTCTTTTAACTATCGATGCCTTGTCATCTTGATGATAGAAAATATCTCCAAGGGGAACGACATCTGTGTCTGTATACTCAGTAATGGACTGTCTAGGAACAATAGTGACACTAATTGTGGAAACCAAGGAAGGTTTCTGAGTGACAGCAAAGGTAGGGATAGGTAGAGTGACCTGAGTGACAGCTAAAGGTGTAATAATGGATTTGGGAGCTAACACACATTTGTCTGGGGAGGGAAGTGAGACAGAGACTTCAGAAATTGGAACTTGAACATGACTACTGACTTCTGGGAGAGGAAGTGGATTCTGATCTTCACTAGGTGAGTGAGTAGGAGAAAACTTCGAAGATGCATCGACGGAGGTTATTAATGGATCAACTGCAGATGATTGCGGAGGGATAGCCAAAGATTGAGGTTCTGCAATAACGGATGATGGAATGGAAAAAGGGACTGAATGTTTAGGTAATGAAGTAGTGGAATTGTTGAGGGTATTAAACAAGTGGGATAATGTGAATGGAAGTGTTCCTCCTAGAGGCACAATAGAATTTGGTTGAACAGAGGGCAACACAATTGCTGATGATGTGATACCAGGGGCAGCATTAAACTCCAACACTGACTGTTCAGGGAAAGACTGATCCATATCAATACTGTCCAATAATTCAGTGTCAGTCTTAGAATTTCGAGAGACTTCTTCAACTACTGGTACTGGAAGAGGTGAAACTATTTCTTCATCACAATCAATTACATCCACAGTAGAAATTTGTGATGAGGAAGGCATGACCTTCTGTCTTTTAGCTGGGTTAGCCTTGGTTATGACCAATTCATCATATTCTGGTGTGTTTGGAGTAGAGAGTCGATCATCCAGTGTACCTGGTGGCTGAATTTTGACAACAGGCTTTGGGGGTTCTAGCAACTAAGTCTGTAACATTGATGACAACTGTGCCATTTGCTGTTTGGATTCACGGGCCATCTGCAGCATGAGTTTATATTCTTCATTAGCTTTCTCTTTAGATAGTTCCCCTTGAATATCTTTACCTTTGTCTCCATCATGATTGGTGGGCAAAGGAGGATTGTTAGACTTCTGAGCTTCTTTTTCTTCCCTGTCCTTCCTTGCTTGTTCAACAAGATTCAACTGCATGGTCCTGTAACTTAGGATTCTGTCCTTCAATTGTTTCTGATACTTTAGGATGTCATGTTGTTATTGAGATTCCTTTGCTTTGGCTAAGACTTGAGAAAATATGTCTACCCCCTGATATATGGAATAATTGGGGATTGACTCATGTGTATAGTCTATCTTCATGTGGACTTGCTTTAGGTGTGCATCCAAGAAATTTTTAGGATCATGTTTCCTTTTCGAGGCAACACCTAATCTCAGAGAAACTATCTGATCACCCATAACTATAGCCCAGGTTGATGTTGGGATGACCAATTGACCCAGATTTAGAGGAAACTTAGGCCAGGTTTTCTTCTTGGGTCCTACGAGTCTCTTATACATACCATCAGTGGCAGTTTGAAAAGAAAGCTCCTGTATTGCCATCCTATTTGGAACTATTCTGGGCAAGAAATGAACTGTTTCATTTCCCCATATTATGATGTACGAAAAGTACTCACCTACATACCAGTCACCCATTGTGTTGATAAAAGCTTTGGCATCCTCTGAGAATGTAGGTGGTTGCTGCTAGAAGATCTTGAAATAGATGGTACCCACAAAACAGTCACAAATGTCATATATCATAGGTGAAAAATTCCCTTCCCATAGTGTTGAATGGTAGATGTGTACAGGTGGATTTGAAGGGGTCCAATGCCAACCCAAATTAGGGTACTGGAACTCTGAGCATAAGACATCAAGAACATATGCAGATAGGAAGAAAGGTGTCTTCTTATGAGCTGGTGCCTTCTGATATTCATGGATGGCATTTTTTAATTCTGCTGACAAGATAGAGGCCCACGGAAAAGGCTCACCTATAAGTAACACATGATGTGCTATGGGTGCCCACTTTGCTTTAAAATGAGAACAATTGGGTTGACCGAAAAGCCGGTAGAGCATGGCTGCAAGTAGAGAAAAGGGTTCCTTAAACCAGATAATAAGGTAAAGGTTATCCGAATTAGGTACAAAGGCATTAGGCTTGTGCATGCAAGACTTAGTCCTTTGATCGAAATTTTATCAGGTTTTGGACGATTGTATGAACTCAACAGAGAGGGTATGTACATGGGGTTTCAGAGCAAAAGCTTGAACAAAAACCTCTGGGTGAAAACTTGTCAATTGACAACTTACTGTCATTAAAAGAATGGTCTTTCACATCGACATTCTCAATTATCCACTTAACTGCATCTATGTAGGGTAAGACAACAGGGTGTGCAGCGATGGCGTGAATTTGGGAAGCCCTAATTTTCTCATAGACTGGCCTATCATTCTCGATATGGGAAAGGTCATCATTATAAAAAATGGCGTATATCCTAGACCAGTCCATCTGGTACGTTTCAGTAACTCGTTCACTGGTGTCAGAGAGAAAACCAAAATTTGGGTCTTTGATCAGGGGGTCTTTGTACGACGATTTAGACCGTGTATTTCTCGACATGGTGGAAGAACTTTGCAATATCTGATTAATACAGAAAATCAAATGAAATTCAAACCAGAAATAGCAAAATTGTAGGCTAGTAGTGTAAGGATAACAGTGGACTTACCTAAAATATCCAACAAACTTAAAAATGACACCTGACACGCAATCCACGGTAAAATGATAATGCGACAGCGTAATTTCTTCAAGAGTTAAAATGTAAAACTAAAAGGTCTAAAAAAAACCCTATTAAATACATTTACCAAAATAAATCCAACCATGCGATCATAACAAATGGACAACTGAGATTAAGTGCAGCGAGACACGGAATCGGGTTCAAGTATGCTCACGAAGCTCTTATTCAAAGTTTTCGCAAGCCAAAACCTGAAAGTACGGATTTGCGGGTTGTGGGTTCACAAAAATGGAAGTGGGAGAAAATATTTTTGAAAGCCGAAAACCGACCATGCGGGTGGCGGGTTTCGGGAACGTGAAACTGTGAGAAGGGATAACCATTCTGAAAGCCAAAAACCGACTATGTGGGCGGCGGGCTTTGGAAACATTAAACTGTAACGTAAAATGAACATCCCGAAAGCTGCATCCTAAAATTACGGGTTGCGAGTTTCGGGAAGACACACCAAATAAAAGAAAAACCACAATCCCGAAAGCCGAATGCTGCCATTTCGAGGTTCAGGTTTCGGGGTAATTATTTCTCAATATTATTAATGGATGGTTCTGCAACACACAGCCATCGGGTTATGGGTTTTGGAATTAAAAAAACCAAAACATAAAAACAGCAGTCTCGCAATCCGCACCTTTCGAGTTGCGGGTTTCGGGTTCTCTAAAATTCGGGTTTCGGGATGATGATGACAAGCAACAAAATACTCAAAATTTTGGCTTTTTAAAGACCGAAACATTTAGGTTGAATTAATCAAACCCTTACAAACAAGCAGACCAAAGGCATGGGTGAAGAGTTTTAGAGGTAAGATCAAAATCGAATATTTATAAAATGATTCACCCAAATACCTTTGCGTTTATCTAGAAATGGGGTTCCCTTGCTTAAGTGAAGCATGGGATCTGTTGTGCCTACAACAAATGGCAACTGGCTGGGAAGAACCAGTTATCTCTGCGATGAAAACCAGATTAGAGAAAACATTAACATATGTTAGCTAGATCTCCTTTCTTTAGCCTGAATTTTTCAAAAATGATCACAAAGAATACAGCTAACGAGCATGGACCATAAATTAATAAATATCCATGTCTGATCATATTAAGAACAATGCAAATCTGATAAGGGGGGTTGAAGAAACAACTGAGACCCTTCACCTGTATGTAGTCATGGGAAGTTGCTTGTGTTGAACCTAGGCACATACTTGAAAATGCTTCTGGATATCCCAATTACACATCACCTCGATTTGTTGAGACATTATTTACATGCAACATTTTTTTTTTTAAATAACAGTGTGTATAAAACCACTGCCTTGACTTGGTGATCAGATATAGGCAGTACCACTCACAAGCAGAATTCAGAAACTGATCAAGCCAACTCGATAACGAGACTTCTTGTCTTTCAGTTGAGGTGCTGAAAGCAACTATCATGGCTTGGTAACCATATATTGATAGCTTCAGTCCGAATTGAACCTATGATCGTGGCAAGGATGGCTTGTAATAAGACCCCCCTATTCTCATATGCACAGGTATCTTGTATTAAAACAAACATGCAGAAATTCAGATTTTATTAAGTTTGAAAATTACAAGGCTCTACCATGGCCTGGTGACCATATATCAGTAGTGTTACTCACCAGTGCTAGGATGATCATGAATGGACCGACCTGTGATAGGATCTTCCAACTCTCAGTAAAACTGAAAGTCATGTTCCAAGTGTGGTAGCTTGGTGTGAAGATGTCATTCTGCTTAGCACTTATGAACCTAATGAGCAGGCTCGATGCCAAGACCTCCCACCTTGTGATTTATTTTATCTTAAGGTAATGTTAAAAGGATCCATAACAGAACAAGCTGGCAAGGTTAATATGATATGCAACTAAAACCATGAGACATGAGACAAGGGAAACTCGGCTATCCCTCAGACTCCAATTAACAAATAATACATATGTAAGATAATGACCATTGTAGAGATATATTAATTCGAGGTCCCGCAGTCATTAACCGTATATTCTATGTTGAACAACTTATAAATATAGGACAAAATCATAGCTGGCAGACAGTCATAAAACCAAAACTGGAATCATCACCAAGAGATAAACTGATTACTAAATATTGCTACACGTGTGGGGTTTTGAAATCAGAAAAAGATAAATACAAAAAATAAAACAAACCAAACAAAAGAAAATAAGCAAAATCAATCTATGTACAAGAATATCAGTCTGATTTATACAAAATGACTTTTGAGGAGTAAAACATTCACTGGATGGGTGTCCACAACACCTTCCAATGTCTGTAATCGAACAGTACTAAACCCACCTTAGATACGGTTTGTCGTCACAAATACTTTATTGAAGAGAATTAAAAAGGAAAACTAACCATTAAAATTTTTATCAAAACCAACCTGTTCTATACCTACTCCTCCACTATTCTAAAATAGACAGAAACTAAGTATACTCGAATATCCAATGGAGCCAATCAAGTAACCTAAAACCTGCAAGATAAAACAAATGATGAATCATCAATGAAAATTTTGAAACTGGAGGTCCAAAAATAGGAAAAAATGAACTAAGTTCCTTATTTAGAAGGAAATGGGAATGACATGGGAAATTGCTCAAAAATGATTGTTCCAACCATAATTAAATTGAATCATAAAAGGTATGCTGGATATTATTAAGATCATGATCCAAAATATTTTTGTCAAAATCGGGAGTGGAGAATATTTCCTTTAGCAATATATCATCGTTATTGTATTGAAAGGAAATATCGAGATTTGACTCTTGTAAATGATAAACTTCATTTATTAGATATTCATTCATGTCAAGTGTATTAGATTTATTTGATTTCAAAGCATTTGATCGAAATAACTTTTCATTTGAAATTTGATTTATAGAGAAAGTATATTTGGAACAAATATTTTGAAATTCAATCTCTATTTCAGCTAACTCATCCTCTAAAGACTTATGGTTCTCATTTTGTTCATCAAAATTGAAGGATGAAGAAAAAGAATTTTCAGATTTTGTAAAATGAGTAGAATCATTATGTTCTTCAGAATCCGAAGTACAATCAACATCTTCAAAACTTTCTATCCGAACATCCATCTTTTGATTAAATGAAGAAGAATGAATATTAGTTATAGAAGGACCTTTAAAATTCGTAGAGATACATGAGAGATCCTTTTCATAAATTCTTAAATATTCATTTCCATTTATAGTTGGATCATTATGATCAAGTTGATAAAAAGGAAAATGCTCAAAACTCATTCGAACAAATTGCTCATTACATTGATCAGAAATATTGGAATTAAAATTTTCTTTAATAGTTTCAGATCGATGTTCCGAACAATGAAGGGAAGATGTAAAACATTCATGGTACTCACATTCATTTGAAAGAGAACGAGGACTATTAGAATTTGCATCTAATTTCTTTTGGGTATCTAAAGAAGGTTGAAAATTGGATGCAAAAATTATTCATTTCAAAATATGTAGAGTATTTTGAATATCCTTTTCCTTCTTTATGGACATAACTTCATTGTACATGTCATTTATTTGACAATTAAATTGAGCAATTTGCAAATCATTTGATCCTTCATTAACAGTTTCAACATCATATGAAAGGAAAGGACAAGAAAAATCTGAAGGATACCCCTTCAAGTCTTTCTCAAGAACTTGAGCCTCTTTACATGCTTCATTGAAATCTGTTATCCCTTGTCGCAAGATAAACATTGCTATAATCTTGGGAAGAGATCTAACATACCAACAGAAAGTGAGTTGTGTTGCAGGTCTATGTTCTTCACGTAAGCCATAATACACTTGTCGAAAACGTGTGTTGAAATCCCGAATTGATTCCCCATCAAGTACTTGCATTTGAATCAGCTTTTGATGAATTTCAACCACATCATAATCTTCAAAAGAATCTCTAAAAACATTCTTAAATTCTAACCAACTAGAAATTGAATTCAAAGGTAAAAAATAAAACCAAAGAGAAGCCTTTCCTTCGGAGGTAAATGGGAATAATCTGCAAGCAACATCTTCATGTATGATATTAAATAAATGCAAAATAGATTCATACCTTCTAATGTGCTTGGTGACAGAAACATTACCTTCTCCATCAAACTTTGGCAAGATCTTAACTGCCTTTTTAGGGAGTTCGTGCAAAGGCCTTGGTAGGCTTAATGCGGTATCGGACTCCCATGGAAGGATTTGGGAAAGAGCCATGAAATCATAATAACTGCAAGTTAGCTCTTACTGTGGGCAATGTGCCAGTTCATTCCCTCCTTCTAGCGCCATTTGTTGATGCCTCGGGGGTGCCGAGTAAGTACGAGGTGCTGGAATGGGTTCCAAGGCACACAACAGGGGATGAAAACCCAACCAAAGGCTTCGAAAGACCCTGCGCAAGGACAATTCTATACTCGAGCTATTTGGTGTGGTAATCACCCACTGATATTTGGCCTCCGCTGGCACTCTATGAGTAAAATGGTTGATCAATAAGATCAGTTTCCCAATTTAGGGAAACAAAGGTGTGGGAAAACAGTTAGCAATTCTAACTAAGCCTATTTAGAAAAGAACCTAATCTTAAGTCAGATCTATTCTAACATGGAAAGCTGAGTGTTCATGCAGATCAACCTTGAAGTGTAAGAGAGCAAACAGTCTGTCACCTTTAACAGAAATGCCTTCAGATGAGATGTTTGCTGACTTAAATTATGGTTTATTTAATGAAAATTAAATAAAATAATCTAAGCTTAAAGACCATCAAGATACAACCTGTTATCCTTTTGTTGATTGAAAAATCAACAATGATAAAATGTATACAAATGTGATCAATTGCAGAAATCGATAAAGAAAGTATTTAATCGAAGAAATTTAATCAAATAGTTTCATACACACATCAGTTGTACAGAAAAACCAATACAACAGATCTATGTATCCATTATATATTCAACAAGAGATCAGATGCATAACAATTGACAATCTGGAACATAAAATCAGGAATCCTTAAAGAAATTTAAGTGATAATCAGAAAATGGATCCGAAGATAACATTACTGCATTAAGATGCCTTGTACCAAAATTACAATGACTCTAACCACAGAGTATCTTCAGTCATATCTCCTGTCGAATTACAATTCCAAAATTCCAACCCCCCCTTTACTAAGGTAAACCTTCCTCCTTATATACTAAATTTACATGAGAGTTTTAAAAGAAGAAGTTCTACAAAATAGGGATTACAAAACCAGATCTAATTAAAGATCCAGGAAATCTTGCCATTTTTCATAAATATCTAACAATTCATCTACATTTTGGAAAATGACAGATTCCAAAGATAATTGAGCATTGCATGTGCTATTCTCCATATCATGTTTCGTAAGCTTGTGCTAAATGCATAGATACATATGAATCCTCCCTTCCATGATGACCGGTTCTTTAACCAAACGATCTACATCTTGAATGCTGACTTGTTCCAAGTCCCGAATCTTTTGTGCCAATTCTTCGCATCTGCTCTCGAGTGCTTCAAGTCTGCATTTTAGTGGCAGAGCTTCCAAAATAGGATTCATGAGTGGCAAACCTAGGTCATTCATGATATTATCAACTGCATACCATCATCTAGTGCAGGTGTCCTGTGACTTATTAATGATTTCCTCAGCCGATTCATTCAAATCAAGCCACGTGTTCAAAGATGCCTTGAATTTCTTCATCTGGAAAGTATTAAGGATTGGGTTGTCCTCTGGAACATTCTTAATATACAATTTCCATTGACCGATTTCTTCTTCATCTTTACAAGCTTGGAGTCTCTTTTCCTTCTATGAGAGGAAGTGGATTCTGATCTTCACTAGGTGAGTGAGTAGGAGAAAACTTCGAAGATGCATTGATGGAGGTTATTAATGGACCAACTGCAAATGATTGCGGAGGGATAGCCAAAGACTGAGGTTCTGCAATAATGGATGATGGAATGGAAAAAGGGACTGAATGTTCAGGTAATGAAGTAGTGGAATTGTTGAGGGTATTAAACAAGTGGGATAATGTGAATGGAAGTGTTCCTCCCAGAGGCACAATAGAATTTGGATGAACAGAAGGAAACACAATTGCTGATGATGTGATATCAGGGGCAACATTAAACTCCAACACTGACTGTTCAAGGAAAGACTGATCCATATCAATACTGTCCAATAATTTAGTGTCAGTCTTAGGAATTCCATAGACTTCTTCAACTACTGGTACTAGAAGAGGTGAAAATATTTCTTCATCACAGTCAATTACATCCACAGTAGAAATTTGTGATGAGGAAGGCATGACCTTCTGTCTTTTAGCTGGGTTAGCCTTGGTTATGACCAATTCATCATCTTCTGGTGTGTTTGCAGTAGAGAGCTGATCATCCAGTGTACTCGGTGGCTGAATTTTGACCACAGGATTTGGGGGTTCTAGCAACTGAGTCTGTAACATTGATGATAACTACGCAATTTGTTGTTTGGATTCACGGGCCGTCTACAGCATGAGTTTAGCTTATTTATTAGATTTCTCTTTATATAGTTCCCCTTGAATATCTTTACCTTTGTCTCCATCATGATTGGTGGGAAAAGGAGGATTGTTAGACTTCTGAGCTTCTTTTTCTTCCCTGTCCTTCCTTGCTTGTTCAACAAGATTCAACTGCATGGTCTTGTAACTTAGGATTCTGTCCTTCAATTCTTTCTGATACTTTAGGATGTCATGTTGTTCTTGAGAGTCCTTTGCTTTGGCCAAGACTTGAGAAAATATGTCTAACCCCTGATATATGGAATCATCGAGGATTGACTCATGTGTATAGTCTATCTTCATTTGGACTTGCTTTATGTGTGCATCTAAGCACTTTTTAGGATCATGCTTCCTTTTGGGGGAAACACCTAATCTCACAGTAGCTATCTGATCACCCAGAACTACAGCCCAGGTTGATGTTGGGATGACCAATTGACCCAGATTTAGAGGAAACTTAGGCCAGTTTTTCTTCTTGGGTCCTACGAGTCTCTTATACATACCATTAGTGGCAGTTTGAAAAGAAACCTCTTGTATTACCATCCTATATGGAACTATTATGGGCAAGAAATGAACTGTTTCACTTCCCCAGATTCTGATGTACGAAAAGTACTCACCTACATACCAGTCACCCATTGTGTTGATAAAAGATTTGGCATCCTCTGAGAATGTAAGTGGTTGATGTTGGAAGATCTTGAAATAGATGGTACCCAAAAAACAGTCACAGATGTCATATATCATACGTGAAAAATTCCCTTCACATAGTGCTGAATGTTAGATGTGTACAGGTGGATCTGAAGGGGTCCAATGCCAACCCAAATTAGGGTACTGGAACTCTGAGTAGAAGACATCAAGAACATATGCAGATAGGAAGAAAGGTGTCTTCTTATGAGCTGGTGCCTTCTGATATTCATGGATGGCGTTTTTTAATTCTGCTGACAAGATAGAGGCCCACGGAAAAGACTCACCTGTAAGTAACACATGATGTGCTATGGGTTCCCACTCTGCTTTAAAATGAGAACAATTGGGTTGACCGAAAAGCCGGCAGAGCATGGCTGCAAGTAGAGAAAAGGGTTCCTTAAACCAGATAATATGGTAAAGGTTATTCGACTTAGGTACAAAGGCATTAGACTTGTGCATCCAAGACTTAATCATTTGATCGAAATTATACCGGGTTTTGGACGATTGTATGAACTCAACAGAGAGGGTCTGTACATGGGGTTTCAGAGCAAAAGCTTGAACAAAAACCTCTTGGCAAAAACTTGTCAATTGACAACCTGTACTGTCATTAAAAGAACGTTCTTTCACATTAGCATTCTCAATTATCCACTTAACTGCATCTGTGTAGGGTAAGACAGCAGGGCGTGCAGCAATGGCGTGAATTTGGGAAGCCCTAATTTTGTCATAGACTGGCCTATCATTCTCAATATGGGAAAGGTCATCATTATAAAAAATGGCGTATATCCTAGACTAGTCCATCTAGTACGTTTCAGTAACTCGTTCACTAGTGTCAGAGAGAAAACCAAAATTTGGGTCTTTGATCAGGGGGTCTTTGTACGACGATTTAGACCGTGTATTTATCGACATGGTGGAAGAACTTTGCAATATCTAATTAATATAGAAAATCAAATGAAATTCAAACCAGAAATAGAAAAATTGGAGGCTAGCAGCGTAAGGATAATAGTGGACTTACCTGAAATAACCAACAAACTGAAAATGGCACCTAACATGCAATCCACAGTAAAATAATAATGCGATAGCGTAATTTACTCAACAGTTAAATTGTAAAACTAAAAGGTAAAAAAAAAAGCCTATTAAATACATTTACCAAAATAAAACCAACCGTGCGATCATAACAAATGGACGGCTGAGATTAAGTGCAATGGGATGCGGAATCGGGTTCAAGTATGCTCACAGAGCTCTTATTCAAAGGTTCCACAAGCCGAAACCCGAAAGTACGGATTTGCGGCTTGCGGGTTCACAAAAATGGAAGTGGGCGAAAAGATTTCCAAAAGTCGAAAATCGACCATGCGGGTGGCGGGTTCTAGGAACATGAAACTGTGAGAAGGGATAACCATTCCGAAAGCCGAAAACTGACTATGCGGGCGGCGAGCTTTGGAAACATTAAACTGTAACGTAAAATGACCATCCCAAAATTACGGGTTGCGGGTTTCAGGAAGACACACCAAATAAACGAAAAACCACAATCCCGAAAGCTGAAAGCCGCCATTGCGGGGTTCGGGTTTCGGGGTAATTATTTCTCAATCTTTTAATGGATGGTTCCGCAACCCGCAGCCGTCGGGTTGCGGGTTTCAGAATTAGGGAAACCAAAACATAGAAACAACAGTCCCGCAATCCGCACTTGTCAGGTTGCGGGTTTCGGGTTCTCTAAAATTCGGGTTTCAGGATGATGATGGCAGGCAACAAAATACTCAAAATTTTGGCTTTTTAAAGACCGAAACACTTAGGTAGAATTAATCAAACCCTTACAAACAAGAAGACCAAAGGCATGGGTGAAGAGTTTTAGAGGTAAGATCAAAATTGAATATTTATAAATGATTCACCCAAATACCTTTGCGTTTATCTAGAAATGGGGTTCCCTTGCTTAAGTGAAACATGGGATCTGTTGTGCCTACAACACTCTCTCATGGAGATTCCAATGAAGCTCAAATCTATGGGGTTGGAAATTTGACAGGTCAGGTTACCAGAGGATTAATTTTCATACCTTGAGGTTCCGAAATTGCAGAGATACACTAGAAACAACACGGCACATCTGAAATGCATCAACGGAGGAAATCAAAGAAGAGGAGGAAGAAGTTATCACTTAGGGTTTTCAGTTTTTTTAGGTATGGAAGGACCTGATACAATGTTGGAGACACCTGATACAACATTGGAAACTTTGAAAATGGATTTGGAATCCCTTCATCATTGATATTAATCTTCCATCAAAATGTTGCGGGAGGAAGGAGATTGAAAATTAGGGTTTCTGGGTTCTACAAGTAAGAAGAAACCCTATCAAAGTTGGGAGACTCATAGGGAAGCAATGAAGGAGGTTTAAATGGAATTGGTATTCTATCATCCTATCACCGTGAATCTATATAATATGTTTACAAGTGATTTTCCTTGTTCGATTAGGGTTTTACTTTTATAGAGAAGACTACAAGCAATCTCGACAGGTATGACTTGAGGAGATGTAGGTATGTTTTTAAATCTGTTTTATTCGTTTGATGATTAAGTTCATGATGTGTTTTTCTTCATATTATTAAGGTTAGTACAATCATGATTAATTTTATACTTGTCTGATCACCTTAGTAAAAGTATGAACGCATGTGAATGATAGAAGACATTCATTGATTAGTGTTATGACACTTATGATTGTACTCAGATGCACTTGTGGTGTTGTATGAGGATGATGTTGTCTGATAACATGAAAGGTACATGAAGAAAGACAAATCAAGTTCTATATCAAGAATATATGAACATGATGACATGAAGACAAAGACGCATCCATATTCTTTGATCACATAGAAGTTCTACTTACGAATATAGGTTACTAGAACAAGGTCTCTAAATCATTGAAGAGAAAAAGGAAGATATTGTTTGGGTATGTTAGACATAACTAGCAAGCATGCTAATCTAGGTATGTTTTTCTATATCGAGTTAGAATCCTACTTTGTGTTAGGATCTTAGATAAGTATACTTTCATATGGTTGATAATGATTATTCCTGAAGATATAGTTTAGCTAATCAAGGCTTTATGCATATTGTGTTTCTTAGTTTGATTAATGATATGACAAACTTGTATTGGAGAAAACTCACTATGGCTTGGGAATACCACAATAGACAGATGACTACCTAAAATCAACTCAATTCTCAAAACAATGCTATTATAAATGACAATGTGTTGATGCCCCGAGAATCGCAGCATAAAGCAGAAAGGGATTCTCCCTGGTAAACTATCCCAATTAGATTGTTCACCGTTTGGTATGGGGAATCCATCTGGTTAACGGTTCCAGCTACCGTAAGATTTGAAGTTTTCTATTCTTCCTACCGGTTACGGCCCGATCCACCATTTATCTATTTTACTTTATAGATGATATGCAAGTGCCCTAAGCTAATTTAATCTAAATGCAGAACTTGAAACAAATCTATATCTAAAACTAAATTAAATCTAATCTATCCTTGGAAGGAGCAAAATGTAAATATGAGTAATGTGCTGAAAGGAAACATCTAAAGATCAACAGGTAGCCATTAAATCATACAGATGCATCTACGACAGGAGGTAAAAGATATTAAAAGATAGCTTCTAATCTAAAAGCAATACATCCCATTACTCATTTGAGAGAAATATCATTGTATAGGAAAATAGAGGAAATCATTCATTGCACAAAATTAATTCATAATAGCAAAGAAAGATCTCACTGTAAAATGTGAATGATACAAGAGTAGTCTAGTAAGCATCCAACACACATTTCCAGGCAAAATATCCTCTCTAGGCTTTCATTAGGCAAAAAAATGAGTTCCTTGTACATGCAGAGAAATAGTTCACGTACAAGACAAGAAATGTCTTTTCACCTGCAAAAAGTCCTTTACACTATTCTCTATTCATCTATTTATAAGTTTACAAAATTCCTTTAGGGCTACCACCTGGCCTTTTACAATTTTCTTTAAGATTTTCTAAAAATAAAACAATTCGTGGCTTCTTTCTCATAACAGAATTTTTTTCTCATAATAGAAAAGGATAGTTGTCCTTGTGACTCCACGCTTTAACCATAGGGACAAAGAGAAGTAGACCAAAAACAAAACAACACATTATGACTAGCGCATTTATCCTTGGGGTGGCACCTCTGCTGGGGAAGATGTGCCTATGCTGGCTGCTACTGCTATTGCTTCCTTCTTCTCTTCTTCTGCTATATAATTGAACCATATACTAGTGTCTCTTACAACCACATTTGCTAGTGAGGGGAGCAGAATCTTCTGTGAAGTCACATGCTTACCAAGTTCTGCTTCAATACCCTGAATTTCTGCTATTGCTGCCTGGTGGATCTCCTTGAGCATATGATTGTGTACTAATGATAGCCCAATCTAGTGATGAAGATCATCAGTGGATAGCACATCAATCTTCTTTACATACTCTATTTGAATTCCCAACTCATCTTTCAAGTCTGATAGGCATTGCTTTTTACTTGGAAATTCATCCAGGGTCTGAGGAAAAAAAATCTTGAACTTTTCATGCACTTCAAGAATCTTTTGATACAGGCCATTACTTTTCCCCATCGTTCCCTGGATCTTAGCTATTAGCTTGGCGCCGCAATTCCTGCAAAACTCCATAAGGGCTGCATCCTCCTTAAAACCGTCCACAGATTTGAACAGGAGATGCTTAGGGAAATTTGCCTTCCCTTCTCTCCACTCCATCTGGCTCAAAATGTTTTCTTTTACCCAAGTTTACTTTCCTTTAGGCCTAATGGCTTCAGTATAAACTTCCTTCATCCTATCCAACATGGGCTTGAGTTTGCACACCTCCTCAGTAATCAGTTCTTGTGTGGCATGCATTTGACTTAAGATGTCACCGGACTGTTCATGAAAGGGAGACATATCCATCGCTCTGCTTTCTGCTTGCTCTAGCTGCTCAACCATTGCCTGTTTATCTACTTCCAGATGAAAAAATCTAGCTTCGGAATCATTCTTTTCTGCTTCTAGTACCATCATCTGGATTTCCAGGTGCTCCTTTTCTTCTTCCAGGTGTCAATACTTATCTAACAACTCTTTGTGGTCAACAGACAGGCAATTATATTTGTTCACCACGAGGTCCCTGTAGGCCTGCTCATTAGCCACAGTATGTTGTAGCATACGAGCTCTTCTCTTTGTTGACTCGAACTCTTTAACCATGTCGATCACATTGTCTTCGGTTGCTTTTACTACTGCTACGGCGGACGATGCCATGGCCACGAGAGCCTTATTTGTATTTTTCATAACCATGGTTTCTCACTGGGTGACAATATCTGCATGGAAAAGTCTCTTTAATCTCTCTTCTGACTTCAGGATCACAGCCTTTCTCTTCTTATAATATACAAATTTATCCCATCGGGACACAGTATGATCTTCGGATGGGGTGAAGGGGATGATTGGGAGGTCTCTTATATGGACTTCTGCCTCCATGGGTGGGGCCTGTACCACCTGAGATTAGTCTATTTCCATATCTTGGGTGCTAGAGCCACCTGCCCGGGCATCTTTGTTGGCCTTAATCTCTTCTTCAGCTTTCTGCTCTTCTTCATATTTTTCTCTTCTTCAACTTTTTGCTCTCTTTCTTCCTCCTCATCCTTCTGCTGATTTTCAATTACATCCCTCTGCTCTTGTTCTTGAGCTTCCCGTTGTAGCCTTGCTTCTTCAACTTCTTGTTGTAGCCTTGCTTCTTCATCTTCTTGCTGCAGCTTTGCATCTTCCTTCAATATTTGTTCTTCATGGGCCACGGCCTCAGCCGCTTCCCTTTCTTTTTGTAGGCTAGCTTCTCGGGCTGTGGCAGAGCTATAGCTAGCTCCACTGCTGTGACGATAAATTTGTAATTCAGTCATATTACTAATTCCCCTGAACACTTCTTCTTCAACATCATAGTAATGGGCATACTCAAAATGAGCATACAATTTCTTGCATTGCTCCGCAACTTTGCTTCGCCTGTCATTTCTATGAAAGATTGCCTCACCAAAGTGAAAAGTTTTTACCTCCTGAATGAACTCTTCAGCTACTGCAACCCCTGAGAACTTATAGGCTCCTATGCAAAAAGGAAAAGGAGGGAAGGAAGCCTTATGTTTCTTATTAAGAACTCCTCCTATTCCATCAAGGAACACTTGCCTAACTGCTTCTTTTAGGACTACATAATCAGTGGCATATCTTGGTAAGATGTATGGTAGCTTAGTACCTCCGAACATCCTGATATAGGTACCCTCTTCCGAGAAGTAGAAATATCCATAATTTTCCATGACTTCCATGGCATTCTCTGACAAGCAATTTGGTTCTTCATTGAACATCTGCTCATACAGAGGCATAATGAATTCTTCACATATGAGCTTATAGTGCATTCTGTAATTTTGAACCCATAGTATTTTATAAGCAGTGTATACCAGGGTGTTGGACTGATCCCATGAGCAACCTAACTTGGGGAAAGGGAGCTTTGCCAAGATGCAATCAATGAGGTATGAAGACATGAAATTTTTTTACTTTTTTAGGGCCAAACCTTCTCTAGCTGCGGCGATAGTGGATGCCAAACTATTTGAGAGGATAGTAGCCCAATCAAACACAGTTCTCTTAAATGCTATGTAGTGGATTATGGGGGCCCACTATATCCTGTATACAGTTCCATCGGGCATGCCGAAAATTCTTCCTAACATAAGGGCAATCAACCTAAAGGGAGGACTTAGGCTCTGAACGTCATACTCATCATTGTCCCTCTTCCTTAGTTGTTTTCCCGTGATTAACAACCTTTTAGCCATTTCAAAATTATTCATCTGTCCCAACCATTCATCGTTCAGTGCCTGCTAGGGATGTGAGAATTTGTAGGCTGCCGCAATATAAGCTGGATGGAACGAAGCAAATGCCTCTCCCTTGCTATCCCGCAACACTCTTGTTTGTGGGTTGGCATGTTGCAATATCCACCTGATTACTTCTGATCACGAGAATAGCTCAGAGCGAGTAGAAGCCTTGGATATGCCAGAGGTCTTGATGTTGAGGTAGATTTGTTCTTCTTCTATTAGCATGTCTGGGATATCTTCACCCCTGATCATTCGGTAAATATCTCCCCACCGGACCTCGAGTGGAACGCCTATGGTGCACTTAGTGTCTTGAAAGAGAGTTTTAGTCCTTGGTTGTACTGGCTCTTGCTCCATCATTTTAGCTTTCTTTCGGCTACCTTTTGGCATTGTAGCTTATCTCTGCCAAGCAACCATACGTGAATGAACATAAGATTGTCAACCATTATGTAAAACAGAGCATAAAATAGAGCGAGACAGGAAGGAACAGGACTAGCATGATAACGTATAATCATAAGAGGCCATAATGCCGTATGCTGGGAAAAGAGATAAAACACAAACTACTCAAGAAACACATAATGGTCATCAAAATTGATCGCTTTAGGGAGCTGATGTTGGGTTCAGCAAATTTTGAGCGGGTGCATGGTGAGGTTACAGGTTCGCGTTACCAAATGAGTGCATTTTGCTGATTTAGCCGGATTGGGAAACCTAAGGGGCTGTAGTGGCCATAAAGACTATAATTGCAGGTAACTTGAAAAATAAAAAATAAAAGCTAGTATGCTACGAGTATCCACAGGCCATGCAACTAAAAACGAAAATCACCCGAGAAAGTTTCGACACAAAGCTTAAGACAATATCAACGATAGAACTGATTACCTGGAAACGAAGGAACGGGGTTGGCTCAGTGGAAAATGAGTTGAGCTGGAGCAAATCAATTCACGCAGCTTCAAATAGCGTTTTCTAAATCAAAAACTACCAATGGGAACAACAAAAACCCCACTATTCTTATATAGAAACTTAATATGTGTGGGCATTTAATAAGTAGGTGGTGAATTTAAAATGGAGATTAATCATTCATACGGTGGGGTCATTTCACCACGTTTGGCATTTAAGCGTGACCGTCAATTGTGGTGAGGACTCGTGAGTTTCGTCTGCGATTGCGGCAAGGACTCGTGAGTTTTGTCCGAAGCGTGGGAATCTTAACGTTTGAACACAACACGCATCTGCTTACTGCAGGAAAGAAGAGAGAGTTGATCCGCCGTTGCAGAAAGAATTGATGAGTTCTTCCGGACTTGATGATTCAAAAGTCTCGCGGCGAAGGTTCTTAAGTTGATCCGTCGTTGCGGAAAGCCTCAGCATGTTTCTCCGAAACAGGACAAATTAATCGCCCATTGTGGCAAGAGTTCTTGAGTTGGTCCGCCGTTGTGGGTGAAGAGGACGAGTTCTTCTAAAATTTCGGATGGTCCCTTTGAGTTTTTTCTAAAGTGCAAGGTTGCAGGACTCGGCAAGGAGGCACCCGTTGCGGTAAAACTTTATGAGTTGCTTCCGCCGTTTCGGGAGAGAATTTCAAGTTCTTTCGATGTTTCAAAAAAATGTAAATGCTTCCGCCGTTTCGGGTGAAATGCCTGAGTTCTTCCACTGTTGCGGGTGAACATCTCATGTTCTTCTGAAGTGTCGAATGAATGAAAGTGATTCTACCGTTTCGGAAAAACATTTCGAGTGCTTCCGCCGTTTCGAGAGAAAAACTTGATTTTTGACTTTAGAAGAAAACTTTAACTCGAAAAGAGATATCTTGCTTGAAACAAAAACTAAGTTCAAAAACTTTCGAAAAGAGACTTAACTCTTTAAGCAGACTTTCTAGGAAAATAAAAGGAGGGGCCCCAATATCTACAAAATTTTGGGGGGGATGTTGCTGCAACAACACAATGTTAAGATAATGGGGAAATGTAACCAACCTCGATCCAAACGTTTGATGTAGATCCCCATTGGAGCTTTCAATCCATGTACTTGAAATCTGCAAATTAGTCTTGACAACCAATATCCAACAAGTACATAGAATATATAAATGACATTAACATTATCAATAACAATGGTCCATAATATCATAAGCAAATGTAACCCAATGTATAGTAAATGACATTCACACCATGAATGGACGCGAATATGAGTATTTCTATTATTGAACAAGAAAAAGTACAAAGTGATATGACCTCTTTCTGGCAACCAATCTGAATCGAGATCTAGATCAATCCACTTGTGCGTCCACCACTTCAATCCTCCATGAATGGCAAATTCAAACTAAATAGGAGTTTGGAAGGTGAATATAAATGGTTCACAACTACAAGGATCAGTGAGTGCAGACTCAAGATAGGGAAAAAATCCACTAGAGTTCTCTTGCTATTCTCTTCTTTTTTCCGTCCATAAGCCATATGTGTTCAGTATATAGTCCTCTCAAAGGTAGGTGAAAGGACACATTGAGGCGTTACTTGGGAAGATGGAGAGCCAAAGGTCACCCAATGACCGCCTTTTGGGAGTAAAAAGTAATTAATAGTGGTTTTTAACATTTTACTTGATACTCGCGGGCTATAGTGCTGCAACTCGCGGGTACGCCTGCTATAAGGATGCAACGTGCAGGTAGGAATAAAAGTAGGGAAAACTAGTATCTCTGAAGGATATAACTAGATTTGAGTCACTGAAATGGATCCTACAGGCCAAACAATGCTGATGCTCACAGGGTGGAATATTACGGTGTAACAGATGCCCCCTAATGTGTGAGGTCAGAGACTGAATGTGCTACAATGGCCGAAATACATTATAAAACTCAGAAGTGGAGTGATGGAGACACAAGTGGAAAGAACAGCTCACTCATCATAATACAATAGTATCTCTGAATACATGTCGGTAGTACAACAATGTAATACAATGGCCATGAATAGGCAGTATATAATAGATACATGTCATAAGTGATCATAGGCATGATCCCTCTATAGTAAGATATGGTCTCCTGCTGAAAAGAAGACAACTGGTGCAAAACTAGAGGTACAAATTGCTGAAATAAGAGAGGTGATACCTCATATGTAAAATCAAAGTCATATGTAGCATACTGAATGCCACAATTGCCTGGGGTCTTCTACACAAGTCTTCGACGATGCAAGTCCCATCAAGTGAATAAAGGATTTGGGGTCAAACCTGATGAGACATCGTCTGATTACCGGTCAATGATGTATACCGTTAATAGATGCGAGATGACCCACCAATAATTAAAATGAGCATCAAGGCACAAAGCACAATCATCAAAGTGTGATAAAATGGGTTGAATTCAAACACTAGGATGAATCCATTGATTAGGGGACATTGATGTATTCCCAAGACTGTCGATGGCGAGAGAACCTGCCACTAATGACTGCAAGCCTCAAGGTACTCAACTGAACTCTAAGCCTCAAGTCCCAGAATAAATGGGTTGAAGTCGACGGAACGAGACTCACTAGAAGGAGGGCATTAAGGAATCCCCCATCAAACATCATGAGGTACCAGCAATGCTGAAAGATTTGGAAGATCTCAGGTGAAACAGACTGACTCAATAAGGATGGCCGACATGCAATAGTCAAGATATCTGAGGATTGGCCGACACTGGTTTCAGGACTTTCTTTGAACAAGAGCATGAGCAGATGGATAGACTCAGGAAGCATAGACTTGACATAAACTTTGCAATACAGGAGGCATTACAGAAGGCTCCATAATGACTAGAAGCTTAACCAATCGGTGGAGAAAACTGAAAAACAAGTACAGCTCCTAAGGCCCAACTATAGTCCCAACTCATAATGTACGGAGTGGAATGAATGCTCTGTTCAAAGGCGACACAACAGCTTCCAACAAGAAACAATGACCATAATCCCGTCCGGCTTTTTGGAATATTTGATTTTTTTGGTCTTTTTCATATTTGGGAAAGCTTGAAAAAGAATAAAATTGCTTATAGTACAATAAGTGAGGGAACGAGTGTCAAATAGCTTACAGACTAGTCCCAAGTAGTGGAACATACCTATGCTCAATGCAAGGAATTGCGTGCAAGATGTGGACACTCAGGGGTATGTTCCCTCAGGGTCAAAAGGTCATCAAATTGTGAAGGGAAAATATAAGCTCTGCAAGGCTCGACAGGGGAAAAGTGCTCAAGCACCAGTTTAACAATTGAGTAAGCGGGAGCCGGCACAAGGCTCAAGCAGCAAGCAGGATGATGCAATGCAATCACAACATGATATAACTGAGGAGAGTCCTTAAGGGAGATGGCCAGCATAAGACAAAGTAGAGTATGAGTCTTTATCGTAATGTCTTGGCGTGACTACAAAGGACTCCCAATCCTAAGGACAAACAATGGCATGGGCACCAGAATGCATAAAGGGGTTCTAACTAGGGTGCCCATGTTCGAAAAATCCCTACCGCCACATAACGACACTTCTATAGCAGTGTGAAGGTTTCCTGTCAGTTATGAAGCAGGGTCACACCGAGGGTTTATGAAAATGGTCAATAGGTCAAATGCATAATGCATGCGAAAATGGCATCTAACCTATATGCCAGGTGTGAAATGTACCTACCGTAGGTGTGAAATGGTTCAGAACAACTCTCGCCGAGGAAATCTGTTGAAAAAACACTACTCCATGACACGATATTAGTTCATAACGACTCAAAATGGAAAAAACTACAGAGAAGTGGGTCCATAAAATTATAAATAGTAATAAAATTTTCCAAATTACAATTCATTTGCACTATTCACCAATTTGGAGTTATTTGGGTAGTTTTCACCTGAAACTTCAAACGCCGATCCAGGGAGCTACAAGCGACCATTCAGCGAACCGTCCGGAGCAGGTTGGTGGTTACTTCCATACCTTTCATTTTAATGTTTTTATTTCAGTTTTGGTCGGTGGAATTTTTTGTTTGGCCAAGCCCTAGATGGATTCGGCACTACCCGCGGGCTATAAGTATGCGGGTTGCGGGTAGGGCACGAAACGCGCAGTCAAAAAATAGACTGCTCGCGGGTACCCGCCACTGTATACAAATTTTCCCACGGGTACGGTCGTGAAGAAATTTTTAATCATGAAACTGACCAAAATTTACTTGTTTTGCACTCCAGGATTGTTCTAGAGTGGAGGTAAAGAGAGCATGACCAGGTTGATGAGGCTGTGCGCAATGATTTGCAAGCACAACAAGCATTGCAAGCATGTGGTTTATATAAGTATTGGAGTATAGGGGGTTTAAGGGCCCAAAACCTATTACTCTGTCATCTGATAAACTACTGGGATGTGGATGCTCAACACTTCATCCTCAATGGGAAAAATCTGACACTGGAAGTAGAGGATATCTATTTCATTACCGGTTTGTCCCATAGAGGGGAGGTGGCTAATCTTCGGTTTTGGACCGTGGGTGCTGGGATCACTGTGCAGGACTACATAGCACGTTATTGTCCCACCAACACATGAGCAGTGGAAAGCCAAGCGCTTGTAAATGCCATAGTAGATCTGAGTACAAAGATCATTGTGGATACCCTAGTGCGGATCACGGGATCCAAAGCACTGCATCAGGAATCCAGACTAGTGATGTTCTACGCATCACAATGCATGCAACCGACTATATTTGGCTGGTGTACTACTCTGCTGGTGTCTATGAAGACACAATTAACGGAATGCAAAGCGGGGAAGGCCAAAAAATTTTGGTATGGTAGCATCCTATGCAACTTCTTCTTTGAGAGCGTTCTGAGGCTTAGCCCGAGGGTGGATGTCCCTCCTCACAGTCTCCGTGATCCATCCCTGACCCGGTGGGATGAGATCCTGACACGATAGGGTGGTGGCCATCTGGCGTCACCATATACTGAGGAGTTCTTCTGCTGGTGGAACCGGCAGGTGATCACGATAGAGGACTATCCCTATGCAAGGATAGACTTCAGACAAGACTGTGACATGCCGCTCCCACTAGGTGCAGCTTTCGGAGACATCAGTGAGTACTCTTTTGGTTTTTTGTTTATTAAATTTTTATGGATTTTGTTATTATAGTTGAAATGAAAAAAATATTTTTGGTGGTAGTGTCATGTGCTAATGGGTGACTGTTTTCTCATAGACAAAGGCCCAATGAGACCCGAGGGCTTCCCGAGACATGGTCATCGGGGTAGAGATGAGGTGGCAGCAGATGCTGCAGCAGGGTGCACACTTCAGACGTTGCGGTGCAACATATCACGGATGGTTTCCTGAGTACCACAGATAGAGGTAGCCCAACTACCTGAGGCCATGCAGCGCTAGGTATTGGGTGTTCCTGGTGAGTGGTTACGGCTACTGCAGCGGGTGGCCAATGCAGTACAGTACTTCTATGAGACACATCCCGTCGAGGCGACAGCTAGACCTCCTCGGAGGGAATAGATATCCTAGGGTATCATTATTTTTTGTATCGATATGTATATTTTTGAGGGCTACGGGCTCCAGTTTTGTATGAAACTCCCATTTTAGACATATTTATATATATAAAACTTTGGTTCTCGATTCTACTACATGGTGTATGTACAAATGTATGAATGTCTTTGTGTTTATGTGCTTCATGATGAATGTGACAAATTCCAATCTAATACATAGTTAGCGTGTGCATCAGATATATAATTATGACTTCTCGGAATATGAATATATGTAATTGAAACAAAATGTCTCTCCAAGAGTTGTACCTTAAGGAAAATCCATAGTAATGTAGGGTCTCGTACATGGTACTTCCCATTCAGCTGAGACACAATTAGTAGTGAATCTAGGCAAACTTCTAAAGACTAGATGTCATGTGAAATAAAATCCCGAAGTAGCTCAATAACGACACTATACTCAGCCACATTATTAGATGTAGGACCGATACAAGCACCTCCTGAGGACACAACTAGGTGTTCAGGTGAGAAGATAACCTAGGCAGCAGAAGCAAGCTGCTGCGTATGTCGGCTAGCACCATCTGTGAAACCCAAGAACATAGGAAATTCCATTGACATCTGTCAATCAAACAGAGGCTAATCAGCAGACCCAATAACCAAAAGGCAATCTAAACTATGTACATGAAACTATACAATAGTGTAAAAAAGTATCAGCTCGAACCAAAGGTTCAAGCATATTCCCTATTGAGGTAGAGCCCATTTCTAGGCTCCTTCAAGGCAACTCCCTCATAGTCTTCTAACTCATAAGCTCATTTTTCTAGGACACACTTCACAATGTAAGGACCGTGCCACATGGGATTGAACTTGCTTGCCCCTAGGGGTTCTTTACCTTGGTCATACAAAAGTACCAAGTCACCTTCACCATATTACCGGGGACGGACAGACCTATCATATTGAACCTTGACACGACGCTTGTTAACATCAATAGCCACAGCGGCATCTCGACGGTGCTCGTCAAGTTGCTCGAGGTGTACTAAACGTTGCTCAATCTCTGTCATATCAGGGAGGAGATCTATGGCTAGCTTGAGCGGAGGGATTTCACATTCAATTGGTAAAAGTGACTCCACACCATGAACTAACTGGAATAGTGAGAACCTAGTGGCAGTCTTAACTATGGTTCGATATGCCCACAAAGCAGAATATAACATGATATGCCGATTGGTCTTGCTTTGTTGGATGGTACGTTGGAGAATGGTCTTCAAAGACTTATTTACTGCTTCAACTGGACCATTCGCTTGAGGATAGTAGGAAGACGAGTGTTCCTGACGAAACCCAAGCTTGAGAGACAAATCCTCCATCATCTTGTTTTGAAAGTGACTGCCATGGTCAGTGACAATCACTTTCGGGATACCGAATCGAGTGATAATCTGGTTGAACACAAAATGGGCTGCAATAGCACCATCGGATTTTACAGTAGGCATGGCCTTAGCCCACTTGGAAAAATAATCCACGGCCACGATAATATGTTGATGCCCCCCAGCCGAAGCTGGTTTGCAATCCATGAAATCTACCCCCCACTTAGTGAAGGGACCGACAGTGATGACCAGATGGAGGGGCGCTAGATGTGAGTGTGCATTCCGAGAAAACACCTGGAAAGGGTGACATCTCTTCACAGTGTTAATACAATCTTTAAAGATAGTAGGCCAAAAATAACTAGCTCGCATGATATGCTAGGTTGTAGCAAGCCTGGATAAGTGACCGCCACATACCCCCGCATGGCAATCATTAAGTACCCATTCCGCTTCTTCATGAGTCAAGCAACGATGGAGAATGGAATCCTTTCCTCGGCGATACAAAGTGTCATCGACAATAGTATAATATTTAGCGTGATGTTTCACACGCCGCCGCTCATCTCGTGAATAGTGCGGAGGAAACTTCAAAGTTTGGAGATATACAATGACATCCCCATACCAAGGGTCCTCGGATGAGATAAGAATTAAGTGTTCATCCACAAAGGAATCTTCATGAATGACATCCTCATCAAGCCATGGAAGGTCTGACTTAAGCTCAGTGAACACCAATGATTTCACCGATTTTGTCGAAGCAAAATCGAGATCAAATTCCTGAAGGATCACAATCCATTTATTATACTTACCCTCGATAAGGTGTCGTGATAGAATGAATTGAAATGGATTGATGTGAGCTACAACGGTGGTTGTTTGAAGCAAAATATAATTCCGTAACAACTGGACTGCGTGGACAGTCGCAAGTGTCAGCTTTTCTATGTGGGTGTACCTTAGCTCAGCGTCTACTAAATTTTGATTGAGATAATAGATAACATGCTTAATGAGCGCATCATCTACCTGAACCAAGACCATGCCAATAGTCTCTTGAGACGCGTCCACATAAATAATGAAATCTCGTGTAAAGTCCGGCGGACTAAGCACAGGGGCCGATACCAAAGCTTTCTTAAGGGTGTCGAAAGACTGCTGGGCTCGCTCATCCCATATAAAAGGTGTGTCTTTATTCAATAAGCATGCGAAACCTTTAGTAATATTAGCATAGTTAGCTATAAACCGACGCAGAAAAGTAGCTCTCCCTTGGAGGCTCTGAAGTTGTAACAAATTACGCGTAGGAGGCAATTCAAGTATTGCCTCAACTTTGAGAGGATCGACTCTAATACCCTCTCGTGAAACTATGAATCCTAGAAGGTGACCCGTCCTAACAGCGACGATGCATTTGTTTGGATTCAATCAAATTTTGTAATGGATACATCGTTCGAGAATCATACGGAGGTGCTTGGGGTGGTCCACTCTCTTGCGAGAATGGCCAGCAAGATCATCCAAGAAAAAATCCATAATCATCTTAAGATCGTGAAAGGCATAGGTCATGGCTCGCTGAAAAGTAGCTCTGGAATTTTTAAGGCCGAAGGGAATTTTCCGATATGCAAATGTTCCCCGTGGACAAATAAATTCCGTCTTATGTTGTTCTGCGGGTTTGATTTGAATCTGATTATAACCCGAGAAGCTGTCCATGAATGAAAAAATCTCACTCCCCACACAAGCATCCAATATTTGATCAATGAATGGCGTGGGGAAGCTATCTTTCAGACATGCACTGTTCAAAACTCTAAAATCAGTGCATACACGGATCGTTCCCTGCTTTTTATGCACAGGAACAGGGTTTGACACCCATTCGGTAAGGGGAACAGGGTATATGAAACCAGCTTTGAGTAGTTTCTCCACCTCCTCCTTAATAGCAGTTGCCTTCCTAGGGTTCATAGCACATAAGCATTGTTGAACTGGTTTAGCATCAGGATACGTTCTAATCTCATGTTCAACAATGAGGGGGTCTATTCCTGGCATCTCCTCATATGACCAGGTGAAATCTTCCCAGAGTTCTATAAACAAGTCAGTGTAAATAGAGATCTCCTCAGGAGTGCAATCGACACCGATGTAAACGTTCTCTATCTTTCCGAGAGTGCGGTAGATGTTGATTGAGGTGGTTGGGGAAATATTAGCCATATTCCCCTCCGCAAAAACATCATGCAACTATATAGTCCTCTCAAAGGTAGGTGAAAGGACACAGCGAAGCATTACTTAGGCAGATGGAGAGCCAAAGGTCAACCACTGACCCATTTTTGGGAGTAAAAAGTAATTAATAGTGGTTTTTACCATTTTACTTGATACCCGCGGGCTATAGTGCTGCAACGCGCGGGTACGCCTGCTATAAGGATGCAACAGGTGGGTAGGAATAAAAATAGGGCAAACTAGTATCTCTGAAGGATATAAGTGGATCTGAGTCACTGAAATGGATCCTACAGGCCAAACAATGTTGATGCTCACAGGGTCAAAGATTATGGTGTAACAAAACTAGAAGAGTCCTATGGTCAAATATGAATATGCATGAGTAAAAGACGTACTCCATGAAACCTTGAATATTAACGCTCATGATAAATTCCTTGTGTATGAAATGATTATGACCATACGTGTTTAAGATTATTTAGGGTTATAATGTTTTGATCTTATTGAGATTATACTAATGAATGTGTGATTATGTATGAGATCTTGTGGATGACACAATGATGAGGCTAGTGCACACTTAAGGGCGCATAGTGCCACAGGATGGATAAAAGATCAAAGACACAAAATCATGATACTATCATGACATGGAAGGAAAGTAGAGATCCAAAGGGAGGAAACCTCCATAAAGCAAATATCAAGAGGGAGGCAATCTCAAGGAAGCAAAGATCCATAGGGAGGCAACCCCACAAAACATAAAAATATAAGTATTTGAATTACTTCTTGAATCTCTGAATAGTTAATAATATTAATAGTTGTATGCATATTTGTATCCTAGAATCGGGAAATGTATCATGCATAGGGTAAGCATCCATATAGAATTGAACAGTGTACTACTAATATGCATATGATGGGTAAGTAGCCAATAGTGTTGGACAACATTCCATTATTACTTGTCTAGAATGAAACCTATTTGCTAACATGCTGGGAGCAGTGCACACTCTTGATAGTATGTTCTGGTAGAGATGGAAGGCATCTAGATAGTCATTGTATGCATACGGGACATGGAAAAGTGTTGTGCCAAAGAATTGGCCAAGATAGTTGCATAACTATGTGAATAATATCAGTATGCATAAAAGGTTATCATTGAAATGATTTGATGATGATGAAGTGTTACTAATATTGTAATTGAATTTGATTTGTAGGAAAGATCGTGTGCTATGATCTACAAGATAAGGATGATGAACAGTTGTTCTGAAGAACAAGTGATGACTGTTCAACAAGTGATTTGTAGGAAAGATCGTGTGCTATGATCTACAAGATAAGGATGATGAACACTTGTTCCAAAGAACAAGTGATGACTGTTCAACAAGTGATTTGTAGGAAAGATCGTGTGCTATGATCTACAAGATAAGGATGATGAACACTTGTTCCGAAGAACAAGTGATGACTGTTCAACAAGAATTTTACAAATCAAACATACTACAAAGGTACAAGGCAAGGTTCATGGCTTGCAATTTCTCACATGAATATGGAATTGGATATACTTCTACTAGAGCTATACTCACGATAGCTGCAGTAATGAAATAAAATTTACATCAGGAGAACATGAAGGCAACTTTCCTGGATGATGAAGTGTATGTGGAGAAGCCAGTAAGATTTGAGGCACATACATGTGTGAGGCCTTGGACAGACACCTTAGACATGGGACAACATATGGACTTGTTTCCCAGCCGATAAGGTGAATATCTTGGAAGAAATATTCTAGCTCCCAGTGACATTGTGAAATACCAATGATATGGATAACCTCTTACAAAAGATTAAAGAAGGATTTGTATGAGTTCAACATGCACCCAGGATCATTAGTTATTTAATGAGTTTGATGATCACCATGGGTGATGCAGATTTCAACCTTTGCTACAAGGTTGAGGATGGTTTCTATATATGCAGATAGCTTGATTCTTGCAGAGGCTCACATATGGATGCAGAGAGTGCATGATGTTAAACACAAAGGGAGGACTCAACCTCAGAGGGATAATATCTTAGAGTTCAAGAATCTTGGCATGATTCTTGCAATTAGACATGTGGTTGAGATCATATGATATTTTCCTTATCCAAGAAAATATGCAAATGAGATACTGAAGGGATTCAAGATGATGGAAAGTGGCTTCCATAGGCTATAGAGAGATTATTGGTTCGTTGATGTACTTGATGAACACGAGACTGAACATATGCTTTGTTGTGAACAATTTGATCCAGTTTCTAACAGATCCGAGACAAGTTCATCTGGTTGCTACAAAGCATATATTGAGGTACCTGAAGGGTACAATGGATTATGGACTCAGATATGACGCAAATCAAAAGGTTAACTTGCAAGGTTATGTTGACTCAGATTGGGCAGGAAATACTGCAGATAGGAAGAGAACTTCGGGGTGTTTCTTCAGTATGAGATTAGGTGTGATCTCTTGGTTTAGTAGGAAGGAGTCATGCATGGAACAGAGTATAATTGAAGCAGAGTATGTCGCAGCTTGTTCGTCTAGTTGTGAGGTAGTATGGCTGAGGAAGCTCTTGTCTAATTTGTTTGATCTCTAGTTAGAGGCGACTTGTATATTCTATGACAACCAGATTTGTGTGAAGTTGTCTGAGAACCCAGTGTTCCATGACAAGTCGAAGCACATTAAGATAAAATACCACTATATCAGGGATATGGTGCAAAGAGGAGCAGTGAGTCTCTAGTATGTTGCGATGGATGAGCAGATAGTCGATGTGTTGACCAAGCCACTAGCCAAAGTGAAGTTTGAGTACTTCAAAGAGAAGCTTGGTGTTCTTTAGATCGAGATTCCTTCCATGGGGAAGTGATGAGTCCGGAAGACGCAGATGCACATGTGCCTTTCCGACATGGTGGTAGGTTGGTCCTCCCATGTGAGTTGATGTAACTGCAGAGCCTTTCCGACATGGTGGTAGGTTGGTCCTCCCATGTGCATTGATGTAAGTGCAGTGCCTTTCCTGAATGGTGGTAGGTTGGTCCTCCCATGTGCGTTGATGTAAGTGCAGATCCTTTTCGACATGGTGGTAGGATGGTCCTCCCATGGTCGTTGATGTAAGTGCTGAGCCTTTCTTGAATGGTGGTAGTTCCGTCCTCCCATGTCAGTTGATGTAATTTTTATGTGATGTGCATATGGGTTGTGCTCCGTGTGACAATGAGATGATCTGAAGACAATGAGGTGATAGTAGGAGATGCAGGTATTTGTAGAGGCAATGTAATGACTGGTCCTGGGATGTACCTACTTGATGGCTTTCTCGCAGAGATGATGAAGACCTACATGAGGGCTAGGCCTACATCCAGCATGAAAAAGGGTTGGATCTGTAGAAATTCCTATGACGAGTAGAACTGAGAGATAGCACCAATCAACGGTCAACATGACGATGATTGCAGTAGCAGTGACAACGATGATCCAGTGTTGATGATGATGTTCTATCATTGTTTATCCAGCGACGAAGACTTGTGTCCATATGTGTTGATGAATGTGTCAAGAGAATACCTTCCTAGTTAAGAGGGAGTGTTAATGTTATTGTAATTGCGAAAGATATTCACTTGTATTTTATATTGTAATTATTATGGTATTTTATTTGTACCTCCGACGGATATGTTTATTCCTCCGGTCAGGGATGTAATTATTACATTTGGTCATGTAAATTCATTGAGGTAAATCCTCCCTTGTAAGTTGGGAAAATAGTTCCCCCTAGAGTGAAATGTAAAGGGGTTTTTAAGTCCCCTAGAGGAGTCATCCCAGTTAGGATTAGTTGGAGCCGACATGTCAAGTGGTAAAGTTAAAGTGGAAGTGAGTGTATAAATAGAGAGCTAGGCTATCTCATTTATTCACTCACTCACTCATCAAATTCGCATTAGAGAGAAGGAGGACAAGTTTGCACTGGTAGAGAAGAGAGAAGTTGTTGAAGACCATCTATATTTTTGGGTTTACTTTTGTGACATTGTTTTGGTGATCATTCTATCTCTGAGGAAGTTGCGGGGTTTTCTCCTTTATGGTTTCCCCGAGGAAAATATTTGTGTCTTTTCTGTCTCTTGCGTTTATGTTTTTCTTGTTATTCTCTCGGTAAGATCTTAGATAATTATTGATCAAAAGTTAAAAATCTAACATAAACAACCAATAAATTGCCTCAATTCCACATCATCACATGAAGAACATGGTTATTGAGTTGGGAATCATGCCCTAGACTTGAATCCACTGAATGATTTTTCAAGGCTTTGGTAAATGAGAAGGATTCTAAGAAGAGTGAAACCTTGAAAACCCTATCCAAAAGGATTTCCAACCAATAAGGCATTGAGAAGGAATTTGTGGATACCTTTATGAATTTTTCAAAGCCACTTGGGATGTGTCAATCTTAATTCACTATATTATTAATGTAATAAATTTGGAAAAAGTATTTTATCTCTCACATTAACATAGGCCTCATTATCTCACTCCCAATGTAGGATACTATGATATCATCCATAGCTAGAGAACCATCATATTACTATATGCATCCTATAATATTTTAGTAAGGCCCTAGCCTTGTAATTGTGATATATCTTTCCTTATATTATTAGTCTTGAACAAGTTAGGTTCATTTGAGATATGTTAATCATGGATAATGTGGTATTAGTTTACGAAGGCATGGAATATTGGGATATATACTTGGGGATTAAGGAATTGGTTATTAAACTCCACTTTGAAAAATATTGTGATGAGCAGAGTAGCCATTTATTGTAGATTCACATTGAAGGCCCTAATGTTTGGAAAATTTTATGTGCACATGGTGAAAACTCTATTCTCATAAGGGCCTATCTCTTAGTTAATCAAGCCAAATCTAAGTAAATCATGATTGTTTCAATTAATTTTCTCCTTGGATGTGGTCCTTTATGTGCATGTGGTTGAAGCTCTAGGCTATCTCCTTCATCATCGCACCTTATGAGGGTTGATCAAATGTATCCCTCTCCTTATCCCCAATGACACACAAATAGTTAATGTGAATTTTATCAATGACTTCTTTCTTTCCATATTTTAAGAACGAGAGGTGTTAAGCATCACCATGTACTGCATCCAAATATTCAATGGGGCCTCTTGGTCCAGATACCAATGGATAATATTCAATGCTACAAACTGGTTCAAGATGATATCCCCGGTCATGTCATAATGTAGTTTTGGTCTTGGATAAAGAACATGAAAATTTTCAAGTTTATGTGCATCCCCTTTTCCTTCCAAACCTCTCCTAGGGTTTTATGGGAGACTGTGTTGCAATACATATCAATTAAGGTTAACAACGGGATTATTAATCCTCTACCACTTACAAACTTGTTTTATATTTGTTCAAAAAAATTAGTTTCCACACTTGTATATTATTATTCTTATTGGGTTCCCTCTATTACATGGTATCACCAATTGGAGAAATTGTCAAGGGATTTTTTCTAGGAAACTCTATAAGGAATAAAGAGTTTTCATTGGGTAAACCAGGATCTTTGTTTAAAGATTCATGAATCTTCCAAATGATTGGGTATCTTAGGAAAACCTAATCCCTTTGTTACAAATGGGTTATCCACACAATAAAAGGGCACGACAAATGGAAATTTATCCTACACAATTGCATCCAAAGAATGGCACCTAAGTCTAGGGAAAATATCCAAATATTGGGACAAAAAATTCATTGAGATGGCCCTGCTCATTGTGAAGAGTAATGTTCATGGTAAATTTCATTTAGACATGGGTGGCTCAAAGTGAAATCCTTAGGTGAGGATACTCTTTGCCAAGGACCAAAACCCCTAATTCAATCTTGTATCCTACTATTTAACCATTTTTTCATCAAGTGTGCATGTCTTATTATGCAGGGTTGGGTTCATGAAAAATTTACCTTATAGTTGGGTGTATCAAGGTGAAAATCCATAGATTAAATTTTTGAACCATTCATTAGGTGACAATACCCTTCCTTAATGTGCTAAAACATAGAATTACATTGTTATTACAGTCTTTAGTTAATGATTCCTTTTGGATGAGATGCATCATTGTCATAAAAAAACTTAATGGCCCATACCCCATAAATATGGGTGCTTTAGGGGAATACCATTTTCATTTCCACCTACAAGAATTTATTTACCAAATGATCATTTATCAATGCAATAATCCCAATAATTATACCCTTATGTTTCTCTTGGGACAAATATTCCATTGAGAGGATTCATCTTAGTGTGTAGGCATGCATTCATGACCAATTTTCATTCCTTGGCATGCAAAACCATGCAATTATTCCATTATCTCACCCTTGGTCTAATATGGAAAAATATTTTAATACATGTCGAACATAAATTTAACATGGAAATATTTTATGTTGATTCTCTAGTGTAACTATTCAATTTTAAATTTTAAATACTCATGTCATTATTTGTTACACTAGTAGTTTTACATTTTACATTTTTAAGATATTTCATAATACCATGTATATGTTTCTAATGATTTATTTTTTGAAATTTTTATTGCAGTGGAAAGTATGGATCCAAATGCGGAGATACTGAAAGAGATTTCCAGACTTAGAGAGATTGGGGCCATGTGGATGGGTGGATACGAGCTCCACCTCTTGCTTGTATGGGATCTAGATGAAATTATAGAGACCATTATCCAATCCAAGGGTTCTCTATATGTGTTGTGGGGAAAATGCACCTATAGTTCAGGGGAGAAACTACCAACTTACGGTGATAAAGATAGACTTACAAGCATTCTGCAAGTACAACAAATAAATGAATAGATTAGGGTTTAGAGATGTAGGCACCTTATTCAGAAGGTTGATCCTAGCTTTGCCTCCCTCGCTCTTCAATATTTATCCAGTGTCGCAATGCCCAGACCTGCAAAACAACTCGATACCATTCTCAAATACATTTGACTACATATATAAGACTGATATCCATGACATAACAAGACATCAAACTATAATTAAACAGTAATCAAATCAGAGACATACGAGAATAGGTCATATTTGGAAAGGAAAGATCGTATGATATTTATTGATGAATGAAAGAAAGTACATAAAGTTATACCTTCTTTCAATCTTGGCACTTCACAAAACCTAGATTCAAGGTCTCTTGCTTCTGTTCTCCAAGGATTCCAGCCTCTAATCAACTGTGCTAGGGTTTACCAAATCTGAAGCACAAGAGAGGGGGATGAGGGTCTCCATTCCTCCAGCATAACTTTGTTATAGGCTTAGTCCCATCACATGGCCCTACTACCCTCCTTATATAGTCAGCGAGGAAGAGGAAAAGAAGTTATAACTGAGTAGGAGGTTCCCTAACCAACTTAACTTCCCAAAATTTCAAGATTTTGACCAAAACATGGGTGTACGCTACTCTACAGTAGACAAAGTAGCGTACATATGGAGTTGAGCGCTACTATTTCACAGTGGAGTAGCGCTCAGAAGGTTTGAGCGCTACTTTTGTACACTAGAGTAGGGTACACACGCTACTATCTTGCCTGTGTACTAGCGCTTATATTAAAATATGGCCAAAAACAGGCTTTTCTTCTCATTTTCCGGAGATGGTTTGGTCTGGAAAAATGTTCCTAAGGGTCATACACATCAAATGGGTAAGAATGAGGTAATTTCAACCATTTTTAGTGTCCCAAATGACTCCTCCATCCACAAATGTCCTGTTGTGTGACTGAACTTGATCTCAAGAAGTGTCGTCATGCGACCAAGGGAAGCAAGTGTCGTCACGGACGGAGAGGTGTCATTTCAAGCTATAACAGATGCCCCCTAATGTATGAGGTCAGAGGGATTGTGGGAAACGATGGCTGAAATACATTATAAATAACAAAGAGTTGAAACATGGAGGAACGGAGAAACCAAGAATCATAGGCTCAAATGAAGTACGTGAAAGCAAAGGAAATGTCAGACAAACTTATCCTTGGGGTAACTGTCCATGTTCAAATAATGGAACATGACCTCCAAGAGGATACAATAATGTTCCAAAATACTAATGCATATATCATGGCCACTAAAATACAAGCGTGGATCCATGAGGAACATAAGTGTAAACATAGCCACATAAATACAAGGTGGATCTATGTCAAAACTGGAGAACATAGCCATAGAGAACAAGCTATATCTATGTCTCATCAAGAGCCCAAAAAGAGTGTGTCTCAGTCTTGCACAACTTGGGCGATAACATAGATGAGGTGATGCTATCGAGGATCCCAAGGTCTTCATCCAAAAACAACCCAAGGTACAAACCTATCCATGCAAATAAATGAGTTGATGTCGAACATGAGAGGTATCGTTTGATTACCGGTCATTGATGTATACCGTTAACAAAAGTGAGGGTGTCCACCAATAATGAAAATGGAACCCAAGGTACCTAGTACATTCAAGCAAGTGCGAATAAGTGGTCTTGCCGTCGAACACTTGAAGAATCCATCGGATAGGAGACATTGATGTATTCCCATCTATCCAATAGCGAGGGAAAGTGCCACTAATGACTGCAATCCCCAAGGTACTAACTGAAACTGTAAACTTCATTCCCAGAGCACCATGAGCTGAAGTCGATGGGAAGAAGTCCGTTGGAAGGGAGGCCTTAATGCATCCTCCATCATCCAACACGAGGGACACTCAAATAGGTATGAGCTGATTTGGAGTAGGACTAAACACATGATGAAACATACTGACACCAAGGAATGGCCGACACATGAGGTCAAGGAAACTACAGAATGGTCGACACAGGTTGTATCCTTGAACAGTGAGCATGACACAAGAGTGACTGAGGCATCTTTTAACACAAAGAGACCATGATACAAATCTACAATGTAGGAGACATTAACAAATTATCCAAATGATTGGAAGACTAACCAAATGGAGGAGTAGGAACTCTGAGATCAGGTTTACCCTAAGGCCAACGCTAGAACCCAACTTCTTTGATAGACTCAAAACAGGTGCTTTGTTCAAGGAGATAGTTGACTTGCTGTCATCATATTGAAAGATATTTTAACATTCTTCCCTTCCCTTTCCTTTTTCATTTTTTAACGAGCTTGATAAAGAACTAAAGCATGCTTGATGGTATTTTCATATTTAAGGAGTCTAAAAAAACCTAGAAGAAAACTCCATACACCTATCAGTGGATTTTATATCGAGCCCGGATTGGTCTATGCTCGCCGGTGTTTTCTTGCTTATAGAGTTGAAAAACTTAAACAGTCCTCTATACACCTATCCGTGGATTTTATATCGAGCCCAGATTGGTCTGTGCTCGGTTGGTGTGTTCACATTTCGAGAGTCTGAAAACCCTAAAGACGACTCCAAAGGTCCTTTTTCGTAAAGTTAGTCTCCTTCCCCGAAACAGTGTAAAATGATGGAAGAAGAACTCTTCTAGCGCATACAAGAGTATACCTAGAGTATACCTTTTCCGTAAATTATCCACCAAGGCCCGAAAAAGGGGTAATTCTATACCTAAGTGGATGTCGGTTCAGTTATTTTAACGAGCTTGAAAAGACAACTATGCTCAGCAAACTTTTCCTATTTAAGGAGTCTGAAAAGGGCTTAAAAGAACTCCATATGGATCTTTTCCGTAAAGGTTTAACGTGTCCAAAAAAGTAAACTCATGACCTCCTTACTGTTTTTAACAAGTTCAAAGGAGATACAAAAAATGCTCACAAATTCCTTACTGTTTTTAATGAGCTCGAAGTGAAGATGAAATAAATGCTCATAGCATCCTTACTATTTTTAACGAGCTCAAAGGAAAGGTGGAAGAAATGCTCGTAACCTACTTACTATTTTTAACGAGCTCGAAGTAAAAGAAGAATGCTCGAAATGGGAGGAGACGAGTGTTAGGGACATGCGAAACTAGCTCCAAGCGCATGGAACAAAGCTATGCCTAATGCAAGGAACATGAGCAAGATAAGTACACTCAGGGTGTGTCTCCTCCAGGTAAAAGGTGTCAAATTGTGAGGGAAAAATGATACAGGGCTTAGCGGAAATGAGATCAGAGATGGAGGCTTATACAATGGTCTAAAAGCGTGGAAGCCGGCATCAGGCTCATTAGTGCAAGCAAGATCATAACAGATGCACATACAACTTGAACATAAATATGGGAGCCTTATCAAGGATGGCCAGAAATAGATGAGGAAGAAATATATGAGGCTTCTTCTCAAAGTCATGGTAAATCTAAAAAGGCTCCCAAGCCTATGAGAAAAACTCAGCATGGGCACCAGAATGGCATAAGGGTGCTGACTAGGGTGACCCATGTTAGGTAGGCTCTGTTGTCGGGCTGGTGCACGATGAATAAAGAAATGGCTAACACACCAATATCCAACAGGTTCGACCCTATGGATAATTCGGATGGCAAAAGGTTCAAATGAAACATAACAGAAGGGAAGCCTAAACCTATATGCAAGGTTCCGAATATACCTGACATGGTCGCACAAGGTGTCGAAAATGACCAGTAAGCAAGTATACATCCAGCTAAGAATCTTGTCTCCAAGAAACATTAGTACCAGGATCATATCTAAAACATATGTAAGGAAAGACCCGATACAAGTCACTGTGGTAGAAATACTTTCAACTTCACTATCATCAACAACAGGCATAAACAAGGCAGAGTTTTCGAATGAAGACTCTATGGTACCCAAGCCTGAGGACTTACAATCAACAAGATCGACTTCAGGATGAAGATCAAAGTTGAAGGACATGATGGAATCTGCAGAAACAAATTCATCATCACGGGAGTTGAAAATTCTAAAAGCATGATCAAACTCAGCAGGAACACCGATTTGTGGATCTATAGGAGAGTCCAAAGACTCAATAGTAGGAAGATCAGACTTTAAGGTCAAACCGGGGCTAGACATAACTGCGACTGGATAAATATCCAAATGAATGGCATACTGTATTATGGACTCTAGGAAAACTTCATCGGAAGGAAGTATATCATCCTAGATAGAACCCATATCTAAACATTCAGATAGAGGTGTCACTTGGTCAAAAGCTGGGACTAAGTCCCGAGAAGGTAAGCATGAACTCGGAGACTCCTTCTCAGTAGCAGTTGAACTCAAAGAAAAATATGCCACAAAATTCCCATGTGACATAGCAGTGCCTAACGACGAGGGACCTGACTGGTCGACAGTTGGGTAATAAGGAGGATCAACGAATGCAAGCTGGTCAATAATGACGATGCTTTCGTTATGAGGAAAATGCATCACACGAAAGAGCATAGACACCACAGCATGCATAGCATAAACGTAATCACGCCCAAGGATCATATCAAATTCCATAGGGTCCTTTAAAACCATAAAATAAACTATGACTATTTTTCCACCCAAGGTAACAGGTGCCTGATGGAGGAATCTGATCAGTTCGCTAGGTCTTCTATCGAAGGTCAACGGCCAATTAGCAGCTGGAATAAAATTAGGGAAACCCAAATCTCTCCAAGCATAAGCGGACAAGATACTAACAGAAGCACCTTCATCAACAATGCATCGATCAACCATATGGTTCCCGATATCAACCTTTATTTGGAAAGGTGTCGAAGAAGGAAGAAGAGGCTCAGCTAGACTATTCGAATCAAAGGAAACAATCCTAGGGCTTGGTAGGGGTTCACATGGCACAGATGAAGTGCCCCCTTTTTCAAGAATATCCAAATTGGTAATGCAGAAGACTTCAGCAGTAAGTACATCAATCTCCGAAGGACTGATGGGATCGGTCGAAGATTGCATCGATTCGATCACTTCACTCTCCAAAGGAAGAGTGGGGTCGACCAAAGATTGCATTGGTTCAACCACTTTATGAACCAAAGGTTGATCTGACTGCAGGGAATCTATAGACAACTCAGGAACAGAGGTTCCTTCAGACATGGACCACACTCTTCGTGCCTCTTGAATGGCAGGGCATTGGTGAGTAAGGTGATCTCCCTTACAAAGTTTACAAGGGAACTTTGGTTTCTGTCCTATAGGTTTAGACTCCTTTACAACGTCAGTACTCTCAGCATGACTAGCATTGGCTGACAGCTTGCCCCCAGCATGACTCACAGAGGCTGGTTGCTCAGAACCATCAGACATTTGAACTAAGGACCACACTTTTTGCACTTCTGGAAGTACAGGGCACAAGTAAGTAAGGTGATCTCCCTCGCAAAACTTACAAGGAGACTTAAGCTTCTGTTTGTTTGGTTTGTTGACAATGTCAACTCCCTCAACATGACTTGAAGTGGCTAATCTGGTGTCTCCAGTATGACTCACAAGAACTGGTGACTTGTCATTAATATGACTAGCAGTGATCAATGACGTGTCCTCAACATGACTGATAGTGGTTGAAGACAAACTTTCAGTATGATTTTCAGTGACTAAAAGTTTTCTCCCAGCATGACCTTCAGAGGCTGGGTAGGTGCCCCCTGCATGACTTGCAGAGGCAGGGTGCTTGCCCCTAGCATGACTTGCAGAGGCTGGGTTGATGCCCCCTTGTTTTGGCATCTTCTTCCTATTCTTCCTCCATCTATTCCTTTTAGACTGTTGTTTACTAGTATTGTTGCTTTTGCCACATGAGGTAGAAGGAGGAGGAGAAGATGTTACTGGAAAAGAAGGCCCAGGGTTCTGATGCTCTTGATTTGAGGTGCTCACAAAAGAAGTGTCAGGAGCATGCAAGGCATTCGGAGTGGAAAACAACCAAACCGGCATCCCAATAGTGAATCCAGGAAGATTCAGAGTAGCCATTAAGGGAGCACCAATGTTTCCAATGAATGGAATAGCACAAGGATCCCTCGGAACAGGGGTACCTTGATTGGAACTCGCCAGAATGATAGACATAGTTTCCTACTCAAATGAACAAGAAGTTCTCTAAGGAAAACTCAAACAAGTAGCACAAAGAGCACACCACTAAAAAAGGTCCTAGGAAAATCAAACCAGGAAAACAGATGCCTTCCGGAGAAGAGTCTGGGATGATGAGGGCCCAGAACAGATCAATGAAGGATGAAGAACAATTACCCAGGGTCCACAATACAATGACTAAGGGTACAAGCACTGGAATCACCCAACCGCCCTCCCAAAGACCTGCAAGGGATTTCCTCCCACGTCTGTCCTAGGTACAGCAGATATACCCTCCGCTGTCACCTGTGTATGAACCTATGGTCAGATACTAAGGATACCACCACATCGAAAACTCCTGGGGGAACAGTCGTTGGTCGAATCGGAAGGTGTGGGCAGGGTAATTGAACCCGAAACTCAAAAGACTCCCCAAACGCGATCCAATCCTGGTATATGCTCGAAACAGAAAGTAGGAGGAATATTCCCAACAATATGATCTCACAAGACCTACTGCATAGATCCCAGGCAAGCTTTCAATGAAGTGGGTTTACCTGTGATAGTCGAACTACGATTTTTGCGTAATGTGTGATCTTGGGTGGTTTAAGGTGTTTTAAACCCAAGATCCTAACCAAGACTAGTTGGTGTAGTGTAACCTAGAAAAGAAAATGTTACTAGTACATTTTATTATGGTTCATTTTAAAGGTTACTTGCTTAGTCAAAAAGATAGTGGGTGTGTAAGAGTGGTTATAGTAGAGATAGAGTACTAAAAATGAAATATTTACCACCAAACAAATATTTTCTTTTCAATGCAATTCTTAAAATTATGGTCTAGAATGCATATGCAAATGCAATTTTAAATATTTTGAATGCAAAAAAGGTAAAATAAAGTCTAAATGTACAAAATTAAACTCAAAACCTAAGAATGCAACTACTCAAGCAAATAGGTATGCAAAAGAAAACTTGTTCTTTTTTATGCAAAGCACTCTAAAATATTTTAAGCCACTTGCAAGGTACTCTATTCAGAAAATGAATCAAAATTCTTTATGCTTTTCAAAGGTAAGAAACAAAACTTAAACTACCCTACTATCAAAACAAAAGCAAAGAACTTTCAGGTTCTCTTTATTGAAACAGTAAAAGCTACCAAAAATGACTTTCAAATTCTTATTGATGTAAGCATGCCAAACATCGGGAAAAGAGTACAAAAACTACTTTTAGACCCAAACGAAGCAAATGACCTACGAAGAAGTATGGTTTGGTAAAGTCAGGTCTACACATAACAATGCAAGCAAGGTCTTGAACAACAACCAAAACACTTGAGCTTTCACTACAAAAGAAAACTTAAAAGCATAAGGGAGGATAAAAAACCAATCTAAAAGAGAAATTTCACTCAAATAGATACAAACAGGGTCAAGAAGACTCAATAGGTTTCAAATCCAGTGGAAATGGGGCAAGCAGGTTCAGTCAGACTCAAATTAGGGTACAAAACACCAAACGGGTCCACAACCCCCCAACTTGGGTCAACAAGCCCCAAAACTTTCCAAACAAGCCCAAATTGATCAAAAGAGGTTCAAATCATGAATGTAGGATCAGTACAAGGATGGGGGACCACTTACAGGGGTTTAAAATAGACCTAGGGTCATCAAGGACCACAAAAATGCAGCCAGAACCCCTAGATTTGGGTCCATAACCCAAAAACTCAAAACATTTAAACCCAAATTTTGAGCACTACTATGTATGAAGGAGACTAGCACCCAGGGTGCTACTGTACTGCACAACAGTACCATACAGGTTGAAAAAATTGAAAAAATGGGGTTAAAACCCCCCACACCTGGGTCCATAAGGGTTTGCAAGGGCCGGGAAGGGTCTGTAAAAGCCTAGCAGGGTCAAACAGAGCCTACTAACTAATTCTAATCAAGAAATTGAACAAATAACTTCAAACAAAACTAAAGAAATGACCTTGGATACCCCTAAGAAGTTAGGCTTTCCCTAGCGAAGTCGCCATGTTGTTGTGGGGAAAATGCACCTATAGTTCAGGGGAGAAACTACCAACTTACGTTGATAAAGATAGACTTACAAGCATTCTGCAAGTACAACAAATAAATGAAGAGATTAGGGTTTATAGATGTAGGCACCTTATTCAGAAGGTTGATCCTAGATTTTCCTCCCTCGCTCTTCAATATTTATCCAGTGTCGTAATGCCCAGACCTGCAAAACAACTCAATACCTTTCTCAAATACATTTGACTACATATATAAGATTGATATCCATGACATAACAAGACATCAAACTATAATTAAACAGTAATCAAATCAGAGACATACGAGAATAGGTCATATTTGGAAAAGAAAGAACGTCTGATCTTTATTGATGAATGAAAGCAAGTACATAAATTTATACCTTCTTTCAAGCTTGGCACTTCACAAAACCTAGATTCAAGGTCTCCTGCTTCTGTTCTCCAAGGATTCCAGCGTCTAATCAACTGTGCTAGGGTTTACCAAAACTGAAGCACAAGAGAGGGGGATGAGGGTCTCCATTCCTCCAGCATAACTTTGTTATAGGCTTAGTCCCCTCACATGTCCCTACTACCCTCCTTATATAGTCAGTGAGGAAGAGAAAAAGAAGTTATAACCGAGTAGGAGGTTCCCCAACCAACTTAACTTCCCAAAATTTCAAGATTTTGACCAAAACAGGGGTGTACGCTAGTCTACAGTAGACAAAGTAGCGTACATATGGAGTTGAGCACTACTATTTCACAGTGGAGTAGCGCTCAGAAGGTTTGAGTGCTACTATTGTACACTCGAGTAGGGTACACATGCTACTATCATGCCTGTGTACCAGCGCTCATGTTAAAAAATGGCCAAAAATAGGCTTTTCTGCTCATTTTCAAGAGATGGTTTGGTCTGGAAAAATGTTCCTAAGGGTCATATACATCAAATGGGTCAAGAATGAGGTAATTTCAACCATTTTTAGTGTCCCAAATGACTCCTCCATCCACAAATGTCCTGTTGTGTGATTGAACTTGATCTCAAGAAGTGTTGTCATGCAACCAAGGGAAGCAAGTGTCGTCACGGACGGAGAGGTGTCATTTCAAGCTATAACAATATGACATTTCATCATACAAAGAAAAAATGGAAACAATATGATGACGGATTGGATTACAATGTTGTAAAAACATAAATATCACAAATGAGCACATATTTGCATTGTTTAGATATCCTCGAACGGTTCAAATCCCAGATACAAACATCTCCTACGTTTCTATTGAGTGATGCAAATATCCACCATTTCAATAGAATTGAATGGATTGGTGGTATATGGTTTATGATGTGCCACCCCAACATAATAGGGAACTTCCCTTATATTTCCTCCAAAAGATGTATGTCGAGTTTGTGTTGAGAAAACACGTAAACTATTTGGATATATTGGAGTTCCATAGTATTGGTTTGGGGATGCCTCAAAATCATCCCAATTAAAGGAATCGAGATTCCAATGATTCCATCCCTCCACATCACAGGTATTTACCCAAGCCAAATGTCTCATATACACATTAGATGTTTCCACAGGCATAAGAGGAATTTCTGAGTCTAGCACATGCGATTGTCCGCCATAGCACCATTATTGAGTTTATGGACCAGGAAGGGCCATCTCTCTCTTATGGATTACAACCATAACCTCCAAGTGGTGTAGGACCATCTAGTAATAGGTGTAGATCGATACATCAGGAGACCACCCCTGAGGCTCACAAGTGGACAGTGTGTGGCCATGCCTACTATTGTTGTGCACCAACAAATGTTACCTTTACTAGGATTTTTAATCAAGTAAGTATATGGTTAATAGTAATCTTGTTCAAACTATTTTTTCCTTACTGTACACGTATATATATTTCTAATATTTATAATTTTTAAATGTGCAAATGCTAGCATAGAGGAAGGTATTTGGAACTAGTGATGTTCCCCTGGTGGAGAGATCGATGTTCTAGTATCTATAGGGGGTTTTGAAGTGTCAAGTGTTATCATATATTTGATGACAACAACGCACACAAAGGTAACAATTTCAACATGCCAGTTTTTTAATACATGTTAGTTCGTCAATACATGTTAGTTCATTAGTTCTAGATGGTTTAATATTTACAATTTTTAAACTAACAACTACTAAATTCTCAGTAAGTTAAAAGCATCGTTTCTAGTGATGCCCCAAATGTGACCCTTACTGGGTTTTTGAGTGAGGTAAGTATATGCTTAATAGTAATACTACTCAAACTATTTTTCCCTTACTGTACACATGTATAGATTGATAATACTTGTAACTTATTAAAATTGAATATGTTAGACGCCTTTGTAGAAAGGAAAGGCTTTGGAACTAGTGGTTCCCCCCTTGGTGGATATACAATTCACATATAGGTAGCAATTTCAACATGTCATTTTTTTAATACATTTTAGGTCATTGACTCATGCATGTCTAACTACATCAACACTTGGTAATTGCAACCATCAACCGAAATCCCAGTTCCATTACTTTCATTTTCCTCTCATCATAGGCCAGTCGTAGACACGGGTCGTATCTATATCAAACAGTCCTTTGCTAAAAATAGTGTAAGTTTCCACAACCATGGAGATACAGATTCGATGGTAATGTATAGCCATTGATTATAGTTGTTGAATAAATTTCAATTAATTGCACAACATGTTTTTCTTAATGTTTATTTTGCATGTTTACAACATCTCGATGGAGAGTCGTCAATGCCAGATTTCGTAGGGGTAATTGACGCAACAATTAATGCCACATCTGCGATGGAACAAAGTCACATGAAGGTAACTATTTCAACATTTGTACATATTTTATTCATGTTAGATTGTTTATTCATGCATGTGTAACTATTTCATCATTTGGTGACTGTATCCATTGGCAGCAATAGTGCCTATCACCTCCAATTCAGTTGTGGCTGCGATCGAGCTCAATGTTCAACAAATGGCTCTATCTACCACATAAGGAGCCCAATCTCTTTTTCATAGTTTGTTTTTATGGTGAGATGTTCATTAATGACCAAGTGTTTTATTCAAATTTCATGCACATGTTGATAATTGTTGAATTAATTGAGATATGACCTATTATTTGCATATCATAATTACAAAGAGGCTTTAGTGAGGAGGAGGACACCACACGCATCGATACCTCAAATGGATTTAGTGAGTGTCTGTTATAAATAAATGTGTCATAATTATTTTTTAAAGTTTGTTAGTGCTAATGTATTGGTGCATTTAGCTACTAGAAATTTTTAATCTTTCATTTGCAGATTCTAGAGATGCAAAGCAATCCTATACGTAGGCATGATAGGTCAAAGTCAAGAAAAAACAAGAGGAATATTGAGTTTTGATGTTTAGTCTAGGATACATATACATTGTTGTACTTTGGGATACATGTACATTGATAGGCCATTTAAGGGCCAACTACTTTTTCATAAGTTGAATTATAAACAATCAATTATCAATGCATGATACTATTTATTTCATATTTTCTCTTGAGTTTCCACTTGTTCTTGTGTTGATCTATTTATTCCCCAAATTGATGAATTATGTTACTCAAATATAGAATTACATATTAAGTCACTCATTGCAAATTATATTTTAAGCACATATTTTACATTTCTTTTTTTGAACAAGTAACATGACACCATTGTGTTGATCTTTTTCATGTAAAACATGATACACATTTCATCAATTGAAAACTATGACACATTTACAAACTAAGAAAAAGTGTAATACATGTGCTACACATTTCATCAATTCTACCTCAAGCTATAACTAATGGAAACATGCACCAAATAATGCTTGCAACCTTTTATAAATATCGAAATATATGTACACAACAATAAATGAACACACAAGTGCATGTCCCCTCTCAAATGATGACGGTTTACATGCTAATAGCATGGCAATATAAAAAGAAACAAGCAACAAATACAATTGAGAAGAAAAAAACAATGCACAGTCCTAAACAACAAAATGGAAGGATGGAAACCCTTATGAAAAAGGCTAGAAAGAGATAAGAAAGGATAATGTGTCCAAGGTCCTACACCAATAAAAAAATATCTAGAAAATTGTGCAAGATTCAACATGAAATATCAAATTTATGGAAGTTTTCTCAACTTCAAATTGGTTGATAACATCTCACTTCAAGGAAATATCAAACATATTTGTTGCAACAAAATTGAAAGAGGTATATTTATCAACAACAACTTGGGCATTAAGGGATGAATCAAGGCAATCGACCTAACCAAGGGGATAAATTCACCTTGTTATCCCCTGAGGTTAATGTACTTATTCAATATCCAAGAATAAGTTATTCAGATTATTCAAAGGCTCATTATTATATATTATGCAAATTCTATCATGGACCATATAGCTCATTTATGAGGGAGGTTTGTCTAACCAAACAATAGGAATGGACAATTCACCCCATTGGTGGGTAACCAAAAATATCAAAGAAAGTGAAGCTTCACCAATAGAAGTAGTGGCTTCAATAGAAGTAATGTTTCAGTGTAAATAAAGTAGAGCTTCACTACTTAAGATGTTGTTGATGTAGGTTCCACTACAACCTTGTTGTTTTTTTAACAATGAGAAGGGATTTCAGACATATAATATTGATTCTATATGTAGCGTGGGATGATCCACCAAAAAGAGTAGCAGTGACAGTGGTTATAGTGGAGAGAAAGGTATAAAAAAGTATACCTTTTATTGGATGATCCACCATACAACCTTTCATTTTCAACAATGGATAATATTCAATGAATTCCATTCCCCCTTATTTTAGGATTGGATATATCATGCTTCAATGAATAAAAAATAGACCATGCACTACACAACTCAAATGATTTTAGGGGTGCCATCTTCTTGATACATCTATTGTTCTACCCCCTATGTTCTGACAAGGTTGAAGTGTTAGATTTTATACAATTCTAGCAGTGTAATTTAATTGCAGATAAAACAACAGGATCACTAAAAGAATAACCAAGCACATAAACAATAGACACGAGAAATTTTATCCTTGGAAACCGAACATGGAGGAAACCCAACAACCTTTGTATAGAGATAAGTTCAAAGATAAAATTACATCCTGTTATCAATAATAAGAGAGAGAATGAGAAGCTTCTCCAAGAGTAGAAACCCCAAAAAGACTTCTCCTAATTGCAGTAGCGAACTTCTTCCTCTCCTTGAGCGAACTTGATTTTGAGTGAGTGAAAAAATGAGAGGTTCGACCTCTCTATTTATACTAGTCAAAAAATGACTTTTTACTTAACTGAGCCATCCTGGCTTTCCCTAATTGGGTTGAACTGACTAGGGAAGTTCCTCCCATTTTTTGGGGCAGACTGCCCAATGTTTAGGGCAGTTTACCCACTGGGCCTACTTGTCTTGGGGGAATACAATATTACATTTACTAAATGTTTTCTTTGGGTGATTCCAAACCAAGGTTTACATTGATTCTTTAAAGTTCTTTACATGATCAATTACATCAATATCTTCTCTTGAAGGTGGTACAACAATAATATAATAAAGTACATTAAGAATAACTTATGAAGTTACATTATTTCCAACACTCCCTCTTAACAAGGAAGGTATTATTTGGACACGGTCATCATCAGCATCACTGGATATGATCATATGTGAAAGTTTTTATAACCCCAACCCGGTTTCAAGCTTAGAAGCTTCTCTGCATGGTTTAATGTCCAAACCTCGAGGTGCACAATTTTATTCACAAAAATGACTTCAACTTGAAACACATGAGATTCTTTTTCAAATTTTTACAACTTAGAAGTTTAATTTTCAGTCAATCAATTCAAACTCAGGAATTTATGACATCCATTCACACATAAAATAACATAGATATTTTTGACCAATAGGTCCAGGATAAAACCCCGAAGGGAAAACCTGACTGAGAGAGAGATATTTTATTTAAAAGAGAAATTCCAACTTTTCTACAACAATACTTATCTCCCTACTGCCTCAAATTTCATGCCAATGTCTCACAGACAGAACTATATGGCTTCCTCGAAAACAGTTCCAAAAATCAGACTATACGGACTTGCACGTGTGGGCTGTACGAACTGTTTTCTCAATTTCTGTGTTGTTGTTTTCCTCATTTTATGTGCCAAAATTAACAAAACTAAATTATGTATGGCTGCCTCGAAAAGCATGCTTGTACGGATCTCATTAATTGATGTATGGATCTCGAAAAACATGCTGTTGTTTCTCCTCGAAATTTGTGCTGCTATACGTATTTCATCCTCGAAATCTGTACCAACTTCCTTTCTCGAAATCTGTGCCAACTTCTCAAAATTTGTGCCCTGAATCTCTTTGCTCTTCTCCTGAATATTCAGAAAATTTTCATGGGTGAAATCTCTTCAAACCCTCTTATCCTCTCTCTTCTCCTCCTCTCTAAAACTCTCTCTTGAAAAGTGAATAATGAATGAGTTTGCCTTGCCCTAGTCCCTTTTTGTTCATGGCAAATTCCTCTTTCAATATAATGGTCCATATTAGATTAGATGAGGGTTTCTCATTAAATTCTCAATTAAATAATTAATAAATGACATTTAGTGCACCTCATGTCATTTAATAAAGTATAAGCACCCCCTTTTAATTAATCACTCACTTGACTTTAATTAAATGTGAACTTAGGATAAACCATGACTTTTAACTTTTAATAAAGTGACTTTAAAATTATAAATTGCATCTCACTTTATTAATTAAATATGACTAGGGGTCACGAATTAAAGTGTCCTTGTCCACCCCAAGGCATCACTAGGTGAACAAACACTTCCTAGGTAACTTTTCAACACTCCCTCTTACCAAGGAAGGTGTTATTCTCCACTCCCAACTTGTCTCTGAAATAGACATGCTTTCCTCTACCCAAATACTTCGTGAGAATTTAATCCACTTGCTCATTAGTAGAAATGTACTGCAACTGTATTGCTCCTCTCTGAACATAATCCCCGATGAAGTGATATCTGATCTCAATGTGTTTAGACCTTTCATGAAATACTTGATTCTCACATAGCCGGATGCAACTATGGTTACCACAATGTATCACTGTGGGTCCCATCTCCTGACAAAATAAATCAACCATCAACTTGCGAAGCCACAAGGCTTCACAAATGGCCTGGCTAGCTGCCATGTACTCAGCCTCTACAAAACCCAATTCTACGGACTTATGTTTCCAACTGAACCAATACACAACTACCGATCCCAATCTAAAACAACAACCGGAAGTGCTCTTCCGGTCCGAAACACAACCTACCCAATATGAATTTGTATAGCCAACCAATCCCACTCCATCAGATCTCCTATAGTCCAAACCAAAATCTACTGTACCTGCAAGGTATCTCAACACATGTTTTGTAGCTATCCAGTGCACTCTCCTGGGATCCACCATGAACTGACTGAGAGTGTTAACTGCAAAAATCATATCTGGTCTGGTGTTGACCAAATACATCAACGAACCAATCAACTGACAATATAAAGTAGGATCCACCAACTCTCCCTCAGAAGCATGAAGCTTCGTCCAGTTGGTGGTAATGGGGATATACATGGGTCTACAATCCTCCATCTGAAATCTCTTCGGAACATCTGAAGCATATTTTCCCTGAATTATAAAAACATGTCCATCCTCCTGCCATATATCCATCCCCAAATAATAATGCATCATTCCAAGGTCAGCCATCTCAAACTATGAAGCAAGATATTTCTTACATGCTTCAATCAGGTTCTCTCCTCCTGTAATGAACAAGTCATCAACATATAGCAGAAGAATCAGCAGAACACCACAAAGCACAATGTAGTATAGGTTAAGATCTGCCTCAATCTTCTGAAACCCAATCGATAGCAAATGAGTATCAATCCTGTAATACCAAGTCCGAGGGGCTTGCTTCAGACCATACAAGTCCTTTTTCATCCTGTAAACATGTGAATCTCTCCCATGAATCTAAAAGCCCTGAGGCTTCTCTAGATATACCTCCTCCTATAGAAAACCGCTTAGAAAAGTGGTTTTCACATCCATATGATGAATCCTCCAACCCATATCTACGACAATGGAGATCACTGCTTTGATCAAAGAAAATATAGCAACTGTTGCAAAGGTCTCATAGTAGTAAACTCCCTCTACCTGTGAGAACCCTTGTGCAACAAACCGAGCTTTGTATTGATGCTACCATTTGCAACACGCTTGATTTTATAGAGCCACTTGGAAGTTACCACTGACTTCACCTCTGGTCTCGAAACAAATTCCCACTCTCCATTATTCATGATAGATTTGTACTCTTCCATCATGGAATCTCTACAAACTTGGTGTGGGGTAGCCTCCTAAAATGTAGTTGGCTCGGAATCACTCAAGCTAGTCATCATCGTCGTATAACTGGAAAATCTCTCTAGTTATTTTCTCTCCCTGACCTCCCTCTTGGGTGGTCCCACAGACTGCTCAGCTTCCTTCACAAGATCCTTAATCCAAATTGGATTACATTTCTTGGAAGTAGCTTCCTCCTATAGGAGCTCCTCCATAACCTCCTCATCTGAAAACTATCTACTTGAAGAAGTACCCGTGGCTTGATATCCTATACCTGGTGATCTTGAACCTGTACCACTCAAATCACATGAAGGTGAAACCTGTGAACCTATGACTCGTGAACCTTTCCCTGTACTAGAAGTCCCTGTAGACTGAGTCCCTGAAACTGACGAACCTTCAACTTGTGAACCAATTACTCTTGAAACCTGTGACCCTGTACTCTGACTCTATGATCCTGTCACATGTGGAGATACAATCTGTTGCTCCTCCACCTCTGAATCATAAGACTTCTTGAAGGCTTTCTCCTCCTCAAATCTGACCCCCCTCCTCACCACAACTTTCCTTTGTGCAGGAAGGTATATGCAAAAATCCTTTGAAGTCTCATCATATCCAACAAAAAATCCTTTCTCTACTGTAGGCTCTAACTTTGTCCTCTTCTCAAAAGGGACATGAGAGTATGTAAGTCATCCAAATATACGGAAGTGACCTATCTCAGGTATCTTCCCTGTGAAAATCTCCTCAGAAATTTTACACCCCAATTCTTAGTGTGGACTCCTGTTCTGAACATAAACATCAGTTCTACAGGCCTCTGCCCATAGAAAGAAAGGAAGACTCTGATCATGCAACATGGCTCTAGCTGCTCCCACTATCGCTCTGTTCTTCCTTTCGACAACTCCATTATGCTGTGGAGTGTATGGAACTATCAACTTCCTCCTGATGCCCTCATGTTTGCAAAACTCATCAAAATCCTTGGAGGTATACTCACCCCCATTGTTTGACCTGAGTGTTTGAATCCTCCTCCCTGCTTGGTTCTCCACAAGAGCTTTAAACTCTTGGAACATACACAAGACTTCCTAATATTGTTTACTTCTCAAAAAGTAGATCCAGTTCTTCTTGGAGTGATCATAAATAAAACTGATATAGTTCTCAAAACCTGTCACTGAAGCTAAAGACATAGGTCCACATAGATCTGAATAAATCAAATATAGTAACCCACCTTCTCTGGTGTCACTGCTCGAAAAAGCAATCTTGGTGTACTTGTCCAAAGAACACCCTCTGCACACACCACCCCGCTCTGTGTTGAACTGAGGTAAACATGTAGACATCTCCCTCAACAACCTCAAAGCTAAATGATGAAGGTGGCCCATACTCTTGTACCACAACTCACATGTCTCGATGCTACTACTAGTATGGGCTAATGCATGGTGAGGTTGATAGAGAAGCTTGTACAGTTTCAATGGCAAATGAAGTAGATGGTCCATCATCTCTGGGAAAGATATGAAATTTCCCATATAGAACACATACTCCAAAGCCTCTGTCCTCAGTCATGGAAACTGAAACAAGATTCTTCTTCAGCCCGAGGACATAAAGAACATCCCTCAAAGTTATGGACTACAAAGACTCCCTCTCAAAGGTGACTATCCCTCGCCCAATGGCTCTCACAACTGTGTCATATCCCAATACCACCTCAAGACTCAATCTTGTCTCAGTCATCTCTGTGAACACATCACGAACACTTGTCATATGGCTTGAAGCCCCACTATCAATGTACCAAGTGGGAGTAGTAGTGGTAGCACTAAAGGAATGGCCAACCAATAATGAACACTGAATCTGATCCTACGTGTCACTCTCCATATCACTACTGGTGAAAGATGTCCTCTCTGTACATCTAGCATATAGAGAGAACTCTCCCTCAAATTGTGAGGAAAAGTCATCCATCTTTGTTGTCGTTGTTGTCTATTGCCCTTTCTTCTTCTTGTTCGGGCATTGTCCAACATAGTGTCCAAACTTCTGACATGCGAAACACTTGATTTTACTCGTCTTTCTTCTGCTCATCTGTATGTTGTTTGGCCCCACCCTTGGGACCCTTCTTGAACTTCTTCTTTTTTCCCTTTACTTCCAATGCCACATTTTCCTCATCATCTCTATGATGTGATGAAATTCTCTGTAAGTATCCTCTACGTGTCTCCTCATGTATAAGATCATCCCAAAGACGATCCCATGTAGGCATGTTCTCTCGACCAATAATAGTCTACACAAACACACCCCACTACTGAGTCACGCCATTTAAGGTTGTGCGCACCATCTCAGTGCCCTATATAACCTCTCCTACAGCTGCAAGCTCAGCCCTCACCTGTGTAATTTTGGTGAGGTAGGAAGCCATGCCTTCCCCTTTGCTCATGTGTACATTATTCAACTTCTCCCTTCACACCATTTTCCTATTTTCATTCAAACTCTGGTAAAGGTTGGTCAAAGAAGTCCACATCTGAAAAGCACGTGTCTTTGCTGATATGTGGGGGATAACATGATCCTTCACGACATCAATTATAATCCTCTTTTCCCTTACATCTCTCTTGATGAAAGATTCCTTATCAATAGCATTGGTAGGTGTCACAGGATTTGTTGTTGTACTATTCACTATATCCCATAGCTCATTCTCTTCAAGTATGAACATAATTCTAGCATTCCACGGGCTAAAATTAGTAGCCCCATCCAATATATCTTCCACTCTAAGCCCAGACACCATGGATACAACTTGTACAACTCAAGCAACCTGTTCAAGAAATTTTTCTCAAAACCCTAACTTCCTTCAAATCTAATACCATGAAAGTTTTTATAACCCCAACCTGGTTTCAAGCTTAGAAGCTTCTCTTCATGGTTTAATGCCCAAACCCCAGTGTGCACAATTTTATTCACAAAAATGACTTCAAACTTGAAACACATGAGATTCTTTTTCAAATTTTTACAACTCATAAATTTAATTTTCAGTCAATAAATTCAAAATCAGAAATTTATGACAGCCATTCACACATAAAATAACACAGATATTTTTGACCAATAGGTCCAGGATAAAACCCTGAAGGGAAAACCTGACTCAGAGAGAGATTTTATTTAAAAGAGAAATTCCAACTTTTCTACAACAGTGCTTATCTCCCTGCTGCCTCTAATTTTGTGCCAATGTCTCACTGACAGAACTGTAGGGCTACATCGAAAATAGTGCCAAAACTCAGACTGTACGAACTCGCACATGCAGACTGTATAGACTATTTTATCGATTTTTGTGTTGTTGTTTTCCTCATTTTTTGTGCCAGAATTAACAACAATAAATTCTGTATGACTGCCTCGAAAAACATGCCTATACAGATCTCATTAATTATTGTACAAATCTCGAAAAATGTGTTGATGTTTCTCCTCATAATTCATGCTGCTATACGGATTCCCGCTGTATGGATTTCTTCCTCAAAATCTGTGCCAACTTCCATCCTCAAAATCTGTGCCAACTTCTTCTCGAAATTTGTGCCCTGAATCTCTTTGCTCTTCTACTGAATCTTCAGAAAATTTTCATGGGTGAAATCTCTTCAAAATATCTTCTCCTCTCTCTTCTCCTCCTCTCCAAATCTCTCTCTTGAAAAGTGAATAATGAATGAGTTTCCCTTGCTCTAGTCCCTTTTTGTTCATGGCAACTTCCTCTTTCAATATAATGGTCCATATTAGATTAGATGACGGGTTCAAATTAAATGCTCAATAAAATAATTAATAAATGACATTTAGTGCACCTCATGTCATTTAATAAAGTATGAGCACCCCCTTTTAATTAATCACTCACTTGAATTTTATTAAATGTGAACTTAGGATAAACCATGACTTTTAAATTTTAATAAAGTGACTATAAAATTATAAAGTGCATCTCACTTTATTAATTAAATATGACTAGGGGTCACGAATTAAAGTGTCCTTGTCCACCCCAAGGCATCACTAGGTGAAGAAACACTTCCTAGGGAAGTTTTCAATAATATGTATCTTAATTGTGCATTACATCTATCTCGAACATATCTATACATACATAAGTTCTTCAATACAGTGTTAGTCCGTCGAGAAGTGTCATCATGCTTCAACTCAACCCAGTCCATCAAGGAACATGAACGAACTCATCCAGTCCTTTGGGGAACATGAACCAACTCAACCAGTCCATCGGTGATTCCATACATCAACTCAACAACTCTGCACAGTCCATCGGAGAGTACATCATGCATCAGATCATCCCAGTACATCGGGTAACATGCACCAAATCAACCAGTCCATCGGTGAGTCCATCATGCATCAGCTCATCCCAGTCCATCGGGGAACATGCACCAACTCAGCCAGTCTATAGGTGATTCCATACAAGAGTACTAGTGTGCACCAGTGTGCACCATCCTCTCCATACCATCTCAGAATTTCTGAGAGATCTCCTCACCCTTTTCAGAGTGATTGGGAGAATGCACTAAATATTTCCATGAGAGATCTCCTCACTCCTTTTGAAGTGATCGGGAGTATGCGTAGGCCTCTCCATCCTTTTCAGGATGTCTGAGAGATCTCCTCAATCCATCTCAGAGTGATCATGAGAATGCAGTGGCCTATCCATCCCATCTCAATATGTTTGAGAGATCTCCTCACTCCATCTCAGAGTGATCGGGAGAATGTAGTGGCCTCTCCATCCCATCTTAGGATTTCTGAGAAATCTCATCACTCCATCTCAGAGTGATCAGGAGAATGCAGTGGCCTCTCCATCCTATCTTAGGATATCTGAGAGATATATACACTCCTTTTGGAGTGATTGGGAGAATGATTTGTCTCTGTATCATCATCCTTACCTCTTATCAAGGGTCATAATCATGGAACCAATCTACCCACTCCATCTCATAGTGTCAAGGAGTAAATTCAACCTTCCCTCTTATCGAGGGAGTCAATCATAGAACCAATCTCATCACTCCCTCTCGGAGTGATTGGGAGAATATACCTACACACATATAAGATAACAAAGGCATCAAGTATATCGGAGCAGACATTTTTGTCCTGCCCTATTCTAGTCATGAAATGCAAATAAATTAAATAATAACAAATCACATGACTAAATATATGCACCTACATGGGAGAGTATCAAGAAACTAGTCTCCCCACCCTATCACGGTGTTTCTAGGAGAAGATGTGGTACTACCATAGGGCCACTCACCATTATCCAAGACACATGGCTAATACTTGCCCGATATTGAAATCATGCTCATCACATCTCCCTCTATGTTGGATCATCCTGCTCCCTCTGTGATTGAGTATCTTGTTCCCTCTCTAGAGCTATCCACAGGTAGGTCCATTAGCCTCACTTCGGGTGACAATATGAGCACTTGCTTTCATATAGAAAATGAGCACAGTTTCTTGCTAAGACGTAAGTATCCAACCTAGTGACGACCATGTACATCAAGGATCCTCTCAACTGTCTATCTAAATCAACCGGCAATGTCATCAGTGTATCCCGGTACTCACAGTCATCATGTTGTATCTTCTCAAGATCTCAATTATGTTCTTACTTAACCTAGGAAGATCTAATCGGGTTTATACAGCCAATATCCTCATCTCAAGGGATAACTCCCTTTGTCTCAATAAGGAATAGATCATCAGTATACGACATCACGGACAAGGGATCATCATTAGCAACATGCACAATTCTAACTGAACAGTTGTGCACCTCCTCAAAAATCAACTGAGTAACTCTTCTCTTTCATGACTAACGTACTCTAATCCTTATTTCATGACTCTAACTCAAAACAAATTGCTTTCAATAATCATTGAAGAACCGAACATCTGTAGTAGAGAGAGATTGACATCCGTTGGAGCCTTCTGCTCCCAAACAATAATCTCTATATAATATCCTTTGGGCATGTGGGTAATGTATCAAATATAGCTAGATGTATTAGGTCCTTATATGTCCGCTGTTGTATAGTCATGACTTCCATCTAACTTCTTTTTCTAGGAGTCATCCTTCTAGGCTGAGAGTCGTGCTCCTAGAAGTTTCTTGCTTTTGGTTAATATGAACATCAGCGGGATTCATGTGTCCACCACTTGTTCATCGGAACAAGTCTCATCATCCTTCTCTTGTAGGCCATATCATATGGTATTTTCCCTACAAGTCAAATCTCGTCAAATGGTTAGCGACATTGCATAATCAAATTTAACCAGTTTATATTTTAATGCAATGAAAATAGTTTACACAGGTATGTAGGAATCTTGGTTAATGCTTCAATACAACAATCATAAACATGTATCCCAAACACATACGGTAACTAGCTACATGTATGCTATATCCACTAGAACATGCCATCAAGAGTTTGCATTACTCTAAGCATGTAAGCAGGAGATATCATCTAGACTAGCTCCAGCATGTGTTGTGCATCTCATATGCATAACAAGTACAACAAGTGCCTACAATACACTAATAAGTGAACTATATCAAATGCTCAACAAACTTTCCTAATAGATTTGCATATAATTTGTTATGAAAACATATAATACAAAACATATCCATGTGAGCAATAAATCCGAATACTTATCTTTTATTGTTTTTTTGGGATGGATCCCACTACCTTCTTGTGGGAATGAGAGTCCTCTATTATTCATTTTTTTGTTTGGATTCCATTGCAATCAAGATATTCATATCATCACTTCAACATGGGGAGCACTAGAAGAATAAATCTATACAATCATGATTCCTTGACTTCTTGTGAGAAGTATCTTCATCAATATCTGCAGTTGAGGCTTCGTTCTTCCTTTTATTTGAACTTCGACAATATCTAGCATAGTGGCCATACTTATTGCATTTGAAGCACTGAATATAAGAGATATATTTCTTATTCTTCTGATCTAGTGGCGAGATTGATCTTCTATCTTTGTTCTTATTGTTATGCAACTTTACTCATTTTCCTTTGACTTTCTTTGAATGAGATGTAAAGGCTTGATTTTCTTTGGTTTGAGTGCCATGTAGTTTATTCCAAGCTGCAATTCGTGTTTATTCTTGGATGCAATATTCCCATAATTGACCAAATTTGGGAAACTTGGTCCTTCCACTTAGACTTTGAATAAATGGTTCCCAAGAGGTAGGGAGACCATTAAGATTTGTTATAACAAGTTCTTTATCTTCAAGGAATTCTCCACTAGTGCTTAGTTTGTCCCTTAGTTCAGAGATCCTCATGAAGTAAGAAGCAATTGATTCAGACTCTGACATCTTGAGATTTGATAGTTGATTCCTCAATGTAAGAGTATGATTGATGGTACTATGTTCAAATAACTTCTTTAGGGTTTTGAATATCTTTCTAGCTGTCTTCTTCTATGAGATATGAGGAACCAAATGATCTTTTATTGAATCTACCACGATTCTTCTTGCTTTGGCATAATTCTTTCTCCATTGGTTCTTTCATGTTTCTTATTCTAGTTCTGGAACCTTCTCATTTACAAAATTCAATAGGTCATTTTCTTCAAGAATTAGAAGAACTATAGACTTCCAAGAGTTGAAGTTGGAAGCCCCATCCAACCTATCTTCAACATTCATTCCAATCATCCTGGTTGTAGTGTTGGACCAAAAACCCGGTCAAAATTGAAGTTTGGACTTCTGCAAAACTGATTCCATAGGTAAATGCGCCCTCCTAGGGAGAGTTGAAAATACCTCCTTTTCTCCCAAATCCGTGGATAAAACAACTCAAAACTAGAAAATCTAGTTTCCCGACTCCGATAGAGAATAGGTCAGAAATGAAAATTTCTAGATCTGAAATATGCTTCTAGATCTGAAATATGCTTCCATAGATAGTTGTGCCCTACCAAGGAAAGTTGGAGAAAGATAATATCGAGCCAAAGTGGTGGGAAAAATGGCTAAAAATTGGAAACCTTAATTTGTAAAGTTGTTGTAGTTTTTGTAGAATTAGGTCAAAATTTGAAAATTCTCGGAACTGGAATTTTCCTTCACAGAAAGTTGTGCCTTCCCCAGGGCAAAATTCCCAATGCTCTTTTCAAGCTAAATTGAAGTGGGAAGGCTTCAAAATATGAAACCCTAATTTTCGACACTGGATTATTTTAGCAGTGTAATTTAATTGTAGATAAAATAACAGGATCACAAAAAGAATAACCAAGGACATAAACAATAGACACAAGAATTTTTATCCTAGGAAACCCAACAGGGAGAAACTCGGCAACCTTCGTACAGAGATAAGTTCAGAGATCAGAGTACATCTAGATATCAATAATAAGAGAATAAAAGAGAAACTTCTCCAAGAGTAGAAACCCCCAAAACACTTCTCCTAGCTGCAGTAGTGAACTTCTTCCTCTCCTTGAGCAAACTTGCTTGATTTGAGTGAGTGAACAAATGAGAGGTTGGACCTCTCTATTTATATTAGTCAAAAACTGACTTTTTACTTAACTGGTCCATCCTAACTGCGGTAGTTCTACCCATTATTTGGGGAACAATTCCCACTGTTTGGGGCAGTTTACCCACTGGTCCAACTTGTCTTGGGGGAATACAAAAATTACCTTTAATAAATGTTTTCTTTCAATGATTCCAACCCAAGGTTTACATTGATTCTTTCAAGGTCTTTACATTATCAATTACATCAATATCTTCTCCTGAAGGAGGTAAAACAATAATATAATAAAGTACATTAAGAATAAATTCCAAAATTACATTATTTCTGACATGAAGTTGTAAAGGAACACCTACAAACATATTGTTAGTGTAGGTGCAACTACAACCTTGTTGTTTTTATAACATTTTAACAAGAAATGAGTTTTGTGAGATCTTGCAAATATTTTTTGCCAAGGCCCAAGTGGGCATGATACCCACAACCTCATGGTCAATTTTTTTTCCAAAGTTGACCCCTTAGTGCGAAATTGCATTGTCTCTTATTGGGAAAAACCAAACCTAAGTTTCTAAAATTGTCAAACGAAATGAGATTCAGGCACCCATAGAATTATTTTTATTTCATGATTCCATTGGAGTTGATGGTCCGTCGATTTGATCCATGATCGTCATTTTATGGCAAGTTGCAACTTGCCTCCTAGAGGCTTTTAGGGACACATGATGAATCCATGCCTAGGGCATACGATTTGAACTAGGAAGCAGAACTGAGTTCCATGAGATATTTAAAAAAAAAAATTGGTAGGGCCCAAGTGGGCGTGATATCCATGACCTCATGTTCGAGTGTTTTTCAAAGTTGACCACTTAGTGCAAAATTGAATTGTCTCTTACTGGGTAAAACCCTAGTTTTTTAAATCACTGATCCAAATGAGATTCAGGACATAGAACTAGAGGATAGAGGAACCCATAGAATTATTTTGATCTCACAATTTCATTGGAGTTGACAGTTCATCGGTCCAAGCCAAGGTCATCATTTTATGGCTTGTTGAAACTCGCCTCCTAGAGGATTTTAGGAACACATGGTGAACCACTGCTTGGGGCATAGAATTCAAGTCGAGAAGTAGAATTAAGTTCCATCAGATCCTGCAAGCATGTTTAGGTAGGGAAAAAGTGGGAAAAATACCCACAACCTCAAGGTGGAGTGTTTTCCAAAGCTGAACCCTTAGTGAAAAATTGCATTGTCTCTTATCGGGAAAAATCCTAGTTTCTAAAATCATCAAACCAGACGAGCTTCAGGACATGGGCCCAGAGGAGAGAGAGACACCTCTAGCATTATTCTAATATTTTAATTCCAATGGATTCAACGGTTCATCAACCCGAGCCACAGTCATCATTTTATGGCCAGCTACAACTCGTCTCCTAGAGTCTTTTAGGGACACATGGTGAATCCCTTCCTAGGGCATAGAATTCTAGTTGAGCAGTAGAATTGAGTTTCTTTAGATCCTACTGTTATGCAACCAAGTCCCAGATATAACATACAAATAGAAGAAATAGAACATAAGAAAGTAATCCACGCCTTAATAATAAATAGATAAGATGAATAAAAATCCTCTTCAATGGAGGAACCTCCTTACACATTGTACTAAGTACATAAGACAAGACAAGATACAATGATGACTAAAATGAAAAGTTATTACTCCTATATATAGGATACAAAGGGGTACAATAACAACTAATAGACCCAAGCCGACATCAATAATATGTAATGCACCATAATAAAGGGGGTAATGTTCCACTAGATAGGGAGTAATGTGGCAATATTAAGGGATTAACATGCCCCTCCCCTTCATACAAGTGTTGTCCACAATGCTTGATTAGTTGTGTATGCTTTTGTATGAAGGAATCATCTTCCCATGTTGAATCTTCCACTAGCAAGTTCTTCCATTTGATGAGGTACTCCATAATAGCCCAATTTTGTAGTTGTTTAGTCCTTTTTTCATTGATTTGTTCAGGTTCCAATATGACTCTTCCTTCTTCATCAAGCTCGGGAAAGATTGTTTGAATCAAGATATTATATTGTCTCCTATTACCTTCTTTAAGAAAGAAACATGGAAAACTGGATATACTCTTGAAGATGAAGGAAGCTCCAATTTGTAATCCATACCACCAATCTTCTGTAAAATTTATAAGAACCATAATACTTGGGTGCTAACTTATTGTCCTTATTTAGTTGCTTGAGGGATATTTTCTTGTAAGGTTGTAGCCTCAGAAATACCCAATCCCCTTCTTCTAAACTCCTTTCACTCCAATGTTGATCAACTTGTTGTTTCATCTTGTTTTGTGACATAGATAGGTTGTCCTTAAGTATCTGGAGAAATTATTGTTGGTGCTCTATGTGATCTTCCACGGCTTGAAATTTATATTTTCCCTTTAAGGGATATGTGATAGATGGAGTTTGGTATCCATAAAGTGCCATAAATGGAGACATTTTTTATGATTTATGGAATGAAGTATTGTACCACCATTCTGCCAAAGATAACCATTTTACCCAATGTATTTGTTTTTTCAGATGCAAAGCAACGAAGATATCCTTCCAAAAATTTGTTCACTACCTTAGTTTTCCCATCAGATTGAGGATGATAAGATGAACTATGAGCCAATTGGGTACCCAAACAAGAAAATAATCCAATCCAAAATTTTCCAGTGAAAATTGGATCTCTATCACTTACAATAATCTTGGTATTTCCATGTAACTTTTGAACTGTTTCCAGAAAAGCTATGGCTACTGTACTTTCATTAAAAGGGTGAGAGAGTGCACAAAAATGTGCATAATTTGTGAGTCTATCAACAACCACCATACTAATATACTTTCCTTCTGAATTGGGTAGACCTGTGATAAAATCCATTGAGACTTCTTCCCATTGCTGGAAATGTATGTTTAATGGTTGTAGAAGTCCCAGGGTCTTAACTATTTACACCTTATTCTATTGGGAAACCAAGCATTCAGCCACGAACCTTTGAACATAAGATTTAAGTCCTTCCCAAAAAAATTCCTTCTTGACCCTGTGGTAATTTTTCAAGAATCTAGAGTGCCCACCTATAGGAGAGGTGTGTAATCACGAGATGACCTTTTGTTTGAGTTGGGAGTCTTTGCATAAATATAAGCGATCCTTATACCATAGTGAATAATTTTTCCACACAAAAGTATTTGATACACTGGGATCGTCCTATATATTTTGAATGAGCATCCACACATAAAGGTCATTTTTCCATTCTTCCCTTGCTGCTACCACCCAATCGGGTTGTAGAATGGAAATTGAACAAAGTAATTCCCCGCCATCTTCATCTTTTCTGGAAAGCACATCTGCCACCGCATTTTGTTTCCCTTTTCGATAAATGATTTCAAAGTCATATCCCAACATCTTGGTTACTCATTTTTGTTTCTCTTCTGAATATAATCCATGTTCCAAGAAGTATTTAATACTATCATGATCTGTTTTGACCTTGAAGTGTCTACCTATTAGGTAAGGATGCCATTTCTTAAGAGCATGTAGAATTTCCAACATTTCCTTCTCATAAATGGTATTTTGTAAGTGCTTTCCCTTTATTGGATGACTTGTGATATCAAGTGGGTGTCCTTCTTGCATTAGAACAACACCAATCCCCTTTCCTGAAGCATCACATTCCACAATAAATGTTTTTTTGAATTATCGTGTGGCCAAAACATGAGCTTTACACATTGCCTCCTTAAGTTGTTCAAAATCCTGAGTTACCTCTGGAGTCCAAGAAAATGCTTCTTTCTGCAATAATTTTGTTAAAGGTGCTTCTATACTTCCATAGTTCCGAACAAACTTGTGGTAGTACCCTGTCAAACCTAAGAATCCTCAAAGATTCTTCAAGTTTTTGGGAATTGTCCAGTCCATCATGGATTTAATTTTGTTGGAGTCTACCTTGACACCTTCTTGAGATACAATATGACCCTAATATTCTACCTCCTTTACCCCAAAGAAACATTTGAGAGGTTTTTCATATAGTTGTTGCTCCTTTATTAGTTGTAGTACCATGTTAACATGTTTAACATGTTCTTCCCTAGACTTTCTATAGATTAGTATATCATCAAAGAATACAAGAAAAAAATTTCTAAGGAAAGGATTGAAAATGGAATTCATCAAACCTTGAAATGTGGAAGGCTCATTTGTGAGACCAAATGGCATGACCAGAAATTCATAATGACCTTCATGAGTTCTAAATGTTGTTTTTGGAATGTCTTCCTCGTTCATTCTAATCTGATAATATCCAGAACGAAAATCCAACTTTGTGAAGAAAAATGCTCCATGTAATTCATCTAATGATTCATCGATGACAAGAATGGGAAATTTATCTTTAATGGTGATCTTGTTGATCTCTCTATAATCAAAACACATATGCCATGATCCATCCAGATTGTATACCATTACAACTAGTGCAAGGTAATAAATTTGGCTAGGCCTAATTATGCCGACCTCTAACATTTTGTCAACCATACGCTCAATTTCACTCTTTTTTCCATAGGGGTATCTGTAAGGTATGATGTTAGGAGGAGCACTTACCAAAATTAAGTGAATAGCATGATCAAAATCTCGAACAGGTGGAATACCTTCTGGAATATATTCAAATACCTTGGAATGCTTATCAATCACCTTTTGGAGATCTAGGTAAACAAGAGACTTCAATGTTTGAACATCTAATGACAATAATTGTGCAATTACACCTTGACATCCCTTTTTTTTATCAATTTTGTCATACCATTAGAGCTTATCACCTTACTTGGTTTCCCTATGATACCATTTAACTCATATTCCTTTCCTTCCCCTAAACATTTCATGAAAAGCTCCTGAAAATTAAAATCCATTGTTCCCAATGATTGTAACCATTGTACACCTAAGACAACATCAACACCCCCATTGGAATTGCAAGCATTGGAATATTCAATACATATTTCCCCATAGTGATATTGATATTATGGAATTTTCCTGGGCAATTGATAGTTCCTCCACCTACAATCATTACTTGAAACTCTGGTGTTGGATATACAAAGCAATTGAGAACCTTGGCTAATTTACAATGAAAGAAATTGTGAGTACTACAAGAATCAAACAACATTGTTACCTTTTTCTTTTTGATATATCCTTCGATCTTGAGAGTTTGAGGAGTGCTAATTCAAGCCAATGCATGACAATATATGGTGGGAGTAATCTCTTCGTGTGAAGCACCTACAATAATAAATTAATAAGAATATGCGAAATAACAGAAATGACAGAACTCAGAATCACTTTTATATTGATCACAGGCCACTTTGAGGGGGCAGCCTCCTATGAGAAAGCTCAATACAAATAACTTCACGGTGCCTTCATAGGTCTCAACACACACTTATATACTAAGTCTAGGTACCAATAATATGGGTCAAAACCATGGGCCACTACAAACTATGGATCAACAATACTATGGGCGACTTACAAAGCATATGCGCCAACAACAATAACACAAACTATTGATCAACAAATACTACGGGACAACTTACAAAGCATATGCGTCCAAAAACAATATACTAAAAAAGTAAAGACATGGGCTCCTAACATCCCCTCCCCCTTAAAAAAAGCTTTGTCCTCAAAGCTTTAGATGTGGAAATTGTTGTTGAATCTGAAGGAGTGGTTCCCATGTAGTATCCTCTGGTTGCATGCCATGCCACTGAATTAAGACCTCTATGATAGAGCGCGAGCGAAGCTGACGAGTGCGCCGATTGATGATGGCCTCTAGCTCCAAAAGGATGGATCCTTCATTATCCAATTCAGGTAAAATCATTTGTCCATTGATGTTGGTGCCAAGAACTTTCTTCAGACAAGAGACATGAAAGACTGGATGAATGCGGAAAGAAGGAGGAAGTTCCAATTTATAAGCAATGGACCCAATCTTCTGAAGAATCCGATATGGCCCATAGAACTTTGGAGCGAGCTTATGACGCCCTTTGAGTTTCAAGGAGGATTGCTTGTACGGCTGGAGACGAAGAAAAACCATATCGCCTACTTGAAAAGTGCGCTCAGAACGGTGTTGATCAGCATGTTGCTTCATGCGGTTTCTTGCCATGTGAAGATTGTCCCACAAAATGCGAAGAATCTGATCGCAGTTTCAAAGGACCGTGTCAACTTCCTAAACTGGTGAACTGTTGGGGGTGTATGGAAGAAGAACTAGAGGTGCCTGACCATAGACTACTTCATATGGGGTCATTTTAGAGGCAGTGTGGTAAGAGGTATTGTACCACCATTCAGCGAGAGGGAGCCACTTTTCCCACTGATGTTGTTGTTTATAGGTGAAGCAACGAAGATAAGTTTCCAAGAATTTATTGATAATTTCAGTCTGGCCATCTGTTTGTGGGTGATTCCCTGAACTCATCTTCAGTTTGGTGCTAGTGTGGCAAAATAGTTCTGTCCAAAAATGACTGGTGAAAGTCGTATCATGATCCGAGACAATGGAAGAAAGGATGCCATGAAGATGAAAGATCTGGTCCAGGAAAATTTGAGCAACTGAGGAGGCTGTATAGGGATGGCTGAGAGCACGAAAATGACTATATTTGGAGAGGTGATCAACCACAATGAGAATCACTGTCTTCCCGCCAGATTTAGGGAGCCCTTCAATGAAATCCATAGAAATATCTGTCCAAATCCGTGTAGGTATGGGCAAGGGTTCGAGCAATCCTGGAAGGAGTGTTGTTTCACCCTTATTGTGCTGGCAGGTATCACATTCGGCCACCATCTGTTGAATTGTCCTTTTCATGCCCTGCCAAAAGAAGTTACGTCATGCCCGTTCATATGTTTTGAGGAACCAAAAGTGCCCTGCCAATGGAGAAGCATGGAGTTCATAGAAGATAGCCTATTAAAGATCTGTGCTCTGGGGAAGCACCAGACGACCCTTGTATCTCAGAGAAGCACCATCCCAAGAGTAATGTGGTACAACAGAGGGGTTGTTGGTTAAGCGTTGGATTATTTGAGATAAGGAAGAGTCATTGACATAACCCTATTGAACAGATTGCAACCAATTTGGAACAGTCATAGAAATAGCTGAAAGAGAACCTTGGGCATCAAGTGTGCGAGAAAGAGCATCTGCCACAATATTGTCTTTACCCTTCTTGTAAGTGATCTCATAGTCATAACCCATGAGTTTTCTAACCCATTTCTGTTGTGCTAGGGAGGAGACACGCTGTTCCAAGAAATATTTCAAACTCTAGTGATCAGTCTTGATGCAGAAATGATTCCCTAATAGGTATGGTCGCTACTTCTGTACTGCATGCAAAATAGCCATCATTTCCTTCTCATAGGTAGAGGCATCTAAATTATTACCTAAAAGGGCTTTGCTGGTGAACGCAATGGGGTGTCCATCTTGAAGGAGAACAGCACCAAGTCCATTGCCGCAAGCATCACTCTCAATAGTGAGGGGCTTGGAAAAATCGGGCATAGCTAGAACAGGTGTAGTACACATAGCTTGTTTTAGTTTGTCAAATGCACACTGAGCAGCATGTGTCCATGTAAAAGCATCCTTTTTCAATAGAGTAGTTAATGGAGCTGCAATCTTCCCATAATCCTTGACAAACTTGCGGTAGTAGCCAGCCAAACCCAAAAAACCACAAAGGCTCTTGAGTGTCTGAGAATGCGGCCAATTGTTCATAGCATCGATTTTGGCAGGATCCACGCGAACCCCTTGTGATGAGATAATGTGCCCGAGATAATCAACTTCCTTCTGTCCAAAAACACATTTAGACTGCTTGGCATGGAGATGATGGTCAGAGAAAAGTTGCATGAAAAGATCCAGATGCTAGAGATGTTCATCCCATGTTTTACTATAGATGAGGATATCATCAAAGAATACCAGAATGAATTTCCGCAAGTAAGGTCAAAATATTTTAATCATTAAGGCCTAGAATGTGGAAGGAGCATTAGTGAGGCCAAAGGGCATGACCAGAAACTCATAATGGCCATCATGTGTGCGGAAAGCTGTTTTAGGGATATCATCTGTTAGAAAAACAAGATCGCAGAGCAATAACAATAAACAGAAATGCAAATATAATCACACATACACATTACAAGAGAGACACAGATATATCGTGGTTCACCCAACTTGGGCTACGTCCACACTGAATTTGCCAGTCCTTATTATTATTATCGTCCAGCAAGTCGAAGGGATACAACCTGCAGCACAACCGCTGCACTTCCTCTTCTCTGTCTTACAGTCTCTCTCCAGATCTCAAAGATCTTTACAATGCATAAAACCTAATACATCAACCCTAGCCGTATTACAATGTCCTTCTTTTATAAGGGAAATACAATGGGAAAATACCACGGGATACCCAAAACCATGGGCCCGCAAAACAGCTGGCGAAAACAACCCCAAAAATTTTCTTCGGGGGCGCTGCCCCCGGACTCCCCAGCCAAGGGGGATGGTCCCCCCTAGAACCCCGTGGGGGGGAGATGCCCCCCCACACCCCCCCTCTGGGGTGAGTGTACAGTCCACCTACATATCATATAGAACTGGGGTACAAACACCGCTAATACAATATCATCTATGAGACTAGAAGATCTGGCTCCACAACCAACAATCTCCCACTTGGAGATTGATCACAACAACTCCACCGCTGCTGCACTTGCTGGACTTGGACTTGGAAAATTTCTCCTCTTCACCTTCATGCTAGAAGGCCAACTGAAACCGAGCACGAACTCAGTTTCTCTCTGGTCACTACCTTTGTGAACATGTCTGCAGGATTCTGGCTAGTATGTATCTTTTCCAACTTTAACAGTTCATCTTCTAGAACAGAGCGTATGAAATGGTACTTGAGCTGTATATGTTTAGTCCTGGAATGGAATGCTGAGTTCTTTGCAAGATGAATGGCACTCTGGCTGTCACTATACAGTATGCTATCCTTCTGCTTCTTACCCACTTCCTCCATAAACCTCTGCAACCAAATCATCTCTTTACTAGCCTCTGTAATGGCAACATACTCTGCTTTTGTTGTTGAAAGTGCAACAACCTTCTGTAGTTTTGAAATCCAGCTTACTGCTATTCCACCTACAGTAAACACATACCCTGTGGTACTCCTCCTGCTATCCTTGTCACCTGCCATATCTGCATCAACATATCCCTGTAGAACAGTGTCTGAACCTCCAAAACATAATGCCTCAGTGGTAGTACCTCTCAAATACCTGAGAATCCACTGTACTTCCTTCCAATGTTCTTTACCTGGATTGTTCATATATCTGCTCACAACTCCCACTGCATGTGCAATATCTGGTCTTGTGCACACCATGGCATACATCAAGCTGCCAACTGCTGATTGATAGGGAACCTTGGACATGTAATCTATCTCTTCTTGTGTCTTGGGACACATTTCCTTACTTAGACTGAAATGGCTAGCCAAAGGTGTACTTACAGGTTTTGCATTCTGCATTCTGAACCTCTCCAACACCTTTTGTATGTACTCACTTTGAGACAATGTCAATTTGCGATTTTTCCTGTCTCTCATTATTCTCATATCAAGGATTTGCTTTGCAGCACCCAAATCCTTCATCGCAAATGAATTAGCTAGCTTCCTTTTGAGTACATTTATATCCTACATGTCAGACCCTGCAACAAGCATGTCATCCACATACAATAACAAGATAATATATCTTCCATTGTCTAGCTTCTTGAAATAAACACAATGGTCAGAATGACATCTACTATAACCTTGTTCTGTCATAAACCTGTCAAACTTTAGATGCCATTGCCTTGGAGCTTGCTTCAAGCCATACAAGCTCTTTTTCAACCTGCATACCATATCCTCCTTACCTTTGACCTCATACCCTTGTGGCTGCTGCATATATATTTCTTCCTCCAAATCCCCATGGAGGAAGGCTGTTTTTACATCTAACTGTTCAAGATGCAAATCTTTTACAACCACTAGACTTAAGATAGTCCTAATTGAAGTCATCTTAACAACAGGAGAAAATATTTCATCAAAATCTATACCTTTCTTCTGTGCAAACCCCTTTACAACAAGTCTGGCCTTGTACCGCTTCTTACCTCCTTCTTCTTCCTTCAACCTGTAAATCCATTTGTTTTGCAATGCTCTTTTACCAGCAGGAAACTTAACCAAATCCCAAGTCTGGTTTTCTACCAATGAGTCCATCTCCTCATTCATGCCTTGCTCCCACTTCTTTCTAGTTTCCACTTGCATTGCTTCTTCATAACATTCTGGTTCACCAGAATCAGTCATCAATAAATAATACATTGAAGGAGAGTATCGTTCAGGGAATCTACTTAACCTGGTAGATCTTCTTACAGTTGCAGGAGTTTCAGGTACTTGCTGCTGCTCTTGATTTTCTGGCACCTTCGGAACTTCATTTTCTTTAACTTCATCAAGCACTATGTACTATGTGCTTTCCTTTTCCTGTTTCTTTCCCTGCAACTGATCTTTATACATGACCTTTTCATTGAATATCACATCTCTACTCCTGATGATTTTGTTATTTTCATAATCCCATAAACGATAACCAAATTCATCAACCCCATATCCAATAAAGGTACATTTCTTGGATTTAGCTTCAAGCTTTGTTCTATTTTCTTTATCAATATGGACAAATGCTTCACAACCAAACGTTCTCAGAAATGAGTAGTTTACCTTTTTATCTGTCCATGCTTCCTCTGGAATACCACCATCCAAAGCACTTGAAGGTCCTCTGTTTATTAAATAAACAACAGTATTTACAGCATCCGCCCAAAACTGTAAGGGCAACCCTGCATGCAGTCGCATACACCTTGCACGCTCCATGATCGTTCTGTTCATCCTTTCTGACACACCATTTTCCTGTGGTGTTCCTGGGACTGTTTTCTCTCTACGAATCCCATGGTATGAACAGTAACTATCAAACTCCTTGCCGCAGTACTCACCTCCATTATCAGATCTGAGACACTTCAATCTTTTTCCTGTCTCATTCTCAACCAAAGCTTTCCACTTCTTAAAAGTAGCAAACACATCAGATTTCTGTCTAATGCAATAAACCCAAGTTTTTCTAGTTGCATCATCAATAAATGTAACATAATAATGAGAGCCACCAAGAGATTGTACCTGAGCTGGTCCCCATACATCTGTATGCACAAGCTCTAATTTTTCATTCTTCTTCTGTTTCCCAACCCTGAGAAATCTGACTCTCTTCTGTTTTCCATAAACACAGTTTTCACAGAATTCCAAACTTACCTGCTTCAAATCTGGGAGCAACTTCCTTGAGTGGAGAATCTGCATCCCCTTCTCACTCATGTGGCCAAGCCTATGATGCCACAATGCTGTATCTGTTCCTGTGGAAGCTAAAGAGATAGAATGGTCAATATTATGAGGACATAAATACAACGTACCTACTCTGTCTCCTTTTGCTATCACCATTGATCCTTTAGTGATCTTCCACCACTTTTCTATGAACGTAGATAGACAGCTGCCATCTCCCAACTGCCCTGTTGAGATCAGATTTCTTTTCATAGCAGGAATATGCCTAACATCTTTCAACAACCAATCAGTTCCATTCTTAACTTTTATCCATACCTTACCCATTCCAACAATTTTACATGGCTCATCATCACCCAATAAAACATGTCCAAAATCGCCAGGAACATACTCATGAAAGTATTTCCTATGGGGTGTAGCATGACATGAAGCTCCTGAATCTACTACCCAATAATCACTAGTATTATCTAATGCAAGAATCAAAGCATCTTGTAACACATCACCTGCTACATTTGCTTCCTGGGTAGTCTCCTTCTGTGCATCTCCTTTCTTCTTTAGAGATTTGCAGTCTTTCTTCAGATGTCCTTTCTTTTCACAGTTCCAGCACTCTATCTTTCCCAGTCTGGACTTAGATCTTCCCGTTTTAGACTTTCCACGATTACCTTGGCTCTTTCCTCTCTCCTTTTGTCTTCCTCTGCTCTCCATGGTCAACGCATTACCTGATGTCTCACCTGTGCTTTTTCTTCGCATTTCCTCTCTAAGAATAACACCAATAACATTATCAAATTTCAAGGTGTTTGAACCAGAGACAGAGTTACTTACAGCCATGACCAAGCTATTCCAGCTTTCTGGCAATGAACACAAGATTAGAAGAGCCCTAACCTCATCATCAAAGTTCACACTTACAGAACTTAGCTGATTTGTAACCATATTAAACTCATTTAAATGATCAGTAACAGATCCACCTTCAGACATCTTCATATTAAATAAACGCTTCATTAGAAATACCTTGTTGGAAGCCGAGGGTTTTTCATACAGCTTACCCAATGCTTTCATCAAACCCTCTGTTGTCGTTTCTTTTGAGATATTGAAAGCCACCGACGAAGCCAAGCTCAACCGTATTGTTCCCAGAGCCTTTCTGTCAAGAACCACCCATTCTTCGTCCTTCATAGTCGTCGGCTGCTTTGCTTTTCCTCCCAACGGTAGGTATAGATCCTTCTGGTACAGATAGTCCTCCATTTGCATCTTCCATAACCCAAAGTTTTGGCCGTTAAACTTCTCGACCTTAAACTTTCCTTCTTCTGCCATTGCTCCCACTCGAACCAGAAACCCTAGCTTCCTGCGGATTTAACTGCCAAATAGACCTTTGGCTCTGATACCAATTGTTAGAAAAACAGGATCGCAGAGCAATAACAATAAACAAAAATGCAAATATAATCACACATACACATTACAAGAGAGACACAGATATATCGTGGTTCACCCAACTTGGGCTACGTCCACACTGAATTTGCCAGTCCTTATTATTATTATCGTCCAGCAAGTCGAAGGGATACAACCTACAGCACAACCGCTGCACTTCCTCTTCTCTGTTTTACAGTCTCTCTCCAGATCTCAAAGATCTTTACAATGCATAAAACCTAATACATCAACCCTAGCCATATTACAATGTCCTTCTTTTATAAGGGAAATACAATGGGAAAATACCACGGGATACCCAAAACCATGGGCCCGCAAAACAACTGGTGAAAACAGCCCCAAAAATTTTCTTCGGGGGCGTTGCCCCCGAACCCCCGCCAAGGGACCACTGGCCCCTGGAACCCCGTCGGGGGGCGATGCCCCCCCACACCCCCCCGCTGGGGTGAGTGTACATTCCACCTACATATCATATAGAACTAGGGTACAAACACGGCTAATACAATATCATCGATGAGACTAGAAGATCTGGCTCCACAACCAACAATCATCCTCATGAACCCGAATTTGATGATACCCAGAACGAAGATCCAACTTGGAGAAAAAGTGAGGCCCATGAAGTTCATCAAGAAGCTCATCAACAACAGGTATTGGAAACTTATCCTTGATGGTGAGGTGATTAAGTGCTCGAAATTCAATGCAGAGGCACCATGACCCATCTTTTTTGCGGACAAGAAGAACTGGAGAAGAAAAGGAACTAGTGCTTGGGCGAATAATACCTTGCTTCAATAAGTCCCAAACGAGCATTTCAATCTCCATTTTTTGGTGAAATGGGTAGCGATAGGGCCTAATGTTGGGAGGAATGCTGCCAGGAAGGAGCTGAATACAATGGTATTCTGGCCTGGAAGGTGGCAATCTCACTAGTTCAGCAAAGACACCTGTATATCGATCCAAAATTTGTTGTAGATCCAAAGGAGTAGTGGAGACTGCTAATGGTTGCATTTGAATGGAATGGATCTGAGCGATGACACCATGTGAATTCTTCTTGAGGAGTTTTTCCATGTGATGTGAACTGATGATGCTGAGAGAACCTGGTTGTAATCTTGTCAATGTGTGTTTTTGTCCATTGAGGGAAAAATGCATCCAAAGTTTAGCAAAATCCCATAAGATAGGGCCAAGTGTGCATAGCCATTGAGCGCCCAAAACCACATCACATCCGCCTAAGGTCAAGGAAAACATGTCAGAGCACAAGGTATAATCTCCCACAGAGATACGCACATTTCGACACTTCCCTTTGCAAGGTAAGGTGCCCCCATTGGCAACCATGACTTCAAAGTTGGAGCAAGGATGGATAAAACAATCAGCTTGTTTGGCGATCCGAGGGTCAATGAAATTATGAGTGCTACCAGAATCAATGAGTATTGTAAGAGGAAGCTTCTTGAAGTAACCCCTAACCCACATTGTTTGGGGGGTGGTGATTCCAGCTAAAGCATGGAGAGATATCTCTGGCTGGTCATCCTGAGAGGAAGGGTCAATAGGTGGTTCCTGAATGTCGACCGGAGCATCTATTGTTTCTGGATCTTCATCACCAACTTCAGAGGCAGGCGGAGAATCCACATCCAAGAGATAGAGCTTTTGCTGAACACATCTATGTCCCTGAGTGAATTTCTCATCACAATTATAGCAAAACCCCTTTTCTCTGCGTGCTTGCATATCTGTTTCAGACAAACGCTTGATAGGATTTGGTTGAGGAGCCTACGGTATAGGTGGTCGTTGAGAACCCATATTTCGGAAGGGAAAAAAAGTGGGCTTGGAGCGTTGTTGGGCTGTAATCTTGTCTTTTTCCAACTTAGCCAACCCTAGGGCTTCCATCATTGTGTTGGGACAGAACATTTTGACCTCAGAGCGGATGGCATCCTTTAGACCACTAATAAAACAACTCCGGTAAAAGTCATCAGACAATCCTTCAGTGTGGTTGGCTAGTTTCTCAAATTTGGTTTGATACTCTCTCACAGTTCCAATTTGGCGAAGTTTAGTGAGGGCTCCTGTGAAGTCATCAAAAGCACTAGGACCAAATCGTTGCAAAAGGAGTTGGCAAAAGTCTGGCCATTTTGGCTCTTCATGAGCCTTGATGTACCAACGGTACCATTGAAGAGCTTCCTGTTCCAAATGAAAGGATGCAAGCGGAACTTTGTTGACATCAAAAGTATTATGTAGACTAAAATACTGTTCTGCACGATAGATCCATCCAGTTGGATCAGTACCATTGAAGTGAGGAAAATCAAGCTTCGGACCACGAAAATTGCCGGAAGAAGAGAACCCATTGTCTAATGAAGACTCGGACTGTCGTTTGTTGTTCATAGCTGAATGTTCAAGATCGAGGCCGAGAAATTTTTCATCCAGATCCTGGAGTTTTTCTTGGATGGCTGCAAGTGCGTCTTCCATGGTTTTTGCTCTTGCACGGGTGACAACCATAACCAGGAGTTTTTTTTTTTTTTTTTTTGGTTGACTGGGGAGGAAAACAAAAACAGAAACTGCTTCAGTAAAGGAAAATCTAGACTTGGGAAAAAATATGAAGGGTAATTGGGGTTTGACTAGGTTTTGTACACTATCGAATGGACAGGGAAGCAAAAATGAGGATTTCAAAAGCGGGGTGAAAGAATGGGAAATTTTGGCAGAGGGGGACAAAGAAGCAGAATTCAGAAAGGAACTCTGTGGTAAAATTTGAAGGTGATTGGGTGAAATCTGAGGAAGTTATGGAAAACCCTAAAAATAGACACATGTGGGATTTTGAGCTTTGGGAAGGGGAATTAGGGATAGGGTCCTTTTTTTTTTTTTTGGAACAGATAAATTTGCAAATAGAGGGATCTGAAACGGCACCGAATGGATTGAAAACGACTGGATCTGGAACGGCTTTCAGAATGGATCTGAATGGCTGGATCTGAAACGGCACAACAGTGATCGACAACAGTTCAGCTGAAAATAGATATGGACCCTAGGTATGTGCAGCTTCCTAACAGTTCAGGGGTTTCACTCGGCCACCAATGTTGTCTGACAGCTTGCGTATTGGGGCAGTACCCCTCACTCCACTGCTCAGGTAAAACTGATAACAGCTTTGCCACAAACGACAGCTCTTGCTTTATCTCATGGGTGGGAACTAGTCAATCAGGTAGGGGTCGTTGCCCTCTTCGCTGGCAGGTCCTCTCAATGGGCCAGCTACTTCGGGGTTCCTGTGGTACTCCTCACAATGAGTTTTAGGGATTATGCCCAAGTACTTCCCACAGTTAAGCGGATAAGGATTATTCCCAAATCCGAACTTGCAACAGATGCGAAAAAAAATTTGGCAGAAATTTCACCCAGCGAGCCCAAGAAAGTGCTCTGATACCAGATGTGAAGCACCTGCAATAATGAATTAATAAGAATATGTGAAATAACAAAAATGACAGAACTCAGAATCACTTTTATATTGATCACAGGACACTTCGAGGGGGCAACCTCCTATGAGAAAGCTCAATACAAATAACTTCACGGTGCCTTCATAGGTCTCAACATACACTTATATACTAAGTCTAGGAGCCTATACTATGGGTCAAAACCATGGGCTACTACAAACTATGGATCAACAATACTACGAGCGACTTACAAAGCATATGCGCCAACAACAATAGCACAAACTATTGATCAACAAATACTACAGGATGACTTACAAAGCATATGCGTCCAACAACAATATACTAACAAAGTAAAGACATGGGTTCCTAACACTTCGGAAGTAGTATCTTCTATTTCTTCATCTTAGGACAGTTCCTGTTCTTTTGGTGCTTCTTGCTCATTTTATTCCTCTACTTCAAAATCTATGTAAAATAGTTTATTCTCAGTGCACTTATGGCCCTTACTGTATTTTCTATCACAAATGTAACAAATCCCTTTTAATCTTTTTTCCTCTAGTTGTTGTGGCGTCAACCTTGTAGGTTGTGGATGAATAGAGACCACACTTCCTTCTTTATAATTGTAAGTGGTAGACTTCCTTGTTTCCATAATTTGTTTTCAACTTTTCTTGCCACCCTAAATGCCTGCTCCAAGAACTTAGGTTCCCAAAGGTGAACCTCATGCTGGATTTGATCCTTCAAAGTTAAAATAAAGAGATCCAACAAATTATCTTCTGAAATATTCTTCACTCTGAGACTTAGATTCTAAAATTGCTTGATGTGCTCATGAATTGGGCCTTTTTGCTTGAGATTTACCAACTAGCTAAAGAAGGTGTTTCTATTTATATCCCCATAATGTGAAATCAATTCTTCCATGAATATAGATCAAGAGATAATAGAGTCCTTTTTACGGTCACAAAGCCATTGGTACCATACAAATTGATCAGACTCTAAATATAAGGATGCAATCGTTACCTTCTGCAAAGTTGGAACCTGGTGTAGATCAAAGAACTACATAATCTGGAATGCCCATTTTATTGGATCATTTCCATCAAGCTTTCTCATGTCAATATTGGGAAGTTGGGTAACCCTTGGTGACCATCCTTGATTATTTCCATTATCAAAATCATTTCCTCTTAGAATATTCTTATTCATGGAATATTTTTCAACATGGACTTTATCTTTATCCTCCTGAGTATCATGGAACACATCATCACCTCGAGAAGGAGTATCCTTTGAATTTTGTGTGATATTAGCAATATTTTCCATTTGTTCCATCAACCCTTTCATATTTTCTTCCATCTTATTATCCATATGTTTCATCAACTTCACCTCTAAATTAACTAAATCAACTACTTTCACAGATCCTTTAATCATCTCTTCCAACTAGGACACTCGAAAAGATAGGTGATCTTCCCTTTCATCGTATGTTGAGTATGACTCCTCAGGTGGTTTGAGTGGTGTGTGAGTTTTTACACTTCTTTTTGGTGGCATTATGAACAATACAAATAGATATCCCACCCTATGTTTCACCATAATTATATCCTTCTACTCAGATTTATTCAAATTTAAAATGGTGTACCTTCTTTCAGACCCTTATTGGAATCATTTTTTAGGGATGAGTTGAAACTGAGATAAAATCCAAATTTAAAATCCTCTAGGTCCGAAACTTCGTCCTGTTGTATCCTTAGGTGTCTTGTTTCTTATGCCAAAGTTCTGAAATAATTATGATATGCCAATAGAATTTTATTGCGGATCTCCCAACACTTCTTATATTTGGTCCTTTCAAAAGATCGAACTTGTACGGACTGCCACATGTCCAATATTTTGGAGCTAAGTCTGAAACTTATACCAACGATAATTTGGTTTGTTCTCTTTCTAATGCAACTAGTCTCACTCAATTTGGACCTCACATGCCCTAGATATGACCTTTTTCTTTAGAACACTCTTTTTATACTAGTTTTTGGACTAGTTAAAAACCCTATATTCCGAGGCCAATATCTCTGAACCTATGATGTCTAAGGACCTGAAATTTGGACCAAAGATATTTCGGCCTGTTGCAGAAATAGGTTTGTAATCTCACTGTCTGAATCTTGTAGAAATACAAATTATAGCGAAAATTCCAAGATGACTCATTTTGAAGAACCCAGTTCCGAGGAAAGAAATGTGATACCAAATGTTATGCAACCAAGTCCCAGATATAGCATAAAAATAGCAGAAATAGACCATAAGAAAGTAATCCATGCATTAATAATAAATATATGAGATGAATAAAAATCCTCTTCGAGGGAGGAACCTCCTTACACAATGTACTAAGTACATAAGACAAGACAGGATACAACAATGACTAAAATGAAAAGGTCTTCCTCCTATATATAGGAGACAAAGGGGTACAATAAGAACTAATAGACCCACTAATAGACCCAATCCGACATCAATAATATGTAATGCACCATAATAAAGGGGGTAATATGCCACTAGATAAGGGTAATGTGCTAATATTGAGGGCTTAACACCTACAAGTGTGTTTGGGTAGGTCACACATGGCCATACTACCCAAGGCATCACATTAGAGGTATTTCTGATGTTGACCTCTTATTGAAAAAATTGCATTATCTCTTACTAAGCAAAACTACAATTTCTGAAATCATTGAATAAGACAAGCTTTGGACCATGGACCCATGTGAGAGAGACATTCATAGAATTATTGCAATGTTACAATTCCAATGGATTCGATGGTTCATTGATTCGGGCCATGGTCATAATTTTATGGCTAGTTGCAACTTGCATCTTAGAGTATTTTGAGGACACATGGTGAATCCTTACCTAGTGCATAGAATTTGAAACTAGGGAAAATTTTAAGGATCCATAATTTTCTTAAAGTGTAGAAAGTTTGGTCAATCTTACTAATTCTTAAAATTCCAAACATAAACTATTTGGCGATTGCTTAAAAAATATATTCAAAATTCTAAGGGTTGCATACACTTTTGGGACAATTTTGGCGATTTGTAGACTAAAATAATTTTATCCCATGGAATTTGGGTGAACCCCTTTAGAAAAAAGATGAAAATTGGTGAATATTTTTTTGGAAAAAAACCATAAGATTTCCCACGAGATAAACTCTACCCCTAAAATTTTCCTTGTTTGAAATGGATAGAAAAATTGAGTTTCTTGAGATCTTATAAGTGTGTTTGGGAAAAACCCACGTGGGCACGCTACCCTCGGCCTCACTGTAGAGGTATTTCCAATGTTGACCCCTTATTACAAAAATTGCATTATCACTTACTAAGTGAAACCCTAGTTTCTGAAATCGTCAAATAGGATGAGATTTGGGCCATGGACCCACGTGATAAAGGCATGCTAGTGATCTGGTTCTTGAGGGATAAGATCCAAAAGGATTGAATTCTGAGAGAGGAGGAGAAAAACAATATAGATCTCTTATGAAAATCGTATAAGGAACATAAAAAAGAAATATATAAATGAAATACACCATGAAAATACAAAATAGAGTTGGAGAAGAATGATTCCATTAAGATGAACCAATACATGCAATGAGGCCAATTTTGGGACCTTTCCTTCCCAATTATAACTCTCCTCCTATTACATTTTTATGAGGTTTCTTGTTGACAATGTCAAATTTAAATCAATAATTCCATTAATTACATGTCCATCATGCTCCCTTTTACATTTAATAAAAATATAAAAAAATTTGACTTTCACATACGAACTTAAGACTATAATCCCCCTAAGATTCATATCACCTAGAATTATTCGGATGTGTGTGAAATATCTTAATTTCACCCAATCTAACACTTGATGCAAAGACCACCTAGTGAGGGATCCTATCAATGTGTTTAGGTTTTGTTTATGGAGCTTGAGCTTGAGAAGGTTAAATTATATATCAATGCTCTTATTTACCCCATTATCCATGTTTAGGAATGCATGTCATGTACCTAGTGTCCTCACGATGCCATTGGGGTTGTGGAACACCCATATTATTAATCGAAAACACCTATGATATTCAAATTTGTTTTCCATTGTTTAAATTCAATAATTACAGTGGAACTAAAAACATAAATTCTCACTCAAACTTTATATGTATACCTACACAAAGTTATTGCATGTATTTTCTACATGAAGGTAGTCACATAAAGCCAGTATATACATGCAATTAAATCATCATATAGAAATACTTATGTTAAATATATATTAGAAATAAACACAACAAATTTTATACACAGTTGGAGACTTATCTAGAAATATAACTGACTGACTGTAGACCAAGAATGTTACTCCCAGCCTTAGGCTCTACTAAGCAATATCTTTCTTTGACATGCCACCCCTGAGTTGGATCTATTAAACCACAAGAGGGTACAAATTTTTCTAGCTACAATATCCCAATCTTCTAGCAATCCTTCCCCATTTGCCTACACAACCCAAGGAATGGGGCTCCATTCTATGAGTTAACATTCCCTCAGGCTCCCTGTTTTACGAAATTAATCTAAGCTAAGTTACTACAGAGCCATGCCCATAAAAAATTCAAACAATCCTACAAATAAATGCAATCGAAATCAGTTTACAATTCAAGGTAGAAATCAGAAACAAGGAAAGATTTCCTACCTCATGTCCAATGTTTGTAGAAGATCCTTCTTCACAAATTTTCTCCTAATGTATCATTAATGATATGCAATCACAAACAAAGACAAAGAAACAAGTAGAAAACTACAAATATAATTATTTAATTACAAATGAATGTGCTAAATTTATAAGATAATAAAGAACAAGAAATTAAGACATTACTGGACACGAAAGAGAATGCTTTATACAAAATCACAACAAGATACAAGATAGATTTCTCCTTCTCTTGGATGTGGAACTATTCTGAAACTGGACATTGAGTTCCTCCATCCCGAGCCACACACATACATACTTCTTCCATAGTCCAAAGGCATGCCCAAAGAAAAAATCTAGTAGTTTATTGTCAAGAGAAAAATGGAGAATCTTGGAAATGCAGATTTCCATATATAGGGGTTTTAATTGTACACTTGGGAAAATAGGTTTTATGGATTCAATATGGAAAAAAGCAGCATAAGGGTGCTTTTTATTTCTTATCTACTCCTTTCCATGCTTCCTCTTGCCTCTTTTATACTTTTGGGGAGGTAGTTAGGGAAGTTCAATTAGTTATTTACGGGAAATGGATGGTTGAAAAACAGTGAAACTGTTTTCATGTTTCATGAAATCTGATTTTATTTTTTACCTTCAAAACAGGGGCAATGCGGGCTAGACACTAGAGAATTACATGGACGTGGGATATCCATGTATAGGTCGCGTCCCTATAGAAATTTATTTTTTTTGAAGGTTTGATTGAGAAGGGATAATGGGGATTGAATCATAACAAGATAAGGGAGTATGCAATGATGTAAATCAATTGATAAAAGGCATGTTGAAAAGATGGGAAAAATGATGGCCGAAATACATTATAAATCCAAAGAGTATCTACATGGTGGAACCAATAGAATTAATCAACAACCAACCATAGGTAGTGAACCAACAATGGAACAAGTTAGAACTCTCTTCTTGAGGTGGGCATACCCATGTTGGAAATGAAAAAAACATGGTTTTCGAATCAAGTACATAGTGGACCCGTAAAATATAGGAGTGATCATGGACACATGGAGACAAAGTGGATCCATGTCAAAAAGTAGAAAATAGCCATGACGATACAAAGTGGATCTATGTTGCAAATGAAAAATCATAGCCACATAAAATAAAAGGTGGATCTGTGTCTCAGCATCAATTGTAGATATATGGAAATATGACTAAACAAAGAAATCTCCATAAGAATCGGTGCCAAAAAAAAGTAGCAACCCAATGCAACCCGAGTCATATAATAATGATGTGATGCTATATACGTACTTGGGTTCTTCAAACCACTTGAAACTAGTACGAGTATAAACTATGTGAATAGGTGTCTTGGAGTCGAACATAGTGAGATACCATGTGATTATCGATCATTGATGTATATCGTTAACACACGCGAGCCAACTCTTCGATAATGATAATGAGTGGCAAGGTACCTAGTACAATCTGAACAAGTGAATAGATGTGTTGACGTTGAACACCTGTAGACTCTAACAATCAAGGGACAATGATGTATTCCCATAGTTGCTAGCGAGGAAACTTACCATTGATGAATGCAAGCTCTAGGGTACTAAAAGGACTATAGATCACAATCCCATAATAGAGGCCTTGGGGTCGATGGGATGTGACCTGCTGGAAGGAGGGTGTGAAGAACTTGCAATAATTAATTAATGAAAATACATGATATAACAGAAATAACAGAACTCAGAATCACTTTTATTGATCGCATGCCACTTCGAGTGGGAAACCTCCTTTGAGCAATCTCAATACAAATAAATTCACGGTACCTTCATTGGACTCAACACACACTTATATACTAAGTCTATGCCCAATAATATGGATCAATACCATGGGACATATAATACTACGGGATGTCTTACAAAGCATATGTGTCCAATACTATGGGTCAATACCATGGGCTAATACAAACTATGGATCAACAAATACTACGGGACGACTTACAAAGCATATGCGTCCAACAACAATATACTAACAAAGTAAAGAGAAGGGTTGACACGGGTTCCTAACATCCCCTCTCCCTTAGCAAAAGATTTGTCCTCAAAGCTTTAGATGTGGAATATGAAGGAGTGGTTCCCCTGTAGCATCCTCGAGTTGCATTCCGTGCCATTGAATTAATGCCTTTGTGATAGAGTGAGAGAGAAGCTGACGCATATCAGAGAGGATTTCTTGGAAGGATGTAGATGAAGAAGAACCATATCAGCTGCATGAAAATGGTGCTCAGAACGATGCTGATCGACATGTTGTTTCAGTCGAATTATTGCCATGTGAAGATTGTCCTACAGAATGAGAAGAATCTAATCGCGGTTTTGAAGAACCGAGTCAATTTCATGAACGGAGGAACTACTGAGGGTGTATGGAAGAAGAAATGGCAGTTCCTATCCATAGACTGCTTCATATGGTGTCATTTTTGAAGTGGTATTATACCACCAGAGTGCCTCAAGGAAATCCATATAAATAGATGTCCGAATGTTAGGAACCTATGTCAACCCTTCTCTTTACTATGTTAGTATATTGTTGTTGGACGCATATGCTTTGTAAGTCATCCCGTAGTATTTGTTGATCCGTAGTTTATATTAGCCCATAGTATTGACCCATAGTATTGGACGCATATGCTTTGTAAGTCGTCCCGTAGTATTATATGTCCCATGGTTTTGACTCATAGTATTGGGCATAGACTTAGTATATAAGTGTGTGTTGAGGTCATTGAAGGCACCGTGAAGTTAATTGTATTGAGCTTGCTCAAAGGAGGTTGCCCCCTCAAAGTGGCCCATGATCAATATAAAAGCGATTATGTTCTATTATTTCTGATATCTCGTGTATTTGCATTAATTAATTATTGCAGGTACATCACATCTGGTATCAGAGCACTTTCCTTGGCACAAGTGGGAAATTTGTTTTTCTTTTTTTGGGCGGTGACTTTCAGATCAATTTCTGAAACTTTCTGCACAAAATCAGAAGAATCTGATTGCATATCTGAATTCCTCTTTCAAAAATATGCAGTTTCAAAAAAACAATCATCTCATTTGGAATTCTAAAAGTGGAGATATCGCGGATTTAAAATCAGCAATTTTTCAGAATTTCGGTGACGGCCGCGGAAATTGCGGCGAGAAAATCTTTTGACCAAGTGCCCAAATTTCTATTCTGCTTTCATGAGAAGAAGCAGAGTGGTTGTTCCAGTTCCGGAAACATGCTATAATAGCGATTATGAGCAATATAGATCCGGTTTTTGAACATTGAGTGGAATTTCGGCCCAAATTTTTTCTGTTGCAGGTTCGGATCTGGGAATAATCCCTATCCGCTTAACTGTGGGAAGTACTTGGGCATAAGCCCTAAAACTCATTGTGAGGAGTACCACAGGAACCCCAAAGTAGCTGGCCCATTGAGAGGACCTGCCAGCGAAAAGGGCAATCACCCCTACCTGATTGACTAGTTCCCACCCGTGAGGTAAACCAAGAGCTGTCGTTTGTGGCAAAGCGGTTATCAGTTTTACCTGAGCCGTGGAGTGAGGGGTACTGCCCCAATACGCAAGCCGTCAGACAACATTGGTGGCCGAGTGAAACCCCTGAACTATTAGGAAGCCGCACATACCTGGGGTCCATATCTACTTTCAGCTGAACTATTGTCGATCACTGCTGCGCCGTTTCAGATCCATTTTGCAAGCCGTTCCAGATCTAGCCGTTCGGCGTTGTTCCAGATTCCTTCCAAGCCGTAGCCGCTCCAGTCTGTAGAAAAAAAAAAATCCGTGCCATAGCCGCTCCATTCTTAAAAAAAAAAAAAACAAAAAAAAAAAACGCATTAGTCTACATATTTCATTCCTGAGGACCCTATCCTCAATTCCCCTTCCTACAGCCCGAAATCTCACATTTGTCTATTTTTAGGGTTTGCCATAACTTTCTCAGATTTCACCCAATCACCTTCAAATTTTACCACAGAGTTCCTTTTTGAATTCTGCTTCTTTGTTCCCCTCTGCCAAATTTTCCCATTCTTTCACCCCACTTTTGAAATCCTCATTTTTGCTTCCCTGTCTATCCAACAGTGTCCAAAACCTAGTCAAACCCCAATTACCCTTCTGATTTTTTTCCAAATCCAAATTTTTCCTTACTGAGGTAGTTCCTGTTTTTGTTTTCCTACCCAGTCAACCAAAAAAAAAAAAATCCTGGTTATGGTTGTCACCCGTGTAGGAGCAACAACCATGGAGGAAGCACTTGCAGCCATCCAAACCAAACTCCAGGATCTGGATGAAAAATTTCTTAGCCTCCATCTTCAGCATTCAGCCATGAACAATACCAGACAGCCAGAATCTTTTGCAGCCACTGGGTTCTCTTCTTCTAGCAATTTTTGTGGGCCGAAGCTTGATTTTCCTCGCTTCAATGGTACTGATCCGACTGGATGGATATACCGGGCAAAACAATATTTCAGTCTGCATAATACTTTTGATGTTCAGAAAGTTCCACTTGCATCCTTTAATTTGGAACAGGAAGCCCTTCAATGGTACCGTTGGTACATCAAAGCTCATCCCGAGCCAAACTGGACAGATTTTTGCCACCTCATTTTGCCACGATTTGGTCCTAGTGCTTTTGACGACTTCACAGGAGCACTCACTAAACTTCACCAAACTGGCACAGTGAGAGAGTATCATACGGAATTTGAGAAACTAGCCAATCACACAGAAGGATTGTCTGATGAATTCTACAGGAGTTGTTTTATCAGTGGTCTCAAGGATGAAATCCGCTCAGAGGTCAAAATGTTTTGTCCCAACACAATGATGGAAGTCCTAGGGTTTGCTAAGCTGGCCGAGGACAATATCGCAGCTCAACAACGCTCCAAACCCACCTTTGTTCCCTTCAGAAATATGGGTTCCCAACGACCTTCCATCACGCCTGCTCGTCAACCAACTCCTATCAAGCATTTGTCTGAAATAGAAATGTAGGCACGCCGAGAAAAAGGGCTTTGTTGTAATTGTGATGAGAAATTCACTCGGGGACATAGATGTGTTCAACAAAAGCTATATCTCTTGGATGTGGATTCTTTGCCTGCCTTAGAACTTGGTGAAGAAGCTACAGATACAGTAGATGGTCAAGTCAACATTCAACACCTGCCTGTTGACACCTCATCTCAGGATGACCCACCCGAGATCTCTCTCCATGCTGTAACCGGAGTCACCACCCCACAAACAATGCGAGTCAGGGGATACTTCAAGAATCTCCCTCTTACCATCCTCATTGATTCTGGTAGCACTCATAACTTCATTGACCCTCGGATTGTCAAAAAGGCTGATTGTTTTATCCATCCTTGCTCCAACTTTGAAGTCATGGTTGTCAATGGGGGTACCTTACCTTGCAAGGGGAAGTGTCACAATGTGCGTATCTCTATGGAAGATTATAACCTACGCTCTGACATGCTTGCCTTGTCCTTAGGCGGATGTGATGTGGTTTTGGGCGTTCAATGGTTACGCACACTTGGCCCCATCTTATGGGATTTTGCGGAACTTTGGATGCAGTTCAAAGTCAAAGGGGCACAACACAAATTTATGGGCTTACAACCAGGGTCTCTCTGCATCATCATTTCACATCGCCTAGAAAAAATTCTTAAGAAGAATTCACATGGTGTCATCGCTCAACTCAATTCCATTGAGATGCACCCATCAACAGTCTCCACTACTTCCTTGGATAGATATGCAGGTATCTTTGCTGAAACAATGCGCTTGCTACCTTCAAGAGACCTTTCCGGTAAGAATGTAGCCACATCTACCTCTCAGCAGGAAATGATGGCTATTTTGCATGCAGTACAGAAGTGGCAGCCATACCTATTAGGGAATTATTTCTGCATCAAGACTGATCTCCCGAGTCTGGAATTTTTTTTGGAACAATGGGTCTCCTCCCCAACACACCTGCAATGGGTTATCCAACTCATGGGTTGTCCCTATGTGATCACTTACAAGAAGGGTAAGGACAATATGGTGGAAGATGCTCCTTCTCGCACAATTGATGACCCAGTTTCTCTTACAGCTCTTTCTCTGCTTGTTCCAAATTGGTTGCAATATGTTCAACAGGGCTATCTCTTCTATGAACTCCATGCTTCTTCATCAACAGGGCACTCTGGGTTCTGCAAAATGTATGACCGGGAACAATGTAATTTCTTTTGGTCGGGACTAAAAATGACAATTCAACAAATGGTCGCTGACGGTGATACTTTCCAAGTCAACAAGGGGGAAATGACACTCCTTTCAGGATTGCTCAAACCCGTGGCCATCCCTACACAGCTTTGGCCAACTATTTCTATGGATTTCCTAGCAGCGCTCTGGTGGTACAATACCACATCTCAAAGGACACCATATGAAGCAGGCTATGGAAAAACACCGCCTGTTCTTCTTCCATACACCCTTAGCAGCTCTCCAGTTCAGGAAATTGACTCGGTTCTTCGACACCACGATCAGATTCTTCTCATTCTGCAGGACAATCTTCACATGGCCAGAATTCGCCTGAAAAAACAAGCCGATCAACACCGTTCTGAGCGCATTTTCCACGCAGCTGATAGGGTTCTTCTTGATCTACAGCCTTCCAAGCAATCCTCCTTAACACTCCAAAGGCGTCAGTGGCCCAAAATGCAAACCGAGGATGCTACCGAGGAACCACTCCTTCAGATTCTGCAGCAATTTCTCCAACCAAAGCTTTGAGGACAAAGCTTTTTCTAAGGGAGAGGGGATGTTAGGAACCTATGTCAACCCTTCTCTTTACTATGTTAGTATATTGTTGTTGGACGCATATGCTTTGTAAGTCGTCCCGTAGTATTTGTTGATCCGTAGTTTATATTAGCCCATAGTATTGACCCATAGTATTGGACACATATGCTTTGTAAGTCGTCCCGTAGTATTATATGTCCCATGGTTTTGACTCATAGTATTGGGCATAGACTTAGTATATAAGTGTGTGTTGAGGTCATTGAAGGCACCGTGAAGTTAATTGTATTGAGCTTGCTCAAAGGAGGTTTCCCCCTCGAAGTGGCCCGTGATCAATATAAAAGCGATTCTGTTCTATTATTTCTAATATCTCGTGTATTTGCATTAATTAATTATTGCAGGTACATCACACCGAATCTGTGTAGGGATGAACAAGGGTTCGAGCAATCCCGAAAGGAGTGTCGTTTCACCCTTGGTGAGCTGGAAAGTATCACAGTCAGCCACCATTTGTTGAAGTGTAATTTTCAATCCTTGCCAAAAGAATTTACATTGTTCCCGGTCATACGTTTTGAGGAACCTAGAGTGCCCTGCCGATGGAGAAGCATGGAGTTCATAGAAGGAAGAGCCTTGTTGATCAGATTGAAACCAATTTGGAACAAGCAGAGAAATAGCTGTAAGAGAAATTGGGTCATCAAGTGTGCGAGAAGGAGCATCTGCCACTAGATTGTCATTACCCTTCTTGTAAGTGATCGCATAGGCAGAACCCATGAGTTGGATAACCCATTTCAGGTGTGCTGGGGAGGAGACCCATTGTTCCAGGAAATTTTCCAGACTCTGGAGATCAATCTTGATGCATAAATAATTCCCTAATAGGGATGGATGTTACTTCTAGACTACATGCAAAATAGCCATCAGTTCCTTTTGAGATGTAGATGCGGCTAAATTCTGACCAGAAAAGTCTCTTGAAGGCGACAAGACCATTGGTTCGACAAAGACACCTGCATATCTATCCAAGGAAGTAGTAGAGACTGTTGATGGGTGCATCTAAATGGAATGGAGCTGAGCGATGAACCCATGTGAGTTCTTCTTAAGTATCGTTTCCAGGCGACGTGAGTTGATGATGCGAAGGGACCCTTGTAAGCCCGTAAATTTGTGTTGTTTCCCATTGACTGAAAACTGCATCCAAATTTCAGCAAAAACCCATAAAATGGGGCCAAGAGTGTGTAATCATTGAACGCCCAAAACCACATCACATCCACCTAAAGATAAGGCAAACATGTCAGAGTGCAGGTTATAATATTCCAGAGAGATACGTACATTGTGACACTTCCCCTTGCAAGGTAAGGTTCCCCCATTGGAAACCATGACTTCAAAGTTGGAGCAAGGATGGACAAAATAATCACCCTGTTTGGCAATCCGAGGGTCAATGAAGTTATGAGTGCTACAAGAATCAATGAGTATGGTAAGAGGGAGCTTCTTGAAGTAACCCCTGACCCGCATTTTTTGTGGGCTAGTGATGCCGGTTACAACATGGAGAGATATCTATGGTGGTTCGTCCTGAGATGAGGGGGTCAACAGGCATGTGTTGAATGTCGACCTGATCATCTATTGTACCTGGAGCTTCTTCACCAAGTTCAAAGGTAGGCAGAGAATCCACATGCAAAAGATAGAACTTTTGCTCAACACATCTATGTCCCCGAGTGAATTTCTCATCACAATTATAACAAAGCCCTTTTCCTCGGCGTGCCCGCATATCTGGTTTAGACAAGTGCTTGATAGGAGTTGGTCTAGGAGCTGGAGTGATGGCAGGTATTTGGGAATCCATATTTCTGAAGGGAACAAAGGTGGGTTTGGAGCGTTGTTGCGCTGCGATCTTGTCCTCTGCCAACTTATCCAACCCTAGAACTTCCATCATTGTGTTGGGACAAAACATTTTGAACTCTAAGCAGATTTCATCCTAAAACCACTGATAAAACAAATCATGTAGAATTCATCAGAAAATCCTTCTGTGTGATTGGCCAGTTTCTCAAATGTTGTCTGGTACTCTCTCACTCTACCAATTTGGTGAAGTTTAATGAGTGCTCCTGTGAAGTCATCAAAAGCACTAGGACCAAATCGTTGCAAAAGGAGTTGGAAAAAATCTGTCTACTTTGGCTTGTGATGAGCTTTGATGTACCAACGGCACCATTGAAGGGATTCCTGTTCCAAATGAAAGGATGCAAGTGGAACTTTCTGGAAATCAAAAGTATTATGTAGACTGATATATTGTTCTTCCCGGTATATCCATCCAGTCGGATCAGTACCATTGAAGCGAGGAAAATCAAGCCTCGGTTCATGAAAATTGCTGGAAGAAGAGAACCCGGTGGCGGCAAAAGATTCTGGCTGTCGGTTATTGTTCATGGTTGAATGCTGAAGATGGAGGCTGAAATTTTTTTCATCCAGATCTTGGATTTTGGTTTGGATGGCTACAAGTTCTTCCTCCATGGTTTTTGCTCCTGCGCAAGTGACAACCATAACCAAGATTTTTTTTTTTTAATGGGTAGAAAAACAAAAACAAAAACTGTTTTAGTAAAGGAAAATTTGGATTTGGGAAAAACTCGGATGGGTAATTTGGGTTTGACTAGGTTTTGGACACTTTCTGATGGACAGGGAAGCAAAAAATGGGGATTTCAGAAGTGGGATGAAGGAATGCGAAAATTGGTCAGAGAGGGACAAAGAAGCAGAAATAGGAAATGAACACTATGGAAAAATTTGAAGGCAATTGGGTGTAAATTGAAGAAGTTATGACAAACCCTAAAAATAGACAAATGTGAGATTTCTGGCTTTAGGAAGTGGAATTTGGGATAGGGTCCTCAGGAATGAAATATGTAGAGATCTGCAATGGTGCGGAAGGGATTGGCAACAGATGGATCTGCAACAACGTGGAAGTGATCAGCAACAGATGGATCTGCAACGGTGCAGAAGTGATCGGCAACAGATGGATCTGCAATGGCGCGGAAGTGACTGGCAATAGTTCTGGCCGGACGAAATCTACGATTTATCAGCTGAAAATAGATATAGGACCCTACGTATGCTTGGCTTCCTAACGGTTTAGGGGTTTCACTCAGCCACCAATGTTGTCTGACGGCTTGCGTATTGGGGCAGTACCCCTCACTCCATGGATCAGGTAAAACTGATAACTGCTTTGCCACAAACGACAACTCTTGGTTTACCTCACGGGTGGAAACTAGTCAATCAAGTAGGGGGTCGTTGCCCTTTTTCACTGGCAGGTCCTCTTAATGGGCCAGCTACTTCGGGGGTTCTTGTGGTACTCCTAAAAATGATTTTTAAGGCTTATGCCCAAGTACTTCCCACAGTTAAGCGGATAGGGATTATTCCCAGATCCGAACCTGCAACAGATGCGAAAAACAAATTTGGCAGAGATTCCACCCAATGATCCCAAGAAAGTGCTATGATACCAAATGTGAAGAACCTGCAACAATTAATCAATGAAAATACACGAGATAGCAAAAATAATAGAACTCAGAATCGCTTTTATTGATCCCAGGCCACTTCGAGGGGGCAACCTCCTTTAAGCAAGCTCAATACAAATAACTTCACGGTACCTTCATTGGTCTCAACACACACTTATATACTAAGTCTATGCCCAATACTATGGGTCAATACCATGGGACATATAATATTGCGGGATGACTTACAAAGCATATGCATCCAATACTATGGGTCGATACCATGGGCTAATACAAACTATGGATCGGTAAATACTACGGGATGACTTACAAAGCATATGTGTCCAACAACAATATACTAACAAAGTAAAGAGAAGGGTTGACACGGGTTCCTAACAGAGGGAATTAAAGCTTACCTCATTATCCAACATGAGGGTGGAGTAGGAGACCAAATATTTGGTGGAATAACTGATGATTCTAAGACAGACTTGAAACAGGAAGGACGACACACAAAGAAGCCAAGAAATTTTTACGGAATGGATGACTCAGGTAAAGGATTCTTTTCAATATAAGCGCAACACAAAAAGGGACTGTGGAAACATTGACTCAAGAAGTAACATGATATAAGTCAATGATGTATGAGACATCAAAGACTTCTCCATAATGAATGGAAGAATAACCAGTCGGTGGAGATAAAATATAAATGAGTTCAACTTCCTAAAGCCATGCTATAACCCCAACTGCAAATAAAATGAATATAAAAATATGCTTTGTTCAAGGGAAATGCAACTTTCTAGCAAAGCTAATTAAGAACATAACTCTTTACTATCCGTATTTTTGGAATACTTTATTTTTTTGTCTTTTTTCATATTACAAAATCCTAAAAAAAACTAAAAGAATTATATAGTATAGGGGAAGAAACGAGTGTCGGGACAAGCAAACTAGTTCCAAGTACATGGAATAGACCTGATAGTGACACTCAAGGTATGTTTCTTCCTAGTAAAAGAGGTGTTCAGTTTGCAAAATAAAAACAATGATTCAAAGCTTGGTGAAAATGAGATAGGAGATGGAGGCTCATACAACAAGCTAAAAGCATTGAAGACGACATTAGGATCATAAGCGCAAGGGGGGTAAATGAATGTGCAATTACAACTTTAAGAGTACCAAACCGTGGATTTTATCAAGCCCGAAATAGTTAGTGCTCATTGGAGTTTTCAATTTTTAGATAGTCTGAAAACTTAAAGACTCCAGAGTGGTATTTTTTGTAAATTTAGTCTCTGATTCACGAAAAAAACATGAGAGTGTATAGGAGATAACCCTTCTATCCAAAATTGACTAGAGTATTCATTTTAGTAGATAGTCCATCTGGTCTAGAAAAGGGTTAAACTTATACTAGATGCACATTTAAAATATTACCAAATGGACATTTAAAATTATACCAAATGGACATTCTTGCAAGTCCTTTTAAAGAGTTTAAGAGAAACAAATCCACTCGAAAATATTTGTATATTTGTAAATTAAAAAAAGAGCTTAAAAATAAATCCATGAAGGGAGTCCCCCTACGAGAAATGGCCAGCAAAAGATGAGAAAGAATCAATGTAGTTCCAACGCAAAGTTAGGAAATACTACAGCAGGACTCCCAGATCCTAAAAATTAAAGCAGCATGAGCATCAATGGCAAACATGATCAAATCTAGGATGATCATGGGATGGGTAAGCTCTAAATGGAGTATTATGACATATATTGTTTAAAAGAAGGTTAATCGTCGGAATTTCATAGAAGCAACCTAGGGTATTTCAAAACCAAGGGACGGGATGCAAAATGAAAAAATGGAAGGAATCATATCATGTGTTCCAATTAAGAAAGAACATACTTGCGATAATGACCACAAATGCAAAAAAATATGGTCCCATGTATTAAACAAAATGCACCAAAAATAGCCCTCAAACACCCATAATTAATTGATTTTATATAAATGAAAATAAAACTATTGAAAAGTGGGTAGTAAAAAGTAATAAAAATAAGGTAAAGAAATTTTTACCAATTCATTTGTGAGAAATTTGAAAAACTTTGGTGAAAATTGGGAGAAACTACCTCAATCTTCAACCTCTAATTTCAAGAGCTACGATCCACCATTCTGTGAGTCACCAGTTCCAGGTAGCAGCTTAAACCTTCCTATTTCCATTTATATGTTTTTTCATGCAATTTTTCCCAATTTTTTAACTCTTTGAGGAGGCCCTAATTGATTTCATCCATGGACATGGGCTACAGAAGCACGATTCACATCCAGCGGAATTGTGGCTTCTGCAGTTCATGTCCATGTGCGCAACTAACGTTTTTGAGAAAAATGGCTAAAAATTTGTAATTTTTGGGAAAGATGCCACTTGAATGGAGGGAAAGGGTGCTTAGATGACCAAGTGTTGGAATATGTTGAGGCCCTCGAAGCTCTCCTCCAATGCAGGTTAAAGAAATTTTTTGAAGTAACCAATATGCGGTGTGGTTAGTGTTTTCACACCAGCCTGTGAAAAAGGGCACCTACTAAGGATTATGGAACCCTTAGTAGAAGTCTCATAAATATATAATGTGTGAATGTAAAATAACAAATAAAAATAAATCTAACTAATTGCTACAATAGAAATAAAGAAAAATATGAACCCATGAAATGTATTTTGTATTATGTTGCAAACAAGGGTTTACAATAAGAGTTACCTCGGAAGGTGAGTAGATGGGGGCCCTTGCAGTTGTACAAAGAGTAGGGCTCCTGGTGTTGGAATATTCTCCCCATCATTTTTTAGTTTTGCATGTCTGCATGCATCCAGTCATCTGCATGCAATTGCATGCATCCAGTCATCACCTTGATGGTCCTCCCAACACCTAGAGCTTGTTCCTAGCTCTCCAGAGCCTGTCTACAGCCCCCAATTAGCCTCCCACCTACCTAAAGCGCCTTCTTTGAGTTTCTGCATGCCAAGTGGGCCTTTTATCACCTACCACACTCAGTTAGTGCACCTTTGCTCACCTACCTTCAGTTAGGGAGCCTTATCTCACCTACAAGGAGAAGTTAGTGCATGGATTGAGTAGTTCTTCCACTAATTGATCATCCTAAATACCTTTAGCTCCTAGTTAGCTAGTTTTGAAGTGCCACTTGACCCTATGACAGCCTCATGCGCCCCCCTTGGAGTCTCCATCCCCTGATTTATTCCTATATGGTTCTATTAGACTCAATTGGACACACTTGATTGACTCTTACCATTTATGACTGATACTACTGACTGGATGATGTCTCCTTTGTTATCCAAGCTAGACTTTGAGCTATGATTCGAATTCCCTACTTGGCTAATTCAAATCCTATATGATGCTACATCATAGTTATTGTAACCACATTCTTCACATTCATTATTCCATGTATGATACTGATATTGTCTAGTATTCTGTGTTTATGAGTGATTATTGAGTGCATTCTTCTCTTCTTCTTTGCAACATTCTTGATATTTTGATTGTGAGTTTGTTACAGTTCCTAGATCCCTTGCAGATTATCACATGGTATCAGAGCAGGAAGAAACTATTCAAATTGCAGCCATTGCAACAACAACAGTTGTAGCATTTCTTTGAGCAACTATCTTTCACTTGAGCACCAGAAGCCTCTGAGTTTCCACAGCAAATCCTGGTGTTATTACTTGAATTCATTGGAGAAATCCAGTGAGGTCTATCCAGGTGTGAAGGACTTAGTCTATGTGCTCAGTGTTCAATTGAAGTGTATCATTCTCCATCAGCAAAAACTCTTCTTGTTTTGCAAGTTTATTCACCCATTCGAATTCTTCTTCAAAAATTCAACCTTCTCTATTCAGATGGATCTAAAACTCACATCTTCCAACTATATTGAGTGGAAATCCAAGATGGATCTCTTCATGAGATCCAAGAGATTCACCAGAATACTCAATGGAACGATGGTAGAACCTCTTAGTGCAGTTGAAAAGTCCAAGTAATTGGATAGGCTTGATGAAGCTGTTGGCCTCCTCCTTCTCTCAATTTTTGAAGATCTTCACTTCCATGTCATCGATCTTACATCTCCTAAAGAGGTTTGGGACAGGCTCGAATCCCTTTTTGGACAGAAATATGATATGAAAGGACACAAATTGGAGAATGAACTCATCTCTTTGAGTCATGACAGCTTCGAATAAATCAATGACTTCCTCACCAAGTTCAAAAGCTTGATATCACAGTTGACAAGATATGAGATAGTGAAAGAAGACAAGCAGCTTATTCTTGCCATTCTCTCCAAGTTGGGGCAAAACTTCTCAGTTTTTGTCTCTACTTTCTAGTCAACTAAGATGTCCATTCCAAAATGGAAGTTTCCCTCTCTTGATGACTTCATCCAATCTCTTACTCAAGAGGAAGAGAAGTTAATCTCCATGGGAATGATCAAACCCAAGTTGTATTCGGCCCTTACAGCTATTGAGGCCAAAAGGGCGAATGGTAAAGGAAAGCAAAAGATTTCTGATAAGAGATCGAATTATACAAATCCTACATATATTCCATATCAGTCAAATGGGGCTTCAAACTCAAGGAAGACCAAGCATTCTCAGAAGAAAAGATCCAAGTGCACATATTGTCTTAGAGGTTTCCATCCTGAGAGTACTTGCATGAATAAGACTATAGATTTGATGGCTCAGTTACTTGACAAGAACAATCTTCTTGTACCTGCATGTACAAGGAAGAAATATCCTGATACTAAACCTTCTAGATATGAACACAAAGAAAGATGTCATGCCCTCATGGCAAGTGCATCAACAGATTCTTCCTTCATCATAGATTCAGGAGCATCAAGACACATGTATTCCTCCAAAGATCTCTTCTCCAGTTTTGAAATCTCAGTTGGCCCTTCCATCAAATTGGGCAATGATTTAGAAGTCTCCTCTCATGGGATTTGAAGAATCAATATTGACTATGGTTACTTTTCTCATGTGCTTTATGTTCCTTCTCTTGAAGCAAATTTACTTTCAGTGTATCAAATGACTCATATTGGAGAGCCCAAAAGAGTGATCTTTTCTCCAAATGAAGTCGAGATACAACACATGGTTTCATGGGAAATCATTGCAAAAGGATTTGCAAATCATACTTCAAAACTCTATGAGTTTTCACACTTCTTACCGCTCTCCAAGCCATCTGCTCTCCATACTCATGCCAATGAAGAAAACAGATTGTGGCATGAGAGATTTGGACATCTCAACTACAAGCATTTGTAGGACATGCAAGATCAAGATCTAGTTGAAGTCCTTTGAGATGATAAGTTTGCTCATGGTACCTGCAAAGGTTGCTTAAAGGGAAAATATCCACAAAAGAAGATGAAGAAAAAGAAGACTCTTGAAGAAGTGCGAATGCTAGATCTAGATCCACAAGAACCTGAAGATCTAGAACCTAAAGGTTCATCTCCTATTGCTACATGGGCCACCACAGCTCCTATCTCCACCATTGATCTTGTCAAAGATAGATATGATCTTCATGATACAAGAACCTTTGCAGGTACCATGAGCAAACTTATATCTGGAAGTCTCCTCTTCTTTTGTGGATCTTTTCATGAAGCTGTGGTGGCCCATGTAGCAATAGAAGAGGAGAATTCAGTGAAGGTCTTGGTGAAGATATCTCGATCTTGTATCATGAAGATCATATCTCTCTTCCTCAGGTCCATTTCTAGCTGAGAGATGCTTTCTTATGATAGGATCTGATCCAAAAACATACTTTGAATCCTCCCAAGATCCAAGATGGGTAGCTGCTATGGAAGAAGAGTACCAATCTCTTCAAAGAAATGAGACTTGGGAGCTTGTTTCTCTCCCACCTAGAAGGAAACTTGTTCAATGCAAGTGGATCTACAAAACTAATATGGATTCAAATGGAGCCTACCACAATTACAAGGCTAGATTGGTTGCAAGAGGTTTTTCCCAAGTTCATGGGATTGAATATTCTAAGACATTCGCTCATGTTGCTAAAATGGATTCCATCCATCTTGTTCTTTCTCTTGATGCATCCAAGCACTGGGAAGTGCATCATATGGATGTTAAGAGTGCTTTCCTTCATGGAGATCTAGAGGATGAGATCTACATGAAGCAACCTGAGGGTTATATTGATGATTCTTCACTTGTTTGCAGATTCAAGAAGTCCTTGTATGGGCTTAAGCAAGCTCCTCGAGCTTGGTATGCCAAGATGGATTCCTTCTTGCTTTCAGAAGAATTTCAAAGTTGAAAATTAGATTTGAATGTCTACATGAGACATGATGGTAACTCCTTACTTCTCATTGTACTTTATGTTGATGATTTGTTGATTCCAGGGAGAAGTTTTTCATGTATTGGATCTATAAAATCTTCTTTGCACAACTCCTTCTCCATGTCAAATCTGGGATTGTTGAAGCAAGTTCTTGGTCTTGAAGTCACTCTGAGTGATTCAAGAATCAAAGTTGCTCAATCCAAGTATGCTTTAGATCTGCTTGATAGGTTCCACATGAGAAAATGCAAACTAGTTGCATTCCCCTTTCTTTCAAGGATCAGCCTTGAGGATGGATCTTCTACACCTTTGGTAGATTGTACTTTGTATCGACAGTTCATTGGTAGCCTTTTGTTTCTTACACACACTCGGCCTAATCTATCCTATGCAGTTAGTGTTGTCTCCATATACATGCAAGAGCCTCATGAGCTTCACTAGAAGGTAGCAAAGAGGATTTTGCACTATGTACAAGGTACCAAGACTCATGGCCTTCACTACTCAGCTGGGTGTCCTTTGAACCTAGTTGGATATACTGAGTCTGATTGGGCTGGAGATAGCTCATATTGAAAGTCTACATCTAGTTTTGTATTCATGATTGGATCTGAACCTATATGTTCGTCGAGCAAAAAGAAGACTACTTTAGCTTTTTTTTTTAGCAAAGGTCGAGTACATAGGTGTAGTAAATGCAGCCACATGGTGCATTTGGCTGAGAGGCATCTTATCAGAGTTTGGGATTCTATTCAGTACTCCACCTGTAATCTATTGTGACAATCAGAGTGCCATTAGGATCTCCACAGATCTGGTTCTAAGACAGAGAACCAAACACATTGAGATACACATGCATTACATCAGAGGATTAGTGCATGATCACTTCATTTCACTGCTCTACCTTCCAAGGGAAAAGAAGATTGCAGATATCTTCACCAAGACCTTCACAGTGAAGAGGTTCACTTACCTTAGATCACTTCTTGGGGTGAGAGATGATATGCTTCATTAGCATCCTTCAGTCGATTTTGAGGGATGGCTTTCTTCCCATTGGGTTTTCCCTCTTTCCTCACTTAGTTTATTTAGATTGGTTGTATGGGGTGACCTTTGGTCTTAGTCACCAGGGCCCTGTTTTACTGTTTTCAGTTATTTCCTCATAGTATAGTTTGAGTGGGGGTGTTGGAATATTCTCCCCATCATTTTTCAGTTTTGCATGTCTGCATGCATCCAGTCATCTACATGCAATTGATGGTCCTCCCAACACCTAGAGCTTGTTCCTAGCTCTCCAGATCCTGTCTACAGCCCCCAGTTGGCCTTCCACCTACCTAAAGTGCCTTATTTGAGTTTCTACATGCCAAGTGCGCCTTTTCTCACCTACACTACTCAGTTAGTGTGCCTTTTCTCACCTACCTTCAGTTATCACTCAGTTAGGGTGCCTTATCTCACCTACCAGGAGCTATCACTCAGTTAGTGCATGGATTGAGTAGTTCTTCCACTGATTGCTCATCCTAACTACGTGTAGCTCCTATTTAGCTAGTTTTGAAGTGCCACTTGACCCTATGACAGCCTCATGCACCCCCCTTAGAGTCTCCATTCCCTGATTTATGCCTAGATGGTTCTGTTAGACTTAGTTGGACACACTTGACTGACTCTTACCATTTATGACTGATACTACTGGCTGGATGATGTCTCCTTTGTTATCCAAGCTAGACTTTGAGCTATGATTCGAATTCCCTACTTGGCTAATTCGAATCCTATATGATGCTACATCATAGTTATTGTAACCACATTCTTTACATTCATTATTCCATGTATGATACTGATATTGTCTATTATTCTTTATTTATGAGTGATTATTGAGTGCATTCTTCTCTTCTTCTTTGCAACATTCTTGAGAGTTTGATTGTGAGTTTGTTACAGTTGCTAGATCCCTTGCAGATTATTACACCAGGTATCCAAGGTTCCTTGTTCTTCTCTAAATGCTCAAGTGGTGGCCAAGAATCAACTGAATGGGAACAAAAGCCCAAAGGGTTATGCTAGAGTTGAATAGGACTTTTGGCAGCATAAGGGTAGGAAGAGTTGATCATGGATGTGAAATGGAGGGTCTCCATCACCTTTTTATAGTGATTTTGGGTGGTCGAAAATTGACCCATGGTATTGGGCAACCAATAGTATTGGCTAGTGGTATTTTGAGTTTTCCCTCTTTTTTACTTTTATTTTGACTATTTCCCCTTTTTCTTTTTTTTGGGGGGATTTTGACCCTTTTGTGTGGGATTTTGACAATTTTTGAATGCTTTTTATTAATTGAAGAGGTAAATAATGATTTTTTGCCCATTTGCTTACCAATTTAGGGAGTTTTGGGTTTTTGGAGGCCAAAAATTTAGGAAAAAGGGGTAAATGGGTTATGTGACTAGGGGGATGAGCTAGGTGAACAATTTTTGGGTGTTAACAGATTGTCCCCTAATGTGTGAGGGAAGGATATCATTGTATAGCCGACAGACATCCTAGGTTCTGAAATTTTCCAGGAGTATGAGCTTTGTGATGGTGGAGAGCAGAAACTGGTTGGAGACCGGAACACGTGCTTCATAAAAACTACAAGGGACAAAACTAGAAATACATCACCTCAATAATGGATGAGGAACATAATATCAAATATATGGACGAGGCGGGCATACCCATGATCGTATCAAGATATACAAATAATAATGCAGTCCAAAGGGGACCTGAACAATACATAGGGAAGTAATGTGTACACCATAATGGTCTAGAGGGGACACAAATCTGGGACATACTCATGGTCCAACCATGACTGATCCGAAGAGATGGAACTGGGAATAATCGAATCCATCCTGAATGCAGTACCATACCAATGGATGCTCTATTGGATCTAAAGGTGTCCAACAACTATATGGAATCAATGACTGAGAGTCAAAATCTCAAAGGTACACTGAACTGCATCTGAACTGGATACTCTAGGAAGCATATAGTTGAAGGGCTTCCAAATACTGCCGCCAAATCATCCCGGATATCCATGGGAACATACAACTGGCTGTTCAAAATAGACTCACCAATGTGCTAGAGTCAGGGGGAATCTGGGGTCTTTGACCAATAACTTGAGGGACCAATACCCTGCACGAATCTCAACAGTGCAATGATAGAGTTGAAGTCGAGCACGTGAGAAACAACCATTCTAAGAGGCACTAAGGAATCCTCTCAGATGGTCCATAGGCACTCACCACTGATGGAGATGAGTCCAAGGTATAGGGACCTCTGAGTCTATCCTATGGAATATATATGCTGGCATCGACAAAGGGAGACCTGCAACTACCAAGGAAACATTGATTCCTTGATAGGAGTGCGAGATGTACAACCAAGATGTGATGGTACTAGACATGTAACTGAGACACTGTGGGGGCATACGGGGGTTGGAGAGTGATGGTACTCAAACTTCCTTTATTCAGAGTATGATGGCAGGGATAACCTAGAAGCATATGAAACTGACTTCGGGGAAGGGGATCATAGCTTAGGGGGTTTTCAATGTCTCCTCTTACCAATTTTTTTTTTGCACGGGCCCACGACCCTTCAATACTGTTTGCAGTTACACAACTAAGTAATAATTATACTTACTAAAATATATCAAAAGCATAAAGAATTACAAAGCTGTCACACATTGCTCATCGTGGTTCTTTACCGATTTGTTATAGTCCTTCAGACTATACGTACCCTTACGTCTTTAGTGTCATGACACGGACGTGCTAGAACAAATGTGTGTGACGTAGAGGTACTTCATGATGACATGATGACATAACTACCTATATGCACTAAAGGTGTAACACTCTATGACATGCCTAAGAAGTACGCATACATCACTTAGTCTATAGACTAGTACATATGCAAACATTAAAAACAATGACGCTCCAGACCTGGAATCCTTTCTAGCTCACTCAGCCTATACCACAAACTATAAGTATGTAATGCTAAGCTTAGGTGTACCATCCAAAATTATTATCGTCATTAACGCTTGAATGGACTTAGCCAGAACTGTCCTCTTGGAGTACATGCACATTTACTACATAAACCTGTCAATACTTACACATTAATTTATATTAATGATCTACATTAATATAATACTCATATTGGTTAATGTGCTATAGTGCAAAACTTGTTAATAAAACAATTAACAACTATATAATAATACAACTATGGCTATTAATACATATATATATATATATATTAATACTTTGCATAACCTATACTCTAGGCATAATTAATATTATAAACATATTAATTCTAACACTTCTCACTACCATGCAGTTTGAATTAAACAAACTAACCCTATGCATATTAAAGTTCGGGTCACAGCCTAACTTATGCATAAAAGGGTTAACAATATATATAATGGTCTATATATATATATATATCTACTAAGACGCCCCTCTCCAAGGCTTAAGTGCCAATCCAACTATCCATATAGTATGGAACATTAACATATGAAGCATTATCCTTCAGGCTCAATGCTTATACTTAACATATATATAAACATTAATTAAAAGGAATATGTGGTCGCTAATGGGAGTCGGCCCTACCACCTCGACGTGGTTCACACCAAAGCATCGACACTTCACGTTTGGGGTTCAAACCAGTCCACATACAATCGTATGAGATTTATCATGCTGCCACGATGGTAAAACCCCGAGCCTAAGAATGAACATATCTCAACTTCAACGTTAAACGTGGACAGAGATGTATGACTCAGTTGGTTGTCAATCGACTCATTCCAACGGATGGCCAACATGGTTTGTGGCTTATGCCACTAAGGCTTTACCAATCCACGTCAACGTTTTAACCCCACTTCGGGCTGTCTGGCAGCATATAAAAGTGCTCACGTGGATGAATATTTGTACGAGCGCTGTGTTGGACATCTGGTCGACGTGGTGAATATTGTATCTCGTCCCAATTTATGATCTCTTTCAGTGGGGAGTTAATCCCGAGCATGCCATACAGGCAACTTTGCACAGCATTTACATCCTCCTTCATTCTGCATCATTGATCATGATCTAGGACCTTGCATGGGATATTGTGATGCATTTAGCATCATCAATCCGGGTGTTGGGATTTCACACCCAACCATCTCCATGATTGCATTAACTCTTCCCTTCACCGGCAGTAGTGATATCCACCTCTCTCTCTGATTTCTAGCATTGAAAGACTATCACTAGGTCATTTGGTTCGTTGTTGCTCGGCTGCAACGAGAGCTTCGGCTATGCGCAGGGTATGGTGGAGTTCTTCGGCCAAACCATGGCGCTTATCTTCCCGAGATGCATACTGCACCAGCTATTACCATACTCGGCGTGAACAGAAAACAATGTAAGTGATAGGTTACTACTTGCACCTTCGTTAAGTTTTAACTGTCGTTGCTTACTACACATCACATTTACGTTAATGTTTGCAAGTGTAAAGGCCCAGGTTTGACCTCTTTGTGTTGCTGTGTTGACAGGTACCGATGGAGTTGGGCTACGCTGTGACTCATTACACGGTCATGTAATATCACAACACCCTTCAGTTTTCGTCATGTGTTACTTTACTTGCTTTGACAGTCGTTATATGATTATGTTGTTAAACCTGCGGTTTGACCCTTCGCCATGTTTTTCTATGCAGGAAAACGATAACGAGTGGCGGAGTGAAGCACTCATGCTGGCTCGTAGCATACGTCAGGGTCGTGGTGACCTGCTGGCTCACACAGGTAACTCGCCAATTCCACTCCCGCGGGTTTGGTTCACCCCGTTGGTGGGGCAGAGTTACTAAAATGCTTGTTCGTTACGGTGAGGGTTACTCCTATCTTTGTCAATACATTTTTAAGGAGTTTGACCCTCGGACGAGAGGATAGAGGCATGAAGTCATCCTCTGAGAGCATCACTGCGACCTCTATTCCGCTCTACTACTGTTGCAGGGTTAATGGGTGCTTAGCGAAATGAAGTGGGACTTCCCATAGTCATGTGTAGTTTGACAGTCTATCCAGCGACACTTTGCCCCTAGCAGAGGCGTCGAGATTATGTACACAACTTCGCAGTAAAATAAAGTGGCCATGCCACAGTCCTTTTGATTCCAACACGGTTTGTATAATATTTTGAAGATTCAAACTTGTGATGTAAACTCCTTTGCAAGCCCAGCTTGACATTGTAAAACCCTCGGCAATTCTCATCGGGTCTGTGGATTAATTATTTGATATGCATTTTGGTATTACATACTTGGATTCTATAGATTCCCTCGACACTTTGATATTAATATACAATGTAATCGTTTTGTTTCTCCAATGTTCGTGCATATCAAATGAGATTCGATGCATACGATATTACTGTTGTAAATGCATGCTAATTCTTAGCTTATCAACATATGCTTGCATTCGTGGTTTTAAAAGCTCCTTGGAAGGAATCGACCTCATCGCATTCTTCCATGATTCGTTTGTAAATTGAAATGGTATACTGTAGTGTGGTTTTGATTCATGCATTAAAAATGTTTAGGGTTGAGGCGTTTAGCCCGCCCATCGTATGCACAAATGAATATGCAAAGCGTCGAAACGTTGTCTCAGTCTCCAGCAATGTTGATCACACTACTGTGTTTACATTTGCATCGTTTGATTAATAAAGTGTGAACTTCGTTTGGCCCGGCATCATTTTCATTTTAATGCATTCAATCTACTATTTAGCAATAGCTGAAAATGCCAGGTTTATAAACAAATGCACAGGTGAATGTTCAGTGTATAATGTCATATATTAATAATGAAACATCCACATTAATGGTCAAACCCTTATCCACTTGAATCATTTGCATTCAACCTTTCGGCACTTCAAATGAATTCAAACAATATGTTTATACATAGATATGGCAACCTAGGTTATGTTTGGGTTGCATAATGCTGTCGGCCATTACATCCACATTATATTAATAATGCACCATATTGTAATGTTTCCATAAGCATTAGTCATTAAATGAAGGATGATAGTTAGGCATATATTTACTCAGAAATATAGCAGTGTATCATTTATTCAATACTCAGCAATTTAAACTCAAATGCCATTTACATGCATAAGGTCGATTATGACCAAATCTGAATAAAATACAAATTCTGTCAACAACCAAATTAGTTCAAATCTATAACAGGTTTGCATTCTAGCATTTTCAGGGTTCATCTTTTTTGCCATAAACTTTAGCATAGATAAATGATTGATAACCATATGTGCTAGGCATGTAAACCTTCAGGTTTACTTGTCTGCCCCATTTACAACATTATGATGCAAAACATAAGATCTTATTTAGATTCTGGAATATATTTAGCATACATCAACCTGCAATATGAAAACATGTCTCAGCAAACCCTAGGTTAGCGCATGATTCATATGATTATTATTTCATATGTTGCATACATTCATAACTATATAGAGGGTCTTAATACTATAAATCTACTGCCATTAGAATGTAGATATGGTCACAGTCAACCCATAACATAAATATTCCAGATCTGTAAAATTATCATAAGATAACTCATAAACAAAGATCTAGTTATCTAGCTAAGATTAATGCTCATAAATAATCAAGAACAATACATATATGGTCAGTTCTGATACATTTACATTTCCATAGTAAATCATATATATTCAGAAACACATATATAAATAGTGTCCAAAACAAATACTCTGCAAGTCAAATTATAAACACTTATCTGAATCTGCTGACCAGTGGAACCAGGCACAAACCTCCCAGCCTTTGACCAACAAGTTCTCCTTGCTCTCAAATCACCCTCGAGTTGAGTTCACAGTCCCCCAGGTAGAGTATTTATTTTAGTTATTCTTAACTTGTCATTTACTGAAGTTATTAAGGATATTTCAAAGGAAATAGGAAACCCAACACCCAACTCAATACTCTTGAGCTCCAGGATGCTCTAGGGGCTTTTAATCCATAGCCATGGAGAGAATCACTATCAAAGTCTATTCAGGTAATCACTATCTGAGTCAGTTTGGTCCTCCCAAATCTGCACTCAATCACTTGGATTCAGGACCAGTTTGGTTGTCCCAAATCTGTCCTTCCTCACCAACATTCATTGTCTCAGGTTTAGGTTTTCCCTTTCCCATTGCTCTTGTGTGTTCATCTCTTGAGATTGTAAATGATGCATAATGAATTATGAGAGTTTCAATAAGTTTTCACCTTTTATTCTCTTAGGGAAATTTTTCTCATTATGTGAATTCTTTTAATTCATTAATCTCTCAATTATTTTCTTTAGGGTTTTCCAATTGTCTCCAATAATAATTTCTTATTATTATTATTAAGTGGGATTTTCCCTCCAACCTTAAGAGACTATGTCTCCCTCTTTTATTGTGGTGGTCCACATGATCAATAGAAACCTCTTTAGCAGATTTCTAACTTTCCTAAGTATAAATGAAATAATACTTAGAAGAAAATATCATAGAGGTTCAATGTCCAAAATAGGGGTATTACATTTCCCCTCCCCTTAATTTTTCACTGTCCTCGGTGTTAAATAGTTTTGCAAAAAAACACAAAGAACATAAACAAAATTCAATCTTTTTCATGGTCTTCATCGAACAGGAAAGGGTATGCTGCCTGCATTTCCCTTTCCATTTCCCAGGTAGCCTCATCAGGCTTGTAGTGCTCCCATTGCAATTTTACCTGAAATATGGTTTGATTCCGAAGTACCACCTCTTTCTGTTCCAGTATGCATATAGGGTTTGTTTGGAAATATCCTTCTGATTCCACCTGAATCACATTCTAGTTCACAATATGCTTAGGATCATATACATACTTTTTTAGCAATGAAAGATGAAACACATCATGTACTTTAAAATGTGTTGGTAAATCTAATTTATAAGCAATAGGTCCTACTCTAGCAAGTATTTGGAAAGGACCAGAAAATCTAGGTGCAAGCTTGGCAACTTTACGCAAAGAACTATTTTTGGCCTTCACTCTTAGAAAGACGTGATCCCCAACTTCGAATTATTTGTTTTCCCTATGCAGATCAGCATAGCTCTTCTTCCTATCTTAGGAAGTTTTCAGATTTGTTCTAACTTTCTGCACAATGTTTTCTAACTCAGTTAACATTTCGGGACCCATCACAATCCGATTTACCAGATCGTCCCAATTCATAGGGGTTTTACACTTTCTGCCACACAACACTTTGAATGGACTCATTCCTGCAGAAGTTTGGTAACCGTTATTATAGGCAAATTCAGCTAAGTGTAGGTAGTTTTCCCGCTGCTTCAGGTTGTCCATGACATACAAGCAAAGCATGTCCTAAAGGACTTGGTTCACCCTTTCAGTTTTTGGATCAGTTTGTGGATGGTAGGGTGTACTAAAACTCAGTTTAGTCCCCAACCCTACAAACAAATATTTCCAAAAGTGTGAGGTGAACTTGGTGTCCCTATCGGATATAATCACCTAGGGAATTCTATGAAGTCGAAATACTTCCTTCATGAAAAAATCTGCAATATTTATTGCCTTAAAAGTGGATTTGACAAGTATGAAGTGTGCTTCCTTAGTCAGCTTATCCACAACAACCATGATTGCATCATGTTGTTTAGCATTTTTAGGCAATCCGGTGATAAAATCCATGGAAATGGTTTCCCACTTCCATTCTGGCACAGGTATGGGCTGCAGCAAACCAACCGGATGCTGATGTTCTATTTTCACCCGCTGATAGTCCATGCATTTAACAATGTATTCAGCAATTTTTGATTTCAGTCTTGGCCAATAATGTTGTTTTTTAACAACAGTCAACATTTCCTGGTAGCCATGATGACCAGAATATGATCTTACGTGAAATTCATCCATAATCAATTGCTTTAAGGCTAGTTGATCCGGTATGTACAACCTGTTTTTGAACAGCAGCAGTCCATCCTTGGACATGCTGAAATCTGTCACTTGTTGTTCTGAATTTTTTGCAATACATTTTTGTCTTATATTCAGATATTTTCGGTCTTTTTTAGCTGTTGTCCGGATATGCTCTATTAAATCAGACTGAAAATTATTAACCGATTCCATCGTTAGTAGATGCATGCGTCTACTAAGTGCGTCAACAATTTTATTTTCCTTACCTTTGATGTGCTGAATTTCAAAGTCAAACTCACTTATGAAGGCCAGCCACCTTGCTTGCCTTCCGTTTAGATTTGGTTGTTCGAAAAGATATTTCAGCCCAATGTGGTCAGTTTTCAACACAAATCTTTTTCCAAGAAGATAGTGTCGCCACATTCGCAAGGCATGAATGATAGCAGCCAACTCTAAATCATGTTGCATAGTTCACTTCATGTGTCTTCAGTTTTCTGGATTCATAACCAATTATTGCTCCATATTGTGTAAGCATGCCTCCCAAACCATCCTTGCATGCATCCGTGCATACAACAAAATCTCCATAAGGATCTATCACATTTAGGATAGGGGCGGAAGTGAGCAACTGTTTCAGCTTTGCGAAACTTGCTTCACACTTGGCTGTTCACATAAATTTTACTTCCTTTGGCTAAAGCGAAGTAATGGGATGGGCTACTTTGTAAAATCCTTCTATAAATTTCCAGTAATACAGAGCCAATCCCATGAAAGAGCAGACATCGCTTACATTTTGGGGTGTAGGCCAGCTCATAATGGCCTCTATCTTGTCGGGATCCACCGAAATACCCTCTGCTAATATAATATGACCAAAATATTGAATTTGGTCCTTATAAAAATCACACTTGGATAACTTGGCATAAAGATGATTTTATCTCAAGACTTGCAGCACTAGCCTTAAGTGTTCTTCATGCTCCTTTTCATTCTTTGAATAGATGAGGATGTCGTCAATAAACACCACAACAAATTTATCCAAGTACTTGCTGAAAACATTTTTCATTAGGCACATAAATGTGGTTGGTGCATTCGTCAAACCGAGTGGAATCACCCCAAACTCGTAATGTCCATAACGAGTTCGGAAAGCTGTTTTGTGCACATCTTCCTCCTAAATACGGATTTGATGATAACCTGATCTTAAATCAATCTTAGAAAAGACAGTGGCACCCCCAACCTGATTGAACAGGTTGTCTATCCTTAGCAAAGGATACCGGTTCTTCATGGTTACCTTGTTCAACTGTCTATAGTCTATGCACAATCGGAATGTGCCATCCTTCTTCCACACAAATATTACCGGTGCTCCCCATGGGGACACACTTGGGCGGATATAACCCTTCTCCAACAGTTCTTGGAATTGTGCTTTCAGCTCAATTATTTTAGGTGTACTCATCCGATACAGTTCCTTAGAGTTTGGCACGGTTCTCGGTGGCAGGTCAATGGTAAAATCCAACTCTCGTCTAGGAGGTAGCTCTGGAATTTCCTTGGGAAATACATCCTTAAACTCTGCCAACACGGGATGCTTTAAGAAATCGGCACTTTCAGTTTTCTTATTTTCTGTCATGTGGACAGCATACAGTTTGCACCCTTTTAGTGCATCCCTTTTTAGTTGGAGAGAAGAAATTTCCCTTAATTTTACTACTCTCATGATCCTTTGGATCTTTTCCTGCTGTCCCACATTGTTAGTAAATGCAACATATTTCTGGTAGCAATCTATAACAGCCCTATGTTTTTCCAACCAATCCATACCGATGAGCACATCGTATGATCCTAATGGAAAAACATTCAAATCTTCACTAGTACAAGATTTATTTAACTGCAAGGGACACTGATTTACCACCTCTGAAACCTTCTATTTAGTCCCTGTTTCCATTTGTACCAACCAATGCTGCGTGTATTTGTTCTTGTTAAGTTTTATTGACACACACAATTTTGGATCTATGTAACTCTTACATGCTCCAAAATCAATTAATATAGACACGGGTGTCCCGAAAATCATACCTTCAACCTCGACACCGAAGCTTGATGTTCAACCTGACGGTTATTCAATGCCGCATCAATTCTTGGACTTCTTGCTATGTCTTGGACCATAGAAGCCTCTTGCAGATTATGCATAGGTTTGCTTATGTCCTTTTTATGAGGACAATCATACCATCAATGATTCTCTCCGTAGCCCCAACACTTGATAGGTGGTTTCGATGGTTTTGGTTCTGGTTTTCTGGTGCCTTCATTATTGAATTTTTTAGTGGGTGGAACAAATTTAGATTGTGGCTTGCTACCCTCAAATTTGTTACTAGAATGTGTCCGCGAACCTTGGTTTCTGAAATGGTTGGGTTTGTGACCCTTTTTCCTTATTTCATATTTATGTTTCTTCTTTTCATTCCACTTCTTGGACACTTCAGCTCGGTTCTGCCACTATTCATAACACAGTCTAGCCTTCCTGAATGCATCTTCCAAGGTATTGGGATCATCGAACTCTATCCGATCCTTGTACCCAAATGGTAAACAATTCAGGAAACGCCGAATTCTGACTTTTTCTTCCTGAATGTATGGAATGTACTTCAGTAGTTCCAGGAATTTATTGATCAGTTCTTCGATGTTTTGTTGTCCCAACTTAAGGTCATATAAATCTTTTACCTTTCCGTCGAAGTACCGTTCAGACAAGTACTTATGTTTGAAGAACGTCGCAAAAGTTTTCCACTTTACTTTCCTCTCCTTGATAGAGTGGGTAAGCTTGAGATCTTCCCACCAAGCTGATGGCTTACCCTGCAGATTGAAAACAACAATTCTAGCCTTAATGAGGCTAGAATAATTGAACATGCATAGGTACTTGTCCATGTCTCGTACCCACAATTCTGCTTCCTCTCCAGTTTTAATTTCTTCGTTAAAAGTAGGAGGCTTGATCTTCCGTAATTATGAATGTAAGTGATATACTTTTCCTGTTTTCTTTTTCTCTTTAGGAATGTACTCTTCATAATCCTCGCCATGTGACTCTTCGTCACTAACATCCATATTAAAGCTAGCAGAATTTCTTGGAGATGTAGATTTGAACTTGGAATTTCTCTTAGTGACTGATTTTTTTGCATGCTGTCCCTCCGGTGTTGGGAGGTGTCTGTTCTCCTTTTCTGTCAGTTTTTGTAGCAGGATAGCATTACTTTCTTGTTGCTCTTCAAAATTCTTAATGTTGTCTTCTTTGATGCTCATTAATTATGCTTTTAGACTTTTCATTGTTTCCAACATCTCGCTGGATGGTGTAGGTCTTGGATAATTTGGATTTCTCCCAAGCCTACTGGTCATCTCTCCGTGATGGTTGGATGTCTCAAAAGCCATTCTGCCTTCTTGGTCTACAGAATTAAATTTTGCCATTTAAAGTTTCAGCTACTCTGCTGTCTATGTGTGGCCAATCAGCTGTTTGTTAGACTTAAAAAAAATTAGGTAATTAATTAAAAAACATTACAGGCAGTATGTTGTAGGAAACATATTTAAGCATTTTTTTTAAACAGATTAAAAGCATTTAAAAACATTTAAAAGAACAACATACACGTAATGAACTTAAGGTCCTAGTGTAGTGACCGTGCTCTGATACCAAGTTGTCATGTCTCCTCTTACCCAATTTTATTTTTGAATGGGCCCACGGCCCTTCAATACTGTTTGCAGTTACACCACTAAGTAATAATTATACTTACTAAAATATATCAGAATCATAACAAATTATGTAAAGCTGTCAGACATTGCTCGTCGTGGTTCTTTATCGAAGTGCTATAGTCCTTCAGACTATACGCACCCTTACATTTTTAGTGTCATGACACAGACGTGTTAGACCAAATGTGTGTGACATAGAGGTACTTCATGCCGACATGATGACACAACTACCTATCTGCACTAAAGGTGTAACACTCTATGACATGCCTAAGTAGTACCCATACATTACTTAGTCTATAGACTTGTACATATGCAAACATTAAAAAGAATGATGCTCCAGAACTGGAATCCTTTCTAGCTCACTCATCCTATACCACAAACTATAAGTATTTAATGCTAAGCTTAGGTGTACCATTCAGAATTATTATCATCATTAATGCTTGAATGGACTTAGCCAGAACTCTCCTCTTGGAGTACATGCACATTGATTACATAAACTTGTCAATACTTACACATTAATTTATATTAATGATTTACATTAATTTATATTAATAATTTACATTAATATAATACTCATATAGGTTAATGTGCTATTGTAGGGACCCCCATTTTGGGTCCCCAAAAAAGACTTCCAAAATAGAACTTACATCATATGCAAAATAATAAAAACTTGAAAATCAAATATAACCATAAAATCAAAATTACATAAACTCAACTAGTACATGAAAATGGAACATTATACCTTTCGGCAGTAGTTGAGCACTCCATTAACGAAGTACTTGTATGTATGGTCGTCGATCTTCCCCGAGCTGCTTCCAGCCTTGTCAATTTTACCAAGAGACGCCTCAATTGACCACCCTACCATATCGGGGCTACTCTCCTTCACCCCGAACCCTCAAGCTAATGGGGTCGTAAGAAAACACTAGCAAGCTTCCCGACGGGATCTCCCAATCCCCGGTCTAGCTAATCCCAACTCACAAGAATCATAACATAATCCGATATTATCATGCCCATCCAGCATTAGGGAGCAAGAGATGTCTTTTTCTCCTTCTCCTCCATCATTATATAGTAAAAGCCTATGTGCCATGTGTCTGTCCATGCACATATTTATTTTAATTTATTAATTTAATTACAATTATTCTCAATTACAAGTGTCTCATTATTTTTACTGTGCACCTAATTCCCTAAATCAGTGGGAGTTGGGTGTAGAAGAGTCATACTTCTATTTTGGTTCTCATTTAGTTTAACTTACTACCTTCTAGTAAACTAGTTGTTTTTATTTATTTAATTTCTTTTAAATAAAACTTATAAAAGAAAATTTGTTTCTTTTATTTAATATAATCTAATTCCATTAAAAGTTTAAAAGATTTAAAAAGGTTTATAAAAGATTTATATATTTTTTTTTATTTTTTTTTAACTTTTATTCTTTAATAAAATATTCTCACTCTAATGTTTTAAACTTCCAATAATATTTATTTGTAGATAAAACTTTTATAGAATACTTTAGTTTAGTTTTTATTTTTCTTCTTTCCAAAAAGTAGGAAAATAAAATAAATAAACTAAACTAAATGTTTTTGTCTTAATTCCTTTTTCATTTATATTTTCTTCTTTTCTCTTGAAAATAAAATACTGAATATTATTTTATTGCAATTGTCTTTTAATTTAAAATCACTTGAATTTATCTTTTGGTAAAGTTTCAGTTTCTTCATATGTTAAATAACATTATCTTTTTCTTGTCTAGGTGCCTCTTCAGCGGGCCCTTCCGGCAGTTCCAGTTATTTCTTCTTATGGGGAGCACTGTGTAGCGATCGGGAGTCATTAACGCGATCGCTCAACTACGCTTATTGGAGACTAAGGGATGTTGAGGGATAAGGCTCTCCTTATCGCGCGCCCCTCAACTCGTCGTACGCAACCAAATCATTATGGCCTTGCCCGTATGGCACACGCCTCCCTGGGTGAGCTAAAACGGATTCACCTGTGTGTGGATTGCTAATTCAGGGTCGACAGTTAGTCGCCGTACCCCTATGTGTTCTTTCCATTCTTATGACCCCTATAATTCCATTGTGGGTCAGTCGGTAAATCGTCTTACCTGCCACTGCACACACTCAAGCGCACATTAGTAGTGCTGCACTATAAAATATTTTCATCATTCTTTTCAGTATTTGAGTCAGTCGAGTCTACTAAATATTCATCATTTTAACATCATGCTTCGGCCAGTCGAGCATGTTCATCATTCACTGATTTATCTCAGTCAATCGAGTATAAAAATAATCATCATTTTCATTTCAAGCATTTTCAACATTCATCATTTCTTCATTCTAAAGTATTTTCATCATTTATCATTTTCTCATGATAATTTTCAAAGTAAGTTTCCATGATCTAAGTTTTATAAAACCTGGTCACTTCAAAACTAGTGTCCTCATTAGTCTAATCAGTTTAAGTACCGAGGCTGGCATTAGATATACCCCCTCTTATTAAAAAATTCGTCCCGAAGTTAAGTCTCATGTACTTCCATGGTGAGTTTTCTCTTTCTTTCGACATTCTTTTCTTCAACATAACCACAATTTCATTTCCTCTTTTCTACCATCATATAAGTATACCTCTCATAATTGACAATATACTAAATTATACCTTTCATATTGTAGTGTTGGGTAAAATATATGCTATCTAATTCAACATTTAAATTGTCAACCCGGGACAGGAGCTGATGAGATGCAAATGCGCTAACATGTAACTATATGACTTTAAACTACATGTGTGACTTTCATAATTCAAATGCAAGAATTTATTCTATCTATGAAAACATGAAACTGATTAACGAATGAAACTATCAAAACTGAAATAACTTGGAAAGTGAAATTATTAACGTTTTACTTAAAAATAAACTATCTAGGAATAAGACTAATAAATTCTGAAACAATAACTAATTAGCAAATTAGATATGAAGAACTTAACTTTGGAAGAAGGTTAAGAAGAAGATTAAGGAAGATAATATGGAAGTAGGAAATAATGACAAAACTTAATTAAAAATTCTATGTAACATGAAACTGTTAATTAGAAGCAAGAAGCATTATATTTAAAAAGCAGAAGAAACTGGATTCTGAAAAAGCATGAAACAATGCAGAAAGTGTAAAGGTCCGAATGACGATCCAAATGCTTGTCCGAATGACAGTCCGAATTCCAGTTCGAATGGAATAAAACGATTTAAACTAAAGAAAAGAAGAATTTTAGATGACTTTAATTACCGGCTGGCTGATGCATATGATCCTACAGTGCAAAGGAAGCAATAGGTTGATTAATTAGAAGCTAAACTAACAAGAAAACTATTTATATTAATCATTCTCTAAAGAAGATGAACTATTTCTATGATATGCTAAAACAAGACTGATGATGGAAGATAGAAGTAACCTATAGCTATAGGAAGAAAAGTTAACAGAGAGAGAGAAGCTAATGAAACTAATTCTAACTATAACAAAACTTGAAATAATATCTAACTAAGGATTATGAAAAAAACTGAAAACACTATGCTTGGTCGACCGATCCTAATTCTAAACAATGAACTCTGTTAGCAGCAAAATGCAGAACTTAACCTACTTATGAATCTGGATTCAAAATATTACAGTAAATAAATTCTAGCTATCTATAAATTAAGAATTTGAATGTAAAATAAGCAAACTAAGCATATCTAAGCAAGCTAACTAAACTAAGCACACTAAACATAAAGCAAACTAAGCATGCTAAACATGAAACAAACTAAAATTTAACAAAGTCTATGATAATATTTTAAACAAAATTAAGTTATTCTATGTTCTAGGCATAAAAGGAAATGAAAGTAGATCATTAACTACCCAAATCATGAACACAAAGACAACTACTCTGCTTTGCATCCAAATCAGAATTATTTCTTATTACACAGTTAAAACATATTCTGAATGTAAGTGGTTTTCATCATAATTAAAAACTAAAATAGCTAATATATGTGTTAATGTGAAATGGATTATAAAATATTGAAAGTGTTAAATATGAATTCGGATCCAAACTAATTGCAAAACATAACAAAGCGCTGAAAAAGCAACCTCTACTCTGGCTAATTATTTCTGCGTAAAACAAAATACTAGCAATTCTGGAAATGACTGTAAATTCTGGAAAATTATGTCTAAGTTCGAATGACCGGCCAAATGGAATCTGAAGGCAAACATTGCATAAAAACACAGGAAAATTATATACTGTAAACAACAGAGTGTCACCCATAGGAAAACAAACTACATGCACACAAAAACAAAATGACTTTTCTGCACAAAAGAAGCAAAACGAAATGGATCATTTGCACAAAAGAAACAAAAACGAAATGGATTATCTGCACAAAAGAAACAAAAATGAATTATATGAACAAGGAATTCCGTTGTTGCTGAGGGGCCCTTCTCAAGAACAGAGGATATCCCACACTAAACTGGAAATGAAATTAACAACTCAACAGAGCTCTTGTATTAATATCAGAAGCAAAGTTTACAAACATTTTTCTGTCCTTGTATCTCCCCCTTGGGCATCTTTATATAGATTTTTACAAAGGAGAGTAGGTCAACCCTTTCAGTGTTGACCTCTCTAAAAATAGCAAGTCTTTACAGCTGGAGAAACAACCCACTAAAACAGGAACCGACTCAGAAACGGCTAATCCACGTTTTTCGTTTTCTGGGTAAGTTGGCTTCAAGGAACCACGTATTTCTCTCAAACGGCTTGGAATTTTGGTGATCTTCCTCCTAATGACCAAAATGGGCCCATTCCGCACAAAACCCATGTTTCCAAACTTACGATTTCGCCTTCATTTTCCCAGGAATCAAGCCCGAAATTTACTGTCTGTTAAAACACGTTTTTAACAGAAATCCGAATGAAGGTCTGAATGGGCATCCGAATGACCTATAACTGAAATTAGTTTCACGAATCCGGATTCTAAACAGATTTTCTATTGGGTTGTTGGCCACATTGACACCTGGGTGCTTGAATCCTATTGGCTGAGCTGGGTTCTAGATTCTTGTTGGTTTCCAACTTCACATGATCTTTCTTCATTCTCGTGTGTGAGTTAATTTCCATATTCACAACCTATTCATGTAAAAGGAACGGTTTTATTAAATCATGGCTTTCATATGATAAATGGAATGTTTGAAACGTAAAAGAAATGTATTAAAGTAAATAAACCATAGCATGAGGTGGCTTAAACATATGTGCTCTTTTTTAAAAGACATAAAACAATGCCAACGTAACTCCTTTCAAAAGGCATTTCCAAATATTTAATTCAATGGTTTTTAAATAAATTTATTTAAATGTTTTTTTTTATATTTTAAAAATATATTTAATAACCTTTTAGCTTTTAGCATTTTGTTTATTTATTAATTTTTAACATTTATTATTTATTAATTTTGTCTATGAACTCATGCTTTTCATTTTCATATTGTATCAAATTACAGTAATAGGTCGGGAAATTAATGTAGATAAAATCATTATAAATGACAATTTCAGAGCCCAACATGTAGCAATCCCCACAGCAATTCTCCCTTGACATCCCTAATTGTAACTGGGATTGAAATCGTCTACGACAAATTCTTAACCATTCCTAAACCAATATTACATGCAACCTCTCTCTTCTCATAATCCCAAGTATAATTAATTCCCATGAAGTCATCGTCTTGACTTAGAAAATAAGCATTTACAACCAATTGATAAAATTCTTGACGCAAAACCCTTCATCAAAAGTATACGAACCCTGATTCGATGATTGAGTTTTAAATCGAGTATATAGTTGTAGCTGCGACTGATTCGACTGTCTGAATCCAACCTTGACGAAGATACTGACAGTCCCTGATAGAATTGAAGAGTCAGGTGCCCTCAAGGCTCGCTTGGCTCTGATACCAAATGTAGGGACCCCCATTTCGGGTCCCCCAAAAAGACTTCCAAAATAGAACTTACATCATATGCAAATTAATAAAAACTTGAAAATCAAATATAACCATAAAATAAAAATTACATAAACTCAACTAGTACATGAAAATGGAACATTATACCTTTCGACGGTAGTTGAGCACTCCGTTGACGAATTCCTTGTATGTATGGTCGTCGATCTTCCTCAAGCCGCTTCTAGCCTTGTCAATTTTACCAAGAGACCCCTCGGTTGACCACCCTAACGTATCGAGGCTACTCTTCTTCACCCGGAACCTCCGAGCTAATGGGTTCGTAAGAACACACTAGCAAGCTTCTCGACGGGATCTCCCAATCCCTGGTCTAGCTAATCCCAACTCATAAGAATCATAACATAATCCGAGATTATCATGTCCATCCAACATTAGGGAGCAAGAAATATCTTTTTCTCCTTCTCCTCCCTCATTATACAGTAAAAGCCTGTGTGCCATGTGTCTATCCATGCACATATTTATTTTAATTGATTAATTTAATTACAATTATTCTCAATTACAAGTCTCTCATTATCTTTAGTGTGCACCTAATTCCCTAAATCAGTGGGAGTTAGGTGTAGAAGAGTCCTACTTCTATTTTGGTTCTCATTCAGTTTACTTACTAACCTAGAAAAGAAAATGTTGCTAGTACATTTTATTAGGGTTCATTTTAAAGGCTACTTGCTTACTCAAAAAGGTAGTGGGTGTGTGAGGGTGGTTATAATAGAGATAGAATACTGAAATGAAATGTTTACCACTAAACAAATCTTTTCTTTTCAATGCAAGTCTTAAAGATACGATCTAAAATGCATTTGCAAATGCAATTTTTAGTCTTTTGAATGCAAAAAAGTAAAAATAAAGTCTAAATGTACAAAATTAAACTCAAAACCTAAGAATGCAACTAGTAAAACAAATAAATATGCAAAAGAAAACTTCTTATTTTGATGCAAAGCACTCTTAAATCTTTTAAGACACTTGCAAGGTACTCTATTCAAATAATAAATCAAAATGTTTTATGCTTTCAAAGGTGAGAAACAAAACTGAATTTCAAGGTAACCTACTATCAAAGCAAAAGCAAAGAACTTTCAGGTTTCCTTATTGAAACAGTAAAAGCTACCAATATGACTTTCAGATTCTTTATTTATGTAAGCATGCCAACCATTGGGAAAAGCATACGAAAAATACTTTTAGACCCAAACAAAGCAAATGACCTACAAAGAAGTATGGTTTGGTAAATTCAGGCCTGCACATAAACAATGTCGTCAAGGTCCTGAACAGCAGCAAAGACAATTGAGCTTTCACTACAAAAAGAAAACTAAAAGCATAAGGGAGGATAAGAAACCAATCTAAAGAGAAATTTCACTCAAATAGATACAAACAGGGTCAAGTAGACTCACCAGGTTTCAATCCAGTGGAAATGGAGCAAGCAGGTTCAGTCAGACTCAAATTAGGGTACAAAACACCAAACTAGTCCACCCCCAACTTGGGTCCACAAGCCCCAAAACTTTCCAAACAATCCCAAATTGATCAAACAAGGTTCTAATCATGAACATAGGATCAGTACAAGGATAGGAGACCACTTACAGTGGTTTAACTCAGACCTAGGGTCATTGGGGACCCCAAAAAATGCAGCCATAACCCCCCAAAACAGGTCAAAACCCAAAAAACTCAATCCCAGAATGCGTGCACTACTGTATATGAGGAAGACCAGTTCACACAATAGGGGAATGCGCTATTTTGCTTCACAATAGGGGAATGCGCTACTGTTCTTTACAATAGTAGCGCACATGTGGGAAAAGTTCAAAATATAGGGCAAAAACCCCCCAACTTGGGTCCACAAGGGTTTGCAAGGGCTAGGAAGGGTCTGTAAGAGCCAAGGAGGGTCAAACAAAGCCTAATAATTGATTCTAATCAAGAAATTGAACAAAGAACTTAAAACAAAACTAAATAAATGACCTTGGATACCCCTAAGCAGATAGGCTTTCCCCAGCGGAGTCGCCATTCTGTTGTGAGGAAAATGCACCTGTAGTTCAGGGGAGAAACTACCAACTTACAGGTATGAAAGATAGACCTACAAATGTTCTGCAAGTGCAACTAGTAAGCAAAGATATTTAAGATTAGAAAGGTGAGTACCTTATTAAGAAAGTTGATCCAAGCTTTCCCTTCCTTGCTCTTCAATGCTATCCAGTATCACAATGCCCACACCTGCAAAACAACTTGATACCTTTCTCAAATACATTTGACTACATATATAAGACTGATATCCATGACATAATAAGACATCAAACTATAATCAAACAGTAATCAAATCTAAGACACACATAAATAGGTCATCTTTGGAAAGGAAAGAACGTCTAATCTTTATTAATGATGGAAGCAAGTACATCAAATTATACCTTCCTTCAAGCTTGGCACTTCACAAAACCTAGATTCAAGGTCTCCTGCTTCTGTTCTCCAAGGATCCCAACCTCTAATCATATGTGCTAGGGTTTATCAGAAACTGAGGCACAAGAGAGGGGGATGAGGGTCTCCATTCCTCCAGCATAACCTTGTTATAGGCTTGGTCCCCTCACATTGCCCTTCTACCTTCCTTATATAGTCAATGAAGGAGAGGAAAAGTAGTTATAACTGATCAGGAGGTTGCCAAACCAACTCATTTCAACCAAAATTCGAGATTTTGACTAGTTTAGGAAAGTGCCCTACTCTTCCTACTGCAAATCAGCGCATTTCTCAAGGTGTGCGCTACTTTATTGAAGTGGAGTTACATATTTTCCAAGGTGTGCGCTACTTTATTGAAGTGGAGTTACATATTTTCCAAGGTGTGCGCTACTTTATTGAAGTGGAGTCGCGCACACATCCTAGTATGCCCTACTCTATGCATAGGAAACCAATGTTTTTGGAGAAAAATGGCCAAAAACAAGGTTTTTTGATATTTTCAGGAGATGGTTTGGTCTAGAAAAATTTTCCTAAGGGTTATAACCATCAAATGGGCCAGGAGTGAGGTAATTTCAACCATTTTTAGTGTCCCAAATGACCCTTCAATCCACAAGTGTCTTGTTGTGTGACTAAACCTGATCGCAAGAAGTGTCGTCATGCGACCAAGCGATGCAAGTGTTGTCTGCTGTGAATATTTAATTAATAGTATTATTTATAAATGAATAGCTTATTAGGTTACTAGTGAAAGGGCGTAAACCTTCACTATCCTTCATCAAGCCCTATAAAGGCGATCTTATTGTAATTTTATAAGCATCATCTAATATATTATCATTTTATCTTTCAATATGAGAGTCGGATTCGACTATTAACATCCAACCGGATACGGTTGCTAATCCAACCAGATACGGTTGCTGCATTTGGTATTAGAGCTTTCGCTCCTCCCCTAAGAGCTCGAATTTGGCTCTTTGTTCTCAACACCCTGTTCATTCCTCTCGCTCCTCCTTGGTAGCTCCCCCCTCATCCCCTCACGCATTCCTTCCATGTACCACCCTTCCCATTTGCATCCATTCCACGCAGTCTTCCCATCGCTTACGCTCCTCCACGCTCTCCCTTATTATCCCTCGTACCAAATCCCACTCCATTCCATTCAGCCCTTGCGCTAACACCCCACTCCCTATTGCCACACCCTTCCACCTGCGCACCCTTCTTCCACCTACTTCACTCTCCCACCTTCGCTCAGTTCTCTCTCTCCTTCCACCATGACACCACTCTGATCTCCAATTCCTCCCTCTCCAAACACTTTCGTCGCGTCCAACCATCCCTACTTCGCCCTCTCCCTCCAACACTCCATGTCCTCCTGCCTCTTCCCTTCACCTCATCCACCTTCCACCTCGTCCGCCCTCCTCTTCCCTTCTGCGCTTACTCCACCTTGTCCGCCCTTCGCCTCCATCTGCAACCAACCACCGAGCCTCACTCCTCCACCATCACACACTTCATTAGTCCAGTGCACCTACCCATTCCTCCTTTGTGTGTGCTTGCCCCTCCTCCCATCCCCAATCTTCCACACACCTTCCACGCTAACAGGCTTCTCTCCGCAGCCTGCAACCTGTGTGTTATCACTCCTCACACCCGCCAACACCCTGCACACTCCAACCATCCCTGCATCCTCTGCTTCCGCTCCACTGTCTCCACTCTTTTATCCCATCACTCGTCCATCTGCTCCTCCCGCACATCCATCACGGTGAACCCTAATTTTAATAAAAATTAAATATTATATTAATATTTAATTTTGTTAAAAGTTACAATCCCAAAGTATAAAAATAAAATATTATATTTAATATTATAAAATTTGTTTGAAAAAAAAAAAACTATATACAAAATATTATATAGTTTATGAAAAAATAATAATAATAATAATTAATTAATATATTATTATTCAAAATTTCACCTAAAAGGGCCAAAATAACGTTCAATAAACGTCCATGGCATCTTATAGTAAGAGTGACGAGTTCATAGATCTCCTTGACGAAATCCTTAAAGACATAAATGAAATAAAGAAAACTATGGACGAAACATTTAAAGTAAATGTAGATGGAGGTGAAAATCACGTAGAAGAAGCCACCCACGTTGATGAAAAAAAAGAAGATAGAGTAGGCCAGTATGTCACAATCACAAACACACGAAGGACTAATATCATCACAAAGATGGCTATAAAGAACATCAAGGGAAGCAACTATAATATCTATCAGACACAAGATAAGACCGATGCTCTTATGAGCATTATAAGCACAAGGAGCTCGTTCAAGGGAACTAACAAAAAATGTAGAACTAGCGTAAACGAAACTTCACCAAGTTCGTACCTATTGCAAATATCAAGACATAATAATCAAAATGAGGCAATGGCCATAATCAAAATCGCACCTTTCAAGTCATCAGTGTGACATAGAGCCATAATAAAAGATGACATTAGGGAAATACTCAAGCTTTGAGGACAAAGCTTTCCTAAGGGGAAGCCAATGTTGTGAATATTTAATTAATAGTATTATTTATAAATTAATAGATTATTAGGTTATTAGTGAAAGGGCGTAACCCTTCACTATGCTTCCTCAAGCCCTATAAAGGTGAACTTATTGTAATTTTATAAGCATCATCTAATATATTATCATTTTATCTTTCAATATGAGAGTCGGATTCGACTATTAACATCCAACTGGATACGGTTGTTGCATCGTCACGGACAGAGAAGTGTCATTTTAAGCTATAACAGTTCCCACAGATGGATCATGTTCCTCTGCTCTATGTCAGTTTCGCTGATGGCGCAAGTAGACGGTCTCCAAGCCTCGCCTCTGTAGCTTGGGTATTGTATTCCCCCTCACACGAGTTGATCAACCTAGACGGAGTGTGTATTGGTGCTGCCACTAATAACTAGGTTGAGTACGATGATGTGACCGGTCTCTTGATCATTTCCCTCTAGTTGGGAATTAGTCACCTTTGTGTTTTTCTTGACTCCCATCTCCTTTTCACCCAGCTTAAAAAATTTTACCAGGTACGGGATCCTTGCCTTCTTAGAAAATTCCTGCACACAAAACAACTAACTAAACAATTTGAGTTCATTACATTCATCCATGTCCCACGAAGTCAGAATAGTGTTGCAAAAAAAATGGCTAACATTATTCTAGAATGGCATATAAATAAAAAAATATAGGAAGTAAACCATAAAAATGCACACATATACATCATATAGGCATACATCATCATAAAAAAAGGCTCATCATAATAATAAACTGCATCCATGTGCATATATATATCGTCAAAATGTCATAGTGTTTTAACATAATCATCAATGCATTGAGGATTCCCATTGCATTAGGGGGAAGTTCCATCAACTGCCTAGTCATATGAGTCATCTTTGTCGTCCTCATCGTCATCCTCATCCTAGTCCTCGTCCTCATCGTCCTCTTCCTCTTCCTCCTCCTCCTCATCTAACTCAATCTCCTCCTCATAAGGGGCATCACCCCATTCCATGGCCCTCACTGCCTCAACTGCCATTACAATCCATCAAATCACTAGTCTCCACTCCCATGGAGCATCGTAGAAAACGTCGATCAATTCCTAGTCCAAATGATACCATCCTTCATCCACCAATCCATATATTAAGTAGTCACTACCCACATGCTGCATCTCCAAATTCGTTGAAGCATTCCACTGACAATGGTACCCACAACCAGGAAAATACACTCCCTCTAATCGACCCCTACGCACTCGGTACTCTATTGGAGACCGTGACCCCACATATGCACACATAAGCACATCATCAGTATCGGTATCATAACAAGCCTCTAGCTATAATATATGCTATGAAGTGTAAACAACATGATACTGCAAGTAAGTAGAATCATACCATCTAGTGCCCATGCCTGGCCAAGTGGTCATGGTAGCTCTGCATCCCCCCGGTAGTCCATCCCTACATATAGGTATTCCTCGATCACCACTGGTAGCTGCCACCACTGCGTAAATAAATCTCATGTAAAGAACCGACCCACCAATCCCCCACCACTGTGTCATGTCCCAAATTTTGCATTGGGTCACAATGGCCTAATCCCATTGGCCATATTCATGAGAGTTTGTCAAATTGATGTTAAGGGTCAAATAATTGCCATGGAAGAAAAATTACTAGTTCCCTAGGTTGGGGGGTGGAGGCATTGGGATTTGAAAGAAGAGGCATAATAAATGATGTGTGGACATTAGAATAGCATAAATGTTTAATAAAGGAGCTAAATAAATATATACAAGTGAAAATCAAAGTGGCATTTGATCATGAAGACACATGGAGGAAGTGGAACCCACACAAGCTAGATTTTCTATGCCACATGGAATCCTCCTATTTTCAATTCGAATCCATGAGAAGTCCAATGTTATTGGGATGATTTGGAAGGGAATAATACTTGGCATGAGTCAATGAGGTTGAAATGTATAGGAAGTGTTGATGTATATGTAACTTTGGAATGTATTTCATATATATATATATATATATATATTGTACTCCTATAGAGATGTATTATTCCTCTATACGGAAGTGTCGTCATTTGTATTGAAAAGTGTCGCAAGTGTGTTAACTTGCCGATGGGTTATTAGACCACCTTGTAAGGGGTCGGCCCAGATTAATGTAACATGAGGTTATTGTGCTAATCTAGACAATTCGGCCCCATAAGTTTATTGGGCAGTCAGGACAAGTATAAATAGAGATCTCCCGATCTCTATTTGGATCACTTCAGAACTCACTCTTCCTTCACTTGGAAAGTGGCGCACATGTGAGGAGGAGGATCAGCTGCTAGGAGGAGTCTATCTCTGTGTACTTGGGTTGTACTTGGGTTGTACTTTGGTTGTATCATTTCTCTATCTATCTTTGAGGAAGTTGTGGGGTTTTTCACCTTAGGGTTTTCCCCACAGAAACTCTGTGTGTCTATTGTCTCTTATGTTTGCTTCTTGTGATGATTGACATGCTTGCTATGATTGATATGCATTGATATACTGTACATGTTATTCTCTCAGCAAAGATCCTAGAGTATGTTGAATTAATGCTCAAAATTTAACATGGTATCAGAGCTAACCTAAGAAGAAGACATTGTGCAGTGACGGAAACCAAGGTTTCTTGTTTATTGGGTTTGTCTCCACAGATTTTGGAAAAGCAATATAATAGATTGAATCTCCTCAGCAAGGTGAATCTATATGTCCAATCAGAATCCAATTCTGAGCACTTTCAGCTTTGGCCCTAAACATTAGGGTTTCCACAAAAATAGGAATTTCTGAAATCTAAAGACATAGCTGGAAGCTCCTTGGAAAAATCGAAGTTTAGAGCTTTGGATCGAGATTTTTGGCTAGGTAAATCTTCGGGAAACTCAAACCCTAATTTAGGGTCCTCCCTAGTGAACTTGGGAAGACTAAAAGGTAGTTCTAAAGGGTGAAGCTTTGCAGATCTCAAATTCTGAATACACCAGGCTGATCAGCTCATCAAGGCGCATCTTTCTATCCTTTCGTTCATAGACTTAGGTTGTGTATTATGCATATTAGAATAATTGCATTGATGAACAAGATACTACTAATATGAAAGTAATGGGTAAGTGGCCTATGGTACTGTACAACATTCCATTGCTACTTATCCAGAATGAAACCTCTTTGCTGACATGTTGGGAGTTGTGCACACTCTTAACAATGTTCTGGTAGAGATTGGAAGGCATCTAGAAAGTTATGGGATATGGATAAATGTTGTATTGAAGCATTCGCTAAAATAGTTGCATGATTGTATGACATATATTCTTATGTGTAATATTTTGTTATGAAACTATGAGATGTTTCTAATCATGCAATTTAACTTGTCTTGTAGGAAAGATCGTATACCATCACCTACAAAAGAAGGACTACAACATTTGTTCCAGCAACAAAGTTATCTATTGAAGATATTAAAGATATTGAAGATATTGAAGTTCCCAGGATCTGGGATGAAGTAATGAAAGAATGCCATGATCCGTCAATAATGAAGAATGATGTTTGGGATGTTGTACTAGGACCTGAAGGGAAGTATGTTGTGACTTCCAAATGGATCTACAAAATCAAGCATGTTGCAGATGGAAACATAGAGAAATACAAGGCAAAATTTGTAGCTCGTGGCTTCTCTCAAAAAGAGGGAATAGATTATGAAGAAACTTTTTCTCCTGTAGCTAGGTAAACTTCCATCAAATCAGTACTTGCTCTAGCTGCAGCGATGAAATGGAAGATACACCATATGGATGTCAAGACTGCTTTCTTGAATGGTGTAGTTGAAGAGGAAGTGTATGTGGAGCAGCCACTCGGGTCTGAGACACATGACCGAGAGTCACATGTGTGCAAACTGAAGAAATCCCTTTATGGTTTCAAACAGGAAACCAGGACCTGGTATGGCAGGATAGATGGCTTTCTATCCAGTTTGGGCTTTACCAAGAGTAAAGAGGATTCCAACCTTTACTACAAGGTTGAGGAAGGCAATCCAGTGATACTACTTTTGTATGTCGATAACTTGTTTATTACAGTTGAGGATAGATTGATTGCCGACACGCAGCGGAAGCTTGCTGCCGAGTTCGAGATGAATAAATTGCGGATGATGCACTACTTTCTAGGCATGGAGGTGTTGCAGAATGCAGATGGAATATTCCTTGGACAAGGGAAGTTTGTAGTAGAGATCCTTAAGAGGTTCGAGATGATGGACTGCAAGGCCATGGCCACACCTATGGAATTGAAGCTAAAGCTTATGTGTGATTCTTCTTCTAAGCCAGTTGATGTCTCTATGTATGGTCAAATGATTGGGTCCTTGATGTAACTAATGAACACGAGACTAGATATTTGCTTTGCGGTGAACACATTGAACCAATTCCTGACGGATTCAAGGAGTGTTCACCTGGTTGCTGTAAAGCATATTCTGAGGTACTTGAAGGGTACAGTTGATTATGGGATCAAGTATGGTGTGAATCAAAAGTTTAGCCCACAGGGTTATGTTGATTCAGATTGGGCAGGCAGTGCTACATATAGGAAGAGCACTTATGGGTGTTGCTTCAGTATGGAATCAGGTGTGATCTCTTGGTTTAGCAGGAAGCAATCCTACGTAGCACTGAGTACAGCCGAGGCAGAGTATGTTGCAGCCTGTTCGGCTAGTTGTGAGGTAGTATGGTTGAGGAAGCTACAGTCTGAGTTATTTGATCTACCGTTGGAGGATACTGGTATATTTTGTGACAACCAGAGTTGTGTGAAGCTATCTAAGAACTCAGTGTCCCATGATAGGTCGAAACACATAGAGATCAAATATCACTATATCAAAGATATGGTGCAGAGGGGAGAAGTGAAGCTCCTGTATGTTGCGACGGATGAGCAGATTGCAGATGTGTTGATGAAGCCACAAGCCAAAGTGAAGTTTGAGTACTTCAGAGAGAGGCTTGGTGTTCTTCAGATCGACGACACTTCGAAGAAGAAGTGATGGATACATTTGCGATAGCCATTCCTAGCATGGTGGAAGGGGGATCCTTCACATGGCTGTGGATGTAACTGCTCGATGATGTTCTAGTTTCTTCTCTGTATGATCAGTTGGATCATTTACATTTGTATGTATGTGTATGCATCATGTTGGATGCTGGATATGTTCAATTGGATCATTTATGTATGTACACATCATGCTGGATGCTGGATATGATCAGTTGGATCATTTATGTATGTATGCATCATGTTGGATGCTTGGACCATGTATCTGTTTATGTATCTGGTGGATACGTTTTATGATCAGGTAGATCATGTATGTTGATATGTATCAGGCAGATACATTGTGTGGATCATGTATCTATGTATGTATCAGGTGGATACATTGTGTATGGTGATATGTATCAGGTAGATACTTGGTATGCATCAGGTAGAGACATTGTATTATCAGGATGATCATGGATGACAAGCATCTCCAGATGACATGCATTAGGACGATGCAGTGATGATGATCAAGATGATCATGTGTACATCAGGATGATGTATGAAGAGTATCAGGTTGATACTCTATGGCCGTGGACAGGTTGTGCAGATGAGCATGTAAGTAGACCTAGGAGATCTGGACAGGATGAAAAATGCCTCAGATGCTCTTTTGAGGCATTGCTCTGGGAAGACATGTAAGTAGACCTAGGAGATCTAGACAGGATGAAAAAGGCCTCAGATGCTCTTTCGAGGCATTGTCCTATGGCATGTAAGTGGACCTGGGATATCTGGACAGGATGAAAAAGGATTCAGATGCTCTTTCGAGGCATTGCCATGACCACATGTAATATGCTCCTAGGAGATCTGATAGGTAAAGACGTGTGCTCGTAATAACCTGGGATGCTTCAGCCAGGTTTTGTGGTGGACCACATGTAATGTGCTCCTGGGAGATCCGATAGGTAGAGTTGTGTGCTCGTAACAGCCTAGGATGCTTCAGCCAGGTTTTGTGGTGAGATCACATGTAATGTGCTCCTGGGAGATTCGACAGGTAGAGCTGTGTGCTCGTAACAGCGTGGGATGTTTCAGCCAGGTTTTGTGATGGGTCACATGTAATGTGCTCCTAGGAGATCCGACAGGTAGAGCTGTGTGCTTGTAACAGCCTGGGATGCTGCAGCCAGGTTTTGTGACACACGTAATAAGACCTGAGGATTCTACAATATGGCCAGTGATGATGAAGACCTATAGGTGGCGGGATTACATCCAGTATGAAAAAGGACTGGCTCTGTAGAACTTCCTATGACCTCTAGATTCAGAGATTGATTAAGATAGCAGTAGCAATGACGATGACAATGATTCGAGGACGATGATTTGCTGATGATGATCCAGAGAAGAAGACTTGTGGTAGCAGATCTGTGTCGAGAAATACCTTCCTAGTTAAGAGGGATTTTTTATGTATATGTAACTTCGGAATGTATTTCATATATATATTTATTGTACTCCTATAGAGATGTATTATTCCTCTATATAGAAGTGTCGTCATTTGTATTGACAAGTGTCACAAGTGTGTTAACTTGCCGATGGGTTATTAGACCACCTTATAAGGGTTTGGACCGGATTAATGTAACATGAGGTTATTGTGCTAAGCTAGACAAGTCGGCCCCATAAGTTTATTGGTCAGTCAAGACAAGTATAAATAGAGATCTCCTGATCTCTATTTGGATCACTTCAGAACCCACTCTTCCTTCACTTGGAAAGTGGCTCACATGTGAGGAGGACGATCAGCTGCTAGGAGGATTCTATCTGTGTGTACTTGGGTTGTACTTTGGTTGTATCATTGCTCTATCTATCTATGAGGAAGTTGTGGGTTTTTTCACCTTAGGGTTTTCCCCATGGAAACTCTATGTGTCTATTGTCTCTTATGTTTGCTTCTTGTGATGATTGACATGCTTGCTATGATTGATATGCATTGATATACTATACATGTTATTCTCTCAGCAAAGATCCTAGAGTATCTTGAATTAATGTCAAAATTTAACAGGAAGAGTAACTCCCATCGAAGAGGAAGAGGCAATTTGGAGCTAGTGGGACACTTGGGCTAGATTCCCTAGCTCTATGAAAACAATGATGATCATGCTATCACACCTATGACACAAAGAAGATTTGAAGGCTGAAATCTAACATATATGACATGTCAGGGCTAAAAATAGCCTCCAAGAGGGCGCTCAAGCGAGTTAGGGCAGCCAAAGAGATACCGATTCGAATTTGGGGAAGGAGAGGGCTAGAATTGGAAGGACAACTGGCATACTTGGGAATCTCTTCCCAACTTGAGTTGGCATGAATATATTGGAAGGAATTCGATCCATGGAGGACCTTAGAATTTTATAAAAGTCACGAACAAATAAGAATGGCAGCTTTTGATCATTTTAGAATTTTCATTTTGCATTTGGGAGAGGAAAGCTAGTGGAGTGCTACTCTACTTGCCTTAGCACCAATTTCGAGGGTGAAAGATTCCCATCCTAGTTGGTAATTGGAAATTCCATTCAAACCTTTCATTTCAGACCATTCAGACCTTTTTATACATTGAATCTATAGGGAAGATCATGGTTACCTCTCTTTCAGCTTGCTTCTACAACCATTCTTCTAGTTCTTGGCATATTCATGATCCTTGAGGAATTGCGCACTTTGTGAGCTATTGTACTCTTTGGGGGAGATTATAATGCCCCATTTATTTTTTAATATGAATTAAATACTCTATTCTTCATCTTCAGAAATTTTCAGGTCAATATTGTTATAGCTTGAAATGACACCTCTCCGTCCGTGACGACACTTGCTTCCCTTGGTCGCATGACGACACTTCTTGAGATCAAGTTCAGTCACACAACAGGACATTTGTGGATGGAGGAGTCATTTGGGACACTAAAAATGGTTGAAATTACCTCATTCTTGACCCATTTGATGTATATGACCCTTAGGAACATTTTTCCAGACCAAACCATCTCCTGAAAATGAGCAGAAAAGCCTGTTTTTGGCCATTTTTCAATATGAGCGCGACTCTACTGTTGACATAGTAGCGTGTGTACGTGACTTTACCTCATTCAAAGTAGTGGCCATTTCCATGTGTACGCGACTTTGTCTACTATAGAGTAGAGTACACTCCTGTTTTGGTCAAAATCTCGAAATTCGAGTAAGTTAAGTTGGTTGGGAAACCTCTTGAGTGTTTATAACTTCTTTTCCTCTTCCTCATTGATTATATAAGGAGGGTAGAAGGGTCATGTGAAAGGATCAATCCCAATTACAAAGTTATGCTGGAGGAATGGAGACCCTCATCCCCCTCTCTTGTGCTTAAGTTTTGGTAAACCCTAGTACAGTTGCTTAGAGGCTGGGATCCTTGGAGAACAGAAGCAGGAGACCTTGAATCTAGGTTTCGTGAAGTGCCAAGCTTGAAGGAAGGTATAACTTTATGTACTTGCTTTCATTCATTAATAAAGATCAGACGTTGTTCTCTTTCCAAACATGACCTATTAAGGTGTATTAGGTTTGATTACAGTTTGTTTATAATCCGATGTCTCTTTATATTATGAATATCAGTATTATATATGTAGTCAAATGTGTTTGAGAAAGGTATCAAGTTGTTTTGCAGGTCTGGGCATTGCGACACTGGATAAGCATTGAAGAGCGAGGGAAGCAAAGCTAGGATCAACCTTCTGAATAAGGTGCCTACATCTCTAAACCCTAATCTCTTCATTTATTTGTTGTACTTGCAGAATGCTTGTAAGTCTATCTTTATCACCGTAAGTTGGTAGTTTCTCCCCTGAACTATAGGTGCATTTTCCCCACAACAATATTCCAAGTGGAAATGTATAAATCTGATTTTTAATGAAAGAATGGTGTCATTTCCCCACTATCTTGATGTGTAGAAATGATGTATTGATGTATTCAAATGGAATATCATTCCTATGATGTATTTATGATTAATTGACTTTAATTTATGAGCTGCACAAGTTTCATGTTCAGTACTTCAACATTTGGAGTCATTTTGATCAATTTAATACCATTTGAAGAAGATTTAATGCCATTTCCCCCAAGGTCGAAACTAGTGATTTTGTAGCTATTGGGAGAGGGTTATAAAAAACTTCACAAACTAAATAATGACGCAAATGAGACATTAATATTTTCCCTTATACATCCTCTTCCTCTTTTCATAAATTAGATTGGGTTTGGAATCATTTGGAGAGCCATATTCAACATTTACCCTGGGGGGATTCGAATCTCAAATTGCTAGTAAAATTCCATACATTGGATAGAATATTAAAAGGGTTTTCATAAGTATTTTGATGGTCCTAAACCATACCTGAACATTATAATCAAGTCCTAATATCAGTCATACACCTTCTCTAACTCTTTGGGATCATTTGGAGCAATTTGGAGACCTAGACATTGAAACTAGTCAAAGGTCAAACTAGGGAAAAACTGAAAAATTTGCCAGTTTAATAAATTGCTTAAAAGGGGACATTACAGTGGTATCAGAGCATGGTCCTTGCACCTGTGTATTAATAAATACATTGAAGAATAATTTTCAGCCATGTCTTACTATATGATGAATCTTATGAGTACAATTCTTATGAGGAATATGCAAATGATTGTGAACAACATGAAGGAGAATGTGAATGGTATAAGGAAGAGGTGCCATCATGCAACACTTCTTACAATTTTAGGAGGAATGAAGATTATTATTATTACCAGAGGTATGATAAATATGAGTATGTCACACCACCAAAGGATAATTCTATGAATGAGTTATAGAGATGGAGAGCAACATATAAAACCTTGCCCCAACAATACTAGGCATATCTTTATTTGTATAAGAGAAGTACATATAAGGCCCCTTATTTTGAAGACTTTGATGATTGGTTGTTTTCAAATTGGCCCAAAAATGAATATGTGGAGTTAGTAAAGAAAGGTTTATGCCCTTCTTGTAAAAGACCTTGGAGAGAAAATCATATGTGTGTGAGTGAAAAGAGCAATGAAAAATCTGAATCTTCAAGGAATGCAGGTATTTCCCTCTTGAAGAGACTTCTTGGGTACTCTTCAAAAAGAGAATCCAAATGTATTGATCTTAAGGAAACCAAGGGGAAAAGTACATTAGGTTGCTTCAAGGAGAAAGATGACGATACATCCCATGAACTTGAAGAAGATCCTATTGAAATTATTGAATATCATTTCGAAACACATTCTACCTTGGACATGAATCAAGGAGCATCTACTGATGGATAATTGAACTATGAAGGAGTACTTACTGATGGGTGATCACACCTCTATGTTGGTGACATAGAGATCACTTTTGACGGTATTGCTGCAAGACAAAATTCCGTTAAGAATGAAAATGAATACCTTGTAGCAATTGAAGAAGAAACAAGATCAACCTCCCCATCACCACTTGAGCTTCATGAAGTTGGTCCAACCAAAAAGGAAGAAGATGAGTAGGTTCATTTGCAAGAGCCTCATTTTCTTGAATGGTCCTTAAAGATGAATGAAAAGAAGATCCAAGAGTCCCTTAGCATTCTCCATGACACTCAATCATTGGTGTCAAATTCTTGTTGGAGAGCTACTTAATTGGAAGAAACATCCTTCCTTGAAGACATGGAGAAGATTCAAAGAGCAATGTGCCACATCAAAGGTAATTTCATGTCTTTTCTTTTTGATAGAAACCATTTGTTTGAGCTTAATGAATTGTTACATGATGCATACTTGAAGAATAATGAGAATAATCATAAGCTCACAATTCAAATTGAGCAACTTCTTGAAAAGTTGCAAGATACTTGTTTTTCCTCCTATGTTTCAGATTGTCAAATGGTCGATTGTTTGGAGGATTCTCATGACATGGTGGATCATGAGAAATGTGGAAATTTGAATGTGCTTGATGTGTTTGAAGATGAACTTGAAGAGATCCAAACATTTGATGTGGTGGAAGAGGAACTCGAATTGTCTCTTGATGAAGGTTATGCAATTTTTAAAGAAGAGCATGATTCCTCTACATTGGAACTAATCTACAACAAAGGTTTCACACTTTTGAAGGAACTGTATGCTACTACCCATATGGATCCTTCATATGATGAAACTTCTGCACTTTTTTATCATTTGGGTGAGTTAGTTCATTCTCCTACATCCTACAATTACATGTTTTGCATCATTAGTCTCAATGAAGTATGGGTGAAAGGGTTCTTTTTTATGGTGCCTGTTGAGCCTGGCCCAAGTGGGGCATTTTGTGTAAGACAGATTTTGGAGCTGTGGAGATAAGCGCAGTTCGGCTGAAGGATTTTTGGACAAGTCTATTTTTGGGATGCTGTGAAGTTGCACGTAGTGCAGCATCGAAAGAGATGCGAAGTTTAGTGCTGCGAGGAGTACAGCACTGCGATGTGTCCAGTCTATGGAGAGCCGACAGAGGAGATTGTTGGACGGAAGATAGCACATATTCTGGTTAGACCATCGGTAGTCTATTTTTGGTAAAGATGCTCCAGGAGTGCAAGGTGACGGGTAAGGAGCAAAGTGGAAGAAAGTGAATGGTCGCACATGTGAAAGAACCACTACCTAAACTAGTCGCATAAGACCGTTAGAGGAAGAACAGCTCGGTGAAAGTGACCTGTTGGCGTGCGCGTGACAAGGAGGCTGATGGCGACGTGAAGCATGCTTGGAAGATGACCACGATGGAAGATCTGCTACCAGAAGCCAGCAAGTCCGGTTGCCTAAAAACTGTGATAGTTTTGTAAACCTAAGGGTTTTTTCCTGCGAATTGTAAAGACATGACCTACGGGCATGATCTATAAATAAGGAATACTTTGTATGGGAAAGGGTTAATCTCTAGAGTTGGGATTGTATCTTATTGTAACATTTTGAGCAAGACCTGTTTTGATTGACATTGTAAAGGTTGTGCAAGCTGTGTGTGCAGAGGCCTACTGAGAGAGAAGAGAGTCTGCAACTGAGTGCACAGACCAAGAACTGTTGTACCCTTCCCAAAGGCTAATACAAAAACAGTTCTTGTGGACGTAGATCCCATCCTAGGGGTGAAACACGTTAAATCCCGTGTAGTGTGATTTTTTATGTTTGCACTTGCCTGCTTGATTACTGTGGATGCTTAATTTCTCATTTATCAGTTTTTTTGTTAATGCTTTTATATGTATTCACCATAGGAGAAAGATGGGAATAATATGTTAAGTATTACATGTATGGATGAATGTCGAATGCGCAGTATTCTAAGTCTGTGAAGATAGCAGTTTGTTAAATAATCACTTATATATGTATAGTTCTTGTTGTGTAACTCTCTCGACGCGCATCACCAGAAGCGTGCAGTATTGTGTGTTTCATCTGTTTACATTGGTTATAAGGCTAATAATCTAGGGCAGTAGATGAATGGATCAAAATTGAGTAAATTCATCAATATCGGTTAAGCCTAAAGAGGAAGTGCATAAGTCAGTTGCACTATCCTGTGAAGTGAATTCTACCTTAACCGCATAGTCCTTGGATGTGTTGGTTGCGCCAGTATTCTAGATTGTAGAAGTGAGGACCGCGACAAAGTCTATCGTCGCGCAGTCTTCAGTCTGCAGCACGAGCCCCATAGTGCAATGCACAGTAGTTCTGTCCAATCAACTCATCACATTGCTGTCGAAAGTTGATTCTACAGTGCCCCCATTGCTACACCTCGAGTGAGACCTTAGCCTGTTCGCAGGCTGTTGCCGAAAGGGCCGGTGAGAAGGGGTTTTGTTGGTTCCTTGAAACTGCAAAGAACCTGGGTCTACATTGGAAACCTCTAGATCAGTAATTTAAGCCAACAAATGGTTCTGTTGCCACGCTAAGAATCCATGATGAGTTGAAGTCGTGATGTGCAACAAAGAAGAAGCTTTGCTGGGTATTGACTTTTGGCATCCAAACAAGAAAGAAATGTGGTCTTGGTGTGACAAGAAAAAGAGAGGCTTTGCAACAAAGGAAAAAAGACACCTTCACCTCTCTGACATCCAGTGGTTCAACAAATACCTATGGAAAGACGTTGACGAATTTTTCTAGGTGTCTTTTGGAAACGAGCTACACGAGTGGTTGTCAAGGCTCACAGAGCAAAGAAACTGTACACCAGGCGACGTATCGACTGAGTGGACACCTAAGCTTATTGAAAGGCCCAAAGTAGTAGACAGTCCATTCACACGAGCAGTCGACTTCTGGGTCGATAGTACACTACAGAGCTTTGTGACGCAGTTCGTTATGGACATGCTAAAGTCCTACAGCGTAGCCGAAAGAGAATTTTTCAAGGGATTCAAAGGTAAGTATCTGAAAAACCTTAGTTTATACATTAAAATGATTTTAGTTGAGAAAGGTGTCTTTAGAATGCAGTGAAGCTTTGTTTAAATATGTCATGGTAGATAGTACATATAGTGGCTCTTACGAAGAAATCCATAACCTGAGAAGTGGAAAGATATACAAGTTTGTCGCTGAGAAGAATCCTGGACCACATGGACTCCACATAGATTCCAAGATACCATGTGATATTGATAATCAAACCAAACCTCTGTCAGCCACGTATCAGACTATTAAGCCACAGAAACCGTTGGTTGCACATATCGCGCCTCCCCTGTCTCAGAACCCATCAGTTCAGAACCCGCTGGTTGTGAACACCACGCAACCCGCACTGCAGAACATTAGTACTAGTAACACCACAGGAGCGGGTGCCCGTGCTATTATGACTCAGCCTACCCCATCTCAGGTTGTCCCACTTCAGAACATCCAGTCACAGATCATTCCTTAGAGTATTATCCCTAGCAACACTCAGAGAACAGTGCCACCTAGAAGGAGGATGACTGACGATATCAAACTTCCGGTATTCAAAGGAATGGGTCTAGAAGACCCTGATCAACATTGGTTTCTATGTGAAGCCGTATGGAGTGTAAAGCAAGTACAGGATGATGCTGTGAAGCAAGCACAGCTCATCACCACATTTAGAGATAGAGCCTTGCATTGGTTCATGAAATATTCACAGGGACATAATAGAACCATGCTAGAAATCAAGGATGTACTCTTAGCAGAATTTAAGAAGCCAAAGTCAGAGTCACAGTGTATTATAGAGTTAATAGAGATCAAACAGAAACCTAATGAAACAGTTTGGGAATTTGATCAGAAATTTAAAATATTGTTGGATCAAGTAAGCTTTGTTATAGCATTGCAACAACACCAGGAATGGTTCATAGCTACGTTGTTGCCCCATATCAGATAGTCGTTGATGCAGCAGAAAGTGGCTTTGCAGGAAGAAGCCTTGGAGATCGCGATGAAGTTAGAAGCTTCACCCATTGGAGAAAGTAGCACTGGGATGTCTCAGATTCAGAACCAGATGGCTACCCTGACACTACAACTGCAGGATATAAAGAAAGGGAAACAAGAGAGACAGGATCATTGTCCTTTATTCCAAGATTTCCTTAGCATGGGTGGACCAAACCCATTAAATTCGAACCAAGGACCGTGGTGTGAAATTTGCAGAACTAGAGGGCACCAGTGAGCGGACTGCTACCTGATTCAGAAATATGTAAGAACACCTAAAAACCTATATTGAGATTTCTGTAAGTCAGTTGGCCATGATGAATCCAAATGCCGCGCATATGAGCTCATGTTGGAAAGAAATAAATATATTGAGCATATGTATGGAAGAGTATACAGAGTACAGGAAGAGACTCCACAGAAACAAGATAATGTCCAACATGATCAGGGAGAATATAGAGGCTGTGGAGGATATCGAGGGACAGGATGGAATCATGGCCCAGCACAAGGACGAGGACAAGGTCAAGTGATCTGTTATGACTATGGCCAGGCTGGCCATGTGTCTAGAGATTGTGCCAACCCATGCACTATGTGTAATTATTGTAAATCCTTCGATCATGTTATTGAATACTACCCAGTGTTAGAGGCATAAATGCAGAAACAGAAGCAGCCAGATGTGCCAAACCCAAATATTTAGTTGATCGCAGCAGAGAGGAGACCTATAGATCCAAGTATCAACGTAGTGACACGAAGTGATGCTGCGACAGGAAGAGATTGAGGAGCAGAAGCTTCGAATTCTGGAGACTTTAACACTAACCAGACTCCTCTTGAAACAACATGGATAAGAAAAGCTATCGGGAAAGCACCTATTTTTGACGTGAAGAAAAACAAAGAAACCTTTGAAGAAGCGTGGGATATCTTCAAAGAGTCAGCACCCAGATCACCGAGAATCCCATTGGGCAGTGAAGTACCACATATAGAAGAGATGCTGACTGCTTATGACAAAACGAGCACTACAGTAGAGATAGGCACCTTTGTTGCCCAGTTCCTCAGGAGTTGCATGAAGTTGCTAAAGAGTCCAAACGTCATCGCAGAGTTGCAGAAACTATTAGATTCGTATGAACCATGCAATGAGAGTGAAACTACTGATAGCGCGGTTCATCACATCAAGAAACACAAAAGAACAGGCCGAGAAATGAGACTCAGTGCCTAGATAAAAGATTATGAAATGGATGAGATCATTCTTGATCTAGGATCAGAAGTAAATGTCTTAACTAAACAGACATGGCAGCAGATGGGGAGACCAAAGCTGTTATGGTCACCTATCTAGTTGAGAATGGCAAACTAGGAGAAAGTCATACCTTTTGGATGGTTAGCCAATGTGGTTGTTGACATTAATGGAGTCCGAAGTTATGCAAACTTCGAGGTTATAGAGATTGTGGATGATAGCCAACCATTTCCAACATTGTTGGGAATCGACTGGGAAATCGATAACCTCACCATTATAAACTTGAAAATGAAGAAGATGATCTTCGAAGGAGAGCATCTCAAGGTCATTGCACCATTGGACCCTGCGGATGGAGAACGATACAGCGGGCCGATTCAGGAGGAATCCAGGGCTCAAGACTTGGACCGCCTTTATAAGATGACTGCAAACCAGGAAGACTATATTAATCCCACTGCAGATGAAACACTCAGCTGGAGATGCGACAGCTCTTGCATCTCAGACTCTGATGCAGGATTGGAGAACTGTCAAAGTCGTCTGCATGAAGTATCAGCAAGGAGATGTGCGCAGGCTACAATGTCACTGTGCTGGATTGGTAAGGAGGTAATCCCAATTCCCACCTATGATGGTTTATCTAATTTTTATTCCTTTATCAAAGAATATACTGTAGCAATTGCAGATGAGCATCGCTTATCAGCATTAGACATGGTACTAGATGAGACATCTACTAGATGGTGGGCTGCACATAAGCAGACATTGACCACTTGGGATCAGTGCAAAATCAACATGCATATCATGTTTGCTGACAAGGTTACACTACTTTTTGAAAAGTACAATGGACAGATAGATCCAAGCCATCATGTTGAGCTCTGTTCAGAAGCATGGAAGGAAAGACCACAGAAAGAATGGGTGCATCTATTTTTGCACACCCTGGAGGAAGACATTCCAAGGAAATGGTACCTAGATATGGAGTTGCGCAGGGAAACTATAGATTGGACTACCTTGACTGCGCACTTCCAAGAGAGTTTCAGTTTTGAGGACAAGTACCCTGGCATAAATGATGCTTTGTAGATTATTAAGGAAACAATATTCAGACCAGAATGTCCACATAGAAACATGACATTAGAGTAATTATTCAGAGCTGACAATGTACCTGCAAGCCTGCAGACAGATTGGAAGGAACAGGTAGAGCATGCCATGGAATGTTATAACCTAGCTGAAGAGGCTGAAGATAAAGAAGAAACTTATGAGGAGGACCCGCGCAACATAAATATACCTGAGTTAGAAGGTGCGCGCGAGGTAGAGGGACCTCCGCTGGAAATCCCACACATGAGCGGGCCTGTGAAAATGCAGAAAGTGAACATTGGCACCAGTGAAGAGCCAAAGTTCACAAGTATTGGAGACTACAGGGATGATCAGACTATGGCGAAGATCGCAGATCTGTTACATGATTATCAAGACTTATTCCCGACAAATTTTACAGAGATGAAGGGCATTTTGGGAGATTTAGGGGTTATGAAGATACCTCTTAAGCTAGGTGCCAAGCCTGTTAAGCAGAGGCCCTATAGACTGAATTCGCAATACAAAGAACGAGTCAGGGCAGAAATCGATAAGATGCTCGATGCGAGCATCATTGAGCCGGTTGGGGAGTCTGAGTGGATAATCCCTATGGTTGTCCAAGATAAGAATACAAAAGGTGAGATTATGATTTGTGTGGATCTCAGAAAGTTGAACGATGCTTCAATGCATGACCCATTTCCTACGCCTTTCACCGATGAGGTGCTCCATAATGTTGGAGGAAACGAGGCATATTCCTTTACTGATGGGTTTTCAAGATACCATCAGATAAGAATCGATCCCGTGGATAGACATAAGACCAACTTTGCCACTGAATTGGTGTCTTTCCAGTACACGATGATGCCGTTTGTTCTGAAGAATGCACTTGCCATCTTTTCCAGAATTGTGGTCGCAGCATTTAAAGATTTCATGCATAAGTTTTTAGAAGCTTATTTTGACGATTGGACAGTATTCGGGTTGCTGAAGGACCATTGCACCAACCTTAGATTGATGCTGGAAAAATGCAGACAGCATCAAATGTCATTAAACCTGAAGAAGTGTATTTTTTGTGTACCCTACGGAATTATGTTGGGACAAATTGTGTGCAAGCAGGGTTTGATGGTCGACCCCCGCGAAGATCGCAGTCATTGTAAACTTTCCCACACGGAATTCAATCAAGCAGTTGCGCACCACATTAGGGCATACCGATTACTACAGGAAGTCTATAAAGGGTTATGCACAGATAACCACAGCAATGGAGAATCTGTTAAAGAAAGATGTGCCATTCATTTGGAATGCAGAATGTGAACAGGGTTTTGACACCTTAAAAGAGAAAATGGTAACTGCACCGATCCTAGTTTTTCCAGACTGGGAAAAGACATTCCATGTACATGTTGATGCATCATGCATAGCATTGGGAGTTGTTTTAGCACATCCAAGAGAGAGAGGTATTGACCATCCCATTGCATTTTCTAGTAGGAAGTTCTCATCTGCAGAGAAGAATTATACCACCACTGAGAGACAAGGCCTTGTTATGGTCTATGCACTGTAAAAGTTCAAGCACTCTTTGCTTGGTGTGCACTTCTCTATGTTTACTGACCATTCTGATTTGAAATACTTGGTCAACAAGCTAGTGTTAGGGGGGAAAATATACAGATGGTTGTTACTCTTTCAAGAGTATGACTTTGAAATAGTGGTTAATCCAAGAATATTGAACTTAGGACCTGATCATTTGTCAAGGATCGAGTTAGGAGAAGAGCCCACGAACCTTGAAGACAATCTTCCTAATGCGTAATTGTTTGCTATCCAGATAGTTGATGAATATTATAAAGGCATCATAGACTTCTTGACTACTGGGTTGGCACCCATAGAGTTTACTACATAGCAGAAGAAGCAGCTGATAGTAAGAGCAGCATTCTTCACCATTATCGTGGGCCAGCTATATAAGTTGGGGCCGGATGAAGTACTGCACAGATGTGTGTTAGAATACGAGAAGCCGTTCATATTGGCTGATGCAGATTCAAGAGCAGCAGGAGGTCACTATGCAAGAAGAGCCACTACGCAGAAGATATTGTGAGCAGGGCTATGGTGGCCTACAATTCAAAAAGATGCAAAGGAACATTGATCCACATCGTAGTTGGCATTTGTTGTCGGATGCTAAATTCGACACATCTTCGACCAATCATCGTTGTTGATAAAAATTCGACAAGTTTCAACACGACCTGACTTCAACAACTTCAGCACTTTGACAGGTCTCTGATTTCGACACAACTTTGACGAGTCTCGACTTCGACATGATTAGCGATTGTCGTACTTCGACAGACTGTCTTTCTGTCTTCTAGTCGACTATAACAGTTGAACAGTTGAACTGCTCTAACTTCTTCTTGTAACTGAACGTAACGAGCAAGCACCCAAGTGTCTGATATTTCTTTATAAGCATGTAAACTATTGTAATATACATCTTATCTTAATCAATTTAGAACAATTCTCATTCCTACATATTGTATGTGCATATTTGTGTTATCGATATTGCATAATCCTGCTTTTGCTCATTCTGTTTATTAAGCTTCCTCCATAACAGGGCCGACTCATTCAGTCGAACTTTTGTCCCCCTCGTGCTTACTGGACACGACACAGATTATTGGTATCAGACTGCACTTGGTTTTTCATGCTTAAAGTTTTGCGTATACACTTCTCTCGAAGTTACCTAACTTATGCCGGTTCAAACTCGCTCGCAATATCAGCAATCCAAGCAAATGCTAACTTCAGAAATGACATAAGAAACAGACGATATACATGCAGCTGACGAGACAGCATAACTTATTGAGCAAGCCCTGGCTTGACAATGAACTGAAATGTTCACCCAGTTCAATGAGATTCTATTGCGATTCGCTTCGACATGCGGAGGATCCTTGACAAGAACTCACTCTGATAAAATTAGCCCCTTCAAAGTGCAAATGAATATTGACATACCAAATCTTGAAGGTAAGATTGACGCGGAATCCGTCAACAATTGGGTGCAGTAATTGGAATCGTACTATGCGGTAAATCAACTATCTAAAGCTGAAAAGATCACCATTGCATCCTTAAAGATGTCAACCTCCGTGCACTGCTAGTGGGACAACCTCTCGAAAAAGATGGAGAAAAGCGAAGAATCCATCGACACATGGGATAAATTTGTTGAACACATCCGAAAGGAATTTTATGCGTCGAAATACCTCGAGCAGCAGTATAAGAAGTGGAAGCAGCTAAGGCAATGGAAATACCAATCAGTACAGAGTTACACCGACGAGTTCTATCGACTCATGGCTAGACTTGGCATCCAAGAAGAAGAAAAATTGCTTGTTTTAAAGTACACCAGCGGATTGTCCCAGTACATCCAACAGGAGATGGAATTTTTGACTGTCAATATGCTTGCGGATGCTTTCCACTATGCCAGCAAACTGGAAACTAAGAAGAAAGGAAGAGCACACTTCGCGACAAAGCCGACATCGGGACGACCACCCAACAAGAAGGCACCAGCCGAATTCGACAAGTCGAAATCTTCTCAGCTAACACCATCAAAGCCAGATCACGGTAAGAAGCCTTTTTCCAATAAGGAACGTAGCAAACAACCACCAACCAGAAAATGGTGCAATTACCACCACTCATCTTGGCATGATACATCTGAATGCAAAGCTTGGAAGACATTTTGGCAAAAGTGTCGACCTTCGACACGTTCGACAAGATGGTGGAAGAATCTGATCCAGACGCGACGACCCTGTTGACCTCGACCACTCGAGTAGCCTCGATTATCGTCAACGAGGAGGAATGAGAGCGCCTATTCCATACACGGATATGGGTCCAGAGCAACCCTTTTCATCTGATTGTGGACAATGGGAGCCAAAAGAACTTCATTTCTGAAGAACTCGTGAAGAAATTAGGTCTTGTCACCACTCCGCATCCTCAGCCTCACAACATCGGTTGGATGAAGGATGGACAAGAACTTCGGATCACTCGACAATGCAAACTCACCTATTTCATAAAGCCTTTTGAATATGAAGTACTCTGCGACATGGCACCACTTTTCGTAGCTGACACCCTATTTGGGAAACCTTACCTCTGGGATAGACATGGAAGTTATCACTCACGGCCTCAGAAGGTGATTGTCCAAATCCGAAATCGATGGTTCAGCATATGATAGCATCAACCTACACCAACGGTTGCACTGATATCTTCCAAACAGATAAAGAATCTCATCAATCATGCTAAAAAATTCACACTAATCATGATCAAACCGCAACATTCTAAGAAGACTGCAGCAACAAGTCAAGTCACTGACCAATGCAGTTCCCGACAGAAGCAGCAAGTCGATCATATTCTCGATGAGTACCAAAACCTCTTTCAAGCTCTGGATGGAGTACCTCAGCACTTCCAGTTAAGACACTCCAATGAACTTGTTCCAGGTTCTTCTTTGCCTAACGCATTTGTTTACAGAAGATCCATTCTCGAAAATGAAGAGGTTTGCAAACAAATCCAAGAATTAAATGACAAAGGACATATCTGACCTAGCTCATCTCCTTGTGGAAGTCCAGCTGTGCTAGTTCTGAAGAAAGATGAGACTTGGCACATGTGCATTGACTATAGAGCTCTCAACAAAATATCGGTGAAGAATCGGTACCCTCTGCCGTGGATAGACAAGCTTATCGACTGTCTAAAAGGTGCTAAATTCTTTACTAAGCTCGACCTTAAGTCAGGATACCCTCAGATTCCAATCGAGCCCTCAGATGTATGGAAAACTGCTTTCAAGACCAAGGAAGGATTGTTTGAATGGTTAGTCATGCCTTTCGGCTTAACCAACGCACCTGCAACCTTAATGCGACATATGGATAACCTTCTTCGACCTTTCATCAAAAAATGGGTTATTGTCTATCTCGACGACATATTAATTTTCAATCAATCATGGGAAGAACATGTCATACATCTCCGACAAGTCCTCGACACTATCCAGCAACATCGACTCTACCTGAAGATGGACAAGTGCTCTTTTTCGATGACTAGCATCAAATATTTGGGGTATGTAATTGATTCTGCAGGCATTCATGTTGTTCCATACAAAGTACATACCCTCAAAGATTGGCCCATTCCTAGAAGCATTCAATAACTAAGAAGTTTTCTTGGATTGGCGAATTTCTATCGACGATTCATACTTGGCTTTAGTCACATAGCGTGGCCCTTGAATCAGGCGATGAAGGGAAATGGGAAAACTGTCTTTCAATGGACAGAAACACAACAAGCAGCTTTTGAACAGCTCAAACAAAGGCTCTACACTGCACCAGTACTTGTGTTACCTGATTTGCATCAGCCCTTTGAGATTGAGACGGATGCATCGGACTACGCCTTGGGCGCAGTGATCACTCAGTCTGGTCACCCAGTCGCTTTTCATTCCGATATTTTTAACGCCACATTTAGAAGATACTCGACATATGAAAAAGAACTATATGCTATTGTGCAAGCTCTCAATCAATGGAGGCATTACATCCTTGGCAAGGAAACGGTCATTCTTACTGATCACAAGCCTCTACAGTTCGCTTTGACACAATCAAAGTTGCAGACAAACTGACAACTCAAGTGGATTAATTACCTACAACAATTCCAGTTGGTGATTAAGTATCGGAAAGGCAAGGATAATGCCATCGCAGATTGCCTCAGTCGACCACCCATTACTCTCCTTTTGACAATGATGAGTATGCAGGGTTACGACACGACCACTTGGAAACAGTTGTACAAGGACGACAGTGACTTCTCGACAGTCTACCAGTAGTTACAGACTAACAAGTTGTTAACCTCAAACTCCGACTACTTCCTAAAAGATACCTTGCTATACAAGCTTAAACAGCTTTGTGTACCGATGAGTGAGCAATGACACCAACTCATTTGGGATGCGCACTACAGCAAGACTGTAGGACACTTTGGAGTAGCAAAGACACTTGCTATTCTCCAGAAGTATTTATTCTGACCTACACATAAATTTGATGTCAGCAAGTACATTCGATCATGTGTGGTTTGTGCCATTGCTAAGCCACCTAATGAACGACAAGGATTGTACACACCTCTACCAGTTCCTAGTCGACCATGGGAATCCATTTCTATGGACTACTTGATGAGTTATCCTACTACCAAACATCAGCATGACACAATATTAGTAGTAGTTGACCAATTTTCTAAGATGGCCATTCTCATACCATGTAACAAGACCACGACAGTGCAGCAGACCGCTCAGGTCTTCTTTACAAATGTTTGGAAACACTTTGGTTTACCCACAACCATCATTTTCGATCGAGATGCCAAATTCATCAGCATTTTTTGGAAGACCCTCTAGCAACAACTAGACATGTGACTCTCATTGTCAACAGCTTTCCATCCGCAAATTGATGGACAAACAGAAGTTGTGAATCGCTTGGTAGTACAACTGCTTCGCATGTACAATCACTAGCATCGACGTACATGGGATGAAAGTCTTCCATACATCCAACAAAGTTACAATCGTGCTCAACAAAGCTCCACAGGAAAGAGTCCCTTTGAAGTCTGTTACAGATTTCAACCCTCAGCACCTATCGACTTGATCAACTCCTTGACACAGCCAAATTTCGACACAGACTGCAGCCTGCGAGAAGTTGACAAAGCAGTCAAGTTTCGAGAACATATTTGCGACATTCAACGACAAGCATAGGATATGTTGCACAAAGCAAACGAGAAAGCTAAGGCCCGGCACTACAAGCATTGCACTCCTCATACATTCCAAATTGGGGATAAGGTCTAGCTACATCTAAATAAGGAGAGCTTTACTGGTCCATTCAAGAAGCTCAAGCCTTTGCGATATGGTCAGTATAGTGTTCTTCGATAGATTGGTGAAAACACTTTCCAGCTCGACATTCCTGCTTTCCTAGGTCTGCATCTAGTCTTCAATGTGGATCTACTTCGACCATACCATGCACCTTTGTTGGAACAAAATGACTTTTTTATAGCAACACCCGAAGACATCCATCTAGATGTTCAGGAGCCTCTTCCTTGCGACACCATTGTGGGATGACGAGTATGCCTTACAAGGACAAACACAGTTCCCTTGTTTTGGGTTGCCAAAGCTGGCTAGAACCCATCTTAAGGAAAATGGTACTGTGTTACTGAAATAACCGACAAGTTTCCTCACCTTCGCAAGCAAACAATGGGGTCCATTGTTTCTTAAGGAAGGAGGTATGATCCACATCGCAATTGGAATTTGTTGTCGGGTGCTAACTTCGACCAGTAATCGCTGTTGATACAACTTTGACAAGTTTCGACACAACTTGACTTCGACAACTTCAGCACTTTGACAGGTCTCTGATTTCGACACAACTCTGATGAGTCTCAACTTCGACATGATCAATGATTTTCGTACATAGACAGACTGTCTTTCTGTCTTCCAGTCGACTCTAATGGTTGAACAGTTGAACCGCTCTAACTTCTTCTTGTAACTGGACGTAACGGGAAGGCACCCAAGCATCTTAGATTTCTTTATAAGCATGTAAACTATTGTAATATACATCTTATCTTGATCAATTTAGAACAGTTCGCATTCCTCCATATTGTATGTGGGTATTTGTGTTATCGGTATTGCGTAATCCTGCTTTTGCTCATTCTATTTATTAAGCTTCTGCCATAACAGAGCCGACTCATTTAGTCGAACTGTTGTCCCCCTCGTGCTTCCTGGACATGACATGGATTAAACATTGTCAAAGCTGCAATGTCTGTCAGAGGATAGGAAGGCCATCGCGAAGAGACAATATGCCATTGAATCCATAGCTGACATTAGAGGCATTTGAGAAATGGGCCATTGATTTTCTAGGACCTATAAACCCACTAGGGAAAAGAACTGGTGTGAGGTACATTATTACTGCAACTGATTACCTCACCAAATGGGCATAAGCAAAGCTAGTAAAGTACTGTAGCGCAGCTATTGTGACACAGTTCATACTTGAAGACATCCTTACAAGGTTTGGATGCCCAAAGATTTTGATGAGTGATCAAGGCACTCATTTTCTAAACAGAACTATTGAGGCATTGACAAAAGAGTTCCACATTCATCATCAGCGAAGTACGCCATATCATCTGCAAGCGAATGGAACTATTGAAGAGTTCAATAAAGTACTGGAGAATGTGCTAACTAAGGTATGCAATGTTAATAGGGACGATTGGGACCTGCGCATTCCAACCATTTTATGGGCATATAAAACTACTTGAAAACATTGACTGGCCACACACCTTTTAGGCTGGCCTATGGACAGGAAGCAATAATGCTAATGGAGTACATTGTTCCCAACTTGAGAATAGCTGCATTCACAAGCATGGCAAATCGTGACGCGCTAGAAGAAAGGCTTCTACACTTGGTTGGTCTAGAGGAGGATCGCTTCATCTCAGGCTTTCACCAGCAAGTGTAAAAAGATAGAGAAAAAGAATGGCATGAATGCCATATCAAGAACCAGTCTTTTCAAGTAGGTGATCTAGTCCTCATGTATGATAGAAAATTCATGAAGTTTCCTGGAAAGTTTAAGATGCATTGGCTTGGTCCATATACTGTTCTACATGTTACTAATGGTGGCACAGCTCAGTTAACCACATTAGCAGAAGATAACTTGCCAGGCTTAATCAATGGAAGGAGATTAAAACCCTATCGAGATAGTCTATCTTCGCAGACCCCTTGATGATCAGATGGAAGGGAATTTCTAAGTGCCAAGTACAGTTGGAATTGGGCCCTAGAAATGGGGAAGAGTCTGTATGTGATGTATGATGAGGAAGTGTATAAACCACGCAGGACTGTTAAGATGTGCCGCTGCGTGGGAAAAAAAAATGATGAAAAGAGAAAAATAAAAAAAGGAACCGCGCAGTTGCAAAGCCAAAGTGCAACTTTGAAGATCAAGTTGAATGAGAAAAGAGGCTAAGCTCAGGAACAAGAGATCAGAAACTGTGAAGTAGCTGCGTAGGAGTAGTGGTGACTGTCGTGCAGTTAGATGCAACCTTCCAGAAAAGTAGCCATTACAATGTCGATCAAAAATCTATCCGTTATACAGTACTTTGTCAGCGACCGCTTGGGCATTTAACAAACGAATAGCCATTCTGATCCACTTAATGAAGAAAAGGATGAAAGAATCCACTGGATTTGGCCAACGGATGCCACATTTAATGCTTATCTAGCCGTTGAAGGGCACGGAGGAGGCTAGCTACGCTTATAAATACTACAACATTCAGACTCGTAGGCATTACCAGAACCTTATAATTTTCTTGTGAGCACTACTTTGTGAGTTGTTTCAGCAAGCTATCCAACATCCTGTTGAGATATGTTCAAGTGAATGTATGAGAGGTCTTCTATTGAAGAAGAATTTACGGTCCAAGAAACTATGAAGGTGTTCAAATACGGGGGAGTCGAAGGGTTGAGGAGAACCCCAGCCAAGAAAGTTGTCATAGAACAAGGACAGGCTTCCAGAAGATCACCAAGGCATGCTCCAACAATGCAGGACAAAGGGAAAGATCTAGTGGGGCCGAAGGTGAAGCAACCAAAGATGAGTTCCACAGTGTCGCCACTGCCGATAGCTGATAAGGAGATACCATTGACACTTACCCTTGAATATATCTCTCCACGTGCACTGAACGCACCAGTCCTCAGGCTAATGAAGAATGCCAAATACGAGATTCTACTCTCGCCGATATCAAAGCATGTCGAGGTGGACAAACATTTGTTGGGTAAGATCCCATAATGTAAGTGGGAATACTATGATCTGCTTCATATGCAGAAGGATCCCAATGAAACTAGGTTCCCACAGTTCCAGCCAGACCAGTACATGTGCTGGAAGAAAGATGTGAAAGGAAACCTCACCTTGAATGCGGAAAGTTGGTTGTCGGGAGTAGTCCAGTCGGGACTGCTCAATCTGCTCAGACTCCCGCACTTCGACAGAATGTCGGAGCTGAATGCGGTGGTGCAAACTCTGATGATGCGCATTCACCAAGTATATTTGTGGCTTGATCGCAATATCAACCTGAATATTGACTTCATCCACCGAATCATGGGATTGAGCAAAAGAGGCAAAGATCCGAAGCAGTTTTTCCAAGGGAAAAACAAAGATAAAAAAGTGGCCGCGAAGATGAAGAAGATGCAAACCATCGCCAAAGGAAAGAGAGGCTTTCAAACAGAGGACATAGATGATAAGTCCACAAATTTTGTCATGCAACTTTTAGCCGGTAAGATTCTCAGAAAAGTGAGGCCTTTGGAGATACCTGCAGGCGCAGTACTACTTCGTGCCATAGTTGCGGAGACCGAACAATTCAACTGGTGTCAATACCTGCTGAATGATTTCCTAGAGGAACTAAATGACACACATCTCAATGGCAGAAATTTCCATTTTACATGGTTAATATTGTTAATCGCCTTCGTAGGGTGGAAGTAGCCCAAGGACTACGTTGGCTTAATCACTGATAGAAATGACTGCAGAGGATCCCTCTATTCAAACCTTTGGGAAAATTTGAATTCACAAAGACAGCACACAACAGCTGAGGTCTTCTACACCTATTATGACCAGCTGCGCGGAGCCATCATGCTCACGGCGTGGATAACAAAGCAGGTAACGAGTAGGTATATTCGCACTGTTGATTTTTATGCTGACATCTGTTGCATTCACATTTCAGCCAAAGCACAAAAGAGGAACATTGAATGGCTCGCAGGAAGAAACCAAATGTATGAAGATGATATTGATAACATCATGGATGGAATGCTGAATTTCGAGTTGAAATTGTGGAGATCCAAAGCGAATCTGGCGAGGACAACCCCATTCCATGTCCCATAGTTGAAGAAAAAGAGACGGGAAAAAGAAAGGAGGCTGAGAGCCCTGTACAGCCAAAGCTGCAGAAGAAGAAACAGAAATCCGTCAAAGGCCAGTCAGAAGCAACACTTCATGATGATGACTATGACATGATCACGAACAGAGTAGATGGAAGATCTGATGACCATAAAGGAGAAAAAGGACAAGGTGATTCAAGAATCTTTGCAGAAGAACCTTACAACGTTGCAGGGGATTACAGAAAAAATTGAAGAAGTACACAAAAGATTACCCTTGCCGCGGGACTCAGAGTCTGAAGGGAATTCAGGAGGAACTTCGCAGCAGAAGACGTCGTAGCTAGCCATGACCATGCCTGCAACGTCCTGCATTATCCATCTTGATCCATTCACTATAAGGCTTCCATTGCCAAAACAAATAATGTTGGACACGAAGGATGTGGAGCATGTGAAGCTCAATATTGCGAAGATACAACTGCCTGGCCTACATTATTTGCATCTACAGGTTGTCGAATAAATGCATGAGAGAAATACTGACGTGATCAAAGAGCAAGCAAGCAGCTAATAGGCAGTTGGAGGAAGCTAGCTCACGGAGAGCTATGGAGCTACAAGATGAGCATGATCGACGGAAAAGACTAGAGTCCATGATCACTGCGGTCACAGATGATATATCAAAATGTGACGTATAGATAAACCCCACGGACACTGTTGTTAATATCGGGGAACTGGTTAACGATATTAAGGCCGAAATGCGAGATATGGAGATCAGCCATGAAGCTAAGGTTGCTGACTTAGAGGCACATATTAACCCACAGACTCCACCAGATCAACAACATTTAATAGAAAAAGAAAGTGAAGGCCATAGAAGAAAGTATACCACCGAGGTGGCTAAGTCCCAAAGTCTGTTAGATGAGGCGTCGAAGGCATTCCCTGCCCTCGAAGAGGACCCAGGGTTGCCGGAAGTCAAGAAAGTTGTGAAAGATAAGCAAGCAGCATTAGAACTATTGGATGCCGAAGTTAAAGCATTGCTGCCAAGTGAAAGACTCCAGAGGTACCATGAAGTTAGCGCGCTGAAAAAAGAAGTTCAAGCCTTAAGAGAAAAAGAGACTGAAATGGGAGATAAATCACATCCCTTGCTAGAGGCAGGCCACACAATCTCGCAGGAGATCGAGGAGAAGTTAAACGAGTTGCGCGAAAGTCAAGAGCAAGTAGAAAAACAAGTCGAGGATGATGAAATAACACCTAAGATGTTGGAAACAGTCAAGCAAGTTGAGCAGGACACTAAGGAGGCAGTTGAAAAGTTGATTGTTACATACAACGCGTTTGTTGCGAAGCTAGCTCCGCAGGAGGAGGAATAGCTAGGAGAAGTTGAAGTTGAAGGTGGCTCAGGGATGAGCCACATGTAAGTGTTCGGGGCCTGTTGGGCCTGGCCCAAGTGGGGCATTTTGTGTAAGTCATATTTTTGAACTGCAGAGCTGAGTGCAGTTCAACTGAAGGCTTTTTGGACAAGTTTATTTTTGGGATGCTGCGAAGTTGCACGCAATGCAGCATCGGAAGAGCTGCGAAGTTGAGTGCTGCGAGGAGTATAGTGTTGCGATGTGTCCAATATACGGAGATTCGGCAGAGTAGAGTGTTGGACAGAAGATGGCACATATTTCGTTTAGACCATCGGTGGTCTATTTTTGGTAGAGATACTCCAGGAGTGCCAGGCGACGGGTAAGGAGAAAAGCGATTGGTCGCACATGTGAAAGAACCACTACCTGAACCAGTTGCATAAGACCGTTAGAGGAAGAATGGCTTGGTAAAAGTGACCTATTGGCATGCGTGTGCTAGGGAGGCTAATGGCGATGTGAAGCATGCGTGGAAGACGAACACGATGGAAGATCGGCTACCAAAAGACAACAAGTCTGGTTGCCTGAAAACTGTGACAGTTTTGTAAACCTAAGGGTTTTTGCCTGCAGATTGTAAAGAAATGACCTACGGGCATGATCTATAAATAAGGCATACTTTGTATGGGAAAGGGTTAATATATAGAGTTGGGCTTGTATCTTATTGTAACATTTTGAGCAAGACCTATTTTGATTGACATTGTAAAGGATCTGCAAGCTGTGTGCGCAGAGGCCTACTGAGAGAGAAGAGAGTCTACAGCTGAGTGTGCAGACCAAGAACTATTGTACCCTTCCCAAAGACTAATACAACAACAGTTCTTGTGGACGTTGCTCCCATCCTGGGGATGAACCACGTTAAATACCATGTAGTGTGATTGTTTATGTTTGCACTTATCTGTTTGCTTACTGTGGATGCTTAATTTATCATTTATCAGTTGTTTTGTTAATGCTTTTATATGTATTCACCATAGGAGAAATATGGGAATAATATGTTAAGCATTACATGTATGGATGAATGTCGAATGCGCAGTATTCTAAGTCTGTGAAGATAGCGGTATGTTAAATCATCACTTATATACGTAGAGTTAGTTTTGTGTAACTCTCCTAATGCGCAGCACCAGAAGCATGCAATATTGTGTGTTTCATCTGTTTACATTGGTTATAAGGCTAATAATCTAGGGAAGTAGATGAATGGATAAAAATTGAGTAAAGTCATCAATATCGGTTAAGCCCAAAGAGGAAGTGCATAAGTTAGTTGCACTATCCTGTCAAGTGAATTCTACTTGAACCGCGCAGTCCTTGGATGTGCTGGTTGCACCAGTATTCTAGATTGTAGAATTGAGGACCACGATGCAGTCTATCATCGCGCAGTCTTTAGTCCGCAGCATGAGCTCCGCAGTGCATTGCACAGTGGTTCTGTCTAATCAACTCATCACATTGCTATGGAAACCTGATTCCGCAACGCCCCCATTGCTACACCTCGGGTGAGACCTTAGCCTGTTCGCAGGTTGTTGCCGAAAGTGCTGGTGAGAAGGGGTTTTGTTGGTTCCTTGAAACCGCGAAGAACCTCAGTCTATATTGGAAACCTCTAGATCAGTCATTTAAGCCAACAATGCCACATGAGGAGTATGGAACTCCTAGCTTTACTTTTTATGATGACATGGTTGGAGCACATTCTTATTCACTTTTGCAGCAGCAAGCTTTGTTACTTATGATGATGTACATCTACCTGGATGCACCTGTGATATTCATTTGAGTCACTTGAAGACTCATGGTTTTTCTTGCTAAACACTTGGCTCATTTGATGTTCGAGGAATTTCTTCCAACACTTGGGTGAATAGATTTATGATTGGAGAACATTTTTTTTGGCATCCACATACCTTGTTATATATTTATGATTCTCACATTTATGGATGTATGGGTGAGACTTGTTTGAGTCATTTAAAGTCTCCTTGTTTTTTTTGCTCATTATTTGGTTCAGATTTTAGTGGAGATTCTTCATTCACTTCTTGGATGAAAGAATACATGCCTGAATATTTTGATGCATATCACATCCTTTTGGAGCAGCATTATAGGACATGGGATCCTCACCTATGTCATTGGAGCAAATTTGATTGATTACTTGATGCTTGTATGCACTTGGAAAATGGTGGTCTACTTGCTTGGAGGTATAAGCACTTTCATGATTATTTGATGATATATATTTTGTACTCATGATGTTTGGAAGAATGCATACAAGAAAATTGGATCCAAGAACTCTCTTACCTGATGGTATGAGTTGGAGAGCACTCCTAATTGTTGGAGTGCAATACAGGCAATGGGACCCTAGGCTAATTCTTAGTCTCATTGGTTTCAATTTTGGGGGGAAACAAGTAGTATGGGGGATGGATTCCCCAATTAATAAAGTGATTTTAATCAGAGTAGTACAGCAACAACCATGGTGGTTTCTCTCTAAAATCTTCATGGAATCTCGAAGACTCAAAGTTGGGCAACTCAGTGGCAACTTCAAAGAATTATACATAAAGCATGTTTTTCAACACCCATGTTTGAAATTGCTTGAGGACAAGAAATATTGGGAAGGGAGGATTTGTCATGTCCCAAATTTTTCATTGGGTCACAATGGCCTAAGCCCATTGGCCATATTCATGAGAGTTTGTCAAATTGATGTTAAGGGTCAAATAATTGCCATGTAGGAAAAATTACTAGTTCCCTAGGTTGGTGGGTGGAAGCATTGGGATTTGAAACAAGAGGGATAATAAATGATGTGTGGAAATTAGAATAGCATAAATATTTAATAAATGAGCTAAATAAATATATACAAGTGAAAATCAAAGTGGCATTTGATCATGAAGACACATGGAGGAAGTGGGACCCACACAAGCTAGATTTTCTATGCTACATGGCATCCTCCTCTTGTCAATTCGAATCCATGAGAAATCCAATGTTATTGGGATGATTTGGAAGGGAATAATACTTTTCATGAGTCAATGAGGTCAAAATGTAGAGGAATATTAACTCCCATGGAAGAGGAAGAGGCAATTTGGAGCTAGTGGGACACTTGGGCTAGATTCCCTAGCTCTATGACGACAATGATGAAGATGCTATGACACCTATGACACAAATCAGAACTGAAGGCTGACATATGACATATATGACATGTCAGGCCTAAAAATAGCCTCTAAGAGGGTGCTCAAGTGAGTTAGAGCAGCCAAAGAGACACCAATTCGAATTTGGGGAAGGAGACACCTAGAATTGTAAGGACAAGTGGCAATCTTGGGAATCTCTTCCCAACTTGAGTTGGCATGAATCTCTTGGAAGGAATTCGATCCATGGAGTACCTTAGAAGTTTATAAAAGTCATGAACAAAGAAGAATAGCATATTTTGATCATTTTAGAATTTGCATTTTGCATTTGGGAGAGGAGAGCTAGTGGAGTGCTACTCTACTTGCCTTAGCACCAATTTCGAGGGTGAAAGATTCCCATCCTAGTTGATAATTGGAAAGTCCATTCAGACCTTTCATTTGGAGATTTAATGGAGTCTTTTGTTATAGGTTGAAGCTATAGGGTAGATCATGGTCACCTCTCTTTAAGCTTGCTTTTAAAACCATTCTTCTATTTCTTGGCATATTCATGATCCTTGAGGAATTGCGCACTTGGTGAGCTATTGTACTCTTTGGGGGAGATTATAATGCCCCATTTATTTTTTAATATGAATTAAATAATTTTTTCTTCATATTCAGAAATTTTTAGGTCAAGATTCCAAGTGGAAATGTATAAATCTGATTTTTAATGAAATAATGGTGCCATTTCCCCACTATCTTGATGTGTAGCAATGATGTATTGATGCATTTGAATGGAATTTTATTCCTCTGATGGATTTATGATTAATGGAATTTAAGTTATTAGATGCACAAGTTTCATGTTAATTACTTAAGCATTTGGAGTCATTTTGATCAGTTTAATACCATTTGAAGAAGATTTAATGTCATTTCCCCCAAGGTCGAAACTAGTGATTTTGTAGCTATTGGGAGAGGGTTATAACAGAATTCAAAAACTGAATAATGATGCACAGAAGACCTTAATATTTTCCCTTAGACATCCTCTACCTCTGTTCAGAAATTCGAGTGGGTTTGGAAGCATTTGGATAGCCATATTCAGCATTTACTGTAATGTCCCTTGTTAGTAATTTTATTAAAATGGCAATTTTTCACTTTTTTCCCTAGTTTGACCTTTGACTAATTTTGAGCTCTAGGTCCCCAAATTGCTCCAATTGCTCCCAAATCTTCTGAGAAGGTATATGGATGATTTTAGAACATAAATATGTATTTCAAGTATGCTTTTGGACCTTTAAAATACTTCTGCAAATCCTCTTTCAATTCTGGCCAATGTAGGGAACTTTACTAGTAATTTCCCTTTGACTAGTATTGGTCTCTAGGTCTCAAATTGACTCCAAATTCCTTCAAATATTCAAGGAAGGTGTATGAATGATATTATAACTTTAATATGATGTTTATGGATGACATATGGCCACCAAAAGACCTCTGCAAACTCTCTTAAGATTCTGGACCAATTATGCAATTTTACTAGTAATTTGGGGTTCAAATCCCCCTGGGGTAAGTACTGAAAATGGCTTTCCAAATGCCTCCAAACCCACTCAAATTTATGAACAGAGGTATGTAATGTGTTAAGTATGTTATTAAATTCTCATATGCACCATTAATGGATTATTACAACTGTTCTCACACTCTCCCATTCAACTGCAAAAATCCCCAATTCGACACTTGGGGAAATGGCACTATTTCACCTCCCAATACAACTAAACTAAGTAAAAATGCTTCAAATGCTCAAGTACAATACATGAAACTTGTAGAATACATCCATGGTAGTATAATTATCACAAATATATAAGAGAATCATCCATTCATTCGAAATCATCAGCATTACATTGATTCACAACAAGGTAGTGGGGAAATGACACCATTCTTTCATTAAATTGAGATTTATACATTTCTACTTGGAATTTCAACCTGAAACATTATGGAGATGAAGAACAGAGTATTTAATTCATATTACAAAAGAAATGGGGAATTAAAAGCTTCCCCAAAGAGTACAATAGCTCACCAAAAACGCCCTCCCTTAAGGATCAAGAATATGCCATCAAACCTAGAAATGGTTGAAGGAGTGAGATGCAATAGAAGAAACCATGATCTGTTCTATAGCTTACACCTACAAATAAAGACTGCATTAAAGCTCCAAATTAAAGGTCTGAATGGCCTTTCCAATTACCAACTTGGATGGGAATCTTTCACCCTCAAAATTGGCTAAGGCAAGAAACTAGTCATCCACTAGCTCTCCCTCTTCACAAATGCAATTACAAATTCTACAAATGATCAAAAGATACTTTCCTTCTTTGTTATTAACATTTATAAAGTTCTAATTTCCTCCATGGGTCGAATTCCTTCCAAGAGACTCATGCCAACTCAAGTTGGGAAGAGATTCCAAAGAATGCCACTTGTACACCAATTCCTAGTCTCCCACTTCCACAAAATCACATGTGGAAGCATCTTAGCTTCCCTAACACCCTTGAGAGCCCTCTTGGAGTCTATTTTTAGACCTGACATGTCATATATGTCATATTTCAGACTTTAGGTCTGATTTGTGTCATAGGTGTCATAGCATCTTCATCATTGTTGTCATAGAGCTAGGGAATCTAGCCCAAGTGTCTCACTAGCTCCAAATTGTCTCTTCCTCTTCCATGGGAGTTACTCTTCCTATATATTTAGACCTTGGATGATTCATTCCATGAATAATACCTTTTGGACTTCACCAAGTATGTTACCATTCACCTTGAATTCGAATTGGTGAGAGAATGATGCCAAGTGTAGTGGGGAAATCTAGCCATATGTGGGTCCCACTTCCTCCATGTGTCTTCATGATCAAATTCCACTTTGATTTTCACTTGTATATATTTATTTATATCCTTTATTAAATATTTATTCCATTATAATGTTCAAACATCATTTATTATCCCCATTATTTCAAATCCCAAAGCTTCCACCCCAAACCTAGGAAACTAGTAATTTTCCTCCTTGGCAATTATTTGACCTTTAGCATCAATTTGACAAACTCTAATGAATAGGGCCAATGTTATTAGGCCATTTTGACCCAATGCCAAATTTGGGACATGACGAATCCTCCCTTCCCAATATTGCTTTTCCTCAAGCAATTTCAAACATGGGTGTTGAAGAACCTGCTTTCTGTATAATTCTTTGAAGTTGCCATTGAATTGCCCAACCTTGAATCTTTGAGTTTCCATGAAGATTTTAGAGAGAAACCATCTTGCTTGCTGTTGCACTACTCTGATAAAAATCACTTTATTTAGTGGGAAATCCATCTCCCATACTTCTTGTTTCCCCCAAAAAAATGAAACCAATGAGACAAAAATTATTCCAGGATCCCATTGATTGTATTGCACCCAAACAATTAAGAGTGCTCTCCAACCCATACCATCAGATAAGAGGATTCTTGGATCCCATTTTCTTGTATGCATTCTTCCAAACATCATGAGTACAAAATATATATCATCAAAGTACATAACTACATAATGAAAATTAATATCAAGGAGGTGCTTCATCAAAGAATCATGAAAGTGCTTATACCTCCAAGCAAATAGACCACCGTTTTCCAAGTGCATACAAGCTTCAAGTGACCAATCAAATCTGCTCCAATGACATATTTGAGGATCCCATGTCCTATAAAGCTGCTCCAAAAGGATGTGATATGCATCAAAATATTCATCCATGTATTCTTTCATCCAAGAAGTGAATGAAGAATCTCCACTAAAATCTGAACCAAATAATGAGTAAAAAAAACAAGGAGACTTCAAATGACTCAAAGAAGTCTCACCCATACATCCCTGAATGTGATCATCATAAAGATATAACAAAGTATGTGGCTTCCAACAAAAATGTTCTACAATCATAAATATATTCACCCAAGTGTTGGATGAAGTTCCTCCAACATCAAATGAATCAAGTGTTGAGCAAGAAAAACCATGAGTCTTCAAGTGACTCAAATGCATATCATAGGTGCATCCATGTAGATGTGCATCATCATAAAGTAACAAATGATGCTGCTGCAAATGTGAATAAGAATGTGCTCCAACCATATCATCATAAAAAGTAAATCTAGGAGTTCCATACTCCTCATGTGGCACCATAAAAAAGAATCCTTTCACCCATACTTCATTGAGACTAATGTTGCAAAACATGGAATTGTAGGATGTAGGAGAATGAACCAAATCACCCAAATGATCAAAAAGTACAGGAGTTTCATCATGGGAAGGATCCATATGGATAGTATCATGCAGCTCCTTCAAAAGTGTGAACTCTTTGTCATAGTTTGGTTCCAATGTAGAGGAATCATGCTCTTCTTTAAAAATTGCATAACCTTCATCAAGAGACAATTCAAATTCCTCTTTCACCACATCAAGTGTTTGGACCTCTTCAAGTTCATCTTCAAACACATCAAGAACATTCAAATTTTCACATTTCTCATGATCTAGCATGTCATGAGAATCCTCCAAACAATCTACCATTTGACAATCTGAAACATAGGAGGAAAAACAAGTATCTTGCAACTTTTCAAGAAGTTGCTCATTTTGAATTGTGAGCTTATGATTATCCTCATTATTCTTCAAGTATGCATCATGTAACAATTCATTAAGCTCAAACAAATGGTTTCTATCAAAAAGCAAAGACATGAAATTACCTTTGATGTGGCACATTGCTCTTTGAATCTTCTCCATGTCTTCAAGGAAGGATGTTTCCTCCAATGAGGTAGCTCTCCAACAAGAATTTGACACCAATGCTTGAGTGTCATGGAGAATGCTGAGGGACTCTTGGATCTTATTTTCATTCATCTTGAAGGACCCTTCAAGAAAATGAGGCTCTTTCAAATGAACCTCCTCATCTTCTTTATTTTTTCTTGGACCAACTTCATGAAGCTCAAGTGGTGATGGGGAATTTGATCTTGGTTCTTCTTCAACTACTACAAGGTCTTCATTATCATGCTTAATGAAACTTGTACTTGTAGAAACACTTTCAAAAGTGATCTCTATGTCACCAACATAGAGGTGTGAGCACCCATCAGTAGGTACTCTTTCATAGTTTAAGCATCCATCAGTAGATGCTCTTTGGTTCATGTCTAAGCTAGAAGGTGTCTCGAAATGATCTTCCATATTTTCAATAGAATCTTCTTCATGCTCTTGTGATGTCTCTTCCTTTTTCTCCTTAAAGCAAGCTTATGCATTTTTCCCCTTGTTTTCCTTAGGATCAGTATATTTGGAATATCTTCTTGAATAAATCTGAAAAGCTCTCCTCAAGGAGTACATCATTTCATGCACACATATATGATACTCGCTCCAAGGGTTTTTACAAGAAGGGCATAAACCTTTCTTCACTAACTCCACATCTTCATTTTTGGGCCTATTTTCAAAAACATGTTCAGCATAGTACTCAAAAGACATGGCATTTTGTGTATTTTTTCTCGAAGCAAGATATTCTTGATATTTTTGATATTGTTGGGGCAAGGTTTTATATTTTTCTCTCCATCTTTGGAACTCGCTCATAGAATTATCCTTGGTTGGTGTGACACACTCATATTCATTAGATCTAAAGTCATAAGAATAATATTCATTTCTCTTGAAATTGTAATAAGTATTGCATGATGGCACCTCTTCCTTGTACCATTCACATTCTGCTTCATATTGCTCATAAGCATCTGCATATTCCTCATAAGAATTGTACTCATAGGATCCATCATAATAGTAAGACATGGCTGCCAATTATTCTTGAATGTATGTACCTAATCCACAGGTGCAAGGACCATGCTCTGATACCACTGTAATGTCCATTGTTATGAATTTTATTAAAATGGCAATTTTTCACTTTTTTCCTTAGTTTGACCTTTGACTAGTTTTGAGCTCTAAGTCCCCAAATTGCTCCAATTGCTCCCAAATATTCTGAGAAGGTATATGGATGATTTTAGAACATAAATATGTATTCCAAGGATTCTCTTGTACCTTTAAAATACTTCTGCAAATCCTCTTTCAATTTTGTCCAATGTAGGGAACTTTACTAGTAATTTCCCTTTGACTAATATTGGTCTCTAGGTCTCGAATTGACTCCAAATTCCTTCAAATATTCAACGAAGGTGTATGAATGATATTAGAACTTGAATATTATTTTTATGGATGACATATGGCCACCAAAATACCTCTTCAAACTCTCTTAAGATTCTGGACCAATTATGCAATTTTACTAGTAATTTGGGGTTCAAATCCCCCTGGGGTAAGTACTGAAAATGGCTTTCCAAATGCCTCCAAACCCACTCAAATTTATGAACAAAAGTATGTAATGTGTTAAGTATGTTATTAAAGTCTCATATGCACCATTAATGGATTATTACAATTGCTCTCACCCTCTCCCATTCAACTGAAAAAATCCCCAATTCGACCCTTGGGGAAATGGCACTATTTCACCTCCCAATACAACTAAACTAAGTAAAAATGCTTCAAATGCTCAAGTACAGTACATCAAACTTGTAAAATATATCCATGGAATTATATTTATCACAAATATATCAGAGAATCATCTATTCATTCAAAATCATCAGCATTACATTGATTCACAACAATGTAGTGGGGAAATGACATTATTCTTTCATTAAAATTGAGATTTATACATTTCTACTTGGAATTTCGACCGGAAACTTTTTGGAGATGAATAAAATAGTATTTACTTCATATTAAAAAATAAATGGGGCATTAAACGCTTCCCCAAAGAGTACAATAGCTCACCAAAATCGCCCCCTCTCAAGGATCAAGAATATGCCACCAAAACTGGAAATGGTTGAAGGAGTGAGTTGCAATAGAAGAAACCATGAGCTTCCCTGTAGCTTACACCTGCAAATACAGACTCCATTAAAGCTCCAAATGAAAGGTCTGAATGGCCTTTCCAATTACCAGCTTGGATGGGAATCTTTCACCCTCGAAATTGGCTAAGGCAAGAAACTAGTCATCCACTAGCTCTCCCTCTTCACAAATGCAATTGAAAATTCTACAAATGATAAAAAGCTTCTTTCCTTCTTTTTTATTGACATTTATAAATTTCTAATGTCCTCCATGGGTCGAATTCCTTCCAAGAGACTCATGCCAACTCAAGTTGGGAAGAGATTCCAAAGAACGCCACTTGTACACCAATTCCTAGTCTCCCACTTCCACCAAATCACATGTGGAAGCATCTTAGCTTCCCTAACACCCTTGAGCACCCTCTTGGAGTCTATTTTTATCCCTGACATGTCATACATGTCATATTTCATCCTTCAGGTCTGATTTGTGTCATAGGTGTCATAGCATCTTCATCATTGTTGTCATAGAGCTAAGGAATCTAGCCCAAGTGTCTCACTAGATCCAAATTGCCTCTTCCTCTTCCATGGGAGTTACTCTTCCTCTATATTTAGACCTTGGATGATTCATGCCATGAATAATACCTTTTGGAATCCCCCAAGTATGTTACCATTCACCTTGAATTCGAATTGGTGAGAGAATGATCCCAAGTGTAGTGGGGAAATCTAGCCATATGTGGGTCTCACTTCCTCCATGTGTCTTCATGAACAAATTCCACTTTGATTTTCACTTGTATATATTTATTTATCTCCTTTATTAAATATTTATTCCATTCTAATGTTCAAGCATCATTTATTATCCCCATTATTCCAAATCCCAAAGCTTCCACCCCAAACCTAGGAAACTAGTAATTTTCCTCCTTGGCAATTATTTGACCTTTAGCATCAATTTGACAAAATCTAATGAATAGGGCCAATGTTATTAGGCCATTTTGACCCAATGCCAAATTTGGGACATGACATTTACCCTTGGGGGATTCGAACCCCAAATTGCTAGTAAAATTCCATACATTCGCCAGAATATAAAAAGGGTTTTCATAATTTTTTTTATGGTCCTAAAACATCCCTGAACATCATAATCAAGTCCTAATATCAGTCATGCACCTTCTCTGAATATTTGGGATCATTTGGAGCAATTTGGAGACCTAGACATCAAAACTAGTCAAAGGTCGAACTAGGGAAAAAAGTGAAAATTTTGCCATTTTAATAAATAGCTTAAAAAGGTACATTACACACCAATATTCATCATCTAACCCCATCGCTAAATCCTCTTCTTTGTGGGCCCACCATCGTGTACTTCTCTGTGCGGTCGCAGCATCGAAACTCGCTCAAAGAAGAACGAGCATAGGAATGAAGGGAAACAAAAATCCCCTCCTGTACAACTCATCTTGTTCAACTCTCGCCGAGCCACTGATAGATACATCTGCCCCTTTCCAAAGTATGTCCCTTATAGAACCTGCTCCACCGGCATCATCTGACCTTTTTTAGAGCACACTTTTATCCCTTCTTCGAGCTCCTTAAACCACAAAGAAGGCCCAAATGGTGTTGCTTGGCACCTGCTATAGATCAAAGCTAGTCCTACCGTTATCGAAGCATCCCCAGTATGGTCGCCTTTGTTCATATTATTCTGCAATGTGTCACCATTGGAGTCTTCTGATCTCACTCATCAATTTCCCCCCTTGAGTATCCCCCATTGCCACCACAACCATAGATCCTATAATACCCCTATTTTGGACTTTGAACCCCTTGTTGAGGCCTCAGGTGTTCAAACTAATTGCAAGGTGTTGGAATGGGTTCCAAGGCTCCCAACAGAGGGTGAAAACCCAGACTGAAAGGCTTCGACAGACCCTGCGCAAGGGTAGTTCTATCCCCAGCATGTTTGGTGTGGAATTCTACCATGGATATTTGGCCTCTGTTGGCACTCTAAGAGTCGATAGGTTTTGATCCAAAGGATCAGTTTTCGATAAAGGAAAACATAAGTGTAAGACTAAGTCTATTCTAACTTAACCTATTAAAGAAAAGGATCTAATCTAGGTTAGATATATTCTAAGTTGAAAGCTGGTTGTTGTGCAGATCAATCTTGATGTGAAATGGATAAGTATGTTTGCCAATTTCAACAGAAATGCTAAAACTGCCCTTGCTCATCAACTTAGATCATAATCAATTAATGAAAATTAATGACAATAATTTAAGTATTTAAACCTGTCCAAGATCAACCTGTAATCACTTTGTTAATTGAAAAATTAACAATGATTGAAATTGTTGTGGATAATTTGCAGAAATCGATAAAGAAAATATCTTAATTATAGAAACTTAACAAGATATCTCTATACAAAGATCAGTCATAAAGAGAAATCAATATCACAGATCTGTGCATTAATTCACATATGCAGAATGATCACACACTGTAGATGATAAATCTAAGTAAGAAATTAGGCACTGTCAAAGAAACTTGAACAATAAACAAGAGATGATTCGAACAGATTACTTTACTGTCTTAATGAAGTCTGTAAACAAAATTACAAGGCTCTGCTAAGACAGAGTGCCTCCAATGGTCTTCTACTGATTTCTGACCCAAAAATTATCAACCCCTGACAAAGAGAGGCATTCCTCCTTAAATAAGAATTACAACAGAGTACAAATGGAAATTCCCAAAAGGTAGGGATTACAAAATTCAGATTAGACTATCTATCCAGGAAATGCTGCCAGAATAATCTGAACAATCTTAGCTCAAACGATTCCCCCCAAGCCCATGATAAATTTTGAAATGAGGATGGTTTTTTAATTTCAGGAGAAATCCCATAACAAAATTTGCGGAATTCAACAATGGCCTGCTAGTTGTTGATAACCGGCAACAGATGATGCAACAAATCTTCTTGTTGAATCGCTTTGGAATCCTCTTGCAAATCCATAATGTTTTCAAAAATAGAAAAATCGGACAACGGGTCTCGCTCCATGGGAGCCGGCGGGGTGACAGGTTCCTTATTGATTATAAAATCATGAATGATGGAGTCATCTCGATCACATGGTTGTTCATTGATTTTTCCTATATTCTTCTGAGGGAGTAGTATACAAACGGGCAGAGTTTCAAAATATTCCAGCTCGCTATCACTGATGGTCTCAGGAATACCAGCGTCAAAAGGTGGCGACATTGGTTCTTGAAATAACAAAGGCTGAAGCTCTTCTGGCATATAACATCCATCACGGGACTGATAACCTGTTTGCATGATACTCAGACCAGATCGTCAGAAAATAAGCTTTCAAAAACAGAACATAAAACCTTTCTAACAAATCCAGATGAAGAACTAAGTGTTTCATACTCATGAACATATTTAAGAAGAGTGGAAGAGAATCATAATGATTTAAAAATGATGAGCTGCTATGATTAACATCATACAAATTCGGAACTGCAATCACCTGAACTACAATGAAACCACGTCGCAGCATGTGCTAACCCAAATCGGATCTTAACAAGTACAATTGTAACAGAATCACAAACAATTTGAAGTCGCATCTGAAAACTACCATTACAAGCCAATCTAATCAAGCAATCACACATTTAGAAGTGATCATGAGGTGAGAATTTTCGTCAGAAACATGGTCGAAAGAACATCAAAACGTAGGTTTGAATGATTGAATTTCATCCATTGGATCAAGTGAATTGATGGCGAGGATTACCCAACTGCAGGACGCGGGATCAGCCCCTGGAAAATTATTCACAAATTTATTCATGATTCTCGAAAGCTGCAACCTGAAAGTTGCGGGTTTCAGGATTGCAAAGTGAACCAAAACACATAAACAGGTTTGCGAAATCCGCAACCCAAAATTGCGGGTTGCGGGTTTCATAAACACGCAACGTAATTAAAGGGGAAACGAAAATCCGAAATTTGAAAGCCGCAATTGCGGGTTTCGTGTTTCGAGATGAAGATCTCCCAAAATTATTAACAAGGAGTTCCTGCAACCCACACCTTTCAGGTTGCAGGTTTCAGGTTGACCAAAACCAAAAGACTAGAACTAATTTCCTGCAACCTGCACCGTTCAGGTTTGGGGTTTCGGGTGTCGGAATTTCGGGTTTCGTGTAGGCAGAAAACATATGATAAAATACTTAAAATTTGAATCTTCCTGCGACCAAAACACTTAAAAATTTCTGATAAAAACAATGACAATCAATCCAAGCAAAGGTGTTATCTCCTCAAATAAATTGGTCAAATTTATTTTATGTAATGATAGGAAGTCATTAGGAAAAAACATTATCAATTTTTTCAAGGCTCATTTTTATGAGTTCTAAACTTGTAATTTTTAAAGAACTCTTGAGTCAGTTTTTATTTCAAAAAATATCCAAAAATAGGTTTCGGTGGCTTAGCACTATATCAAAAAGGTTTCTAAGCCACCGAAAGCTCCACTTTCGGTAGCTTACAACACAATTTCAAGACTCTCCAAGCCACTGAAATCGTAAGTTTTTCAAACGACAAATTGCCTTGGGCAAACTCAATTTTCGCAGTCGTGGAGAGGTCGTTTTACACGCTCAAATAGTCAATTGACAACTAGACATCCTAATATTTCCAATGGTACTTTCAGATCTGCATTTGGAGATAGGGAAGGCAGTCAAAAGTCCCCCGCAAGATGAGTCTGTGTTTTAATAAATATGGCGTTTCTACTGTGTTGAGTCATGATTTTCAAATGATGATTCTGAGCGACTGGAAGATCATTTTGAGAACAGGTCGGAGCATTTTTTGCCTAACATGTCAAAGAACAATAACCTCTTTCAGTTTATACACAGGTGTCACAGATATGGAAAACCGAATCCATCTCTGAGCCCCATTTTGTCAGCAGTCTGGCCCAATTTGGCTCCCTAGCCACCGAAAGCTCTGAAAATTGCAGATTGCTCTTCTTTTTGCTCAGATCGATTATTTTTGTTTCCAGATCATGTGAGGATGGTTTTTAATGAAAGATAATAATTAAAGGGATACAAATCGTCATCCCTTTCCATTTTTTGAGGTAGATGATAAGGCAAGAAGACTCAGTGGCCTTTCTATTTTTGGGGAAATAATGCACAGATTTTAGTCAAAATGTCAAAATTCAACTTGGCTAAAGTGTATTTAAGAGCATATGATGACTATTGCTCAAATATATTATCAAATCTCATCTATGGGTGTAGGTGGCACTCCATTTCATCATTGGAAACATTCTAGCGATCAAATCCTAAAATGTAGGAATGTGACTAGATTTGGAAATCTAGTTTTTCTTGTTTTAGTCACTTTCTTTGGAGACAGATTCTGAAGATATGGAAAGGTATTTCTGGAAAGTGAGAGAGTAGTTTTACCAGAACAAGCTCCTCTTCAAAAACCTCTCTTATTTTTCCAAAATCTATTTTTATTTGAGAGATATAGGTCAATCTCTGAGAAGCATATTTCCAAAAATTTCTGCATTTTCCAGCCACCTCACAAATTCGAATTTGAGATAGGAAAAGAGGTTATCAAAACCATCTTTTGAGGATATTGAAACTGATTTGTAAATATTATTTAAGCTCATTGAAGAATCATTGTAAATGGAGAGGGATAAAATAGTCTGAGGACTGTGATTCAACTTTGGAGGCTTGTAGCCATACTTTATTTCAGACATTGATGGATTTATCTTGACACTGAAGCTTCTTTCACTGTGTTTGTTCAGTTTTCATCTTCTTTTCATGTTTATGTATATCTAATGATAGATTAATTTCATCTCATCTCTTCATTGATATACTAAACCTGTATACAATGCTTTTACTGTTTATCTAATGCTTGATGGCTGTCACCCTGTCTTTGCATTGATGAGCTAGAGCTGCAAGTATCTTACTGGTTATGTCTGACCATAAATTATATGCAATATTATGTATGTTTCTGCTAGTATGATAATTTTTTTACCTGTCATAGCTGGCCATTCATATATGTTATTGTATCTATATTTTTGTTAGCATAATAAGTCTTCTTCTTTCTTCCACACCTTTGATTTAAGCATGCTGAGCAGAATAGTAGAAAGCCTTTCGTCTTCGAGTGAATTCATATGTTTCTGGCTGAATGTGAGCATATTTGCTAGGATATTTATACACTTAGGAGTTAGTTAAGATCAACTTGTGTAATATATCTGCTAGGAAAACTATGTTTCTTTAGTATGCATTTGTAAATACTTAATCCGACGGTCACGATATGTTCCCGACATAGAGTGATCCGACGGCTAAACTTCTCTTAGATCATACCTACCCTTGATCCATGACTTAACACCCGATTGGTCCATGATCTCTATTTAAAGAGCATGGAGGGTCATTGGAAAGTTGATCGATTATGAGAAGCTCATTTGAAACTTTCTGTCTTTGCATAATAAATTGTCCCATAGAAGCTATTTGGTCGGGGCCATGGAGTGTTTCCCTCACGAGGGTTTAAACCACGTCAAAACATCGGTGTATCAATCTGTGATATGTTTGTGTGAAGTGGTTTATCTAGGTGTTCGGTCTTTTGGGAGTACATTTCTGTGCATTTTTGGGCTATGGGAGGTGTTTCATTGCATCCAGAGTGTCGTTTCCATTCGGAAATAGTTTTCGTTCAATCGAAAACGGTTCCCGGTTGCTTCAGAAATGCGTATTTCATCAGATATGAAGGTATAATGTTACAGTGATGTTTTTTTTCTTCTTTGTTTTAGAAGACAAAAATCTCATATTTTATCATTTTTTACTATTAGATTTTTTTTGTTTTGGATTATTGCTTTCCGTGTCTACGTATGCTCTTTGTCGTGCACCTTGCGCGATCTCGACAAATCAGAAACAAAAAGGGAAAGGGTTTTTCTCGGCCACGTATGCTCTTTGTTGTGCACCTTGTGCGATCTTGGCAAATCAAAAACAGAGAGAAAACGTAGACTTTTCAGGAAAGCTAATGAGGTCTAACTCCACAAGTGTAGAAAATGTTTTTTTTATTTCAGTTTGTGGTGTGATTTGCAGGAAAAAAGGCAAGCACGGAAACCGAGCAAGAAGAGTAAAAAAAAAAAAAACATCCCCTTCCTCATTCCCATATTTTACATACCTTTTAATCTAGCTCACTTGGTTCAAAGTTGTTTTATTCCTTAATAGGTCTTCAGTTCGAGTCTTAGGAAGTTACTTTTAAAAGGCAAAGTGCATGCAATTTCTATTTTCAAATTACTTTATTGTAAAAGTGCATCTCACTTAAATAATAAAAAATAAAAATAAAAAGTGAGTCACTTAAGTTATTTTTTATTGTTGCATTATTTAAAAGTAATATCATTGTAAAAGTGAAATCACTTATTTTACAAAAGTGATTCACTTAAAGCAACTTTCTTGTAAAGTGATTGTCAAAAGGTTCATCTTGGGAAGGGGGGGTTCTTTTTTTTTTTTGCTGGACATCCTCTATCTGCCACGTCATTATTTGGGACATCTTCAACAGTTTTTTTGTTCAAGAATAACTTCATCATCCGAAGTCAGTTTTCAGTGCCGTTTTTTTTAAACCGCATATTTTTCGAGCTCTTCGCATCCAGACTATTGGTTTCTACTTTTACAGCCATTAATTTACAAATATGGCTTCCCCTTGTAATATTCTACTTACCAGTTCCAACTATTTCTCATGGAAATCTCATATGGAGAATGTTCTACGAAGTAGGGGACTTTTCAAAATTACCTCAAGGAAAGAAACAGAAGCCACTGATGATGATAAGAAAATAAAATGGGCAAATAGATGTGATGAAGCTCATGGATTGATTGGGATTGCAATCTCTACTGATTTGCAATTCCACATATCTGGAATTGATGAACCTGATGCTGCTTGGGACAAGTTGGAATCTGTGTTTGGTAAACACAATGAAATTCGAGGTCATCAACTCGAAAATGAGTTGATTTCTTTAAATTCAAGTGATTTTTCATGCATTCAAGATTATTTATCTAATTACAAAACTCTTAAACTCTTATCTACAGAATGTAAGGTTAAGAGGGAAGACAAACAATGCATCTATCATATTCTTTCAAAACTTGGACTTGCATATTCTGTTTTTGTATCTACATTTTACTCCATGAAAGAATCCTTGAATGCAGCTAGCTATCAAGAGCCTAGTCTTGAATCCTTTTGTTATTCCTTTATTAGAGAGCAAGATAAACTCATCCATCCTGGAATAATCAACAATGCAGATACATCTAGGAAATCCTTATTGTCCCAATAGAAAGAAAAGTCCAAGCCTCCCAAGAAATAAAATTTTCGCAATAATAAGTCAAACAAGGGTCCCAAACCCTCTGAGTCAGCTCCTTCTTTGAAAAATGACAAAGGATCCAAGCCGAAAGGCAAGAAGACTAAACATCATTACAACTATTGCGGGAAAAATAATCATGATGAATTTAATTGTTTCAAGAAGATGGCAGCCTTAGAAGCACCACATCGGCCTAGATTCTCCTTCTGAATCTACCTCTCATGGACATGCACTTTTTCCTTCTTGTTATTCTTATAATGCATCTTTTTCTTCTACTTCAAATGAATGGCTCATTGATTCTGGAGCATCTTATCATATGGCTAAGGATGAAGCCATATTTTCTACTATGCATGAATGTAACACCAAACAAATATTTGTTGGTGATGATAGATCTCTAAGTGTTGTAGGATCTAGAACAGTTCCAATAGATAATGGTCATTTCAGTGATTACTATGTGTTCCAAGAATTTCCTGTAATTTGTTATCAGTCTATCAAATCACTCTTTCTGGTGAAGGTAAAACTGTGACGTTTACACCTCACCAAGTTGTAATCAAGGATTTTAAAGATCCTCAATAGATATTAGCTACCGGAACTGTTGATGATGTTACCAGGTTGTACAAGTTTAACAACTTTGAGTCATCACCTTTTCCTTCAGTTTTTGTTGCTCATAATGATAACTTGAGCAAACCTTGGCATGAGCGATTTGGTCACTTAAATTATCGCTCATTGCAACAACTATGTAAAGACAATATGGTGACAGATCTTCTGATGGTATCTTGCAGGGATGGTGTTTGTTCCAGTTGTGTACTCAAAAAACATCATTGGGATAGTTTTGACAAACATGCCTCTTGGCACGCCTCGGTTCCCTTGGAGCTTGTGCATAGTGACTTGTGTGGTCCTCTTCCATCTGCTTCCTTTTTTGGTTTCAAGTATTTCTTAACTTTCATTGATGATTACACCAGACGCACTTGGGTTTATTTCCTAAAACTTAAGAGCAAAGTATTTAACATGTTCTTGGCCTACAAGGCCCTTGTTGAAAAAAAATCTGGTCATCAAATTATTAAGTTAAGATCTGACAATGGAGGAGAATATGTTAACAAAAATTTCACTACTTTCTGCACTGAATAAGGAATCCAACAAAAACACATTGTTCCATATACACCACAACAAAATGGTGTAGCTAAACAGAAGAATCGCACTTTAAAAAAAATAGCTAATTGTATGATCCAATCTAAGGGACTAAGTCTTCAATTTTGGGCTGAAGCCATTAATTGTGCAAATTACATAGTTAATCGCACCCCCACTAAAGCTTTACAAGGTATCACATTAGAAGAAGAATGGAGTAAAATTAAACCAGATGTAAGTCACTTCCGTGTGTTTGGTAGTGAAGCACGGGCTCACATTCCAGATGAAAAATGGAAAGCATTACAGCCTAAAAGTGAAAAGTGCATATTTGTTGGATATTCTGAAGATGTAAAAGGTTATAAACTTCTTCAACCACATTCTCATGATGTAATAATTATAAGAGATATTAAATTTGATGAAAATATCTTGGCCTGCAAGCCAAACTTAGCGATTGTGCCATCTTTGGTCTGCGAGCCTAACTCGGCGATTGTGCCATCTTTGTCCTATGAGCCTAATTCGACGTTTGGGCCTTCTTCTTCTTCTTCCAACTTCCTTGACAGGTTTCCAACTCCAGTTTCTGATGATGACAGTGAGGATGAAAATCCACCTCCACCTGCTCATGTTCCTCCAGTTGCACCAGCACAAGTGCTTCCTCGATGGGTCTGTTCAACATGTGAAGCAGTTGGTGATCTTACCAGTGATCCTAGAGATCAACATCGAACACGTTCTCAATTTCAGCGAGCCTCTTCTCTTTTGGCTCAAGTTTTCAAAAATCATGATCCAAAAACCTTTGCAGAAGCTTCAGGAAATCCAGATTGGGATGCAGCTATGGATGAATAATATCGTTCCTTAATGGCGAACGACACTTGGGATCTTGTACCTCTTCCAAAAGGAAGAAAACTTGTCAGATGCAAATGGGTCTACAGAACTAAGTATGCATCAGATGGAAGTGTTGAAAGACTTAAGGCAAGGTTAGTTGCCAAAGGTTTTTCCCAAGTTGAAGGGATTGACTACAATGAAACCTTTGCTCCTGTCCCAAAAATGAACTCCATCCGCCTTGTTCTTTCCCTTGCAGCCTTACACAACTGGGAATTCCATCAAATGATGTCAATTCTTCCTTCTTACATGGTGATTTACAGGAGGAAATTTACATGGAACAACCTCCTGGATATGTTCAGAATAACTCTAGCCTTGTCTGCCGCCTTAAGAAAGCCTTATATGGCCTTAAGCAAGATCCTAGAGCTTGGTATGCCAAAATGGATAACTTTCTCCTTAACATTGGTTTTTCTAGATGCCACTCTGACCCCAGTGTCTATAGCAAGAAAGTAGAAAACCATCTCATCATACTTGTTCTATGTGTTGATGACCTTATTCTTACTAGTAGTGACCTTAATCTTATAACCCATGTGAAATCCAGTCTTAAGCAAAATTTTGAAATGTCAGACTTGGGACATTTGCATTATTTTCTTGGTCTCCAAGTCATACAAACCAAAGAAGGAATCTTTCTTTCTCAGTCTAAGTATGCTTGTGACCTTCTTCGTCACTTTCACATGGAAGATTGTACACTATCCCCTTCTCCCTTCCAGTCTGGAGTCAAACTTTCTGCCACTTGTCCTTCACCTGAAGTAGATGCCACCTTGTATCGTCAGCTTCTTGGTAGTCTTTTATACTTGACTCATTCCCATCCTGACCTTTCCTTTGTCGTTGGTCATGTTGCCTGTTATATGCAAATACCTCATGAAAGTCACTGGAAAGCAGCTAAAAGAATACTTCGATATATTCGAGGCACAATTCAGTTTGGTATTCATTATAGTACAGGGGGGAAACCTTTGTTGGTTGGTTTCACTGATTCAGATTGGGTCGGTGATCCTAATGATCGAAAATCTACTGCAGGTTATGTTTTCAATCTGGGATCTGGACTTATCACTTGGGCTTGTAAGAAACAACAAGCTCTTTCTCTTTCTTCACCAGAGGCAGAATATCGAACCGTAGTTAATGCCAGTCAGGAAGCTTTATGGCTTCGACAGATCCTTTCAGAATTTGTATTCGAGCAGCAGCAGCCTACTCCACTTTGGTGCGACAATCAAAGTTCCATCAAGCTTGCCAAAGATCCAGTCCTACATCAATGCAGCAAACACATTGAGCTACATATGCACTTCATCAGAAATCTTGTTCATGATCGTGTTCTTGAAGTGCTCTTTTGTCCTATAGATGATCAAGTTGTAGACATCTTCACCAAGTCTCTTACAGAAGCAAATTTTTCTAAACTTCGATCTATGTTAGGAGTTCAGGAACTTGTCATTAAGGGGGGATAGGCTCTAATGCCTCCTTCCTTCTCCTAATAGTGTCACTTTTGTAAATCCTTCAATCCTATCCCAAGTTGTTCTTAAGGGGGGATGTTAGGATATTTAGACACTTAGGAGTTAGTTAAGATCAACTTATGTAATATATCTGTTAGGAAAAGTGTGTTTCTTTAGTATGCATTAGTATCCATTTGTAAATACTTAATCCAACGGTCATGATATGTTCCCGACATAGAGTGATCCGACAGCTCAACTTCTCCTAGATCATACCTACCCTTGATCCGTGGCTTAACACCCGATTGGTCCATGATCTCTATTTAAAGAGCATAGAGGGTCATTGGAAAGTTGATCGATTATGAGAAGCTCATTTGTAACTTTCTTTCTTTGCATAATAAATTGTCCCGTAGAAGCTATTTGTCCGGGGCCGTGGAGTGTTTCCCTCACGAGGGTTTAAACCACATCAAAACATCGGTGTATCAATCTGTGATCTGTTTTTGTGAAGTGGTTTCTCTAGGTGTTTGGTCTTTTGGGAGTACTCTATGTACCCGAACAATATTAATTCATCCGACTTGATCCTTTTCTCCCTACATTCTCAAATATTTAGGTTACCAATCTTACACCATTCTACAGTCAGGGAGTAAGTTCTTGGGGTGATAACAAATTGGCGCCACTGCCGGGGAGAGGGATTGAAGTTAGTTTCCCTGGGATAACGACATAGATCCGACTTTTGATGGCAGATAAAAGGAGGACACATAATTGACTATATCATCTGCCTGGTGACTCCACGATTAAAGACTCCACTAGGGAGGATCCGGTTAACAGAAAATGAAGAGGATGAATTTCAGATCCAGGTATCAGTTCATTAGTCTTCTTCATGAAATGTTGTTGTTTTTTATCAGCTCTTTCATGCTTTTCCCTTCGCATGTAAAGAGGATTATATTCTGTTTTGTTTATTCCGATGATCATCAACCTACCTTCGTATACCCATCTTTGAAAGAGGAAGTTTTGCAGCCTCCTTGTGTGGTTGATGTTAACTTTATATCTTTGCCTCAGCCTATTCCTAAAGAAGAGTTCTGCATTCAAATTCCTTCTGAATTTGAGCATCCATGTACCCTTGAGGAGGTTGAACTTGTTTCAAAACCTGTCCAGATCACAGCACCTTTTTCCCTTATTGCCGATCCTTCTTATCAAACTATTAACCCTCATGTTCAGCCCACTGCTTTTCAAATCAAAATCAGAAATAGGATGTTTAAACCTTTGAGGTTGCCATGTAACCTTAACTCTTATCCTCTTGATTTCTTTAAGTATCTTCCCTAGTTTTCTGGAGATGATCATGTTACAGCTGAGAGGCACTTAGGGGCTTTTGAGAACTTCCTTGATCAGTTTGAGATAGTTCATGATGATGTGATTATGAGGATATTTTCCAAAACTTTGTTCAAAGATGCTACAATATTGTTTAAGAGTTTGAGAGCTGATTTTATTGGCTCTTGTATCGAGTTATCGAATGCTTTTTCGAAGTATTGGGGTGAGAACAAATCTCTTGATTTGTTTCTCACTGATTTCTATGCTTTGAAGAGAGAGGAGGACAAAGCTTTGAATATCTTCAATCAAAGATTCTACAACACTTATCATGATATGCCTTTCGAGATCCAGCCTACAGAGACTGCTGTCATGATATATTATGTTATGGGTTTGCATTCAAAACTTCCCTTCTCCTGTTAGAAAGGAAGCCGTCATCCTTAAGACAGTTGTTTGAAGATGCAGAGGAAGTGGAGGAGAACATCCGTGCTTCCAGGAGGATCCGTGATCAAGATTGTTTTGAAAATATGCATGCACAGGAGCAGGAAGACTGTCGATATGTTTCATATTTTGAGCAGGAAAGTAACGAGTTTGAAGCAGATTTGGAACAATAGCATAAGGTGAGTATATTTCAGATTCAGATCTAAATTCTTCAGTATGTACAGAGTATTCTAGAGACATGTATGAGTCTGAATTTTATGAGAAATTTGCAAACCAGGGTGAGCTTATGAAAACTGATGATTGTATAGGCAATTATATGTTTTCAACTGATCTTTATTCATATGATGTAAGACCTGTTTTATCATCATCTTCTGTGCATTTGTCTAAGGAGGAAGTTACAATGATTGATGAACAATCTCCGATCACAAGAGAACAAGAAGGTCATCAATCTTCCAGCAGAGGAGTAGTCATGGTTGAGCTAGTGTTCTCTTTAGACCAACATGTTTCTGATCTCGGTTTCAAAGACCCAATGGTAGCCTTCATGGACTTATACTTTTTAGAGAACCCGAAGATTTCAGATTTCCTAAGCTTGCCATTGTTTATGGGTGAGTATGGTTTCCTGAAAGAACTTTTATCACTGTTGTTACATGTCAAACATAATTTGTTGATCAGTGACAAAGAAGAGATTTCTTCGGTATTAAAGTTGCTTGGATGGATGTTATGGAAGTCATCCTTTACCTAACCAAATTGTATATTTGGTTAGAGTAGGGTAGTGCAGTAAATAAGCTCTTTTTCGAGCATTTATTTCTTTCAATTTGCAGCAGAAATAATAGTTAGCTTGTGTGAATAAAGGCACGTTTTTGAAGGTGTACAAAGATCAGTTACACAGGTTTGGAGAAATTTTAGAAATTGGTTTCACAAGTCAAATGACTCCATAGCCCAATGGTAAAGGCTACATGCAAGCTATAGGTTTGCAGAAGATCAGTTGCACAAGCCGAATGACTCCATAGCCCAACAGATAAGGCGACTGGAACTACTAGGTTCTTGGAACCTCACAGGGAGGATTCCATCTCCGAGTAGGATCCATATGTTATCTCCTCAAATAAATTGGTCAAATTTATTTTATGTAATGATAGGAAGTCATTAGGAAAAAACATTATCAATTTTTTCAAGGCTCATTTTTATGAGTTCTAAACTTGTAATATTTTTAAAGAACTCTTGAGTAAATTTTTATTTCAAAAAATATACAAAACCAGGTTTCGGTGGCTTAGCACTATATCAAAAAGGTTTCTAAGCCACCGAAAGATCCACTTTCAGTAGCTTACATCGCAATTTCAGGACTCTCCAAGCCACTGAAATCGCAGGTTTTTCAAACGATAAATTGCCTTGGGAAAACTCAATTTTCGCAGTCGTGCAGAGGCCATTTTACATTCTCAAATAGTCGATTGACAACTAGACATCCTAAGCTTTCCAATGGTACTTTCATATTTTCATTTGGAGATCAGGAAGGAAGTCAAAATTCGCCCGCAAGATGAGGCTGCATTTTCAGAAATATGGCGTTTCTACTGTGCTGAGTCATCATTTTCAAATGATGATTCTGAGCGACTGGAGGATAATTTTGAGAAACGGTCGGAGGAGTTTGTGCCTATCAAACAAAAATAACCTCTTTCGGTTTATACACAGGTATCACAGATGTGGAGAACCAAATCCATCTATGAGCCCCATTGTTTCAGCAGTCTAGCCCAATTTGGCTCCTTAGCCACCGAAAGCTCTGAAAATTGCATATTGCTCTTCTTTTAGCTCAAATCGATTATTTTTGTTTCCAGATCATGTGGGGATGGTTTTTAATTAAAGATAATAATTAAATGGATACAGATCATCATCCCTTTCCATTTTTTGAGGTAGATCATAAGCCAAGAAGACTCAGTGGCCTTTCTATTTTTGGGGAAATAATGCACAGATTTTAGTAAAAATGTCAAAATTCAATTTGGCTAAAGTGTATTTAAGAGTAGATGATGACTATTTCTCAAATATATTATCAAATCTCATCTATGGGTGCAGGGGGCACTTCATTTCATCATTGGAAACATTCTAGGGATCAAATCCTAAAATGTAGGAATATGACTAGATTTGGAAATCTGGTTTTTCCTGTTTTAGTCACTTTCTTTGGAGACAGATTCTAAAGATATGGAATGTTATTTCTGGAAAGTGAAAGAGGGTTTTTTACCAGCACGAGCTACTCTTCCAAAACCTCTCTCCGTTTTCCAAAATCTGTTTTGATTTGAGAGATATAGGTCAATCTCTGAGAAACATATTTCCAGAAATTTCTGCATTTTCTAGCCACCTCACAAATAAGAATTTGAGATAGGAAAAGAGGTTATGAGATACATCTTTTGAGGATCTTGAAACTGATTTGTAAAACTTATTTAATCTCATTGAAGAATCACTGTAAAGGGAGAGGGAGAAAACAGTCTGAGGACTGTGATTCAACTTTGGAGGCTTGTAGCCATACTTATTTCAGACATTGATGGATTTATCTTGACACAGAAGCTTCTTTCACTGTGTTTGTTCAGTTTTCATCTTCTTTTCATGTTTATGTATATCTAATGACAGATTACTGCCATCTCATTTCTTCATTAATATACGAAACTTGTATACATTGCTTTTCCTGTTTATCTAATGCCTGATGGATGTCACCATGTCTTTGCATTGATGAGCTAGAGCTGCAAGTATCTTACTCATTATGTCTGACCATAAATTGTATGCAATATTATGTATGTTTATGCTAGTATGTTAAGTTCTTTACCTGTCATAGTTGTCCATTCATATATGCTATTGTATCTATATTTCTGTTAGCATAATAAGTCTTCTTCTTGCTTCCACACCTTTGATTTAAGCCTGCTGACTAGTATAGTAGAAAGCCTTTCGTCTTCGAGTGAATTCATATGCTTCTGACTGAATGTGAGCATATTAAGTCATCCGACTTGATCCTTTTCTCCCTACATTCTCAAATATTTAAGTTACCAAGCTGGCACCCTTCTACAGTCAGGGAGTAATTTCTTGGAGTGATAAAAAAAGGTATAGTTACAAGATCATAGAAACCAAGTTCAAAAGTTCATGCTCACAAGAACACTCACACAAATGCCCTTGTGTTTATTTTAAAATTAGGGCTCTCATGCTCAGCTGAAGCATGGGATCTGTTGTGGCCACAACAAATGGCGACTAGTTGGGAAGAACCAGTTATCTCTGCAACAATACTTTAGCTGGAGAAAGTATATCAGTCAATTGCTTTTCCAACCAAAATTTTTTAGAAGATATTTATAAAGGAGACAAACAATAAGTAGAAAACATAAGATTGATATATTCCCATCGATGATCATGTTAAAAATAATGAAAATATGATAAGGAGAGTTAAGAGACAAAAGATCTCCTTTACCATCATGCAATCATTGAACATCAGCTTGTGATAAACCTGGGACAAACTTAAAACCGCTCATGGATATCCAAATTACACATGACCTTGGTTTATTAATTGGTTTTATATACAATAGTTCTTTTGGCTATACACACACATTTTTTTTTTAATTCTTTTTTTTTGTTTATTCAAAAAAAAATAAGCAGCTGCACATAAGACCTTGTTGATAGAAGACCACTTCCCTGACTTGGTAATCAGGTATCAGCAGTGCCATTCACAAGCCTAATCCAGAAACTGATCAAGCTTTCTCAATAAGGAGACCCCTTGTCCTTTAACTGTCACGCTGAAGGAAACTATCATGGCTTGGTGACCACATGACGGAAGTTTTAGTCCAGATTAAACCCATGATCATGGTAGGGATGGCTTGCGATAAGACCCCCCTGTCCTTGTGCACAACAAGTAACTCATAACAGAATTTTTTTTTTTTTTAAATAATAGACTACAAGGCACTACCAAGGCTTGGTAACCTTATAATAGCAGTGTTACTCACCAATGTTTTGCAAATCATGAATGGACTGACCTGTGATAGGATCTTCTACCCCTCAGCAAAACTGAGAGTCATCTTCCAAGTGTGGTGGCTTGATGTGAATATGTCATTCCACTAAACACCTATGAACCTAAAGGGATGGCTTAAAATAAGACCCCCCTCCTTGTAATCTAAAATTATGTAAGCAAATTATTATCAAGGTGATGGTAAAAGGATCCAGAGCAAATAAAATTGATCAGGTTATTATGATATGCTATGACAATGAGACATAAGATAAGAATATTTCAGCCATTCCCCATATCTCAATTAAATAGATAAAACATAAAAGGATAATGACCAAAGTGGGAATGTATCAATATCAAGGTCCTATATGTTTTGGCTGTGCACTCTTTACCAAAGAAATTCTGACATCAGGCGAAAGAAACTGAGGCTAACATGCTATCCTGCAACTTTCAGTTAAATTCTTCTTTGAGTAAAAACCGGTTTTAAATCATTACCAAATGTGTGGAGTTTATTATCAACAAAATGAAAGAAAACCAATCAAAACAAATAAAACAGAAAAACACGCACCAAACCTATGTACAAAAGCACCAAATTGTTCAAACGAAGTACTTTTTTAGTAGTGAAACATTCACTGGGTAGGTGTCTACAACTCCCTCCAGTGTTTGTAATCGAACAATACTAGGACCCATCTTTTCAGTAATAATGAAAGGTCCCAGCCAAAGGCGTTGGAATTTGGTATACTGGTTTTTATCTTTATGATGTTTGTCCCATCTCAATACCAAATCCCAAACTAAGAATTCCCTGTCAGATGAAGATTTCTCATCAAACCATCTCTTCACCATCTGTTGATGTTGATAGAGCTTGTTCTTTACTTTCTCCCTATCTTCCTCCAGTTTGAGCAGTGTATCAATTCTGTGCTGAAGGGGACAAGAATCATCTTCTTGGATAGACTAGGCTAACTGCAATGAAGGGATGGTGAGATTAGTAGGAAGGACAGCTTCCTTTCCATACACCAAACAGTAGGGTGAATTCCCAATGGCTGCCTTTGGGGTGATTCAATCTTCCAAAAGAGCATTGTAGAGCTGTGTGTGCCAATCTTTATGATGAGAAGCTACAGTCTTTTTGAGAATATTTATCAGATTTTTGTTTCAAGACTCATCCAACCCATTACCCTATGGATAGTAATTGGTAGAAAATTTTTACATAATCCCTTTTTCAAGGGAATATTGTGTCAAGTCGATGGAAGAGAAGTAGGATGCATTATCAAAGGCCAAATATTCTGGATCACCAAACCTTGTAACTATCTGACTGTCGAGGAAGGAAATTACCTGGTTTGCATTACATTGCTTAAGTGGGATTGCTTCTGTCCATCTAGTGAAGTAATCAGTGGTTATAAGGATGTACCTATGTTGCAATAGCATACACATTTGAAATCCCAAATCACCTAAAGGAGAAGAAGTGTAAAGTTGAAGTATTATTCAGACCTTCAGTGCCTGATAATCAAGATCACTGGAAAATTTTTGATGATGATGCTCAAATCATTGCATTTTTACAGTGCACAAATGGCTTTCATAATTGCAATGTTGATCTAGAGGATAGGGTAAACAATTTGTCTTTGCAAGATGTTGAGGTAATGAAGTTATATATCCCTCTTGAGAAAAATTTCAATAGGCATGATAAATATAAAGGTAAAAGAGTTGAACCAGTAGATGAGGTCATAGAGATTAATATTGGAACCCTGGTTTCTCCCAAAATGGTCAAGATAGGAAAGAATGCTTCCCCTAAATAAAGGAAATCTATTGAAAATCTAATTAGGGAGTACAAGGATTTTTTCGCTTGGACTTATGATGATCTCAAAAATTTTGACCCTGAAATTATTGAGCACACTATCCCTTTACATGAAGGAGCTAAACCTTATAGGAAAAAGTTAAGAAATGTTAATCCCAAACTATCCCCTCTGATTAAGAAAGAGCTTGAGAAGATGTTGGTTGTTGGAATCATCCGACCAGTCCGACACACTACTTGGGTGTCCAATCCAGTAATTGTAAGAAAGAAGAGTGGTGAAACTAGGATGTGCATTGATTTTAGAAATCTAAACCAAGCATCTCTTAAAGAGAATTAACCTTTTCCAAATAAGGAAAATTTGTTGCAGAGTGTTACTGGGGCAGGAATGTTGTCAATGTTAGATGGATTTTCAGGGTATAATCAGGTACGTATCAAGAAGAAGATAGAGAAAAAACAACCTTTACAACTCCATGGGGAACTTTCGAATATATAAGAATGCCTTTTGGACTGTTAAATGTTGGTTCTACTTTTCAAAGAGCTATGGACCAAGCCTTTAGTGATCTAATTGGGAAAATAATTTCCATTTATCAGGATGACTTGACAGTTTTCTCCAAAGAGCGAGATGATCATGTAAAACATTTCAGGAAAGTTTTTTATCGGTGTAGGAAGTTCAATATATCTTTGAATCCAAAAAAGTCTACTTTTGGAATTGATGAGGGTAAATTGTTGGGACATATTGTGTCAAAGGAAGGCATCAGAATTGATCCTGAACGTATCCAAGACATTAATGCTATTGTTGCACCCCATAACATGGCTTCCCTGCAGTATTTCTTTGGTAAAATAAACTTTGTTCAAAGATTCATTCCCAATTTAGCAGAATTGGCCAAACCTTTAAATGCCCTTTTAAAAAAGTATGTAAAGTTTATGTGGGATAAAACGTGTGAATCATCTTTCACTAAGCTTAAGAAAGCCATTTAAACTGCTCCTGTCCTAGCCTATCCTGATTATAGTAAGGAATTTATGATTTATTCATATGCTTCTGAAGACACCATTGTTGGGGTTTTGTTGCAAAAGAACAGTGAAAATCATGAGCAACCTATAGCTTTTATGAGCAAAAATTTGAGAGATGCTAAATTGAAATACACCACTACTGAGAAGCAAGCCTATGCATTAGTCAAAGCTCTGAAGCATTTCAGAACTTATGTCGGATATTCCAAAATTAAATCCTTTGTGCCTCATCAAGCATTAAAGGATGTCTTATCTCAAGCAGATGGCATAGGTGTTCGAGGAAATTGGATTTCAAGGATCCAAGAGTATGATTTAGAAATCAAACCTATTAAGATTGTGAAGGGTCAAGGTCTTGATCAATTGTTAATAAAGAAGGGTAGTAATCATGCAGTTAATCTCGTTAATGAACAGAGGTTTCATATTTTGTATATTGATGAAGAACATGAATGGTATAAAGATATTATCTATTTCCTGATAAATTTGTCTTGCCCTGATTATTTGGTAGACCACCAAAGGAGATCCTGAAGGTTAAAAGCTGAAAAGTATATATTAACTCAAGATGGTCTTGGTTGGAGGAATCCTGATGGAATAATTTTAAAATGTGTTCATGTTGAAGAATCTAAAACCATCATCAAAGAGATGCATTCGGGTGTTTGTGGTGGGCATTATGCACCTAGAGCAACCACTGCAAAAATCATGAGGGCAGGTTATTATTGGCCAACTCTTTTCAAGGATGTGCATTCTTTTGTTAGAACATGCCAAGAGTGTCAATTTTTCTCTGGCAAGCCAAGTTTGCGAGCCTTGCCATTAAATCCAATTGTAATAGAGACTCCTTTTCAGCAATTGGGTATGGATTTTATTGGGCCTTTTGATCAAAATTCAAGTAACGGATATAAATACATCTTGACTTGCACAGATTATTTTACTTGTTGGATTGAAGCTATACCAACTAAGAAGTGCATTGCTGAAGTAGTTGTCAAGTTCTTGGAAAAAAACATTGTCTCTCGGTATGGATGTCCTATAAAGATCACCACTGATAATGCGAAAGCCTTTAGCAAAATAGAAATGTCAACCTTTTGCATGAGTCATGGAATTACACTATCTCATTCATCTAACTATTATCCCCAAGGAAATGGTCTGGCTGAATCTAGTAACAAGAATTTGATTAAGCTACTGAAAAGAATGGTAGAATAAAATAAGCGAAGTTGGGATAGTAAATTGAAGTATGCATTGTGGGATGTTAGAACAACAGTTAAAAGAATTACGGGTAAATCTCCTTTCGAATTGGTTTATGGGAAAGATTGTAGGCTTCCAATAAATTTGAAAATCCCAATGTATGAGTTGTTGCAACAATGCACTTCAAATCAAGAATCATTTCAAGTAAGAATTGATAAATTAGTAGAGCTCGATGAAATAAGAAGGATGGCATTTGACAAAACCGTTATTGAGCAAGAAAGAGTTAAAGGAACTTTTGACCAAAGAACCAGGAATGTAAAATTTGGAATAGGAGACATAGTGTTATTATGGGACAAACATAAAGAGAAGCCTGGAAACCATGGAAAGTTTGAAAGTATTTGGATGGGCCCATATCGAGTATCAAGGATAGTCGGAAAAGGATCAATCTATTTGGAGACTTTGGATGGAGATGAACTTGAACTTCCTGTAAATGGGATTTTGTTAAAGCATTACTTCCCGCCTATTGCATGAACCTTGCCTTGCCTTGCCTGGTAGATTAGAGTCGGTAGGAACTGAATACGCCTGCTTGGGTAGTAGTTAGTCTTTTCAGTCATTGAGTCTGGCACATTTTTTGTCTTTTCTTTAAGCTCTCTTTTTGAAGCTCCTAGTGTAGTCTTGAGTACCTGCCATTTTATTTTCTTGCACAATAAAATAAAACTTTTTCAAGTTATGTTAGTAGATTAGATTTACTTTTCTGCATTTATATTTCAGGCATTTCAGTTTCAGTATTGTTATTTTGAGATATATATATATATATATATCCATGCGTTGTTCTAACATCCGGTCTATGAGTTTGGTATAGCTTTGGACATTTTGCAGATAGTAGGTGATACATGTTGGTAGCAGTTGCAGAGATAGAGTGTTGGATCGAGGATATGAGTTGCAGAGATAGAGTGTTGGATCGAGGATATGAGTTGCAGAGTTCCAGGACTAAAGATTCTGAGGTTCTCAAGCGCTCTTTTCAGCAGAGCACTTGTCCCAGCTGGAGCCAAATGTTATCACATATATAGTAGCCGAGCTGTAATGTCCCCTCCCATCATACCAGCATGATAGAGAGGACGTGGTGCTAAAACCGGGCATCTAGCCCCATATCCATTAAGTAAAAACTCATTGATAAAAAGACATATACATGTGCATGTTATAGAAACACAACGGAATTAAAAATCATGTTTAACATCTAACATACATTCAACATTTCTGAGACAACCATTAAATAAAGACATTGCAGAATTTATATAAAAGAGAATACTTATCTTAACAAAGTAGTCCCAAGCAACTGGCTATGCAACTGCAACGTTCCACCCAACCATAGGCTAGTTGTGCTTATCAACCTCTTGATACAACTGCCACCCCCGAGCTGGGCATGATTTCGACAAGGAATCAAGGAACAGCAGACTCACACATATCCAAGCATACATCAAGATGAGACAAGCCAATCTAAAATTGGGTTTATCAGGCTGCTAGGAAATGGAAAGGAAGAATTGCTAAGCTAGTGAGCTCAACCACAGAGCTATGGATACCTCTACAACATTTATTTATCTTGGTACCCACAATGCCTACACACCCCACTCAAGGAAGTATTCCTTTCACCAATTCACAGTCCCTTAGGCCATACCTTCCAATTCTAGAGTGTCCCAAGTGTGCATAGAAGAGTAGCCAGTCCTCTTGATCTTCTTGAGAGGTTATTCTCCCCACTAGGTTTATCAAGCCAATTCTGTCCACTACCACTCCAAAACTTTTGCTCACAGGTTCAAACCAAAACAAGGATGCACATAACAGCAAAACCACAATTGTTGGGCATGAGGAAAAACGTTTCTTCAGTGGGATGCCCAAAGAAGAGGTTTCTACCAATTCATAAAAATGTGGGAAAGCCCAAAAACGAAATGGCAATTGGGGAACAACCCTGGAGAGCAAAAATCATTTTCAAAAAAATGTCCATGGGCATTATGGGGCAAAAACGACCTCCATCACAGTCCCAAAGCATGGACCTTCTCTCCCAGCTATTGTATAACGCAAAAACAAGCTCCCAGGCATGGAAAATGCAGGAAAAATGGTGAAAAACGTGATGGGGAAAAACCCAGTAGTTCAGACTATGTGAGAGAGGAAAGATTGTGGGTTTAGAATGGCTTTTGGGCCCATTTCGTGGGTGTTTTCTTTCCCAATGAGACAAAATATGATTTCCCAGGTTGATGGCTTTCCCATACATGAAATTGGCTGCCATACCTCTTCATTCCCAAGGCATTAACTACCTCAACCAATTCCTGGAAGAATTAAATGATTGGGTCCATAACCCAAAATGGGTAGTTGGTGGTTTATGGGTTTTCTCATTGACACATGGATTAACACCATTGGCTCAAGGGTTTGAATAATTTCCCTCCCTATTCCTTGTAGAATCATGCCCCATCTCTTTGTTGCATTGCATAGATAGTTGTGGGTATTTCATTAAAATCCGTATTTACATGATGTCTTATTTACATTGTGCCTATCTAGCACAAGAACCATAGGCATCTATTTTCAATTGCCAATACATAAAATGCTAAATCAATGGTGGGGCATCTATTTTGTTGAGCTCCTCACCATGATTAAATAACAATATTTACATCATTTACGATTTAATGCAAAGGGGGTCAAAATGGGGACATTACATTCCCCTCCCCTTACATTAGCACTGTCCTCAATGCTCATCAAAATTGAACAAAAATGGATATGCCACCCTAATGGCATCCTCCAGCTCCCATGTAGCCTCATCGGGACCGTAGTGCTTCCATTGCACCTTTACCTATCCGATGGCTCGGTTCCGGAGTAATGTTACCTTCTTGTCTAGGATGCACAACGGATCGGTTTGGAATTCTCCCTCGGGTTCCACCTGGATCACATCCCAATTAATCACATGGTTAGGATCATGTACATATTTCTTAAGTAAAAAGACATGAAAAACATTATGAGCTTTAGTGCTAGCAAGCAATGCAAGTCTATATGCAACTGGCCCTATTCTTTCAAGCACTTCAAATGGCCCACAATATCTAGGTGATAGCTTGGCACAACTCCCAAGCTTCAAGGAACTCTTCCTCAATCTCACTCTAAGATACACATGATCCCCAACATTGAATTCCCTATGCACTCTATGTTTATTTGCATAGCTTTTCTGTCTATCCTAGGCTGTTTTTAAATTCTGTCTGATCTTGGCAACTTCTTGCTTCATTTCCTTAGGCAATTCTGTCCCAAGTACAATTCTGTTCACTGGATTGTCCCAAGTCACTGGTGTCCTACACCTTCTGTCATACAAAGCCTCATAAGGACTCATTCCCAATGATGCTTATTGCCCATTGTTATATGCAAATTCTACTAAGTGTAGATAATCCTCCCACTTGAATGGTTTGTCCATTACATACATGCGGAGCATGTCTTCAAGCACCTGATTTACTCTTTCTGTTTGACCATCTGTTTGAGGATGGTATGCGGTACTAAATCTTAGCTGTGTACCCAAATATGCAAAGATACCTTTCCAAAAATTGGAAGTGAACTTGGTATCCTTGTCAAAAATTATTGCCTTAGGCAACCCATGTAATCTGAAATTTTCCTTCATGAAAATATTTGCAATGGCATCGGCTCTATGTGTGGACTTAACCGGTATAAAATGTGTTTCCTTTGTTAACTTGTCCACCACAACCATGATGGAATCATGTTGTCTCACAGTCATTGGCAATCCTATAATAAAGTCCATGGATATTACTTCCCATTTCCATTCTGGAATTGGCACTGGGAGCAATAAACCTGCTGGATGTTGGTGTTCACTCTTCACCTACTGACATTCCATGCACTTAGAAATGTATTCAGCGATGTCCTTCTTCATGCCTGGCCAGAAATAATATTTTCTTGCTGTAGCAATTGTTTTCTGATATCCTGGGTGACCAGAGTATGGAGCTTTATGGATTTCATCCATAACAATTATCCTCAAATATGCCACATTTGGAATGTAGACTCTATTCTTATAAGTAAGAAGTCCGCCTTCTTCCAAATGATAGCCTTCATACTTCTTGCCAAGGTCTTGTTGCTGCAATTTGTCCTTTATCTGCACATACACTTCATCCTCAACAATATGGTTAACAATCTCCTGCTTCAAATCTAGTTGGCAAGTACTAAGCACTGCCACATGCATTTCATGTACCTTCATGTTGAGTGCATCAGCCACCTTGTTTTCTTTCCCTTTTATGTGTTTGATTTCAAAATCAAATTCACACAAAAATTCCAACCATCTAGCTTGCCTAGCATTTAAAGTTGGCTGATCAAACAAGTATTTCAGACCACAATGGTCTGTCCTTAACTCAAATTTTCTTTCCATTAAGTAATGTCTCCACATATTTAAAGCATGTACTATGGCTGCAAGTTCTATATCATGAGTAGCATAGTTCTTCTCATGCTCCTTCAACTTTCTTGACTCATAGCATATCACGTGGTTATCTTGCATAAGAACTCCTCCAAGTCCTTGATTTCATGCATCGGTACACACCACAAAATCTTTTTTTGGGTCTGCAATTTCAAAATTGGTGCACTTGTAAGAAGATTCTTCAACCGTTAAAAAATTTCCTCACATCTTGGTGACCATTCAAACTTTATCCCCTTCTTTTGAAAAGAAGTGATCGGGTTTTCAACCTTGGAGAATCCTTCGATAAACCTCCTGTAGTAACCAGCAAGGCCCATAAAATATCTCACATCAGTCACATTCCTTGGAGTTGGCCAATTCATAATGGCTTCAATCTTCTCAGGGTCTACAGATATTCCTTCGTCGGAGATGATGTGACCCAAATAATGAATCCTATCTTTATAAAAGTCACATTTGCTCAACTTTGCATACAGCTTATGCTCCCTTAGCAATTGCATTGTCATTCTCAAATGTTCTTCATGCTCTTCTTCATTCTTAGAATAGATGAGAATGTCGTCTAGGAATACAAGAACAAACTTGTCCAAATACTTGCTAAAAACATTATTCATGAGACACATGAATGTAGCTGGTGCATTTATGAGACCGAATGGCACCACTACAAACTCATAGTGTCCATACCTTGTTCTAAAGGCTGTCTTATGAATATCTTCTTCTTTGATTCTTACCTGATGGTAACCAGACCTCAAGTCAATTTTCAAAAATACCTTTGCTCCTCTCATTTGGTCAAAAAGGTCATCAATTCGGGGCAATGGGTATTTGTTCTTCACAGTGACTTTGTTCAACTTCCTGTAGTCAATACATAACCTGAGTGTTCCATCTTTCTTTTTCACAAATAGAACAGGTGCTCCCCACGGGGACACACTTGGCCTAATATATTTCTTTTCCAGCAACTCTTGTAATTGCATTTTCAATTCTAGCAATTCTGGTGTACTCATCCTGTAGGGTGTCTTAGACACTGGTGCTGCTCCGGGCACAAGTTCAATTGTAAAGTCAATGTCTTTCTTTGGAGGGAGTCCTGGAATCTCATCAGGAAAAACATCCCTGAATTCTTGCAATACATGATAGTCCTCCAATTTAAGAGTTTCATTCTCTGCTGCCTCTAAAATGTGGCTGCATACAATTGACATCCCTTCCTACAGAACTTCTTCAGCTGCATGGCTGAAACCTGTCTGACAGAAGTCACCTTTGGAATGCCTTTTACAACCCTCGGGTTTCCTTCTTCGTCCATGCATTCAAATGTCTTATTGTAGCAGTCAAGTTTAACCCTGTGTGCTTCTAACCAATCCATTCCAATGAGAATATCATAGGAACCCAGTGGTAAAATATTCAAATCTAAATAAGTGAATAGCCCATCCATCTCTAATGGACATTTCTCTACTATTTCGCTAACTTTTCTCTTGGTTCCAGTGGCTAGTTGAACCAACCATGACTTACTATGCTTTAATTTCTTGAAAGCACAAATCTCAACAATTCTAGGAGTGACATAACTGTGAGTAGATCTAGGATCAATCAAAATAGAAACAGATTTCATAGCAATTTTACCTTCAACTTCAACCATAGTTGACTGATGATCTGCTCGGCGGTCGTCTAGTGCTGCATAGATTCTAGGGATTGTCCTCACCACTTGACCCACAGTTTCAGCTCCCTGGATGTTGTGAACTTGATTTGCATTCCATTCCGATGTGGACATTTTGTAAGCATGTGGTCTCCTCCACAACCCCAACATTGAAGTGGTTCTCTTGGATCCTTTGGATCTCTTAGCTTGTCTCCCATCATCCTAGTTGGCTTAGTCACAACCTGTGATGGTTGCCTTTGCTGATTCCGGAATTGAGGAGGATTGAACCCCTTCTTCCTTTGATCAAACTTTTCGTTTTTCTTATCCTTCCATGCCTTATGGAATTTTGGTTTGCTTCTGTTTTGATCAAAGCAATACTTGGCCTTTCTTATGGCCTCCTCTAGAGTTCGAGGTTCATCAAACTCAATTCTATCTTTATATGACTAGGGCAGTCCACTTAGGAAACGCTGAATTTTCACCTTATCATCTCAAATATACCTGACATACCTCAGCAGCTCCAAGAACTTGTTTGCATATTCTTCCATAGTCAATTGTCCCAATCTCAGCTCATGGAACTCTTTGATCTTATCATCATAGTACCTATCAGAGAGGTACTTCTGCTTGAAGTATTTCTTGAACTGCTTCCACACAATCTTCCTTTCATTGATCTTCCTCACTTGCCTGATGTGTTCCCACCATATAGATGCTCTTCCATTCAAGTTGAAGATGGAAACCCTTGCCTTCATATTTCCTGAGTAGTCTTGGACTTGGAAATATTTTCTCATCCCAAGAAACCAAGCTTCAGCTTCTTGACTAGACTTTACCTCTCCATCAAATGTAGGAGGTTTCGCCTTCTTAAATTCCCCATGTGAATTGTTCTTGTAGTGCTTCTTCCTCTTACTTCCGCGAGATGAAGAGCTTGAACCCTCAATGGATTCTTGAGAGTCAAATGATTCATTAGAAGAGATTTCTGGAGTATATGTTCTGTCTGTAGAAACTCTTCTTGGGCTACTAGCCCTCTTGCGGGAATTCCTCCTAGAACTACTCCCACCCCTTTCTAGATTTGATGTCTAATGCCCAGATTTTATTTGCCTTTGGATTTCTATCAAACTCTGTAGCATGGCTGCATTCAACTGATTTTTCTCTTCCTGAGCTTTAATCATCCTTTCATTATCTTCCCTACAGCTTTGCAACTCCACCCTTAGGCTTCTCATGGTGGCTGTAATACCTGGAGGAGTCTCTTGATTTCTTCTCCCATTAGATTTTGTTTTAGCATTTTCAACATGTATGTTCTCCCCCATGGCATCTGTCTCAGGCTCATAGGGATCCTGTGCATCATCCATAATGTTGATTTTCTTGGCCCAACCAAGATCCAAAACTTTCCAACTGTACTATCTAGAGTGCTGCCCTGATGTAATTGTGATTCTGCAGAATGTGTTCATCAACACAATTGTTAGCTGCATAATATTCTCAGAAATTCATAAATTACTTTCATGCACGTGGGAAAATGTTATATTGACAATTTGTCAGATCATAGAATTTTCTCACAATCAACGACATATGAGGGGGGGACGACGAGGGTCAAGGGGGCTTGCCCCCTTATGGATTCCCTGCACCACTGCAGGGCGGGTCAAGGGCGGCGCCCTCGTTGTTTTTTTTTTTTTTTTTGTAAATCTTTCCATTTCGCGCAATCTGGCGCATAAGTTCCATGGCAATTTTTCCATTTTCGGCACCTGAAAATCTCCCTGAAAAATGGCTGAATTTTCTTGTTTCGGAACAATTTATGGAGTTCTTCTGCAATTTCAAAAGAGAAATTGAAAATTCCTTCCACAGTTTCGGAAGACAATTCCTTCTGCAGTTTCGAAAGACATTCTGGAATTCTTTCTGCAGTTTCAGAAGACATTCCGGAATTCTTTCCGCAGTTTCGGAAGAGAATTCCTTCCGCGGTTTCGGAAGAGAATTCCTTCCGCAGTTTCAGGGCGGTTTGCCGAATGCTTCCGCAATTTCAGAACGATTTGCCGAAGTCTTCTGCAGTTGCGGGACGATTCGCCGAAGTCTTCCGCAGTTGCGGGACGATTCGCCGAACTCTTCCACAATTGCGAGATGATTGGCCGAACTCTTCCGCAATTGCGGGACGATTCATCAAAGTCTTCCGCAGTTGCGAGACGATTCACCGAACTCTTCCAAAATTTCAGAATGATTCACCAAACTCTTTCCGCAATTGCGGGATGATTCGCGGAACTCTTCCGCAATTTCGGAACGATTCGCCGAACTCTTCTGCAATTGTGGGACGATTCGCGAAACTCTTCCGCAATTTCGGAACAACTTGCGGAATCCTTCCGCAGTTTCAGAAGAGAATTCCTTCCGCAGTTTCGGAAGAGAATTCCTTCCAAAAATTTCCTTTCGACGCCGAACACTTAGAAAAATTTTGAAATTTTTTTTCTTCCCTTCCTCGGGCACTTCCGCGACTTTGGGCCAACTTGCCGAGTTCTTCCGCCGTTTCAGAAGAGAATTCCTTCCGCAATTTCGGAAGAATATTCCTTCCGCAGTTTCGGGGCGACTTCCCGAATTCTTCCACGTTGCGGAATAACTCGCAGAATCCTTCCGCAATTTCCGGCATAACTCATAGAAACTTTGAAAAATTTTGAAAAATTGAAAATTTTTGAAATTTTTCTTAACTATCAGTGCTAAGCAGGAAGCATACATACCTCTGCAACTATGATAGGTAGCCCCATAAAGGCCCAATGCTGCAACCAACGGCTCTGATACCAAAATGTAATGTCCCCTCCCATCATACCAGCATGATAGAGAGGACGTGGTGCTAAAACCGGGCATCTAGCCCCATATCCATTAAGTAAAAACTCATTGATAAAAAGACATATACATGTGCATGTTATAGAAACACAACGGAATTAAAAATCATGTTTAACATCTAACATACATTCAACATTTCTGTGACAACCATTAAATAAAGACATTGTAGAATTTATATAAAAGAGAATACTTATCTTAACAAAGTAGTCCCAAGCAACTGGCTATGCAACTGCAACGTTCCACCCAACCATAAGCCAGTTGTGCTTATCAACCTCTTGATACAACTACCACCCCCGAGCTGGGCATGATTTCTACAAGGAATCAGGGAACAACAGACTCACACATAGCCAAGCATACATCAAGATGAGCCAAGCAAATCTACAATTGGGTTTATCAGGCTGCTAGGAAATGGAAAGGAAGAATTGCTAAGCTAGTGAGCTCAACCACAGAGCTATGGATACCTCTACAAGATCTATTTAGCTTGGCACCCACAATGCCTACACACCCCACTCAAGGAAGTATTCCCTTCACCAATTCATAGTCCCTCAGGCCATACCTTCCAATTCTAGAGTGTCCCAGGTGTGCATAGAAGAGTAGCCAGCCCTCTTGATCTTCTTGAGAGGTTATTCTCCCCACTAAGTTTATCAAGCCAATTCTGTCCACTACCAATCCAAAAATTTTGCTCACAGGTTCAAACCAAAGCAGGGATGCACATAACAGCAAACCACAATTGTTGGGCATGAGGAAAAACTTTTCTTCAGTGAGATGCCCAAAGAGGAGGTTTCTACCAATTCATAAAAAAGTGGGAAAGCCCAAAAACGAAATGGCGATTGGGGAACAACCCTGGAGAGCATAAATTGTTTTCAGAAAAACATCCATGGGCATTTTGGGGCAAAAACGACATCCATCACAGTCCCAAATCATGGCCCTTCTCTCCCAGCTACTGTATAATGCAAAAACGAGCTCCCAGGCATGGAAAATGCAGGAAAAATGGTGAAAAATGTGATGGGGAAAGACCCAGTAGTTCAGACTACGTGAGAGAGGAAAGACTGTGGATTTAGAATGGCTTTTGGGCCCATTTCATGGGTGTTTTTTTGCCCAAGGAGACAAAATACGATTTCCCAGGTTGATGGCTTGCCCATACACGAAATTGGTTGCCATATCTCTTTATTCCCAAGGCATTAACTACCTCAACCAATTTCTGGAAGAATTAAATGATTGGGTCGATAACCCAAAATGGGTAGTTGGTAGTTTATGGGTTTTCTCATTGACACATGGATTAACACCATTGACTCAAGGGTTTGAATAATTTCCCTCCCTATTCCTTGTAGAATCATGCCCCATCTCTTTGTTGCATTGCATAGCTAGTTGTGGGTATTTCATTAAAATCCGTATTTACATGATGTCTTATTTACATTGTGCCTATCTAGCACAAGAACCATAGGCATCTATTTTTAATTGCTGATACATAAAACGCTAAATCAATGGTGGGGCCTTGGCCTTGAGCTCCTCACCATGATTAAATAACAATATTTACATCATTTACGATTTAATGCAAAGGGGGTCAAAATGAGGACATTACACGAGCTACCATACACTATTTTTTAGATTCTAGTACACTTTTCATCCAGTTCCCTTACATTGAGATGCTGAGATGAACATCTATTATGGATCATGATTATTATTATGGACATAGTTTGTTCCCCATGCCATGACTAGGTTTCAGGACACTCAGAGAGATGACCGATGTAGCCATTTAGCCATTTATACAGACCAGTCAGTGTTTCCCATAGTTACAGCAGCAATTTCATAGGACAGATGATGGTTCAGATATTGTGCATTCAAGTATATGACTCAACAAGTATATTTTGGTGTTATGGTTATATTGATTTTATATTCATTCTTGTAGCATGTCTTAGCATTTAGTATCATGATCTGGCGATCATATAGATATGTGGACCTAGTTGTACCTTTATATATGTATATTTGTCCCCACTTAGACTTAGAAGTTCACTACCCATACTCATTGGTTTTACCCTCCCTAGGGAGAATAGAGGTGATCATTCCCATCATACTTTGGCTTGCTAGTGTTGGTTTCATTATTCACTGTCTTCATCCATCCATTGCCTCCCAGTTTGTTCATTTCCCTGGCTTACTACTTGACTAGTGGCATGGAGGACCTTCCCCCACTATAGCCTCTATGTTGGATAAGCTTCCCTGTTTTTTGTGTCTCGGCTCTAAGTTGGTGACAGAACTTACCTTTGGTGAGTTGGATTGTAGTCCTAAATAATTCTGGTCGAGTGTCCCGATGTTTGGCACTGGTATGAACTCCCCCTAGTCACTTAAGATGTGTTGGCTAAAACTAAAAGCTCATGTACTAATTATGGAAACTTTTGTAAATTCGCCCATGAAACTGTAAACTCTAGAATGTGTTTATCAACTCACGTGAGTAAAGGGCAAGAGCAGTGAAAAGCTAAAAATACTCCTTGAAGAGTATAGTGAAAGGTCCAAAAAGCAATGGTTCTTAAACTCTATATCTAAACAATTACTGACCTTATATATGTATGTACAAACATGCCCTGGATGCAAGCTGCAATTAATTGTGCTTATTAGCATACCTGAGATCCGAAGGGTTATGTAGGCCAAAAGGCCATGAAATGAAATCAATGGATCCTAATGAACTTGGATCATCTTTTATAAAAGTAGACATGGTGCCTAAGTTGAATAAGCACTCTTTAAACAACTTACCCATCTGTGAGACACAGCCATCCCCTGTGTTATCTGCTTGTCCAGTATATGTTATAAGTGTGTATTCCTTTTCCATTTCCAAAGTGTCACAATGTCAAGTCAGTAGTCATCCTTTGTCCTAGCCTTTTTATTTTTATCCTTCACCCTTCACTAGCAAATTGATCACAACTATGAAGTAAGTATGGTCTTGAAAGTCTAGTCTGAGTCATAATAATAATTAAATGCCTTATTCATATTTGGATTTAGATCACTAGTGAAATGATTACTTCTTGTTATAATTGTTACTTGAATGAATTGTAGAGCCTCCATTAACATTTGACACTTGCAGCAACTTTGATGATAGCCTAAGTTATATGTTGGGTCATGTTGACTTGGTCAAACCTAGCTTGACCAAAAGTCAAACACAGGACATGAGGTGGCAAACCTCAGATCATGCAGAGATATGATACATGGTCTGGTACAGTTCATAAGATGGTCCTATGTAGTGGTTTCAGGCTTATGATGATGATTTGTGCTTTTCAACACTTTCACAGATTATTATTATTTGGTCTGTCAGAAATGATGGTATTTATTTTGGCTCATGCAAATATCTATATGGTGTATGAGTAAACATCTTGGATATATTTGGGCTCTCTGAGTCTAATGAGACACTCTGTTTTCAGTTCCACGCAGTTACAGTGATTTTTAGCCTCAGTTGGCTATCCTAGTGCAGTTTTGGCCGATCAGAGGCCCTGTCAGAGTAGTGATGAGATTTTATGGGTTCGCCTAGGGAGTTGTGCATGGAGGGGTGATCCAGCCACTTGTTATTACCATATTACCCGCCTCCTTGAGAGCCTGGGGGCCTCACCTTGATAGCGCGGGCACTCCAGGAGGCAGTTTGGGCAATTTCACACTTCCCAAGGCAAATCAGAAATGGTAAAAATGGCTACTGAGGGATTCGATTTGGGCTACTGAGGAAGGGTATTGGCATGGGATGATGTTTGATGATGAGAGTGATGTCTTCCACACCTTCTCCAACAGTTTCATCTTTCAGTGGGGCCCACACTCTTCACTCTGACATTTTTTATTTTATTTCTGGAGCCTCCTAAGGCTCATGACTTTCCCAGAGAGGCACGATTTGGTGCTTAAAGCATTATTTTATTGATATTGTGCCATGGGGATTGACCATGGGTGTTAGAATCTACCCCTTGGACCCACCATGAGCTAGATCTTATATTTTATCATTGAGATTTGGTGGGACCCCCTCTCCTAAGGCGATTTGGTTCCATACCTGTCACCCTAGTTGATTTTGACCACTTGAAACTAGCTCTGAATCTTGGAATCATACTTAATCCTAGAATCACTATGAGTACTTCCTTAATCGCCCTAGGACTTCCTTAATTCTAGGGTTCCATACCTATCACCCTACGTACTTCATTAGATTGTTTTGATTTGGTGATTTGGTTTATGTCTCCTATCGAGAGTAGATCTGGGTCTCCCCCTTGCTATCTTGGCTTTGATAGCTAAAGCGAAGAGTGCCTTGGTTGGCATGAAAACCATCCTTTTGGGAACTAAGGCTCTCTTGGTTCACCACTTTAGTTGCATGTCCCCTCTGCCATCCACCTTGGATCCATCTGTAGGGGAAACTACAAGATCGATGATAACAGCACCATTGTGGGATGGACTACAAAACATTGGAAGGCTCAAATTGGGTATGTCCCCGAAGTGGTGGAATTGACAAGGAACTGGTTTTCCTTTAACTTTTTGTCGGTGGAACATGCACTATGGGTTCTAAACAAGAATTGGAGCTGGGATCATTGTCTCGTGTTGCTTAAGCACCCGATGTTTGATGCCAGTAGGGAACGATTGGATTTGGTTCCTCTATGGGTTCGCCTCCCTGGACTCCCTTTACACTATTGGTCAGAACGTCATTTTAGGGGAATTGGGAATCTCTTGGGTACATACCTGGAAGGGGATTACTGTTTTATTCATACTAAACATCGGAAAGTGGCAAGGATTTTGGTCAGTTTGAATGTCTGGGATGGGCTTGTGGAAGATATAACATTAATTTGGGGCCCATATACCTATGTTCAAAGGATGGATTATGAAAACGTTCCATTCTGGTGTAGGAGATGTCATGCTTATGGTCACCCGGTGGCTGAATGCAAACTCCCTCTTTTGGCTCGGAATGGAGGCAGGCTTAGACGGTCGGAGGTGGATGAGATTAATGCACCAGTTGAACCATCATCTCCTGTTTATTCTTCGACGGTCCAAGAGGTTACAGGATTGGAAAAGGTGCAAGTGTCATCTTCGGAGGAGGAACAACTTCCTATTACTGCACAGGAGGTTGGTGGTGGACCTTCCGATCTGCTTCACTCTCAGGGGCTTTAGTTCGTGGGTACTATACCTCCTTCCATAACTCCTTTGTTTAATTTTGTTATGAATAATGTTTCTCTCGTTGGGTTGGACTGGGTTGAGGCCCTGAAAAAACTGAAGATCTCTCCCTCATTTGATTTGGTTACTTTAAAACTCATTGAACCCCCCACTACCTCACTTGAGGAGGTGTCTCCCGGGGGGAAGCTTCACCGTCCTCCCCCGGCCTGTGGGGGGGAAGCTTCACCGTCCTCCCCACATGAATCATCTGACTCTGGTTATTTCCTCCATTCTGCCACCAAACATGCTTCTGGGGGTCTAGGGATCGGGAAGGTTGGACCTATTAAAGGGCGAGGCAGGAAGTCGTTTTTATCAAAGGCTCAGTCTAAAGTGGAAATGGACCTTTTGGAAGGAAACCAACAGACTATCGATCGGGAACTTAGAGCAGTGCGTTCCCAAAAGAAGGGGCGCTGATGAAAGTTATGTCTTTCAATTGTCAGGGTCTAGTTGGTCTCCATAAAAGATCAGCACTTAGGAGGGTGGTCTTGTTAGAACGCTGGGATATCATACTTCTACAGGAAACTTTGAGTGTTGGGGAGATGGTGAAGGCGATGCTGGAGAGTTGGTTCAGTGGTTGTACCTTTGTTACTTTGGATGCTCGTGGTTGTTCTAGTGGTCTGGCTATTGGCTGGAATGACAGGATTGTCAAAATTCACAATATTTGGGGGATGGATTCAGTCCTTGGTTTGTCGTGTTTGGCTCTGGAAATTGGTGAAATTATTTCCGTGGTGAATGTTTATGGACCTTATCTCAATCGTGTCCCTTTCTGGGACTTGATACTAAACAATCCCTTACTACAAGGTGGTGATTTATGGGTGGGTAGTAACTTAAATTTTTCTCTGGGATAGTCATAATTTTGGGGGCCCGGGGCTTGGTCAGATCCTCTGAATGGTTTTTTCACTCAGAGACTTGTGGACAAAAACTTGATTGACATCAAGCCCATAAAACTCAATCCTACATGGAGAAAAAATAGGGCTGGGGATAGCAGGATGGTGAAGCGTTTGGATCGGTTTTTGGTTTTGGAATCTTTTGTGGACAGGTTCTTTCTCCCAAGGAAATGGGTGGGATCTGGTGGTGCCTCTGATCATTTTCCTATTTTTATTGAACTTCGACCTGGTCCTCCAAAACCTCCTGGTCCCCTTAAGTTTAATAAGATTTGGCTTAAAGATGAGTCCTTCTTTAACCTATTGCATTCCTTGTGGGTTCCCTACAATCCCAGGGACAATGTCTTGGCCTCCTTCCAATTTGCTGCTAATTTAAAGAAGGTTAAAGGGCCTATTAAGGAATGGGCTCATGAAAAGTGGATCAGAGAGGACAGAGAGCTCATACAGATTGAGTTGGAACTGGCGGGGATATATGAAGCCGATGGTGGTGGACTGAGCACTCAGGAGTCAAAGGATTTACTGGTACATTTGGAGGGAAGGAGAAACACCCTTCTATTGGAAAAGGAGGAAACCTGGTGTCTAAAGAGCAGAGCAACTTGGTTGGAAGCAGGGGATGAGAATACTAAGTTTTTTCATGCCTACACAAAAGGCAGGAAAGCTGCGAATACTATTTGGATCCTGGAAGATGCACAAGGTGAGCCACAAACTTCCTTCAAGGGAATTGTGAGGGTGGGCGTGGAACACTTTCAGAACCTCTTCAAGGCCCCAAATCAGGCTACAGTCGCAGAGATGATCAAAGTGGATAAAATATTTCCCCGTTTCGTTGATGAAGATGATAATAGGGGCTTGATGGAAGAGATTTCTGAAGAAGAATTAAAAGAAGCTCTTCACAGTTTTCAAAAAGACAAGAGTCTGGGACCGGATGGATGGTCTATTGAATTTCTCTTGGCTCTGTATGATTTTTTGGGGGAGGATCTATTACAGGTGGTGGAAGACACAAGAATTTCTGGAAGGATTCCATCCTGTTTCAATTCAACTTTTATTTCTTTAATCCCTAATTCGGACAATCCTACCTCGCTTAATGATTTTAGACCTATCTCACTGTGCAATTGTGTGTACAAGGTAGTTTCAAAAATTATTGCTAGAAGATTGAAAGGTATCTTGTCCAGGAACATTTCAGGTGAACAGTTTGGGTTCTTGGAAGGTCGTCAAATTCATGAGGCTATTGGTGTTGCTCAGGAAGGTTTGCATAGCATCAAGAAGAAAAAATTGAAAGGAGCTATTCTTAAGATTGATTTGTCGAAGGCTTACGACAAGGTTAGTTGGCTCTATATTCATATACTTCTCACTTATTTGGGATTCGAGATTGGTTTTATCAGGTGGATCATGAGCTGTATTTCCACGGTCTCATTCTCTATCCTTATCAATGGGGCGACCTCACCTTTCTTTCACTCTAAGAGAGGCCTTTGACAAGGCTGTCTCTTGTCTCCATTACTTTTTCTCCTAGTTGTTGAAGGTTTGAGCAGGGCTCTTAGAGAAGCCAAAAGAATGGGTACACTCCAGGGCATTCAGTTGGCTCCTGATCTCTTCATAACTCATTTACTTTTTGTAGATGATAAACTCATTCTATGCATTGGCTCGATAAGAGATGTTGAAACTCTTCATGGAATTTTGGAACTCTTTTCAAAATCCACTGGGATGGATATTAATGCCAGAAAATCCACACTGTTTGTTAATATGTTAAGGGAAGATGAGATTCAGGATTTCATTAGGTTTTTCCCTTGCAATCTCTCAGGTGTGGATGATGGACTCAAATATTTGGGATTTCAGCTGAAGCCGAATGCCTACAAGAAATAGGATTGGCACTGGCTACTTGAAAAACTACACAAAAGACTCAAGGTTTGGAGTCATAAATGGCTCTCTAGGGATGGAAGGTTGCTTCTGGTTAAATCGGTTTTGAAGGCTATACCTATCTACTGGATGTCTTTATCCTGGATTCCCAAGGGGATCTTGGAGAAGTATCAGAAGATATTTTTTTGGTTCTTGTGGAGTGGGAAAGATGACACCTTCATCTTGCCATGGGTAAGGTGGCAACGGATTGCAATCCCTAAAGCTCTGGGAGGATGGGGGCTGAAGAAAATTTTCCTTTTTTCAAGAGCCCTAGCGGCTAAGGGGGGATGGAGGATCTTGAAGTCTGAGAGTCTATGGACCAGGGTGGTTACACATAAATACATTGCCCCAGCGTCTGTTATTGACTAGGTGAGGAATCCTGGGAAGTCTCACATGGGGGGATCGATTATATGGAAGGCGGTGGTTGGCGATGGGAGGATCCTAAGGGTAGGGGAGGATCCATGGTTGGATGCAAGGGGAATCATCTTTTGCTAGGAGAAATAGTGGAGGATTTACGGGCTCAGGGCATTACTTTTTTATATCAGTTGGCAGAACAGGTTCAAGAAAGACCATGGAATTAGTATTGGCGAGAGGTGAACACTCTGAACCTCCCTGAACCTGATCAATTAGCAGTGACTCATTTTTATATGGAACTCAATAGATCTCAAGCTTTTTTAAGGAACGGGGAAGATGAGTTGTTATGAGAAGGAGATCCTTTGGGCATATACACACCGAAGGGTGGGTACATTTACCTTAGTGCTTTAGGAAACATCAGAGAACCTGTTTGGTGGTGGAAGAAATTGTGGAACCTTAAATGTCCACCAAAAACTCGGTTGTTTATGTGGAATGTGCTTGAAAAAAAAAGTCCCAACCTCGGACAATCTTCAAAAAAAAGATCAAGCATGGTCCGGGGTAGTGCATACTATGTAAAGCAGCGGAGGAGAACATCACTCATCTTTTTTTACAGTGTCCATATACGATTGGGGTATGGACTAAGTGTTCTAAGTTATCAAGTATCAATTTTTTATGGACTGGGAACTCGTTGGGGCAGGCATGGGCTTCATGGAACATGATACAAATCTACAAAACTGTGAAAGCTCTGTCATTATTGGCCTGCTAGGGCATTTGGCTGGCTCGCAACAACCTTATTTTTTCAAAGAAGAATTGTACTAGAGAGATTTCTGCTGCACTCATCTGCGGCATCTTAACAACTTTTCCTCAACACATCAGAGTTGCTAAACAGCGGGAGATTTTAGAAGTGGAAATTGATCGATCGGTACCCTGGGGGTTTTTTGATGGGGCAACTCAAAATAATGGGTGTGGTGGTGGGGCTATACTATATAGACCTCCCTACTAGACACTACTTCATACTGTATTTGGGGTTGGGTGAAGGTGGTAACAATTTTGTTGAACTGATGAGCCTAAAACTACTATTAATCTTTGCGGTTGAACAAGGCTGTCTAAACGTCAATATTTTTGGTGATTCTATGAATGTCATAAACTGGACTAAAGGAATTCAACAATGCAGGAACATTAGATTAGCTAATATTATACTATACATCAAAGAGTTGCAGCACTCATTTGACACCTTTTCTTGCCGGCATGTTTATAGGGAGAACAACAAGGAGGCGGACGCGGCCTCTAAGGAAGGCTTGCAATTGGCACTGGGGATGTGGAAGGTGAAGGAATTTCGGGATGGGATAGTACTGGAGTACTACCATCGTCCCTTTATTGAAGGAGCAACACTATGATTCTGGACACTAGGAACATATTTTTTTGGTTACTTTTGCAGCAGTGGGCAGCCTGGCTATCTTTTTTGTATCTTTCTAGTACTTTACACTCGAGAACATATGGGGCTTGGGGAGTCGGTTGTTACATTTTTTTGTCATATCAGATTTGGTATCAAAACTATTTGTAAAAGCTCTATAATAGAGCTCTCGATGAGGTTCTACTTGTTTATAGTCACAGTCTTAGAACTGGTTCAGGAATGCACACTCGATGTGCATATATAGAATGTAATTTTGTTCACCACTGATGAAATGAAATTACACTTTTTTCCAAGGAAAAAAAAATAATTAAAATATAAAAATAATTAATTATATAGATAGGCGTTTTTACATCACTAGCTGTTTATATTTTAGAATTTGAGGTGGACTAGTATCTATGTAAAATAAACAATTATAATATATAGATATATATATAATAGTTACATGGATAATTGGTAGTTGATGCATAAATAACTCATAGTTGATGTTAAATTGAAGGCCTTGTTAATATATGCATATGTGCAATGCAACTTAAACTACCAATAAAATTTTGTAACAAAATCAATGGTTATGGTTATTTTGGAATTTCCAAATCTTATTTTGTGATCAAATCTTTCACGTTTCATATGAATGAAAGGAAACTTAGACCATGCGGACAGTAACGGGGAACTTATTTTGAGACACGGATTGGAGAGAATATTGTAGGCGTCTTTGGGTGCACAAGTGAAAATCTAGTGGATTCAATCGGAGTATGTATTTGTTGAATTCAAGATTTTCTAAAGATGAAGTGAGTGAAAGTTTCAGATAATAAAAAAGCGATCACAATATGCCCGGCCTGGTGATCTATGGCCTTAAGAGTTGTATGGGACTATTTTTGTTATCATTCCAACTGGTAAATTGGAGAAAGATGCTTGAGATTGTGATTTTGAGAGAGTTTCATTAATATTATCTCAAGTATTTAAGATTTACAAAATCATTTAACATTACTATACAAACGGGAAATTATCTCTAGTATTTAAGATATACAAAATTGATTAATATTACTATACAATCGGGAAATTATCTTAGTATTAAGATATACAAAATTAATTAACATGACAATAAAATCAGGCAATTTTTTTGGTAATTAGTTTTGCGTTATGTTAGAGCATAAGCACGAATAGGCTACAGCTAAGAGGACAACTAGAAAACCAAACTGAAAGCATGCAAGATAATTTTTTATTCTTCCTTTACGAGAGAACCAAAAAACGATTATAGAAATAAATATAAGAACAAGGTAGTCTTTTCCAAATCCTAACACTAGACATTTTTTAAGGAGGTACTTTTAAATTACAACTAGCACAACCACAAGTAAAGTGGTCGGTGAATGTTGATAAGCATAGTCAACCTTCTGTAGAGATGATTGGTTGTTAGACAAAGACTAAACATTAAACTAATTAATATAAACATAAAACAAACACTATTTAATAAACATACCTCTTTTTTTAATCACCACTTAACTAAAGCATATTGAAATTTCATCAATTAGCTAATTTTGGAGTTTTTTTTTTTTAAATAAATTGGCTATTTGGTCATTTTTAGTCTCTAATATCACCTAGATATTTACATAAAATATGTTTTTTATCATAATATTCGCCAAAATTCACAAGTTTTAATAGTAAATTGTATGTTTCATATTTAATATTTGCCTACATATCATATATATGTTTTTTTCAATGCAAAATAATTGCCTATAATACTATACTTAAGTATATTATTAGAATCTTTAAAAAATACCTTGATAGCATAACAGCATAAGACGACCATGAAATGAATCTCCACTGTCCACTTAAATTCAAAATCTCAAATAATATATAAACACATATAAACATAATTAATTAATTCTTCTTTGAAATCCCTTCCATCTTTAATTTCAAACTTACAATTAAGAACAACTTACCCTTTTATTTGTTTTCACCTTAATACAACTTTACCTAAAACTTACGAGTGATAGTTTCTTTTTAATTATTAAAAAAATATCAAATTTTTATTAACATTTAAAAATAAATTTATTATATAAAATTTTATTATTATCTTCTAATTGTTTAGACATCAAATTTTGGACATCATAAATATTATATACACATGTATTATAGAAATACCAATATGTACGTACTAAATCAGCCCTTAATTAATTATTTTCATTTAAAATTAATTATTTAATTATTTTCTTTATAAATTTAAATTTTGCATGATACCAAATTATCAACATAGCATACATAATATCAAATTATAACATAACATAAATGGGTGGACCTATTAAACGTTCCCAACTATACATTTACTTTATCAAGTTTCTACATTGATGTCATAATGTCATAAGATAAGATCCTCTAATCAAACAATCCCTTATTAATGGAATTACGAATAAAAACAACTCTCTACTTGGTTAATGAGAGCATACCAGTCTATTGGTTCTCTCTGTTCATCTTTCCCGCTTATGACCAAAATAAGAAGCAGGATGTTCCATTTTCTCTGGGCGGTCCGACTGGATATTAAAAAATTTCATCTATCGTCTTGGAAAAGCATATCGATGCCTAAACTGGCGGGGGATGGGGCATAAAAAAATTGGAAATCTTTAACTAGTCCTTGTGTGATAAAAGCATGTGGCGGGTGTTATTCAAACATTGTCTTTGTTGGCGGGTGTTATTCAAACATTGTCTTTGTCCTTGTGTGATAAAAGCATGTAGCGGGTGTTATTCAAACATTGTCTTTGGCATAAGGTTATCAAGGAAAAATATATAAAGTCCTACTCTAATGTTCATTGGATTCGGGAGAATAGAATGATTTATAGTGGTGTATCTCTGAGCTGGAGGATCTTTATTTAAGTCTTTGCCATTATCAAAAACCATCTTTGTTGGAAGGTTGGGAATGGTGAGTAGATTTTCATTGGAATCGATCCAATTTGGGGTGTCAACTTCAGTCCCAGATTCTAAATCAAATTTTCAAAGGACAGATCGGATATGTTGGTCAGTGGTCTTCAGATTTTGATCTAAATCTTCCTTCGTCGACAGCAGAGGAATGGAACGGGTTTTATAAATGCTCTTCAAAACGCAGGTATTTCTGTAAACAATGTTGAGGATTTCGTGGTGTGGGAGAGAAATATTGCTGTGGCGAAGTTACAGCGAAACGTGCTTATCTCGCTGCCCTTGAACAGGCTCATGATTTGGAAAAACTATGGTGGTATAATCTCCTTTGGAAGGGGCACATTCCTTCGAAAATCAAACTCTTCTTCTGGTTAGTTTTAAAAAACAAAGTTTTAGTATGGGAAAATCTTCAACGCAGGGGCTACTTTGGCCCAAGTGTGTGTGCCCTTTGTAAGGCTGCTGATGAGAATGCGATCCATTTATTCGGGCAGCGCCTCTTCTTTCAATCGGTATGGAAGGATGCCACAAGCTCCTTATTGGTTCGATATCACTGGAATCCTGTCAATATGGAAGTCTTGGGTTAAACGTTTCCTCCACCCATATGCATTGCCTTTTTTGGTATGCTGGGAGATGTGGAAAGCCTGTAACCTTTTGATCTTTCAGGATACTCTGTTTCAGTTCAGACTATTGTTTTAAAGATCCTGAGCTCGTTCCATGCTTGTTATAATGGGGCAAAGGCCAAAATTATGAAGAAGCCATGTATGCCAATCCTGAGAATGCAGTGGTGGGGTTTTTTGATGGTGCGGCTAACAAGGACTTATGTGGTGCTGGATGGTGTTTCGAAATAAAAGACAACCATCACATCAATCGATGGATGAGAGCCGGATTGGGAACCAATACACAAGCATAATTGATTGCCCTGTGGGGGCTGTTGTGGTTTGCGAAGCTCAGAGGTTTTTTGACCATTCAGATTATGGGGATTCAAAGAGCATAATGGATTGGTGCAATGGACTTGCCCTATTGTGAAACCTCAAGCTGGATCACTGAATGTCAAAGATAGTGGATCTGAAAAAGTGTTTTGTTCATGTTTCCATACACCACAGCGCTAGATCATTAAATATGGAAGCCGAACGGGGGCTTGGTATTATGGATGGTGTGGTGTATGATGAGGAATTTTATAAGGGTGGCCTCATTGATTCCTGTTCATATTTTGTTTTTTAACCTGTCTGGACTGAAGGTTTTTAGGCTATCTTTTGTATTTACTTGTTGAACTATGTTTTAGCTTTGGAGCCTACCGGCTGAGAGATAGCTTATTTTCTGCACTTTTTGTAAATTGGAATGGTGGCTGAAACCCTAGTAATTATCAGCTAGCTAACTTTCCAAACAGATTTTCGATCTTTTATTTAATCATTGTAAATATTTCGTTAATGAATACACGAGTTACATCATCGTAAACACAACTAAATATGAAATATGGTGTATACATTAGTTACGTTCTTAATGCAGAGCTTTCGTAAATAATAAACCAAAGGTTTAAAACTATCTAAATCTTCGAAATTGCGATCTAAGTACTCTAAATTGCAATTTTGGTAAGAAGTGCCCCCCAGATTAGGGGGAGAAATTGCGATCTAAGTACTCTAAATTGCAAGTAAGAAGTGCTCTGCCAGATTAGGGGGAGTCTGGGCGTTTTAGTTAACCCTTACACAGCTCCAACTGGAAACAATTCACTGACAACTGTTCTTTAATGACACGTGTTCGTTAATGGTTAAGACATCCGTTAAGGCCCTAAACATTAGTTAGTTGACGACCACCAAAACAATCTGGTGCATACAACTTACAAGTGTCCGACTTCTCCTTTAATCTATATTTTTTTGCACATATACTTCCATCTGATAAAGACGGAAATAATAACACCTATGGCGTAACTAGTTCGTTAAATTTCCAGCTACCAAACAGTGCAAACGGAAAGCTAAACGGTTTACAATTAACTCAATTTAATGAGGACTAGAGGAATTAACTGCACCTGCCATACTCCCCTTTAATTCCAACTTACAAAATTCACAAAAGCTCTAATAGGTTAAATTATTCGACTAATAATTGCAAATTACAAATTCCTTCAAAACAAAGCCATCGTTTACCAGCTCTTTGATGTAGTGGTACGAAGTGTCTATATGTTTTCTCTTCCTCCTTCAATTCAATTTGTCTTTCTAAATTTTATATTCACTTGACAATCTTGAGTCACATAAATCAACGAATAAATGCCGACAAGGGAGCTGACATCCGTTCCAACAAAATTTCAATCTCTTCAGACATCATATCCATTTCTGCAGTCGCTCACCCACGCCCAGATTGATGTAGAAAACTATTATACTCATCCCTATCCTATTCTTCTTAGCTAAGCAAGGTTGAACTTGCCTGCCATTTATTTCTTAGAAAAAAGGCGCCTGGGAAAGCCTGCTGATAAAAATAAAAATAGATCTATATCATTGCTTTGTATTAATTATCTTACAGAGAAAACATTACAAGAAAGGTCTATATCCATATCTTTCTCCACCGACCTTGTCCACACTACAGTGCAGCATACTGCTCCAACAATCTCATTAATTGCTCTTTCTGGAGATCTCTATTGCCGCCATTGCCTAATAAACATTAGATCATTTTAATCTGTGTTTTAACACTTACATGCCATGAAACAACACCACCCTTAAGATCATTATCATTATCCCGACATAAAACACGGTTTCCTTCTGCAGGGAAACTAATTTAACAACTCCACTCAGTATTAACATCATGCATTGAACACGAAATAAATAAAAAATTGAACGTTTCATGTTGAAATCAATAAAGTTTGAACGTACCTACTACGAGCACAGGCTCTGTTTTGCAGCATGAGAGGACCTCCGTTTGATCTGTTTTCTCACTCGAACGTTTCTTCTTCATTTGGTTCTGTTCATTCCTTAGCCTTGCATTTTCCTTCTTCATTTGGTTCAGTTCATTCCTTAGCCTTGCATTTTCCTTCTTCTTCTTAAGGCTCTTAGGGGTCTTGGAAGCCAAATCTCTATTACTAAATCCATCACAAAACTTGTCCCACTTAGAGCCGTTTCATTATTCCTCAAAATACATGAGTTTAACAAAATGCAGTGACGAAAGAAGGGCGCTTACTATTTCGACTTCCGCTTCTGTCCATAGTGAAGCTTTTTCCAGGTAAATGGATCGCTTGGAATAGCAATACTGTGATCCTAAAAGAATTAAAAATAATACCAAATTTTAACACCTATGGTTATAATAAATTAAAAGATTTCCACAACAAATTTAAAAAAACTGATTTTTAAATAAATAATGATTTTTAAAATAATTGATTTTAACAAATTGAATTTATATACTTATTAACGTCATTGGTAAAACTTCTCATTTTAATTAACAATGTAACTTTGTATCATAAAAATAAAAAAACACAACACATGATTACTGGTCATCATTTTCATTATCTTCGCTATAATCATTCCCTCACTTCAGCTATACTCTGCTATGTTTTTTAAACGATAAAGAATTGAAAAACAGGACCTAGATTTCTCTGAGTTTTCTATAAATGATTGGATTGAGCACTCACGTTTGATTGTTGCAAAATATCGTCATTGTCCTTCTGCGATATGTCTGACTTTTGCGGCTTACTTATAGTTCTCATATCTCTATGGCGATCAAGCATATGTGTATCATTTTCTGTGTTCAGGTTCACAAGACAACTCTTCTCCACGCGTGCTGTTTTAACTTTTTCCAACACATGTTGAACGATCATTTCCACGAGCTTACCCTCGTCACTGCCCCATTCACAACAAATTAAAGAAACGGAAATAGAAACGTGCGCAGGTAAGTAAATACCATATAGCTATCCATAAAACATTTCATATAGAGAGAGTTCTCACCCGTTACACGTCTCTTGAAGATCTAGCCCGCTTATTTTGGAAACTTGTTTAAGAGCATCTCTCCACTTCTTAATAGTGGTAGACTTGTGTACTGGCTTCTCCTCATTGGTTTCAGGGTCATGCATTTTCATATTTTCAAGGTTGCGCAGGGCTTCACCATATTTGCCGTCCCTCCGCCGAAGGTCATTGGGCTGGACATGATAAAACACTGGAATAATCGTAGCCTTTGACTCCAACATTAGAAGGAGCTCATTGAGACACCATTCTGATTCTGCATATCGAGGGGACAGAATCGCCACATAGACGAATGCGGTATTAATGGCATTTTCTATTTGAGAAGGAAAGTGATCTCCCACTCGCAATTCATCTTTATCTATGAAGGATGTCAATCCCTCTAACTTCAGACGATTGTGAAGATGGGTGGCGAAGGTTTTCTTGGTATCAGGTCCACGATGATTGAGAAATACATCATAAAGTCTGAAGGCTTTCAATCCATCTGACTTCAGATGAGGGCATGGATAGCTCGCGAGGGTTTTCTTGCCCTGGCCTGGATGATTGCTGAGTACATTATAATAATTGTTGAGGGATGCAATGGTGGAACATAATAGTTGTTGAGGGATGCAATGGCTGAGCAGGAAGCCATTATGACTGTAACTACCGTTAATAATAGATCTACCTCTAGTATCAGTAACAGATCGTACACTATTACATTCACCTCCAATGGGAATACTACATCCACTTCCACTGGGAATACTACATCCAATGGGTAATACGTTAGTACATCGATTGGGAATACTACATCCATTTCCACTGGGAATACTACATCCAATCGGTAATACCTTAGTACATCGATTGGGAATACTACATCCACTTCCACAGGGAATACTAATCCAATGGGTAATACCTTAGTACATCGATTCGGAATACTACATCCATGCCCACTGGGAAAACTACATCCAATGGGTAATACCTTAGTACATCGATTGGGAATACTACATCCAAAGGGTAATACCTTAGTACATCGATTGGGAATACTACATCCACTTCCACTGGGAATACTACATCCAGTGGGTAATACCCTATTACATCGATGGAAAATTTTAACGATTTATAAATTTCTTAAAGTGTTGGAATAAAAAAAATTATTCCATTTAAAAAAAAAATAGAAATTGTTCAAATTTTTTTAAAACACTTTGAAAATTAGTCCAGGAGTAAATTTAGCCATTTTCTCGTGATATATCTCAACACAGATTAAAAAAAATGATGAGCGTAGGCAGATTGGGAAGAAAAGCTGCGGTCAATCTGAATTCCTGACTCCTGAACTTGTCCTCTACAGACTTAATTACAAGTCTCTAAAACAATTGGTTACATACCATTCCGAAACACCCTCACCATCTGCCCAGCTTTCAAAGGTGCCCAATGACAAGTCTCCAAGACATTGTTTGCTTAGCATTCGAAAACAGAGTCGCCGTGTGCCTTACTTTCAAGGTGCAAACGACAGTTCCAATCTTTTCCTGACCATTCAAAATTCTTGTACATAGAATGGTCCAGTTCAAGTACTGGCTAAGGGAGTAGAACACCAATGAGCACATGAAAACTGAACATTTGCTTTACACCCCCTTCTTATCTCCTTACTTAAACCTTTGTTTGTTGCTCCATCTAGACTGTTGGTCACATAATCCTGCAGCCATCATATTGAAAAGCAAGGTAAAAACATGGCTCAACCAATGCAATTGGGATCAGATAATCCTACAGCCACAATATTGAAAAGCAAGGTAAAAACATAGCTCAACCAATGCAATTGGGAAAGAAAAGAAAAACATATAGAGTACCAAAAAAATCAGTTGGCAATTCAGTATTAATGTGAAGCGGATCCAGAATAGAGATATGCCTTATAGCATGATCGCATGTAAATCACATATTAAACCATCATAAGCCAAAGACAACCTAACAAAAGCATTTAACCCTATTAAAAAGTTTGATAAAAGCACCAAAAAATGCCCGGCACGACCGTGTGAAGGTTTTGATCACACAAGAAGAACTAATGTGGAACTAAAGTTTGATATTAGTACTGTAATAATGTATTCTAAAACATCGACCAGGAACTTAATGCCAGCTTCAGATCGCTCGGATAATGTCAAATAAACCAGATCTATCTTGGGTTTATTTACAACACACGCCCAAATTAGAAGGGGCGTATTAGGAATCCCAACAACATAATGATGTGATAATGATGTGAGCATGAAGCAAAATAGCATGCAAATCACATAGACAACAATCACGGGGTCAGAAAACATTGACCCTATCAAGAAAATTACAACACCTGTCACTAGAATCGATAAGCCGGCCGGATCCCTGAAAACAAGGTACTGTTATAGTGGCCACCAGAGTTCGATCCCAACAAGAAGCGGCCAACGAGATAGTATGTAGTACAGTAAAGTAGTGATGCTCGCCACTGCGATTCTCCGTTATCCATTAGGGCAAATCCCCAAAACGAAACATCTCAGAACTGCAATTCTAGAATGGAAAAAGGGAGAGGAGATAAATGAATGAAATTTAGAGAATTTGTTACCTAGGTGATAGCTAGACAATATGGAACAGGTTGTCGTTGAAAGTGGAGTGTTGAATGCCAGCAGAATTCCAGCTGATACTGATATACAAAGGCTTGCTCTCTATATAAGCGCTATGGAAATCGCTTAGTCAATAAGCTCATCGGCATCATCCAGATGATTCACAATAACCTGCACAGTTTATAAATTATAACATCATTATAGCTATACTCAAGAATCCAATCCAAGCCCAAATATCAGTATAACATCACATTCCACAGAATTCAGAGACCTGAGCGTATGTGACCATCTGGAAGCAACGATACTTAAAACAGAAAATGCAAAATCTCCATAGTATTGTTGAGCTGATCTAGCATTTGCTTGTAAATCACATACACAACAACAACCACACGTCAAAGACAACCATACCAAAGCATTTAACCCTCTAACAAAAGCATTTAACCCTCCAACAGAAGTTGGATAATAAGCACCATAAAGGGCAAGGCACCTAGGTCAGTGAAACGGTTTTGATCACACAAGAAGAACTAATGTGATGGTCGATAGGTGATAGGTAGTTGGGGATTAATTGTTCTAAGTATTGATAAAAACTAATGCAAATCAAAATTAAAAATTAAAAAAAATTAATTTATATAATTTTCATATTCTTAATTTTCATGAAGTGCTTTGAATTTAAGTAATGTTTGTATTTTCAATTTTGTGAATTTTGTGATTTTTATAAATAAGTTAAGTTTTTTTTTAAGGTACTTTTTGAAATTTGAATTTGTGACTTTCCATTTACAAATTTTCATTTCAATTATTCAATACCAATTTCTCTGTATCTAATAGACCATCAACAAAATAAAGTTGATGTGCATAAAACCTTCCATTAAATTAAGTAATTGTTAATTAATTGATATAAACAAAAAAATAATTTAAAAACAATAATAATATTAATAAAATTAATTAAAATATTTACAATTCAAATTATAAATTTCTAAAAATAATTAACCATTTTCTTGATTATCCTTACAATATATGCAAATCATTATAGTGAGCTTTTGCAAATGGAGTGTAGAATCTTATGCCCTAAATTTGAAAGATAGAATTGGTATGAATGAGATGAAAAATAAGATACTCTTGAAAATGAGAATTCCACAATCAAAATATGACGGATGGATATATTTTAATGGAAAAATAAAAAGTTAGTTGGTGTGCTTTAATTTATGATAATATATTTGTGTAACAAGAAGTCTCTAGTTGGTGATTTTGAGTAGGTTTCAGAAAATCCACGGTATTTATTTTAAGTCGAGGTTTTGAATCTATAACATGATTTATCCTCACCACGAATAGTCAATTTGTGAAGAGCAGAAGATCTGAGATATTAATGTTAAGGGTTTAATTTGAGATGCAAAGCAAAATATGAGTCGGTAGAAGAAAGGGTCTACATAAAAATTTAAAATTTAGGGTTTATAATTGATAATTGATATAAACTATTCATTAAATTAAATTATAAATATTAAATCATTAATAGTTTAACCATTAATATTTAACTATTAATCAATTTAAACTATTAATTTAGTTAAGTTATTAATTTTAATATTAATAATGTTGATGTAAATAATATTAAAAATATTAAAAATTAAAAAATTAACATTAAAATTTTAATTTAATTTAATAAGCATTAATGATTAAATATAAACATGCAACTAATAAGCCGATAGAAAGCCTTAAAATTGTTAAAATTAATAGTATTATAATTAATATAATCTTAAAATATTAATATTAGGATTAAAATAAAATATATTAATTTTAACAAGTCTTTTTAAGGCTTAAGTTTTAAAAGTTATAATAACAAATTGTCCATAAAGTATTTAGTATTCTTTAAAGGCTAATTGACTAATAAATTAAGACTTATAAAATATTTTAAATTAAAATTAAAAGTTTACTATTGATTTAAATTTTTTTATAGATAATATATTAATAAATATTGATTTATATTTTTTCAATTTTTTTTTTCATTTATTTCATCCTTTCCCATTGCTTTAAAGTAGAGGAAGCCGAATTAAGTGCTATAATATATTTGGTTTTAGTATAAAAGTAATTTGGTTTGAGTATAAAAGAATTTGTTTCAATGGAGTGATGGAATTTGACGGGCAAAATGGCCATCATGAGGCATTTTGGCCATCAAATACGGTTTAAAATTTTAGCTAACTCTTCTTTTTTTCAGCGAAAAAAACATACTATTGCTATTCATAGGAGAATCAAATAGTACAAATGTGCATAAGTCCATAAAATAAACTTATCAGACTGTCTAGTAGCTGTAAAATACAGAACCAACAAAATACATAGAAGCTCAAAAAGCTTTCCCAAAAAAACTATAAAGAAATCAGCATAGTCTCTAGCTTCCAAAAAACATAAGCCACAAGTAAGATATGCGATCAAATATCATAGATCTATATCAGGCCAGAGTCTATCAGAGAAGACTCAAAAAATTCCTCCCAGCAAATAACACCTTCGTCTCCAGCATATGCTTCCTTCGAGAGTAAATCAGCCATAGAGTTAAACTACCTGTAAATATGCTCAAGTGTAATATGTTCAAAGTGCTGCACCAATTCTTTTATCCTTTTGCACCAATGATAAAGAGGCAAATTTTTGAGCTTGTAGTCGCCCCGAGCCCATTTGATGGTCACCCTAGAATATCCAAAGATCATCACATCTGATAATCCGAAGTGAAAAGCCACCGTCAAAAGACACCAAAGACCAAGGATCTCGGCTTTCATACTGGTCCCAAGTCCACAATTCAACTTCAAAGTAAAGTAATGATTCGAGTTGATGTAGATGACCCCACCAGAATCACAATTACCCCCAGTCACTGCTCCATAAAAAAATATCAATGCTTGTTGTGGAAGACAAAATTGGGTAATATTTTTTGTTCTCACACTGTTGTAATCCGAGCATTGCTCCGAAATCATCTTGACTATGCATTTAAGTGTCCATTCAATGCAAGGTCAACGGTCCTAAAAAATAGTATGATTGCGTGACAACCAAATAACCCATGCAGTCACTGCAGGAAAAAAGGAAGTAATTTTGCATTCCTGTTCCATTCAAGTGTGTTCTGAGCAAAAGAATCAACACCCCACTGAGGACTCAATTTATAATGATGTTGAAGTAACAACCAAAGATCCTAGGCAAAAGAACAATTAACAAATATATGATTGACAGATTCAGATATGTGCATGCAAAGATAGCAAATGTTTGGACCTTCCCACCCTCTTTTGACTAAATTGTCCCAGGTTCAAAGCTCACCCCTCAACGCCCACCACATAAAACATTTTATCTTGAGAGGTATTTTCCAGTTCCAAAGAGCTTTGTACCACCAGTCAACAGGAAAAATACATTGGGTGCTGATAACTGCATGATAGGCCAAGCTTGCTGTGACCGTGCCAACTTTGGTATTATTCAGCCAAATAACTTTATCTCTATCAGTCGAAAGCCTGCAACCAATATTATTTATCTTTTTGATATAATGACTACAAACAGTAGCACGTTCACCATCAAAACCCAACTCAAAGGAGTTTATCCAATAACACTGATTCTGATTATGATTTGTTTTCCTGATCTTGTTAAGTGTCTTATAATCAAACCGATGAAGAGTGGGCATAATCTCATCGGCCAACCGAAACTCTTCCTCCAATCCAAGAATTGGATCGATTCCAACAAGAATATCATGACCATTCCAACAAGAATATCATGAGCATTACCTACCTTCCACGCCAGATCCTTTGCCACCCAGTTGTAAATCTTCAGAAAGTCGGTCCAGGTTATAGATGCATTATTAGTTCTCTTCGCAGGATGTCTCAGCCAGCTAATAATACCTCCTTTCAAATATTTAAACCTAATCACCTTTGACCATAGAGTATTTACAAACAGTGATCTCCAAAGGCTCTTCCTTCTCAGTGCAATACTAAAGAAAGTAAGATTACGAATGCCCCATCCACCATAACAAGTCGGCAATGCAATTGATTCTCAACTGGTCAATACCAACTTTCTACGCTCTGAGCCACAAGTCCATAAGAAATTAGAGTATAACCTTCGTAATCTGGAGAAAATAGTTACCGGGATTGGATGAAGGGAGAGCCAGTAGACTGGGATGCCAATGAGTACAGCCTTAACCAAAATCAATTGACCCCCAATGGACAACATCCTGAAATTCCAGTGTGAAATCCTCTTCTCGACTTTCCTAACTAACCACAGCTAGTCATTACACCGATATCCATTCGGCTTAAGAAAAAAGACAAGATACATAAACCCGTCCTCCAACTAATGAAAATTATAAGGTGCAAAGGCTTTTAAGGACTCAATCTGCTGATATGAAAATCTAAAGTGATATACACAAGATTTACTAACGCTAACCTTCATATCAGAGGCTGCACAAAAAATAGAAAAAATATCCCTATACTTCTGCCATTCTGAGTTAGTATCCATCCCAACAATTAGCACATGATCAACAAATAATACATGAGTGAAAACCAGCTCCTGCATAAGTTTGATACCTGAAATACCTCCTTCCAGTTTTGCAGCATTAATCATTCTACTCAGACCTTCTATGATTAATAAGAAAAGTAAAGGAGAGAGGGGACATCCCTGGTGTATCACCCTACTCATATTGAAAAAACCAGAAGGAGCTCCATTGATTAGAACAGAGATGTTGGCCGATGTTACACATGCCATAATCCAACGTATGACCAATGGTGGGATCCTAATCTGTATGAGAACCAACCTTAAAAATGACCAATCAACTCTATCATATGCTTTTCAAGATCCACCTTAAGAAACATAGCCTTCAATTTAACAATATGAGTAACTTCCTGAGTTATCCCGATAGCATCAAGAATCTGGCGATCTTGTAAAAAACCAAACTGTTCAGCTGATATATGGGACGATAAGATAGGTTTCATCCGAATAGAAATAATTTTAGAGATTAGCTTGTATGCCAGGTTGCATAAAGCAATAGGATGGAAATCTCCAAAATTTGAGGGCTTTCCCTTCTTTGGAATAAGTGTAAGGAAAGTAGAGTTTAGCCCGCCAGAAATTTAACCCTCTGTACGGGAGAATTCCACCATCCTTAAAATGTCAAGACCCATAATATCAAAAAAGTGCAAAAATAACTCAACAGTCCAGCCATCCGGGCCTGGGCCCTTATCCATGGAAAAACTCTTAAGTGCAAATTCAACTTCAGCAAGAGTTACAGCTTTCCCTAATATATCTACATCATGTTCTGAAATGAAAGTAGGGTAAAGTCTAGCAACATTTATTTGATGGAGTAAATCAGTCTGACCTGTATCAGAGTATAGATTGCCAAAATAATCAGTTGCAGCATTCTGAAGAGCTTCTTGTCCAGAAATCCGATTCCCTGTGGCATCATTTAGGTCCCAAACAACATTCATATTGCTTCTGTGCGAAGCATAGTTGTGATAAATTTTTGAGTTACCATCCCCATGACTGATCCAAATGGCACGACTTTTAAGTCTCCATTCTTTAGTTTCCTGTAATAATAATTCCTCTTTCTTCATTTTAATGTGTTTAATAGTATCAAACTCATCTTCCATTATCCTATCATCCAGATTCTGCCTATGTAAGTCCTGTAGTTGAGCCTCCAGAGAGGTAAGTTCGAAATCATCTTTCTTCTTTTTGTTATGAATCCACTTTGAACAAATACCTTTAAGCTGATGCAGCTTCTGAACGAAGACACCAATAGGGTTCGGGTCATCCTCCATATGAAAATTAATCCAAAACTCCGTAATGGATCTACAAAAGTCCTCATTACTTAACCAAGAGAAATTGAACTTAAAAGGGTAGTGAATTTGACTGTGACCAGTATCAATCTGAAAAAATAACGGCCAGTGATCAGAAAACTTATTGTCTCCAACCCATGATATGTGTCTTTCCCAACTGTCGATAAGACACGATTTGACCAAAAATTTATCCAGTCTTTTGTGTATCCCTATCGATCCTGCCCTTCCATTTGTCCAAGTGGGACCAAGAACACTAGGAAGAACATCGATAAGGTCACACGAATTCAGCATCCCACTAAAGTATTCTGCCATATCATCCAAATGTGCATGTGTGCCCCAAATGTCTCTAGCATTACGAGTGAAATTGAGATCACCTGTGATCAAAAGATTAGAGATATTAAAAATACCCGATGCCCTCAAATAATCCCAAAACCTATCGCGATCTTTTAAAGGTCCCTAAATATTAAAAACTGTAAGCGGCAACTTCAAACTCAGACAACATCCTTTCAGTAATAAACCCCACTTTGTTTTATAGGCAAGGAAGTTGAAAAATACAGGGTTCCAACCCGCAAGAAGCCCCCCTGAATGTCCCATAGCATCAATGGCCGAGAATTCCCAACCAAGAAGAATCGAGGAGAGTTTGTGAACAACTGCCAACTCTGAGCACATAGTTTCTTCTAACAAAATAATAGGAGGACTAGTAGTCTTGAAAAGGTGGGATAAATCCCTAGTCTGGGTAGCCTTTCCCAATCCCCGAACATTTAGGGTGAGTATTAACATTAAGGAACCACTGGGGGAGGCATATCATCTCTAAGAGCCTCAGGACAGTAATTAGGGTTGTTAACATCACAAATATCATTAGAAAGAGCTAATCTAGAAGAGAGTGAAGTATAATTATCAGCTGTACCAGTTCCCCCTCTATCCACACCCTTCCTTCTATTCTTCCGGATAGTTACATTCATAAACTTATCAGGAGTAATAGGTTTGACGAGAGGAATCGAAGAGGGGTTTTTGGAAAAATTTGTAAGCGGCACAAAAGCATTCGAAATGGAAGGAGACCCCTAATCAGTACCCAAGTGGTTCAAAGGTCCATCCATATTTTCAGTGCCACCCAAATCATTTAAAAACTCAACAGAAGGATTAGTAGGGTTTTGCAAATTGCCCAAAGAAGAAGCAAAAGGGGAAACTGACTCAGAATGTAACTAGGTACTACCCAACTGCGGAGCCTGATGGGAGTTCAATCCTTGATCAGCCGACAAAGTGTTATGGCCCTCATTACAATAAAGAGGAGGAAAAACCACAGGAGAAACAACCCTCGGCTCAGGACCCAAACAACCCTCAGTAGGGGTGCACGGAGTTCGCTCATAAAAACCTTTAGGGTTAAGTCTTAGATTTTCATCCACAATCCTTTTATCAAAAGACTTCTCAATGTCTAGAACGATGTCTAATTCTTCTTTAGGTAGCTCCTTCTATAAATCTTCCTCAAGGGCAATAAAATTTCTAAACTTCACAATAAGTCTTCCTCAAGGGCAATACAATTTCTAAACCGTCATTATATTACTACTATTTTTGAAGGACAACAAAATTCATAAATATTATTATATTACTAATTTAATAGTAGTTTAAATATATTTATGTTATATAAATTATACTTTCTAAATTCCAACTTAGAAAGCATACATTCATTAAATAAATAGAAACATCTATTAAATTAAAATTCTTTCGATGTGCAAGTTGCATTGATTTGTTAATCTATACTTTCTAAATTCCAACTTCCAAAGAATACATTTATTAAAAAAATAGAAACATCTATTAAATTATAATTATTTCCATGCCTTTCCATTTGCAAGTTGCATTGATTTTTCCTAAAAACAGTAAAACTCATATATATTTTTTATTTTTTTATTAGTGCAATGGGTATCTACAGTCTACAAATTTCAGTGCTCAATGCTCATTGATTATATTAGCATGCTGCAACAACTTTGGGAGTTGAAAGTTGGGAGTTGGGGGGCCTTGGAGACAAAGGTTGAGAGTTATTTGCATTATAGAGGTAATTCTTGCACTATTTGTTTGCATGTGTATTTAGTCATTTATCCCATAATTTCAATAATCTATATAGATTTGGACTCGAAGAGTATTGGTTAATTCTCAACTCCCATTGAAATTGAAATGAACATCTCTTATATTTCTCTCATGGTTCAATTTCAGTGAGGGGTGCAAAATTTAAATGAAGGCAAGTACTAAATAAGGGGTTGAGAGACATGAATCTGTGTGCAACATTTGGAATGAAAATTGCCTATGAAGTTTGTAGAATAAACGATACATACAAAAAAAGGCATATAGAACTATATTTTGTAGAGTCGTGCATTCATTATTTATAACGATTCGATTTACAGAGGCTTGCGTCAATTTAAAAATATGGATTATGATTACATGTGCCATATATTTACAAAGACTCAAACATTTTTTATAACAATAATGACTAACGTATAGATATATAATGTAACTCTTACCTCCATTTTATCATAACAATTTTGCAAAAAAAAATAATTATGTGATATTTGTTTTGTTTTTATATGCATAATTGTGTGAAATTATAAATCCATTTTTTGTTTATTTATGCTTCATTATTTATTTAGTTTTTCCTATTAGGAAGTGCATTCATATTTATTCTTTTTAAGTTATCTTTTTATATATTATTAATTTAGTACATAAATGGTAAATAAAATGAATATGAATCAAGTTAATGGATAATAATACATATTAATAATAACTATTTTAATTTTAATATAAAAAAGTCAAGAAAAAAAATTTCTAAAAAAATCAACAAAATTAAATTATTGAAGGGTAATTTTTTTGGGAAGACTTCATTGTTGAAGGGTAAAATTTTAAACAAAACGTTTCCCACCGGTAATATAAAAACCCAAAACATCAAACAAACAAAAAAATCCAACCAATAACATGAAAAACCAAACTCCAACAGTGGTTCTAACCATCACACTAGTCAAACAAACAATCAATTTGCATTTAAAAAAACAAATTAAATTCCTTTTAATCAAACAACCATTTTAATGTTTGAATTTTTTTCAAAATACACGGCAAAGCTTCAATTCAAGAAAACCAAACACATAATTTATTTTTAAGAAAATAAAATAAACAACTAAAGCACTGAATCTAAATAATAGACATAGCATATATTTTCAAAGGATTCCTGATCTTGTATAGGGAATTTATATTCGAGCTATATTTTATACACTTAAATATAAAAATTTAGTGTTTTGGAATATTTTCAAACTATTCCCTAATCTTGTATAGGGGATTTATATTCAAGTCATTTTATACACTTAGGGATTTATATTCCAGACATTTTATACACGTAAATATAAAACTTTAGTATTTGTTTAGATAAATATTTTTATTTTATTAGATCTTACCTTTCATCTTGGTTTCAAAGCATCTAAATGATTATACTTACTTGTTAAACTTCAGATTTTGTTGAAATATGTTAAGGAAATGGAGTTGTCTCTAGATTGAAAAAAAAGAAATTGAATCACGTTTCTTAATATATAAATTTTATATATTGAAAATTTCATAATTATGTCAAGTTTCATCTTTTTTAATAGTCACATTTTATTTTTTGGTAAAAATAAGGTATATGTGTTTGTGGGTGCATCTTTTGAGTACCTAAACGATGGTTTCGGGCTACAAAAATTGGTATACATGTAGAGAACAAGTAGCATTAGTGCAACAATATTTTTCCAAAATTAAATTTTTTATTTTTATTTTTTAAAATTATCTAAGTGATCAAACCTCAAAAATGATACGTCAAATGTGGGTGCAGCTTTTGAAGATCTTAATGCAATGATTTCAAAATGGATTTTTTATAGCATGTAGAGGTCGACGTCTAGCAGTGCAGCATACAATTTTTTTTAAATGCCTGTGAAATGAAAATTTTATGGAAGAAACACTAACAATGTGCTTTTTGAATTAAGGAGCCGTGATACAAAAAAATTAGGAAAAATATATATATATATTAAAAAAAATTACATATTTGTAATCTACACAAAAAATTATATCTATGTCTAAAATTTCATAAAAAATGATTATGTCTATCATACTGTAAAGGGTGGCAAACGAAAAGCATACTGAGAAAATGGAGGAAATTCCCAATTAGCGATGGTTTACCATATTCCATAACACAGGGTTGGTAAGTCCAAACCAAACTACAAACCAAATGCATAGGACTGCGGATGACATGCGGGTATGTGTTTTAGGAACTATGAAATGCTCACACGTTATCTTTAAATTTAAATTTTATTCCCTCCGTTTGTGTCAACAGAAATGCTCGAGCGTTTTTTGGATACAAACGCATGAGTGATATTAATTACAAAGCACTCTAGCCTTTCTTGTTTATAGAAGGCTCTAGCGTTATAGAGCACATAAACCAGCGTTTTAAAAGTAATGAATGGAGATAAGGGGGTTGAGATAGAAAGGAGATACAAGAGGGGGGTGGAACTATATGCTAAGTAATGGATGGAGGTAAGGGGGTGAGAGAGAGGGGGGATACAAGAGGTGGGGGAAAGGGACATAAATTTAGGGAGAGGGAGAGAGGAATGAGGAGGGAGTAAATTAAAGGCCTAAACCCATAATCCCTAAGGTCCAATCCCCCTAAATCCCTAAACCCCTAAGTCATTAGATCTTAAGCATCTAATCCCTTGGCATGCAATCCCTTACCACTTTAACCCCCTTGACACTTAACCTTAACCCTTTATACCTTACCCCACTAACAGTCGATCCCTAAATCTCTTAACCTATAAATACCTTAATCCATAAATCCTTATTCCCTTGATTAACCGCTTATCTCACATCCCCTTAGTCATTGACCCCTAATGCCCTAAGCCCTTAACATTATAACACCTAATCCCTTAATTTCTAACCTCTTAAAACCTAAACGTCTAATATTAGAGTCCTAAATCTCTCTACCCCTAAAACCCCTAAACTCTAAACCCATTAAGTCCTTTAAGTGTTTACCTCTAATCCTTTAACCATTATCCTCTAAATTCTAGTTTACCCCCTAGAGGTAAAATAATTGTTCACCTTATCTTTGTTTGCATGTCTAACCTCCCTTGTGCAAGTGTGCCCCAGGGAAAATTTTAAGGATCCATACTTATTTAAAAGTGTATAAACCTTAGCAAATCATACCAATTCTTAAAATGCCAACTATAATATATTTGGCGATATTTTTTTAAAATTATTTCAATTTATAAGGATTTTATATAGTTTATATAATAATTTGGCGATTTTTAGAGTGAAAAAAGTTTACTCCATCAAAATTGGATGAAACAAGGCTTCAAAAATGCAAACTGGTGAATTGTTTTTGGAAAAAAACATGGAAAAATAGCTCATGGGCTAAATTTTGCCCCTAAAATTTTTCTTGGTGGGCCTTGCATTTGCTTGTGTGCTCTATTTTTTGAGGTGCGCTCTTTGTTTACATGAGAGCTCTACGTTTGCTTGAGAGATCTACCCTAGGCTTGATCGCTCCTCTCTCAGCGTGGTCACTCTCGCTTAGGCTTGTGCATTAGCCTCTAAGCTCTATTTTACCCCTTATAAGACTTTAACCCTTTAACCCCTTCACCCTTAATGCCTAACCTCATAAACACTAACCCCCTAACCCCAAAGCACTAAATACCTTAACCCCCTAAATACCCTAACTGCTTAACTAATTTACCTCTAATCCCAGAACCCCTAACCCCTAAGACCTAGTCCTCCCCTAACCCATAATACTTAAATCCCAAATACCTAAATCCCTAAATCCCTAAACAATTAAACCTTTAATGGCTTAGGCATTAACCCCTAACTTCTTAAACCCTAGACCCTTAACCATCGAGCCCTAAATTCCTTAACCCATAAATCCCCTAACCCATAAAACCCTATTCCCTAAACATAAATTAATCCCTAAGTATCCCTTGACCCCTAAATCCTAACCCCTTAACCCTTGTCCCCTTAACCTCTTACCCTTACAGACCCTAACTCCTAAATCCATTAACCCTTAACTGAAACCTACTCCCCTAATACCTAATCCCTTAAACCATAAAGTGCATAACCCCCTACATGCTTAACTCCCTAACCCCTAAACCTTTAAACCTCTTAACAAATTTATGCCTTTAGCGCTAAACTCTTAACCCCTGACCCCTAAGTCCTAGTTAACCCCCCAACCCTAAAACCCCTAACCCATAATCCCTAAAGCTCAAAACCCATAAATCCCTAAATCCCTAATCCCTTATCGCATAATCCACTAATCCCAGGCTTAAAACCCCCAATCCTTTAATCCTTTAACCCCTTGACACTTAACCCTTAACCTCCTCAACCCTAACACCTTAACCCTAGAGCCCTAAATCACTTAGCCAACTAACCCCTAAAGGCCTCATCTCTTAAATAGCCACCAATATCCTAACCCTTATGTCCTTAACCACTAAGCCCCTAGGCCCTTAATCTCTATAATCCCTTAACACTTAAACCCTTCACCCTTAAGCCTTAACCTCTTAAACCCTAACCCCCTAACATTGGTGCCCTCAATCCCTTAACCCCTAAACCCATTTACCCCTTTACCTCTAAGCACTTAAAACACCTAACACCTAAGCCCTAGTTTATCCACAAACACTTAAGCTCTTAATGTCTAACCCCTTAAACCCTAACCCCCTAAACCCAGAGCCCTAAATCTCTTAATCACTAAATACCCTAAACCCCTTGACCCATTTATATGTTTACCTCTAATCCTTCAACCACTAACCACTAACCCTCAAGTTTACCCCCTCATCCTTAAACCACTTAGTCCATAAACTCTTAAAACTTAACCCCTAACCTCTGAAACACTAATACCCTATCACTCGAGCCCTAAATCCCTTTACAGCTAAATCCCCTAACTCCTTAGGCCTTCTCCTCGTAACTAGATAGTTAATCACTTATTTCCCCTTAACCCCTAACTCCTAAACCCTTAACTCCTATCTCCTTAAGCTCAAAACCCTAAATATCATAAACCCTAAACAATCTAACCCCTTAATTAGCCCCTAAACCCCAAATACCTAAGCAATTAACCTCTATCCCCTAATTCCTTAGATAGTAAACCCCATAACCTCTTAGCTTTTTAGCTCTCTAATGTCATAACTGCTAAACACCTAAACCCCTTTACCCATTTAACTCTAAGCCCTTAACCCATAACCCCAAAGGCCTAGTTAACCTCCTAACCCTTAAAACATGAACCCCAAAAACCTTGAAGATAAGGAGGGAGGGAGAGGGAGGGAAAGGGGGGAGGTAGATAGAGGGAAAGGGATGGAGGGGGCGAGGTACACACAAAGGAAATATTTGTTTGGTAAGAAAATATTAAAGAAGGTTGAAGAAATGCTTGAGAGTTTTTGTTCAGTAGACATTACCTAGCCGTGCACTATCACACTAGAGCATTTATTGTGAAAGAAATGCTTGAGCGTTTTTGTTCAGTAGACGTTACGTAGCCGTGCACTAAACATATTAATTGCAAGGGAAGGCTTTATTATAAAAGGAATGCTCGAGCCTTATGGATAAGAAATAATTGAGTGTTTTTTTGTTCAATAACGCTCGAGTGTTATGGATTTAAGTAACGCTTGAGTGTTTTTTCATGCAATAATGCTCAAGCGTTTCTGTTCTGCGTAAAGACACTGCCTCTTGTCTCCCCGAATGCAATGTAAACATACCCGTGCAATTGAACAGTTTTAATAGCGATCTATGCAAGCTTGAAGCCTCTATGTTCATAGCTGAAGAGGATTCTACATTCACAATCAAGTAAACTCGAGAATAATCAATGTTCAGAATTGAAGAGGAACCTGCAATCACAATTGAGAAAGGTTGAAGAATCTATATTCAAGTTTAATGAAGAATCTATATCCACAATCAAATTCAAGGTTGAAGAATCTATATTCAAGTTTGAGGAAGAATCTATATTCACAATCAAAAGCAATGTTGAAGAATTTATATCCACAATTGAGGAAGAGAACAAGGTTGAAGAGTTTATATTCACAACTAAGGAAGAGAGCAAGTTTGAAGAATAATTATTCACAATTGAGGAAGACTTATCGATATTCTCAATTAATCAAACTTGAGGAATCTATATGAACACAATTGAAGAAGAATCTAGATTCACTATTGAGCAAGCTTGAAGAACCTATATTCACAAATGAAGAAATTTATATATTCACAATTGAGGTAGAATTTACTTTCACAATTGAGCAAGCTTGAGGAATCTATATTCACAATTGAACAAGCTTGAAGAACCTATATTCACAAACGAATAATTTTCTATATTCACAATTGAGATAGAATTTACTTTCACAATTGAGCAAGCTTGAGGAAGCTATATTCACAGTTGAGGAAGTTTCTATATTCACAATTAATCAAGCTTGGAGAACCTATATTCACAAATGAATAATTTTCTATATTCACAATTGAGATAGAATTTACTTTCACAATTGAGCAAGCTCGAGGAATCTATATTCACAATTGAGGAAGTATCTATATTCACAATTGAGAAAGCTTGAAGAACCTATATTCACAATTGAGCATGCTTGTAGAATCTATTTTCATTATATTGTTCATTGTGATCAGGGGAATCCACGTAATCGAACAAGGACATTGGAAAGGAAAATGAATCCTCAAGAAATCATTGAGGAAAATAGACAATAAAATATTAGACATGTGGAATATAAGGCATTCAATGGATACTCATCCAATTACAACCATAGATGATGCCACGGTTGTTCCTACCAATCCACGACAAGAAAAATGGAAGAATTCACTAGGAGGGCCCTCAATTTCCATAATATTTGATGAACAAGCACCCGATGGCACTAGTCAAGAAGGAAAATGTAGGTGCTCATCGAGGGATGTTTCAATCCCCACATCAAGTCAACCTCAATATAATGAATCACAATCTCAATAAGGACATACTATTATGATGGATTGTGGTTATACAAGCGATGAAGTTAGGTAGGTGTTGAATGTAGAATCTGTGGTGGAAGAAGTAGATGTTATTGAGACCATCCAAGAGAATGTCCAATTTCCCACATCCAACTACCAGTAAGAGAATGAAAAACAACAGGCTCATGTCGAAACGCCAAAGTGTCCTGGTGATGTTGTACATGGCACAATTCCAACACCCTTACCTGCATTAGAAATTACACGTCGAAGAACTCTAAAACATATACAAGTTGATGAAAGTCTTGTTAATTCGCTTGAATGTACATTGTCTAAACACACTATTTCTTATCAAAATCAACAGATACTTGAAAAAACAAATTATTCTAAATGTGATGGGGATAAATGCAGATTATTTTTATCATTGTTAAAATATAGGTCTATGATTTTTCTGAGGAGAAAGTTAGGGATAAATATGATAAAAAATTATGAACCAAGTTCTCATATTGTTAAAAGTTTAGTAGATGCATTTAGTACAATTAGAAAGAGTCTCGTTCAAAGGATCGCATTGCGTCTCACCGTGTGTTGTCATAATAAATTGTGAACAAAAACACTAGGGCCCTTCATTTTCTTAAGCCAAATGTTTGGGCCTTCATTAGCAGGTTGCCACACTATGATATGAATCTCATTGATGCAGTAAAGGGACTAGTGCAATATTTTTGGCATGAAAACACTAGACCTTCTTCCAACCAAAAAGATGTATTAAAATTGAGAGGGATTCAAGGGATTATGATTTTGAGATCACGGTTTATGCAGATCATGTGTGGGATGGACTTGTATTTCATCTTCTGAAACTTATGTTGGATTTGGTCAGAGTGCTTTCCATCAATGTCAAAAATAGATTGGGGTTTAAACTCGACTTTTTTTATGGTCCACTTTTTACCTATTGGCTCACCATTATAAGTTTTAGGCACCAGTGGATTTTCACTTTTAAGAGGTGCCTTTACACACATAACTAAAACACAATCATATACAAGAAAGGGATAATGGCCTTTGTAATAGGATATTTGGGCTGACCATATAAAATCCTTGCCAATCATAATGAGGTGAGTTAGAGTGGGGTGGAACACAATAAGGTTTAATAGAGTGGGACACAATGTGATTCGAGTAGCATGAACTAAACTAAAACAACTTTATAGCTACAAATAAAGTGAGGTATACTCGAATATTAATAATAAGCAATTTGAAAAAAAAACCAATTTCAAGTAAGTCGCTCAAGCATGGTAATTGCATAAGTACATAGCATTGACCGAGTATGGTTGGGGTTTGCCCTATAATGTTTAAAAATACCCAGGCACCCAAACTTCAATTAGTAGCGATAGCATAAGGGCCTAACCAGTTTGACTTTCATTTTCCCTGAGCTTTAATGGTTTATGGGAACTTGGCAAGTTCTGCCAGAGAACCATGTCTCCCATGACAAATGAACAAGATGCCACCTTCTTCTTATAGACTCTAGTGATACATTTATGGTACTATCACATGTGCTATAAGGAATTTCTAACCTAGTGTTTATTGCTCAACCATACAAGTAGCAATGCAGTCTTCTTCTGGGATAGCTTCATGCAAAGCAATGCATAGTGACGGAATAAGAACCTCAAGCAGTAAGATGGTACCCATAAACTAGTGAAAAGAGAGTGACGCTTGTTGGCCTTTAAACTAGAATATTATGACCCCAGAGTAGAGGGTATAGTTGTGTATGCCAATCTTTACCAAACGTGTAAACAGTGTATTTGATAATAGCAAGTAACATTTTGTTGGTAGCTTCAGCTTGCCTATTTCCTTATGGATAATAGGGTGTGAAAAACTTCTCTTTAATGTTATATTTAGTCAGGAGTCTTACTACTTCTATGGATTTCAATTGAGTCCTGTTATTAGTAATTAAGATGCGCAAAATTAGAAAGTGAAAAGTTATTGATTCGAGGATTAACTTTACGATAACATGACCAGTAATACATGTCAAGGGCATGGCTTCTACCTATTTGGTTCAATAGTTTGTGGTAGTAGATATAAACTTGTGATCATTGGGTGAAGTAGGGTGAATATCTCTAATTAAATCTAGATCCCAAAGCAAAAAAGACTAAGGTGCCTCAATGGGTATGAGCTCATGTGATGAAACATGATGTCAGTGGGTATGATGTTTATAGGTAGGATATCTTTTGGTCATAAGTTTGACACCTTATCATATGTCTAGCTAGTAAAAACCCATGTGCAATATCTTAGTCAGGTAGCATGTGAACTAAAGTGGCTTCGATATTATCTACTGTGTCCCTCTTAGAGGATAATGCCTATTTCAAGCTGGTTAATATCATAATGAAGGATATTTTGAAGCCTTTATAGTATAAGACATCCCTAAGTAAGATGTAATGTCTGTATTATTGTAGAAATGGGCTTTTAACTCTGAGAGTGGTGATATAATCTTCCTTATAGGCAAGGAATTGGGCTATGTAATGGTACCATAGGGTAAGCATAGGAGTAGGATGATTTGCAGGAAAGGTAGGAGAATTTAGCTCATGATGATTTAAATCATCCTCTATAGCTTCTTTAATAGTGATAGTGATAAATAATAATGTATGGATATTAACTTTATAATAATTTTTAGGTTCTTAGCTACTTCTTACAATAGAAAATCATCAGGAATACCAATGTGAGAAGGAAACTCTCCAAATGTAATGGTTGAAGTAATGAAATTGAAATTCAAGTTGTACTCTTGTGGAACATAGGTGACATGTGACTTACAAAAAGTATGTAGCAAACAAGCAATCTAAAAGTAAATGGACAACAAGGGGTCATGAGTGGAAAACTTGAAACTAATTTTATTAAGGACGTGAGTTTAGAGTCTTTAAAGGCATGGAAGTGATGCCTAAATCGATCACAGTAAAAAGCCCTAGTATGAAAGCCTCATATTCTACAGTGTTACTTGTACAAAGGAAATAAAATTGATATGTAAAAAATATAGGATGTTCATCCAGTAAAACAATTCTAGCTCCATTGCCAAATTTGTTCCTAGCTGAATCGAAATGCATTGTCCACATATACTCATCCAAGACAAAAGGATTTTAGCCTCGGAGTATTTTGATGAACACCATTAGCACTTAAGCTCCACATTCGCATTAAGATAAATATCTTAAGATTCTAGGTTAAGTGCATTAACAATCTAATCAGTAATGACTTGCCCTTTTATAGCCTTTTTTTATATAAAATAGAAATCGAATTCTTGGAGCTACAAGACCTATTTAGTAGCATGGCTAGACAAAGTGAGCTTAGAAATAAGATAACACAAAGGATCAAAATGACAGATAACATATGTATTTTGCCCTAACATATAATGGCATAGGCATTGAGTTATAAAGATAACAACGGAGTAGAGCTTTTTGACCAAAGTATGATGCATTTTGTAATTAGCTAGCAAGCGGCTAATGTAATAGATAATGTGTTCTCTTCGGTCATCATCCTTCTATAGAAATATCACAAATATAACATGGTAAAAAGTATATATCTATATAGTAGAAATGAGCAATCGGGCTTGGGCAAAATCAGTGTGAGTGGAGAAATAAGTATGTCTTTTAGCTTTTGTAAGGCTTGTTGGTATTTATCATTCGAGACAAATGATATGTCTTTTTTGAGCAATTGGGTGAGGGTGTGTGATACTTTAGCTAAGCCATTAACAAAGTTACTAATGGCACCAACATGTCCCTAAAACACTAGATAATTTTGACGTTGAGAGGGTGTAAGAGGGAATCATCAATCATCCAACCAACTAGCATTCTTTCTAGCAACTAGCCTAGCTTACTAATTATTATAAACTCCTTTAATCATTAGGAAGATATTACTCACTATATACACTATATATATTAGGTTATATTAAGAGCAATAGGAACTGGAATATAGAACTTCTAATAACATTAGTAAATATATCCCATCAATCTAGAACTATCTAAGGAATCTATAGCTATAGAAAAGGAAGAATAGAAAGTAGAAAAGGAAGTTATTAGGAGCTCAATAGATGAATAGTCGATCATCCGTGTATATAAAATTTCCACTTAGACCTTTCTTTATTTATATGTTATTATACGATACAAGGTTGACGCGGTTGTTAGAGACAATGGTTGATTGGTTAGAGGTTATAGACCTGTTAGTTAGAAGCTAGTGAGTGATAGGTTAGTTAGAGGTTAGTTAGTGAGATGGTTGTTATATTTTTTTTTATAGTTCTACTATCCCTGTATAGAGATAAATGCATGATCTTTTATAGTACGATACACTCTTGTTTTGGTTGTGATAGCGACAGGTTTATGAAAGTAAGATGATAGGATTGTTCAAGATAGATTGGAGATATATGGTAGTTGAGATCGAGCTGTATCTGTAGTGGATTGCTTGGTTGGTTTCTGTTTCTCTTTATACTGGATTCCCTTCAATAGAGATACCAATTTCTTATAAGACAATGCAGGGTCAAAGTGATGCATGGTACTATAGTGGTTGATTGATGGATTGGTTTGATTGGTGTTCATCATGACTTCCCTTGGTGGAGAGCCAGTAATTCTTAATAATACGATGCAGGGTTGTTGAGTTCAAGTGAGGTATAGTAAGGTGGTTTTTTTCCTATGGCTTTATATCAGTATTAGGTGGGATACGTTGATTGGTTTTTATCCATGTTGTATGGGTAGTCTTACTAATGAGTTACCTGGTGTTAATGTGGAGATAGATAATTGTATTGTTTGTCTCTGTATATGCTTCCATCTGTTATTATACGATACATGGTAGTAGTTTTTATGGTGATGCAGTAGTGGTTTTTTTTATTTGTCTACCAGCTCAAAATGGTAACCGGGGGAAGCTCAAAATGAAGTGTAGTATGGGGAAGGCTTTCAAATGTGAAGTTGTTTATATGTCCATTATATGTCCATTGATATGTCCATGAGCTCTATTTCTATGTAAGTTACAGTCAGCTATAGTAAGCTAGATTTTCTAGTTATGGTACTTTTGTTGGTCAAACCTCAATAAAACTTGTAATGCAAGTAAAGGCTAAGGGTAGGGTACGTGAGTGTAGGTTCTTGTTGATTGTTCTTAGGGGTTGTTTACGAATTAAGAAATCTAGTTGCTAATAAGCTCCTTCTATATATCAGGCAATAGTGTTTACTTAAGTATAAGTTGTGTATAGTGAGAATAGTAAATCCCTATATCATGATGATTAACCTAATCAATCGGAGGAGTGTTATAACGCAGAGGAACGTTATTAATATCGTCCAGATATATATGGAGATGGAGATCCTTCTAATAAGTAAAATATTAACAAGTGTAAGAGTAACAATGAAGATATATGATTATATGCCTTCGGAAAGTAATAAATCAATAGTAATTAAGATGATCTTTATATATAGTTTTCCCTCGGTCAAGTAATGAAGTCAAGTAAGATGAACAATGATAGGCTAGTAGACTAGATTGTGAAATCCTGGCATAAACATAGATATACGACGCATGGAGCCGTTTAACTTGTCTGTATACACTATCTGCTAATTCCATACACTTAGTTCCATTTCTGTTAAAGCCAGTAAAGCCCCTTTGGACTGGCCGCCGACCAGACTTCCCGGTACTAGCTCTATTGACAAGCCATTTCCGTTCCGTAATCTTATTAAGCTGTAGTGTCAGAACTGGCCTTGTACTACTACTCTGGACTGCACTAAGGGAGAAGGAACTAGAGCTCTCTTCAAGTTCCCACGTGTCCAGGAACGTGAGTGAGTGAGTGAGTTTGGTCAGTACCTACCAGGCAATATGGAGTTTGAAATGGCCTCATCAGGTTGTTCAGTCGGGGCAGCAGGCACAATGAGAAATGGATTCAACAGCAGGAGTCCATGGGAATTCCGGCTTACATCCAGCATGAGTCCTAGGTAGTAGATTGGTGGATTCATTAAGTGCCCACTATTATCATCATAAGGTCATTGCTAGCCTTGCTCCAATAGTAAAATAGCCACCAGTGTATATCCACATTTTAAGAGGGTCGCCACCTTGCTTGACCAAAGGGAGAGCAACATTTCACCTTGCCATAAGAAAATTCCCCATGTAAGGAAGGTTCTTTCTCTCGGGATGTCGTCACATAAGGACGAAAGGATAATAGAGCCAGCCATGTTGGTGACTTCACGAACATATACTACAATAGGAGAGCTAGTATTCTCCAATGTGAGGTTCTAGGTAACCCATCGGAACGAGCATATACATGAGGGTTTGAGCCATACAATATTTATTTTGAAGCGGTACTTACCGACATGGCTTACCCTGACTACAGCTAGTGTCTGCAGCAAGAATAGTAGTTCTATACTACTAGTATCATCTAGTTCTATACAATGGGTGGTATATTATGCTGTGCTTTTTTATTGAAAAGGAAACAACAATAAGAAGCTTCTGCTGATGCTACTGCTGATGCTGCTGGCCGGTATGGGGTATGATTCTAGTATATAAAGAGCATTTGTTGAAACTAAATATATGTGCATATCTGCAAGTATTGAGTTTGTATGAGTTCCATCGAATATTATGGCTGTAGATCGTTGCCTGGATCCCCCATCCATCTCTGTCTTACGGACGAGGGAGAGGAGGGTAAGGTTGGTGTGTTCTCGGTGACCTACCTCAAACGACTGTACTTCTTGGTCCAATGTGTCCTCTCCTTCCCGGCCAGCAAGCAGCATCAGCGTAAGAATCCAATAAGTATGGGTGACCTCACTCACACGACTTGGCTTCTTCAACCACCACTCTTCTGGTTCGCTCAGCTTCAATCTATCTCTCTTTGATTCGGCCAAAACTTCGAGACTGCGGATGTCGAACTGAAAGGGGTAGTAGAGCAAGGCATGAAAGGTTAGTAAGGTAAGGTTCATTCGGAGGTATCATAGGGGTGAGTTTCAGGAGGTTCCCAAGGCTATTCCCACCAAGGCTGTAGGTATGAGGCAGAGTTTCCCAAGGCAGAGTTGAAGTTCCCAAGGGTGAGATCATAGGCAGTAGGTTCTAGGGTTAAGGTCCCAAGAGTTAAGGTCCCAAGTAATACTGAGTTTAAGTTTGAGGTTAGGTCTCGAGTTCAATGTTTCTGTGCAGTTTCGGTCAGTGGCAAGCCGTGATTGGTCCAGTAATGGGTAACACGTGATGCATGTATTGTGTTGGTTCAGTTAATTGTTGCACCTCACTCCAACAACTTCTTTATTGCATTATATACGTGAATACACACAAACACAATAAGCTAAGCATTACCCACCCACCTCAAACTATGTGTGATGTATCCGTCCTTCCGCCCCACCAAAAACTATTCAATCAATCAAATCAATTCCTATTCCTCATCGATGCCTGTATCCCCTCCCCCTGCCCTCTCTGTCAGTCATTATTACGGACGAAGGCTCAAAGGTAACCTGAATATTAGGGAACACGAAGGTGAACGACCCCCCCGGTAGACTACTAAGAGCCAGGGGGAGAGCGTAGACCTGTAGTTTTCCCGGCTCGTGCTAATGCCCCACCATCTTGTTTCTAGTAGGCGGAAGGCAAGGTTTCTCATAGGGAAGGGGTGTAGTAAGGTGTAGGTCGGCAAGGTTCGGTCATAGGCTGCATGGGTGAGGTTAAGGATGGATGAGGGTTGAGGAAGAGATGTCAAAGGATAGTTCCAAGAGGAATGATTCTTAGGTTTCCAAGGTTTTCAAGTAAGAGTTTCAGAAGGGTCCCAAGGTGTAGGTAATAGGCAGAGGTTCCAAGACAAGTTCCAAAGGAGGAGGTTTATGAGGCATAGATTTTTCAAAGGCTAGCCCAACCCAAGGCTGTAGGGATGAGGCTAAGTGTAATTCTGAATTCCCAAGTATGAGGCGGTATGTCTGATGGTAAGTATTTTTTTCCCAAGGAGGTTAAGGTCCAAAGGCGGAGGTTTGATGCATAGATTTACCAAGGCTATTCCCACCACCCAAGGCTGTAGGTCATAGGTTACGCGGTTCCAAGGATGTTTATGAGGCGGTCCCAAGAGAGAGTGAGGGTCCCAATGAGGTCTGATGCATAGGTTCCCAAGGAGTTGAAGGAAGGTCCCAAGGAGTGAAAGTCTGAGTCCCCGAGAGAGAGAGAGAGAGAGAGAGAGAGAGAAAGAGATATTTGGGGGACTGGAAGGGGGAGGTTGTGGGTGATTAACAATAGGGGGAGGAGGGGGTTTGAGGGAGAGAAGGAGATATATAATGAACTAAAAAGTATTAACAAACTAATAATGTTGAAATAGTTACCGATGTACGGTATGATTCCAACAAATATGTGGCATGGTTTACCATATCCTCATGCCCTGTATATTGTGTACCGATTATCTCCCCACCAGGGGGAGCTCAATAAAAGAAAATATTTCCCCCCTATGGGGGATCTCTAACCTGCAATTTAGAAAATTATAAATATTAGACCGTGTAGCATTAATTAAATAACATGTGATAAGAAACTAACATGCATTAAAAAACTAACATGTTAAAATAGTTACCTCGGTGTGATTTTTTGTCGCTAAAGGTCCGACGACATCTCGTACATCAAAGGTGTCTGATGCATGAGCCTCTGGACTGGCCCAGACATCACTAGTGAAAAATTCTTGCCCCACTACCTCTACTTCCATCTATCTACATATGACCATAGTAGGGAAGTTTCACATTGTGCATGGGTGGGGCTCATGATATACGGGTCTAGCCCCACTACTAGAAGTTCCTCATTATATATGTGGAAAACAACTTCCTGTGCCAACTAAAGGAATTACTCCTGCATCTATGGGACCAACTGATGTGCAGGAAACACATGTGTCTTGGGTAGCCACATGTGAGTTGGAGGGACTGGATGATTGGGATCTATGTGCCTCACATTGGGACGTTTTTGAGGCATACCCAACACAACACCATGTTACTCCAAGATATCGAAATAGTTCACATGCTTCCCCAAAACAAATTATGCATACATCTTTATGAGATTCCATGTTGTTGTTTGAGGGTGCATCAAATACCATGTACCATCGGTCCATCCAATTATCTATGGTTGATATATACACCACTCAATAGAGCTATGCAATTTCCAAACATTCGAGATTTCACCCATTTGTGGATTTGTGAAAAGGGAAAAGATGTGTTGTTTTGTTATCTTCAATTTCTTGATTTCCTTGTAGCTAATTCCATTGGCATATTCTTGTTGCTTTCTCTCTCTATATATGTATAAGTATCCTGTAGGGAACAATTTGACCTACTAAAGGTCTCTATCATTGCATCCAAATTGGATGAAAGCATATGATGTCTTCATGGTTTGAAGGAGGGTATTTTAAAAGAGGACTATGCTAAAGAGGAAGGTGATAAGGGATTAGAAGGAGGTCTAAAGGATGGAAATAACCTAGTTGTTAATGTAAAATTTCCATCGTCGAAACCTAAATTAGTTTTAGGTGAAGATGTAAAAATGATTCAGGTGGTAGAAATGAGAGTGGAAATTTGTGCTAGGTTACATGTGCCAAGGTTTCATACATTGGTAATGAGGTTGGTTAGTATTCCACTTGAAAGCTAAAGAATATGTTGTTAATATTGTGTGTTCTAGATGGTTGTAGAGTAATGCAACATAATTTTACCCTGAAGAAATGGATGCCTAGTTTTGACCCCAGCTCAAGGAGCAAACCATGCATACTATTTGTGTAAAACTTGTTGGTTTAGTGATAGACCTCCAGACTATGGAAGTATTTAGGGATATTGTGAATAAAACAGGGACTTTTTTAGAAGGTAGAGGTTTTGTAGGGGGATTAAGTAAATATATACGAAAATAAGTTTCTTATCTTGGAAAGGGTAGAAAATGCCATATTTATATTGCTTAGAATCATTCCTTCCAAATGTTTTGGAAGGAAAATAAAAAACCTTGAAAGGTATCGTTACCTTGTGTTAATAATATACACTAACATAAGAGGGTTGGGAAAGAACTCTAAATTTTTTTCCTTTGGTAGTTTAGTTGACTTACATAAGACTAATATTATATTGATCTAGGAGACAATGAGAGACAGTAAAAGGATAGTGGAGGAATTTGCAAAGACATGGAAGGAATATGAATTTTTAGTCATTTATTCAACAAGGTGTTCTAGTGGTTTGTTAAAGTATAACTTTTATGGCATCCCCAACAATATATGATTCAAACTTTATGGAACCCTTGAGTGATATCCTCAACATTTGTGAACCCCTTAATTTTCAAGTTGGATTTGGTACATAATTAGACTATGGGTATGGATTTAGTATGTAATTTGGCTATGGAAATTTAGTTTTTGGTTTCAATTATTTGGATTTACAAACTGGGGAAACATAAAAAATTAAATGTTTAATAAGGAAATGAGGAAAACTTGAAGAGCATAGTTACTTAAGGAACCATGCCTACCTCTTCCAATTTTCCCTCCTCTTCAAATTTATGTTGTCCTCTTCCAATTTGCCCCTCAAGTAGTGCAAAATGCTTGAGTGTTCTTGCTTCTCCTTGACGGTTTCTGTGATTGTTGTTTTTTGTTGGACGCAAAATGGAAATCAGTCGATACTATGTTAAATAAAACGCTCGAGCGTTTATGGAATAAATAACGTTATGTAATTACATAACGATTTAGCGTTATGTAAACATAATGCTCGAGTGTTACGTAGTTAAATAACGCTCGATTATTTTTATTTCCTATCCTGCATGTTAACTGGCATGGCAGGCTCGATCCCATCCATGCCTAGATGAAAGAAATGCTCGAATGTTTTGTATTTACTAAACTCCTGAGCATTTCACGAATCTATAATTGCACCTAAAAAATCCCTCATACTTGTGCAAGGACACAAGGGATGTAACTTAATATTGTTGATTGCACTTCACAATCATGGAGGCAGGTGCTTTGTTGGGTATATGACAAAACCCGCTCAAAAAGACATTGAGAAGAAAAATAGTAATATCACTTCACACATGACCCTTTCAAGTTTCGGTATAAGCGTGGTGTCTGAAAACATTAGATAATTTATTTATGGAAATCATCTCATCAGTGGATCTGTCTCTGGCCGAGTAGACCAGTCAAAATTAGTAGTCGCCCAAAAACTCAAGAAGCTTTTACTTCTGGTCTACCTCGAATATTGAGAAAATGTTGGATTTAGAATGTATGGGAAAATCGACCGACACTTCAGATCTTCTATAAATAATTAAAATAAATGAACACGATAATTAATCTCTTTGGAATGTACTAAGTAGTCGAAGAACTAATGCAACAAGAATTCAAATGGAGAGTATAAAATTATCTCTTTGAAAAATAAATGGAGCCGCAAATTCCTAACATTTATATCTTATTCTCATAAATGTTTTGCAAATAAACTAAATCTTGTTACAATTGTGTTATTCTTGGGGCTTTCATAAAATTCGAAGAATGAATATTATTTATATACAAAAAGTACTGTCTTAAATTGGGCGAAAAAAGGAAGAAGAAATTTGGCTTACTAATCGGAAGCAACAAAAGAGAACAACAAAACAAAAATAATTTATGCAAATTGAATGCAACCAAGTCAAATAGCTCAGTTGTAATGAGAAGCATAATGATTTTATACCTTGAGTAAAATCTCGAGGCCTTCAAAGGGATTTTCATGGGAGTATGATGGGCCTTTGATCAGTTTGGAGTGAGGTTCCCTAAGGAAATAAAATCTCGAGGTGGCAACAACAACAACAACAACAAAAACATATGCTTATTCACTAAAAACAACCATCAATTATCACAACAACATATGATCCAAAGCTATATAAATACATAGATCCAAACATAATTTTACCAGATTCTTCTTTTCCTTGTCAATTCCCTTTTGTTGATATTCGACTCTCAATTATCCTCCTTTAAATAGACTATAATCTGAATCGAAAACCTATACCTAATTGCCATATTGAAAACCTAATTGTTGTTATCGTTTAAACATTCTTATAGTTAAACTAGTTCAGCTACTAGTTATCCATGCCAAGCTACATGTTATCACCCACCTTCTTGTCATTATCTTCCATGAACTGCCATCAACTACAATATATATAATTGTTTATCTAAGTTATCCATGCCTACCTACATGTCATCACTTAACTTCTTCTAGTTATGTGCCATGAACTGCCCGAGTTATCCATGCAACCATGCATCAACTACAAGTTAATTTTTGTATTTCTTTATTTTATAATTGTTTATTTCAAATTTTCAATGACACCCATAAAATCAATATGGACAGTACACTTGTCCCTTCCTCCTTCAATCTAGGAAAAGCATAGATGATAATCCACCCCCAAATTCTAAGATATAAACGTCTATTGACATAAAAATAGCATGCAAATCACATACATAACAATCACGAGTTAAAAAAACATTAGAGAACATTGACCCTATCAAAAAAATTACAATGCCTGTCATTAGAATCGATAAATCGGCCAAATCCCAAAATAGGGCGATGTTATAGTGGCCACCAAATTTTGATCCCCACAAGGAGTAGCCAACAAGCTAGTACAAGAAATAGACAATGACCTAATATAGATCAGTATAAGAAGTGTATCACCTCTATATAAGTGGTGATGCTTTCCATTGCGATTCTTCGTTACCCATTAGGGAAAATCGCCAAGACGGTCCATTAGGGAAAATCCCTAAAACTAAACATCTAAGAACAAGAACTGAACAAGGACCTAGTATAATACAACATAATAAGCATATAATCTCTAGATAAGTTGTTATGCTCGCAACTGCGACTCTCCATTACCCATTAGGAAAAACCGCCAAGACAAGCCATTAGGGAAAATCCCCAAGAAAGAACATCTCAAAACAAGAATTGGGCAATGACCTAGTATATAGGGTGATTCCATGAAGATGGGTAACTCTTTTTGGCTAAATATGACGGTGAAAAACAAAAAATTTACCCATATATTAAATTGAAGCCCTCGAAACTCATACTTGCCTTATGAATTTTGACATGCGGTTGAAAAACGAAATGTAAAGAATTATGTTGGCTTTCCAATGATGTTTTTTTTTTATATATACCAATGTCATATATCGTGTCAAATTTTCCTTTAATGAAACGTGTGTACTTAAAAATTTGAAGAGCAATTAACAAGTAGTTTGTGTGCGTGCACAATAAATTAATGTTAAATAATAATTTTAAAAAATGAAATATGTGAACATGATCTAGACAGAGTGCACTGGGGCTTACATATTTTTCTTTTAATTTTTTTCGAAAAATTATATTTATTATTATTTTTCGAAACTTACCAATGTATATTTAAATCGCATTTTGCACACATGTGTGTGCGTGCACGAAATCTTATGATTTTTTACATAATTTGCAAAACTAAAACTACCCTTTTAAAGAGGACGCGTTTATCTGGGGCTTGTATATTTTTTCAAATTTTTTGGATGTGCATTTTGAATGTTGTGGATTTATCTTTGAGCTCAATCGAAGTTGTCGGCATGGTTTTTTAGGGCAAGTTTTAATAGAAAATTAAAAACAACAGACATATGAAGATAAAAATTCATAAATTTTATATATCTGGATAGAGGATTCGTTGACGAATCCAATGGTATCAATTCTGCTCATTAATGAGCATTTAATGCCATAGTTCAACTCTGTGGAAGGCAGACAAACATTCCATTCTGCTGAGAAAGGGGCTCTCGACCTGTATTTTAAGCCCTAGATCGAGCTATTTGCTCGATCGAGCTTTTACAAAAACCTCAATCGAGGGCTTAATAGAACCTCAATTGAGGGTTTAACAATACCTCGATCGAGGGTTTAATAAAACCTTGATCGAGGTCTTGTTAAACCCTCGATCGAGGTATTTGCTCGATCGAGCGTCTGTCAAAAAGCCTCGATCGAGGGTTTGTCTATGTAAAAAAATATATAAAGCAGCCGAGGCGAAACCGTGAAAGGAGTTGGCAAAAATTATTTTTTCCAACTACCCTTCCCTCCAAAAAACAACAACAAACCTGTATATAACTAACAAAGAAGGATTCACAAAAAACAATTTACTTCCTTTCTAGTTTTTTTTTCCATTAGAGATTTAACAATTTGATCTTGTTGAATTAGAGATTTGTGAATTTGATCTTGTTGAATTAGAGATTTGTCATTTTCATATTGCTGAATTAGACCTCATCAGACATGTAATATATCTTTGTAGGCATAATTCAAGATTTCATACTAACATTTTATTGTTTGTTATAATAATTTGAAAAACAAATTGTCTGTTTTCATTGTAAATTGATTCATGTAAGATTTCTTTGTAGGCATATTTCAATATTTCATACTAACATATTGTTGTTTCTTATAACATTTTGAAAAAAAAAATTGTTTGTTTTCATTGTAGATTGATGGGAAATAAAAAAAAAAGACAAAGAAAACATGCTAGACAACAAAATGCCAATGAAGAACGTGAGTACAATAGAGAACGAATGAGACAACAAAGAGCAAGATTCAGAGAAGAAGAAGATGCACATTTGGTACAAAAAATTCCAATGGAGGACAACCAAGGTAAATTATTGAATTACATGCTATCATAATTTAAATATCATACTACATAATTTACAAAATTAGTAACAATTTTCCAATAAATCTAACCAAATTTCATAATTTAATTTGTTTCATATTTATTTGTAATTATATTCTTATTTATTTCATCAATTTGTTATTTAAATTTCAAAGTTTGCAACAATTTGTATGTTAAATGAACAATTTTCAAGTGGCTTTAAACCAAACTTAAATTAGAACAATTTTCAAATGAAACATGTAAATTTATATTCTATTTTCATGTTAAGATATGAACATATTTTTAATTGTTTTCAAATTATTTCAAAGTTGCTAACAATTTTCAAATTATGCTTCAAAGTTGCTTTAAAACAATTTTCAAATTATTTCAAAGTTTGCTAACATTTTTCAATTTTATTGTCCAACAATTTTCAAATGAAATGTGCACTTAGATTCTATTTTCGAGTTAAAATGTATGTACATATTAACTATTTTGAAATTTCTAAACTTTATTAACAATTTTCAATGTTATTGGAATGATTTTCAAATTAAATGTACACTTATACACTATATTTTCAAGTTAAATTGTACATATTTAACTAATTGCAATTTTTTAAGTTACTAACAATTTCAAGTTAAATGTAATTTCAATTCTTGTTTTGTTAGAAAATTCGATTTCAAAACAAATGAATGAATATTTTGAAATTTACATGTTTGATAGTTATGTATTAGTTAGAATTTATTCAATTTGAAAACAAATGAATGAATATTTTCATACTTATGGTGGTTAGCAATATTTTCATAGTAATGAATATTTGAATACAAATGAATGCTCAAAGAGATATTTAATTATAATGTTTACTTAAAAAAAAAAAAACATCTATCACATATATTTTTATTTGCATAATATGACATATTACCATGGTAAGATTAATGATTAGAACTATATATTTTCTTAGGACAAATTGAAAATAATTAAATTTGCAATGTTTGCAACCTTGCATTGATATGTGAAGTATTATTGATAAAAAAATCCTTAAATTGCAATTTATGATAAAATTACAATTTCCATTTAAATGTCTATTGTTGAAATTGCAAAATCATCAACTAATGAAAATGTTATTTTGCATTAAAAATTATGAATTTCCCCTCAATCATATCACTACAATGTTTTTAATTAAATATCGTATTCATCTCTAAATCAATGTTTTTTTCCCCACATTTAGAGTATAATAGGTATGTTATGATGGGTAGAAAATCAATCTCAAATTTTTATTTCACTTTTATACAACATGGGATGCATGATATTGTCCTTGAAATTCTAAGGTAGAAGTGCTGTAATCATTTATTCTTTGCATGGTTATTTGCAACTTGTATTTTAAATATTTATTTATTTATAAATTATACCATAAAGTTAAAATAGCATGTTTCTTGTAATGTAAAAGTAAAATGAACATAAATTACATAAAGAAAATTTGCCCACAATTATATAATGTGATGATTGTAAATTATATTAATTTTTATGCCCACAATAATTTTTATCAAATTATTAATAATTATTTTGACTTAAATATATATAGTTGATTTTTAAGTTACTGGCAATTTTAAAGTTAAATGTACAAGTTACTACAAATTTTACATCTGTTGTAAGTTCAGATCTGGGAATAATCCTTGTCCGCTTAACTGTGGGAAGTACTTGGGCATAAGCCCTAAAACTCATTGTGAGGAGTACCATAGTAACCCCAAAGTAGCTGGCCCATTGAGAGGACCTGCCAACGAAAAGGGCAACGACCCCTACCTGATTGACTAGTTTCCACCTGTGAGGTAAACCAAGAGTTGTCGTTTGTGGCCAAGCGGTTATCAGTTTTACCTGAGCCATGGAGTGAGGGGTACTACCCCAATACGCAAGCCGTCAGACAGCATTGGTGGCCGAGTGAAACACCTGAACTGTTAGGAATCCTAACATACCTGGGGTCCATATCTATTTTCAGTTGAACTGTTGTCGATCACTTCCGTGCCATTTCAGATCCAACGTCGACATTACAGTGTTCGTCCGAGGCTCGTACGATGCGGAGGGGACACCACCGTACGGGCGCACATCCATCCCAGACTCTGGATTGTAGAGCATGGTGAGATGTTAAGATCCTAGTGGGCATCCTTCACTAACACCTCGGGGTTTTGGTTTAACGGTTCGTATCACTTGAGCAATTTGAAATTTCAAGTTACTAGCAATTTTAGGTTACTTTAGCAATTTCAAATTTCAAGTTACTAGCAATTTCAATTTTTACTTAGAACAATTCTCAAGCTAAATGTATTAGTTGGAAAATTCAATTCACATGCAATTTTCAATTTTTCAATTTTTCAATTTCCACATCAAATTTCAAGTTACTGGCTATTTTAAAGTTCAATGCACAACTATGAAGTAACCAATTTTCAGTTTGTTTTAATTTACATGTTATGCAGGGAGAGATTATGGTCAGACATCACATCATGGTGATCAAAAATCACATGACCCTGTGCCCCCTCATGATCCTGATCAGCCATCACATGACACCTTTCCCTCTCACATTGAAAATATAATTGGGAGTTGCAGTGGAGTTGGAAGGGGTGGAAATTTTATAGATGATTGTGCAGTTGTTTCTGCATAAGAAGAGATTGGGAACTCGATCCCTGGTCGGAGAGTTAAAGAGCATGTCAATAACATAATCAAGTCATATTTTGAACAACATTCAACGATGGCACAAGCTCAAATCCTACATGGGTTGATAAAACACAAAAAATTGAAACGTGCCACAAAGTTGTGGAGTTTTCAAGATGTTAAAACAAAAAAGACATGCCAGAATGCAATAGAAAATGTAAGAACTGCATTATCTTCATTTGAAAAATCAAGAAACAATGATACCCGAGTTGCTCGTAAGGCAATTACAACGGCTTTTGTGGCACAAAGCACCTCAAGCAATCGAATGGTATCAACAATGGCATCATTGCTCAATGTTTCAAAAAGAACATTGCTCAAATATACTAAATTCAGGGTCTGGATAGATGAAAGTGATGAAGCTGCTTGTTGGGATCTTATTTGTAGGGAACCCTATCGAGATAGGATGGCAGCAAGCATTAGAGAGAAGGTGATAGAGTTTTGGGATAGTCATTCTCGTGCTATTCCAGATCGAAAGCATGTCTTGCGACAACGTTTATCCAGAGGCATTTATTAGGAGCACTGTAAGCATGTGATGGAGATGACGGGAGTTGCACTTTACAAGGAATTCCAAGAAACCAATCCTGGTGTTCAAATATCATTTAGCATGTTCAACAAATTGAAACCGTGGTATATTAGACCGAATATAATTCGCGACACTTGTTGCTATCGGTACCATGTTGAATTTCAACTATACTATGACACATTTCTATATTTTTGCAAAAGGCACTGGAATGGTGTACTATCTCTTCACACAGTGCGATATTTTATTTGTATGATAGTATGCAACAGGAATCCTGAACACGTGTTTTTCAATAAGAGGTGTGTAGGTGGGAGAAAATGCCATGAATGCGGTGATTTGACATTGTTCCATAGGAACTTTCCTATCGATCCAACACACCATGGATTGTCAGATATCACCATTAGGTGGAAGAGGTACGAGTACGTCACCATGAATCCAACACCTTCTTCATCTGTGCCATCCAAGAGGATCGACTTGCTCGATGATGAGATTTCTATTTCAGATTTCATGGAGAAGTTTCAAAGTCAGATTTAAAATACATACAGCACTCCCATAGGTCCAGGTGGCAAGCTTCAGAATTCAAACATTCCCGTGAGGTATTTGAGCTGGGCACAATCTTATCAGTGGTAGACTTTACGGAGAACTACACCTTTTCTCCTCAGAGAGAGATACAGAATGAGTACTATCACTCCGACCAGGTGTCTATCTTCATACATGTGTTGTACAGACATGCTTAGGAAAACATTGATGGTAGGGATAGCACTCCCCAGTCACGTGAAGTGATCAAGGAGTACCATTTTTATGTTAGTGATGATCGTGAGCATGACACATTGTTCGTTCAACACTGCTTTGGGTTGATTTATGATTCATTCAGGCAGAGAGGCATATCATTTACTGAACACTGGATTTGGTAAGATGGGTGTGCAGGGAAATTCAAATCGGCACGCTCATTTTATTGGTTGAGTCTCTTGCACAAACAGACAGGAATCCGACACACCTGGAGCTTTTTTGAGATAGGGCATGGGAAGGGTGAACATGATGGCGCAGGTGCATGTGTGAAACAAGCACTTTGGAGGTACCAGATGAGTCATGGTGCAACCCGACTCAAATGCTCCACTAAAGTAGTTGATTGGTGCATGCGTCATTTGGGACATCAAGGTCACGAACAAGCAAGGTCGGTGTGCAGGTAATAAACTCCAAACTCAATTAATAAGCTAATAACATTCAATATCAACATTTCCAAAAGAACACATGTACTCGATAGGAATTGACATATGACAAATTGAATTCCATGCAGGTTCTTCTGGGATGTTGCCCTTGGAGATGTTAATAGATCCATTCCATGGTATTGTGACACCATCCCTGGTACGAGGGAATTGCATTCTATTCGAAGTAAAGATATGGGGCACATGTTTTCCATTGAAACTAGGAAGTATGCCTGCTTTTGCGATTTTTGCATTGATGCAAATGGATGCAGGCTTGATCACTGTGAAAATAATTTATATGTCAAACCATGGAAATATGTATCTCTTAATCCAAAGGGCCCACATCCAATTCCAACATGGCAAGAGATGCACAATGAAGAGACAATGGTCTCATTAGATCATGATCGAGTTTCCGATATGGTTAGGGAAGGTATAAGAGTCTTCATTAAGTTAATTAGTTCATTATATCCTACACATATACAAATGTTGTAGAAATTTGCACATAGGACATTTGAATAATATTTGTAATGTATCTTGCAGGTGATGTATTCGTTGTCATTGCACCTGTCCACAACCAAGAAAATGTTGGATACTATTTGATGTGGTGCACGCAAATAAAGAGTAGATTGGTGCGACCCTACCAAGATGGGGACTTCACATACCAGGTTGGAGACATGGTTCTAATGGGACACTTTTTTGAAAAAGTGAAAAACCAGGGTGCTCACATTATTTACAGAGATTTTATGCCTGGATATATATCATGTCAATACAGTAATTTGGTGGTTGCAGCTCGGATACCTCTAACAGAAATCAAGGTGAAGAGAGGTGATCCAAAGAGATGGAAGATGACAGAAGCTGACCATGATCATATTATGGAGACTTGCATTCCTATAACCCATTGGCCAGATGAATGAGTTACATGTATGCCACTTGCATCATTGGCATAGTTTTCATGTTGTCTTGTGTAATATATTTTTGGAGATTTTTGTGGAGGTTGTTTTATAAATGTATTTTTGTATCTATGCTTAATGTCAAGAATACAAATACCAGATGGGAGGCTTTTGTGAAATTTGGGTCATGGTGCTCCAATGTGAATACACTTGAACATGTACAAGTTCTAATTTTAGATTTTGATTTCAAATACAATTGTAATGTAATTGAGAATTTAAAATACATCTATACAATGTGGAATGGCAAAATTTAAATTTTGAATTGTACAATGTATTCTAATTTTAAATTTTGATTCCAAACTTGCAAAATTTTATACATTATAATTTCTAGGTTAAACCAAAATCAATAAACTTATGTATTTTAGGTTTTAGGTCACTAAATAATTGCTTCAACTAAGTAAAATTCATGATGGCCAAAACTTAATTTCTATTTTCATATTTATAAGAATGGAAATCATGTGAAATGAGTTTGGGTAGCTTGAAAACACAAGAAAAAAGGAATTGAGAGATAACTACCGTGGTTAGCATGCAATGCATGCCCACTTAATTCAATTTAGGAGTATGATGATTAAGGCATACATTGTTTATGCAATTGAGAGTCCCAACACCTTCAGGGAAATTTATATGGCTCTAGACTTTATCCTTGAACCTTTAGACTCTTCTATGTCCATTGTATTCATATGTGACAATGCTCTATATAATAGATACTCAATGTTGTCACCTACCTTGAACTTGAATTTGGTGATCGATTACCATTTTGTGCAACATTCTTTAATATATGAATTTAGAAAATTTTGGGCATTATAATTATTGTTTGGACCACACATTCTTGTATTGATAACCTAGAATTTTTGCTATTTAGGACTATTGTGTTTTCCTTGATTGTTCATAGTCTATCATTGAAGCTTCAACCAGAGGTCTCATACATACCCATGTGTGGTATATATGTGACTCTTCCTTATCTATATTTTGTGTGAAGTGACCGCAATCAATCCATAGTTTTTAATTTTTCTTACTAAGGGAAATGAAGGGCACCAAAACACTCATTCAATTTGGTTTCCTTCCAAAGCGATTGATTAATAATTAGATTGACCTTGCTAGTAGAATTTTTACATTCGTGGGTGACATTTAGTTATGGTGATTTGGTGGTTGAAAATCCCAATGCTTGACACTTGTTATAATTCACATAATGAATGTTCGTCCATATCATCAAAATGATTTGTAAGGTTTTGTCATAAGTAGTTGGGAAGCATAGTCTCACAAAACATTATTTTGTTTGTTGATGTAAGCATTCATTAACTTTACATACTCGCATTGAATTTAAAAATTTATTTTGTACATGTTGATGTGAGCATTCAACATACAAGCATAGTACATGGAAAGGTAATAACTTGTATATGCCTTCATATATGCAACTTACCTAGTTGGATCAAATGGTGTTATTATCTCCATTTGTCATCAAAACATAAATCATATGAAATAGTTGTACAAGCATAGTTTCTACCATAGTTGTACAAGCATCTGCTATCAACATATTTCCATTTCTTATATTAACTAGGTGGTTATGCCCATTGCCAAGAAAACAAACCATACATTTATGACTTTAGATTAGAGCACACACTTAAAATAAAATAACACAAAGATTACCTACATACTATATAACTTGTAATTATATAATTTTGTCTCAAGGGATATTTCACACTCTCAATGGACAAAAACATTCTTATATACAACAACACATTGAATTTTCAATTGAAATTACACATTAAAATTTTCATGTAATTGAATTGGAATGTGGAAACTGTAAGTGAATTGTAATGTGTAGACAACATAATGCAAAATGTCAATTTCAATTTTCAATTTCAAATGTATTCTAAGTTTAATTTTTGATTTCAAATACAAAATTGAGAATTTAAAATACATCTATATACAATGTAAAATTGTAAAATTTAAATTTTAGATTGTACAATGTATCATAATTTAAAATTTTTATTTCAAATGCAATTGTAATGTAATTGAAATTGAACTTGTACATTGGAACAACACATTGTATTCTCAATTGAAATTACACATTAAATTTGAGATTTTAATTTTAAATTGTAATTGAATTGGAATCTGGAAACTGTAAGTGAATTGTACTGTGTAGACAACATAATGCAAAATGTCAATTTCAATTTTCAATTTGAAATGTATTCTAATTTTAAATTTTGATTTCAAATACAAAATTGAGAATTTAAAATACATCTATATACAAGGTAAAATTGTAAAATTTAAATTTTAGATTGTACAATGTATCATAATTTAAAATTTTTATTTCAAATGCAATTGTAATGTAATTGAAATTGAACTTGTAAATTGGAACAACACATTGTATTCTCAATTGAAATTACGCATTAAATTTGAGATTTTAATTTTAAATTGTAATTGACTTGGAATGTGTAAATTGTAATTGAATTGTAATGTGTAGACAACAAAATGTAATCAAAATTTCAATTATTAATTTCAAATGTATTCTAATTGTACATGTTGATTTCATTTTTGCAATTGTAATGTAATTGAAAACAAGCTTTAAATTGCAATTAAAATTACACATTAAATTGGAAATTTTACATTGTAATTGAATTGGAATTGTAATTTCAATTTTAAAACGTAATGTATGTATTCAATTCTAAATTTTGGAAGATGTGAACTCTAATGTAGTCGAAATTTGCATTTTAAATTGAACTAAATTGTAACTACACATTAAATTTGCATTTGAAACGACAAAACATAAATTTGTGACTGTAATAGCTATGTCCAGATCTAATATAAAAAAACAATCCATTTCAAATCATATACAAAATACACATGAAAACATCAATATGATAAAATATACAAAATATCCAAAAGTCCATATCCAAAGTCCATGTATAAATGATATGAATCCATATCCAAAACATGATAACGTATATATAGATCATCCAAAACATGAAAATATATAAAATATGAAAATATCCAAAACATGGAAATGTATAGATCATCAACTAATCGGCCACTACCCCCACGAGGCCTATGATCGTCCCTCTGATTGCCTTCCTGTGCAGTAGCCCGCTGCTGTCTCTGAGACTCTAAACCCTCAAGGAATTGTGCCATATCCTCCGTGTCAATGGTGATATCTGGGATCTAGGTAGGAATACAGGTAGATGGCCCTTCATCAAGATAATGTACTCGAGGTACATCCCAACTATGTGTGAAATCCAATGCAGCATTGACACCTGCCTGTTGAGATGTCTATGTAATATGCCATTACATGTAATAAGTTAGATTTATTAAAACTTAAAACTAAATTTAACATAATTTAAAAGCTATCCGTAAAAAATTGAAACATAAAGTACAAAATTCAATTACTAAATGTGACTAAATAACATAAATTAAAACTCACATCTGTCTCTGGACCCGGCTCATCAGAACCTTTGCGGTCCTCATGTCCATAATCAGGATCTATCACCTTTTCATTGCCCTGTACAATTTGAAATTCATTTGAAGTTAAGATCTACAACATAAATCTTGAAAATTAAGAAATAAAACACAAATTATTTAAACTAAGAAATAATATTCAAACACAAATTAAATTGGAACATAAATTATAACTTACCCCGACTGGCAGACCAATAGATGGCTCGCCAACAAAGAGTTGATCCATGAATGGGGTCCCCTGCATGGATCAATAGAATACAACTCCCTTAAGTATTATTGACCATTCAATTTGCGACATTGATATGATGTAACATGAAGGACATATATACATAATTGTACAAAAGTATACCTGTCATGTAGAGATGCATCTACGATATAACCAAAAGTATGCATCTCGCGCTGACTCAGCATACCGCAGTAGGGTCTCGCGATCGAAACTCCTGAGCATGTCACTAGAGACATGCTCTATCTTTGGTTCTGCAGGTGGAGGGGGTGGTCTAGATTCCTTTCCATGCGCAGCAACAGCAATACTTCCCAAGGCAGTGAACAACGAGTCTGCAAGGTCAACTCTAGCCTCGGCAGCAAGCTGGGATGATTGTGCCACATCCCCCGACTTGATAACCGCCCTGTCTGGAAGCGGTATCAACCTCAGAGCAGGTGGCACGAAGGCAAGGTCTCTCCGAGCTCCAGGACGTTGGTAGGAGCATCCCCTACCATCCCCATAGAACTGGGACCCTATGCCAGTGTAATCCGGGTGCATGTCCAAAACAAACTCTGCATAAACATGTTTTGCAAAGTACAATGGGACTTGGTCATGGTGGGGGAACATGCCCCACGCTCCCATGAATCTATCATATATATGTGGTGCAGCGACCTCCAACTTAAACTCCCTGAGTCTAAGCGGTTGACCGAGGGCGCGGTCAGGAGGGATGTCGAATAAAGCACCCTTGATGTCATGCCCTCTTATGGCGACTTTGACATCCTCCCATTTATGGATCCCAATGACACCATATCTCCTCTTCTGGCATGAATGTCGCCAAATCTCACTGAGAGGTCCTACCCTCCTGTAGAGGGTCAACATCTCATCAATCGCCGATAACATCATCAACAAAGATTGCTGTGTGGGAGAATCCTCCCTCAAAGTGCTCACCCACTCTCGCTGGGAAATGATGTCAGCGAGAGTGATCTATGCAACCTCATCATCGTACGATCCCCCTGATGGGGCACCTGCGATCCAAACCAAAACACAAATTTTATTGAAAATATATATTATAACTTGCAGCTGAAATTCAATGCATTATATACTAAAAATTTACTGAAAATGTGCTAACAAAAAATACGCACCTGATGCACTTGTGTCTTGTTGCACATCCTCCTCCTGGGGATCCGCATGTATGTCGTCGGGATGAACCGACACACTATCTCTCCTGCTGCCACCACCAGTGGCAGCCGACCCCGGCCTGGCATCACTCCTCGGTGAACGGGAGTGTTGCCGATGGCCGCCCTGTCGGGTGACGTCAGATCCTCTCGTGCTTCGCGGAGCACGAAGCACCGAATCTCTCTCTTCAGGACTATCTGCATCACATTTCAATTTCTAATTCTAATTTTCTTTCAAATTCTATTCCAAATTTCACATTTCAATTTCAAATTTTCTCATTTCAATTTCAAATCCTATTTCAAATTTCACATTTCAATTTCAAATTCAAATTCAATTCAAATTTCAAATTCTATTCCAAATTTTACATTTCAATTTCAAATTCAAATTCAAATCAAATTTCAAATTCTATTCCAAATTTCACATTTCAATTTCAACTTCAAATTCAATTCAAATTTCAAATTCTATTTCAAATTTCACATTTCAAATTCAAATTTCAATTTCAATTTCAATTTCAATTTCAAATTTCAAATGCAATTCCAAATTTAATTTCAATTCCAATTCAAATTCAAGGCCACCACTGGAATAGAGTTTGCTCCTATTGATCCTCAACCATTGAGTGAAAGGAAGGTTCTTGGAATAAAATAGCCCCACTCATGTCGATGATACAAGTACTAAGGAAATCAATGCTTAATTGAATGAGCATTTACCCTGCCGCGAGAATAATGAGGAGGAAGGAATACAACCTCGTCCTCGTCTAGAGGACGCAATCTAATAGAAGTAGTGCATTGAAGCCAAGGATAATCTGCGACTAGATGGAAAAGACATAACTATAATGAAAGAAATTAAGGATCAGAGTGGTGACAAGGCTATACATGAGGAAGGAAAGACGGGATCGGCATGCAAATTTCCTAGCTTTTTCGACGTCCTAAAGCTTTTACAGTGCTTAGTTTTGGAATTCCTATGTAAGGAATATTGGGAAACCTCTTGGAAGGTCGTCATGGCTCCTAGGGGGAATAAGGCTACGAAGAGGGGAAGGAAGGTTAAGGAAGAAAATCCCCCGAGGGTGACTTGGGAGCAAAGGCGGGTCTGTCAAGTGGCTTGTTTCTTCCGAGAAAGAATCCCCCAAACTATCTACGGGGATATTGAGAAGATAGAGAAGAATTTATGGGAACAAGTTAAATCCCTCAAGATTGAGTAAGTTAGAGAGGAGGTGACAGAATGGGTGCAAGACCCGAGTACAACTGTTGGTGGGATGGAATCCTACGGCAGGCTCATGCTGACCTACTGGGCTACGAAGGGGCTTCTCTCCCATGTCCTCATGGAACGAGTGAAGTTGCGAACAAGGAAATTGGTGACAAGGAGCTAGCACGGGCTTGGAAAGAACATAATAGAGATTGTCAACTAATGTACAAGAAAATCGACATAATGGCTAGCAAGATGGGGATACATTTCTATCGACCCCCTGCTCTGGGATCTAGTGATCTGGTATTACCTCTGCAGGTGCAACTAGTTTGGTGAAGATCACGGACAAGGGAGGCCAAGTTGTGGCAGACGACACCTCTGGAGATAGGGCATGTGCGGGGAGAAGGCAATATTAAGGAGTTGCGAGGGTCGCGTCCTTCCATCGGTGCGAGTTCATCAAAGGTCGTCTGAATAGCTCCTATGGTTCCTCAATCCTTCTGTAATTTGGGTCGGGTTTATCTGTGTCTTGGTTGTTCCTTGGCTAATAGTAGTATAGGTTTCAGTTTAAGGAATCGGTGTATGAAGAACAAATGGCTGTTTTTATGTGTCTGTAGTAAATTCATCATTTTTCTCAAGTTGATGTATGGTGGGGGAAGGGAAGTTATTGAAAATCTGATTGTTGTGCTGTCTAAACACTAACAAAGCCCAATGTAATGAAGCCATGTACTCTTTTTTATATAATAATATGATATTTTATTAAAAAAAACAAAACTAGATTAATATCATTTTTATTTATAATGAAAATTAAAAAATATTATAAATATAATTTTTAATTATTATATTATTATTATTATTATTATTATTAAAATCTAGATAAATTAGGATAAGGTGCCCTCTTAATGCAAATTTTTACAATGATATTATTAAAAAATTAAAAAATAAGAATAAATCACATAAAAGAAATTCTTAACATTGAGTGAATTTTTTGGTATTTATTACATCTTAAAATAAAAAGCCATAAGTGCTTAGTCCATGCTATCTTTGCTAAGTTCATAGATAGTGTAGAGATACCATGCTTAAAGTTTCTGTTGAAGCTTTAAGTGATATGAGGACAGATTTCACATGTTAAAAAAATATTAACCATGAAAAATAGAATATAACCGTAATGAACTCGTAGTGATATGTATCTAATTTTTAAATTTTAACATAAGATATCATGTATATAATTATGTAAAGAATTAAAAAAAATGTTATTATCATATGTTTAGTTTTTTATTTTACTAATTTCATTTAAAGAAATGTTATTGTTTTTATGATTAATTTTTTTCATTAATTTCATCTATATATAATATTTTTTTACTAATTACATTTAAGGAAATGTTATTGTTTTTATGATTAATTTTTTCATTAATTTCATCTATAAATAATAGATAAAAGATCTCAATATTATATATGATTACACAAAATATCAAACCTAGACATGGATGGAATATTTACGTCAAATAAAAGTCATAATATAATAGTTAATCATAAAAATCATATAATCAACACATAGACCATATTTAATTATGACACAAAATATCCAACCTAGACATAGATGGAATATTTACGTCAAATAAAAGTCATAATACCATAGTTAATCATAAAAATCATATAATCAACACATAGACCACATTTAATTATAATTAATTGTGATTAATTATAATAACTCTTAACAATATTTTACCATAGTCTATTCGTAAGCAATCATTATTAAATATAATGAACTTTAATTAAAGTAATTATTTGAAATATAAACCATTATAGTTTATTATAAATTTAAATTATTTCTTATTTTATTTTAATAATAATAATTTAATTTACTATATGTTATTTTTTTATGATATTTTATTGTCTACAAGAGAATTTCTCTCCACAATATGTCTTTATTTTATTTTTATTTTTATAAATAATTATTGATAGTTTTTTTTAATAATGTAAACAATAATAATATTATCATATTTATAAAATGTTTCCTATTTTAATATTAATAATGTTATGTTAGGCCACCTGATCATCTAATGACATTAGGCCACGTGATGTTGGGAATTTTTCCAAGCTATCCATTATGGTTTGAGGCCAATTTATCTTCATTGATGCTCACATTGTGGACATACTTTTCATGGCCTGAGAGGGGATCCTATTTAGGACAATTTGGCAAGTTGGTTATGGTTATGGTTATGATTAATAATATATGATTATATATTATTAATATTCATTTTTTAATTTTTTATATTATATTATTAATTTATTAAATATTATTTTTTTAAAATAAATTAAGTAAAAATTAATAAACAATATATGATTATATATATTATTAATATTTATTTTTTATATTATAATATTAATATTAATATATGATTGTTTTTTTAATCTTCTTGGCATTCACGGAGGATTGAAAAAAAATTGGCAGCATTTCTGCTTGCAAATTCACATATCAAATAATTTTTAAACAAATAAATGCAAAATAAATTTAAAATCCCAAAAGTATTTCAAATTTAAAATAGTTTTGGTTTTTGTTTTGAAATGGTTTTCTGTTTTAGGTTCAAATGGTTTTTTTTCAATCCTCTTAGTGTTCTCGGAGGATTGAAAAAAATGGGCAGCATTTCGACTTGTAAAATCACATTTTAAAATAAAACCTGTAGCATTTATGGGGTGAAATGCTACTAGTTGATATAAAAACAAAATTAAATTACATAATTTAAACAAATAAGTGACAAATATCTAAAACCCTAAATCTATTTCAAATTTGGTTTTTGTTTTGGTTTGAAATAGGTTTTTGTTTGTAACGTCCTCTCCCATCATACCTGCATGATAGAGAGGATCGTGATACTAAAACTGGGCATCTAGCCCCATAAACTTTTAACCAAGCATTCACATAATATAAAAGACATATGGAGTGTGTAATTATAAGAAAAACACAGCAGAAATAATATCAATAACACATCCATCATACATTCAAGATATTCATCAAATAATAATTGGGGAGTTAACACAAGAGAATACTTATCTTATAACAGTAGTCACAAGCAATTGGCTATGCATCTGCAACGTTCCACCCAACCATAGGCCAGTTGTGCTTATCAACCTCTTGATACAACTGCCACCCCCGAGCTGGGCATGATTTCTACAAGGAACCAGGGAACAACAGACTCACACATAGCCAAGCATACACCGAGATGAGCCAAGCCAATCTACAATTGGGTTTATGAAGCTACTAGAAAATGGAAAGGAAGAATTGCTAAGCTAGTGAGCTCAACCACAGAGCTATGGATACCTCTACAAGATCTATTTAGCTTGGCACCCACAATGCCTACACACCCCACTCAAGGAAGTATTCCCTTCACCAATTCACAGTCCCTCAGGCCATACCTTCCAATTCTAGAGTGTCCCAAGTGTGCATAGAAGAGTAGCCAGCCCTCTTGATCTCCTTAAGAGGTTACTCCCTTCACTAGGTTTATCAAGCCAATTCTGTCCACTACCACTCCAAGTTTCTTGCTCACAGATTCAAACCAAAACAAGGATGCACATAACAGCATAAGTATAAGTGCTAGGCATGAAGAAACGTTTTTACAGTGAGATGCCCAAAGAGGGGGTTTCTACCAATTCAGAAAAACGTGGGAAAGCCCAAAAACGAAATGGAAATTGGGGAACAACCCTGGAGAGCAGAAATCGTTTTCAGAAAAATGCCCATGGGTATTTTGGAGCAAAAACAACCTTTGTCACAGTCCCAAATCGTGGCCCTTCTCTCCCAGCTGATGTATATGCAAAAACGAGCTCCCAGGCATGGAAAATGCAGGAAAAATGGTGAAAAACGTGATGGGGAAAGGCCCAGTAGTTCAGACTGCATGAGAGAGGAAAGATTAACTGTTCAAAATGGATTTGGGCACCATTTCATGGGTGTTTTCTTGCCCAAGGAGACAAAATACGATTTTCTAGGTTGATGGCCTACCCATGCACGAAATTGGCTGCCATACCTCTTCATTCCCAAGGCATTAACTGTCTCAACCAATTTCTGGAAGAATTAAATGATTGGGTCCATAACCCAAAATGGGTAGTTGAGGGTTTATGGGTTTTCTCATTAACACATGGATTAACACCATTGGCTCAAGGGTTTGAATAATTTCCCTCCCTATTCCTTGTAGAATCATGCCCCTATCTCTTTGTTGCATTGCATAGCTAGTTGTGGGTATTTTCATTAAAATTCGTATTTACATGATGTCTTATTTACATTGTGCCTATCTAACACAAGAACCATAGGCATCTATTTTTAATTTCCGATACATAAAATGCTAAATCAATGGTGGGGCCTTGGCCTTGAGCTCCTCACCATGATTAAATAACACTATTTACATCATTTACGATTTAATACAAAAGGGGGTCAAAATGGAGACATTACATTCCCCTCCCCTTACGTTAGCACTGTCCTCAATGCTCATCAAAATTGAACAAAAATGGATATGCCACCCTCATGGCATCCTCCAGCTCCCATGTAGCCTCATCAGGACCGTAGTGATTCCATTGCACCTTTACCTGTCCGATGGCTCGGTTCTGAAGCAATGTTACCTTCTTGTCTAGGATGCACAACGGATCGGTTTGGAATTCTCCCTTGGGTTCCACCTGGATCACATCCCAATTAATCACATGGTTAGGATCATGTACATATTTCTTAAGCAAAGAGATATGAAAAACATTATGAGCTTTAGTGCTAGCAAGCAATGCAAGTCTATATGCAACTAGCCCTATTCTTTCAAGCACTTCAAATGGCCCACAATATCTAGGTGATAACTTGGCACAACTCCCAAGCTTCAAGGAACTCTTCCTTGATCTCACTCTAAGATACACATGATCCCCAACACCAAATTCCCTATGGATCCTATGCTTATCCGCATAGATTTTATGTCGATCCTGGGCTACTTTTAAATTTTGTCGGATCTTTGCAACTTCTTGTTCCATTTCCTTAAGCAATTCTAGCCCAAGTACAATTCTATTCACTGGATTGTCCCAAGCCACTGGTGTCCTACACCTTCTGCCGTACAAAGCCTCATAAGAACTAATTCCCAACGATGCTTGTTGCCCATTGTTATATGTGAATTCTACCAAGTGTAGATAATCTTCCCACTTGGATGGTTTGTCCATTACATACATGTGGAGCATGTCTTCAAGCACCTGATTTACTCTTTATGTTTGCCAATTTGTTTGAGGATGGTATGCGGTACTAAAGCTTAGCTGTGTACCCAAATCTGCAAAGAGACCTTTCCAAAAATTGGAACTGAACTTGGTATCCCTGTCAGAAATTATTGCCTTAGGCAACCCATGTAATCTGAAAATTTCTTTCATGAAAATATTTGCAATGGCATCGGCTTTATGTGTGGACTTAACCAGTATAAAATGTGTTGCCTTTGTTAACTTGTCCACCACAACCATGATGGAATCATGTTGTCTCACAGTCATTGGCAATCCTGTAATAAAGTCCATGGATATTACTTCCCATTTCCATTCTGGAATTGGCACTGAGAGCAATAAACCTGCTGGATGTTGGTGTTCACTCTTCACCTGCTGACATTCCATGCACTTAGAAATGTATTCAGTGATGTCCTTCTTATCCCTGGCCAGAAATAATATTTGCTTGATGTAGCAATTGTTTTCTAATATCCTGGGTGACCAGAGTATGGAGCTTTATGGATTTCATCCATAATGATCCTCCTCAAATCTGCCGCATTTGGAATATAGACTCTATTCTTATAAGTAAGACATCCTCCTTCTTCCAAATGATAGCCTTCATACTTCTTGCCAAGGTCTTACTGCTGCAATTTGTCATTTATCTGCACGTACACTTCATCCTCAAAAATATGGTTAACAATCCGTTGCTTCAAATCTGGTTGGCATGTACTAAGTGCTGCCACATACATTTCATATACCTTCCTACTAAGTGCATCAGCCACCTTGTTTTCTTTCCCTTTTATGTGTTTGATTTCAAAATCAAATTCACACAAAAATTCCAACCATCTAGCTTGCCTAGCTTTTAAAGTTGGCTGATCAAACAAGTATTTCAGACCACAATGATCTGTTCTTAACTCAAATTTTCTTTCCATTAAGTAATGCCTCCACATCTTTAAATCATGTACTATGGCTACAAGTTCTATATCATGAGTAGCATAGTTCTGCTCATGCTCCTTCAACTTTCTTGACTCATAGCATATCACGTGGTTGTCTTGCATAAGAACTCCTCCAAGTCCTTGATTGCATGCATCAATACATACCACAAAGTCTTTTTCTGGGTCTGCAATCTTCAAAATAGGTGCACTTGTAAGAAGATTCTTCAACCGTTGAAAACTTTCCTCACATCTGGGTGACCATTCAAATTTTGTCCCCTTCTTTTGCAAAGAATTGATCGGGTTTGCAACCTTGGAGAATCCTTCGATAAACCTCCTGTAGTAACTAGCAAGGCCCATAAAAGATCTCACATCAGTCACATTCCTTGGATTTGGCCTATTCATAATGGTTTCAATCTTCTCAGGGTCTACAGGTATTCCTTCGTCGGAGATGATGTGACCCAAATAATGAATTCTATCTTTATAAAAGTCACATTTGCTCAACTTTGCATACAACTTACTCTCCCTTAGTAATTGCATTGTCATTCTCAAATGTTCTTCATGTTCTTCCTCATTCTTAGAATAGATGAGAATGTCGTCTAGGAATACTAGAACAAACTTGTCCAAATACTTGCTAAAAACATTGTTCATGAGACACATGAAAGTAGCTGGTGCATTTGTGAGACCGAATGGTACCACTACAAACTCATAGTGTCCATACCTTATTCTAAAGGTTGTCTTATGAATATCTTCTTCTTTGATTCTTACCTGATGATAACCAGACCTCAAGTCAATCTTTGAAAATACCTTTGCTCCTCTCATTTGGTCAAAAAGGTCATCAATTCGGGGCAATGGGTATTTGTTCTTCACAGTGACTTTGTTCAACTACCTGTAGTCAATCCATAACCTGAGTGTTCCATCTTTCTTTTTCACAAATAGAACCGGTGCTCCCCACGGGGACACACTTGGCCTAATATATTTCTTTTTCAACAACTCTTGTAATTGCATTTTTAATTCTAGCAATTTCGGTGTACTCATCCGGTAGGGTGTCTTAGACACTGGTACCGCTCTTGGCACAAGTTCAATTGTAAAGTCAATGTCTCTCTTTGGAGGGAGTCCTGGAATCTCATTAGGAAAAACATCCCTAAATTCTTGCAATACATGATAGTCTTCCAATTTAAGAGTTTCATGCTCTGCTGCCTCTAAAATGTGAGCTGCATACAATTGACATCCCTTCCTACAAAACCTCTTCAGCTGCATGGCTGAAACCTGTCTAATAGAAGTCACCTTTGGAATGCCTTTTACAACTCTCGGGTTTCCTTCTTCATCCATGCATTCAAATGTCTTATTGTAGCAGTCAAGTTTAACCCTATGTGCTTCTAACCAATCCATTCCAATGAGAATATCATAGGAACCCAGTGGTAAAATATTCAGATCTACACAAGTGAATAGCCCATCCATCTCTAATGGACATTTCTCTACTATTTCACTAACTTTTCTCTTGGTTCCAGTGGTTAGTTGAACTAACCATGATTTACTATGCTTTAATTTCTTGAAAGCACAAATCTTAACAATTCTAAGAGTGACATAACTGTGAGTAGATCCAGGATCAATCAAAATAGAAACAGATTGCTTAGCAATCTTACCTTCAACTTCGACTACAGTTGAATGATCATCTGCCTGGCGGTTGTCTAGTGCTGCATAGATTCTAGGGATTGTCCTCGCCACTTGACCCACAGTTTCAGCTCCTTGGATGTTGTGGACTTGATTTGCATTCACATTCCGATGTGGATAGTTCCTAAGCATGTGGTCTCCTCCACAACCCCAACATTGAAGTGGTTCTCTTGGTTCCTTTGGATCTCTTGGATTGTCTCCCATCATCCTAGTTGGCTTAGTCACAACCTGTGATGGTTGCCTTTGTTGATTCCGGAATTGAGGAGGCTTGAACCCCTTCTTCCTTTGATCGAACTTTTCATTTTTCCTATCCTTTCATTCCTTATGGAATTCTGCCTTGGTTTTGTTTTGATCAAAGCAATACTTGGCCTTTCTTATGGCCTCCTCTAGAGTTCGAGGTTAATCAAACTCAATTCTATCTTTATATGACTGGGGCAGTCCACTTAGGAAATGCTGAATTTTCACTTTATCATCTCGAATGTACCTGACATATCTTAACAGGTCTAAGAATTTGTTTGCATATTCTTCCATGGTCAATTGCCTCAATCTCAGCTCATGGAACTCTTTGATCTTATCATCATAGTACCTATCAGAGAGGTACTTCTGCTTGAAGTATTTCTTGAACTGCTTCCACACAATCTTTCTTTCGTTGATCTTCTTCACTTGCCTGATGTGTTCCCACCATATAGATGCTCTTCCATTCAAGTTGAAGATGGCTACCCTTGTCTTCATATTTCCCGAGTAGTCTTGGACTTGGAAATATTTTCTCATCCCAAGAAGCCAAACTTCAGCTTCTTGACCAGACTTTACCTCTCCATCAAATGTAGGAGGTTTCGTCTTCTTAAATTCCCCATGTGAATTGTTCTTGTAGTGCTTCTTCCTTTTACTTCTGCGGGATGAAGAGCTTGAACCCTCAATAGATTCTTCAGAGTCAGATGATTCATTATAAGAGATTTCTGGACTATATGTTGTATCTATAGAAACTCTTCTTGGGCTACTGGCCCTCTTGCGAGAATTCCTCCTAGAACTACTTCCACCCCTTTCTAGATTTGATGTCTGATGCCCAGAGTTTATTTGTCTTTGGATGTCCATCAAACTCTGTAGCATAGCTACATTCAACTGATTTTGTTCTTCCTGAGCTTTAATCATTCTTTCATTATCTTCCCTACAGCTTTGCAACTCCACCCTTAGGCTTCTCATGGTGGCTGCAATACCTGGAGGGGTCTCTTGATTTCTTCTCCCATTAAATTTTGTTTCAGCATTTTCAACATGTATGTTCTCCCCCATGGCATCTGTCTCAGGCTCATAGAGATCCTGTGCATCATCCATGATGTTGATTTTCTTGGCCCAACCAAGATCCAAAACTTTCCAACTGTACTATCTAGAGTGCTACCCTGATGTAACTATGATTTTGCAAAATGTGTTTATCCACACAATTGTTAGCTGCATTATATTTCCAGAATTCATAACTTACTTTCATGCACGTGGGAAAAGGTTATATTGACAATTTGTCAAATCATAGGATTTTCTCACAATCAACGACATATGAGGGGGGGGGGGAACAAAAGGGGTCCAAGGGGGCTTTCCCCCCCTTTTTTTTTTTTTTTTTTTTTGACAAATCATGCCGCCGTTGCGGGGCGGTTCGCCAAATGCTTCCGCAATTGCGGAGCAATTTGCCGAATGCTTCCGCAGTTGCGGAGTGATTCGGCGAATGCTTCCGCAGTTGAGAATCCATTCGCGGAATGCTTCCGCAGTTCCGGAAGACACTGGGAAATTCTTTCCGCAGTTTCGGGGCGGTTTGCGAAACTCTTCTGCAATTGCGGGAAGATTCGTGGAACTCTTCCGTAGTTGCGGGAAGATTCATCGAACTCTTCCGCAGTTGCGGGAAGATTCACAAGACTCTTCCACAGTTGCGGGAAGATTCGCGGAACTCTTCCGCAATTGCGGGAAGATTTGCCGAAGTCTTCCTCAGTTTCGGAAGAGAATTCCTTCCGAAAATTTCCTTTCGACGCCGAACACTTAGAAAAATTTTCTGCTATTTTGGATCAGTTCACCGAATTCTTCCGCGTTGCGGAACAACTCGCGGAATCCTTCCGCAGTTTTGGAAGAGAATTCCTTCCGCAATTTCGGAAGAGAATTCCTTCCGTAATTTCGGAAGAGAATTTCTTCCGCAGTTTCAGGGCGGTTCGCGGAACTCTTCCGCAAATTTCGGAACGATTTCCCGAACTCTTCCCGAAACAGACTTAAACAAAAATTTCCAAAAACTCTTAAGAAAATTTTTGAAATCTTCCCTTCTTTCAATGATGACTGCTGCTCAGCAGGAGGTGATCTTACCTCTGTAATCTATCCAACTTACATGTTTAGGCCCAATGCTGAGACCTGTGGTGATCAGGAAGGGACCTTCTCAAGTGGTTGTGATTGGATTTGGCCCATAGAGGTCCAATGCTGCAACCAACAGCTCTGATACCAAATTTTAACGTCCCCTCCCATCATACCAGCATGATAGAGAGGATCATGATACTAAAACTGGGCATTTAGCCCCATAAACTTTTAACCAAGCATTCATATAATATAAAAGATATATGGAGTGTGTAATTATAAGAAAACCACAGCGGAAATAATATCAATAACACATCCATCATACATTCAAGATATTCATCAAATAATAATTGGGGAGTTAACACAAGAGAATACTTATCTTATAACAGTAGTCCCAAGCAACTGGCTATGCATCTGCAACGTTCCACCCAACCATAGGCCAGTTGTGCTTATCAACCTCTTGATACAACTACCACCTCCGAGCTGGACATGATTTTTACAAGGAACCAGGGAACAACAGACTCACACATAGCCAAGCATATACCGAGATGAGCCAAGCCAATCTACAATTGGGTTTATGAGGCTGCTAGGAAATGGAAAGGAAGAATTGCTAAGCTAGTGAGCTCAACCACAGAGCTATGGATACCTCTACAAGATCTATTTAGCTTGGCACCCACAATGCCTACACACCTCACTCAAGGAAGTATTCCCTTCACCAATTCACAGTCCCTCAGGCCATACCTTCCAATTCTAGAGTGTCCCAAGTGTGCATAGAAGAGTAGCCAGCCCTCTTAATCTCTTTGAGAGGTTACTCCCTTCACTAGGTTTATCAAGCCAATTCTGTCCACTACCACTCCAAGTTTCTTGCTCACATATTCAAACCAAAACAAGGATGCACATAACAGCAAAAGTATAAGTGCTGGGCATGAAGAAGCATTTTTACAGTGAGATGCCCAAAGAGGGGGTTTCTACCAATTCAAAAAAACATGGGAAAGCCCAAAAATGAAATGGCAATTGGGGAACAACCCTGGAGAGCAGAAATCATTTTCAAAAAAATGCCCATGGGTATTTTGGAGCAAAAACGACCTTCGTCACAGTCCCAAATCGTGGCCCTTCTCTCCCAGCTGCTGTATATGCAAAAACGAGCTCCCAAGCGTGGAAAATGCAGGAAAAATGGTGAAAAACATGATGGGGAAAGGCCCAGTAGTTCAGACTACGTGAGAGAGGAAAGACTGACTGTTCATAATGGCTTTGGGCACTATTTCGTGGGTGTTTTCTTGCCCAAGGAGACAAAATACGGTTTTCCAGGTTGATGGCCTGCCCATGCACGAAATTGGCTGCCATACCTCTTCATTCCCAAGGCATTAACTGCCTCAACCAATTTATGGAAGAATTAAATGATTGGGTCCATAACCCAAAATGGGTAGTTGAGGGTTTATGGGTTTTCTCATTTACACATGGATTAACACCATTGGCTCAAGGGTTTGAATAATTTTCCTCCCTATTCCTTGTAGAATCATGCCCCCATCTCTTTGTTGCATTGCATAGCTAGTTGTGGGTATTTTCATTAAAATTCGTATTTACATGATGTCTTATTTACATTGTGCCTATCTAGCACAAGAACCATAGGCATCTATTTTTAATTGCCAATACATAAAACGCTAAATCAAAGGTGGGGCCTTGGCCTTGAGCTCCTCACCATGATTAAATAACAATATTTACATTATTTACGATTTAATACAAAAGGGGGTCAAAATGGGGACATTACATTGTTTTGGTTTGAAATAGGTTTTTGTTTTAGTTAAATCAAATGGTTGTTTTTTTCAATAAGTTTGGTTTCAATGGCAGTTTTCGGTTTCAATGGCGGTTTAGTTTAATTGCCTACATCCTAACCATTTCTAGAAAGCTAAATTAAACCTAGATTTGATAAAAATACACAAATGTATACATAAAATACGAAATATATATTTATATATATATTTTTTAATAACAAAACAAATGGTGGATTTCCACCCACCTAGTGGAAGAGATGACATGGCGTTGCTGTGGGGAGGTGGTGTCACTGTGGGTCGGACGTGTGCTCGTCGAGGTCCCGGGTCACTATTCTCTGTCTCTATCTCTGTCAAGCACGAAAACAGGGCCAGTCGGGCCCTGTTTTTTTTTTTTTTTTCTCTGTCGCATTCCCTCGATCGAGGGTCAAAACCTCAATCTAGGGTTTGCTCAATCGAGGGTCTATCAACGTACAACCGCACGGAAACTTTTTTTTTTTTTTTTTTTTTTTTTTTTTTTTTTTTTTTTTTTTTTTTTTTTTTTTTTTTTTTTCTGACGGTTAGAACAAACCCTCGATCGAGGGTCTAACAAAACCCTCAATCAAGGGTTTAAAACATCCTCGATCAAGGTATGTTAAAGCCCTCGATCGAGATAGTTTTAAACCCTCGATCGAGCATATAAAACCTCGATCGAGGGCTTGAAATTATCTCGATCGAGGTTCCGAAAAACGAATTTTTGCCTTACGAACCACTAAAAATGGTAAACCACATTCGTGGATTCACCCTATAGTATAGTATAAGAAGCATCTCACCTCTTGATAAGTGGTGTTGCTCGCCACTGCGATTCTCTATTTACCAATTAGGGAAAATCACCAAGACGACGCATTAGGGAAAATCCCCAAAACAAAACATTTCAGAACAAGTACTAGACAATGACTAGTTCAATACAATATAAGAAGCATCTCACCTCTAGATAAGTGGTGTTGCTCGCCACTGTGATTCTCCGTTACCCATTAGGGAAAATCGCCAAGAACAAGATTTGGAAATTGACCTAGTACAATACAATATAAGAAGTGTCTCACCTTTAGATAAGTTGTGTTGCTTGCCACTAGGATTCTCCATTACCCGTTAGGGAAAATCTCCAAGATGACCCGCTAGGGAAAACCCAAAATGAAACATCTCAAAACAAGAATTGGACAATGACCTAGTATAGTACAGTATAAGAATCGACTCACCTCTAGATAAGTGGTGATGCTCTCCATTCTGATTCTCCATTACACGTTGGGAAAAATCGCTAAGACGACCCATTAGGAAAAATCCCCAAAATGAAACATCTTAAAATGGGAATTCATATCGCCAAGATGACCCATTAGGGAAAATCCCCAAAACGAAACATCTTAGAACACGAATTCTAAAATGAGGAAAGGGGGAGGAGATAGACAATATGGAGGTTGTCTTCTGAAAGTGTAGTGTTGAATGCCAACAATATTACAGTTGATACTGATATAGAAAGGCTTGGTATCTATAAGCGTTGTAGAAATCACATAGTTAATGAGCTCATGGGCATCGTCCAAGTGATTCACAATAACCTGTAGAGTTTTTAAATTCTAGCATCATTAAAGCTACTCAAGAAAGGAAATCAACCTGCAATCCAAATCCAATACCAGTATAACATCACATTCTACATAATTCAGAGACCTGAGTGCACGTGTGTCTGGAAGCATCGATACTCAAAACAGAAGATGAAAAATCTCCACAGTATTGTTTAGCGAGTAAACTGGATGAAACCCAGATTGCAGCACATGAAAACAACATGTTCGAAAAGGATAACGTAATAAATCAACCAGGACCCTAATATTTCAAGGTTACCAACCAGAGCGTGTCGAAGCCTGTCCAGTGTCAGGTTCATGACCTCAGCAAGCCTAATGGTGGATATATTAATTTAAAAAAATTAATTCCATATCCTAAACGTTAGGGAATTTTGATTATTTTTAATAAATGAATTGAATTAGTTAATGATGTGTCAAATATATGTTAAAGATAATGTATAACTTCAAGAGAAAGAAAAGTATGGTTGGCTAGTTGTTTTTGTACTTAAAAAATAGTTATAGAAACATATATTTGTATAGCAAAATATAATTTCATGTGCTATATGTTTCGATTTAATAATAGATATTTCTACGTCGAAGGAATTTTTACTATGAAGGAGGGTTTTGGGCTGGTCGTCTCTTTGATGAATCGATGTCTGCCATGTGTATATCCATTGTGTATATCCATTGTACAATCTGAGTTTTACGACACTTCATGGTTTCTTCCATTGGAATACTGACACGTTATTTTCTCAATACAGTGGAGAATTTGGAGTGAGGTACGCTATCGCTAGCCGATCGAAGGTGACACCTCGTCCTTGCATACCCATGGCCCATATTAACACGCCTACATGCAGGCTATGCAGTATTCTAGTATGATAGATGAGTTATTAATGGATTTAAATGGAAACTTTAAATATTCTACTCGGATTTCACCGAAGAAGAAACAAATTCCATGTGTGCGACTTCCTTATTGGACATTTAAGCTAAAATTTCCCTTAAAAGAAAATGAAATCCTAGAAATGCATATACTGTGCCACCATTAGCTTTCATTCCAAGTGTTGACTGCGATGACAACCATGCTGCAAATATATTCCATTTACATCGATAAAAAAGACTATAGTGCATGCGATCTTTTTCAAGTCCAGGAGATGGACTCAACTGGACTCGAGGTGAACCCGTTGTTTTGCTAGTTTGGACGGTACATAATCCAACCGCATGCTCCTACGGCCGCTTGATCATGTAAAAATTGATTATAACTTTTAACTTTAACCCCATTCAATGCCTTCTCCGCTACCATGGCCACAAAAATTTAACTCGTTACTCGGGTCAAAGAACCAACCAAAATTAACAAGGGAATGGAATCAATTGCACCATTTCGGAAGCATTATAACTGGGCCATCACTTTTTCAATTAAATTAAATCTAATATTTTTATTATAAAATAGTCACTGAATAATAGTTCTGCGTGGAATGGCTATCTATGTTTAATTTTAAAACATGGTTTTTTGGGGATAAGTTCCCTCATCTATATTTTTTATTGTTCAATTTATTGAGTTGATGAGATAATATCCTTTTTCATTTACTTTATATATTTTTTATTGTTCAATTTATTGAGTTGATGAGATAATATTTTTTTCATTTACTTTATACTAGCAATTGCACTTTGGGATACAATGAAAGAACGCCGTATTGCAAGTGGAGCAAGGAGATGAAGTAGGCGCATCTAAAGAAGACATATAGAATGAGAATCACAATTTGAAGTGTTGAACCAATAATGTCATAACAGTGGAATAATAAGATTATTATCAATGTGCCTGTGCAAATTGTGATGGAGTTGCGAAGGCTGAAGCGAAGACATTCGAAGTTTTTGCAGTGCTTGTGCACTTGTTTTGAGGCTATACACGGATTTCATGGTTAGATTGGCCTGCAGTGTAGTACTGGCATCCAAACAATTTATGAATCGACGGACCAATAATGTGCATAAAGGATTTGAATGTGGAGAAAGTCAAGCTCTACAACACCATGACATCAAGTAGACTGATACGAGTCAATGGCAGGGATGGATAATGATTGGACAGACCGACTGATCCCAATCATCAGTAAACCAATCCAATAGAAATAGGTGAGTCTACTCCACAATTCGCACAGGCACATTGACATAATTTGATTACTCTACCGTTATGACATTATGGAAACAACTCTCATGGTTCAACACTTCAAATTGTGATTCTCGTTCCATATGTCTTCTTTAGATGCACCTACTTCATCTCCTTGCTTCACTTGCAATACAATGTTCTTTTACTGCACCCTGAGGTGCAACTGCTAGTAAATTATAAATAATTTATGTTTAAGTCATGATTAAGGTATCCTAATTTGGTTGATATAAGGTTTTATTTTTTATGAAGGTGATTATTTATATATTAAAAATTATACATAATTTATGTTTAGGTTAGATTATATGATGATGATGGTGGTGAATATTAAAGTCCACTAAGACCTATTTGGTCTAACGAACCTTAAGAGCCTAGATAGGGATTATTTAGATTAATGTAAAGTTGTATTCCTATGATAAAAAATATTGGAGAGAAGTGATACCGGGTCATTGTAGTCTCAACACGTTAGAAGATCATGGAGGTTAGAATTGTGGAAAAGATTAGGAAACTACAATCGAATGTGGGTGTACGCATGACACTCTAAGAGAAAATGGCCTTCATCCTCAACACTCATAGAGTCACAAAGATCATGAAATCTTTCCACCCATGGTGCTTTAGGAATTGACGAGCACCCTATTTCACTATGAAGCTCATGAGAGTTTGTTCTTATCTTCACTATATTAATTTTCTTCATCGTATTGGTTAAGATAGAGAAATATATTTTATCTTCCAGTGCAGGGTTAATGACCTCCTTGTAGTATCTTAATTTTCATTTAACCTCTAAAGATTTCTCGTCCCACATTTTCTCTTTAGACTTAGATGTAATGGTATTTTTGATGTTGTTCACATTTTACAAAGTGACATTTTCCTTAATCCCCCAATGGGCCATGGTGTCTTTATACTAGCCTCTCTTGAGTCGTAGATGATCTTGACTGGAATTTAAAGCAATTTTAGGGAGTATCTGCTCTCCCGTGTTATTTAACCTATTCTTGAACATCGGGTACATAGTCATAGCAACGCATTCAATGGGGGAAAGACCCCCTTCTATAAGGATAATATGATAGGGTGTATTGCTTTTGATTTTGAGGTCATACGTGATAAAACGCTTTTGAATTTGCTCAATCTTTCTCACTTTTGAATTTGCTCGATCTTTCTCTAGGATTCTCAAGAGATGGTGCAACCCCAAACTTCACAACCGTACAAGATAATAGGGGTGGAAAGATTTAAAAAATGAACTTCCTTTTATCTCACATCTCAAGATTTGTTGACTTACAATTATTTTCTAGGCCAAAATAAGCTTTCCATCTTCCATTAATCATTTTCTCAATGCTATAACTCCAATTGAGCTTGTGATGGATATCAATTTCGAGATATTTGTAAGAGGACACTTCTGCCAAGTTGTTATTGTCATAATCAAAATTAGTGTGTGTGTCTTTCTAGGACTTGATAATCATGACTTTAGTTTTGTCAGTGTTAACAGGCATACCCATGTTGGAGCATAAATCCTTGAGAATCCTTAATTGATTATCAAGGTTAGAGGGGCACCTAGCCATAAGAAGAATATCATCAGCATAAAGGAGGATGACGACTATGCTAGCTAAGGTTGTTCCAATACACCTGGATGACGACTATGCTAGCTAAGGTTGTTCCAATACACCTTAGCTAGATATTGTATTTTGATAGATAGATATAGTATTTTGATGTAAAGCTTTAATTTACTTTTATTAAGGAGATTGTTTTATTATGATATATCATTTATAATAATAAGAATAATAAACATGTTAATTTATAAGTTTTATTTTTATTTTATTTGTAATCATATATAAATAATGATAATTATTTTCAAATGCAATCATGTTTAAAAAATTAATTGAATTCATATAAAAGATATATATAATTATTATTATTTTTTTAATTGAGTTGGAGATATCTCTTTTTTCCCTCCATGTCTCTTTTGTTGGGGGAGTGAGTGAATGACTACACCAACCTAATAAGTTGGCGGCGCCATAAGTTGGCACCTTTTTCAACTTTAGGACAATTCAGACCGACTTTACTTTATTTTGTCTGCTGTCACGTCACCTTTATAATATTATAATCATTCTCCACGTTCTAATGGAAGGGTCTCCGAAGTCTACACATCACTTAGACCACTCCCATCACGCAACTTATTAGAATTTAGAAGTCCATCGAAAGCCTTTTGACCAATTTAGCGTAATATTCCCTCCGATGAAAACTATAATTGGAATAATTACTAAAGTAATAATAAAATAGATGAGTGGTGGGCCCATTCTCCGGCGTTGTCCAGGCTGGCCGACTACATGCACCCGTGTGAACACATCCGATGGCCAGTGTGGGTACCAAACATGGCCGTCCAGGCTGTCGTGCAGTCCACGTGGGGTCCGCTAGCTTTCGAGGGCGGCCTTGACAGTTGATCGGTCCAGGAAAACAATGCTTTCATTATGAGGGTTGGTGGATCTCTGACACGGCGCGGCCCCCACCGTTAAATTGCTGACTACTTTTCGTTTTGAAAAGACCTTTGTGCTGCTTCCTATTAAATTCAAATATTCTGTTCTCGGCCGGGAGTACGTGAATTTTTTACAACGATCTCTTTCAATATAAAAAAAATATAAAAAAAATGATTGAATACCTTAGGATTATTATGTAATCTATGTTTTTTTGTCTATTGGTTGTAGTCTGGGTGGTTGGGAGGAATGTTGTTTTGTAAGTGACATATTGCTCTTGTTGAGCCCATATTGCAATGATTGTAATTTGTGCCACCTTGATTCTTTTGAATAGCAGGTGGTGACCATTTCCCCAGGTAGACTAGCCCTCTAATTCTTCTCTCCATCATTTTAAAAAAATTATTATTATAATTTTTCTATAGTTTTGAAAAATGTTTATATTAAATTAAATATATGAAAATTAAAAATCAATTTTTATAATTTTTAAATATCAAATTTGTGATTTGTGATTAGACAAAAACCATGATTTGACTAATTTTCCCTACTTTGAAAACTATTTGTCAGAGTTAAAAAATATATTAATAATTTTAAAATACATATTATTTTAGAAACCACCACGTAGCTCAAGCCTGCTCCCACTGCTCATCAGTGATTTTACCGATGACTGAATTTAAGAATCGCAATTCTGAAGAAGTAACTGTGGCCGTGCATCTCACATACCAAGAAAGACTAACCGTTTGTAGTCAATTCCTTCAGCCTTCTACTCGGCGACCAATAAGCGATTTCTCCAAGGATGTATTTGTTGACAATTGGTTCCCAGTGCAGGGGTTAAATTTGACGGGCACCCTTGCCCATCAATCAAATTTTTTATGACGTTTTTGTTTCAGACGCTGCCCTTCTTTTAACGTTTAAAAAATATTTTTACCCTTCAATTAAAATATTCCATACAATTTTTTGTGTGAATGCTCCTCTTTCCGTAATATTTGTAAGAATTATGTTATTTCCTTTTCTCTACAAACATGGGTTAATGTATAAAAACGTTGGGTGAAATTGCTGATCTCATTCATAGGTTTTTTAATCAGGCGGTAAAAGAAGACAGTTTTGGTGGCATTATATGGGAACCATCGAGACATGAAGGTGGGTTTGGAAAACCATTATTTTCAATTCCCAATACCACTTATATGTTTAACCCTTCGTTCTGGTCAGGTGGTAGCATAGTTATATATCAGAGTTTGACTCCACATGTGACTAGATCCTTAGTTTTTTGTTAAACAAATAAAGACACTGTGATGGCTACACCACACACAATATGTAAAAATGACACTTACCCGTTCTAAATATGTAAAAATGACACACTTATACGCTCTAAATGCCAAAAATCGTGGTTCTATCTCTATTCGAATGAAAGGGCGCTACACTCTATTGAAAAAAAATTTACAGGCTCAAATCGTAACCCTATCATTTGCAGAAAGTAAAGCTTCAATCGAATGTTTGAACAGGGTGTAATGATCCATCACAAAGAAATCGTAATCAAACTTACCTCCATCCCCAAATAAAATGTAGTCATGCCTCGCCGCTACACAGATTTCCCCAATTCGATTCAGGAAATCCACGAGTTTGATTTATTTGCCCACGATTTGCAAGGTTGGAGTCTATTAGTCTTCTATCCTTATTTTGCTTCAATTATAGACCGTCGGTAATTCATTAGTGCTCCTCTGCTCATATCCTTCTCTGGCATTTAAGCATTACAAGTTCACTTTCCTCGCATGGTTTGCTCCCTTTGTCAACTATTATATTATAGATCCTCAATCAAAGAAAAATCATGCCTCCTTTGCAAATTATAGGTTTAGTTTTTTAGTCCATTGAGTTAAATTGTCAAACTGTGTTTTAAACTATCTAATACTGATAACAAACATTCTCTATAAAGGGAGAAGAATAATACACAGGAATAGCTTACATAATCTATTTACATTAAAAAAAATTGCAATTCTACTTCAGACACTCTCATTTTTTCAAACGGGTGATCATTTTTCAAACAGTTAAAAAATTGTCAAAACTATTTGAAAATACAACTAAATAAAAGAGTCACAGGATAATAACAAACAAAAATACCTTTTCAGGTTGAGCGGGATTCATTCGGTCACTTCGGTGTAGCAGTAGGAAACATCATCTCTCTTGTCGTGTGGTGGTAAGTTTCGCAAACCCAGTTCGCAAGCAAGCCGATGGATTCGACCAGCCCGTTCGTTTCATTTCATCGCCCAGCCCGAATTCAACCAGCAAGCAGCCGTCCCCCGTCCATGTTTGTAAAGCCCGCAATCAAATCAATAAAGCAAGGTCCAGGTGCGGCGGTGCCCATGAAACGAGTTATTAAAAAGATGGAACAAAAGAAGCTCCTCTCCCCCCAAGTGGATGGACAGCAAAAACAAATGGGGGACCGACCCAAAAGCCAGAATATCCCCGTGAACATTCTGCCTCAGAAAACACCATCGTGAAACCATCAGCATTGGCATGAGAAGCTCCCAGAAAATTGAGTACTGAACCCTGTCGATAATAACCCAGCTAAGGCATGCATTAAGATTAGTTTTGCATATCCCGGTGTGCAGCCAGAGGAATCACAAGGATGCTTTGCCTTGCGTTGTATTACTCTGGCATTGTTTGGTCTTGGCTTTGTTATGTATCGGCTCTGTTCTGTATCGGCTTCGTTTGGACCAGGCTCGATATGTTCTTGGTCTTATAGTGGTCTGGCTCCATATTGTCTTGGCTCTGAGTGCTCCTGGATGGGTATAGCTCTGTTTGGTCCTGGTTCTGTATTGTATTGGCCAAGTATTTTTTTTACTCTGCATGGTCCAGGCTTGTTATGGTACGTTATAGTGGGCCGGCTTTTTTTGTCTCAGCTTTTAAGGCTCTGTATGGTCCTCGCTTGGTATTGCTTGTTTGGCTCTGCACTACTCTGTATTGCTCTGGTTTGGAATCCCCATCTGGTTCATTCCTGTAGCAATGGACATTCCCCATGAGCACTCTAATAGATGCGCTATATGTTAAATGTGTGGAGCTGAGTCGGAATATCCAATGGATAACGCTTCTTTAGAATTCCAAGAGGTAAGGTTATAGCTAAGAGAGGTCACGTACGATATCCATTATACCCATGACCAAAGTTACCGCATTAAATATGGAGAGTGGTAATAAATATCCAGTCTAGCAGGCTACACCTATACACTGCAAGGTTGTAACCAATTATACCAATTACCAAACATCACGTACGATATCCATTATACCCATGACCAAAGCTACGGCATTAAATATGGAGAGTGGTAATGAATATCCTGTCTAGCAGGCTAAACCTATAGACTGCAAGGCTGTAACCAATTATACCAATTACCAAACCTACTTGTCTACCTCAGTAAATATATGCAATCCTTGTTACGGGTAAGTTTTAAAGGTGGCCGTCATTTTGACTACCTACAAAATTAACCAAACTTCACTGATGACGTGTGTTTTTAAAAATGGGTGTATTTTACGGTTAAAAACAGTAAATACGGGTAAACGGGCGTCAAATTTAACCCGGCTTCCCACTTCCAAATTCCAGAGTACAGGTACTGCAACTGAAACGCCACGTCGACAAAAAAAGTCGTACAAATTAAGCCAAAACAAAACTATGATAATTTTTACTTATTATTTTACATTATTCGTCCAGTCCGATCTTTGAACACTACAATGCCAGCCACTATTTTTCGGAAAATCTTGATATTCCTTTCTTTTTCTTTTCTAAATATTTTATATCGAAATTTAAATTTAAATTTGAATATCAGAATATTAATTTGTGAATTATATTTTTTAATAAAATGCATTTTAAATTAAGAAAGAATGAAAGTCGAGTTTCTGATTTAAAATTTTAATCATATAATAAGGTGAAATATTAAAGAAGAGTATCTAGAGAAACATTATAATTTGATACCTGTTACCTTCCCCTGTGATTTAATTGGCATACTATATGCGTTGCTGGTTTAATTTCCGGGGAACAAATATCTGCAATCCAAATGTGCTGACGTGTAATTTGTGCACTTTGCTTTGTATATAACCACTTTTATTATGATGAGAATGGTGTGGTTGTAAAGGGATTTGAAGATGGTGTATTACACAATCCAAAATTTGTTTGGAATTATAATGATTAATACTACTAACTAGACGTGTAATTAATTAAATTGATGGATTTGTTTGGAATTATAATGATTAATATACTAGCTAAATGTGTAATTAACTAAATTGTGGATATATATATTTATGATGTTAACTTAAATAGTTTTGGAAATTACAAACAAAAATAATTCTTGGCATATTAATGGAAGTATATTAAGTATGTATATTTTGAAGTGTCAAAGTCTTTTGGATGGTCATATCCACTTTTTGACCTACTTTATTATAGTAGTAGGTATATTCATTGCACCGAGTGAAAGAGGTGCTCTACAGCCCAGTATGATTATTATGTAATCTATGTTTTTATGCTCATAAAATTGTGATGTAACAAATTAATTAAAAAATAATTTTGGCTAATAAAATAAAAAATTATGGAAAGTATTTAAAGAAAATCCATGTTGGTTCATAAAATAAAATATTATGAAAAGTAATTAAAAAATAAATGTTTATAAAATAAAAACTTAAAACTTAAACCTCGATCTATCAATGAAGAGAGATCAAAGTTTTTGAGTTTAAATTTAAAAAAAGAAATACACCTCAAGAAATTAGATCCCTAGATACGAGTTTAAGATGGATTTATGCTGGTATATTTAAAAATGAAGCATTGAGATATAATATTTATTGGATTGATTAACATGTTTTTTATTGTTAAGAAATAAGTACTTAATAAAAAAGAGTAATTAAAATAGTATATATAAGTAGTAAATCAATATCTATGTAGTTTAATTTCATATTTAAAAGATATTCTTTTGTTGATATAAGTATGTATGTAATAGTTTCAAACATTTACATAAATATATACAAAGCCAAAGTTAGTAATACTTACAAATAGTGACTCAAAACTTTGGTTATGTTCTTGTATAAATGCATGTATTGCATATATATATTAAATGTCGGTTTCTTTTACATAAATAAATGAAGACATACAAATTAATTATTCACATAAATAAATGATGAGAAGGCACATAACCTGATTTTTGATATAAACAAATTTTAATTATGCAAAGTCTATCATGCATCCAGCAATATCTATATAGTTTTCTATAGTTTTAGAAATTTTAAATATTAAATTGATTTTAAAACAAATAAAAATTTATATTTTAAATTTTATGAATTATATATTTCTTATTTTTGATTGGCTATTCTTATTTATTTTTATTTTTGGTTGGCTAGCAGGTTTGATTAGACTAATATGCCCTACCTGGAATGTGACTTTTCTCGAATTAAAAATTAAAATTTATAAAAAAAACTAATTGGGACAACTGTATAGTTGTTGAGTGTGTCCTTATTGTCCTTCGTCCCGTCCGCTGTCCTTCGTCCATCTTCATTGTTCTCATTGAATGAAGATACACTGAAGAAGCATGTGAGAGTTGGCGCACTTGCCAAGGATGGAATTTTCCTTGCATAGGTGTGCTGCCTGCAAATTCCAGATACAACGTGAAGAGATATGCACTGTACCCAACTTGTCTTGGGCCTCTCCTCTGGTGCTGGCCTCAATTTTCAAAACAAATACATGTGTACGACTCGGGAAAAAACATTCGATTATAGATTGAATACTTTGGCCATCCTTCTATTAATTCACTTTGCCTATATCACCTCTCCCAAGTTTATTCTAGCTTTCATATCCACGTGCGCCATGACATAAATTCGCAATTTTCCAATGAAGGTGAGTTAATTATTTCCATGTGAAGGTAGTATAAAAGTTATATTTTTTTAAAATATATTAAAAGCTTAAGTACTGATATTGATAACGATGTTGTTTAAAGAAGCATTAAATTTCATGTGGCTTAAGAGCACTAGTGATTTTATTATAGTTTTATTTTATTGATTTATAATTTTTATATTTTAATCATACATTTTATATAATTATTGTATATCTAATATATAATATTTTTATTATAATTTTAGTTTATTGATTTATAATTTTTATATTTTAATTATACATTTTATATAATTATTGTATATCTAATGTATTAGATTGTTCAAACAATTACACCATCTCTTCGTATAATTATTGTATATCTAATGTATTAGATTGTTCAAACAATTACACCATCTCTTCGTGAAGATTTACTATATTCAAAAAGTTTTTACATATTTTTATAATTATTGGTGATATGTTGTCATTCAATACACAATGTCCATATTAAAAACTATGCCCTATTGTTAGATTTACAATTACACAATCTAAATCATTTATAATCACTTTTAGATAGTGTAATATAACATTTGTTATTTAGGTTTAGGGTTTTAATCAATCTGGAAAGCATATTGTGTTTAAAAGTTTACTCTGATTTTAATAATAAATGTCCGTGTGTTTGTGAAGATGAGCGGCCGAGTGGTATTATAATATAATAATATTTTAATATTAAATGTGGCCAGGTGGTATAATTTGTACAACTGCTATTAAATATGAGGGGACTAATTTTTATTCTAAATTTCTATATAGTTTTCTATAGTTTTAGAAATTTTAATTATTAAATTGATTTTAAAACAAATAAAAATTTATATTTAAAATTTTATAAATTATATATTCCTTATTTTTGATTGATTATTCTTATTTATTTTTATTTTTGGTTGGCTAGCATGTTTGATTAGACTAATATGCCCTGCATGGGATGTGACTTTTCTAAAATTAAAAAATTATTATTTATATATTGGTTTAAACATTAAATTAAATATTATATAAATTAAACAATCATTTCAAAAATATATATTTTTTATTTAATAATTACTTAATATAAATATAATTAATTTTATGTAATTTTATATATAATTGTTATATTAATTTTTATTAATTTTATTTTAAATTTTAATTGAATATTTAGTATTTTGATAGTTTTAATACTTTTCTCAACCATTATTTTAATTATGTATTTTTTTTTTAAAAACTTTTTAAAAATATTATTTAAATGAATTTGTTATTAATTTTTAATTCATTAAATATTTATTATAAATATTTGTGTTAATGTATTTTTTTTTGTGTATGTAACAATTATTACAGGTAAATTTATTGAATTTTTAAAATTCAATTATATAAATTGACAATTCTAAATATATATAAATGTAAATCTATTTTAAGGTGTTGGTTTAACAAGTTGTTATTAATATTGTTGGATATTTGGCTAATTCAAATGTTCTTGAGTTTGGAACTAGTTTACACTGATAGATGACATCCCCAAATATGGGGAAGCATTCCTTGGTTTACAAATTTCCTTTTAAAAAAACATATATCTAGAAATAACTAAATTTGTAAAAACATCAACTTAAAAACAAGAATATCATTATAAAAAATAGGTATCTACTATGTTGATGTCAATTAAAAACTTTTGAATTAATTCACAATAAATTTATTAGGTATTTTAGAAATGTAGACTTATGAATGTTCATGCCTTTAGGATAGATTTTTTAATTTTCAATTTCACATAATAGATACGATGCTTTCAATGAATCTTAATTTATAATTCTCACTTGCACTTCTCTCTTGCTTTTAGACTAAGCATAAATAATATATTGTCACAAGTTTTTTAAATCTTTTACAATTATTTTAGTTCTAACTTTAGACTATGAACAATTATTAAATTAAAACATTTTTAAATTGTTAGTTTAAATTATTAAATTAAAAGATTTCTAAATTGTTAGATTAGATTATTAAATTAATTTAGATTAAACAGTATTGAAAAAGTCATTATTTCCCTTGATTTTTAATTATGTATTGCTATTGCATTAAAATATTTACAAGAGGCAGGTATAGTAGTTTTGCTGCTAATTTAACTTGTTTATATCTTTGTAACAAGATAACTTTAATTTCTCAAAATAAATATTGTTTGCAATGTAATGAATGGTTATTTGATTTCATAATGATGATAATATCTACTTATAATATCTTTGTTATTGACTAGAATGGGTTAACCTTAAATATTGTTATTATTGAATATATAATTCATAGAACTGAATGAGTTTTTGTGTTAAATATTTACATGAGAATTTATCATTTTCAATTTGGAGAGCATTTGCTTTTGAAGTGCAAATCTTTATCGGTAGAGGATGCAACCTTTATTTCTATTCTGGAGGAGAAAGGTGATAGGAGAAAGGTGATACTATTGTGCTGATACTATGGGGAGTGGTCCTTATTTTTATCAGGGTATAGACTTACAATTCCCTAAGACTAGGGATTTAGTGGAACAAATTTCGATATTCAAATTTCAAATTTAAATTTAAAGAGGTGCTCTACAATTTTTTATTGAATACCTTATGGTTGGGGGCCCTCATAAAAGATTATCCCTCAAAAGATTATTGGAGAAAGGTAAGCCATATATAATCTTTCTACAAGAAACGATAGTATCGGTGGAGAAAGCTAGAACATTCTTTCAACATATCAAAAAGGACTGGGCTATGGTATCTACTGATGTTTTCGGTCAATCTAGGGGCCTTTTAGGATGCCTGGAACCCATGATTGTTAAATCTATCTGCTTTTATCTCTCATCTAGGGATCATTCTAAAAGGTAGTGTGTTGGGGTTCTCCGGTGAACTAAATATGGTAAATTGCAATGGGTCGTATTGAAACAGGCATAGCTTCTAGGAACAAGCTAAGCATTTGGGGTTACTACAACTCCAAAACCTAGTGTTACCTGGAGATTTAAATTTCACCTTATCTGCAGTGGAAATTTGAGGGGAGTCTGCTTGTCTTGACAACTTATCTAGTTTTTTTCAGGAAACTATCTCATTGGTAGGATTAAATGACATCGAACTGATGCCAGTCGGACTGACATGAAGCAACGATATCAAGGGTATTGAAAAGGTATTTAAAAGACTAGATCGGTTTCTACTAGGTGATAATATTCAGGAAGGTGTATATAGATACAGATAATGGATTGAATATTCATAAATATCGGATCATTTCCCTATTTTTCTACAAATGGATTTCGATGGCCAAAGAAACCCATACCCTTTCAAATTTAATCAAACATGGCTTAAAGAAGAAGATTTTAAAGAACTAGCCAGGAAGGTATGGCACATTTCAGAAAATGAAGTGAGCGATACTCCTTCTCATAAAATGGTCCAAAGACTAAAGATACTGAAATATGAAGTTCTTAAATGGGAAAGAAAAAAAAACGCAAAAATTAGATCTTGTAAAGATTGAGTCACAAATAGTAGATTTACAAAAGGTGAATCTAGTAGGTTCTATTTCAGATCAAACAAGAATGTTATTATTGGACCTGTTATAGGTCAAATCTGCACTTCTCCGTTCGTCATCACCTTGATCTGTCGATCACACAAAAGGACAACTTGGATTGAAGAGCATGATGACCTCAGATGAGACTTTGACCTGACTCACCTCTCTGCAAGCTGACAAAACCCTAAAAAACATCATATTTTGGCATGGGCGCTACTCTTCTTAAGTAAACTGGCGCATATGCCCTACTCCATTGTGCAATAGTAGCGCACACCTTTAGATGGGCACCACTCCTCTTCAGTAGACTAGCGCACAACATTCAAAAAGTGGCAAATTCTTGTTGCTAAACAATGTAGCTGTGCCCTAGGTGCTACTCCACTGTGAAATAGTAGCGCACATCTTAAAAGATGATCAAAAAATATTAATTTGATGAATGGAGATTAGTTGCAGTTGGTTTCCCAACTTCCCGAACTTCTAAGGTTCAACCACCTCTCAACCTGAACTGCCTACCTTGTCCTATAAATATGAGGATTGAAGAGAGGGGTTAGACATGAGAGCCATAGAGAGACTCTTCTATATGAAAAGCTTGTATTGAGGGAGGTTATGCTGGAAGAAATCTGAAGTCAGAGAGGAGCAAGAGCCTAGGATCAGGTTGCATGAGCATACTGCAAAGTCAGGTATACTTTGTATCATTCATCTGTTTTTGACAATAAAAGGTTGAAACATCTTTCTCGTCCCAAATCAAATGCTTAATGGACTATGTGTTTGTTTGGATCATGTTGGTTAATGCTTGATGTTTGAATTACTTTCAATTCCATCATTATTATATTGGCCAAGATACATTGAGAAAGGCCTCTATGTTGCAGGTTTATCAAACGGGAGATCGACTTGAGGATCGAGAGCAAGGTTGGACAAAAGCTAGGATCAAAATTCGTTCACAAGGTATGTCCTCAAGGTCTCTAACCTATTTCCATTTATAAACGCTTTTGTAATGCAATCAGTATGTTTACCTGTCACCCCCTTAAGTTGATAGTGTTTATTTCCTCACTATAGGGTAGTATTTCCTACCAATAGACTGGCAACTCCGCTGGGGAGGTTGTTTTTTTTGCTCTAGGAAACCCTTCTTGATTGTCTTTCCAGTACCTCTTAACCCCTTTTATCTTCTGAGAAGCCCTATAGGTTGTCCCTACCTGCTTGCCTTTGCTTGACTCAGTCTTTTTACACCGCTGCAAGGTTAATTTTTAACTCTTTAAGACCTGTGTTCTACCTTGCTGTACATACAGTAGCACCCATGCGATAGTTTGTCTCTGTACAATAGCGCCCACACCCCCAAGTGCATTAGTTTTCCTACTGCACAGTAGGGAACAATCCTGTAGCTCTCTGTTTGAGTTAGGGTTGAGTTTTCTGCCTGTTTGGGTGAGTTTCTAACTTTGTTTTTGGCCTTCCTGACTGGTCTTTGAGGTCTGTAACCTTTCTTTGAGTCTCATTAGCCTCTTTTGAGTCCTTTAGGTCATCTTTTGGTCACTTGTTTACTTTTGAAGTGTTTGGTTCATTTGTGACTCTTTTTGGAGGTTGGGCATTGTTCCTTAGTGAACACAGTTACTCATTCCATTACCCTGATAGTGTGTTGCTGACCTACAAACCTTTGCACATAGAATTTGTTGTTTGTTGCAACACTTGTATGCTCTTTAGGCATCTCATCCTTTGCTTTAGGGTTTGATCCATCTTTTGGAGCCTTTTTGGGTGTCTTCCAAAACTTTTTGAGTCCCAACATTTCTTGACTTCGCTGTCTTTTCCAGTATCAAGTGAGTTTGGAGCGCTTTAGCTTGCTTCATCTTTTAGTCTGTGTGTTAGTAAGGTTGTCTGTAGTTCGCTTGCCTACCTATTGCTTGGCATAGTGGTCTTGCTAGGGTTTGGTGCTTTGGAGCATTCTTTTAAGATTGATTTCTAGTTCTAAGCATCTTTCCTCTTTGTTTTCTTTCCGCTTTGTTTCCAAGTTAGAGAGCTTTTTCTTTTGAAAAAACTTGTAGGACAAATCTTTGTCGAACCATTGTTTTGATAGTTGTGAACTTTAGAGTCATCTTTCCATTGCTTACACATATCTTATAGGTCTTATTTGCTTCCACTTTCAAGTTCTTTCTTATTCATATATAACAGAAAAGCAAAATAAGTTTGGTTGTTTATAATAGTAAGGCTTGTAATCTTTGCAAAATAGCATAGTTTATTTTGTTAAGAATTAGAAAAGAAAACAAAAAGAAAGCTTTGTTTAGGTTTGCTTACTCTTTACTTTGGAAAGAATATTAAACGAAAAAATAAAAAGTCCTTTCATTGTTGAAAGTCATTTCATTTCATGCACTTTACTTTCTGTTGCAACCACATCACACAATGCACTGCCCCATTGAGTGAAAATTAACCTTAAAAAGAATCTTAATCAAATCAATTAGAAATGATTTTCTTTCTAGGGATACACAACACCAACAATCTAGGCTAGAGTTTTTAGCTTAAAACACCTTTAACTGCTCGAAGCTTGTTTCATTACTCAAAAATCGTAGTGCGACTGTCATATAGGTAAATCCATATATATCAAATATTCCTGGGAAACTCTACTGAAACCAGAGCTAAGCACGAGGCCGTGGAAGATCGGAATCGTTGAGGATACCTCCCTCACGTTCCTTTTGACCATAAACCAGGGTCGATTTGCGTATGGGGATGCATCTGGATTTCGGGCTTTGTTACCCTGCCCACGCATTTTGATCAGGCTAACGACTGTACCATTAGGATATTTCGTATGTATGGTAGCCTTAGTATCTGACCATAGGATCATACATAGGTGACAGCGGAGGGTATATCTGTTGTACCTAGGACAGACGTGGGAGGAAATCCCTTGCAGGTCTTTGGGAGGGCGGTTGGGTGATTCCAGTGCTTGCACCTTCAGTCATTGTATTGTGGACCCCGGATAACTATTCTTCATCCTTCGTTGATCTGTTCTGGGCCCTCATCATCCTAGACTCTTCTCCAGAAGGCATCTTGTTTGACTGGTTTGAATACTTAGGAATTTTTTAGTGGTGTGTTGTTTGCCCCCTAGTCTTAGTGGCCTCTAGGATTTTTGCTTAGTTTTTATTTTTATATATAATCATGGAAGACCAAGAGATTCATAGGTCTAGAAGGTTGCAAAACCTTCTGCCACTTAGAGTGGAACCACTACCGCCACCCAGACGACAGAGGGTAGACTCCAGTGTTCCTTTGGAAACTACTAGTGAAATAGAAATTTCTGAGGAACTGCAACCTGCAACAGAAAGACTTGAAATAGAGGTTCCTGAGGAACCACAACCGGGGACTCCAGATCAACAAAATTTTAATACATTTGAGATTGAGGATCTCACTTTTGGTGAGTTTAGTACTCTGTTTAATCCTCCTCTGACTAATCTTAACAATCCGCTTTTGTTACCCGTTGGTTTCTAGCAACCTGATTATAGTGCATACTTGTTCACACCTGGGAATTTTATGGCTAATACAGGAGACGAACAGGGAGTTCCACAGACTCCCACAATAGGTATGAACACAAATATTGTAAATCCTCCTCCCACTGCTACACCGATTTCGACACAGACAACTTCTGTTTCGACTCCGTCCTTCAGCTTTTATGTCGGTACCTTAGGCATGCCGAGTTCAACAACTGTGGCATCCGCCTCTACACCCACTTTTGGACCTAACAGTACAACGAATCTTGTTCCACCTCCTGTAACTCAACCGTTATACCACATACCCAGTACTTGGATTTCCACACCAAATGTAGGGCTAAACGTCTCTGCAACTATGCCCGTCATGAGTACCATGACCGCGTCGTTCGCCACGATTACCCCTGGTTTTAATGTCTTTGCATGTTACAATATCAATCAAGGTAATGTACCTGCAGGAAGCACCCCTTTTTCTTTGTTTTCTAGAGGAGGGGGTAACATCCTTAATCAACAATACGACGGGGCTAATGCCAGCCGCAGTGGACAAACGTTCAGAGTACCAACCCACTTTCATTTGGATGGGGGAATTTTAACAACACTTTCACACAACAACAAGTGGCTGGGGGAAACCCCTACTAGCAAGTGGCTGGGGGCAACCCTACCAGCAGGTGGCTGGGGGCAACCCCTACCAGCAGGTGGCTGGGGGCAACCCCTACCAGCAGTTTATGGGTCAAACTATGGGTGGTTCTCCCTTTATGACCCCAGCTTATCAAATGCCATCTTGCAGACCTTGTTTACCATTTCTAGCAACTATGAACTTGCCAGACCTTTCCAAGTTAACAAATGATCCATTGTGCCATAATGCGGCTTGGCCACTAGTTCCTACCAAGTTACCTTCAGAAATTCTAAAATTCGAAGGAAAAATCGGTGAAGATCCTGGTGATCATGTCACCACTTTCCATTGATGGTGTTCTTCAACTCGTTGAATGAATATTCTGTTAGTTTAAGACTTTTCCAAAGAACCTTAACCGGCGCTGCAACTAAATGGTACATTGAGTTACCTGCAGCTACATTTTTTAACTTTCGGGATCTCGCGACTGTTTTTTTGAACCACTTCCAGCTTCCTGTTCGGTATGATGCCGGGACAGATCTTTTGTCTACATTTAGACAAAATAAGGCCATTCACTTATCTGATCACATTCAGGAGTGGCGAAGATGGAAGAGGCTCATTAAATCCAATATACCTCCAGAATTCCTTCTCGAGTGGTATCTGAAATCACTCCTTCCTTACATTTATAAGGAAGTAGCTGCTTCTGGAGTGTCTACAGAGGAAGAAGCCATTTTACGGACCCAACAGCTAGACCTTGTCTATGCACAGTCTGGGCTACTTTATGAGATTATACCAGACGCACCGCGATCAAACACTGATCTTGGCAGACCTAAACTTGGACCACATGTTGACGACATAGTGGGTTCAATAGATTCTGCAGCTTTTGAAGCATTGACCAAGCAGGTTCATGCCTTATCCGTCAAACAATCGACTGCAGAAGTAACCTCCGTCACAACCTCTCCTTCTACTTCTGAATCTGTGAACCAGGTTTAGAACAATCAAAAGGGCCCTCAGCAGCCCAACAACAAAAAGAAGGGCAAGAAAGGAGAGGGGAACCAACAAAATCCCAAGAACAAAGAGAATGCTGAGGAGGGTAACAAAGAGAAGAAGAATGTTAAGTTCCCTTGTAAGCTTTGCAAGCAGGATCACCTTACTCACCAATTCCCTCTACTCGAAGAAGCCCAGAAGCTGCTTCAAGAAAAGAAACCTGTCGTTCTCAAAGATCCATTTCCTAAGGGGCAGGGTTCAGCTTCTGGCACCTCCAAAGCTGGGGGCACCACTCAGGCTTTAGTTGATCAAACTTTCATTAATATGGTTAGCGCGGATGCACTTTTGCAAATGCGAGTAAGAAATTATACCCCGGATGTGCAGAATAAGGACAAAGAGATTCCTGAATCTTCCATTCCTCTCCACATTCCAGTGGATCCGCTGCCCAAGATCCCAAAAGGTGTCTTGAAATGGGCCTCACAAAACCCCAATGCTCGGGCTGCTTCCAACTACAATGTGGTTGAAGATCTAGCCCAGACCCCTTGTGCTATGTCCACCTTAGAAGTTTTGCAAAGTTGTCTGTTACAATGAAACGCACTTTTGGCAGCGATTGGAAGTATGGAATCATCTAACATGACTGCGCATTTTGATATGTCTGATATCAAATATCGGTTTCCGTACCACGTTTCCCTACAGATTGAAGTGGTCCATGTTCCTATGACCATTAGATGGGCTTTCGTAGCTGAGGGCGCGTCGACATGTGTGATGTCCATTTCTTGTTGGAAAGCTTTAGGCTCTCCCGAGCTAGCCCCCTCTAACACACTGCTTACTGCCTTCGATGGCAGGACTTTCCATCCACATGGATTTTTACTGTCGTTTGAAATTGCACTTGCTGGTAAGACAGTTGCTGTAGAGATTGAAGTTCTTGACTCTCCACTTGATTACAATATCTTATTAGGCAGGAGCTGGACATATGCCATGTGAGCCATTGCATTGGTAGTTTTTCGAGTTGTTAAGTTCCCTCACAAAGGAAAGATCGTCACAGTCAATCAACTTTTATTCTCTCAGCAAAACAACCAGACTTCATTGGATACTACTATTCCTTTAGTTGATCAATCTACCCCAGTAAGCAAGAGTTTAGGAGTAGGGCTTTACGAGTCGTTAATAGGAACTTTTGACCTACCCTCTCCTGTTCTTTTTATGCATTTTGATGTAGGTACATCTACTGAAAATTTCATGATTGGTCTTAGGACTGATCCGTGGATCCTTCCTACTGTATCAGAACCTTCAGTGCCTTTAACCATTGTAGAGATAGCATACATAGAAGCACAACATGCTGCAATGGAACATATCGTGACTCCGCCAGTCTTTGCTGAGTCGGATATGGACTATGCTCCTGCATGGTCATTGAATTCTACCCACTCTTTCAACTGTTTAGATACGGTCTTACCAATTGATGAAGCCATTTTGGAAGCCATGATGGGCCTGGACCATCCATGGGAAAATATGCATTACAGGTCTTATCTGCTTCCAAACCTAGACATGATAGAGAGAGGAGAATTCTCTATGAGACCCGGTGGATTTGTTGATCTGTCATCTTTTCCTTCTACTTCAAGAGATGTTTATGCTGAAGGAAATATGGATAATATATCAAGAACAATTTCGATTAACATTTCCACCAAACTCGGGGTCTTGGAAAACATTTTTATTGGTGCAGACTGTTCTCCAGAAGAGATAGCTCTATATACTAAGCTTTTTAAAGAATTTCGCGACATTTTTGCCTGGTCTTATGAGGAGATGCCAGGTATCGATCCAGCTATCGTTGAACATGTCATCACTACATATCCTAATGCAAAAACTATGAGACAGAAGCTCCGTCCTGTGAATCCTCGAAAAGCGGCCGCCATTAAGGCGGAGGTTGAAAAATTTCTTAGAGCCGTATTTATCTACCTGATTGACATGACGGAATGGGTTTCAAACCCCGTTCTGGTTGATAAAAAGCAAGGTACCATTCGAGTTTGTACTGACTTCCGTGATTTGAATAAAGCTTGCCTGAAAGATAACTATCCCACACCATTTATCGACCAGATCATAGATGCATGTGCGGGACACGAGATGTTTTCTTTCATGGATGGATTTTCGGGATATAATCAAATCCAAATCAAACCTGAAGATCAACACAAAAAAACTTTCATTTGCTCATGGGGAACCTTTGCTTATCGGAAGATGCCGTCTGGCTTAAAGAATGTTGGAGCTACGTTCCAACGAGCTATGAATTTCGCATTTCATGATACTAAACACATAGTTGAACCCTACTTGGATGACCTCCCAGCACGATCTCGAAAGAGACAGGATCATCCAGCTCATTTGAGACTTGTGTTTGAAAGATGCAGACAATATAAGATTCATTTGAATCCTAATAAGTGCATATTCTGCGTTGAATCAGGACGTTTACTGGGTTTTATTGTATCCAGTCGTGGTATAAGGTTCGACCCATTAAAAGTTGAGGCGATTGTAAATTTGCCTCCTCCTCGCACCTTGCGACAACTCCAGAGTCTGCAAGGCATGTATAACTTCTTGCGGCACTTTATCATAAACTATTCTAAGATCACGAAAGGTTTTATGAGACTGCTTAAACAGGATACCTACTTCTTGTGGGATGAGGCTGCCCAAGCATCATTTGGTGCCTTGAAAAAGGCACTACTTTCAGCTCCCTTGTTGATCCTGCCGGACTATGCAAAGGATTTTCTTTTATATCTAGCAGCATCTCTTAATACAATTGGCATAGTACTAGTTCAGGAGGATGACATGCTCCAATAGCATGTTGTTTACTATCTTTCTCGTGCATTGATAGCTCCAAAGGTTAAATATTCGCATGTTGAGAAGTTAGCACTTGCTGTGGTCTATGCAGTACAGAGGCTTCGTCATTACATACTTTTACGAACAACTATTGTGATAGCAGAAGTTAATACTTTTCAGTATGTTCTCACTCGACGCATCATCGGTGGGAAGTACAAAAAATGGATTGTAATCTTACAAGAGTTCAATTTGGTCTTTCAATTGGCCAAGTCTAAGAAATCACTAGTGTTCGCTGAGTTAATCTCAGAGTTTCTGAGTGACTTAGAGCATATCGAGGAAGAATCATCATTCCCGGATAAACATATATTCCTTATTTCCTCCTCTAACCCATGGTACTGGGATATCTTAGTATATCTCCAGAATTTGAGGTGTCCTACCACTTTTTCTAGAGAAGAACGACGCAAACTGAAAAGTCATGCGAAAAATTATCTCATCATCTCTGATACTTTGTACAAACATGGGATAGATTCCATCTTAGGATGTTGTTTAACTTTGGAAGAAGCAGAGTTAGTATTGAATGATGCCCACAATGGAGCTTGTGGGGGTCATCTTTCTGGGTTGGCAACAGCCCAGAAAATACTGCGGGCCGGGTATTTTTGGCCCACAATCTTTAAAGATTGGGTGGAAGCTGTGAAACGCTGTCGTCCGTGTCAGTTTTTCACCAGGAAAATGAGAGCACACCCAAATCCTCTTCATCCTGTGATTACAGCAGGTCCCTTCACAAAATGGGGGGTTGATTATATGACTTGCAATCCAGTTTCGGCTAGAGGACATCATTACATCATCGTTGTCGTCGACTACTTCACCAAGTGGGCTGAGGCAATGCCTACTGTCAAAGCAGATGGAGAAACTGTCGCTTATTTCGTATTTAATCAGATTATTGCAAGGTTTGGCATACCCAAAGAGATTGTGACTGATCACAACAGTCATTTCCAGAATAGCATGATGACTGATCTATACACAATGTTAGGTTTTCAGAAAGAACATTCGTCTTCATATTATCCACATGCGAATGGACAAGTCGAGGCAGTTAACAAAACTTTAAAGGTAATACTACAAAGAACTTCCAATGCCAGTCGAAATAACTGGAACATCATGCTATACCTTGCTCTTTGGGCCTACCGAGCGAATGTAAAGACTACTGCCAGGTTCTCTCCCTTTCATCTTGTGCATGGGATAGAAGCAGTCGTTCCGATTGAATGTGAGATTCCTTCGTTAAAACTGGCTGTTCAATTACTACCGGATACTTCAGCACTGGAAGAACATTTGTTGCATTTAGAGCATCTAGATGAGCAGCGCCGTGACGCGCTCACAACAAACGAAGTTCACAAGAAACGAGTCAAAGGACAATATGACAAGTCTATCAAACCTAGGGTGTTCCTTGAAGGAGATCTTGTTCTACTGTGGGATCAGGACAAGGAACCTCTAGGACCTAGCAAGTTCAAGTCCATGTGGCTCGGGCCTTACATAATTTCCAAATTATTGAGGAAAGGTGCTTACAAGATAGTAGACTACGAGGGTAATAAGCTGCCTGAGCCTAGAAATGGGCTCTACCTGAAGATGTACTACGCCTAGGCAATTGTGCTTTTTTCTTGTAACATAGTTGTATATTTTGTAGAGATAGGTTTTGGTTGTGTTTTCTTAGTTAACCTTATGTGTGTCTTCATTTCGTGTATCAGATGTCGACTGGAAATTTCTTAGGATTTGCTGATGGCGCCAGTCGCCACACCCGACAGTTGGCTTCATTAGCTTGGGTCATTTACTCACCAGCTGGCCAATTGGTATCGTCGAGGGGGGGGGGGTTATTTGGGTCCCACTACGAACAATGTAGCTGAGTACAGTGCGGTTATAGAACTTCTCTGAGATGCCCTTGTTCACGGCATTTTACATTTGGAGGTAAGACTTGATTCGCAACTAGTTGTATTTCAGTTAACGGGTGTTTACCAGATTAGAGATCCTGTTTTGCTACGACAGTTTTTGCGAGTTAGATTATTGGAAAGATAGTTTGATTCTTTTATATATCAACACATTCCAAGAAATTTAAGTGCATTAGCTGAATCATTTGCAAATTATGTCTTATATTGGCATTTGTATCATACACTTCCATAAACAACATTTCACTCATAAAGTTCAAACACATACACATGTAAATAACTGATACTGTATATATATCCGAGACTGTATCAAAAAATATGAGTTTTGGATCACAAGTCTATCACAAGTCATGTCATAAAGTACAAAACTAGGCACAGTGGCCTAAAAAATATACATAAAATATCCATCTCCTATGGAGAAGGAGGGGCCTCATCATCATCTACTGCATCCCGATAACATATGACTAGCCTAGCTATCTTCCGCAGCACCCTAAGCCATGCTGGGGGCACCCCAACTACATCTTCCTGCATATCAATAGGTATCTGATCCATGCAGCATGCAGGAACATCATGAGTCAACCGACTCACTTTCCTCTCGATGGTCCCTAACATAGCATCAGCTGCAACAACATCAGCTGGCCTCATGAAGATGGTAGGATGTCCCTTGGGATGGACAGGCCCAATATCTGCATATGACACTTGTTTAGTACTTCAAAATTCATTCATAAAAATCAAATACTTGAAAGTTTGAAAAAATTAAATAATTCTCAAAATAAAAACATACCAATAGCCCCCCAGTCTCCACCTGGAGGAAGCACCAGCTCTGGATCATGGCAGAAGTCCAATGCAGCATACGAAAACTGCTCGAATGCCGGCACCTGCCTCTCCCACCCCCCCCCAGAAATCATCAGTATGATAACAGAAGTGGCTTTTGCCACCACCCTGGCGGAGAAAGATGTCACCCCACCGACTCAATCTAGGCTCACAGGGATTGACTGGAGGTAGAGGAATCCCCAAGCTAAGAGCAGGTACCCTCTCAAAGAAGAAGGTACATAGAATGCTGCCGTATCCAAAGTTCTTCATACTTCCGGATTTGCCACCCGTAAGTTGAAGCTTCATATTTGCCAATGAACTAGTACACCAAATCGTACACATGTCCCTACAAGCATCTAACACCAATATGCATGGAATGCCTCGAAGCTAGGTGTTGTGTGGCACTCCCTACCATTCGGTTTATCATACTCACAATAACCTTTAGAGGGAGGCTTTCAATGGTAGAAACAAGGATTTGAATCCCTGATTTCTTATCTCCAGCCACACAGTATTCATTTAGATATTCTTGCACCGATGTTGCACCCACATTGCGAGAAGATCCCTTCAAGTTTACTGCATCTCCCCTCGTGGAGAGTCCAGTAATAAAGTAGATATCGTCGGCAATAAGATCCAAGGATTGTCCTCGGATAACAAAGGCATTAGTATCTGCATCCCAGTATTGAACAAGTCTTCGAAGCAATCTATTGAGTGCCCTCATGTTCACGGTTCGGTAAAACTTTAACAAACCACATCTTCGGAGGGCATGGAGAGTGGCCGAGTGTCACATACCCCAATTTTGTAAAAATTATGCAGTTATTTTATTATATTCCTGAGACATTATGTTAAATTTAATGCTAAGTAGGAATTGATGACTCAGCAGAGTCACTAGAAATGGAATGTAATTTAGAATATTTTATTATTAATAAATAAATAATGGAGACAACAACATGGGAGAGCTGTTAAAAAGAGGTTACTGGTCAAACTGGTGGATGGAACTAGGTGGAAAGGAAAAAGACAAGTGGCAGCATCCTCAAACACTTCCTAAGTTGCAGGTGGCAACTTCCCTATATTTGGGGTCATGATTCCCCAAGGAAGTGGAATCAGAGCAGGTGGCTCATTAATGACAGTTAACCCAACAAAGACCTAGGCAATATTTTAAATAGTACTCAATGAACAGAGCTGGGGGTTCGAATTTGTTCTAGAGGGAGAATGCATTCAGGTGAATGTTATTCAGGAATCCCATTGAGGAAGAGGGAAATATACAGTAAGGAAGTTGTTTGAGAGGAATGCTGCAGTAACTTGGTTCCATTATAGCTGTTTGGGCTGAGTGAATTATTTTGCTGCACCTAGTTCCATCCAGGGAGACCAGAGCAAGCTCGGGGGTCCTGAGAAGTGTTGTCTGGGCACTCTCCAGGATTTGGTAGGGAGGAACAGCCTCCCATTGCTGTTGTTGTCCACAGATCAAGACAGGTTCTGCAATCTATTCCTTTATGTTTATTAAAGATGAATGAATGTATGTTGTGTTTATTGTTAATATGTCTGAGGAGTAATTAATTAGTTTAGTAAATTTAATATCTCAAAATATCAGTAGTAAGATTGTTAAGAGTTACTGTGTTTTTCTGTATCGTTAGTATGATGTAATATCCTTGTTGTATTACTATTAATGTATCTATAATTTATGCAGCAAAATATTAATACTTTATGTAATAATTTATAGTTATAATTATAAACCTAGTTTAATTATATTTGTTGAATAGATAAGCAGGGTTTACATATAAAGTAATTGTACTCTGTATACTATAAAATTAAATAAACAATAATAGGAACAATAGTAAACTTTGAACAATAAAAATTACAGTATTTATACTATGATAACTAATTTTGCAAAAGAATGATAGCCACGACCATGTTATGTATAACAGGGTACAAACCCTAAGACAGGAATTTTAACCAGTCTCAATCTATTAAATAAATTTATACACAAACCCTAGTTAAAAATTTATCCAGTCATTACCTATCAAACAAAACATTTGTGCATAAACCCTAACAGAAATTCATCACAGAATTTATCAACAGTTAAATAAACTAGTTATTGTATTAAAAACAGAAGAGTAACAGAACAACGTCTAGCTCAATATCGAGCTTAATCTGTATAATATTATCTTTCGCTCAACTCTCTATTTCGACAGAGTCATAATCATAACAACAGAATAAGCATTAGCTCATTTATCGAGCTTAAACAATACAGTAGTATCGTTCACTTGACTCTCAGTTGCCATAGAATCATAATCGAAATGACAGAACAAACAATCAACCAGAATCACAACTGTAAACTTTGGATCGAACCCTATCTTTCCAATTTCTACCAGTAATTTAAACACTAAGATTAAAAACAACGATTTCACCTATGGCCACAGTTCAAATTCACCTTATAAACATAGAATTTATTTATGCACGCATTAAACAAGTTTAATTATACAGAAGGACCTTTAATAATTCATATTAACAAGGCCCTGGGTAAAAACCCTGAGCAAAAATTTCAGAGTACAGTTGTAAACAAAGTAACGAGGCCGTACCCTCATGTACAGGTAGGCTTACAGCCTTGCATTTCTTCTTTTCTTTTTACACAGTGTTTCTTATCTAGAAAACCCTTAAATACTACAGAAAAAAAACGAATAATGATAACTTAACCAAAATCACACATATCATTACACAACGCAGGGTTTATCTGTCAAAAATCCACTTGAAATTTGTAGTTAAAAGTCTGAGCAAAGCTGAAGAAGTCTCAGTGACGCAAACCCTTGACCGCCCAAACAAACCAACAAGAAGAACAAACAATTACATTGTTGACCAAAGCCATAACCTACTTTCACAACATATAGTAGATCTGTTAAGGAACTAGGTAAAAATAAACAGTTCATGACTGAACAGAGTTGAGGGATTCCAGGTCGCCTCATTTGAACCAAAAACCTAACCATCCTAAAACAACCAACAAGGAGGAAACGCCATGGTGAAAACCAGGCTTACCGGGTTAAACAACCAACTGTCGAAGCTCAAAGTCATCCACGCTACAAGCAGAGTTAGGACCTGCAAACGATAAAATAGTATCAGTTAACAATTTTTATTGTTGAAACAATTTCTTTTAACTGAAACGAGAAGGGAAATACCGTAGCTTACCAGCGTTTGAAGGAGGCTGCAAGCACAGCAATTGATCTGATAACCACGAACTTAACAAGTGTAAAACTCTACCCTTGCCACCGAATGCACAAGCTGGCAGAAGCAAAGGGGTACCTTCCATGATGGAAGCCGTGACAGAACTAAGTCAAAAGATGCAGATGATGGGAGCCGTGACAGGGTTGGTTTTGGTAACAAGGGTAAACCTTAGGTGTTAAATAAACTTATAAGTTGCCAACAGCAAGGTATACATGCTTCCAAAGCGATACAATGGACAAGCACAAAGAACTGTAGCTGCATGGGAACTGTTACCAACAGCGTTTCAGCAAAACTATGACGAGGAGGGTTCGCAGAGCGACCAAGCCCGAAGGCAAAGGGAAATGACAAAGTAGGGTTAGTCAACAGATTTGTATCACCAAATGCGTGGCTCTGGAATGACCACGTATCACTTAAATTATTTCCCATGCAGTGGGTCGTCGTTCTATAGTTCTACAACGAGAATCACATCATATGTTTGCCAAATAAAAATGATAACATGGATATTCCTTTAGGATCGTGACACCATAGTTAAAACTGCCATATATATATTCCATATTTCAAACAATGATTTTGAACCTTGCAAAGTGAGCATTAAGACCTTGCCCTACGAGCAATAAAAACCATGCATTAATCAATATCGTTCAAGATTGAGTCTTGGAGTCCTTTTACAATTAGAGAATTTGATAATTATCATAAAAATTACCAAGGAGGTAGTTTTCAAGTGAATCAAATGCTAATTGCAAAACCTATCACTATTTTTTTATATACCCTAGCCTAATGTGAAAAGACAATAGATATTATATCTCTTTTAATTCTCTAAGATATTGTAGTGATGTTGGGCATAAATGATTGACAATTCTATATCTATAATGGCAATTGAGATAGCGTTGCACAGATGACATAGGACGTGCCATTTCGTCTTTAGGTGACCTAAAACTTGTAAGATTCAATTTACATAACTCACATTATCGGATTAGGGTTACCATAGTCCATTTCAATTGTTGTTACAACTTAATAATAATCTTTTAATAGACTCAGATTTCGCATATGACAAGTAGACTCTTGTCATCCTTAAGACGCAATGAGTTTAATAAAGATGGCTTATAGTTCTCAATCCATTATCAATCATAGAAATAGGAATAGTTTTTTTTTTAAACTAAACAAATCCTGAAAATGTTAAGAGGAGACATGTAGTTTACAGAATACCTGGTAATTGTTTGAGACAAGCAAAGTATATTTATATTGATATCTTCATATCCTTACAATTGAAGTTGCACATCAAATATTCTAACTATAAACATGACTTGATGCAATAACAATGGTGGAGTAAAAATTGATCTGATTATGATAACTCTGTCATACTCTAAAGCCCTAGTTAAGAAATTCATGCATATCAGTAATGGACCAATACTCCATAGGATTATCTAATTCTTTTAATTTTCAAGAAAAATAGTTATCATATTCTCTAGTAAATTCTAATTCTCTATCAGTAAGATCTTGAGAAGGTCATAAGCAGAGTGCTACCTTCAAACACCTGATAACCTGGTTAGCATGCTTAGACTTTTTACTGAATGATTTGGTATAGCTAAATGATTTATAATGCTTTAAAGATTATTTGCAGCGACCCGAACATTACCTGTAAATCTGTAAGAGAAAGACAATTTGATGCATTAGCTCAGAAGCTAAGTAAGCCCAGTCTGCTATGGCAACTCCCCCTTGTGGTTGAAAAACAGAAAACAATCAGCAACGATAAAAAAACTCATAACAAAATCTAAGTATAACAACAGATCATGCAAACACATTTATGAGCATTTTAACTAATCAAACAGATCAATGAATGCATTTATTAATATTACTTACTATTTTAAAAATTTTAAAATTTTTAGAAATTATGGGTTTTGACATGTGGTATCAGAGCATGGTTCAAATACTAGGCCTTTATGTGGCTCAATTAGTTCTGCAGAACGGTGACCATAAAAAGAAAATATATATATATATATAATATTCTAACTTGTTTTTCTTGTTCATGTAAAAGACAGATTTTCTGAAACTAACAGGCAGGTATGGAGAAGCTAGGAGAATATGCTGAGGAGGAATCTCCAAACACTTAGACAAGACAGATGTCCAGAGAACCTGTGATAGAGGAGGTAATTGTTCACTCCTCAGAGCTGATGCAGACTATAAAGGGATTAAAGACTGAGATGGAATCAGTCAAGAAGGATAATGAAAGAATTCTGAAAACTCAAGAGCAGTTAAATCAAATTTTGATGGAAAAATTTCAGACTGAAGGGAGAAGTAAAAGATCTGAATCTAAAGAAGCTAGCCATCAAAAAGGGTCTAAAAAGATTAAACTAGCTAAATCGGATAGCAGTTCATCATCTGAGGGAAGAAGGGAACAACACAGCTATCACACTACTAGTGACAGTAGTGAGGCTGAGTTGTATAACAGAAAGAAAAAGTACAGGCCTTATGAAGAGATTTCTGGGGAGTTCAAGAAAATAAAACCCCCAACTTTCAATGGAGAATCTGAAACAGGAGAAGAGGCAGAATCCTGGTTATCCGGGATGAGAAAATATTTTCAGATATACAACTATTCAAACCAGCTGAAGGCGAGAATAACCATCTATAACCTTTCTGGAAAGGCAGATATATGGTGGCAAGATTTGAAAAGGGTCAAGGGGATCAAAGAAAAGGAGGTCAATTGGAGTACCTTTAAAAGATACTTCAAAAAGAAATTTCTGTCCGAACAATACTATGAAGAAAGGGCCAAGAAATTTTATGAGTTAAAGCTAGGATCTATGACGATGAAGGACTTAAACAGTAAGTTCTTAAGTCTGTTAAGATATGTGCCGTATTTTGTTGAAGAGAAACCTAAAGTACATCGGTTTCTTAGCTTCCTGCCATATCATATAAAGGACAGAATCGAATATGATAACCCCAAAACTCTGGAAGAAGCTATGCGAAAGGCTAATTTCTGTTTTGAACAGAATAAAAAGAAAGAAGGGATAGCCAACTGGAAGGCTAAAAAGAACAGTAATCAGCTTGAGTACAGGAAAAAGGAGTTTGTACCCCAGAAAAATTTCAAGAATAACAAGGATAGAAACCACTTTAATGGCAAAAACTTCCAGGGAAGCAAAAATGGAGCTGCTAATCATTCCAACAAGTTCAAGGGCAGCAAGGAGGCTTCTAACAATCATGGAAATTACACTAAGAATTTTTAACAAAAGGAGCCTGTTAAGTGCTGGGAGTGCAATGGCCCACACTATGCTTCAGTTTGCCCAAATCGGAAGAAACCGAACAGCAATATTCATACTATACAAGATGAAATGACTGTTGGAGACTTTTCAGGGACTATGCCCCGAATCAATGCAGCGTTGGAGAACCGCCAATCTGACTATCAAATTTCCATGGTGGAAGTAGGAGGTATGGTTAACAAAACCCCTGTAACTATTTTAATAGATCCAGGTGCTAGCCTTAGTTATATTTCACCGCAGATTGTAGAAAAGTGTAATCTGACTGTTGAAAGATTTGATAACTCCTGGTCAGTACAACTAGCCACTGGAGCAAAAAGGAAGGTGACCTGTTATGTTAAGGAATGTGCTCTAGATATGAATGCTTTTAAAACTGCTGTTAAATTAAATGTTTTTCCACTTGGCTCGTATGACATACTTATTGGTATGGACTGGTTAGAACAGCATAAGGTAGTTTTAAACTGTTTTGATAAAACTTTTACGTGTGTAAATAATAACGAACAGCCTGTAACGGTTAAGGGTATTCCTAGGAAAACTGTAATCAGGCAGATTTCTGCTTTACAACTTAAAAGAGCAGTCAGAAAAGGGTGCAAATCCTATGCTGTAACTATTACAGATGAGGCAGTTAAGTCTAAAATAAGTAAGGTAAAAGTTGAGGATATTCCTGTAGTAAATGAATTTACTGATGTTTTTTCGGAGGAAATTCCAGGGTTACCTCCCAAGAGAGAACTGGATTTCACAATTGAGCTGGTACCAGGTGCTGTACCCAGTTCAAAGGCCCCGTATCGTATGAACATTCTGGAGCTTAATGAATTAAAAACACAGTTAAAGGAGTTAATAGATAAGAATTACATTCGACCCAGTGTGTCCCCTTGGGGAGCACCAGTAATCTTTGTTAAAAAGAAGGACGGAACTATGCGACTTTGCATAGATTACCGTCAACTAAATAAGATGACAATTAAAAACAGATATCCGTTGCCTCGCATAGATGATCTGTTTGATCAGCTACGTGGAGCTGCGGTGTTCTCTAAGATAGACCTGAGATCGGGTTATCATCAGGTGAGGATTAAAGAAGAGGAAATATTCAAGACAGCTTTCAGAACGAGGTATGGACATTACGAATTTGTCGTAATGCCATTTGGGCTTACTAATGCCCCAGCCGTCTTTGTGTGTCTAATGAATAACATAATGCATAAATACTTGGATAAATTTGTCATCGTATTCATCGATGACATTTTAATTTATTCTAAAAATGAAGAGGAACATAAAGAACATTTACGGATAGTCTTACAAGAACTGCGAGAACAGCAGCTTTTTGCGAAGTTCAGTAAGTGTGATTTCTTCAAGGATGAAATCCAGTACTTAGGTCACGTAGTGACTAAGGAAGGGATTTTAGTTGATCCTGAAAAGATCCGGGCAATCGAAGATTGGCCAGTACCAAAAGATGTAACAGATGTTAGGTCCTTCATGGGAATTACAGGTTATTATCGAAGATTCATTGAAGGCTTTTCAAAAATAGCCAACCCAATCACTTCCTTGCAAAAGAAAGGCAAGAAGTTTGATTGAAACTTGAAATGTGACGAAAGCTTTAAGAAATTAAAGACTTTATTGACAACTGCGCCTATTCTACGAATAGCGGATCCTAATAAGGATTTCGTGGTTTGCACCGATGCTTGTAATGACAGTCTAGGCGGAGTGTTGAATCAGGATGGGCATGTCATTGCCTATGAGTCCAGGAAGCTAAAGATTCATGAAAAGAATTATGCCACTTATGATTTAGAATTAGCTGCTGTTATTCATGCCTTAAAGATGTGGTGACACCACTTAATAGGCAGAAAGTTTACTTTAATGACTGATAATAAGGGTCTAAAATACCTTTTAGATCAGCCTAACTTAAATGCAAGGCAAGCCAGATGGTTGGCCTTCTTAAGTGAATACGATTTCGAAATTCAGCACATAAAAGGAAAGGAAAATAAGGTGGCTGATGCTTTGAGTAGAAATGCAAAGCTGAATTTTACAACAGCTATCAGCACTTATACCTTTGATTTAAATGAACAGCTGACTGAAGGGATAAAATTGGATGAAATTTATCAAAACTTACAAGCTACAGCTAAAGAAGAACCTACAGAAAGTTTGATAAAGGGTTATAGTTTAAATAAAGATGGATTTTTATTGTTTAAAGACAAACTGTATGTTCCGAATGTATCTAAAGTTAAACTGTTAATTCTGGATGAAGTTCATAAAACCCCTTACTCAGGGCATCCAGGCTACCAAAAGACTGTCACCATATTGAGAAAAGACTATTTTTGGCCTAATATGAAATCTGAAGCAGCTGAGTATATAGCTAGATGTTTGGAATGTTAACAAGTAAAAACAGAACATCAGCATCCAGCTGGGTTATTGCAACCTTTGCCTATTCCTAGTTGGAAGTGGGAAATAATCAGCTTAGATTTCATTACTAGATTACCCAGAAATCAAAATCAGAATGATTCAATTATGGTGGTAGTAGATAAATTGAGTAAATCAACACATTTTATTCCTGTTAAAACCACTTACAAGGATGCAAACATAGCTGATATATTTCTGAAGCAGATTTTTAGGTTACATGGTGTCCCAAAGGTTATTATTTCAGACAGGAATCCTAAATTCATTTGAAATTTCTGGAAATCTTTGTTTAAAGGATTAAACACAACACTGAATTTCAGCACTTCTTTCCATCCTCAGACGCACGGAAAAACTGAAAGAGTTAATCAGGTATTGGAAGATCTGCTAAGAATGTATGTTAAGGATCAACCCGGTAAGTGGGAGGATTACTTATATTTAACAGAATTTGCATACAATAACAGCTATCAATCGTCAGCTAAGTTCACTCCTTTTGAAATTCTATATGGGCGTAAATGTAACACTCCTATCTCTTGGAATAATCCAGTAGATAGATTAGTGATAGGTCCTGAATTATTATAAGAAATGGAACATATTGTGAAACAAGTGCAGGAACATTTGAAGATTGCCCAGGATCGGCAAAAGAGCCAAACAGATTTGAAAAGAACTCCTAAAGAGTTCCAGGTGGGTGAACATGTGTTCATAAAGGTAAGACCAAAGAAGAGCTCCCTAAGATTGGGGAGTTGTGCAAAGTTAGCACCACGTTACTATGGTCCGTTTGAAATTTTATCTAGAATTGGTCAAGTTGCTTATCAGCTAGCATTACCACCTAATTTAAAAGTGCACAATGTTTTTCATATTTCTGTTCTGAAAAAGTACGTTCATGATGCTACTCATGTTATTGATTGGAGCATTGTATAGGTAGAACCAGAAGGGGAAGTTCTGGTGGAACCGGATTGTATCCTCGGGAGGAGGGAAATTACTCTGTGGAACCGCACAATTGGACAGCTGAAGGTGCAATGGAAGCACCTTAGTCCTGAAGAAGCTACCTGGGAACTGGAAAGTAAGATGCGGGAAGCATACCCAAATCTGTTCCAGAAGTTGGCTGAGGATGAGGAATAAGTAACATCGAGGACGATGTTACATTTTAAGGGGGTGCGTATGTCACATACCCCAATTTTGTAAAAATTATGCAGTTATTTTATTATATTCCTGAGACATTATGTTAAATTTAATGCTAAGTAGGAATTGATGACTCAACAGAGTCACTAGAAATGGAATGTAATTCAGAATATTTTATTATTAATAAATAAATTATGGAGACACCAGCATGGGAGAGCTGTTAAAAAGAGGTTACTAGTCAAACTGGTGGATGGAACTAGGTGGAAAGGCAAAAGACAAGTGGCAGCATCCTCAAACACTTCCTAAGTTGCAGGTGGCAACTTCCCTATATTTGGGGTCATGATTCCCCAAGGAAGTGGAATCAGAGCAGGTGGCTCATTAATGACAGTTAACCCAACAAAGACCTAGGCAATCTTTTAAATATTACTCAATGAATAGAGCTGGGGGTTCGAATTTGTTCTAGAGGGAGAATGCATTCAGGTGAATGTTATTCAGGAATCCCATTGAGGAAGTGGGAAATATACAGTAAGGAAGTTATTTGAGAGGAATGCTGCAGTAACTTGGTTCCATTATAGCTGTTTGGGATGAGTGAATTATTTTGCTGGACCTAGTTCCAGCCAGGGAGACCAGAGCAAGCTCAGGGGTCCTGAGAAGTGTTGTCTGGGCACTCTCCAGGAGTTGGTAGGGAGGAACAGCCTCCCATTGCTGTTGTTGTCCACAGATCAAGACAGGTTCTGCCATCTATTCCTTTATGTTTATTAAAGATGAATGAATGTATGTTGTGTTTATTGTTAATATCTCTGAGGAGTAATTAATTAGTTTAGTAAATTTAATATCTCAGAATATCAGTAGTAAGATTGTTAAGAGTTACTGTGTTTTTCTGTATCGTTAGTATGATGTAATATCCTTGTTGTATTACTATTAATGTATCTATAATTTATGCAGTAAAATATTAATACTTTATGTAATAATTTATAGTTATAATTATAAACCTAGTTTAATTATATTTTTTGAATAGATAAGCAGGGTTTACGTATAAAGTAATTGTACTCTGTATACTATAAAATTAAATAAACAATAATAGGAACAATAGTAAACTTTGAACAATAAAAATTACAGTATTTATACTATGATAACTAATTTTGCAGAAGAATGATAGCCACGGCCATGTTATGTATAACAGGGTACAAACCCTAAGACAGGAATTTTAACCAGTCTCAATCTATTAAATAAATTAATACACAAACCCTAGTTAAAAATTTATCCAGTCATTACCTATCAAACAAAACATTTGTGCATAAACCCTAAGAGAAATTCATCACATAATTTATCAACAGTTAAATAAACTAGTTATTGTATTAAAAACAGAAGAGTAACAGAACAATGTCTAGCTCAATATTGAGCTTAATCTGTATAATATTATCTTTCGCTCAACTCTCTATTTCGACAGTCATAATCATAACAACAGAATAAACATTAGCTCATTTATCGAGCTTAAACAATACAGTAGTATCGTTCAATTGACTCTCAGTTGCCATAGAATCATAATCGAAATGACAAAACAAACAATCAACCAGAATCACAACTGTAAACTTTGGATCGAACCCTATCTTTCCAATTTCTACCAGTAATTTAAACGCTAAGATTAAAAACAACGATTTCACCTACGGCCACAGTTCAAATTCACCTTATAAACATAGAATTTATTTATGCACGCATTAAACAAGTTTAATTATACAGAAGGACCTTTAATAATTCATATTAACAAGGCCCTGGGTAAAAACCCTGAGCAAAAATTTAAGAGTACAGTTGTAAACAAAGTAACGAGGCCGTACCCTCATGTACAGGTAGGCTTACAGCCTTGCATTTCTTCTTTTCTTTTTACATAGTGTTTCTTATCTAGAAAACCCTTAAATACTACAGAAAAAAAAAAATGAATAATGATAACTTAACCAAAATCACACATATCATTACACAACGCAGGGTTTATCTGTCAAAAATCCACTTGAAATTTGCAATTAAAAGTCTGAGCAAAGCTGAAGAAGTCTCAGTGACGCAAACCCTTGACCGCCCAAACAAACCAACAAGAAGAACAAACAATTACATTCTTGACCGAAGCCATAACCTACTTTCACAACATATAGTAGATCTGTTAAGGAACTCGGTAAAAATAAACAGTTCATGACTGAACAGAGTTGAGGGATTCCAGGTTGCCTCATTTGAACCAAAAACCTAACCATCCTAAAACAACCAACAAGGAGGAAACGCCATGGTGAAAACCAGGCTTACCAGGTTAAAAAAGCAACTGCCGAAGCTCGAAGTCATCCATGCTACAAGCAGAGTTAGGACCTGCAAACGATAAAATAGTATCAATTAACAATTTTTATTGTTGAAACAATTTCTTTTAACTGAAACGAGAAGGGAAATACCGTAGCTTACCAGCGTTTGAAGGAGGCTGCAAGCACAGTAATTGATCTGATAACCACGAACTCAACAAGTGTAAAACTCTACCCTTGCCATCGAATGCACAAGCTCGCAGAAGCAAAGGGGCACCTTCCACGATGGAAGCCGTGACAGAACTAAGTCAAAAGATGCAGACGATGGGAGCCGTGACAGGGTTGGTTTTGGTAACAAGGGTAAACCTTAGGTGTTAAATAAACTTATAAGTTGTCAACAGCAAGGTATACAGGCTTCCAAAGCGATACAATGGACAAGCACAAAGAACTGTAGCTGCATGGGAACTGTTACCAACAACGTTTCAGCAAAACTCTGACGAGGAGGGTTCGCAGAGCGACCAAGCCCGAAGGCAAAGGGAAATGACAAAGTAGGGTTAGTCAACAGATTTGTATCACCAAATGCGTGGCTCTGGAATGACCACGTATCACTTAAATTATTTCCCATGCAGTGGGTCGTCGTTCTATAGTTCTACAACGAGAATCCCATCATATGTTTTCCAAATAAAAATGATAACATGGATATTCCTTTAGGGTCGTGACACCGTAGTTAAACCTGCCATATATATATTCCATATTTCAAACAATGATTTCGAACCTTGCAAAGTGAGCATTAAGACCTTGCCCTACGAGCAATAAAACCCATGCATTAATCAATAGCGTTCTAGATTGAGTCTTGAAATCCTTTTACAATTAGAGAATTTGATAATTATCATAAAAATTACCAAGGAGGTAGTTTTCAAGTGAATCAAATGCTAATTGCAAAACCTATCACTATTTTTTTATATACCCTAGCCTAATGTGAAAAGACAATAGATATTATACTCTTTTAATTCTCTAAGATATTGTAGTGATGTTGGGCATAAATGATTGACAATTCTATATCTATAATGGCAATTGAGATAGCATTGCACAGATGACATAGGACGTGCCATTTTGTCTTTAGGTGACCTAAAACTTGTAAGATTCAATTTACATAACTCACATTATCGGATTAGGGTTACCATAGTCCATTTCAATTGTTGTTACAACTTAATAATAATCTTTTAATAGACTCAGATTTCGCATATGACAAGTAGGCTCTTGTCATCCTTAAGACGCAATGAGTTTAATAAAGATGGCTTATAGTTCTCAATCCATTATCAATCATAGAAATAGGAATAGTTTTTTTTTAAACTAAACAAATCCTGAAAATGTTAAGAGGAGACATGTAGTTTACAGAATACCTAGTAATTGTTTGAGACAAGCAAAGTATATTTATATTGATATCTTCAGATCCTTACAATTGAAGTTGCACATCAAATATTCTAACTATAAACATGACTTGATGCAATAACAATGGTGGAGTAAAAATTGATCTGATTATGATAACTCTGTCATACTCTAAAGCTCTAGTTAAGAAATTCATGCATATCAGTAATGGACCAATACTCCATAGGATTATCTAATTCTTTTAATTTTCAAGAAAAATAGTTATCATATTCTCTAGTAAATTATAATTCTCTATCAGTAAGATCTTGAGAAGGTCATAGGAAGAGTGCTACCTTCAAACACCTAATAACCTGGTTAGCATGCTTAGACTTTTTACTGAATGATTTGGTACAGCTAAATGATTTATAATGCTTTAAAGATTATTTGCAGCGACCCGAACATTACCTGTAAATCTGTAAGAGAAATACAATTTGATGCATTAGCTCGGAAGCTAAGTAAGCCCAGTCTGCTACGGCAACTCCCCCTTGTGGTTGAAAAACAGAAAACAATCAGCAACGATAAAGAAACTCATAAAAAAATCCAAGTATAACAACAGATCATGCAGACACATTTATGAGCATTTTAACTAATCAAACAGATCAATGAATGCATTTATTAATATTACTTGCTATTTTAAAATTTTAAAATTTTTGAAAATTATGGGTTTTGACACCGAGTCTTGCATTGCCACCCTATCCATATCCTCATGTTCTCTCTCCTGCCAAACAAGAACCATCCTGCCACAAAAATTTCAAACTTTAGCATCTCGACACTTTTTTCATCATTTTCAGGGGGTGGGCGCTACTGTATATAGCACACAGTCACGCATGGGCACTACTATGTGTAGGAAGAGTAGCGCACACCTCCTAGTCTGCCCTACTATGCCTACTGCAGAGTAGCGCACACGATCTTCATGTTGTGAACATAGACTTAAAAGTGATTTTTTGCTCAAAAATTGACAAATGAACAATTGAAATGCAAGTTGGGATGATTTAAACTTCCTTGGTGGAGACTAAATGATGATTGGTTGCTTGATTTGATCGCCATGGAGGATTGAAATTCAAGGTTTGCTCCCAAATTGTTTTCCCTACAAAACCAAAATGAAATTTGACTTCTAATTGTGAAATTACATATATGAATTTAATTTTAATTTTTACCCACTTTGGTGAAATGTCTATAGTTTTAAATTCTACCAAAATTGTTCTATTTAGTGAAGAATTCGGGGATAACACAGTAACCATTGTGAAGAGTCGATGTTTCGAACCTTAATCACGGTTCATCATTAGGACAATGAGTCAAGGTGAGGATAGCGTAACCAAAGCATAAATATACATTTAATGTTTGTTTGTTTGAGAGAACTTGAGAACCAGGGAGTGTTGGCCAAACCCTAACCCTAGTTTTAGTTTGTTAGTTTTGAAATTTATTTAGATTATAAATGATTTAAAATAATTATTTTCAATTTATATAATTGATTCTTTATAACTAAGTGTTTAATATAGTTGTAAAAATATATAATTAAATAATTAAGGTCTATAATCTAGTTTTAAAGTCTTACAGGTTTTTTATAATAATTCATTAATAATTATAATATTTTTTTTAATTTAGACCAATTTAAATTTCTATAAAAACAATTTTATTCAAAAAAAATTATTTTATTATTATTAGTTAATAGAATGCAATAATCAATAATAATTAATTAATTGACAGTTAATTACTAAAATTAATTAATTTGTTTAGTTTAATTTAATTAATTTAATTCAATAATAGTTAGTTATATAATGTTTAACTTTATTAATTAATTGGCAATTAATTAATAAAATTAATTAATTTGTTTAGTTGAATAAAATAATTAATTTAGAAGTAAAAGATTAATTTAATTAATTAATTCATTAATAGTTAGTTATTTAAGGTTTACAAAGTTTAAATATAAACAAAGGATACTCACTTTTAATTGTTGATTAGTTTTAACCTTATAAATTAATGTCTAAGGCTTATTAACTTTAAGAAAATATGAGAATTATTGAAATATTCTGAGACCTAATCTTTCTTGATGAGGGGGAGCCAGGTATTGCTAATCTCAAGGCCACCGTCTCTATTTAGGTTATTAGGGTGCTTGGCTATCTCTAAGGCCTCTCTAACTTTGCGTTTGAAATAATGGTTTTCTTTTGTGAGAATTACTGTGTTTTCAAGACAAATGTGGTGTTTAGTGTTGATGGAGTGTTCAACTAATGCAGAGGTGCGGGTTCTCTCATGACGGATGTCTGCTTCATGTTCTTTGATTCTGACCTAGAAAGAGCGTCCTGTCTCACCAATGTAGCAATCTCCATGACTCATGGTTGGTTTAAATGAGGTTGAAATATTATTTTTCTTTAGGACTCTTTTAATCTTGTCCGTGACTCCCTCGATGTAAGGGAGGTAGGCTTTCAGAGTGTCTGGTCGATTATGGGGTCTAGATGTGTTTTCTGCCTTTCCTATAGCCCTCCTAATGTCTTTCTTCTTATAACCAATGTTTTGAAAGACTTTGGAGAGGTGGTCTTTTTCTTGTTCAATGTGTTCATTATCGGAAATTCTTATAGCCCTAATTGCTAAAGTGTTGAGTACACCTAGTTTTTGAGAATGGGGATGGTGTGAGTTTGCATGGAGATAACTTTCTGTATGGGTTTTCTTCCTGTAGACCTGATGTCCAAGAGTCCCGTCATCCTTTCTGGAAATGAGGACATCAAGAAATGGAATCCTACCATTGTCCTCCACCTCCATTGTGAATTTAATCTCGCTAGACTGGTTGTTAAGATGTTATAGGAATTTGTTAAGCTCCTCCATTCCAGGGGGCCATCTGACGTTTGTGTCATCAACAAATCTTTTCCATCTAATAGGTTTTAAATGATATGAGTTAAGGGATTTCTTCTCAAAATTTTCCATAAAGAGGTTTGCGACTATAGAGGAAAGAGGGGATCCCATGGCTACACCACTAGTTTGTTCATAAAAGTTTCCTCTAAAACTAAAGAAAGTTGACCTAAGGCAAACCTCTGCTAGCCTTGCTGTCTAAGGATCGATAATATCATTAATGATTTGGTCATCAAGGGGAATTTTTGTGAAAAGTTGGACAACATCAAAGCTAATAAGACATTCATTTTCATCTAACTTCTCTTCTTTTATGATCTGAACAAAGCAATTGGAGTCTTTTATGTAGGAGTCGGTATTCCCAACGAGAGGGCTTAAGAGCTTTGCTACATGCTTAGAAAGCTCATAAGTGGGTGAGCCAATTGTATTCAAAATTGGTAGTAAGGGAACCCCATCCTTATGTATCTTAGGTAAGCCATATATTCTTGGGGTAACTTCCCTAACTGGGTAGAGTCTCTTTTTGGTTCTATCGTCTAGGTTTGATTGGTTGATGGCCTTTTTTACTTCTCTTATTATTTTTAAGATGGGGTTCTTGTTTAGCTTCTTATAACTGCCATTGGAATTGAGGTGTTCCAACATCTTGTCCTCGTAATCTTATTTATTCATTAATACAGTTGCTCCTCCTTTGTCATCTTTAAGGATAATTATATTTTCATTATTCCTCAGATTCTTAAGTCCAATTAATTCATTTCTGTGTATATTGGTTCGGGGTGGTTTGGATTTCTTAAGGATAGCCATGCACTCTTGTCTGATTGATTCCTTGTCTCTGTCATCTAATGTTTTGATGATGTCTTCTATTGCGCATATAATCTCTTCTTTGGGAACCAATCTTGGGGCTATGTTAAACCCTAATCCTTTCTGTAGTATGTTAAACTCATCCCTGCTCGGCGTGTGGTTGGATAAATTCACCACTTTTTTATTTCCTGCTTCATTCACAATGTCTGCATTGTTAATGGAGTTTATCCCTGCGCTATCCAATGTCTGTGTGTCAGAATTATGTGCATTTATATGTTCTGTTGTGCGATTATCTATTAGGTTGTTTGTTGTGCGATTATCTCTTAAGTTGTTTGCTGGGCGATTATCCACTGTTGGCTATTGTTTTAACAGCTTGCCAAGCTTTATTTTCTGCCTATTCATGAAGGCAATGCCCTTCTTCTCGGCTTTCAACATCGCGCAGGCATCCACGAGGGCCTAGAGATCCTGGCGAATGGTGTTGGCGAGTTTTAGATGCAGGTTTAGCGACTGCCTGGAGAGTCTGTATAACTCGTAACGGGTCCTTTTGATTTCATTACGTATTAATGTTAAGCTGAGGTTACATAATGCTCTATCGTTTTGCTGATTACGGAGAGGGTGTTGGATGACCGTGAACCTAGTAATGATGGTGTTCTCCCTACAATTTTTAAGAAATGCCAGATATGCTATCCTCTTGTTGATCTTGATCTTCAGTCTTTCCAATAGGTGGATCTCATCACACGTAGCCCGCCCTTACAGGTGAGTGATTTCTTCTCGTAGATTCCTGCATTGAGGGTTTAGTGAAGAATTCGGGGATAACGCAGCACCCATTGTGAAAAGTCGACGTTTCGAACCTTAATCATGGTTCATCATCAAGACAATGAGTCAAGGTGAGGATAGCGTAACCAAAGCATAAATATACATTTAATGTTTGTTTGTTTGAGAGAACTTGAGAACCTGGGAGTGTCGGCCAAACACTAACCCTAGTTTTAGTTTATTAGTTTTGAAATTTATTTAGATTATAAATGATTTAAAATAATTATTTTCAATTTATATAATTGATTTTTTATAACTAAGTGTTTAATATAGTTGTAAAAATATATAATTAAATAATTAAGGTCTATAATCTAGTTTTAAAGTCTTATAGGTTTTTTATAATAATTCATTAATAATTATAATGTTTTTTTTTTAAATTTAGAACAATTTAAATTTCTATAAAAACAAGTTTATTCAAAAAAAATTATTTTATTATTATTAGTTAATAGAATGCAATAATCAATAATAATTAATTAATTGACAGTTAATTGCTAAAATTAATTAATTTGTTTAGTTTAATTTAATTAATTTAATTCAATAATAGTTAGTTATACAATGTTTAACTTTATTAATTAATTGATAGTTAATTACTAAAATTAATTAATTTGTTTAGTTCAATTTAATTAATTTAATTCAATAATAGTTAGTTATACAATGTTTAACTTTATTAATTAATTGACAATTAATTAATAAAATTAATTAATTTGTTTAATTTTAAACAAATTAATTAATTTTATTAATTAATTGTCAATTAATTAATAAAGTTAAACATTGTATAACTAACTATTATTGAATTAAATTAAACTAAACAAATTAATTAATTTTAGTAATTAACTGTCAATTAATTAATTAATATTGATTATTGCATTCTATTAACTAATAATAATAAAATAATTTCTTTTGAATAAAATTGTTTTTATAAAAATTTAAATTGTTCTAAATTAAAAATAAAAAAATTATAATTATTAATGAATTATTATAAAAAACCTTTAAAACTAGATTATATACCTTAATTATTTAATTATATTTTTTTACAACTATATTAAACACTTAGTTATAAAGAATCAATTATATAAATTGAGAATAATTATTTTAAATCATTTATAATCTAAATAAATTTCAAAACTAACAAACTGAAATTAGGGTTAGGGTTTGGCCGCACTCCTGGGTTCTCAAGTTCTCTCAAACAAACAAACATTAAAGGTATATTTATGCTTTGGTTATGCTATCCTCACCTTGACTCATTGTCCTGATGATGAACCGTGATTAAGGTTCGAAACGTTGACTTTTCACAATGGGTACTGTGTTATCCTCGAATTCTTCAATAAACCCTCAACATAGGAATCTACGAGACGAAATTGTTCTATTTAATCAATTAATAGTCACACATGGTACTATGCTAATTTCACCCAATGGTTCTCATTTTTTCACTAAAATTTTGTAAGATCAATCCTTCAAAGACTAAATTTCTTGATGGTAGACATTTTTAACTAGCTCATGGTTAGAATTACTTATCATTTAATATTTTTGTCGTGATCACTAATAATTTTTGTTGAAGACCTAGTTTTGGTAGATTATGAGTTGTGATCCCAGAATCTGTCTTTCAAGTCATTTTAAGCCCTTGTTTGGACTATTTAAACCTAAACAAGATTGTCGAGCAAACTTGTCCTCTTCAAGCTCGTTAAAGGAACTGAAGGTTCATCCACTCAGGTATAGAATTTCCCCTTTTCTGGGCCTTGGTGGATAATTTACGGAAAATGTATACTCTAGGTATACTTCTGTATGCGCTAGAAGAGTTCTTCTTCCATTGTTTTATACTTTTTCGGGGGAGGATACTAATTGTACAAAAAAGGACCTTTCAGAGCCTTTCTTTAGTGTTTTCAGGCTCTCTATACATGAAAACACCAAGCGAGCATTCACCTACTCAGGCTCGATGTGAAATCCACGAGAGGGTAAATAGAGGACTGTTTAAGTTTTTCAACTCTATAAACAAGAAAACACCGCTGAGCACAGACCAATCCGGGCTTGATATAAAATCCACGGATAGGTATAAAGAGGATTGTTTAATTTTTTCAGACTCTATAAAAAGGAAAACATCGACGAGCATTAACCTACTTGGGCTCGATACTAAAATCCACGAGCAGGTGTATGGAGTTATTGTTTATGTTTTTCAGACTTCTTAAAATTGAAAACACCGACGAGCAGGAACAAATCTCAGTTCGATATTAAAATCCAAAGATCAATAATATAGAGTAATCTTCTATCTCTTCTTCGAACTCTGTAAACAATGAAGAAGGTCCTGAGTCTTCCTCCCATGGGCTCGTTAAAATTTTTACATGGTTGGATCTATTGAGTTTTCATTCTTTCTTGGACTCATTAAAACAACAAGAAAGGTATTCTTTTATCTAAAAAGAATAAGGGATGAGAAAAATTTATCGTATCTTCAGTGTCAAAGGCAGTTCAGTCAGTTCTATCCTTGAACACAACACCTAATTGAGTCTATCATGTTGGTTGGGCTTAGTTTTTGACCTTAGGGTGAACGTGATCTCCGAGTTGTTTACTCCCCTAGTTGGTTATTCTTCCAATCATATGGAGGGTCTATTAATGTCTCCTACATTATAGGCTTATATCATTTTCCCCATTATGTTGAAAACTGCCTAAGTCACTTTGTGTCATGCTCACTATTCAAGGATATACCCTGTATCGGTCATTCTGTAGTTTACCTTGACCTCATGTGTCGGCCATCCTAGTGTCAGTCTTGTTACATATTACTCCATATCAGCTCATACCAGTTGAGTGTCCCTTGTGTTGGATGATGGAGGATGCCTTAAGGCCTCCCTTCCAATGGACTTCTTCCCATCGACATCAACTCATTTTGCTCTGGGAATGAAGTTTAGAGTTTCGTTTAGTACCTTGGAGATTGCAGTCACCAGTGATAATTTTCCTCGCTGTTGAATTATGAGAATACACCAATTTCTATTATTCGACAGGATCCTCAAGTGTTCAACTCCAAGTCCATTTATTCACACTTGTTGGATCGTACTAGGTACCTTGGGTCCCATCATCATTATCGGTGGAAGCCCTCGCGTTTGTTAACGGTATACATCAAGGACCGGTAATCAAACGATACCCCCCATGTTCGACCACCAGCTCATTTATTCACATGGTTAGGGTTTGTACCTTGGGTTGTTTTGGATGAAGACCTTGGGATGTGGATGACATTACCTCATTATGTTATCACCCAAGTTGCGCAAGACTAAGCCTCACTTATATTTGGCTCTCCATGAGACATAGATCCAGTTTGTTGTTATGGCTATGATCTCTCAAGAATGTAATTGCTCACTGACCTTGATCTTTGTTTCAGGTGTTCTTGTGACTTGATTTCGCAGTTTCTTTCTCCTCCTCGGGATTTGGATTATAATGTATTTCGGCCATCGTTTCCCTCTGACCTCACACATTAGGGGGCATCTGTTATAGGTCAAATATGCACTTCTCCATCCGTGATCACCTTGAGCTGTCAATCACACATATTGACAACTTGGATTGAAGAGCATGATGACCTCATATGAGACTTTGACCTGACTCACCTCTCTGCAAGCTGACAAAACCCTAAAAAACATCATATTTTGGCATGGGCGCTACTCTGCTTAAGTAAACTAATGCATATTCCCTACTCCATTGTGCAATAGTAGCGCACACCTCCAGATGGGTGCTACTCCTCTTCAGTAGACTAGTGCACAACATTCAAAAAGTGGCAAACGCTTGTTGTTAAACACTGTAGCTGCGCCCTGGGCACTACTCCACTGTGAAATAGTAGCGCACATCTTAAAAGATGATAAAAAAATATTAATTTGACGAATGGATATTAGTTGTAGTTGGTTTCCCAACTTCCCCAACTTCTCCTTCAACCACCTCTCGACCTGAACTACCTACCGTGTCCTATAAATACAAGGAGGATTGAAGAGAGGGGTTAGACATGAGAGCCATAGAGAGACTTTCTATATGAAAAGCTTGTATTGAGGGAGGTTATGCTGGAAGAACTCTGAAGTCAGAGAGAAGCAAGAGCCTAGGATCAGGTTGCATGAGCATGCTGTAAAGTCAGGTATACTTTGTATCATTCATTTGTTTTTGACAATAAAAGGTTAAAACATCTTTCTTGTCCCAAATCAAATGCTTAATGGACTATGTGTTTGTTTGGATCATGTTGGTTAATGCTTGATGTTTGAATTACTTTCAGTTCCATCATTATTATATTGGCCAAGATACGTTGAGAAAGGTCTTTGTGTTGCAGGTTTATCAAACGGGAGATCGACTTGAGGGTCGAGCGCAAGGTTGGACAAAAATTAGGATCAAACTTCGTTCACAAGGTATGTCCTCAAGGTCTCTAACCTATTTCCATTTATAAACGCTTGTGTAATGCAATCAGTATGTTTACCTGTCACCCCCTTAAGTTGATAGTGTTTATTTCCTCACTATAGGGTAGTATTTCGCGCCAACAGGACCTAGAGCAAGAAAAATTGAAAATACTGAATCAGGAGGAAGAGTCTTGGCGTCTCAAAAGTAGAGCACTATGGATATCATTAGGGGACAAAAACAACAAATTCTTCCACAAGTTTGCAGAAAATAGAAGGGTATATAACTCCTTTTGGTCTTTGAAAAATGAAGTTGGTGATTGGGTCAGTTCACAGGTGGACCTACAATCAGAAGTGGTAAGGTTTTTTCAACAGTATTATAAGGATCCAGGGGAACAAGTGGTAAGTGAATAGATAAAATTCATCAAAGAAATCCCCATTTCTTCTCGGACCAAGAGGGTGATGCGATTTTCAGTCCTGTAACCTTGGATGAAGTCCACAATGTACTAACTGGATTGGAAAAAGAAAAAAATCCCAGGTCCCTATGGCTGGACCATGGAGTTTTTTTTAGCATTATTTGACATCATGGGGTATGATATTTTGGCAATGATCGAAGACTCTAGAGTATCAGGTGAGATTCCTATGGCTTTGAATTCTACTTTTATTACTTTAATTCCAAAATTGTCTAATCCTGGGTCCTTCGAAGACTACAGACCGATCTCACTATGTAATATGCTATACAAAATAATCGCAAAGAAAATTGCCAAAAGAATCAAACCCGTTCTTTCAAAAAGCTTGTCTAGGGAGCAATTTGGGTTTTTGGAAAACAAACAAATTCTCGACGATATAGGAGTGGCCCAGGAATCCTTCCACGTCATAAAATTTAGAAATTTAAAGGCCATGATCCTCCAACTAGATCTTTTGGGGGCTTATGACAAGGTAAATTGGGGTTTTCTCATATGATCTTTGATTCAGATTGGCATTCCATGGAAAGCAATTCGATGGATAATGGCTTGTGTCACATCAATGAATTTTTCCATTCTGATTAATGGATGCCCGATTGAATTTTTCTCTAGCTCCAGGGTACTTATACAAGGTTTACCCCTCTCTCTGCTTCTTTTTCTGATTGTTATTGAAGGCCTTAGTAGGCTCATATTAAAGCATAAAGAAAAAACATTGATAAAAGGTATAAAGGTTACATCCAAGACATCAGTTACTCATGAATTATTTGTAAATGACATGATGCTATTTGGGGTGGCTTGAAAGGCTGAATGGGATAATATAAGGAATATCCCAGATCTGTTCTATAACTCAATAGGGATGATCATAAATGAAAGAAACTCCCTTTTTCTTAAGCACAATCTAGAGGAAGAGCAGCTAGAGGAAATATTACACATCATGCCTTACAATTTCCATGATCTGGTAAATGGCACAGAGTACTTGAGTTATTTTATTAAACCAAATAATTACTCTTTAGCTGACTGGCAATGGCTGCTCAAGAGATTTGTCAGGCGCATTCACCAATGGTGCTAGAAATGGATTTCTATTGGTGGGAGATAAACCCTTGCGAAATCGGTCCTTCAGAATCTCAGAGTATATTGGTTGTCCATGTGCAAGGTTCCAAAGTCTATTCCGACAAGCATCAGGAGGAAAATTTATGATTTCATCTGGTCTGGAAGGGAGCAGCACAAATTCCATTTGGTTGAGTGGAAAAGGTCGTCTAGGCCTTATGATCAAGGTGGATGGGCATTAAAAAATATCCTAAATTTATCAAAATCTCTCCTAGCAAAAATCCTTTTGTGGGCATTATCCATGGACATTCTTTGGAGCAATATTATAAAAGAGAAATACATCAGGAAAATATCCATTGCACAGTGGTTTAGATCTACATCCAAGAAGACAAAAGGAATATCAAGCATATGGGCAGGACTATTAAATTCCAAACGGGTGGTAGCATATTGGTTAGCTTGGTTACCGGGGAATGGAAGACAAATATTGGTAGGGGAAGATCCTATAATTGGAGGACCTTTGAGGTTTAGACTATCTTCAAAACTTTTTGTTATCCTTAGATCCCATGGCATCTATCATCTTAATCATGCTATGAAAAAAAACTTCACAAATTGCCAAAGGCAAGTATGGATAAATGCCGATCAACTTGGTATTCAAGGTAGGTTGGCAAAGGAATGGTCAGATTATGTTTTAGACCTTAACAGAGGAAACATTCAGATCACTTCTGAAAAATATCAACTAAAATGGTCTTAGAATGCCAAGGATGGATCTCTATCAACAAAATTAGCCTATTATGTGATTTTTTCTCTTCTTCCTTCAGAAAAGCAGTGGTGGTATTCAAGGTGCTGGAAGTGGAATACTCCATTGAAAATTAAGATATTTTCCTGGATGGAAATGGAAAATAACATTCTCCCCTAGGACTATTAATATTTGGTTGAGCTTTGATCTTTAATTCTTTTAGATGTAGAAACTTGAGACACTGAGACAATTCAATCACATGAAATTCAGACAACCATAACACAAGATATACCCTAAGGAAAATCCTCAAAATAATGAGAACAAAAACCCCAACAAATCTTCTCAGTATAATATAATGGATAGTAGAGAATGTATTTCTTTTATAACAAAGCATATTTCTTTCGAAAGATAAGAGATCACCAAACACTCTTGGTGAATATACATAAGCAACAAAAGCAACAGAGAAGAGAGATCAATTGGATGTATCAGATTCTTCTATCTATTGGATGAAATTGCCCTCAGACTGGATGTATCAATATTGCATGAGGAAGTGTGCCCCACTTCTCATGCAGTGCATTAACTCACTGGACTGATTATTAGGATGAACTCACCCCTTAACTGAAATCTTGTCCACTTAGTTAGGTGGCTAACTTAAGTGTCGTCATGCAAGTGTCACAACTCAAGTGTCATCTTTTAGTTTAACATATGTGTCGTCATGCTATAACACTTAGTTAAATAGATGTTCTTTGTTGTCACTTAGTTAAATATCTTTAATTGATTCTTTCTTGATAACATCACCTTAATGATCAATTCGAGTTCTCCTTGATTTACTGAAGTGTCATATTTTAGTTTAACTAAAGTGAAAACACATTAGTTAACTAGTCCTTCTTATTTAACACTTAGTTAACTAAAATCATGCTGATTGATTTACTTGTAGTGACCACTATGGGTTCTTTAGTTAACTGAGGTATATATTGTGGCTTTAACCAAAGCTTGAATATTCGAGTTCACTTAGTCATCTCATGATCAATTCAAATTCTCTTTTTCTCTATCCTTTTATCTTTATCTCTTTATCTTTTAGTGGATGGTCAATATGTGCTAACATTACTTATCCATGACATTACATTATACTAAGAAGAATTATTGGATGCTATGATCATATTATATTATTCCGAACCAAATGGTCATATGCTAAAATAATTTACTTTAGAGGTGATCAATCTCTGAAGGAGACTTAATATCAATATGATGATCATGGTTAATAATACATCACATAACATTAAATGGTTTTAACGAGTAAAGCATGACCTTTATATCGAAGGTCCATCCCATGGATACCTTTATACGAAAGGTCCACATTAGAATCATGACTTGACACACAAGTCCGGAGCCTTGTCCAACAAGACTTTACAACATCATTACTTTGATCATTTACCTCTATACAGGAGGAATACCCTTTATACAGAAGGAAATCAAAGTGCTCACCTCTGTACAAGAGGATCAATCTTGGCTGCACAAGATTGGTTTGGATAATGTGTCCTGATGTTGTACATTTAACATGCACAAATTACAAAAAAAAATTCATTGTTCCAAATATCTGTATTCTTTTCAAGTCGGAGGTTGAATCAGTTCCACACCTTTCATCAGTTGTTCCTTTGTTTCAAAAATCTGGTTAATTGTCAAGCGATCATTCACATACATTTTGGCTTGGTATAGAAACACACTTCAGGAATGTATGTTCAATTGGTTTAATCAGAATAGGGAGATGGGAGAATTAATATATTTTATCATATGGGAAACATGGAAATACATGAATGTCAATTTATTTGAGAATAAAATCATCAATCTAGAGTGGAGCACAGGGAAGGCTATTGTTGGAATTTTAGAATTTCCTAGATCCTCATCTTGATAATCTCGGGTCGAAAATAGAATTCAAAATCCCATATTGCCTCTCTCAGAGGGATGTAGGGCTCGTTTTGATGGGGCATCACAAGTAAATGCAAGTCGATGTGGAGTTGGGGCCTTTATTGAGTTGGATAACAAGCATCATATTAACCTCTGGATGAACTGTGATGCAGAAACAAACAGAAAAAGAGAATTACTCGCACTATGAATGCTTCTTTATTATGCAAGACTTAGAAATTCAGCCCTCCAGCAAATCGCAAGGGATTCTCTCTCTACCATATATTGGGTTTGTGGTATTGGATCCATTTCTGCGATGATCTTCCTCCCATGGCTGGATCAAGTTTCTCACTTTCTTTGTGAGATTCGTCGGGTTCAGTTTATTCACATTTTTCAGGAGTTCAACTCTTCTGCAGATGCTTTATCTCGTAAAGGTTCGTACACAACAGAAGGTATTTTTTGTTTTTAGATTTGGGAGGATCGATGCATGTTATTTGAAGACACTTTGGAGATCTATCCTCCATGATTTTTGTTGCATTTCTTTTTCGTTTCAGGCTCTCTTGATATCTATTTTATATTAGCGGCATGTATTTCATATTCCTTTTTGGCGGCATCTCTGCTTGGGCCCTTTATTTCCTCATGCCTGGGCGTTTTTTTGGGGTGATCTTTGTGCCCTTATTTCCTTCCTGGTTTCGGACCTATGGTTTTGGGCTGGTGCCCGTTCGGATCTCTTGTTTTGTTCCTTGGTTGGGCAGTTCTGTGTTGCCTTGCTTATCCTTCTTGGAATCTTGCCGTATTGGGTGATCTTGCCCGGTTTCTTGGCGAGGAATAGTCGTCGTTATCCTTGTAATATTTTTATAATTGAAAGTATAGTATTTTTCTTGAGTGAAAAAAGAAGTGGAATGTTTTTAAGTGATTAACTATAAGATGGAGATTGTTTTATTTAAATATATAAGGCATTGTAATAACCATTTAAATCAATTTAGAGATATACTAAGTTGCGAAGTGTCATAGACACATTATGAAGGAAGACTAATTTTAAGAGATCCAAAGAAGAAAAGATTAGTTAAAATAGATTGACCATAATCTGAGAGTTTAGAAAATAAGTCTTTTCTTAAACTTATGACAAATTATATCTATCACCCATATTTTATGGGTGATACTAAGATATTGTTTGCTCAATGAAACTATTTTCCTATGACAAAAAAATCCATGTATCATGGACAATGACAAATTACTAAGAGTGGCTAACTTATTGTGAACCATCCTGGGGAAGCTACCTTTCTTAGAGTACAACTCCATTAAAAAAATCAATCCCAAGGCATTGTAAAGAGGGTGATTTTAGAGGAAGAGAAAAAGTAGGACAAGGAAATGATAAAGATAGAGATAGAGCATCCCTAAAGAGGCAAAACGTTGGAAGCAAAGGCTATTTAAAGGGAACCTTCCCTCAAGGCAACCACCAACATGTGTTTGACATCTCAAAATGAATGAGATATGATTAAGAATGTTTTAATCATATGATCTAATTATGTCTCTGCACAAAATTTCACAATATGAATATTTAAGAAAGAATAAAATGTTTTACCTTTATTATATATCAATGATTTTAACTTGAAATGTCGTAAGAATGATGTTAAATTAACATAATTGTAAAGATAAAATGTTAACATTGCACAAACTTGTTACAATAATGGTAAATCCAGTTTTCTTTAAAATTAACAATTTTATTAATCAAAATTATAATTTAAAAGTAAAATACAATTACACATATATTTAAAAGTAAAATAAAGAATATATAAATTTTTATTGGGGTAAGCAAAATAATTTGTCATTTAAGTATATAATAGAGGAAGATGTGACAATAAAAACATTGTATAAATAAAGATAAAGTATAAAATAATTTGTCATATAAGTATATAAGAGAGGAAGATGTGACAATAAAAAAAATTGTAGAAATAAAGATAAAGTATATATTAAATATGTTGAAATTAAAATGTAGAAATGGCATATTTATGAAAGGTTTTGTTGAATATTTGGTAAAGTTATGGTGATTATTTGTAACGTGAAAATGGGAGATAGAAATTAGAGAGGGATTCTTAGTGTCTAACATATATAATGTTAAATTTACATTTCTAATTAGCTTTTCAAAAATATTTTGTAAAAAGTATAATAAGTTATGGGTGGGCGCACAAAGTTGCTCCCCAAAACCATTGCAATGGGGCTGCGCTAGTAGAACAAAGGAAGTGTGCACGCTCCTTTAGGTTCGGTACCAAACCGAGGCATGTGTGTGCTTCTGTGCGCGTGCACGTTATTAGCGTGTATGCACCCAAGGGTGCACACTCGCTCTTGTTAAACTAAATAAAGAAGAGGGGCAGAAGCACGGTCTATTTCATTTCCAATCGGCCAAGAGTCATTCACTTGGTGCATACACGGAGTAAGAGACGATCCCACTCACCCATTACACTCAATAACTCCATCAATCCATCTAATGAGTGATCATCCATTGCATTAGATAGGTAAGATCATTTTTTAATGTCATTTTATTGATTTTTTTTATTGTTTAATAAATTTTTAATAATTCGCAAATTAGTAAAATAATAGAATTCTTTTCAATTGCAGAGTATAAACCTATATAATGAATGAAAAAAATGTTAACATGGATTCCAGTGGAACACAAGAAAGCAAAAATCTTAGAACAAATGAAAACCCTCAACAAAATCAAAACACCCATCAAAATCAAAACCCCCAACAAAATTTGGACCAAGCTGACTTGGACCATTACCTAAATGAAATGAGAGTGCACACTCGAGAATTAAGAAACACAGGAGAACCATCACGAGTGTCCCTTGCCACCTCAATTGACTCCCTCATCCATGCACATCGCCAATTGATTGACATTACCAAATATAGAGCTAGGATACGGGAGTATTATTCCACAGGAATTTCCAAGGAGGATATAAAAGCATTGAATATTACAAAGGCCCAATTATATAGTATATTCACCGATCCAAGAACACAACAACCACCGGACATTAGAAAGCCACGTGTCTACATGGATTGGTGTCATTTCCAACCATGGAGGGGAAACTGGATGTAGAGGTGGTTCATGGTTTACGATAAACCTCCCTGCAACAATAGGGAGGTTCCACAGTACTTCCTTCGACAACTGTGGGATGAGTTTGTGCTCGGCTTACATGTCAACTATTTTGACATAACCAAGGTCTAGGGTGTTGGACTTGGCTCTTCCCAAGATCGACCTGCTTCTAGGAGGAACCCATTAAGAGGGCCACCAACTCCTAGGCGTAAGCCCAACGCCCCTCCTTAGCCACTTCAATTACCCCACAGACTTGATCAGATTGAGGGGGAAATGATGAGTGTTGCACATGGACTCCTTAGACACACTGTGTTTGTAGCAGCAACTACAGTGGAGAGACAGGTTGACCCTGATAGATACTCACGTGTAGGACCTTCACGACAGATTCAGGATAGACCTATGACTAGTGGTAGCCATGCTAGAACTTCTAGTTCGACGGGGACAATGCCACATCTTTGTCCCCATTGCGTGCACACTTTCCTTGGCTTGATCGAGGGCTTCTATATGGATCAGGTTAGCACTTTTTTTAATGAGTTTTCAATCATCACTTGAGAAATTGTAAATTAATTTTAAAGCAGTTATGTATGACTTAAACTGTTATTTCAATGTATAGTTATTTAGAGTGGATAGGCCGACATGGGATAACGTAGGATCTCCCAACCTGGATGCAGCAATGGTAGATGCAACTGAAATTGCAGAACCTCACACGGAGGTATTTTCAGTACCTCACACAGTATTGTTATTATTTATGTCATTTCTATCATTTATTTATTTATATTTATGACATACACAATGATAGTTCCTACAATATTTTTGAATATTTTGATTTCCTAAATAATTACTTGTTCAATATGTTCATAATGTGCATGCATTTTGGTGTCCATAGGTATGCGTAGACTATGATGACCATCCATCTCCACCAAGGATTGGTAGGTCACCATACACATATATATAATGTGCAGTTAAAAGCACACTTTTAATTTGAATTGTTGTGAATTAATATGGTTTAATTTGATTTTTTTCTACTAAACTATGATATTAAAAATGTATATGCAAGTGCCACCATCAGTTGTAGGTGCCACCGTTCCACCTCTCCACTTTAGTCCCATTTTCCCACCCTCTCCCATGATTCACCCCCCCCCCCCACTTCCATCCATACCCCTCCCTCCGTCCACCCCCACCCTTCCATCCATCCTCCCCCTCCTTCCATACTCCCCCCTCTGTCCATCCTTCCCCCTCCATATAGCCTCACCCATTCGTCCATGCTCCTTGTCTATCCATCCTCCCCCATTCATTCATTCCCCCATATATATCCATCCTCCCCATTCGTCCACGCCCCCCCTTCCATCCAACTTCCCCCCTTCGTCCACAGCTCCCCGTGTATCCATCCTCCTCCCTCTATTGAGGACTGCCCTCCCATCCACCATCCCTCAACATCCTCCCTCGCCCTTTTACGTCGATCCCCCCTATTGTACAATCGATAGGGGTTCATCGTCCACAACATTCTCCTCCACTCCATACCACCATACCCTCTTCCAACCTATCTTCTTCAGTTCCCGCCACTATTGTGGAACTACTATGGCAGCAACAGTCGATACATCTACAGTGGTTGCACCTGTAGTTGCTGCAACTACATTTGCCCCCTCCCCCATGACCACATCAGAGCAAGTTGTCCAGCCAACTGCTCCACTTGCTAGCCCTGAAGCCCAGTCATCTCCATTATCGGAGGTGTTCATGGTGAGAATCGAGTTAATTTATGAAAATATTGTGATGCATTAACGAAAATTAATTTAAGCAATTTTTTTTCAATAAAATGATTGTCGTAAATGTTGTAGGGTGGAATTGCTGAGAGGCCCAGTAGATTGAGGACACCTACCTCATGTTTCACACTCCCATCAACGGTGATTTATTTAAGATTTGAATTCTACATTCATTTTATAAATGTGCTAAATGTTACAAATGCTTGAAAATGATGGTATCTTATATCATTTGTTTCATAGCCTAGAGAGACGGTCTACTCCTAGACAGAAGAAGGTCCAAGATTCCACTAGCTCCAAGAAGAGGAAGATCAATTTTGGAGATGAACTTGGGAGTGTTGGGGGTGGGAACGATGCTTGACATACCATGTTATGCACATTAGCCATGATGTGGCATTTTTGGGCACCAGTTGCCATGTACTTGGTATCTAGGGCACGAGTTGTTGGACTTTGTATAGGGCACGAGTTTCCATCATGTGTACATTGGGAACCATGTTCCACTGTTTGCCAAAAAAATTATATGTTTGGACGATTTTTGTAGCTTTGATGCACATGGATTTTCCACTATGTGATTTATATCCATGTTGTCTATTTTTGTATCTTGTTGGCTCTTGTTGTCTCTGGTTGTGTGTAGTTTCCTAATAAACAACATCATGCTTTTAAAACAAATGGTTGAATTTGAATGGTTTTTTATATGATTTCCTTTATTTATGATGAAATAGATAAATTTTGATCTCTAGTGTCCTCATATAGTCATTGTTGGATGGTCGATTGAAAACAATATTGTGTTTTAACTCTAACAAAACATACTCACTTGACCATGTTCATAGCATTTGGAACCAATGTGATAACTGTAAAAATAACTATTTCCACCGATGTTTAATATTTGATGATATACCAATCAATAAGGACTTGCTAATCGTACTTAGGTGTTCCAAACCTATGCTATCATCATTGTGGTCAAATATATGAAAAATATCTCCTTGTCCCCTTCACTTGGAATGTTTCCTTGTGAAGGGACCATCATCCCTCTGCCACTGTGTTTTTCTTAGCATGGATGCTTTGTTAGGTTTAAGTGTGACTTTAGAATTAGAATTGGCATAATGAATATTATTTCAATTGGTTTGTGTTATGAAATATATTTTGATCGTAAAATGTCATTCTAATAAGATCCAACTAGTTTGTATACATCACAATGCAAGGATGAAAGTTCAATGGTAAAATTCAACACCTTGAGTAGTTATTGGAGAAATTTTAAGGGGCCCTTGATATGATGACTAGGGAGATACTTGACCTTTTCCTATACCTTATTATTTTGACAAGTTTTGCTAAAGAATTGTCATTGTCTATTAAATTGTTGTGTAAGTGATGAATGATAATAGCGATCTTCCCAAATACCAAAAGGTTTCTTATGTTTGCTGAAAAGGTGATCTCGATCTCTTGACAAAGAGCATTTAAGTCTATACTTTATTGTTTGAAGCATTCCCTAGACCTCATGATATTTTGATTTATTGAGTTCTCTCTAGATCAATGAAGGATCCCCCTTGTGTACCTACGAACCCTAGTCATCCCCCTTGTGTACCTACCACCCATAGACACCCCCCTTGTGTACCTACCACCTCTAGTCATTTACACACAAACACACACAAGTTCGATGCACATAATTATATTTACACACATATTAAAGATGTACAGATACATATATATTTACACTACAAAAACCTACACACATAAAAAGATTTATACATAAACATACAAAAAATACATGCACATAGGCAAATATCTATTCGCATATACAAAAAATTACATGTTATAGAAAACAGACATAGACAAAGATTTACACACACACTTGCACAAAGAAAACCATACAAATATTAGGATAAAATAACAAACAACATCATCTTTTCAAACACAATTACACAACTAAATATCACTTTCAAATATTTTGAATTTTGAATTATGCATTAGGCTCTACATGAACCTTCTAGGGACCAAGGTTCATGAATGATGCCCTGAAGCATTACAAATGACCCATCAAATTTATCATTGGTCTTAAGCCATAAATATATATTTCTAGCCTTGAGATGTTGGTCTACCTCCTCGAATCATGTTTATGGATTTGAGGTCCACCCATAAAGCTCAAAACCTACTAATGGTGTCCATATTGGCATTCAAATATTTAAGTTATACTAGACCAATCTTATGTGGTTGTTTAAGGCTTCACATTTTCCCTATCCTTGGAAAATTCCTTTAGATCCTACGGTCAAGGTTTCATCGTTTGATCATGTTTAGTGCCATAAAACTCATACTGAGTGCTAAAATACTCCTAGTTGCACCCATATCATTTATTGGAGGCTAAACATATCCTTGTCATTTGAGGCCTCTTTCATGGTTGTGAAGTTATGTAATTAATACACCTGTAAGGTTGAAGCCTCAAGTTTCCCTTCCCTTAGAAGATTTTTTTTATTAAGGTTTGCAGTCCTCCCAACCATGTACAAGTCCCTAATATCCATAAATGGTTCTCAAAATATCCTAATGAAGTATGTATCAACACTTGGAAGCCAAAGAACCCTAAGACATGTCCTATATGGTGGTTTGAAAGCTCCTTTCTTGCTCTTGATCGCTAAGTTTGTGCATTTAGGGAATAACTCCTAGGTTTCCTACATTTACCTTGTATCGATTCATGACTTGTCTACGAGGCTCAAAAATTCCTAGTGGTTATCCTGTTAAGATTCAATATGCTAAGATAGATAACATCAATATTCAATTCAATTTAACAACAATAACGTATACAAGATCTTACTGAGAGAATAACAAGCACAACATAAACACAAGAGACGCAAATTTATCCTGGGAAACCCTCTAGGGGAAGAAAACCCAGCAAAAATTCCTCAATATAGATGATCAAAAGTACAAAGAAAAAACCCCAAACAAGTGCTCCTTCTCCTTGCACATCTCTCTCTCTCTCTCTCTCTCTCTCTCTCTCTCTCTCTCTCTCTCTCTCCTATGCGAATTACACAAGTGAGTGTGTGTGTGAATGAATCAATAAATGAGAGAGCCTAGCTCTCTATTTATACATTCACTTCTACTTTAATTTTACAACTTGACATGTCGGCCTCAACTGAATTTTACCACTCAACTAATGCTGACTGGGCCGACTCCTCTAGGGGACTTAAAAACCCCATTACATTTGACTCTAGGGGATCTATTTCCCTGACTTACAAGGGAGGATTTACCTCAATGAATTTACATAACCAAATAGAATAATAACATCCCGACGGAGGAATAAAACATCTTCGAATAAATTACAATAATAAAATACAATAGAATATTCTTCGAAGTTACAATATTTCAACACTCTCCCTTAACGAGAAGGGTATTCTACTTACAACAACAACATCAACTATAGGAGAAAGGAGACAAAGCATCATCAACAACATCAAGGTGATACATCTATAAATCATCGAAAGTTTTCTTCAACAACATCGGCAACTGGAACAACATCAATATCTTTAGTACTGGAGCATCATTTTCTACAACACTGATTCTTCATCTTCTGCAGCACTCGATCACTCGATTGTCTACAACAACACTTGATCTCTCGATCATCTACAACAACTCTTGATCTTCCGATCAACAAAAACTCTTGATATTTCGATTAGCAACAACATCTTGATATTTCGATCAACAACATCTTGATCTTTCGATCAACAACAACATCTTGATCTTTCAATCAACAACAACATCATCTGCAACAACATAACCTGCAACACACATGATCCAATTACGATATGATCAATCCCTCTCACCTTAGGACATAAGTCCAAGGATGATGCAATCCTGATCCAGTTACGGGATGATCAGTCCTTCTCACTTTATGACATAAGTCCAAGGATGATGCAATCCCAACCACACTCACGGAGACAAAAGTCTGTGGATCACTTTAGGACTAATTTCTAGGGATGATACAATCTCAACCACACTCACGGAGACAAAAGTATGCGGATCACTTTAGGACTAATGTCCAGGGATGATACAATCCCAACCACACTCACGGAGACAAAAGTTTGCGGATCACTTTAGGACTAATGTCCAGGGATGATACAATCCCAACCACACTCATGGAGACAAAAGTATGCGGATCACTTTAGGACTAAAGTCCAGGGATGATACAATACCAACCACACTCACGGAGACAAAAGTATGCGGATCAATTTAGGACTAATGTCCAGGGATGATACAATCCCAACCACACTCATGGAGACAAAAGTTTGTGGATCACTTTAGGACTAATGTCCAGGGATGAAACAATCCCAACCACACTCACGGAGACAAAAGTATGCGGATCACGTTAGGACTAATGTCTAGGGATGATACAATCCCAACCAGACTTACGGAGACAAAATTATGTGGATCACTTTAGGACTAATGTCTAGGGATGATACAATCCCACTGCAACATCATAGAGACAAAGTCTGTGGATCACTTTAGGACTAATGTCCAGGGATGATACAATTCCACTGCAAAATCATCATCATTGCTCCCCCTTTCGAGGAATGTCCTTTTGAACCACACCAAGCTTATCACAGAAGTACTCAAACGTCACTCGAGACAGAGGCTTAGTCAACAACTTGCTCATCAGTGCTCACATACTGGAGCTTTATAGCTCCCTTCTGTACCATATACCGTATGTAAAAATACTGGATTTCTATGTGCTTTGACTTGTCATGGAACATTGGGTTCTCTTTCATCTTTATACAACTCTGGTTGTCACATAGAATCACCGTGGTATCCAACTCTAGGTCAAATAGACCTAACATCAATTTTCGAAGCCATATGGCTTCACAACTAGCAGAACAAGTTGCTATATACTCTACTTCAGCTGTGCTGAGAGCAACACTGGACTGCTTCCTACTAAACCATGAGATCATGGCGGATCCCATACAATAACATTCAACTGAGGTGCTCTTACTGTCTGAGACACTTCCATCCCAATTTGCATCTGTATAACCATACAATATGTAGTCATGATATCCAACACAGTATAGACCAAAGTCTATCGTACCTTTCAGGTACCTCATCACATGATTTGCAGCTACCAGGTGAACACGTCTAGGATCAACTAGATACTGACTCACGGTGTTCACAAGAAAGCATATATCTAGCCTGGTATTCGTCAGATACATCAACGACCCAATAATCTGTTTGTACTAAGTCACATCCACTAAATCTGACGATTCATAAGCTAACAACTTCAGGTTGGTATCCATGGTAGTGGCCATGGCTTTACATTCCAACATATCAAATATTTTTAGGATTTCCACAGCATACTTTCCTTGGTTTAGAAAGATTCCTTCTGGGTTCTTCCATACTTCCAGACCTAGAAAATAATGCATCAATCCTAGGCCTTTCATCTGAAATTCTCCAGTGAGTTTCTTCTTGCACTCTACAATCCGTTTCTCATTTCCTATCAAAAATAAATCATCCACATACAACAATAATATGATGGGTTCATCATCTATAACCTTAAAGTAAAGGTTAGGATAAGCTTTACTTTTGGTAAAGCCCAAGTTCGTCAAAAAGATATCTATCCTTCTGTACCAAGATCTAGGATCTTGCTTCAATCCATACAAAGGCTTCTTCAACTTGCACACATGAGTCCGTCTATCTTCAACTTCAAATCCCTGTGGTTGTTCTATGTACACTTCATCATCCAGGAAAGTTTCCTTCATGTTTTCCTGATGTAATTTTTATTTCATTGCTGTGGCTATCATGAGTATAGCTCTACTATAAATGTATCCATCAATTCCCTCTTCATGTGAGAAACTGCAAGCCACAGACCTTGCCTTGTACCTATGTATTATGTTGAATTTGTAAGACTTCTTGTTGAATATTCATCACTTGTTCTTCAGAACAAGTGTTCATCATCCTTCTCTTGTAGATCATAGCACACAATCTTTCCTACAAATCGAATTCAATTACAATATTAGTAACACTTCATAATCATCAAATCATTTCAATGATAACCTTTTATGCATACTGATATGATTCACATAGTTATGCAACTATCTTGGCCAATGCTTTGGCACAACACTTTTCCATATCCCGTATGTATACGGTGACTATCTAGATGCCTTCCATATCTACTAGAACATACTATCAAGAGCGTGAACTGCTCCCAGCATGTTATCAAAGAGGTTTCATTCTAGATAAGCAACAATGGAATGTTGTCCAACACTATTGGCTACTTACCCATCATATGCATATAAGTAGTACACTGTTCAATTCTATATGAATGCTTACCCTATGCATGATACATTTCCCGATTCTAGGAATACAAATATGCATACAACTATTAATATCATCAACTATTCAGAGATTCAAGAAGTAATTCAAATACTTATATCTTTATGTTTTGTGGGATTGCCTCCCTCTAAATATTTTCTTCCTTGGGATTGCCTCCCTCTGGATCTTTTCTTCCTTGGTATTTCCTCCCTCTCATGTCATGATAGTATCATGATTTTGTGTCTTTGAGCTTTTATCCATCCTATAGCACTATGCACCCTTAAGTGTGCACTAGTTTCATTATTGTGTCATCCTCAAGATCTCATTAGTATAATCTCAATAAGATCAGAACATTATAATCCTAAATAATCTTAAACATGTACGGTCATAATCATTTCATACACAGGTAATTTATCACGAGCGTTAATATTCAAGGTTTCATGGAGTACGTATTTTACTTATGCATATTCATATTTGACCATAGGACTTTTCTAGTTTGTCATATCATTAATCAAACTAAGAAACACAATATGCATAAAGCCTTGATTAGCCAAACTCTATCTTCAAGAATAATCATTATCAACCATATGAGAGTATACTTATCTAATATCCTAACACAAAGTAGTATTCTAAATCGATATAGGAAAACATACCTGGATTAGCATGCTTGCTAGTTATGTCTAACATACCCAAACAATATCTTCTTTGTTCTCTTCAATGATTTAGAGACCTAGTGCTAGTAACTTGCATATCTCATAAGTTAAGCATAGTAGAACCAAATCATACATACCTCGTACGGAGATCTTCTATGTGATCAAAGACTATGGATGAGTCTTTGTATTCCTATCATCATGGTCATATATTCTTGATCTAGAACTTGATTTGTCTTTCTTCATGTACCTATCGAGATTGCTTGTAGTCTTTTCTATGAGCGTAAAACCCTAATCGTCCAAGGTAGATCACTTGTAAGCATCTTATATAGATTCATGGTGCTAGGATGATAGAATACCAGTGCCCTTTAAACCTCCTTCATTTCTTCCCTATGAGTCTCCCAACTTTGCGAGGGTTTCTTCTTACTTGTAGAACCCGGAAACCCTAATTTTCAATCTCCTTCCTCCCGCAACATTTTGATGGAAGATTAATATCTATGATGAAGGGATTCCAAATCCATTTTCAAAGTTTCCAATGTTGCATCAGGTGTCTCCAACATTGTATTAGGTCCTTCCATACCTAAAAAACTGAAAACCCTAAGTGAGAACTTCTTCCTCCTCTTCTTTGACTTGCTTTATTGAGCCATTTCAGATATGCCGTATTTTTTCCGGTGTATATCTGAAATTTAGGATCCTTATTGTCTGAAACTTTGGCCTGTGGTAGAATGACTTGTCATATTTCCAACCCCACATTTTTAGCTTTATTCGATTCTCCATGAGAGATATATGCTAAGTTTCCCAACATGACCTATTTATGGGATGAAACAACATAGCAAACTTGTACGGCATGCCATGTGTCACTATTTCAATTTCGGCCTCTGATATTCAGACTTGTGAAACTAAAGTCCGTTCCCTAACTGTCACATTTTATAGAATTCCATTTGGAGCTTCCTCGCCCAAGATATGACCCTTTTTCCTAGGTCACCTGTTTAGGGATGCATTATGGAAGAGGAAGAAAATCTAACTTGTACGGATCATATCTCACAAATTATAGTGAATATGGGGATGAGTTGTTGACACAAGGTACATCTATATATGATATGCATCCTGTAGAAGTTTCAGATCCTTAACCCTCACAAAAACATATTTATAGAGAAAGTTCCACGATTACTAGTTTTTGCTATACAAAGCCCTAGCTTTCAAATTGTCGCAAGTGAAACAAGTGTCGTAAATTCCATACATTGCCTTCTTTCAGGATAGCTCTAATACCATGTTAAGATTCAATATGCTAAGATATATAACAGCAGTATTCAATTCAATTTCACAACAATAGGATATACAGGATCTTACTGAAAGAATAACAAGCAGGGCATAAACACAAGAGACACAAATTTATCCTGGGAAACCCTCTACAGGAAGAAAACCCAACAAAAATTCCTCAATATAGATGATCAAAAGTGTTAGTATTTTAGAATTTAATTCATTCTGATCTAGGATCTTAACTGAAAGAACTGTTGAATATTGTAACTTCTAAGAATATTATATTTGTACTTTATTATTCTGGAGATGTTTCATCCCTCCGAGGTGATTCTATTATGTATTCGGAGATGTTTATTCCTTCGATGAATTGTGGTAACCAGGGTTATTAGACCCACCATGTGGGGGTCGGCCCTGAGTTTATTATTTAGGGGTTATTAGACTTCACTAGGAGAGGTCGGCCCCATTAGGGATTTTGGTCAGTCGAGAATCGGTATAAGTAGAGGAGGAGAGCTCCTCATTTGACACACTTTCTCAACTCAGAAAGTAGCGCACTTGTGTTTGAGAGGTCTTCATAAGAGGTAGAGAAGAAGGAGGTCAAGTCTTGGAGCACATCTTGTATTTTGGTTGATCATCTTATTGAGGAAAGCTTTGCTGGGTTTTCTACCCCATGAGGGTTTCCCAGGGTAATATCTTTGTCTATCTTGTGATTATGTTTATTTCAGTGATCTTGCTAGTCAAATTAGTATAATATTAACATGGTATCAGAGCTAGCCTGAATAGGACATCTTTCACAAGGTGAAATTATATTTCTCTCTCTCTCTCCCAAAATTAGGGTTTCTGCAAAAGTTAGTATTTTTGGATTCTGGTTGCATGGTTGAATAGCCATTCTAAAGATCTATCTTTTAAGCTTTGGATTGAGGTTTTTGGTTGGGTAGGACTCTAGGAAAGTCAAACCCTAGTTTTACCAAAAGTGCGATAAACCAAAATTTCTGTTGCAGATCCAGAAAAGTGAAAAGGTAAAGTTTCCTACTCTATCATTTATCTCTTGGACTCCCCCAAGAGAAGATGGCTCCAAGCAATAAGCTTGAAGACAAGCTTGAAGGTATAGAGAATTTCCATCCATGGAAATACAAAATTGGTTTCATTCTTGAAGAGAATGATCTTTCTCAATATATCAAGGATGAAGTTGCAGAAGTTGAAGGAGATTGTAATGTCCCTTATTTGGAATTTTATTAAAATGGCAATTTTCCACTTTTTTTCCCTTGTTCGACCTTTGACTAGTTTTGATCTCTAGGTCCCAAATTTGCCCCAAATGATCCCAAATCTTCTGAGAAGGTGTATGAATGATATTAGAACATAAATATGTGTTTCAGGGATGCCTTTGGACCTTTAAAATACTTCTGCAAATCCTCTTTCAAATTCTGATCAATGTAGGTAACTTTACTAGTGATTTTCCTTTGACTAGTATTGGTCTCTAGGTCTCAAATTTACTCCAAATGCCTTCAAATCTTCAAGGAAGGTGTATGAATGATATTATAACTTGAATATGATGTTTATGGATGACATATGGCCACCAAAAGACCTCTGCAAACTCTCTTAATATTCTGGACCAATTATGCAATTTTACTAGTAATTTGGGGTTCAAATCCCCCTGGGGTAAACAATGAAAATGGCTTCCCAAATGCCTCCAAACCCACTCAAATTTATTAAAAGAGGTATGTAATGTGTTAAGTATGTTATTAAAGTCTCATATGCACCATTAATGGATTATTACAACTGTTCTCACCCTCTCCCATTCAACTGCAAAAATCCCCAATTCGACCCTTGGGGAAATGGCACTATTTCACCTCCTAATGCAACTAAATTGAGTAAAAATGCTTCAAATGCTCAAGTACAGTACATGAAACTTGTATAAGACATCCATGTCATTATATTTATCACAAATATATCATATAATCATCCATTCATTCGAAATCATCATCAACACATTGGCTCACAACAAGGTAGTGGGGAAATGACATTGTTCTTCCATTAAAAATGAGATTTATACATTTCTACTTGGAATTTCGACCTGAAACTTTTTGGAGATGAAGAAAAGAGTATTTAATTCATATTACAAAAGAAATTGGGCATTAAAAGCTTCCCCAAAGAGTACAATAGCTCACCAAAAACGCCCTCCCTCAAGGATCAAGAATATGCCATCAAAAATGGAAATGGTTGAAGGAGTGAGCTGCAATAGAAGAAACCATGAGATGCCCTGTAGCTTACACCTGCAAATAAAGACTCCATTAAAGCTCCAAATGAAATGTCTGAATGGCCTTTCCAATTACCAACTTGGATGGGAATCTTTCACCCTCGAAATTGGCTAAGGCAAGAAACTAGTCATCCACTAGCTCTCCCTCTTCACAAATGCAATTGCAAATTCTACAAATGATCAAAAGCTGGTTTCATTCTTTGTTATTGACATTTATAAACTTCTAATGTCCTCCATGGGTCGAATTCCTTCCAAGAGACTCATGCCAACTCAAGTTGGGAAGAGATTCCAAAGAACGCCACTTGTACAACAATTCCTAGTCTCCCACTTCCACCAAATCACATGTGGAAGCATCTTAGCTGCCCTAACACCCTTGAGCGCCCTCTTGGAGTCTATTTTTAGCCCTGACATGTCATATATGTCATATGTCAGCCTTCAGGTCTGATTTTTGTCATAGGTGTCATAGCATCTTCATCATTGTTGTCATAGAGCTAGGGAATCTAGCCCAAGTGTCTCACTAGCTCCAAATTGCCTCTTCCTCTTCCATGGGAGTTACTCTTCCTCTATATTTCGACCTTGGATGAGTAATGCAATGAATAATACCTTTTGGACTCCCCCAAGTATGTTACCATTCACCTTGAATTCGAATTGGTGAGAGAATGATGCCAAGTGTAGTGGGGAAATCTAGCCATATGTGGGTCCCACTTCCTCCATGTGTCTTCATGATGAAATGCCACTTTGATTTTCACTTGTATATATTTATTTATCTCCTTTATTAAATATTTATGCCATTCTAATGTTCAAACATCATTTATTATCCCCATTATTCCAAATCCCAAAGCTTCCACCCCAAACCTAGGAAACTAGTAATTTTCCTCCTTGGCAATTATTTGACCTTTAGCATCAATTTGACAAACTCTAATGAATAGGGCCAATGTGATTAGGCCATTTTGACCCAATACCAAATTTGGGATATGACAGAGATGAAGCCAAAGAGAAGCATAGAAAGGATTTGGTTAGGGAAAAGAGAATCATTGTTGATTCTATTAAATACCACTTGATTCCCCAAGTGGCATCCAAGAAGACTCCAAAGGAAATGTATGATGCCCTAGGAAGAATGTATGAAGGAAAGAACATCAATAGGAAGATGAATCTAAGAACTCAGTTGAAGAGTACCAAGATGCACAAAGGAGAATCCATTCAAGACTACTTCTCAAGGGTCTCCCAAATCAAGGAGCAACTAGATGCCATTGGTGATACTCTTGATGAAGATGAACTTGTGATGACTGCTCTAAATGGTCTCACTAGACCCTGGGAGTCATTCATACAAACCATGTGTTCCAGAAAAGAAAGTATGAAGTTTGATGTAGTATGGGAGGATTGTGTTCAAGAAGAAGCTAGGGTAGCCAACAGAGAAGCCCTTCTCAAGGAGGATGACCAAGCCTTGGCTACACACACTAAGAGAAGGAATAATCAATCTTACTTAAAGAAGGACAAGCACAAGGAGTCTCAATCTCCACAAATATTTCAGAAGAAAGGAAAAGGAAAGTTCTCTTCCTTCCAATGTTTCAACTGTCATAAAGAAGGACACATTGCTAGGCTTTGTCCTTCAATAAAGAAGAAAAATATTCACTATAAAAGACATCAAGCACATCTTGCAGAAGATGATAGTGAAGAAGAAGAAGAAGAGGAAGTAAGGCCTCATAGGAAAAGATCCAAAAGAAATGAATAAGAAGAAGAAAGGCCTCTCCCTAGGAAAAGATTTAGAAGGAATGAAGAAGAAGATGCAGAAGAGTATGTTCTATTTTCTGCACTCTTTGGATCTGTGTCTCCTAGAGAAGATACATGGCTCATTGATAGTGGTGCTTCAAACCACATGACAGGTCAAAAGAAAACTCTCTCAAGACTTGAAGAAAAATCTTCGCCACAAAAGGTATCTCTAGGAGATGATTATCAATATCCCATCAAGGGAATTGGTGAAGCAAGCTATAAGCTTGATTCTGGAACACCCTTGAAGATGAAAGAAATTTTATATGTTCCAGGTTTGAAGAAGAACCTACTTTCTATCTCAGCACTAGATAAGAAAGGATTTAGAATTGCATTTATTGATGGTCAAGTACTTATGGGGCCCAAAGGAAAATCAATTGAGGATGCAATTGTCATTGGTGAAGAAGAAGGAGGTCTTTACAAACTCAAGGGTCACCTAGAAGTTTCCCTTGTCCATAAGACCACTAGCCCCAGTGAACTATGGCATAGAAGGCTTGGTCAGATTAACTACAAGGCCCTACCCTATGTGAGCAAGGTGGTCATAGGATTACCAGACTTAAAAATTGACCATAATGGCTCATGCAAAGGATGTGAAAAAGGGAAGAATGTCAAGAACCCTTTTCCAAAGAGTGAAACAAAGATTAAGAACATTTTGGAGTTAATACACTCAGATGTATGTGGACCAATGCCCACCACATCCCTAAGTGGGTTTGAATACTATCTCTCTTTCATTGATGACTATTCAAGGAAGACTTGGATATACTTTCTAAAAGGTAAGAATGAATTCTTTGGAAAATTCAAAGAGTTCAAGGCCCTAGTAGAAAATCTCTCAGAAAAGAAAATTAAGATTCTTAGAACAAATAATGGAGGAGAATATACGTCAAAGGAATTTGAAGATTTTTGTAAGGAAGCTGGAATCAAGAAGGAACTAACCACTCCCTACAATCCCCAACAAAATGGGGTTGATGAAAGAAAGAATAGAACTATCATGGAAGCTGTAAAGACTATGATACATGACCAAGATGTACCCATGTATCTATGGGCTGAAGCATCTAGGACAACAGTCTATGTACAAAATAGACTTTCCCATAGTGCTCTTGAATTCAAGACTCCAGAAGAAGTGTTCACAGGAAAGAAGCTTGAGGTAAGTCATCTCAAAATATTTGGATGTCCTGTGTACATTCACATTCCAAAAGAAAAGAGAACCAAGTTGGATCCCTCTGGTAAGAAGAGAATATTTGTTGGATACTGTGAATCATCCAAAGCTTTCAGAATTTACATACCTGGTTTTCATCATATGGAAATAAGTAGAGATGTAACATTTGATGAAGAAGCATCTCTCAAGAAATCTAGGAAGTGCCAACTTGAAGAAATCTATGAAGAAGATACACCTCCTAGAATCACAGAAGCTGTGCCCATCCCTGAAGATGATACACCAGAGGATCATGACATGTTGGAACCACAAGAACCCCCAATTACAAACTTATCTAAGAAAAGAAGGCCAGCATGGGCTAGAGACATTATTCAAGGAGCTAAAAAATATGGAGCTCCTGAAGGCTCCACTAGAGAAAGAAAGAAACCAAATCTAGTATCCAACTATGTGGCCTTGATGTGTGATCTTGTGAATCAACAACCTACTAGATATGAAGAGGCAGCTCAGAAGAAAGAGTGGGTAGAAGCAATGACAGAAGAATATCAGTCAATAATGAAAAATGATGTTTGGGATATAGTTCCCAAACCAAAAGATAAAAGTGTGGTTTCTTCCAAATGGATATTCAAAATAAAACATGTTGCAGATGGTAGCATTGAAAAATATAAGGAAAGATTTGTAGCTAGAGGATTCTCTCAAAAAGAGGGAATTGACTATGAAGAAACATTTGCACCAGTTGCTACGTACACTTCAATTAGAACTATCATGGAATTTGCATCTATGATGAAGTGGAAATTACACCAAATGGATGTTCAGACAGCCTTCTTGAATGGTGTAATTGAAGAAGAAGTGTACATAGAACAACCTCAAGGATTTGAGGTTAAATATGGAAGAACACATGTATGCAAGCTGAAAAAGGCTTTGTATGGATTAAGCAAGCTCCCAGAGCTTGGTACGGAAGGATTGATAGTTTATTAACAAGCATGGGCTTTACCAAGAGTAAAGCTGACCCAAATCTTTACCTCAAGATCATGGATGATGAACCTGTTATATTATTGTTGTATGTATATGATCTATTTCTAACAGGAAATGAGAATCAAATTGTCGAATGTAAGAAGAAGCTTTCTTCAGAATTCGAGATGAAAGATCTCGGATTAATGCATTACTTCTTGGGTCTAGAAGTATGGAAAGAACCAAAAGGAATCTTTTTAAATCAAGGTAAGTATGTTGTAGGGATTCTGAAAAGATTTGATATGTTGGAGTGTAAATCCATGGCCACTCCCATGGACTCCAACTTGATGTTATTAGTTAATGACTCATCAGAATTAGTGGATGTAACTCTATATAGACAAATCATTGGGTCATTGATGTATTTAACAAATACCAGACCAGATATATGCTTTGCTGTAAATACCTTGAGTCAGTATCTAGTAGAACCTAGAAAGGTTCACTTAATAGCTGCAAAGCATGTAATGAGGTATCTAAAGGGTACATTAGATTTTGGTCTACACTATCTTGGAAATCATGAACTCAGATTACATGGTTACTTAGATTCTGATTGGGCAGGAAGTGTTTCAGACAGAAAGAGTACATCAGGTGGATGTTATGGTCTTGGATCTACAATGATCTCATGGTTCAGGAAGAAACAATCTAGTGTGGCTCTCAGTACTGCCAAAGCAGAATATATAGCTTCCTACTCCGCTAGTTGTGAAGCAGTATGGCTTCGGAAATTATTATCTGGAGTGTTTGAATTAGAAATGGATCCTACTGTGATCATGTGTGACAATCAAAGTTGTATTAAGATGACAGAAAATCCAGTTTTCCACGATAAGTCAAAACACATAGAGATCCGATATTTCTACATTCGAGATATGGTGCGGAGAGGAGCTATTAAGCTCGAGTATGTGAGCACTAAGGAACAGATTGCTGATATATTGACCAAACCTCTGTCTTGAGTAAAATTTGAATATTTCCGAGACAAGCTTGGTGTAGTTCAAAAGGATCCTCCTCGAAAGGGGGAGTGATATAGTCAATGATGATGAGATTTCCCTCATCGACAGCCAGGTCAATGATGAGGATACCTGTTTACTACACCTAGATATTTATGTATGCTTAGATTACTTATATTTAGGACACTTATACTTAGAATACTTACACTACTTGTTTTTATTGATGTATTGATGAGGATACATGTTTTGATGATATATGTACTTGTATTGATGAGGATACTTGTTTTGATGATATATCTATTGATGAGGATACATGCTTTGATGATATATGTATTGATGAGAATACATGCTTTAATGATGATGATATATGTTCTTATATTGTTGTATTGACGAGGATACATATGAGTACATGTATTGATGAGGATACTTGTTTTTATATTGATGTATTGATGAGGATACATGTGTATACATGTATTGATGAGGATACTTGTTTTTATTGATGTATTGATGAGGATACACATGTACACATGTATTGATGAGGATACCTATATGTACTTGTACTATTGATGTACTAACGATATCTGTATTGATGAGGATACATATGGGGATTGGATCATCCCTGGACTACAGTCCTAAAGTGAGCCATAGACATATGTCTCCGAGAATGAAGTCTTAGTGGACAAGTGGGGATTGTATCATCCCCGGACTTCAGTCCCTTGAATTGATCCGTAGACATATGGTCTTCGAGAATGAAGTCCTTGATGGACATGAGGGGATTAAGTCATCCTTGGACATAGTCCTAAATGTACGGTGGGGATTAAATCATCCTTGGGCATAGTCCTAAATGTATGGTGGGGATTAAGTCATCCTTGGACATAGTCCTAAATGTATGGTAGGGATTAAGTCATCCTTGGACATAGTCATAAATGTACGATGGGGATTAAGTCATCCTTGGACATAGTCCTAAATGTACGGTGGCGATTAAGTCATCCTTGGACATAGTCCTAAATGTACGGTGGGGATTAAGTCATCCTTGGACCTAGTCCTAAATGTACGGTGTGGATTAAGTCATCCTTGGACATAGTCCTAAATGTACAGTGGGGATTAAATCATCCTTGGACATAGTCCTAAATGTATGGTGGGGATTAAGTCATCCTTGGACATAGTCCTAAATGTACGGTGGGGATCAAGTCATCCCTGGACATAGTCCTAAATGTATGGTGAAGATTAAATCATCCTTGGACATAGTCCTAAATGTATGGTGGGGATTAAATCATCCTTGGACATAGTCCTAAATTAATGGTGTGGATTAAATCATCCTTGGACATAGTCCTGAATGAATGGTTTGGATTGTATCATTCATGGGCCTATGTCCTAAAGAGATCAGGATTTATCATCCTGTAAGATGATCGTGTGATGATGATGCTAATGATTGTGTGATGACGATGCTGATGATCATGTGATGACGATGCTGATGATCGTGTGATGCTGATACTGATGATCGTGTGATGACAATGCTGATGATCATGTGATGGCGATGCTGATGATCGTACGATGACGATGTTGATGATCACACGATGACGATGTTGATGATCGCGTGATGATGATGTTGATGATCGTGTGATGACGATGTTGATGATCATGTGATGACGATGCTGATGATCGTGTGATGACGATGTTGATGATCATGAGATGACGATGACGATGACGATGATGTTGATATTCCAGTAACTGGTTGAGTTACTGATGATGATGTATTGAAGAAAGATTATGATGATTTACAGATGTATCATGTATGATGTATTCGATGACTCCTTGCTCCTACAGATGTTGTTATAATATCCTTCTCGTTAAGGGGGAGTGTTGAATATTGTAACTTCTAAGAATATTATATTTGTACTTTATTATTCTGGAGATGTTTCATCCCTCCGAGGTGATTATATTATGTATCCGGAGATGTTTATTCCTCCGATGAATTGTGGTAACCAGGGTTATTAGACCCACCATGTGGGGGTCGGCCCTGAGTTTATTATTTAGAGGTTATTAGACTTCACTAGGAGAGGTCGGCCCCATTAGGGATTTTGGTCAGTCGAGAATCAGTATAAGTAGAGGAGGAGAGCTCCTCATTTGACACACTTGCTCAACTCAGAAAGTAGCGCACTTGTGTTTGAGAGGTCTACATAGGAGGTAGAGAAGAAGGAGGTCAAGTCTTGGAGCACATCTTGTATTTTGGTTGATCATCTTATTGAGGAAAGCTTTGCTGGGTTTTCTACCCCATTAGGGTTTCCCATGGTAATATATTTGTCTATCTTGTGATTATGTTTCTTTCAGTGATCTTGCTAGTCAAATTAGAATAATCTTAACAAGAACAACATGTACAACATATCAAGCATAAGAGACAAGAGACAAGAGACACAAAACATTTCACCAAAGAAAACCAAGAAGGTGAAAAACCCCGCAAATTCCTCAGAGATAGAATAAGCATCAATACAAGGATTACCATGATCTAACCCAAGAGATAGATATCTTCAGCAACATGCTCCTCCTCCACTTGTGCGCACCCTCCTCTTCTCTCACTAATGCGAAGTGAGTGAAGAATAGAATGTGTGAAATGAGAGAGACACACTCTCTATTTATACACTAACTTTCACTTGACCTTTACTCAACTAGGTCGGCCTCAACTTAACCACTTAACATAATGCTGACTGGGCCGACCCCTACTAGGGTGGTCTAATAACCCTTTGACCTACATGAATCATACGAGGTTGACCCCATCAAGGTTGTCTAATAACCCATCAAGTATAAGTTACGACACTTACAATATAACTTGCGACACATGCAAGTACAACTGACGACACTTCCAATCGAAGGAATAATACATATCCGTTGGGGATACAATAAAGTACAAATACAATATACAAGTGAATATCTTCCGAAGTTACAAATACATCAACAAAAAGTACAAAGACAAAACCCCAAACAAGTTCTCCTTCTCCTTGCATCTCTCTCTCTCTCTCTCTCTCTCTCTCTCTCTCCTATATGCGAATTACACAAGTGAGTGTGTGTATGAATGAATCAATAAATGAGAGAGCCTAGCTCTCTATTTATACATTCACTTCTACTTTAATTTTACAACTTGACATGTCGACCTCAACTAAATTTTACCACTCAACTAATGATGACTGGGACAACTCCTTACGGGACTTAAAAACCCCATTACATTTGACTCTAGGGGTATCTATTGCCCTGACTTACAAGGGAGGATTTACCTCAATGACTTTACATAACCAAATACAATAATAACATCCTGACAGAGGAATAAAACATCTCCAAATAAATTACAATAATAAAATACAATAGAATATTCTTCGAAGTTACAATATTTGAACATATCCTATTCCTCTTTTATTCCGACATAGAGAGAAACTGCACCTAGTAGATGCCAAGTGTTATGGTCCAAGAACTTGTCCATGGTCATCAAGCCCTAGAAGCTTCTCTTAGGACCTATGGGATACGTTTCATCCTTTGACCACTTCCATATCCTAAGAACGAATTTTGGTGTTCAAAACCTCCAAATAGTGTCTATATCCTCACCAATAAGATAAATATTCACAACCACATCTAGGCCCTCAACACCAACACTTTGTGTTCATAACCTCCTAATCATATTTGAATATGCTCATATGGAGGCAACATATCCCTCGATCCTAGATGTGTTGTGATTTGACACAACATTCTTGGTCCTAAATGCATAAAAGCATTGTTTAGGGAATAAGGCATATGTTTCCTCCATTGAACATGTTCATGGTCCCAAGACCAATACCTAATGTCCACAACCTACTTATTGCATCTAGGTCAACCATCAAAGGCAAAGGATACCCTTCAGAGGACAATTTTTATTTTTAAGGCATTATCCTTGGCTCATGATGCTTATAATCGATTCTTACAACCTAAGGCTCAAATTTTCTACCTTAATCATGTCCAAAGAACTCACATCAAAACTTAGTGCTTAAAAAATCCTAATGGCTCAAATTCCCCCCCTTGAAAATAATTATAACCTAGGGAGTTAATGTGGTTGCAAGGATTTTACCTACCATAAAAACTAATTAATGCCATATATGTTGTCATAAGTATGTGTGCACCTTCATAATGTGTTTATCATGTTTATAATGCATACAAATTCTTCTTGTTATAAAGAAAAAGGGAAACCAACCTTATTTTATGCAAACCAAAACTTACTTGTCTCTTATAGAATCATCTCTTAGAAACACTATGGCTCCAATAAAAAAATTATAATGTTTTTACAATTTTCTCTTCATGTTTTGTTGAGTTCTTATTGCATTTGGTCTTTCTAAATATGGGAAATTGAACAATCAAGGAAAAAAAGTTTCACTATGTCAATTTGTACATAAAAAACATGCACATATACAAATATCTACACATACATACACACATAAGACCATGCACATACACAATAAATAAACCCTAGCTTACAGAAGGCCATGCCAATTTTGTGCAAGGGTGTCATTTCGGATTCGAAGGCTCCCAGTCAAGCGTGGCCATCGTGAACACATCCACAATGGCCATATGCATGTGTGGGAGCTAAAAGAATCCAAGTCTGCTCGTCGGTTTGGGTTCCATGCCCCCGGAGCAAATCCTTAGAGTGTCCCTGAATGGCCATGGGGTTCCTGGAGAAAATTCCCATAGTACCAAAACCGTGCCTCTGGTCGCGAATCCATCGATTCCGATGGATTCAGGATGCTAGGTTTCAACTAGGCCCCCCTCCCCCACCGTGCCTCAGATGCTCGGAAACAGTGCTATTGTGCCATCTCCGGAACTAGGGTTTTGCTAAATGAAGGCCATGCCAATTTTGTTGAAGGGGGTCGTTTCTGATCCGAAGTCTCTCGAGTGTACATGGCCATCATGAACACCTCCACACTAGCCATATGCACGTGTCGGAGATGAACGAATCCAATTCCTCTCTCTGGTTTGGGTTCCCCCCCCCAGAGCAAATCCTCAAAGTGTCCCTAAATGGCCACAGTGTGCCTGGAAAAAATGCCCATATGTTGGCACGAGATTAGTCTGCATGAAGTGCGGAAGCCGATAGCTGCGAAGAAGGACCATTTGCGGAAGGAAGGGTCATTCAAAAAGAATGAGGAAGCGCAAGATTAGTTATGTCGTTAGAAAGGGTCATTTGGACCATTTTGTAACTGCCATAGTTGGCTATAAATAAGAGTATGAATGTAAGCCTAAGGGAATCCTAGAATGAATATGCATGATCATTGTGACTTTGCGATTTAATTGTGTTTTGCTCTTTTGTGGTAGTTTTGTATGTATATGCAATAAGATGTTCTGAACTGCATCTGCGAAGGTTATACTGTAGGTTTTGATGAGTTAATGCATGAAGATGTTCGGATCTGTTCTTTTGTCTCTGTCTATGTTGGATAGTGAATGTTGCGTTATGATCTTTGTTTAATTGATGTGATCTTCGGTGTTTCCCTGTTAATGCGAATGTAAATTATGTATTAAATATGCGAATGGTAATTACATGGTTCATGTGCGAATGATGAAAATCATATTTATTCTGATATCCATGAGATATTTTTCTGTGAACTCTTGGTATTGTTGCATGAGTGGTTAGCGTAGCTGACGTTTTGCAAGAACCATTTCCAAAAGAGTGAGCCTGACCATTGGACCCCAGAACTGATTCAATAGCTAAAATGGGTCAACAATAAGGTATCAAGGGCTGTTGACTTCTGGGTAGATAGTATCCTAGAGGGATACATTACTGATTTTGTCGTAGACACGATGAAATCATACAACAATGCAGAAAGGAAATTTTTCAAAGGACCCAGAGGGAGATTCTCACTATTGCTGAAGCTGTGGATTAAGATGCTCATTTGCAAAAAGGGAATACTGACAATGAATTCCGATGAGTAGAAGATCAGTGTGCAGAAGTTTTGGGTACCACATGAATGCATTTCTTGTAGAAATATGCGGGGTAGATGGACATGAGCGATGACAAATTTTTAAAGGAAGCTGATGGATAATCAAGCTATTATCAACTTCAAGAAAAGAATTATGTCATTCGAGAACCAGGAGATAAGGTTTGTCGCACCTCTTGATCCCGTGGAAGGGAAAAGGTATGTAGAGCCATTGAGGGATGAGTTCACCAAGGGATGGGATAATCTATACAACATTTTTGAATATTATATCAACCCCAATGCGGATGGAGAATTAGGGTGGTGTAGTAGCAGTTCAGTGTCATCAGATTTAGACCGAGCACTTGAAAATTGGCAGAACCGACTGCATGAAGTGTCATTTAGGAGGTGTGCAAGGATCACTCAGTCACTATGAAGGGTAGCCACAGAAGAGTGCGAGCAACCAACATATGAGGTATTTCCCAATTTGGCTACATTTCTCACTAAATTTGAAGAGAAAGTGGCAGAACCAAAATGGCTCTTGGACTTGGAAGAATCCCTGAAGGCTACACCATCGTGATGGTGGGAATCACACAAGTCCACCATAAATACCTGGCCACTATGTTGACACCTAATGATGGTTGGGTTCGGCGATGTGGAAGGAAGTTCGATGGCAGAGGCGATCCGAAGGCACATTTGGCTGAATGAGAAAGCAAATGGGGACTATGTACGAAACAAGAATGGGTCCATGCGTTTATTCACACACTGGATGAAGTACCGCGAAGTTGGTATATTGCAGCAGAACTACGACACGGAACACTTTCTTGGGAACAAATAACAGTTGGATTTAGCCAAACGTTTAGTTTCTCCAACGAAAACCCCTTCATCCATAGTCCATTACAGGAAATTCGGAAGAAGGTATTTGAAGCAGTCCCAACAGAGAAACCACTGGGGATTCAGTGGACTGCGACATCGGATTAAAGGAGGCTTTAGATATGAACACCAAATTTTTGGTGGCATACGGTGATTCTGAGATCAGAGTACGTCAGGTACACAATTCAATCCATTGTGTCTCTGAACACCTACGAGATTACCAAAAAGAGGTATGGAATCTAATCTTGAAATTTGAAGCTTTTTATATAAATGCAGTCCCTAGGTTCTAAAATCAAGAGGCTGATTTATTAGCCAATGTAGCTTATAAGCTAATTCCATCAGAATATTTCTCCCCTAATTCTTTTTCAATTGAACTAATATTTAGGCCATTGATTTCGGATAACATCACTAACTGGCATGTTTTTGATGATGATACCCAGATTCTAAACTTTCTAACAGGAGAAGATACTTTTAAAGATATTTCTATTGTCCCAAAACTCTTGGTATTATGACTTAAGAGTTTTTCTCGAAACTGGAAGTGCCCCGGGTTTTCTTGGAACCAAAGAAAAGGAGAGCACTCAGATTAAAATCAGCTCCTTATAGCTGATAAATAATATCCTTTTTAGGAAAAATTATATGGTGCACTCCTTTCGTCGTCTCCAGAAAGGTGAAACTGAATCGGTTTTAAGAGAGTTACACTTTGGCCCTATTGGTGGTCACTTTGGAGGTGAAACTACCGTGCATAAAATACTCAAGGATGGTTATTTTTGGCCTACTCTATTTAGAGATGCCCATACTTATGCTATAAAATGTCAAGATTGCCAAATAGTTGCTGGCAGGGTCAAGAAAACCGCTTTTCCATTACAACCAGTTTTAGTTGAAAGACCCTTTCAGCAGTGGGGCCTGGATATAGTGGGGCCAATAAATCCTCCTTCATCTATGCTGTATAAGTGCATTATTACTGCCACTAATTACTTTACCCGATGGGCCGAGGTAGAACCCCTACGTGTGGTTAATACTAATCAAGTCATTAAATTTTTGGAATCTTCCATTTTTACCATATTTTGTGTACCCGAGTATTTTGTTTTTGATAATGCCTCCTATTTTTCCTCTATTGAATTGACAGAATTTGCCTTAGATAAGGGCATCGGGATTAAATATTCTGCAAGCTACTATCCCCGAGGAAATGGTTTGGACGAATCCACTAACAGGAATTTATTAAAAATTCTAAAAAGAAACATCACCACATACCATAGAAAATGGCATACTGCCTTATACAATGCACTTTGGGTAGACATAATAACTCCCAAATATGCGGTTGGCAACTCTCCTTTCTTTCTAGTGTATGGCGCAAAAGCCATTCTTCCTCCAAATATTTTTTTACCCTCTGCAATTAACACAATTTTCTCAAGAAGTGGATTGTCCGGTCATGGAAAAAATGATTAATACATTATTTAATCTAGAAGAAGATAGGGAGAAGGCCAAGCAACATTTTTCAAAACACTAGCAAATTGTGAAATCATGGTTCGATCAAGATTTGACCTCTAACAGGGAATTGCAAGTAGGTGATCTAGTTCTGAAATGGGATAAAGAACATGAGGGTAGAGGAGAACATACCAAATTTCAATGTCTCTGGCTAGGTCCTTTAATTATTGTAGAAAAGTTAGGCCCAAGCAACAACCGTATCAATTGAACCTAAGGTTCCAGGAGTGCGACAAGTACAACAGTGAACGACTCCAGCGAAGGCCTGGTATCATAATATATATATATATATATATATAAAGAAATGATGAAAAAAACTGGAAAGCATGGCCATCCGGGTTGCTCGTCGATGCTTCGCACATTTGGCACGCGGGAGTCAAATCCGAGCATGACTACTGTGGATTAGCATCACTAACAGACGGCGGAGAATTATGATGACAGAATCAGATGGCTGTGGGAAGATTTCGCTAATGATGATCAAGTGTCAAGGAGCACGAATAGCTTTAGAATTTTAGCACAACAAAGCATGAGAACAGTACCAGAGGTGTCCAGCTGAGGTGGTTCGAGGGTGAGCCACACGTTTGTGTTGGGGGCCTGTTTTCACGAGATTAGTCCACATGAAGTGCGGAAGCCGACAACTGTGAAGAGAACCATATGCGGAAGAAAGGGTCAATCACGGAGAACAAGGAAGCACAAGTTAGCTAGTTTGTTAAAAATGGGTCATGTGGACCATTTTTTAACCATTTAGTTTCATATATATAGGAGCATGATTGTAAGCCTAAGAGCATCATAGTTGAATCAGAGAATGAGCTATTTTGAACTATGTTGTATCCGCAATAAGATGTTTTGACTATTTTTGCGAAGGTTATACCGCAGGTTTTGATGAATGCATAAAGATGTTCGATTATGGTTATGTCTTTTGTCTATGTTTCTGTTAAATGATGAATACAAGTGTTTGCGATATGTTTAAGACTCCATGGTTTGGTAATTATTGTTGATGCGAATGATCAGTTTAACCATGTTGATGCAAATGTCGATTCCGTATTATTTCTGTGAATGATGAATATGCGAATGACAAATGTATGAATGTATGCGAATCTACATCTCTGGTTTCTAGTGCGATAGAGTTGAAGTGATTGCATGTCCTTCCCCCAATGCGGAAACTTGGTTCCTGCAGCCCCCTTAATCATATCGGGTGATACTTCACTCGCTTCGTGGGTGTTGCTCGAAAGGGTAAAACCTTTCCAGGTCGATGCTTAAGGGTGTTTGGCCGAGTTTGTTGATGACAGTGCAAAGTGAATCCCTGTCGATAGCCGTTGTGTCAACAAGCTCTTATCCAAGGATTAAAGGAGGATTTAGATCTGAACGCCAAAGTTTTGGTGGCATACGGAGATTCTGAAATTAGAGTACGTCAGGTACGCAATTCAATTCATTGTGTCTCTGAACACCTACAAGATTACCAAAAAGAGGTATGGAATCTAATCTTGAAATTTGAAGCTTTTGATATAAATGCAGTCCCTAGGTTCTAAAATCAGGAGGCTGATTTATTAGCCAATGTAGCTTCTAAGCTAATTCCATCAGAAGATTTCTCTCCTAATTATTTTTCAATTGAACTAATATTTAGGCCATTGATTCCGGATAACATCACTAACTGGTGTGTTTTTGATGATGATACCCAGTTTCTAAACTTTCTAACAGGAGAAGATACTTTTAAAGATGTTTCTATTGTCCCAAAAATCTTGGTATTCTGACTTAAGAGTTTTTCTCGAAACTGGAAGTGCCCTGGGTTTTCTTGGAACCGAAGAAAAGGAGAGCACTCAAATTAAAATCATCTCCTTATAGCTGACAAATAATATCCTTTTTAGGAAAAATTAGATGGTGCACTCCTTCGTTGTCTCAAGAAAGATGAAACTGAATCGGTTTTAAGAGCGTTACACTTTGGCCCTGTTGGTGGTCACTTTGGAGGAGAAACTACCGTGCATAAAATACTCAAGGATGGTTATTTCTAGCCTACTCTATTTAGAGATGCCCATACATATGCTATAAAATGTCAAGATTGCCAAACAGTCGTTGGCAGGGTTAAGAAGCCCGCTTTTCCATTACAACCAGTTTCAGTTGAAAGACCCTTTCAGCAGTGGGGCCTGGATATAGTGGAGCCAGTAAATCCTTCTTCATCTATGCAATATAAGTGCATTATTACCGCCACTGATTACTTTACCCGATGGGATGAGGTAGAACCCCTACGTGTGGTTAATACTAATCACATCATTAAATTTTTGGAATCTTCCATTGTTACCATATTTGGTGTACTCGAGTCTTTGGTTTTTTATAACGCCTCCTATTTTTCCTCTGTTGAATTGACAGAAGTTGCCTTAGAGAAGGGCATCAGGATTAAATATTCTGCAAGCTCCTATTTTCGAGGCAATGGTTTGGACGAATCCACTGACAAGAATTTATTAAAAATTCTAAAAAGAAACATCACCACATACCATAGAAAATGGCATACTACCTTATACAATGCACTTTGGGTAGATAGAATAACTCCCAAATCTGTGGTCGGTAACTCTCCTTTCTTTCTAGTGTATGGCGCAAAAGCCATTCTTCCTCCAAATATTTTTTTACCCTCTGCAATTAGCACAATTTTCTCAAGAAGTGGATTGTCCGGTCATGGAAAAAAGGATTAATACATTATTTAATCTAGAAGAAGATAGGGAGAAGGCCAAGCAACATTTTTCAAAACACTAACAGATTGTGAAATCATGGTTCGATCAAGATTTGACCTCTAATAGGGAACTGCAAGTAGGTGATCTAGTTCTGAAATGGGATAAAGAACATGAGGATAGAGGAGAACATACCAAATTTCAACGTCTTTGGCTAGGTCCTTTAATTATTGCAGGAAAGTTAGGACCAAGCACCTTCAAGATCGAAACATTTGAAGGCCAGTCTAAAACCTTTCCGGTAAATGGATTGGACTTAAATAAATATTTCCACTAATTTTCATAAGATCTCACGATTTGTACATATTTATGTCTATATCTTATTGTATAGTTTTTTTTTGTCATTTAAATTTGCATCTCATATCTTTTAAATAGGCTAAGCATCAACCAATCTTAGTATACATTCTGTTATTTTTCACACTCACTCTATCTGTAAATAAATTTACAAGTTCGTAAAACGACGAAAAATCCTATAATTCTGTAATCTCGCTAATCGAGATTAATTTTGGAAAAGCTAAATTCTAATCCTAAAATGGAATCGCTAATACTCATAGATTTACCTTTTCAAATATACATATTAGTATTCTTCTTTCAGAGAAGGATTATGTAAATAAATAATGTTTTTTTCGACAAAGTCTAGATTTGTTCTTTTTTCTAGTATGGTTGTGATTAAATGCAGCTCTTAGCCTTATCCAACCGAATCAAATTTCCTTAAATCTTAAACTGATCAGCAATCGCACCGAACTGTTCACCACTACAATTAGATTCAACCTTCATCTTTCAATTGGGATACGATGATTATAATAGAAGTTGGGTTATCTTCTCAAAGCCGAGCATTTCAAAATAGTTACAAATCTGTGTTTCCAGTCATCTCTAAGACAACTCTATAATATGACGAGTGTGATCGGCTTGTTCCATCCAAAAAGTCAATGTATATATAAAATTAAATCATTTAAAAGTTTGGTTGAAGGATAGGAGGTCTCGGTAATGAGATGGCCTAATCATGTTCATCATCCTTGTCGGTTTGACATCCCATATTTGGTCACCAAGCCAAGGAGATGGCTCCTAGTTAAAAAACTAAGAGAGAGGAGGTCTCCATAATGAGCCAGCCTGTTCGGTCCATACAAGTTTTGTGAGTGATGCTGCCAAATTTTGTCATCAAACTAGGGCAGTAGTCTTTGGCTAAATATTTCACAAGCAATTTTTTTTAAAAACAATTGCTTAGGTGTTGAATGGGAAGCAGGAGGTCTCAGTAACGAGCCAGACCATTTAGGATCATGGGCATCATCTGTCTGACATTGCCAACATCCAGTCACCAAACTGGGGTAATGGCTCTCGGTCCTCGGATTGAGAGATAGGGGATCTCAGTAATGAGTTGACTTGTTCACTTCAGATGGTTTTTGTGACTGACATTTCCATCACTTAGTCACCAAACGAAGGCAATGCTTCCCAATCCATCTTTGCAAACAACTAAATCTTCAAAAATTAATTAAAATATTATTTTAAAAAAAAGAAAAAGAAAAAGAAAATGCACATATGTGTAATGCTTATTTAATTTACATTTGAGTTTATGGATGGAACAGGGTTTTTAGATATCATCCAAACATTTAAATGTCTATATCCATTTACTGGTGACAAATGATTATCTCTATATGAATGCTTAGTTGTGATAAGATAGCCTTACTATGCTCATTTGAGAAATTGAGCACGGTATTCATAATTCCCAAGCACTAACAAGGAGTTGGATATTGGTCACAGTTGCAAATTTAAAGGTAAGAAAGATTGCTGATTTAGTTATGGAGAAATATGATATGATTCTTCTAGATAGATAGGTAGCTGCTTTTTTCACAATCCATCATGAAGGAAGTATAGAGATAACTGGTTCTCCATGACAAGTTACCATTTATTGGCAGCCAACAACCTTCTCATCTTTTCTTTGTTTCTTTTTGTTTAAATAAAAGATGATACCGAAAATAATGGATTGATTCAGAAATTTCTTGATAAGGGATATTATTTAGGAGTGCCTTCATAATCTTTGATTCTGAAGGTACTCCCAATGAACAAAGAATGTCACAATAGGATTCTGGATCCAGGATAAAGTTGCCACACGATCTGAATGCATTATAGATGAAATGATAATGATTATTCAGTTTTACAATTGCGAAATCTTATGCTCTTCATGGCTTAGTTTACCAAAACTTAATTTTGATCTCCCTTTTTAATTCATGTCAAGCCATATCGGTTATCCTTATATTTAATCTTTAGCAGTCTTATCTCAAATATCAAGTATTCCGATTAAGATGATTAGTGATATTATTGGCATGTTTTTTATATTACACAGGGGAATGTTGGCCTATATATTACTAAAAACCATATAAATACCTCTGACATACATATTACTATCAATTATGGTAATGTTACCATTTCAATCCTAGGCATATAATTATGAATTTCCTACATTCTCAAAAGTCTTGGACTTATGAAGATTATTTCATTGTCAAAAATGGTAGTTAGAATTTATTATGCCCCAACTGATTGTTTCAAAACTTTGGAAATAGTTAATCAAATCATTTGAAATGTTCCTAAAGTGTGAATTAAATTGGGTAAAGCATACCCTATCTTATTCCTAAGTCTATGCGAAGGTCTTAGCTCTATTGCATCAATCATCGAGGCTCATTTTGATATATTGTATTGAAGCTTTATAAAACGTTTTATATCAAAACTGAATGATCCTTTACACTTAGGATATGAAATCACCTAGGAAAATAAACTAGCATCATCTAAACCAGCATACCCTTGTAATCGTGCCATGATGTCTAGAGTCCTTAATTTATTCCAACATCTAATCCAAACTTTGATAATGGGGTTGTAATCATTTTGGCATTTTAATAGTTGTTCTAATTGATAACCTAAGTCATGATGAGTGCCAAGATACTTCAAACACCTGGATTAATCATGCTATCGATGGCTTTTCAATTTATACTCTTATGACTGTAATCATTGTTTGGAATGATTATTTCCCATCATCCTCATTAAGTTTCGAAGCAACAATCCCAGGGTTTGAATTTTTGAGGGTTTGCACTCTTCATTTGATATGAGCAAATCAAATGAGTTAAGACTGATTTCTCAGATGTTTGGTATAAACTGGATCAATATCCCATCCATATTCACCACTGCTCCTAAGCTCAATTCTATCCAAAACCCTACGGTTGAAGAAATGGCACCTCTCAGTCACTTTGAAGTTTCTGGTAACGGCCTCTTGTAGGCGTATCCTGAGGCTGCTGAGCAGTTCGAAAAGATAGGCTGGGGGTCGTTTTTCAGATGTTTCAGTGGGAACAATATTGAAGTCACCAGATAGCTTTCCTTGTCAGTTAAAGACAGTGTGGCCTAGATTGGTAACCTACATTTTCCAGTAACTGAAGACTTCATTGCCGAAGCCACTAAGATACCTGAGACCGGTGAGCGATGGTTTAAGGGAGGGGAAATTAGTAAGAATAAGTGGAAGGTCTTCCTTCATTCAGTTCCTAGCGACATTAGTACCAAACACGGTTTTCCTGCAAAATTTATCAAGCAACAATGGTGGCCATTACTACGGATAATAATCAGGTACATCACATGCGATGAACATTTCTCCCTTGTACATTTTTATCACCTTCGCTTGCTTATGGTTTTTAAGGGTTTTAAGATCAATTTACCCTTCTTCCTGCTCAGTAGTTTAAAGAAAATGGCTAATAATGTCCAGAGAACTATCGGTGACCAGGATAGAAGCTTGTTTCATCATGGGCTTTTTAAAATTCTGATCCAACATGATTTAGCATTGAAGGGTAAAACTTGGGAAGAATTTTTAGTAGAAAATGGTTTTGGGAAACGTGATTCTGGTTGCCTCCTCTGCCTAAAACTCGAGTCTAGAGAAGAAGGCCCTCCTTTCCTAACCCTAGTCTAGAAATTGACCCTACCTTAATACATGGCGAGTCTGATGTTGCGAACTCCATTCAGAGGGATGATAGAAAATGTGCAAATAAGGATGATAATAACTCACTTATTCCTGAAGTTCTTATTGATCCAACCCGGTCCAATATGCAGCGTGATATGTCTGCAGAGAAAGAAAAAGGTGTAGTAAAATCAGATGATATGAACCTGAGCATTGTATTGATTCCAAACATTAGCAAAGACCTTCGAAACCTACCATGAGCAAGTTGAACTCAGGAACCGGGAGGTTTATAAGGAGTATGGCTACCCTTTCCGTTCCTAAAAATGTCGAACAGGTTAAAGAGCCTCCTTTAGTTGAGGTTTCCAGTGAAGAAGAAGATCAACTTTCCACTCGTGAAAATCCACTTGAAGTTATTGACCGAGAATAGAGCATAGAGCTCATTAGCTCTGCTACATCCCCTAGAGATAAGTTGGTAGGAAATTCATCACTGTTTCAACAACCTAATAAAGAAGTTGAGCAAAATCCCTCACTATCTAACGATCAATTCTCTGACCAAGCTATTAGAACCATAAAATGATCTATCAAGCTACCTTTCGAAAGAAAAATCACTCAATTAAAAAAAGAACTTGATGAATCTCGGTTGAATAAAGATATGATGAAGGAAGAGATTCAAAAAGTTAAAAAATGAATTGTTATCACGGGTTGATCGATGGAAGGATTTGAAAATGAAGAAGGATAAGTATAAAGCTGTCAAGAATATATTGGTGTCTGCAAACAAAAGGTTATTGAAACAAGATGAACGCCATACGGCTAAGATTTTGAAATTGAAATCCAAATTGGAAGAAGCCAGAAGAGTTGCTCGAATTAAAGTAGCTGTTGAATCATGACTATTGAACCTTTTTGTATCAATTTTTCCAATTTTGATTATATATAGTAATATAAACTTCGTGCGTCTCAGGTATCATCTATTTCAGTCTAGTAATCTATTTTTAGCACACCTACAAAATCATAGATTTTGTAGGAGTGCTTATTAATTATTGTTTTGATTTCAATTATTCCATATTTTTTTAGACATGATTTATTAATTATTTTTATTTGTTATGTCATAGATGGAATCCTGAATATGAAATCGTTGTGGATTAATTAATTCGACGGTTATACTTCCTTACGGGAGCGAATGATCAACAGGTACTTGGTTCTGATACCTGCTTCTGTTCGGGGATAACTTCTTCTAGTTGGATGGCTTTCATAAGTATTAGTTGTGACAATCGTGGTTTTTTGTTGCGCATCTTGGCTATTTTTAGTGATCACTCAGTGTTATTTTTGGGTATCATTTTGAATATGCTCGTGTTTCTAAGATCAGTCCAGGTGTCTACTATATTCCCTCTCTCATGATGAAGACTGGTATGAGCATCAAAAGAGATCTCCTATAGCTAGAATTTGGCTTTATGATTGAGAAAGTTCGATGATTGATCATATTCAATAATATTACTCGCAATTAAAGAAAAGTGGCCATTCTTTGTTACAACATTTATTTCTGGATGAGGACAGTTAGAGATGTCATTATCATGAATTTTAAAACACTTTGTTTATGATGATCTATTACGGAAGTGTTAGTTGTAAACTAGTGGATGATTAGACCTATTCATTAGGTTTGTTAGTTATGCGATATGATTATAAAATTCAAGTCTAGCTAAGTCTTATAGGGGGGTGCGAGTAGATGATAGAAACTGGTATCACTAGAGTTCAAACTTATTTGCACTGAGAAGTTCTCATTGTCAAACCTTTATGGATCCTCTTGGAAACTGGTATCATGTTATATTTTGGTTTATGTGTGTGTGTGTGTGTGTGTGTGTGTGTGACTCCTTTATATTTTCTAAGTTTCTTTTATGCTAAATTATATGTTGTTATACTTTGGTTATAATGCATTGAATATTTAAAAGCATTCGAGCATACTCCATATTTGTTTTCTAATTATATGATATCTTTGATGTGTGTGTGTGTGTGTGTGTGTGTGTGTGTGTGTGTGTGGCTCCTTTATATTTTCTAAGTTTCTTTTATGCTAAATTATATGTTGTTATACTTTGGTTATAATGCATTGAATATTTAAAAGCATTCGAGCATACTCCATATTTGTTTTGTAATTATATGATATCTTTGATCTTATTATAATCAATATGGTTATTTAATTTAGATTTTGATATCATATTATAAAATGGCTCACTCATAAAAGGATCTGTTCATATATATGTCTTTTCGTAAGTGATCATTAATTAAAAGAATTTCATATTCTGAATGTGTAAATATTTGTTGTCATTGTATCAATTTACATTTCTCAATTTTAGTGATGATTTACATTATTATCTCTTGAATATGTGAATGTGAATCGTTTCATATAGAGGTTATACTGAGATCCATTAGATTACTCTCGGGTCATGTTACACCTTAAATATTGATATTTCTGTTTACAGGATAGCAAAAGTAGTAGTCATTGAAATGTTCCTGGCTAGGATAGATAGTAATAGTCTGTAGTTTAATTAGATAAATCTTAGTTATGATTAGAAACTCTTAATCAGTTATTTTCCTTCAGTTAGTTAGATTAACTTGGATAACTTGTTACCTGATAGGTAGTTGTTAGGAACAACCTTTTAAACTTAAACAGAAAGACTCTCTTATACAGAGTAGAAGGAGAAGGTAGCGAGACCATAACCCTCTGAGAGGTAACTACTACAAACATACTGTGGGATGCATTAAGTACCTTGTGTGGGATATATCTCCTTGTTGGCTTTAGGGAAGAAAATCCAGCCAATAGACCCTCCCCACCGTGACTTAAACTCCTGGAAATGGTGCTACTGTGCCATCTCCGGAACTAGGGTTTTGCTCAGTGAAGGCCATGCCAATTTTGCTCAAGGGGGTCATTTCTGATCCAAGGTCTCCCGGGCATGCATGGCCATCATGAACACATCCATAATGTCCATATGCATGTTTGGGAGCTGACGGAACCCCTTTTCGCTTGCCAATTCAGGTTTCGTGCCCCCGGAGCAAATCCTCAGAGCATCCCTAAATGGCCACGGGGTGCCTGAAAAAAATGTCCATAGCACCAAAACTGTGACTCTGATCATGAAGTTGTCGATTCTAATGGATTCAAGACACCAGGTTATAGATTTGGGAACCCCCCCATCGTGACTCAAATGCTCGAAAATGGTGTTATTGTGCCATCTCTAGAATTAGGGTTTTACTCAGTGAAGGCCATGCCAATTTTGTACAAGGGGTTCAATTCTAATCCGAAGGCTCCCAGGCATGCATGGCCATCGTGAAAACCTCCACACTGGCCATATGCACATGTGGGACCTAATGGAACCCCGTTCCGCTCGCTGGTCTGAGTTTCATTCCCCAGGAGAAAATCCTCAAAGCGTCCCTGAATGGCCACAAGGTTCTTGGCAAAAATTCCTATAGCACCAAAACCGTGATGACGATCGTGGAGCCATCGATTCCAATGGATTTGGAATGTCTATTTCTAGCTGTGGAACCCCCAACCATGATTCAAATTCCTGGAAATGGTGCTATTGTGCCATCTCCGTAACTAGGGTTTTTCTCAGGGAACGCCATGCCAATTTTGCACAAGGGGTTCAATTCTAATCTGAAGGCTCCCGAGTGTGCGTGGCCATTGTGAACACCTCCAAAATGTACATATGCATGTGTGGGAGTTGAAGGAACCTCTTTTTGCTCACTTGTTTGAGTTCCGTGCCCCTGGAGCAAATCCTCAAAGCGTCCTTAAATGGTCATGGGGTGCCTCACAAAAATTCCCATAGCATGAAAACCATGACTCCGATCACGAAGCCATCGATTTCAATGGATTTAGGATGTTGGGTTCTAGCTGTGGGACCCCCTCCACCATGACTCAAACGCCCGGAAACAGTGCTATTGTGCCATCTCTGTAACTAGGGTTTTTCTTAGTGAAGGCCATGCCAATTTTTCCCAAGGGAGTCCATTCTAATCCAAAGGCTCCTGGGAGTGCGTGGACATCATGAACACCTCAATAGTGTCCATATGCACGTCTGGGAGATGACGGAACCCCGTTCCGCTCACCTGTTCGAGTTCCGTGCCCCAGAGAAAATCCTTAAAGTGTCCCTAAAGGGCCACGGGGTGCCAGGTGTCTCTAGATTTTCTTTTGTTTGGTTTCTAGGGCTAGATCATGGTCTATAAGCTAGATTAGGTTCTATATGGATAGATTACGTGTCCGAGGCTAGGTTACATATCTAGGGCTAGATAAGTATTCTAGATTAGGTCTCCAGGGTTCTAGGTCCGCATTAGGCTTTCCAGGGCTAGATTTGTTTTTGTCTTGTTTTTGGGGCTAGATTTGTTTTTGTCTTGTTTTTGGGGCTAGATCAGGGTCTATAAGATAGATTAGGTTCTATATGTCTAGATTAGGTCTTCAGGGCTAGGTTACGTCTCTAGGGCTAGATAAGTATTCTAGATTAGGTATCTAGGGTTCTAGGTCCACATTAGGATTTCCAAGGCTAAATTTGTTTTTGTCTGGTTTCTAGGGCTGGATCAAGGTCTATAATCTATATTAGGTTCTATATGGCTAGATTAGGTCTCGGGGTCTAGGTTAGGTCTCGAGGGTTCCAGGTCCACATTAGCATTTCCAGGGATAGATTTGTTTTTGTCTAGTTTCTAGGGCTAGATTGGGCTCTATAAGCTAGATCAGCTTCTATATGGCTAGATTAGGTATCCGAGGCTAGGTTACATCTCTAGGGCTAGATAAGTATTCTAGATTAGGTCTCTAGGTTTCTAGGTCCACATTAGGCTTTCCAAGGATAAATTTGTTTTTGTCTAGTTTCTAGGGCTAGATTAGGGTCTTTAAGCTATATTAGGTTCTATTTCTTAGAAGGAACATGTAGATCTATCTTCCAATCCGTATAGTGTGATTCTGAGATATTCCAGTTTGTTAGTATTTCCTCTCATGACCAGGGAGAATGTCAACATTATTGATCTGGTGGCTTAGGAGCATGTAGGGGTGATTGTAGCACCCAATATATTTATATCATTTGTTTCTTCCATCCATGAGACTTCCAATTATATAATAGAGGAGAGGTGTGATGATGAAATTGACTTCATCCATGCACATTCTACTTATTCATTAGAGAGGTGTTATGCCTTAATGGAGGACATTGTTGAGGGTGATTCAAGAGTAATATATAATGTGATTATTACAAAGTATAGAGCCATGGATTATCCCTTGAATGGTTTGAGATGGATTGTATCACAAGAGATGGTCTATGATTAATATGCACAATTGTGATAAATTTCTCAATGGATGTTAGACGTCAGATTGTCATTGGCTTAGCGTTATTCCATTGAGCAATTAATATATCTAACCTCGATGGTGGACACCTTGCATGATGGCCACATGTAGTACTCACTTGGTGGGAGAACACCCTACAAGACACATGGAGCAATGTGTATTGCATAGGAGTGACACAATCCCTAGATAGCATATGGTGCAATGGTTTCCTTTTTGAAGGATTGGAGATGGATTGATGGTCTTTCCTTACATATGTACATATGTACTCTACAAGTGGAGCACTTCACTAGTGCATGGATCACTTATGTTTCTTCCCTGGAGTGCTCTCTTACGTTATATATATGCTATATAAGATGAGTTTTCAAATCTTGTTTATGCATGTGATTTTTTCCTAAAGGGATGGAAACTTGAATTGGAGTGATTGGTGTAAAACGTATAATGGTGTAAAACGTCAATTTATTGTAATATTAATTTAAACATATTAACTTAAACATCAAATAAACGATATAAGATAACATGATCTACATAACATGAAATAAACTATCTAACATGAATAACATTAGACATGCATGAATAAACAATCACATGACTATACTATGTACCTCAATCAATTAGGCCTTTTGGATCCTCTCTATTTTTTATGGTCTCAAAAAACCTCCCGTGCTCTACATGAGTTAGTAAGTAGCGTACATTGTTTGTAGTTGGATGTTTGTACCAACGATCAAGTGCGTAAAGTGATACACCCACACTTGTGGATTTCTTCTAAGCATCAACATACCCACACCTGGGATGTGATCTTCAAAGAGAAACATTCGATGAAGATCAACATGAAGAATTTGTAAATTGATAGAAAGGTACACCATGTAATGATTTTGGATTTCCTATATGGAATCGAAGATTAAGTTGAATAAATTTGCTACAGAGGCCGCATATATTAATTCCAAAGGAAGGAGGCACAAATAAGTTTGAAAAAAATCTACAATTGGGATTGAATCATAATTTTATATATATTGAACATGCTTAGCTTGATCAATGGTAGAATTTGAGGGGTCTCCATGACCAAAACACACTTGACAACTATCACTATGAGAAAATTGATTTTGTTTTTATTTTTTTATATTCCATGAGTGATGAGAAAAGAAATGTCAAAGAGGCTCATAATTGTGAAGAGGCCCAGCATTGGAAGAAAGCAATGGAGTAAGAAATGAAGGCATTGGAAGAGAACCAAACTTGAAATTTGCAAGATTTTCTTGAAGGAAGGTGGATGGATGCAATTGGTGTTCAATAAGAATTATAATATAGATGGTTCCATGGAGGGGTATATGGATTATTTGGTAGCAAAGGGACACTCTCAAGTAGAGGGTGTTAAATCTGAGAGACCTTATAGCTAGTGGCCAAGATGGTCTCTATTAAGTTGTTGTTTCCATTAGTATCTTCTTATGATTTGAAATGGAGAAAATGGACATGAAAACAACATTTCTTCATGGTGATATTAAATAATATATCAATGTATGTGTGAAGTAATCCCCAAGACAATGGTACCAACAACTTGAAAAATATGTTTTGGGAGAACGGTTCATAAGAAGTGAAACAAACCATTGTCTTTACTTCAAGAAAAAAGTAATAACTAAATTATTCTAGTCTTATATGTTGATGATATTATTTTGATTCTAGTGATCTAGCAAGGAGCTAGTTAAGGAGATTAAGTTCCAATTCTCATGTGAGTTTAACATCAAGGATGTAGGTGAGTTTCACTATTGTTTGAGAATCAAGGTGAAGAGACACCAACAAAACATAAGTTGTATATCAACCAAAGAAAGCACATGTGGAAAACATACTTGAGCTCTTTAGGATGGATAAATGTAAACTAACTTGCACTTAATCTCAATTTGAAGTGAGTTTTTCAATTAACATAAGTCCTTTGGGAAAGCACAAGGAGCAAATGGAAAAAGTTCGATATGCTCTTATAGATGGTAGCCTTATGTATGGAATAGTGTGCATAAGGCCAAATATTACACATCATTGTAATGGGATTTGTAATAGATACATGGGAAATCGACGGAGAGATCATTGTAAAACTATTAAGAGGATCATTAGGTACATACAAGGAGCTAATGACTATGTTATTTTCTATAAAGGAGTTGGAAGCAAGAAGCTTTAGATGTGCGGGTTTGTTGATTTTTACTAGGTAGGTGATGTGGACAATGGAAAGTCCACTAATGCATATATATTTTTACTATTTGAAAGAGTTACGATTTGAAGAGTAAGAGGCAACACATGGTTTCAACCCACTTTCAACCTCTACTATCATTAAATTTGGATTAATTCTAGTCCAAACCCCTTCAAATAAATGCCAAAAACAAACATAATTTATAAAGTGAAAATTTTAGTTCCAAAATGTCAAATTTATGATACTTAACTGGATTAAAAACTTATTTTTAGCATTTAAAAACAACCCTAAAATTTTGGAAATTAACGAGAACATGGACTGGTTTGTGTACAAATAGGTTTCCTAATCTAAGATGTCCTAGATCTAATCTAATGTGTCCCTTACCTCTGTAAGTAATTCTTAGTCTCGATATATATGGTAGATATCTTACTTGATATATGATCAAATTCGTGGGAGAGGTAAGGGGTTATTGCTACCTCGTTGAGGTCAAATGGGTCAACTATAGATCCTAATCTTACTGAATTTAGGATATATTGTTGTTTCTATAGGTCCCATCTAGTGTTTTTTAGGAAGAAATCTTATCTTATTTCTAGAGTTCATTTTTTTTATGAACTGATGGTTCCAAAATAAGGTAATGCCCTCTCCCTCTGGATTCATAGCTAGATTGGGAAGTGTTGAGGTATATTTAAATTTATACATAAATGGCTTTAGGAAGGGAAAGGGTGCAAATTCCAAAGTGGTCACATGTTTTTTTGATAGATTCCAAAGTGGTCACCAATTTACCCCTAATCAAACACATCTATGATTATGTTTATGTCATAGTTGATAGGTTTCCTATATTGGGGAATCATAATCTCATGCACTAATTATATCACCAGCCTATATTTATTCAATTTATTATCCATTGTTGCATGGTTGCACTTTAGGCTTCCTACAGACTATAATGTTTTCCCAATATCATAAATTTATTAGCCAGTTTTGTATGTCTCTTTGGTCCATGATTGACACTTAACTTGATTAATCAATTGTATTCCATCCTCGATTGGGTGGCCATACATATGCCATAAATTAGAACTTTCTCCACCTACTATGTATGTATAACCATATACACCTCCATACATGCAATGAAATCCTAATTTTTACTAAGCACACGTACTAGAAGGTTATTCATAGTTATAGGAGACATTCCATGTCAAAATTGTCTCATTTTTCATCCTTTAGCACCACCAAACATTGAAGTCCATTCACCTCTAACATTTTCAACCCCTCAATAGGCCATATAACATTATAAGGTATAACAATGCATTCAATAGATTCAACAAATCTATTAACAAATCCTACTTATGCTTTTACTAAAATGGTTAAATTTATATTAAAAAAGTGTTGCAACTGTATTGTACAACATAGTAATACAAAGGGAAAGGTTGAACCACCAACATTAAACAATATGTAATACAAAGGGAAAGGTTAAACATGGAATTTTTATTTTTTGGGCCATTGTCAAGCCTGTATTATATACAAGGTCACGACTACATAAAAAATATGGTGACCAATAATTACCAAGTTTCTGGTATGATGAAATAGACGTACGATTTGTATTTTGTCTCATTGTTGTAGATGTAGATATTTATTTTTTTATTTTGTAGGATGGTGATGCAATATTTGGAAATTAAATTGGCAGATGGATCTCAATTACTTTACCATGAGAAACTCTAGCCTTTCAAATAGATTTATATTTCCCTTGAGTGAGTTGGAGCACAACCATCCACTAAATGGGAAGTCTAAACACCAACTCAAGTCCCGGAATTTAACATTGCAGTGTCATTGCATCCCCGTGATGGAACGAGTAGGATCAACAGTTCCATTGCATCCCCGTGAGGGACACAAGTAGTGAAGAAAGAAGGGTTCAATGGGTGGCTTGGCCTTCTGTCTCCTGCTAGGTGGATAATGGGTTCACGCGGAGCTTTCCCCATGGTTGCTTGACCTAGAATGAGAGCTGTGAAGTATGGAAACATTGGTATCTTTCGAACCAGGTGAAGGGTTTGACACATCTATTGGATGCTTACTCCAAATGTCCTCCCAACAGGGAAATAATTAAAAATTTTGCATTGTTTGGAGCTTTGAACCCTGACATGGGAGAAAGAGGATCAATCCTGAGCGAATCGAACCCTAGGAAAACAAAATGACCCGAACCTTGAACCTATTTCGTAACCCCCAAACCCTGAACTAATATGAGTAAAATGAGAGATATGTTAGATATGACATAAACTCACCGATTTAGGAGGCATTATGTTCTTGGCTTGTTACATTGTAGCAGCTTTGGTTCCAGTCGATGGGAGGAAGAGTCCATAGTTCGCTCGACGACGAGAGGTAGAGTTCAAAGTCCACTAGGCGTTGATGGGAGGTAGCTAGATTTTACAGTCCACTCAACGGCAATGGGAGGCAGATTTCATATCAATTCGCTTATAGAGAGAGTGAGGTAAGGTGTGTGTGTTTTGTTTTTTTGTTTTTTTAATTAATAGGGTTTCTTTTTTAATTTTAATTTTTAATTTTTGATATTTAATATTTAAAAAAAAGTTTATTTATTTATTTTTGTTAAATGATTTTTACTCTAGGTGATGTGCTAGGGTGTAATGATTATAGGGATGCATTGTGGGTACTAATATTGAGAACTTATTGATAAAGAATGAGTACGCCTAATGGATTCCTTGATTCCAAACGATGTATATATGAATACTTGGGCTTGGAAAACCATAGCTCGAAGGGAGAAGCTCACCAACATAAAAAATAAGACAAAATATGAAGATAATAATAACAAATATGAAGATCCTTAACTCAAAATAGATTAGTTTATTATGATGGCCAATTGGCCTTAAGAAGGAATACATTGTGTCCACTCAAGATGCACATGCCTCAAGGGTTGAGAAAGAGGTGGTAATGAACACTTGCAAGTAGTCCAAAGTCTCATAATATAAAACTAAATGATCAAACAATAAAACACACAATGGGGATGTCACCCTGGCTACTAACCTCATGCACGAAATTAGGGGTTGTTGATATTAATGGTATAGGATACTTCGAAATGTCACCTTTATTATATAGATCATAATATGATACATGTAATTACAGCCAAGAGGATGCATTGTACACATGGGCGACTACACTAATTTTGGACAAGATCTAGAATTTGACAACTAGTGCCTACAACTTTGAAATTCAATAATTCTAGATTTTATTTTCCACTGGTTCAATTAAAACCTCCCATAAATCCATAGCAGATGCTCCAAAAGCAATGGGGATGCCTAAAACTCTTGGAAAATCATTGGCCTCTATATTTCCCAATAACATTGTATTTTGGCCCATTAAATACTTGAGCCTTAAGCCATTAAAGGGGGATTTATTGTTAGAAAAACAGGATCGCAGAGTAATAACAATAAACAAAAATGAAAATATAATCACACATACACATTACAAGAGAGACACAAATATATCGTGGTTCACCCAAGTTGGGCTACGGCCACACTGAAGTTGCCAGTCCTTATTATTATTCTGTCTAGCAAAGTGAAGGGATACAACCTGCAGCACAACCGCTACACTTCCTCTTCACTGTCTCACAGTCTCTCTTCTTGATCTCAGAGATCTTTACAATGCATAATACCTAATACATCAACCCTAGTCGTGTTACAATGTCTTTCTTTTATAAGGGAGATACAATGGGAAAATACCACAGGTTACCCAAAACCATTGGCCCGCAAAAAAACCCCAAAAATTTCCTTCGGGGGATTCACCCTCGAACCCCCTTTCTTGGGAGCACTGCCCGGACCCCTCAGCTGGGGGTTATAACCCCCAGACCCCCGTGGGGGGAGGCTTTGTCATCCCCACACCCCCCCTGCTAGGGTGAGTGTACAGTCCTTTTTACATATCATATAAAGCTGGGGTACAAACACGACTGAATAATAATATCTCTGAATCTGGATATTAGGCTCCACAACCAAAAATATCTCACTTGGAGACTGATCACAACAACTCCACCGCTGCTGCACTTGCTAGATGTTGGACTTGGCAAATTTCTCATCTTCAACTTCACGCTAGAAGGCCAACTGAAACCAAGCAGGAACTCAGTTTCTCTCTGGTCACTACCTTTGTAAACATGTCTGCAGGATTCTGGCTAGTATGTATCTTTTCCAGCTTCAACAGTTCATCTTCCAGAACAGAGCGTATGAAATGGTACTTGAGCTATATATGTTTAGTCCTGGAATGGAATGTTGATTTCTTTGCAAGATGAATGGCACTCTGGTTGTCACTATACAACCTGCTATCATTCTGCTTCTTACCCAATTCCTCCATAAACCTCTGCAACCAAATCATCTCTTTACTAGCCTCTGTAACATCAACATACTCTCTTCTGTTGTTGAAAGTGCAACAACCTTCTGCAGTTTCGAAATCCAACTTACTGTTGTTCCACCTACAGTGAACACATACCTTGTGGTGCTCCTCCTGCTATCCTTATCACCTTCCATATCTGCATCAACATATCTCTGTAGAATAGTGTCTGAACCTCCAAAACATAATGCCTGAGTGGTAGTACCTCTCAAATACCTGAGAATCCACTGTACTGCTTTCTAATGTTCTTTACCTGGATTGTTCATATATCTGCTCACAACTCCCACTTCTTGTGCAATATCTGGTCTTGTGCACACCATGGCATACATCAAGCTGCCAACTGCTGATTGATAGGGAATATTGGACATGTAATATGTCTCTTCCTGTGTATTGGGATATATTTCCTTACTTAGACTGAAATGGCTGGCCAAAGGTGTACTAACTGGTTTTGCATTCTGCATTCTGAACCTCTCCAACACCTTTTGTATGTACGCACCCTGAGACAATGTCAATTTACGATTTTTCCTGTCTCTTGTTATTCTCATACCAAGGATTTGCTTTGCAGCACCCAAATCCTTCATCGCAAATGAATTAGCTAGCTTCCTTTTGAGTACATTTATATCTCGCATGTTAGACCCTGCAACAAGCATGTCATCCACATACAATAACAAGATAATATATCTTTCATTGTCTAGCTTCTTGAAAGAAACACAGTGGTCAGAATGACATCTACTATAACCTTGTTCTGTCATAAACCTGTCAAATTTTAAATACCACTACCTTGGAGCTTGATTCAAGCCATACAAACTCTTTTTCAACCTGCATACCAAGTTCTCCTTACCTTTGACCTCATACCCTTGTGGTTGCTGCATATATATCTCTTCCTTCAAATCCCCATGGAGAAAAGTTGTTTTTACATCTAACTGTTCAAGATGCAAATCTTCTACCGCCACTAGACTTAAGATAGTCCTAATTGAAGTCATCTTCACAACAGGAGAAAATATTTCATCAAAATCTATACCTTTCTTTTGTACAAACCCCTTTACAACAAGTCTCGCCTTGTATCGCTTCTTACCTCCTTCTTCCTTCAACCTGTAAATCCATTTGTTCTGCAATGCTCTTTTACCAGTAGAAAAATTAACCAAATCCCAAGTCTAGTTTCCTACCAATGAGTCCATCTCCTCATTCATGCCTTGCTCCCACTTCTTTCTAATTTCCACCTGCATTGCTTCTTCATAGCACTCTAGTTCACTAGCATCAGTCATCAATAAATAATCCATTGAAGGAGAGTATCGTTCAGGGAGTCCATAGTTCCAGCACTCTATCTTTCCCAGTATGGACTTGGATCTTCCCATTTTAGACTTGCCATGATTACCTTGGCTCTTTCCTCTCTCCTTTTGTCTTCCCCTGCTCTCCATGGTCAACGCATTACCTGATGTCTCACCTATGCTTTTTCTTCGCATTTCCTCACTAAGAATAACACCAATAACATCATCAAATTCCAAGGTGTTTGAACCAAAGACAGAGTTACTTATAGCCATGACCAAGCTATTCCAGCTTTCTGGCAATGAACACAAGATTAGAAGAGCCCTAATCTCATCATCAAAGTTCACACTTACAGAACTTAGTTGATTTGTAACCGTATTAAACTCATTTAAATGATCAGTAACAAATCCACCTTCAGACATCTTCATATTAAATAAATGCTTCATTAGAAATAGCTTGTTGAAGGCTGAGGGTTTTTCATACAGCTTATCCAGTGCGCTCATCAAACCCTCCGTTGTCGTTTCTTTTGAGATATTGAAATCCACCGACGAAGCCAGGCTCAGCCGTATTGTTCCCGGAGCCTTTCTGTCAAGAACCTCCCATTCTTCATCCTTCATGGCCACTGAGTGCTTTGTTCTTCCTCCCAACGGTAGGAATAGATCCTTCTGGTACAAATAGTCCTCCATTTGCATCTTCCATAACTAGAAGTTTTGGCCATTAAACTCCATGACCTTAAACTTTCCTTCTTTCGCCATTGCTCCCACTCGAACCAAAAACCCTAACTTCCTGTGGGTTTATCTTCCAAATAGACCTTTGGCTCTGATACCAATTGTTAGAAAAACAGGATCACAAAGCAATAACAATAAACAGAAATGCAAATACAATCACACATACACATTACAAGAGAGACACAGATATATCATGGTTCACCCAAGTTGGGCTACGTCCACACTGAAGTTGCCAGTCCTTATTATTATTCTGTCTAGCAAAGTGAAGGGATACAACCTACAGCACAGTCGCTGCACTTCCTCTTCACTATCCCACAGTCTCTCTTCTTGATCTAAGAGATCTTTACAATGCATAATACCTAATACATCAACCCTAACCATGTTACAATGTCTTTCTTTTATAAGGGAGATACAATGGGAAAATACCACAGGTTACCCAAAACCATGGGCCCGTAAAACAACCCCAAAAATTTCCTTCGGGGCTTTCGCCCCCAAACCCCCTTTCTTGGGGGTGCTGCCCCCCACACCCCCTCGGTTGGGGTGAGTGTACAATCCTTTTTACATATCATATAAAGATGGGGTACAAACACGGCTGAATAATAATATCTCTGAATCTGGAGATCAGGCTCCACAACCAACATTTATATGTCCATTGTATTCACTTACAAGGTTTGATATTCAAGAGGTACATGTCATGAGGAAAACCCTTAAACTAAGGAAGGTCATCAACCAAACACTAGGATCTTGTACTGTAGTATGGTAAGGTATTATACTATAGGTCATCAAAATTTGTTATGAGTGGAAAAAATAGAATTATAATCACATGGCATAAATCTCATGGATACAATAGAATTATATTTAGGTCCAAGTATACAGATGCATTGGTATATGCAAGAAAAATTACAAGACAATAAGGTCTTCATTTCCTTGTATGGTCACCAATTATGTTAATGCTTGAAATGGGAATCAAGCACAATACCAGGAAGACACTTGTAGGGATCTCAAAGGGAAAAGAAAAGGTGGAATCCCAATTTAGATAAAAATATCTAAACTCACTAATTGTGTAGTTAGATTAATTAATTAGTCAAGTTAGAAAAATATTTCCCCTTAAAGGTGTTGATCCTGCAATTGTGTGTGTGTGTGTATTTTAATATATACCATATGTAAGATACTTTAAATGTCCAGTTAGAATGTATACCTAATCCTAATTAGCTATCCAAGTTATCTTATAAATCATATATTAGTTAGTAAATGTAGTAAGTGTTATGCTAGTTGTAGGTTAGTCTGAAAAAGTATGGAAGTGCTAACATTTTGAATTAAAATGACCTGGAAATTTATGCATAAAATAGGCCAGTAATATAAAATGCAAAAATACATTGCTATGCGTAGAAGTAAATACATTAATTATTCTATAGGTTTGTTGTTTGAATTTCGAATTGTTTGTGTAATTCATATTAGAGTTTGGATTTACATTGTATAGATAAAGTTTTAATGTAGGTACAATGTAAATGAATTAATGGTTGCACATTTCTTCTCTCTATCTTTGCAATGAAATATCAAAATAAGATGAATATATCAAACACAAGATGATATAATTTTTGCATTGGGGTTTGATATTTGTGTTTTCCCCTATTGGATACCTCATTAGTAATGAATGAAGGTGAATTTGAATATATGTAAGAAAATATTGGTGCTTCTTGTACCCTATTCTCATCAAGGTCGGAATTCAATACACTATATGTCTAGTGTTTCTTTGAACCACTTATTTAGGAACTACTACGACCAATATAAGTAATATATCTCAATTATTTAAGATCTATTACCACTATTTTAAGTCATATATCTCTCACAATAAGAGGAAAACCATTATATAGTACAAGAAGAAAAATCACAAAAATCATATCACCGACAATTTCAAAGTTGAAAATCAGTGTTGACTTAATCTTAACGTTGAGCTTGTTGAACACATCATGCAATGCCATTTTGTAATATTTTTGAATAATCTCATAATCCATCATTTGATCAAAATTCACTAGCAATGGAAGCCATATAGATTTATTACCATATGATTTGAGATTCATAATTTTTCTTAATTGTTAGGTGTTTTTTCACATTTGAAATGTCCAATTTATTTATTAAAAATTAAAATACATAATAATTAGTCGTTAATTGGGTTTATTCTGAGTAATTGTGGAATGAAGTGTTATCCTCCCCACCTAGGTTCTATTATTTTAAGCAACAATTCGAGATTATAATGACAATAATTTTGTAATGGCCATGTCGCATGAAAAATATAGGGTTTACCTTGTACCATCCTTGAATGAGGTAATGTGCTTCGGATTTTACCTTGGTATTTTACCCTCCCACACAGTCAATGCATGCGTCTAGTCTAACCATGCCAAATTTCAGTCCATACAAGCACAAATTTAAAAAAATTCAACGTTGGCCCCATGTAGCACATTAATTAATCTATAGGTATGGTTTTCGATGCTCAAATTGTTATTGTCCGACATGTTTGAGTCTGGAAACCCTCCCACACCGTCAATGCATGCGTCTAGACTAACCATTCCAATTTTCAGTCCAAGCAAGCAAAATTTTTAAAAATTTCAACATTAGCCCCGTGTAGCACATTAATTAATCTATAGGTATGGTTTTTGATGCTCGAATTGTTAGTGTCAGTCATGCTTTAGTTTGGAAACCCTCCCACACCATCAATGCATGCGTCTAGTCTAACCATGCCAAATTTCAGTCCAAGCAAGCACAAATTTAAAAAATTTCAACATTGGCCCTGTGTAGCACATTAATTAATATATAGGTATGGTTTTTGAGTGTCGAATAGTTAGTGTTAGTCATGTTTGAGTCTGGAAACCCTCCCACACCGTCAATGCATTCGTCTAGTCTAACCATGCCAAATTTCAGTCCAAGCATGCAAAAATTTAAAAATTTCAACATTGGCCCCGTGACGTAGCACATTAATTAATCTATAGGTAATATGGTTTTTGATTGTCGAATTGTTGTGTCAGTCATGTTTGAGTCTAGAAACCCTCCCACACAGTCTATGCATGCGTCTAGTCTAACCATGCCAAATTTAAGTCCATACAAGCATAAATTTAAAAACTTTCAACGTCACTCTAAATCCCCCATAACGTGACAAAATCAATGTACAAAAAAAAATTATTGTGTTTTTTTTCATACTTAAGAAGCAAAGTCTCTAATTATAACATATGCCAACAGACATGAGAATGATAAAAACACTAAGAAACAGTTAATTTATATGTACCAATAAAATTCAATAATTCTATTGCAATATTAAATCAAAATATATAGAGTATATATATTAAGAAATACCTCATACACTTCAATGGACTTCATCATCTTCTTCATCCAAGTCATCATTTGTATCATCCGATCCATATTCAACATTGTAAGGATTGGCCATATCATCACCGTCATTGATGTCAGTTACGATTATCATGTCATCGTCGATATCATCTTCATGGACATTATCTACTACATCATCTGATTCAACTAATTCTTCAACGTGATCTTCCTCTGGAACATGATCATCTAACTCATGTTGATCATCTTCAACACCGTCTTCTTCTTCGAGACCCTCTTCATTACCTTCCTCTGAGTTATACTTTACCGGCCTTTCCCTTGGATCGTGTATCACAACAAATGACCAACCCCCTCTACCTGGAACCTCTGAGTAAAATACCTTTTCACATTGTCTTGGAATAACATAGGGCTCCGTTCCTGGCTCAAACAACCTTGTATTAACCATGGTAAATCCATTATCATGTTCAATAATAGTTTTATCGGGATCACGTTGATTCAATCGTAACCTGTACCATTTGACAATGAACAGAACTACCTTGAAGGAGTTAAATTCACACTGAACAATATCTTCCAAATACCCATAGTATCGATTTTCTGAGATTTCTGGATGGCTGTCACTTCTAGAGGAAACATTGGTCACCTCAAAGACTACAAATATCCCACAATCTAATGTTTTCTTCATTTCATCCAAATTTTTGATGTTATATTTACAACCATTGCACCACATAGCCTTATGGTGTTTTACCTACAACAAGCCATACACGTAAAGATTACATCATGATCCATTTATGATTAAGTGCATGTTTATGCCCTGCAGGTAAAAAAATCAACGTGTACATCAATATGTTTGCAAAATAAATAAATAGTGTGGCTGATTAATATGCTTTCCTGCTTATCTTTTAAACCATAAGTTAAATCGATTTCCCTTTGTGTAAGATTGGTATCTCCATTGCAATGTGTTGCTTTAACCAATGAAGCCACACCTTCCCATGATATTCCATGACCAGATTGTTCACATCGTTAAATCCATACCTTCATCCAGTTAAACTTGTTTGTGATATATAAATGAAGTGCATCCCACTCTCAACCAACTGTTTGATGAAAATAAAATTAAAATTCAATACAAATGTATATTCACTTAACAAAGTATACACTTTTAATTTATGCACATTGAATATTAAAAATAGAATAAGTATGATATATACATAAAAATCAATAGTAAAATGTATTATATTAATTAATCTCCACTAGCTAATAATTACCTTTCACCTTCCTTGATCTACCTTTCCCCTTCAGGTACTCCCCTTCAAAAATGTTATTGGAGTCTGGATCACAAATGCGACCTAAATTGAGCTTTGATGCTAATTTAGGAAGCTATTCACTAATATACAACATGTTTTGGTATACTATATATCCATCCACCATAGAACCCTAAGGACGTGCTCGTTGTCTAACCAAACCCTTCAAAAATTTCAAGTGCCTCTCAACCATCCACATGGACCTTGAGTGTATAGGTCCACACAATTCAATCTCCTCAACTTGGTGTATGAGTTAGTGTTCTTGTGCATTTAAAAATGTCGAAGGTAGATGCTTTTTCATTTCACACATGAGACAGACGAGGAATTTCTCTCCTCCAATAATTTATATCTTCTTTATGGATTTCTTTAGATGACAACCATCTACAAGTGGTGCAAACCAATCATGAGATTTAACAAAAAAATATTATATTACATAACATGAATTCATGCACAAAAATCAAATAGAAGTTCTACAATGAATTAAACAAACACTAAGCACATGCAAAAAATCGCTACTTACCTCATGTATTTCCCAAGATTATATATAACTTGTTTGACATTGTTGTTGAAGCTGTCCTGGAGAGGGAGAGAGAGAGAGGTAGAACATATTGTAACAATATACAAATCGTTTCATTTTTTTAAAAATAAGTAGACAAAAAAATACAAACAATATGCATTGGAATAAAAAAAACATAGCAATATTTATATGCATACAATAATAATTACCTTCATGAAGATATGACAATCATGTGTTTTCACCGCCGCAAAATCACCTTTCTTTATGATATTCTTCATGTTCGAACAAAATCTCGTGGAACATTTAATTTTACGTATGAATTCTTTTACAACATTACTTTGTTGCTCCATTAACATCCATGGAAGTGAGTTTATATTAATTTGTTCTTCGTTGCTATGAAATTGAATGACATCTTTCATTGCATGGTTTCCTTCTTGAATTTCATTGCAAATTTTGACATTTTTTCCTTTCTCACTCCTTCCATCCAATATTCGCCATAATGTTTCAGCCACATTCTTTTTGATATGCATTGTATCAAACAAACGAGCAATTTGTAGGTGCTCATAGTAGGGAAACCTACTGAATTGTTGAGGATAAATTTTCATTCCTCGTGGAAGCCCATTAATGCCTAAATGATCACGACGACCATCAGGAATCATAGTTTATAAATAAATTAGAGAAATCAATGTCAATTCAGTAGATAACACACAATACATAAAAATTCATAACATTTCATATACGATGATTCATACGTACCTTGACGATTAATTCTATTATATTACAACTTCCATAGGTGAGGTGTCATTATCTATGGTTTTGATGTAGTCTCTTGCTTCCCATTGAACATATGTTTTTCAGTAGTTCGATACCTATGATTCTTAGAGAGGAAGTGCTTATACTCATCAAACACCTCCTTTCCTAAACTTTTTGAACGACAAGATTTGATCTTAGGACCAAAAACTGGACATGCAAATTTTCCCTTTGTCTAAAGACCTACATAAAGAGATGGATTATCTATGTCAATTATAATTATATATAAATAGAATGGATTATTTAAAAAAACATGCGTGCATAATATATTAACTCGTTCATAAAAATAAATGCAATTATAGTGGAACTTATCATTATAAACCGCAAAAATGGGTTAACCTTGGGGCATCATGTATTATCCATACAAGCATTGCATGGAATTGAAATTTCCTTTGTCATATTGGTCTAGATACGTCATACATAGTGATGCCATTCCATAACTTTAGTAGCTCGTCAATAAGAGGTTCGATGTATACATTCATATCTTTATCTTGGTACTTACTTGATTGATTTGAACATATAAAATATATAATTATCACAACCATTTAGATATATAAACCATGCACAAGAGAAAAATAAAAAATATATATATATGACATTATGCAACAAAATACGAAAAATGAGATGCCACTACATTAAAAAAAAACTATAGACACATACCTGGAATAATCTTCAACAACATTATGTGCCCCCTCTTTATCGACAACCATGGAGGAATGTTATTGTTGATAACAAAAATAGGCCACATTGAGTAAACGGATCTCATCTCTGCAAATGGATTGACACCATCTGCTGCCAAAGAAATCCCGAGATTACGAGGTTCTTCTTTAAAGTGAGGCCATTTTTCCTCCATATCTCTAAATGTAGACTCATATGCAAGCATTCAAATAATGTCATCTTGACTTCTGTTCCATACATGGTAATCCATAAATTGTGCTATGTTTTTGCACCTGAACAGTCATTGCAAACGTAGAATAATGGGAATATAATGAAGAACCTTGCGAGGCACCTTTTTTGTTACTTGATCTGTTCGATATCTACTGATATGACATTCCAGGCATTCTATTTCAAATTCATGCTGATTATAATAGATAACATGGTCATCGGGGCATGCATGAAGTGCTTCATACTACATTCCAATTTCTTTCATGATGGTAGATAAATCTCGATATGTGCGAGGTAAAATATTTGACGATGGTAACAAAAATTCATCTATCAAGCTACAACAAATTAAAATAAAAAACTAGTTAATATATTATATGAATAATATTAATTAAACACATTTCATCCGTATTAATTTTACTTATGAATTAACAATAAAATTATTAAACAAACTGTGATAACATTTAGCGTGATCATATATATGTGATAGAATATATTACATACATTAACATCCATGTGACTGATGTGTTTGAAAGACCATTCATGACCTTCAAGCTCATTATCAACAATATAACAGAGAGAATATTTGTGTTGAAGCCCTCATAAAGGGGTTCGTGTGCCTTCTCAAGAAGAGGTAAATTATGAACATCATCAAAGTCATCATTTTCATGATCATCATCATCATCTTCCATTCTAACATTAAATGTATCATCGATCAATGTATTTGTACCATCATCTTCCACTATGTTATCAGTATGATCATCTTCTTCAATATGATCATTAACTTGTTCTTCATTATTCATAACTCCATGTTCCTCTCGTACTTGTTCTGAAAGCACATCCTCTGGGCAATATTCCGTAGGAGGTCTTTCCTTTATAATTACATGAAACCATCAATAGATATTAGTTAATATCAAAAATATTTAAATAATACATACATTTACAAAAGCAATCAATATAAAGACATATATAATGCAAAACTTACAAATGGAAGATATTCATGTCCTCCCTCAGTGTATCCATGTTCCCTACAATTTTTTATGGCTGTTGTGATCTTTATTATTCTCCTTTTAAAGCCCCTTCATTGACTACATGGACAATATCCTTTCCCATCACCCTTTCTTTTCAGTCCATCCCACAATCTAGCAAGAAATTGTCGATTTTGTTCGTCTGGATCAGGAATATTGTTATTTGACATTTTCTCATAAAGAGCTTGAATGAATATTATCGATCTTAAAAAATCAAGCTCCACACTTCACTATTTTTAATCACAAAAATAATTGAAATAATTGTGTATTCTTTTACGGAAAATAGTCCATGCGAAGAATATAATTTCCACAAACCATTGCTTGTATAGCAAACATGTCAGAATGTTTCCATAATTTATAGTTTTAAAATTTAAAGTTCATCGGATCTCCAATGACATTATTATAGTTACCATTATAATATAGTCATCAGATATCCGACGACCTTCGTCGACTATCTGCCAAGTGTCATCGGATATCCGACGACCGTTGGATATCTGACTATAGTAGGTATCAATTAATTTTTTTATTATCAAAATTCATAGTTTTGAAGGTGAAATCCGACGACACAGTCAATTTCATCGGATTTTGGGTTCAAATTTTGTTGTGATAGCGAGAGTCTGCTGGAACTCTTTCTTCCATTCATAAAAGGATATCCATTGATTGCGGAGGTCCATTTCAAAATGCCATCTTTCTGACACTCTTCTTCTTTCTCCCTTGGGGAGGTCTTGATTCCATAATTCTTTTGCTTCCAGATGAGTATGGAGGTCCTAATAGAATAAGTTTTTCATTATCTTATCTTTGTGATCAAAGGGAGAGTGTCCAAACTTGATAGTTTCAAAGATTTCTTTCTGGGCCAAAGATGGTTCTTTGATATCTTTGACTATGCAGGGATTCAGTCTTGAGGGGGGGAGAGCCAATCTTTGTTTTACTTTATATTGATGCATACTCAACCTATAATGTTCATCCTTTTCACTTTCTTTAGTAACTAGGTCAAGTAACTACTTTGTTTGGCTAGATATGGGACAAAATCCAAGACTTGTGTGATCTAGATGTGGTTTTTGGATTGACAAGATCTTGTGATGTAGCATCCATCACCTCATCCTTTTGTATTTCAGTTACAGAACTAGATTCTTTTTTGAAATTTTCTTCCCACCAACGAGGGAAAGAAGAAGCCATCATTAGTTGTGTTTCATGTGGATATTGGCTTAAGGGTGATGGCTCACAATCTAGATTTGGCCAAGGGTATTTTCTGAGACCTGTTATTTTTTGTAGATGATTCATTATTTGGATATTTTGGGGGTACCATGCATTGGAATTTTGGGCATACAATTGTAAGGGGGATATTCACGGGGACTATTTTATGCAGGAAGTTAGGATCCTTAAGCATAGGTTCTCGGAGAGAAGTTGTTCTTGATAAAAGTTGTTTAGATGGATTAATATGGAGAGATCTAGAGTGTATTGGGAGATTCCCACCATGTTGGGTTGTGGATGCAGAGGATTGAGCATACAATGGAAAAGAGATGACTGTAGAGGAGGATGTTTCACGGATGTCAGAAGTAGTAATTGTTTGGGATGGTGGTTGTTTAGGAGCATCAATGACCCACTCAGGAGGAAAGCTGAGTTGATTCCAAGTTATCTTTGAGGGAACAAGGGCACCATTTCATGGATCACTTTTAACCAGGATGGAAGCAGTGTCCTGATCATGGGGTAGAATTTGATTGATTGGTTTTTCCGTATTGGTGAAACGTAGTGCCGGAGAATGATGAATTCGTAAATTGAGGGCACCGAGTTTCATATCAAAACTAGAAGTAAATATTTTTAACTCTAAAACCTTGTGGATCCATGGGTCATTAAGGGAAATATTAAAGTCGGGTACTATATCAAGATATTGGATGTCATTGGACAAGGGAATCTGCACACCCCCTATGATTGCATCCATGAATTTATTATGGTGGTTATCTAGATTATTCCATGTCTAACTAAAGGCTCTACTCCAATAAGAGCTAGTCCCAAATTTACAAAGTTCTTTCCATATTTCTTTTTATAATACTTGACTTCAGTATGATCTAGAAGTCCGAGGGTTTGTCTTACTGAGCTTGTATTAACTGTGACTTCACTGACGCCTTCTCTGAATTTAAATAACTCTCTGGAATTTAAATGAAACATAGACATATCCTTATAGATTTGTTCAGCAGAAATACGAGGAAGTTGAAAGGGCTTAGAGGGATCATTATTTACAAACTCAGAGATTCCATGATTTACCTATTGCACATCTTTACTAGGAAATAAAGCATCCATAGAAGAAGAAGAAGTAGAAGCTTCATTTTTAGATTTGAATTTTAAAGCATCATTGTAGGAAACATGAGTATCCATAATGAACCTGGATATTCTATTTTTCGAATGGATCTAATACCAATTTTGAAACAGGGGCCTCTACACCTGGTAGACTGGACAACGTCTCAGCGATGGGCTTGCTTCTCTCTTGTCTGGATATCTGCAACTCGCAATCCTGCTACCTTTCTTCATTTTTTAAAAAAATTGGTGATGCTCTATAGTTATATAGCTATAGGCCGATCTCAATTTCTCCAATTTGGATTTGAACGAAAGTTAACTAAATTTATGAATTAGAGAGTAATTGAATGTTGTTATGTATAGGCAATATAATTTACTATATTTTGATTTATGGCTGCTTATAAAATTTCTAGAAACTATCATATTCTCGCTCTCTTATTGTGCGTGGTTGTGAACAATGATGTTGAACACTTTCATGTTTTTCTTTCTTGGAATTACATTTTTTTATTCAGTAAAATTCAACGTTTTCTTTACAACGAAAATTTTACTACTCTCATCGATACTATGGCCCTGGCAGACATGGTTGGAAGTTCATTTCATCTCTACCCTTCAAACTAAATTATTTTGACGTTTTGAGCTTTTATCTTGCCCATCACATAAAGTTGTAGTGAAAAAATAACCCATCAATAATGAAGTTTTATTACAAAAAAGCATTTAATTATTACATAATGTTTTTATTAAATAATTTAATTTTCAATTAAAAGATGTATTTTTATTAAGGAATTTAGATTTTAATTAAAAGATAACAATAGACTCATTTACCCATGCTTTTGTTGATCATGTGTTTTCAAAATTGAGGGTGGAAAAAAACAACCTATTAAGAATGACATAGACAACTCAAAAGTAACATGTGCCAACATCTAAAGTACATTAAGTGATAAACTTAAGAAACAAACTTAACGTGGAACCTAGAATCGTTTATGAAGATTAATGTGAAGCCACATGTAATGCAACATACAAAATTCTGCAAAAGTTAACATGTTGTGTCAATGGTGTAATTGAAATTGTGAGATTTTAAAATTTTCAATTAAAATATATGTTTTTATTAAGGAGTTTAATTTCCAATTAAAATATAACAATAGATCCATTTACATGTTTTTTTCATTGATCATGTACTCTCAAAATTGAGGGCGGAACAAAAAACCTGCTAACATGTGTCGGGATTATGCATCTGAAGTACATTAAGTGATAAACTTAGGAAACAAACAAAAGTTGGAACCTAGAATCTTTTCTAGAGGTTAATGTTAGGCCACATGTAATGCAACATACCAAAATTTTCATGGTTAACATGTTGCATCAATGGTGTAATTGAAATTGTGACATTTTATTCCAAAGAACTTGAGTTAAAAGGCCAGATAAATATAATATGTGCTTTATAGAGGCCATTCATTGAAAAAAACATTGCAATTGAGATTGTACTATGATGTTCTCCCCTTCCTTTGTCAAAAGAAGTTTAATAAGGTTTTTTTTCCAAGGTATGGACTGTTTTGGAATCATCAACTATTATTGCACATGAACTTGCACATAGCAAACTACAACAACTCTTTCATGTAAGTGGACTTGTCTATGTATTATCCATGACGTAAATCTTCTTGTAAAAACTATTTTTTGGGCACAAGTTTTGCTAATATAGAGCTAGTGATGTGATACATTTTTTCCATTCAAATTGACAACCGTGGGCTTCAATTTAATTCTCAACCTGTTTTTGTGTGGGAGGGTCAAAATTTGTACCAACCAACTTCATGTTTGCTACTTTCTTCTTTGGGCTATTCACTTTCCCTTGGCTATAAATGGATAAGAAGAAACTACTTTCAACTTTGAACTTGTTTAGGATCTTTTTTCTCCACCAGTAAAAGTAATTGTTTCAACCAATTACTAAGACTACAAGAATATTAAAATGTTACTAAGATTTAACATATATCAAATAAATCATTTAAAAAAAATGTGAATAGATACGTGAAAATATTTTAGCAACAAGACCTATAAATTGTAACTTGGAAGTATTAGAAGTGTACAATATGGGATTGGGAGCCTCCCACAACAATACCCTATTTCCATGCCTTTCTCCACTTACAAGTGTTAACCCAACTCAATATCAAAATAACAAAAACAATTCAATGTTTAAGAAAAAACACATAATAGTTTCAATAAAATTTGTTTTTAGATTAATATCAAATTTATAAAAAGAAAATTGAAAATGACGTCTTACCCAAATAAGTAGCTAAAAGTCCACGGTAGCCAAACGAGAGCACTTTCAAAATCTCTAGAGAAATGGGTATCTAAATTCAGGAGGTACTTCTAACGTTTGAAGCCCATAATAAAAAAGCAAGTGTCTAAAATTTCATAGGTGATGCTTGGTAGCTAATAAATTGTTGATGCTTGGTGAATTTGGTAGCTCATAAATTGTTGATGCTTGGTGGGTGGTTAGGTTGATTCCTTCATTAACATAGTTTAAAACTAACTTATTCTTCTAAAATGGTACCCACCTGTCTCTCGAAGTTGCACTTTCGGACTTGAAAACTGACTTATCATCTAAAGGGAGGGTACAAAGGCCAGGGACAGGCACTGAAAAGGACACAACTGGGTATTGGGACCACACTAGGACAATATAAGAAAGAAAGAACAAATGGAGTGAAATAAAAGCGATCCCCATTGAAGGCAAATTCTCCCATCTACTTTTCAATCAAATGAGAAAGTTTCAATCTCCATTATTACATATATAATAACATGCCACCTACTACCAGCCACTTATCTGTTTTGAAAAATAATTAACAGATTGTTTTTCGGTTCTTTGAAAAGGTTTGTTAAAATATTTAATCATATTTGATGGATAAAATCATGACCGGCATATGCCCCTCAAATTCCAACCCTGCTGGCGGATATTGTTGGAATGATGGGACATATTAAGAAATTAGATGGATTACAATGACAACAAAAGAGAATTCGTAACTTTAATTAAACTGCATTATGGTATCTAAGGTAATGAAAGTGTGAAGGATATACATTTCCTATGTGTTCGGCATGGAGGTGTAGTAGGCCCTCAAATTGAAGTCACAACAGGTTAGATGTATTGTAGATGTTAAACTTTGAAATGCATTAAAAAAAAAAGAAAACAAGTAATTATATTGAATTGGTGGCCCTTGTTGACCTGTGCATGTGTGCAATGCAATTTAAACTACCGATAAGAGTTCGTAACAAAAATCAGTGGTGATTTTGGAATTTCCCAATCTTATGATGTGATCAAATCTTTGACGTTTCATATGAATGAAAAGAAACCTGGACCATGCGTGCAGGAACAGGGAACTTATTTTGATACACGCGTGGGAGATGTTATTGTAGGCCTCTTTGGGTGCACAGTGAAACTCTGGATTCGATCATGAATCTAGAGTGTATATGTTGAAGTCAAGATTTTCTAAAGATGAAGTCGGTGAAAGTATCTGATAATAAAAAAGCGATCACATTATGCCTCCTGACCTCAAGATCTTCTAAAGAAGAAGTGAGTGAAAGTATCTGATAATAAAAAAACAATCACATTATGCCTCCTGACCTCATGATCTATGGACTTAAGAGTTGTATGGGACTATTTTTGTTATCATTCCAACTGGTATATTGGAGAAGAAGCTTGACATTGTGATTTTGAGAGAGTTTCATTAATATTATCACAAAATATCGTTTTGATATTGAGAAAAAAATTATGAGAACAAACCTTATATGATTATATGGTTGATGATATGAGAACGCCTCCGTCAATTCAATTTGCGTTTCTAAATTTTATATTAACTTTGACAAATCTGGAATCACATAAATCAAAGCTAATTAACTTTATTGCCTTACCGTCTTTTTAAATTTTTATGTGAAGCCAGCCATAACAGTGCCGAAATTTAACTCGTTATGGAAGAGATTATTAGGAAGTATTATAATTCATATATCAATTTTCAAATCTTCAAAATCTAATTCCTTAAGGAAGAGATTGTCCGAAAGTAGTATAATTCATATATCAATTTCCAAATCATCAAAATCTATAGGAAAATCTGAAAACTTAAAAATTAATGCCACAGCAGTAAATAAGATGAATTTTCTATTTTACAGTTGAGTGATAATAATATCTATTAGTGGAAAGAGTCATCAACTCAAAGCCAGACGATAATCTTAAACTCGTCATAACCGATCTCATTAAGAATCAATTTGAATGCTATCAGATTATTTCAAATCGATGCAATTATTATAATGAACTGAAGAACTGATCTGAGTCGATTTACAGCTTTGAACGTCCACAAAGGTAGAAAATTTCTTCGTTTCAATAATAATTTATTGAAGTTTCATTATGCTATTGAAGTCTTATCTAAACAAATCTCCGAGAGGGGGTTAATTCGCAAACTTCTATTTATTTTCGCTGCGACTTTATTACTGATTTATAAACATGATGGAACATCTTTTGCATAAAATTTAACCTGAGTGCACTATCTATGCAAACCTCTGTGCAATTTGAAATAGCGGCCCCTTAGTGCTAAATTTTGTGCAAATAGGTAAAATTATAAATTTATTTCGATCCAATCCTTCATGAAATCTGTCTGAAAGCACATAGATTTTGATTTCGACCTGATCATTCATGGAATATAAATAGAATGCGAGGACACCAACATAAAGCACTACAAATGCGCACAACAACAGCATTATGAATGCAGATGCAGATAAGGGAGATGACATCTGTTTCAACAAAATTTAAATCTCTTCAGACATTATATCCATTTCTGCAGTCGCTCACCCACACCCAGATTGATGTAGAAAACTATTATACTCATCCCTATTCTATTCTTCTTAGCTAAGCAGGATTGAACTTGCTTGCCATTTATTTCTTTGAAAAAGGCTCGTGGAAGCTTGCGGATAAAAATAGGGAAAGAAACAGAAAATGAAGACACATTTAACAAAGACACAGATTTAGAAGCTGACAGACCTTGCACCATTGCTTTGTATTTGGTTCAATTTATAGAATTACATTACTGAGAAAGATCTTTTTCCACCAACCTTTTTTTGAGGTTATATAGATCCGAGAAGAGATTGTTTCCAAAGGAGAAGAACAATCATGACACCTTGTTCATCTTTTATAAATCTGTACTTATCATGGTATTTTCCTATTCTATGGAAATTATATCTCCTTACAAACTGTCCTAAAAAGAAAATACAAAAACAAAACATTGCAGAGAAGGATTGACATCTGTCTTGCTAATGCAAGACCTAATAAAAGAACTTCTAAACTATACTTCTGAAATATCATAGAGTAAACCAAAAATGTTCCTAAAAAAACCAAGAAAACCCAAAACCAGTGGTAAAGAGCAGACGCTGGCAGCCAGGCTTGAATTACTGATGACCTTGGTTTCCTCCCGCCGAACCTCCAATGCCTTCTTACAATTCCAGGGTGCCTGATTTATGTTATCAATTTTGGTTGAACAACAATCCTGACACTACTATGAACAGCCATGATTTTAGCATCCAAGATGACAGAACAGGGACAACCCTTGTCAAGAGTTTCTGCCAGGCTAGCCAATTGCCCATTGATCTTATTGCTGATCTTTCTCCACTAACCTCGCCGGCACTATAGTGCAACATATTGCTCCAACTATCTCATTTCATTAATTGCTCTTCTTGGAGATCTCTATTACCGTCATTATCTAATAAACATTACATCACACTTTAATCTGTGTTTTAACACTTGGAGGCCATCATAAACATCATTATCCTTAGATCATTATCATCATACCTTTTTCCGAGGCGGGTGCGGAAGCTTGCAGGCCATTAGAAACAGCACCACCCTTAAGATCATTATCATTATCCCGACGCAAACCACGGTTTCCTTCTCCACGGAAACTGATTTAACAAGTCCGCTCAGTATTAGCATCACAATTTGAACACGAAAAAAATCAAAATTTGAACGTTTGATGTTGAATTCCATCAAGTTTGAACGTACCTACTACGATCACAGGCTCTGTTTTGCAGCATGATAGGACCTCCGTTTGATCTGTTTTCTCACTCGAACTTTTCCCAGGATGACGGTATTTTGTTTCCACGCTGACATAAACTTTCTTCCTTCGAGGGCTCTTAGAGCTTGGAAGCCAAATATCTTTTACTAAATCCATCATAAAACTTGTCCCACTTAGAGCCCTTTCATTATTCCTCAAAATACATGAGTTAATTAGCAAAGGGACGAAAGAAGGGCGCTTACCATTTCGGCTTCCGCTTCTGTCCACTGTTCGGAAGCTTTGGAATAGCAGTATGGTGATCCTGAAACAATTCAAATAATCCCAAATTTTAACGCTATGGACATAATAAATTAAACGATTTCCACAACAAATTAAAAAAAAATGATTTTAAATAAATAATAATTTTTACAATAATTAAATGAAACTTAAAAAAAATTGAAATTCATGATTACAAATAAAATATTTTATTAAAACTCATATTTTAAAATAATTTGGATTATTAAAATGCATTACATAAATTAAATCAAATATTCATCACAAACATTAATGATCATTTATAATGTAAGAAGGGTTGAAAGCTTATTTATAAGTGAACATAGATAATACAAATCAGAGATATCTCAACGAAATTGAAGCTTGATGGATGGAATGAAATCCATCTAACCTCACCAATAGGCTATCATATCCTTGACCATAGATTATGCATAAAGGGTATATTAAATACACTATATGTTGATAATGAGCATATATTTTTTAGGAAAAAACTGGGACATAATAATAGGAAAGTACAGGAAGATATAAGGAAAGTGTTGGGCAGCTAATAATAGTGGATACTATCATACTAATATTTGGAAGTGAATTAATAAATAGTTAATTTTAATTTTTAAATAATTAACTTTATTTATTTTAATGTGTTTTTTAATGGTTAAAGTAATATTTTGTTTTAATTTAACTTTTTCAAAAGTTGATAATGTAAATAAATTTAAAATGGGTCAAATATCATGGGTAGAAAATTCCGAACATTTATGGAAGTATATCTTCCTGCAAGATTTGGGCAAGAATTTTAATAAAAAAGAGTTTAAGTTTGCCAACTTATGAGCTTACTCGGGCTGAACTCTTCCTATGGGTTTAGTTTTTTTTTTTTAAAGCAAAAAAGAGTTTTTCCTTAATATACTAAGTGTTTGGAAATGGGTTTAGTTTTATTTTTAAAGCAAAAAAAAAGTTTTTCCTTGATATATTAAGATTTTAGAAAAGGGTTTAGCTTTTCTTTTTAGCAAAGAAGAGTTTTTCCTTGATATATTAGGTTTTTAGAAATTTCAACCATGTGAGCTGTAACTGAAATTTCTTTCTATGGGTTTAGCTTTTTTAATAAAGAAAAGTTTTTCCTTAATACACTAAGTTTTTAGAAATTTCAACCATTTATATTTCTTCTTATGGGTTTAGCTTTTTTAATAAAGAAAAGTTTTTCCTTAATATACTAAGTTTTTAGAAATTTCAACCATCTATATTGTAACTGAAATTATTTAAAAATTACTAAATCTAGGCAAAAAAAAATGCCTTCTAAGAAAAATAAACTCAAGGAAGAATTTGTGACTCCTATTATTACATATCAATGTAAAAGGAGTAAGATATGTAAAATGAGTAAAATAGTTATTGAACAAACTCACTTCTTTTCCATTTTTCCATTCTTAGCAAACTTGAAGGGGGTATAACTCTTTACCGCTCTTATACCTCTATAAGCGTTGAAGAAGCCTTTACAAAGGGTCCAAGCCTTGCCAAAGGGTGTAAACTTCTCTTTTTTCTTCTCTTTTTTCAAATTAACCAGCAGGCTATGCTGGATTGGTTTTTGGTGCACCTACCTGTTATACTACTTTATCACAAGGCTTAAGCTGCTATAATGGTGTTGTTCCTTTGTGACATGCCACAAGGAGGCGAGAGATAAGTACACAACCTAAAAAGCAATACATGTAAGGGATGAGACTAGGGTTGGGGTCTAACATCGAGCCAAATTGGTTAGGCCCTTATGTCATAACTACTCATTTTGGTTTGGTGTCCTGCGGACCGACCTTCCCTACTCTCTCGTTAAGGTAAAACGCTGATGTTAAGTTTGGCAATAAACACGTGCCTTAGAGCCTTGATCGGACCCCAAATTAGGAATATATGCTTGGGGTATAATCGAGGATTCACTTCTTTTCCATTAAATTTCTTCCCCAAATCTTATGTTTTACTTTATTAACTTATTTTTTATAAATTTCAATAATTAAATTTTTAAAATATAAATAGATCAAGACAAAACTATTTCACAATGAAAAATAAATTATTTAATGCATATAAAAAATTAAATTTATCTACTTACTAACTCATTCCATTTGCAAAATTTCATCTCATAACTCTGTAACAAATTGAAGATCTTCTACTTATTAATTTAATTTGCAGAACTCCATCATTTTAACTCTATAACTTCTGTATCATAAAAATAAAAAACATGGTTACTTGTCATCATTTTCATTATCTTCACTATAATCATTCCCTCACTTTAGCCATACCCTGTTCATTTTTTTAAACGCTAAAGAATTGAAAAACAGGACCTAGATTTCTCTGAGTTTTCTATAAATGATTGAGCACTCACATTTGATTGTTGCAAACTATCGTCATTGTCCTTCTGCGATATATCTGACTTTGGCGCCTTACTTATAATTCCCATATCTCTATGGCGATTAAGCATATGTGTATCATTTTCAGTGTCCAGGTTCACAAGACAACTGTTCTCGAGGCCTGGCATTTTAACATTTTTCAACACACTTTGAACGATCATTTCCACGAGCTTACCCTCGTCACTGCCCCATTCACAACAAATTAAAGAAACGGAATTAGAAACGTGCGCACGCGAGTAAATACCATATAGTTATCTATAAAAGATATCGTATAGAGAGACTTCTCACCCGTTACATGTGTCGAGAAGATCCAGCCCTGTTATAAAAGAAACTCTATAAAGAGCATCTTTCCACTTCTTGATAGTGGTAGAGTCGTAAACCGGCTTCTCCTGATTGGTTTCAGGATCATGCGTTTTCATGTTTTCAAGATTGCGCAGGTCTTCAGCATATTTCCCGTCTTTCCGCCGAAGGTCATTGGGCCGGACATGGTAAAATACAGGAATAATCGGAGCTCCAGATTCTAACATTAGGAGGAGCTCATTGAGACACCATTCTGATTCCGCATATCGAGGGGAGAAAATCGCCACGTGAACGGAGGCGGTTTTAATGACGTTTTCTATTCGAGAAGGAAAGTGGTCTCCCACTAGCAATTCATCCTTATCTATAAAGGATGTCAATCCCTCTCGCTTAAGACGATAGTGAAGATGGCTGGCTAAGGTTTTCTTGGTATCAGGTCCACGATGATTAATAAATACATTATAAAATCTATCGAGGGTTGCGTGGATGGAGGATGCTTTCAATCCATTATGAGGGCCAGGATAACTTGCAATGGTGTAGCGTAATAGTTGCTGAGGGATGCAATGATGGAGCAGCAAGCCATTATGATTGCTATTCCTATTAATGGTAGATCTGCTATCGATAATAGATCTACTACTAATAGAAAGAAGTGCAAATTGAGATAGGGGACGGTTTGATGAAATGCTTCTACCGAAAATTTTAAGGATTTAAAAGATCGAAATATTAGTAGGGAAAATAGCTAAATTTAATCTTGGGAAATTAACCCATGACTAAATTCCGCCATTTTCCCTTTATAGATCTCAAAGGGATAAAAAAAGAAAAGATCTCAACGAAAGAAAAGAGATGTTGTGCGTAGGCAGATAGGGAAGAAGAAGCTGCGGTCGATCTGAATTCTACAGACTTAATTACAATTCTCTACCGAAACAGCGTCACCATCTGCCCAACTTTCAAAGGTGCCTAGAGACAAGTCTCCAATACATCATTTGCTTAGCATTCCAAAACAGAGTCGCCGTGTGCCTTACTTTCAACTTTCAAGGCGCAACGGACAGTTCCAATCTTTTCTTGACCATTCAAAATTCCTGTACATAGAATGGTCCAGTTCAAGTATTGGCTAGGGGAGTAGAACACCAATGAAAAACCGAAAATGCAAAATATCTACAGTATTGTTTAGCGAGTAAAGAACTGAGCGACACCCAGATAATTAGAGCACATGAAAACCGAACCTTGGCTTTACACCCTCCTCCTTATCTCCTTACCCAAACCTTCTGTTTGTTGCTCCACCTAGACGGTCAGGCCACATAATCCTGCAGCCATCATATTGAAAAGCAAGGTAAAAACATGGCCCAACCAATGCAATTGGGAAAGAAAAGAAAACTGTATAGAGTACCAAAAAATCAGTTAGCAAATCAGTATTAACATGAAGCGGATCCAGAATAGAGATATGTCGTATAGCATGATCGCATGTAAATCACATATTAAACAATCATAAGCCAAATACAATCTAAGCATTTAATCCTATTAAACAGTTTGATAATAAGCACCAGAAAAGGCCAGGCACGGCCGTGAGAAGGTTTTGATCACACAAGAAGAACTTTAATGTGTAACAACACCTAATCGATCAGTGATATTAGTTGACAAATCAGTGTTAATGTGAAGCCAATTCAGAATAGAGACATGCCCTTTAGAATGATAGCATGTAAATCACATATTAAACAATCATAAACCAAAGACAACCTAACAAAAGCAGTTACCCCTATTACAAGTTTGATAATAAGCACCATAAAGGCAAGGCACGTCCTTAAAAAGGTTTTGATCACACAAGAAGAACTCATGTGGAACAACACCGAATCCACCAGTGATATTAGAACTGGAATAGAAAGATGCTATAACATCGACCAGGAATCTAATGCCAGCTTCAGGATCGCCCGAATAATGTCAAATAAACCACATCTATTTCGGGTTTATTAACAACACACGCCCAAATTAGAAGGGTTGTATTAGGAATCCAGATCCCTGAAAAAAGGGTACTGTTATAGCGGCCACCAGAGTTCGATCCCAACAAGAAGCGGCCAACGAGATAGTACAGTACAGTATAAGCAGCGTCTCACCTCTAGATAAGTGGTGATGCGCTTTTCCGTTACCCATTAGAGAAAAACCCCAAAACGAAACATCTCACAACTGCAATTCTAGAATGGGAAAAGGGGGAGGAGATAAATGAATGAAATTCTAAGAATTTGTTACCTGGAAGTGGGGTGTTGAATACTGACAAATACACGGGTTTGCTCTCTATAAGCGCTCTGGAAATCGCATTGTGAATGAGCTTCTGGGAATCATCCAAGTGATTCACAATAATCTGCACAGTTTTAAAATTGTACCGTCATTAGAGCTCTTCAAGAAAAGAAATCAACATGCAATCCAAATCCAATACTATTATGACATCACATTCTACAGAATTCGGAGACCTGAGAGCATGTGATCGCATGGAAGCGGCGACACTCAAAATAGAACGCAAGATCTCCACAGTATTGTTAGGCGAGTAAAGAATTGAACGAACAAATTGCATCACATGAAAACAAATTGAGATAATAAAGAGAAGAGAGCAGATGACAAAGATCGAGGTCGATGGCGCACTTGGAAAAGCCTGCAAATTCCATGCCCGCTTTTGAGGTATCCAGCTGTTCCGCACAGCTGATTTTAATGGACGTATAACTGCATACCACGTGGTGACTGATGAGACACTTTTTTATTGGGGGAGGTATATAAAAGAAACACCCCGAAATAATAAGACTTTCTCAACAAAGTGGTTATGTATGCTTAATGTAAATTTCTCTTTTCTTCGCTACGAAGGAATTTTTTATTATTTATGTAATAAACGAGTTAAATTTAAAATTTTGAGGGAGGTACTATAAAAGAAGAGCATGTCAAAATAGTAAGACTTTCTCAACAAAGTGGTTATATATGTTTAATATAAATTTCATTTTTCTTCACTATGAAGTAAGGAATTTTATTTTGTCTTGGTTGACATTTTTCGATTGTAATTTTCATCATATACTTAATAGTAAAGTATAGCATATTTAACATGTGAAAAAAAATAAATGAGTTAAATTTAGAATATTGAGAGAGGTACTATAAAAAAAGAGCACGTCTAAATAATAAGACTTTCTCAACAAAGTGGTTATATATGTTTAATGTAAATTTCTTTTTTCTTCACTATGAAGTAAGGAATTTTTTTATTTATGTAATAAACAAGTTAAATTTACAATTAGTAATGGTTTCATAAGGTGTATAGAAATGTCAAAAGGAAAAATAAAATGAAAAGTGAAGTAGATGTGATGAAGTAAGAAAATAAGAAAACCAGTTATATAGATATGAAAGTTTAGAATGGGAGAAAGAAATTTAATTGCTTAATTTTTTTTCTCTAAATAAGAAAATTGTGTTCAAACCTCCTTCCAAGGAGGAACATGCAAGCTATGATCTCCATTTGATTTGGTGATAGTTTGGGATGAATGGTTATGTATTCCTTTGAAAAGGATGTTTGGTTTTAAAGAAGGGTTGGGTTAATTAAAAAGAAATATTATAAATAAGAAATAAGCATGAAAGAACAAAGTTGAATCTTGGGGGGCAGAACTCAAGTATCAAATATGAATGCATAGAACCCTACTTAGAAATATAAAGTGAAGATAAGAGAAATAGATGAGAACAAGAGCTGCCAGCAACATAGTCCCCACTTTTAGAAAATTATAGATAATGTAGTTTAAAATATGAGTTAATACTGCAATTAAAACAATATTTATGAAATTTATAATATGCAAAGGAAAAATACTATCAGGTTATTCTACTCCTAGAAGATATAATCAAGAAACAAAGCTTATTAAAATTTTGATTTTATTTATGCTCTAATTAATTGTTTTTTATTATTTTCATGGAAATTTAGCAAACCCTTCCTTGGATAAATGATATTTTGAACATTTTGAATGTATCCAAAAACCCATAAAAATCCAAATTTTGTAAGCATTTTAATTGCATGCAATTAGACTCTGGATGTAGTATGTTTCCAACTAAGTTGGTTGATTATCTATTTAAGAAATCATTGAAAAAATAAATCCCAATTGTGCCCTAGGATTGGGATTGTCTTTATGTCAAATTTTGTACCCTACTTGACCATTAAATAAAAAAATTATACATATTAATGTTTAAATAAGATTAAAGATTCAAAGCAACAAATGGTATAGAAACCTAAACATGGTTATATATACCTAAAACAAGTTTTGTATAGAATTCTTGGGGATTGCAAAGACCTATCCATTCATGGTGCTACAAAGACCAATAAAATTATACATGAGATATGGTAACATATTTGAATTTTCTTTGGTGAAACAAAGATAAATTTCCAATAGCTAGAAACCAACTATTGATGTTTAAACAATTCACAATATTGTATCATTACATATTTGTCACATTTCTAATACTTGAAGCTAATAAAGTGCACTCATTACAAATAGAACCAAACCTGAAACACACAACAAATACTAAAATATGACTATCAACTCCATAACTATCCATACAAATTGTACAAGTGGATACACCATGCAAAACTTGAATATTAACCAGAAATGACATCAAAATAAATTTATGAATAGAACCACGGAAGTGTATGCATTAAGCATACTACAATTACTAAAAAAACTATTAACTAGGTAGTTATCCATACGAATTATACATGTGGAGACAAGAAATAAGATTTTTAGTTTAACCAAAAATATAATTAAAATAAATTTTTGAATATATCAATGTGTGAATTATATGAAGACCTAATATCTAAGGGTCATCAAGAACCCAATTTTTTTAAGGGATAATATATTGATATTGATGACAAATTAGAATCCCTGGTTGTCAATAACCAATGGATGTGAAAATATGTTGATACAAGCCACTACCTTCCCAATTAAGCAATATACCTTCAATATTGAAGTCATTGATTAAAGATAATATAAATGTACTTCCATATGACCTTCCCCGACCATGATAACTCGTTCATAAGGAAATTGATATATTACCAACCAAATAAGTCGGCGCCAACATAATTACAAAAAACGGAATAACATCTTAAGGATTGAATATTTCAAGTGGTTTATTGCTTTAAATAATAGAACACAATGCTCATTTCAACAACATAAACATAGATCACGAACTTGTATTTTTTGTTGATGCTTTAAGTTTTAAAGAGTGCATACTTCTCTAATAATAAACTAGATTGGAATAAAGTATTATTTCTCATTTCTCGAGAAATTAGATAAAAATTAGATCTAGCATTAGATATCTACATAAACATATGATTCGATTCTAAGCCTCAAAATAAATTCCTCCTAAACATATTAGTAATAAATTCTACATCAGTAAGTAGAAGTACAATTGTTTATCACTTCACCCTATTTTCTATTCTAAATATGAAGACTCATAATGGGAAAAATGAGAAAGATAAAGTCACTATATTGAGAACTATTGGGGAAGAAAACAAAAGAAACCATGCAAGAATATAAAAATGTTCAATTAAGTAAAAAATGTGGGAAGATTTTACTTTTCGGACGAAATTTTGGTCTGAATCTAGCATTTCTTTTTCAGAAAAATTGGATTTTGTGCTATTCAAATTGTGGTTTTGAATGTAAAAAATGAATTCAACAGCCCCCATGGAAATGTTCTTGGAAAGATGCGAAATCATTGCTCATTTAGACTACTCTCATTATAAATGTCTCCACATAAACATGCATAACTTTAATCATACCCATAGAAATTGCCATATAAAGATAATGATAATATTGTATTGCCAAACAAATCAACAAAACAAAAATAATATTATATTGATGAAAACAATCAACAAAACAATCATTACTCTTTCAATTACTCTCCTCACCTATATTTGGGATGAGTTTCTATTTCTTTCTTACTCATTGTCTTTTATCCTATGTGAACAATGATCTATTACATGTATATGTAGGTGAACTTTTGTTTTCTTCAAATTGGCATCTTCCTATGTGAATAATGAATCGTTAGAATTACAAACAATAAAGGAGAATTACAAACAATAAAAGAATAAAGGATAAGTTTGGTCCTTTGTACATAAAATTTGTTTGATATATGTGGATTTGGTTGATTTTATTATTTTAATAAAAAAATGTATGAAATTTAGTTTTTATTATTTATTAATAAATAAATAATTATTAAGTTATGCTTGTAAAATAAAAATAAATATTAATTTTTTTAATTACAATTAAATAAAATAAAAATTAACATAGAAAAAAAAATAGTTTAACTTTATATAAACATAATTATTTATAAAATAAATCTTATATAATATCTAATAAAAAATAGTTAAATAATATATATAAACTTTTAAATATTATAAAATCATGATAATTGTTTTACCACTCATACACTTGTAACTATACAACTATTGTAAAAAATATAAGAAAAAGTTATGCCATAAAATATTATTAACATCATTTTAACTATTGTTAAAATTAAATCAAGTAAAGTGATAATCTATATTTATCTAAATGGTTAAATTTTTTTTTGTATTGAAATCATTTTAAAAGCTTTGTTATAGTGATAGTGGGGTTCATTACACTTAGTGTCAATCTAAAAAGTAGTATGATGTAAAGGTAAAAAATTTCAAAAAATGCATTGCCAGTATGTGATCTTTTTCATTCAAAACTTAATAAGGTAAAAAATTTCAAAAAATGCATATTTGATAGTTTGTTATAACTAAGATTAGGTTATACCAATAAGAATAATAATAAAATTAATATAATAAAATCATATAAGGATTTTCCATTGAAACTAGAAAAACATTTGGTCTAAGAATGCTTGTTGCATGTTTTTCTTCAAAAGTAAGCAATTGATCGCTTATTACACCACCAAAAAATGGAGGTTGAGGGTAACATAAACGTAAATGCTAACTATGCTTACAAAATAAGTGCTAGTCATAATGGTGCTTATAAATAATCCAATTACCAAACTGGATTAGGAGTTGTCTAAAAAATCGACTATTTGGCCTGGATGGGAGCTTTTCACAAGAATTCGACATTTTTTATTTTGCAAAATATGAATTGAACACTATTTTTTAATGACAAATTAGAATCCCTTGTTGTCAATAAAAAATGGATGTGAAAATCTATTGATGCAAGCGACTACCTTCCCAATTAAGCAATATACCTGAGATATCAAAGTCACTGACTAAAGAGCATATAAATGTACTTCCATATGACCTCGCTTGGGCATATAAAAAATTCTTCTTGGATTCCTTCAAAATCCTATTGTGAAATGTTGTCGAAAAGAGGCGAAATAAAAATGCCATATAAAGATAATAATAATATTATATTCCCAAACAAATCAACAAAACAAAAAAATAATTATATTGACAAAAAAAATCAACAAAACAAGGATAGTAATAAAATTAATATAATAAAATCATATAAGGAATTTCCATTAGGGCCGACCCCACTAGGGGAGTCTAATAACCCTATCAAATACAATAGTGACCTACCCGATCAAAGGAATGAAACCTCTCTGTCGGAAGTACAATGTCATATGAATACAATATAAAATATACAAGTGAAATACATTCCGAAGTTGCAAATACATCAACACTTTGTTAATGATGTGTTACTTGTTGGTGCGGATTCTGCAGAAGAATGGATAAATTATAAAAGAATAATCATTTTTTTTGTGATGCCTTCGGGATGGTGATCAACTCCAAAAAATCTAATTTTTATTTTTATAAGACTGATGTTTTGAAGATCAACGCTATTAAGGAGATTATGCCTTATAATTTATTAGCGCTGGAAAATGGATTCAAATATTTAGGTTATATTTTGAATCCCAATTGTTACAAAAAGAGAGATTGGGATTGACTTCTTTTGAAAGTTGAGAGCAAAATTTAACACTGGTATTACAGGCTCCTTTCTGTGGGTGGAAGAATCACCTTAATAAAGGAAATCCTTACTGGCATTCTAGCATACTGGATGTCCCTCCTTCCTATCCCAAAGTCTATTCTCGACTCGCTCAGAAGATCTATCTTCAACTTCCTTTGGACCGATGGGAAGGATCATAACGCTCTTACTATGGTCAGTTGGGAGCACATTGCGATGCAAGAGAGGTATGGAGGTTGGGGCATAAAAAACTTGTCCATTTTTAATATGGCCCTAAGGTTAAAAAGATTGTGGGGAGAGGTATTTTTGGTACATCTCTCTCGTCTATTGTTCTGAACATGAAATATGTTAAGGAAGACATGTATAGTTGGATAAGGAATCCAAAGAAAAAATACAAAGGAACTTCTGCTATTTGGATGGGATTTATCAAAATCTACAACTGGATGGCCAAAGATTTAATTTGGCAGGTTGGAAATGGTTCAAAAATTTCTGTCAGGATTGATCCAATCATTGGTTTAAATGAAAATTATACTCTTCCCGGAAGCATTCTGGATCAGTTATGGCATTATGTTATGATTAAACTTAATCGTAAAAAAAAGGATGGTATAAAGGATGGGTCAAAAGAATATTGGATCTCGGTGAAGGATTTGGGATTCTCCGGGCATGATGCATTGGTGTGGGACCAGTACATTAGAAACCTGAATGCTACAGGTTGTAGATTAAACTCCAAATTGGACAATCTTCTTTGGAATGGAAATACTGGCTCGGGTAACATCACGGTGAAGAATTCCTACATTGCTATTTTCAGAAACTTCTGTATCTTTCCCTAGCACTGGTGGTATGGGGTGCTATGGTGCTGGAAAATCCCAAACAAAATCAAATGTTTCACTTGGAATGCTTTTCTTGACAACCTGAAGACGTGGAGAAACTTGCAAAAAGGGGGTTGGAGCGGATCGGGAATTTGTCTATTATGCAGAAATAGTGATGAATCTACAAAAAATTTACTTGTTGAATGCCCATTCACTCGAATGGTTTGCAATGATATTATTTCTCACCTCTAGATTGATCAGAATTGGGGTTATGTAAACTTTGACACTTGTTGTCTCGATTGGTATCGAAATTGTAAAACTCTTCCTTTTTCTACCTGCGTTGATTGCATGGATAATTTGGTATGTCCATAACAGAGCAATATTTGATAACAGTCTCCCAAATATGAAGAACACCTGTTTACAGGTTCAATTATTAATCAAGGATTATAACAGGCAGGAAGTGGTTCATTTAAATCAAAAAATAATTCTCTCCAGTTTCCAAATTGACCAAGCATTGGCCTTCTTTGATGGGGCTGTGATGGATGGAAAATGTGCAACAGGTGGTATCATTTTCATTAATGAGGATCATTTCTTCACTCTGAAACTGAACTGCGGCATCGGAACAAACATGAAAGCAGAGTCATTGGTGTTGTGGACAATCCTGAAGGTTTCAAAGTATATTTGGAATTGGAGTTCTCAAAGTTTTTGGAGACTCTAGAGTCACTATCAAATGGGCTAAAGGTTACTACAAGCTACAGGTCACTTCACTTCTGCATTGGTGTAATAGAATCAGAACTAAAATTAATCTATTCCAAAATATTACTTTTGAGCACATCTTCAGACAGAACAATACTTTTGCTTATATATTATCAAAGAATTCCTTTGACTGAGCTGAAGGAGTTCTTTATTGGGAAGAATATGAGCAAGATCACAAATCCAATGATGGATCTGTGGATCTATACGACAACTGAACTATATAGATGTAGTTTTTTGGGATCTTTTTTGTGATGATATCACTCGTCCTCATAAAAGCTAGTCATGAAAATATTTTGAATAGTCTGCTTTGAGTTTGTATTGATTTTGTAAAAGTCCTTTGGATGAAAAACTCCATGTACTGTTTGATTCAGTATCAAATATCAATAGTATGCTTTTTTCTTCTGAAAAAAAAAAAGAATACATCTTATTATATGCATTTATTAAAAATATAAATCTAAAACTATGCTCACGTGGAAACGTACAAGTGTGGAAAGTCCTAACAAAGAAAATAAAATCCTTCTCCATAATTAGTTTACATATTCACAGATATTTTACCTTAAAAGATTCAATTTCGGCAAGGAAGGTATATGATATCTATGTAGATATTCAATATGTGACTTGCAATTGTTTTACAATATAAAAATCACTTCTTAAAAAAAAATATATCATATCCAATCATTTCTGAAAACTGTTACGGATTTCTTTTGTAGGAATAACACATATTTTCCTTCGTTGAGCTTACTTAGAAATAATGGAGCTCAGTTACGTAGTTAAATATGTTGCTATATTTAGAATGTAGATCCTATTTTCTTGTTGTTTGTTGTAACCTCCTAAATGGATCCCTATATTATGTTGTAATTTGTCTTGATTAATATATAGATTGTGTGAGCTACCTTGCCCTTCTGGTTCATTGCTTGATCCTCAATTTCTGAGTTGGTATCAGAGAAAGGTTGGGGAGGCAGATCAGTAGCAGGGTAGGCGGATTAGTAGATCCTTGCGTAGAGAAGCAGATTGTCCAGCGCAGTCAAAGAGGAGAAAAGGGCTGATGAGTGCACCTGTCGAGAGGAAGACAGATCACCTGAGAGGTGACAGGAAGTGTGCTGGGGTATTCCAGTTTTTCTTGGTGATTTACTGTCTTGGCGATTGAAGCGAAATCGGTGATACAAGAATCTGTTGAGTGATTGGAAGAGCGGACACCTGCAGAGATGGTGAATCCGCTGGCTGAAATTTATCTCAACGAAGCCAATAAACTAGATTGTTCGAATTTCATCAATTGGAAATTCAAAATGCAGACCTTGATGGAAGGTTATGGTGTGTGGACAATTGTGAAAGGCGATGAAGCGAAACCTGATGCAACTGCAAGTGCTACACGAGCACATATCCAAGATTGGGATAAGCGCGAGAACAAAGCCAAGGTATTAGTGCATATGTCTGTTAAAGATAGCATAATTCCACATATTAGAGAAGCTACAATTTCTGCTGCAACATGGATAGCATTTAAAAATTTGTATGAGACTAGCAATACAAATCGTATTCTTTTCCTAAAAACTAAATTGCTAGGTATTAGAATGGATGCAAGTGAATCTGTTAGTTCATTTCTAGGTCGAATTAAAGAGGTGAAAGATAAGCTAGGAAATATAGGAGAGACAGTTTCCAGCACTGATCTTGTTACAATTACCTTAAATGGTATGCTAGATGACTATCAAATGTTTATAACAAGTCTTGAAGCAAGGGAGAAACCTCCTACTTTTGAAGAATTGGCAGGCATTTTACAACAAGAGGAAGAGAGGCACGGGAATCTGATGCCTCAGAATTCAGAATTAGCATTGTGGTCAAAGAAGAGACCCCCGAAAGGGAGATCAGGAGAAGGAAGTAGAGGAGCTAGTCCATCGTAGAGAAAGCAATCTCCAAAGCAGAATCAAGGTATGCCATCTAACAGAAATGAACCAAAGTGTTGTTTTTATTGTGGTCGACATGGACATCTTATTAGAGACTGTCAGAAGAAGAAGAGTGATGATGCTAAGTATAAACCTAGAAAACATTCAGGTCATTATGCAGAAGATTCTTCCAATCATGATCTGAGATTGTTTATTGCTAGTGATGATATTGCTGACACCCCGAATTTTGATTCATGAGATCTTATATTGTTTGTGTCCAATGCTGCTTTGTCTGGTGAAACTGATGATGTTGATGCATGGTTTATGGATCCCGGATAATCTGTACACGTGACATGTAATATGAAGTGGTACATTAATTTCAAAGAGACATAAAATGGTGCCATAATTTATCTTGGAGATAACCGCACTCATCAGATCAAGGGATACAAAGATATATCAGTAACATTGTCGAATGATACTGTCCTACACATTCGCAATGTTGTGTATGTGCCGGGGATAAAGAAGAATTTAATATCTGTATCTAACATTACCGATTAGAACTTGAAGGTTGAATTCTTCAAGTCTTATTGCATAGTGAAGGATCTGCTGGACCAATACAAAACTGTTGCTACGGGAGTCAGAGCAGGCGGGCTATACAAACTTGAGGTTACCAGCAAGAATCATCAAGCACTCACTACTATGACTATGCCAACAGAGATTCTTTGGCATCAAAGGTATGGTCACATCAATCATCATGATTTATTGTTATTACAGAAACAAAATATGGTTGAAGGACTCCCAATGTTAAAAAATGAGAATTTTGCTTGTGAAGGATGTGCATTAGGAAAGATGCACAGAGATGAATTCCCCTCTAATCTTGATAGGAAAAAGAGAGATGTGTTAGACCTTGTGCATACGGATGTTTGTGGACCTATACAAACAAGGTCTTTAGGAGGTGCATTTTAAATTGTGGTTTTGAATGTATAAATGAATTCAATAGCCTTGAATACCCTAGGGCATCCCGATTAAGCAATTTTAATGGTAATTTATGAGAATTTAAAAAATTCTTCTCGAATTCTGTCAAAATCCTATTGGGAAATGTTGTCGAAAAGAGGCAAATCATCGCTCATTTAAATTACTCTCATTATAAATGTCTCCACATAAACATGCATAACTTTAATCATACCATAAAAACTGCTATATAAATATAATGATAATATTATATTTCCAAACAAATCAACAAAACAAAAATAATATTATATTGACAATAAAATCAACAAAACAAGCATTACTCTTTCAAGTACTCTCCTCACCTATATATGGGCGTTTCTATTTCTTTCTTCCTCATTGGCTTTGTTAAACTGTTACATATGCAGGTGAGCTTTTGTTTTCTTCAAATTGGCATCTTCCTATGTGAATATTGAACCGTTAGAATTACAAATAATAAAGGAGAATTACAAACAATAAAAGAATAAAGGTTATGTTTGGTCCTTTGTACTTAAAAGTTGTTTGATATATATGGACTTGGTTGGTTTTATTATTTTAATAAAAGTGGTCTAAAATTTAGTTTTTATTATTTATTAATAAACAAATAATTATCACTTTATGTATATAAAATGAAAATAAATATTAATTTATTAAATATAATTAAATAAAATAAAAATTAACATAATAAAAAAATAGTAACAGTATATTAACATAATTATTTATAAGAAAATCTTATATGATATCTAATATCTAATAAAAATAAGTAAATAATATATATATATATATATATTATAAAATCATGATAATTGTTTTACCACTTGTACACTTGCAACTATATAGTTATTGTAAAAAATATAAAAAAAACTGATGAAATAAAATATTATTAACATATTTTTAACTAATAGGTATCATGGAAAGTGATGATTTGTACTTATCGATTATTAAATCAAGTAAAGTGATGATGTGTATTTATCTATTGTTAATTTTTTGTTTTGTATTCAAATTATTTAAAAGCTTTGTTATTGTGAGTGGGGTACATTACACTTAGTGTCAATCTAAAAAGTAGTATGATGTAATGTAATCATGGTTAGAGATAATGTATTCTATGCTAGGGAAGAGAATTAATAATAACTATATATATCATACTTTTATCATCATTAAGATGTTTGTTAGTATATTGTGGCATTTTGAGAGAAGAGAATGGATGGTTATGATACATTGCTAGTATATGATATTTTTCATTCAAAATTTAATAAGATACAAAATTTCAAAAAATGCATATTTGATAGTTTGTTATAACTAAGATTAGGTATACCAATAAGGATAGTAATAAAATTAATATAATAAAATCACATAAGGATTTTCCATCGAAACTAGGAAAACCAAAATGTGGTCTAAGACTGCGTGTTACATGTTTTTTTTTTCAAAAGTAAGCAATTGACCCCTTCTTCCACCACCAAAAAATAGAGGTTGAGGGTAACATAAACGTAAATGCTAACTATGCTCGTAAAATAAGTTCTAGTCATCATGGTGCTTATGAATCATCCAATTACCAAACTGGATTAGGAGTTGTCTAAAAAATCAACTATTTGTCCTGGACGGAGCTTTTCACTAGAATCCGACATTTTTTATTTTGCAAAATATGAATTTAACAATATTTTAATGTCGATTTCGATGGTAGAAACGGATTTAACACCATCAAAAACCTTTGGACACCCAAAATTTCAGAGTTTGACAGTTGTGACTAGGATTTTTAAAAATTTATGCTGGATTTTTTTAAAATCGTACCAAAAAAATCAATTTTTTCCATTTGAAACGTAGAACTTTTAGATTATAGCATTGGCTTTGGTTAGAACACTCATTTTGATTGACTATGAACGAGAACAAATAAATGAATATTAGAAAGTCTATGAAAAAATGAAGAAATTAATACAACAAGAACATATGGAGAGTGTAATGTTTCAGATAGGGAAGGTTGATCATATGGAGAACATATAAAGTGTAGAAAGTGGTCTACTTGTTTGAAATTATTTGAAAACATATTTCTTAAGTACGATCATGATAAGAAAATATCCTTTGTATTACCTCATCAACACATAAAGAGAATGCAATCCATTTGGAGTCAAGAGTATCCCTAAAAGCCCATATTAATGAACTAAAAAGTTCTCCCATGTTAAAAGGTTGCTTTTCAAGCTGAAACTTCCCAACTTCAACTTTACTTGGCAAGGTTGAGGATATATACACTTTAGAATGTTTAATTAAAAGAAGAAGATGACATAAACATGCATGTTTTCAACTCAAAACAACAGTGGAGCAAATGATGTTGAAAGTGCGCAACTAATAAGAACTTTTGCAAAATAATTTGTAATTTGGGGATACTCCTACATTAAGGGTGGCCATGTGAAAATAGAGGGCTACTAAACTAATAATTTGGAAACTAATCCACATAGCTAGTATTCAAACATTTTCACTAGTTTATTTGGATTCCAATTAAACAATTTATTATGGGGACCATTGAAGAACATCATTTAATATGCGGATCATTGAAGAAGATGATGCATCCATCATTTTGAGATTTTCTTGTTGTTCATCTAAGAGGTTTCTTTCTAGAATATTCCCAATACCAAGCACAACAACATTGAAGGGGATTGCAGAAAATGCACACAATCTTAAGCATCCTCTGCTTCACCATAAAAAAATGTTCTTCACTGTTGAAATAAACAACCTTATTAATAGAAAAAGATAAGATTGGAAAATCCAATTACAGTATCATTTTCCATTAGAAAAGATTGAAAAGAAACCATATCCACAATTGCTACCTCTTATTCCATGGAAAACAAAGCTAATGAACTCTCACATATGGTTTATTATTTTGTATGTATTCAGACTTGTTTTGGTCTGGAGTACAAATGTTTCCTTCCTTTACTTTACTTTCATAGAGGTATTTTTCAACTTCCTTGATAGTCAAGTACAATGAATTATCTCAACATCTCCCACAATATCCAATAAAGACAGTAGCAATATAATAAGCAAGGCAATCCCTAAAGTATACAAATCTTGTAAAGCTAGAAAATTCGGTGTCATGTAAGAGTGAATTGCTAGTAGTAACAAGTAGTGCAAAAAGGCACAATAGTTATCTTAATAGAAACAGAACATTTAGTCTTTCAAAACGTGCTTACTGCACTTGGCTTAATAACCGCCTTTACAACTACCTTTTTACAAAAAACTTCAATGTGGAATTAGTTAAATTTCAAAAAAATCATAGCCTGTCATCATAGATGAGAGCCACTAGTCATTGCTAGGGGTTAGTGCCAATAGCCAATAGTTGATGCCAGGAAACATAGTCAATCCAAGAGTCCTTTTTCAGTATCACCAGTTGTCATTCTAAGCTAGTCGGTGTGGCAAGAACCTCTAATCAGTGCAAAAAGATATAGTAAGATGTAGAGATGATGGCTTTAATTCCCAGGTTGGATCAATATTAATGCCTATGGGAAGGTTATAAAAGTGATGATAATATGAAAGTTTCGTGAGGCTCATGGTTTGATTCCAGGAAATGGGAAATCCCATATCAATTTATGAGGCTTAAGTTTGTTCAAGTGGGAAAAGAATATAAAAAGACTCCATGGAAATTTCACAAAAAGAAATCAAATTGTGAAAATTGGTTATAATTGCTAAAATATATGGGTAACCGAAGTTGAAATGGGTCCAGGACAAAACCAGGGCATGCGATAGGAAACATGGAAGACTAGTAACCATTAGAAGATCGCTATACTGCATCTCCTGTCTCGATCAATTGTGTCATGGTGTAACAACAAAATAATAATAAATTAATATTAACTATTAATATTAATTTATTAATTAAACAAATATCAATAGTTATGACCTTTTGTCGAAAAGGTACATGACGGGCCTATAAAAGCCCCAAACTATGTAACCATTACCATCTATCATACATTCCATTTTACATTACTACTTATCCATTTATGGCTTTCTTATGTTACTCTTCAGTGGTATGAGAGCCCCTTCTTGGGCAGATTCCAGCCATTGGCTATTATTGGGAGTTTCTCCTGTCAATTGGTTTTTGACCATAAAGTGGTCTTTGGCCAAAATTCATTCTCCAACTCCAAAAAAGTAAAAAAACAAAAGAGAAGAAAGAAAAAGACAAAAGTAAAAAAATAAAAAGAAGAAAAGAAGAAGTGATTTCGTTGATTTGGCTTTTGGCCAAATAATTGGAGAGTTTCTCCAAATTAGGTCTTTGACCTAAGAAAATAAAAAGAAAAAGAAAAGAAGATAGTGAAAAAAAAAGTAAAAAAAGAAAAAAGAAGAAAAAAGAAGAGAGAATAAGTAAAAACAAGAAGTAAGAATAACATTCACTAAACCGCACATGGTTTTATGACAATGCACATGGTTTTGTGAGCCCTTGGTTTTATAAAACTGTCCCTTGGTTTTATCAAACCCACTCTTAGTTTGATATATTATTATAATAATATTAGTATTATTATATAATATTTTAATTTTATTAGAAACTTATTACTCCACCTTTATAATAAAAGTATTTAAATATAATACTTATTATTTTTATTCAAACAAAAATTACAATAATATTATTATTATTTATAATAATATATATATTGTATTGTTCCAAAACTCTATACCCCTTCTATTCACAAAAAATTATAATATTTATTGTTATTGTTAGTAATAATTAATATTATTAAATAATTGTAATTAATTACAATTATTTTATAAAAAGGGGAAGGAAGCCAAAAATCAGGAAAGAAGACAAGCAAAAATGAAAGAGACATATTTTAATAAAACAGAGAAAAGATTTCTCAATGTTCTGATAAAAGTGTCGATGGCCATGCTGAAAGTTAATGGGATATTTGATGAAAGTCCAATTGCCATCTCAATTTGTCCATCCAACAAGGAAAATTTTATAAATATTGATGTCGCAAATCAAGTGCAAGTTCAAGAATCAATGAAGAATGAGTCAAACGAAGATCAGATAGAAGTACCATTACAAATCGATGATTATCATTTTGCAGCTCAATTCACCGTCGCAGCTATAGACGACCATCTCATCGACATAATGTTGGGTTATAATTGGTTGGAAACACTAGGAACATTCTCCGTCAATGCAAAAAAAAAGTGCATCACCTTCTTCCATGAGAAGAAGAAAATAACACTACATGATTTCTCAGTGATAGTTCCCTTATCGCAAACTACAGACGAAGAATCAATTGATGGACAATATGAAGAGTTAGAAGAACAAATAAAGCTTTTAAACAAACTCATCATGGACAAAGATAGTGAGTTGGAGCACTTCCAAAGAAAGTTAGAAAATAAGGAACAGAGTTATGTCATCATCAACAGCAAAAAGAAAAACTCCAATAGCAGTATGACGATAGTAAGAAGACACATAAGATGGAACTGAAAAAAGTCAACAATGTATTATCAAGCAATACTAAAGAGATTTTTCGACTACGAAATCATAACAAAAAATTGATTACAAAGATTAAAAAATTAAAAAACAATAGCAAGAGGGAACACTCCAGTGAAGACCTCGAAGGAAGAACACTAGAAAAGCAGGAAGAAAACCAGTGTCTAAAGAATCGTAATCAAGAACTAGAGAATCAAATCAAGAAGTTAGAAATTGACAAAAAGTCGAAAGATGAAAGAATCGAAAAGATTCAGAATCATAAAAACCTACTAGAGAACCAAGAAGCGCAAATCCAGGAAGCTGTATCCAAAAATCAAGTTGAGGAAGTGAAGGCAGTCATCACCGCAGTTCAAAAGAAAGAAAAACAAACAACACATTCGCCTTACAGACATCCCAATTATAATCGCCATTTTGACCAACGACGGGGTCAAAATGAACATTCCCAAAAAAGTTATGTTGATAGGCAAACAGTTCGAGATACTAAGCAACAATTGAAACGACCCATTCCCCAAAACGATCTCAGAAGTACGATCAAAATAGATTTGGGATGGACCACAGCAGATACGATGCGACAATTCTCCCGGGGAATCCAGAACTTGTATTGTCTTATTTCATCAAGTGTCACAAAGAATCTTGAGACGATCGTTCAAGGGAAATCAGACATTGCTATCAATACAGCTTTGAGGACAAAGCTTCCCTTAAGGGGAAGGCAATGTAACAACAAAATAATAATAAATTAATATTAACTATTAATATTAATTTATTAATTAAACAAATATCAATAGTTATGACCTTTTGTCGAAAAGGTACATGACGGGCCTATAAAAGCCCCAAACTATGTAACCATTCACTACAACAAACCTTGGAATTAGCATCCCATTTAGCGTCCATTTTTAGTGTAAATTTTTTTATCATTGAGTGGTCGAAGTAGACGCTAAATGGGACGCGTCATGGACAAAACTTAAAGAGTCTAAAATAATGCCTTTTTTTTCTTCCTAAATAGCATCCTTTCTGATGTCTAAAATAGCGCCCATTTTTTAGCTTCCAGAATAGCGTCCAATTTTGCTTCCTAAATGACGTCGAGGTTTGCTTCCTAAATAACATCTTATTTTTCTTCCTAGAAATCGTCCTCTTTTACATACTAAATGGCGTCCCCATTAGCGCCCTATTTGCATCCTTAAAAGCGCCATGTTAGCATTTATGTTTGCATCTACATTCGCACCATATTTGCATCCAAATTAGCATCCAATATTGCATCCATATTTGCTACCACTTTAGCATCCCATTTTGCACCAATTTTTGCTTCTTTTTTTGCATCGTGTTTTGCTACCAAAATGGTGCCAATTTTTCTTCTATTGTTGCACCATATTTTGCTTCCTATGTGACGCCATGTTTTGCATCCAAAGTAAGATCTTATTTTGCTACCATATCAGCACCATGTTTGGATTCCTCATTAGCGTCAAGTGTTGCATCCTTTTTAATGCCTATTTTTGCATCTCTATTGATGTCAACATTAGCACCATGTTTTGATACCACTTTAGCATCCATTTTTACTCCCACACTAGCGCCACATTTTGCTTCCCGTTTAGCTCCTTGAATTTCTTCTTATTTTGCTTCCTCATGAACACCGCATTTAGCTTCCCATTAAGCATCTAATTTTGCTTCTTTGTTGGCCATTAGTTTAGCTTATGGTTTGGCTTCTACTTTGACATCCAAAATAGCATCACAATTGACTTCCAACTTAGCACTAGGTATTTCATCCAATGTTGCTTCTAGATCTATGACATAGTGGGATTCCATTTTAACTCCTAGTTTTGCTTCCTTATTAGCACCACATTAGGCTTGTTATTTAACACCTACAACTATATCCAATTGTGTGCTAATATATTTATTATATCAAATTATTATAATTATTTCATTAATTTCAATAATTCTCATATATCATTTACTTCATAGTTCTGAAATAACATAATGAAACATTCAAATTAATTGTAGATATCATTATTGAAATTAATTGCATAGCATTTATGACGAAAATTTGACACGAACAAACAACATTTATCCAAAGTAGTAACATCATCATATATATCAATTTTACATGAAAAAAACATCAACAATTTCCAATATAGATAAATTTACAATATAATAACGATAACATCACCATTATATTTCATCAAAAGAAATGAAATTATAAAACATCATCACATCAATAACCTATCGTACAGATCATCATATTAAGGTTAAAAGAACAAGTGAACGATATATACAATGAAAATACCAATATCACAAGAAATATCTTTTTTAATATCCATATTTAGAAATGTAGAAATGATCAAGGGTAATCAAATTTTATATGTCAACATAAATCCACCATACAAATCAAAATGACCTAGGATTTAATATGAACATGGATCATCACAAAAATAAGAATACATGTCTAGTAGCATCGAGAAAGCAATAAACATCCACAATCTCAATAGTAGCATCAATGGCTACCATCATCATCATCATCACCACCATTATCATCTCATCCTCATCCTCATCATCATCTATCCCAACATCATATTCATCATCATTTTCATCTAATCCATTCACATCATTATCAACAATATCTTTCTCTGGTACATTGGTGACAACATAATATAAATCATCTAAGGAGTCATCTTCACCATTTTTCAGGAAATTCTATGTCTGTCACTCCATCAACTACATAGATTTCCTTGTAAAATTCCTCCATTGCTTTAATAGTTGCATGCTTTGGAACTTTACCAATTGCATGTATCCACAAATGGATTGCAAATATAAACAAAATAGTGATCAGCACATATCCCAAACACATAAGCAAGACTCTCTCAAAACAAAATTCCACTAATCTCACATCCTTTTATGACTAAGCAATTTCTAATTTCCTAGTCCCATGAGCACTTCATGTAAGAGGGCATAAATGAATCCAAAGCATCAATAACTTTCAAAGACAAAAGTGACCACATTTCTGACAGACAATCTTCCTTTCAAATAAAGAGTTTGAACAAAAAAATGTTGTACATTCCTGAATCCTTTTATTTTTGCACCATTCTGAAAAGCATAGCAAGGAGGAAGATAACAACAATAAAGGAGGTTTTTGGTATTGCATGATCTAAGTTTCTCATTGAATTCTATGGGATTTTTTAGAAAATTCTCTTTTAAAAGAAGGATATATATATATATTCAAAATAGAACTATGTGGCATTAATTGACAGGAAAACAAATATATCAACTCATTTGAAATATTTTGACAATAGATGGAGAGAGAATGGTGAACTAGCATTGTAGTCTCAACTATGTTCTTTATGACTATTACAATGATATTAAATACAAGAGAAGTGAAGGCCTTAAGAATACCAACCTAGCAAGCAAAGGTGTTTCACTATTTAGAGTCAAACCCATTGTCTTTTAGCACAAGTGCTCAAGTACTTGAAGGGCATGATTCATTATGGCATATTAGGTATACAAGGGATGATGGACTACTACTACTACTACATGGATGTGCAATTAAAACTAGGATGGAAGTACTAACTCTAAGAAATGCACTTTCAGGTTTTGTTTTAGCTTGGGATCATGTATGATATTGTGGTTCAACAGGAAGTAGGCAACAGTTGCACTTAGTTGTATCTTGGAGTGCATGGTGTGGTATCTAACCTTGGTTGTATCTTAGTGGACATAGTACATACACAAGAGAGATAGCTTACTCATGGATTTCTATACCTTTACTTGATGCTTAAGTAATATGTAGAACACTTCATGTGGAAGTTGGTCTCCTATGTGGCATGGTGACATTCTTAGTGAAGTGTACATGGAGGGCTTGGTTGCTTGCTTGGGAGAACCATTTCCAAGGAGCATTGGGGCATATAGGAGGGCGTTCAGCCGTAGGTAGCATGGGATCATTTGGTTTCTAACATGGAGGCTTGTGCTTGACTTGAGAATGTTTGTGTTGAGGAATGTTCATGAGGTGTGGTGGACCTAAAGGAGCGCATGGCTTAGGAGGTATTATTGGAGTGTTGGAGACCATTTTTAGCAGGTTTTTAGTGGTTCTGTCTATATTTTGTCATGATGGTGAACTTCAGTTTTCCTCAAATTCCTATATTTGTATAGGTCACTACTATTTTAAACAGGTGACATGTGGCATCTTTTGATGGTTTAGTGGACTTCTCTTTGGTTCGGTGCAGTTATGCTTGCTAGAGTCCTGAAAACTATTAAGTCTGCTGAATCTTGGATGGATGTGAAATTCTATTTTCCTCGAATGAGGTTTGATGAGGTTGGAACCTATCTCAAAGATCCCTACACAATTAATGATATTATAAAAAAATTAAGTAAAAGGGTATACCATTTGGTCTACCCCTTTATTTTAAGAAAGTTATATTGTCATTTTGGGAGCCCTCGGGAAGCACCAAGGAGCGCCTCAAAAACCCTGGGAGCGGGGACAAATCCAGAAGTGTGCTCCCAAGATATTTATGGAACACTTCCTCTTGCAGCATGCTTCACGAGCTAAGCCTTTGGCGTGTTGAGGGGGAGGGATGGGGAAGGGGTCACTCTCCTTCAACATAGAATGTTATAGACATGACGTATTATAATGGCAGATTTTGCTTAATTAGCTCATTCTTAAATCAAAGGTCTCAAGCTTCCTTGCAAGCAGAATTCTTGAATTAGTACACTGTCAACATTTCAGTCACTTCAAGCAAATTTTGATCAAATACTTGAAAAATGTAACACAATTTCTAGGCTTCCAGAACTATAGATACACTTCCCAAGAGGTGAAGTTTCTCGCAAGAAATCCTATATTCACTACTAACATGATATCAATTAGGGTGAAAATCATTCATAATAATTTCAATGTTTATTGAAAGTGAAAATACAACTGTTAAATTTAATCAACATGAAAATCCCAAATCAGATGCATCATTTAAAAATTAAAATATAACAATTACAGTTTACATTGTCTAGCACTAATTGATGATTTAGGGCTTGCAGGGTGCCAAAGGTGCATAATTGTACAGTTATGACTGGAAGAGATCAAGGTTCTAGGTGGATGCAGTTCAGTCTGTTGACCACTAGTGAGTAATGACACAATGTACATATGGGAATTAGATATAGCTACAGCCTCATGGGGAGTATCGTGAAACATATGCCTTGGCCTAATAATTCCATTTTAATACCTTGAATAAACAGACTTTTGACACAATGAAGAAAAAGACAATTTTAACTTTTTACTTGAGAGTTGATACCTTTCTCATAGAAGTTGTGACTTGCTCTTTCAATGACCCTCCAAACAGTGCTCACCAATTAGCACTCCACCCAAAGAGACTCCTCCATTTGTTGTATAAGCACCAAAAAATAAATGGGAAACATTTCAGTTATTTTCCATGTTCATCTCTAATGACAAGGTCGTTCAATCAAGTTTTTGCAACTTACATGTAATGTAAAAACACTCATTTTAAAGTCAAATTTTAAACTCAAAATTTCTTGATAATTTGATAAAAGGAAAAAAATCACAAGGACTTGTTTTCTACTGACAAATTGAGCTTAGTATTAAGAGTCTGAAAATAGTTTTGTTTCATGCAATGCTATGGTAAATAATGTTATGGTAAATGCTATGTTATTTTAATTATGTTTTCTAGCAGCTCTGTTTCATTGGTCTCCACTGCTAGCTTTTGCATTAGACTTTGCCTCTGGTGCAACTCTTGCTAGCAGTGGAGACCATGCAGACTCATCTAGTGCATCTCTGTATGATCTAGTAAAGATAAGGAAGGGAGCTGCCATAAAAAGGTCTGGTGGATACTTCGATGTTACAGATGTTAATAGTCCAACTGATCTATCAGAGGAACTTTCAGGTTGGAATCAGTCTTTACAATTTATTTACTATATTAGAGCAAAAGAAAATGGGATTACCTGATATTTGTGATATCCTACGTTCAGTATGTTACCGGCTTTTGATGAGAGTGACTTTTCGATTTATTAGGGTGCACATGCAGAAGCCAAGGCATGTAGTTGGAATAAGAATCTTGTTTGCTTTCATGATGTTCTATAGAACAAGATATGCATTTTTAATACAAAATTGCTCCAAAATTGGTTCCAAATACAAAATAGAGATCCTATGCTTTTCCTAAAATAAAGTGTCTGATCTTAAAATAGTTCTTTGCATATGCATAGATTTTTACTATTTACCTTTTTCCACAGCATTTAAAACATGTAACCTTCTATTTTTATGCCTATCTGTACAAAAATGGACATCAAATATTCTAACATCCCCCTTAATGACAATTTTTTGTTCCATGACACCAAGCATCCCCCTGAACCATTCCAGCCATATTATAATACCCTTCTTCAATTCAATATAATACCCTTCTTCAATTCAATATGGCCCTACTAAATTCCAGAAAAGGCACAAGCTGGGGAAAATACAGTCTAGAACCAAGTTTGTGCGTATGGTTACATCTTGTGACCAAATTACAATTTAAACATTTGCAATATCATAACGAGGAACAAACAAGACCTCTGTAATTACTGTTGTAGAGGGAGTAGTTCTTAGAAAAACAAGTCAGTGGAAGGAACCACGCTACCACCTATTACCGAATGAACTAGAAGGGCTAACGTCTGATATACAAATGTAGGAGAAAGTGACCACTGTCACCTTAGCCACTTCTACAAACTGCTTTGAAGAGTTGGAACCTCCAAGGGGAGAGCCCTTCAAGGATCTTCATAGACTAGAGACAACAGAAACTATGTCTTCTATAAGACCAATTAGAGACCAGTGCCTTAATCAATGTGGTATTGCGAATGCAGAAGACATACTAAATAAGATAATGTCAATATTTAACTCAATGATCAAAGGATTAGCAGTATGATCAGTCAATGGTGTTTATGATATGAAAGAAACCATTCATAAATGACAAATGAAGAAGAATTAGACCAACCACAATGTCTAATTATATTCCAAGAAAGTAAATATTTAACACCACTTTAGCATAAGAAGTGTCATTCACCAACGTTGTATAGAGTATGCAGTAACCAGGTATCACTACCACAAACAAGGACTGATGTCTAATACAGTATGTCAGTGATGATAGTTTTTTTATGGCAATACAACAGTAGCAGATTTAGTGCCTAAAGGTGTAATGAATACATCCTTGAACAACAATAGAGCTTTAATAGTTATCTTTTGATAATTCCAATCAAATGTAATCCAATTTCAGACTTCATATGACCGTATAAACAATTATATGGCAACCACCCGAGTATTAATTCATAACAGCAGTGATATATAAAAAATATCAACAAAACAATAGTGGTTCAAATATCAACCACTTTACTCAACGTGTATGACTGTCAATAAGGTGCAATTCTCAGACTTTATGCAAGATTTTAATAGCAGCATAATAATATTTTAACAGTCATGTAAATAGTGGCTGGCAACAATAACAAGATAGATCAAGATAAGTGGGATAATGTGAACAATTTGGATTCAACTACCAACCATTTCAACCATACACTAATTATTAATTTTCAAACTGTGTGTAGGTGTTTTCAGACATCCTTTATTAGTTAAAACAGTCCACAAAAACACTTGCAATTCATATCAATGATTAACTCCTCTTTTGCTTTGTATGTGCAGGTATAAGGAATTGAAGGAGAGGACTGTGCTACGTTTGACAGTCTGCACATTTATGCAGACCTAGGGCAGCAGAGACTAGGTCTGCAAAAAGGTTGTTAAAACCTTTTGGAAATTCCCAAAACAAGGTACCAAGAGTCCAGAAAATGAATACCACTAAGCTGTAAACAAGAAGACAAATCCAATTTCAAAAAGAGCAATCAGTTGGCTAAGCATTAAATCGTATCATAGCCATAACAATCTACGGCTATTGGCATAGATAGAAGCCTCTATACAAAGAAGAAAGGTGACCAAAGTATTATATCAGAATACACTTATTGTAACTGTCTAGGCAAAAGGATTGTTTCGAAAGGAAACATCAATATTTTATTATTTTTTAATAACCAGCAAATACTACCATACAATATATTTTTAAACAAAACCAGAAATGCAACTCAGCACTCAGCTCAAGTGCATCAAGAGATGGATGGGCAATGTTTAGGTCGTTATTGCGCTCCTGAAATACTCAGATCAATAAAAAAATAGAAACAAAAAATTCAAGATGCTGATTATGATCCCCAAATCTAAAATGATGGCAAATTTGATGTATTTCAAGACAGATCTTCTAAACACTAAAATAACAACAGAACTTGGAAAGCAGAAGGAAGAAACAAGGGAGAACCTAGGAAACAATCCTGGAGTTGGTTTGGAAACAATAGGTAGAGGCTGCAGGTCCCAATCACTCTCCATAAAAGGATGATATACTTGACAACGCAGGTATGTTTCACACGTCGAAATCCCAATCAGCCATAGTCGACTAGTTGCCCCATACCAAGCTAATAATTGGCTCAATTTCTTAACAACTTGTTGCAAAGAAGATTATATTGACAACCCCATCGGTGCTTCTCCTGCTTTGGGCTACTCTACAAGCCACTTTAAATCACCCACGTTAAGAATTATACCCTTATTCAAATGCCCTTCCACCATTTGGTCCAATTGCCTAAACTTCATAACAATGTGGTCTTTATCTTTGTTTACATAACAGAAAGTGGATATCTCTGTTTCAATAGGAAGGATCTGCAAACCCTGAAGCTGCACTGGGGTTTCACCTTTTTCTATTCTCTGTGCAAGTTCTTTTATTACAGCTTCTGGATCTTTCTCCCCTACGAGAATCGGATTCTTCTAAATGCTTTCTTGAAAAGGATGAACGTTTCCCTAAATGGGGTTTAAATGTTGTGCAAAACCATCAAACTTGTAAAGAGAACTCAAAAGTATGTTGATTTGATACACATATCCGCCCAGAGATGGACCTTTGTTGATTTTCACCACTGAAACTATGCCTAGATCGACCAGAGGGGACTTTTCACTATTGTTTCAGTGCACATGCTCCACATGAATGAGTCCATAATTGGGAAGAACGTTGTTTACGGCCCCCTTTAGCATCTAGAATGTGAGATTACTGTCCAGAATTGAGGACTAAGGTTGCTTCAATGCTTATTGTTTGCCCATCACTGCTGTTATTATGCCCAGATTTGGTTTAAAACTTTAAGTGCATCCAGCATTAAGAGAGCAGAAAGCAAGCAAAGGCCTCTCAAAAATATTCTCCAAACAGGCATGCTTCAATAGGTATTCTTCTCCCTTCTATTCCTAACTCAAAACCTTGAAAATTTGTAGATCTAGATATGGATAGTTGATATTAATTCTTTCATATAACTAACAATGGGATTCACCAACCCATTGGTAAAGGAAAGATATTTCATCCTAGCTATCTAGCTCTACTGTTGATCTTCTACCGATCACAATGGAAACTCTGTTGGGGAGAGGATTTGCTTTTTAGGACTTCCTCTCTAAAGATTTGGTGTTCTTGCACACATTATTTGATAAATATTTCTTTTAATTCATTCTAGAACCTCTAGAAAAAAAAATTGTGCTTTTTAAAGCCTAGATCTATCTTCCTATTTTTTTCCTGCACACATATGCACCCTACAGTGCTATCAAAAGTGTGTATGTATCCTGCAGATTGTACATGCCCATATGCTCTGTTTCATGAGATATACATGACTTTATTTCATGTAGGGTGCGTATACACCCTGCATACACATGTTTACTTTATAATAGTAACGCATGGAGCGGAGTGTTGATATTTGAACCCTCTTTGGTTAGGATTTGAATTTTCTTTCAGTTTTTCTTTTCTTTTTGGAAACCACATTTCGTTCAGGCATTTTTTCAAACATTTGGCGTACAAACTCTACAAAACCACATCTGACATACATGTCTACAAAAGCATTTCCCACAAAGACATTGGATTGAAATCCGCTTCCTATTATTTCATGATGAAGTTCCTTACTGTATTTAAAAGCCAACAAACTCGCACAGGCCGAGAGAATGTTGGAGAAGGTGAAGGCATTCGGATGGATGCCCACTCTCCGCATTCCATCAAACAATGCTAGGGCTTCCTTGCCCCACCCATGCCAGCAGTAAGTTGCGCTCATGACATCCCATGAGACAACATTTACCTTTAGCATTCGATCAAAAACCCTGCGCTCATGACTGTGTAGGATGCTCTAGTTCAGTAACTATTCTAGATTTGGACTCGCTAACTTGAGGGGATTCCTAAACATGGCATAAGAAGTGCCGAAATGGAGGCATTAAATTGAAGGAGAAGTGCATTTTAGAATGCATTTGAACAACTGAAAACTCATAGAACTACAATATTCCCAGCAACTAAATTCAATTAAAGATGAATTGTGTGCGGCTTACCTTGATGGTTCTCCCGGATTTGAAGATTTAGCGACAAATACTATAATTTCCCCCTGCGATATTGTCTGTGGAGTGTTCCTGTATAATCCCTCGAATTTATACCTGGCGCACTAAGAGAATTTGATGAGGCGATTAGATGTGCCCCTGAGCAGATGTTGCCTGCGATGCCATCAATTGTTGCATTTGTGGAGGCGGAAGTGCGTGCTCTGCAATGTAGAGGAATGGAGCAAAACCAGAGAGCTGGGTAGGGGTTGACCCTTGAAATACGCTAGCGTGCAACACCATTGAAAATTTCCCAGGCCCCTAGCCTCCACCTTCACTTGGTGGTGGTGGTCCTCCTCCACCTGTTGGTGGTAGCGGTGCTATGACTTGATCAGCCTGTTTTGCAACAGGCCTATGGACGTGAGAAACCGAGTGCCTTGGTGGAATAAACTAGTCATAATGATCTTCTTCTACTCATGGATTTCTTTTGGCTTGGCCTCCAGTCTGGAAGACGTTGTATTTCGTGTTTTGTGAGTGAAAAGAGCTCTCTCTGCCCTCATCCCGCATTTTTTATTTTTTGTATTTTAAATATATCTCGACACAAAAGTGGATGCAGTCTTTCCATGAAGTGCATCAATGCAAGTGCATCATGATTAACGTCTAGTGTATCATCTACCCTTTCCTCCAGAATAGCGCCGTCTAGTATGTTCGTAACTATGCCAAAACGAGAAAGAAAAATGTAATACATTTGGGACACCCATTTTGGCGTTGAGTGGGCCATTTTTAGCGTCCAACCAGTAAACTTTCCAAAGGGGATGTCTAAAGATTCAATCCACTCTACGAACCAATAAAATTTCTTAAGGGGATGTCTAAGGGCTCATTCACACAAAGAGTGACTTATCCAATAAGATGTCTAAGGGATCAATCCACTTAATACCAATCAAAGATCATAGGGAAGATCAAGGATTAGGATTTTCCACAGGATCAAAGCCTCACTTTCACTATCTTGCATAATCAATTATAAGAAGTATGGGCCCTCCAACAAAAACAAGAAGGTTGGGGCATATATGGTCTCCAAACTCTATGTGTGGGAGGGTTCTTTGTTTCCTCCACTGTCCTCTCTTTGATTTGGAAGCAATCCCACAATGTCATCCCTTATGAAATGGACTAATAAGAGGAAGAAACAGGTAGCATCACAACTTATGCATGCTCAAATGAAAGATTGAAGCAAGGTACTTTTGAATCTTAGCTAACGTAGCATAAACCTAGCTACACCTCCCCTTATGCTATGAACACTTCGAGAGGAAAATTGGGCATCATGATGCTAAGTCAAATCAAGAATGGTGAATGGAAGCAAGAGGCTTCTCAAACTTTGGCATAACATTAGCAACATAACCTTAGCAATGTAACCTCGACACAAGAAAGCTTATGGAAATAGAATGAGGAGGACTTCATTAGATATTTTCATGGAGGTAGAATGGAGGGAAGTGGGGCTTGGGGTCGAATCTCAACCCATGCCTCACCCACATATTTGCATTCAACTCAAGGATAGCCTTGTGCTTGCAATTCAATGAGGAGGCTTGTATGGTATGGGGTTTGCTTCACAAACCAAGATATTGAGCAACCGTGCCATTCAATGAGATGTAGACTTACATAAATCACATGATTACATGCAACATGTGGCTATTAAATGAATCTCACATGGTTGTGTGCTTAATAAGGAGGAAGTTATGTGATTTCTTTAATGGCCAAATTGAGGGTTGACATGGATTTTCATATTTAATTGTCCCAACCTCAATGGTTTTGAGTTTAATGGGTGCAGTTAATGTTGATATGTAATGTGTTCGATGAAAGTCCCTTAGGTGTTGTAAGTAAATAAAAGTAATGTGATAACAAATCATGTGGGACATAGCATAACATCAAGCATTCAAAGATATTGAGTGAAGATTTGTGACTTCTCTAGGTTGTGTTATTTGACATTTAACAAGTCTTTAGAGTCAAGGCGGATGCCTCTTGGAATGCTTGGGCAACATCTTATTGCAACAAAAGAAACTGGTTACATTCCACTTGAATTATTTTAGGCACGATATTGAATTATTTTACATGCTATTATGAGTTGCATGTGTTGGTACACTTTGTAAAGAGATGAAAACAATATCTACTTAGAAAAGGGACTACATCTATGGTGATCACAAGCCTCTCGAGTTCCATCCACATGCAAATCAAGAATGAGAATCCATGCCACACGAAGCACATCACATATTTTGCAACAATTTAACATTGTGATTAAGTACCAAATTGACTATGTTTACACAATTTCAACAATTTGATTTCAATGCTTTTAGAGAAGGTTACACACATTGCCTAAGATGCACACACATTTATGTAGTTTTGAAAAACTCAATGTGCACCCTATTGAATGAAGAGTTTCATGAGTATCAATTGAAGTATCATATTCTATACAAGTTTAGAATTATATGTGTGTCAACTAAAGATTGCACATTATAGTTGATGCAGAAGACGCACCATTCTAAAATATCATGACATTTTGGAGTAGGAAAGAGGACTTTCAATTTGAATAGGTATTTTTTATGCTTGAAGGTGGCACATATGGTAACAAATTTCAAAAGGAAATGCACTCTCTGTTGCATATCTAATCCAACAAACTTGATATTGGCCAAGTACATTCCACTTCATGTCTCATACAAACCACGTGAGTTTGTTTCAATGGATTTCATTGAAGGTCCACTAACATCCAACAAGAGCAACGTCCATCTTATGGTTGTTGTGGATCACTCAGCAAGTAACAAAATCTTATGTATTGGTTTTAAATTAGAGTCGATTAATAATCATTTAATCATTTCATTAATTTTCTATAATCCTTTGGAACATTTTGGAAATTTTAAAAAACTTAAACATGAAAAATTGGATTCTCATATGTGATGATATATAATGTAAAAAATTTGATGTCTAAAAAAATCTAACTTCATCATAAATCACTAAATATTAAGAGATAAAAAGGAATGATTATGTGATTCCACTCTTGTGGGCATTTATTTGAAGCCACAACCCTGTGATACCTGGAATGTGATATCATTCCATGGAAATGTTGGCAGGCCAACATTCCTATGATACCATTCCAGGAATCACAGACCTTCACTCTAGTATCACATTCCAGCTCACACTAGAATACTTGATCTCGGCCCCAAAGGGTTGGCACGCCCCCAACTGGAGAATAAATTTGAAGAGGATACTGGGATCTACAAGGATCCATACATTGGCATAATAAATGGGGTACTCGGAGATGAAGATGAAGTGATTCTCTGTCTCTGTCTCATGAAGATGGCATAAATGAAGATCATGCCTGAATTTATGAACAACGAATATCATCAAACAAAGAACTAGAAGAGAACAGAGAATCTATGAATAAAAAACCAATGGCCTAACTGTCAGGTTAGAGAGACAATGATGATCATCTGTAGTGGGATCATCTGTCCATCACATTGTGTGTGGGATTGGCTCCATTGGAATGAAAAAAGTTGCACGGGTTTTTGATTTCGTGTTTTCAAATGTGATCCCTCGAGACATTGTGCATTGCTCACAAGCCATAGAGGCAAATGTTATGATAGCCTAGTTAATACTCTATCTTTTGACCTTGACCATGTTGTGGGCTATGAGAACCATACTTAGTGTGCCAAAACTTGAAATGACAACCATATATTGATCCCATGCCCTTTGGAGAGCTTGTTTATTTGGTGACCTAAGTCCACACACAAGGACCATGAGTCATAAAGATAAATTAATTTATGGCCCAATCACATGGCTTTTCTAAAACAGGATTCTAGTGCTTGTGTACCATGCACGCACATTATTTGAAATGACCATACAAGACTACAAAGGGAATATTTAGCATGCATCCATTATATGGGTGCCATTACACCAAGGATTTTTATTGATGCCCTACCATTGTATAAGGAGGAACCTAAATGTATGAGGTCCTAAAAGAGGATTTATGGCTGATGGACCATGCAAGTGCCTCAAAAATACTGTAGGACTTGTAAAGGGAATCTTTGACCTATAGGTGTCATACGGGTGCCACTACAGGGTTTTGTATATCAGGGATGGTTATGAATGGCTAGGAAATGGCAATACATGCTATAGTTCATTTCACCAATGAATAGTTATGAATGGTTGATCCTGTCATTTGTCTACTTATGCCAATTTTTTTATTGCCTTTCCAGTTTTATAGTACAAGCATGGGCAACAACAAACTATGTAAAGGAGTTCCCTAGCCTCATAAAAATATGCAAAAACATTCTAGAACTGAATGTTGAGTAAGCTCAAGTATAAAATTGCATTCAAACAAGAAAAGGATAAAACCCTCAAGTAGATAATAGAGAATGACAAGAAATTCAAGAACCTTACCAAAGATATTGATGCCTAATCTCACATATATCGATCTAAAGAAGCCATCAACAAACTGAATAAACCACCATGTGATGTAGAAAATTATTGCAACCGGAAATAGAACCACACTGCAAAGTTACAATCCGCATATCAAGCTCATATAAACAACTAGGTTACACTTCCAATATAAATGAGCACAAAACAAGGCCCTGTTATAAGAAACAAAATTTCCACAAAGAAATAATAAATGATAGAAATCATTTATGTGCAATGCACCACATAAGAGAATAGTGTTCTTACCATCCACTCATGAACGTTTTTGAAACCCAACTCTGAAGGGCAACATAAAAAGCTTGGTCAATTTGACACCACCCATTAATTAAGAGTGGATATAAAATAAGGTGCAAGTACAATAAAGATGCTAGAAACTGGTGAGCCTCAGTGCTGAACAAAAGAGAGATGTCAAGGCCAGTTGGAGCTAAAGCTGGCTGCTAAGGATGAGTGATGGGACCACAATACAAGCACATCATTGGAGTCCTCAATAACTATGAAAGGGCCAATGCATTGGTAGATGATATCCTCCAAGGAGTGCTTAGGACTAAGAGGCCTTGGCTACATAATCCTAGGGGGGCACAAGAGTGAGAGCTCTAGGATTGATACCACCAGGTTCATGATTGATTTTCTTCAGTCTCTCTCGGTGGTAGGAGGCACCAATCCACATGCTGACCATCCATCCATGGAAGCAGACTGCCATATCTATGAGTAAATGGACTTCCTCTCACTTAGCTTATAGACATCTCTCATAAAACACATGTAGCAGCCGATGAAGACAACCACAACGAAACTGCCTAACCCATGTTCTCAAAAACTGCAATAAAATTATGAGCCTAAAATCAATCACCTAAAGCTATCAACGGAATTATACAATGAATATAATTCAATCACAAATCAATTATCTAATATTCAAGACCAAAAGTTGATTTACAATCTCAGGAGAAATCTTTTAAGGTCAACTTGAAGAACCACTGAAATCCAGCTGGCAGAAGTTGGGGAATTTATCCAGCCTGGCACAAGGCCCTTCACAGGAAGAGATTTTTTCTTGAGGTCTTGCAAACTTTGTGCCACACTACATTGATCATCCATTTTAATTTGTGGAGGCAAAATTTCCGAATCTTTGGAGCCATTAGGGCATACAAATCCTTGAAACTCATCATATGGGGATGTTGAACATGTAACATGTTCACAATCTTCTTTTCACAGTGGAAGTCACATCTACAAAATTCAAATCTTACATTCTCAGTGATCCAATTGCCCAGGTGTAGGATCAGGAGACAAACAAGGAATTCAGGGGAATCCAAAGGTTATGGAGGGGGCAATGTTTTTTGTAGATAAGTGTGAATATTGTCTTATCTATGGTGGCATATACCATGTTTGTAATGGTGAGTCTAGCAGTGTATATTCTTGTAGCTTGAGATATTCCATTTTTTGAGTCCATAATAGCAGCTATTTTTATTATGTTTAACATAATGAGCTTTTAATGTGATTCCTTATGTTTTCCTTACTCTAAACTGAGTAAACTTCTCAGATATTTGAATATAGAGGCTACCAGAAAAGCTTTCAATATTCTAGACTCTAAATCCATATTCAGTGATGTCTGTTGTACAAATCATAATGCAATGAAAATTTGGTTGTCTTTTTCTTTATTTCAATTCAATATACATGAGGTTTGTTGTTTCTTGTGCCCAGGAAGGTATAGGATGCCTAGAATTGTCCTCAGAACTACCCATAATTCATATTCATCGTTGTGTTAGGTTAAACAAGGCTACAAACACACCTAGAACTTGCCTAAAACATGCCTAGACTTGGATTTTAGGCTCCCTTGTTGTTGAAATGCACCCAGAAATCTCTAGAACAGTACCCAGATCTGCTCCATAGCCTTCTTTTAAAATGAAAAGTGCCCAGAACTGTTGTACAGGCTTCCAAAGTTACTCAAAATTTAACTAGAGCTAAAAAGATAGAGAGCAAGAGATGGTTTGTTGGATGTTGAGTTTGGGAATGCTAGGCATTCAAATTTTGTTGTAAATGTGTGTTTCTTTTGAGGAATATTCATAATATTGCTAAAATTATCATAATTTTTTATTGTTTTTAGATTGTTTAAATTATAGTCCATTTTTCCATATTTGAGGTCCACCATATTGAATGTATCTATTGAAAGTTATGAATATGATAATAGGATATGAGAAATAACACCTAGCTTGACACCGAGAACCTAAAGAACTAGCTAAGGCAGTTAGACACACATATTATTGGTTGAGATTGGTGCCCCTACATTAATGACCTAGGTTCAAACCCTAGAGGAATGGCCCGGGTTCAAACCCAAAAGGAAGAGAAATGTTCATATTTTTCCGATTTTCAAATGCAACATTCATACAAAACCAAACACTGAAACAAATACAACCATCTAAAAAACAAACCAATATCAATATTTGTAAATAAGCCACCCAATTGTAACATATATTAATATAGAAAAATAAATAAAAAGAACCTAAATTGCACATCGATGATTTGCCTCAGAGAAGATGCTATACAAATAAATTTGAAATTTTTACTACCCTGAATGAAAAGGAATAAAAGACCCATTTGTAAAAATTGGCAATGAAACTCCCATTTGTGAAAGTTTGTAAAACTAAATATTATGCTGATAACTTCATTCAGCTTTTAAATACCATGAAACACTTGACTATGAAAATTGAGAAGATCACAGCTAAAAATATAAAAATAAAAACCTACCTGTGAAGAACTGGGGGAACTTGACAGGTACAATGAAAGCTTCCTGCAAGGCCTACCATGTTAGTCCACTTGGCGTTGGGTTTCTCCCGAATAATGGCCGAAGTGAACCCTGATCGGAGCATGGCCTGCTCCGGATCCTCTCCATCCCCATCTCCATTCCCTTTGGCTCCCAGCTTCGACTTGGGTTTGGTGGCCATGGAGGCATCCCAGTTAGCAGTAGGCCTCGAACTCAACCCCTCGTAATCATGCCCCACTTGTAATCTAAGGATTCTTTACTTTGGAATCATGTGATGTTTAGGGGCCCTATGGATGGCCCATGATCCATAAAGAAAATTGTTATGGTGTATGACTCTATATTTTGACCCTCGATCATGGCTTGGACAGTGGGAACCAACTTAATTGGTTTGAAAAACCTCAACAACGATGATTATGATGATGAAAATGACGATGACAATGATGATGATGGTAAGGACGATGGTACCAATGATGAGGATGACAATGATGATAAGGAATGGTGAGGAAGTGGATGAGAAAGATGAGGATCGAGCGTCCATGTCTTAGACACTTAAAAGAGTCCTTATGTAGGGCCTGTTGTTGCAGCAACATCCCCCCCCAAAAAATTTTGTACATATTGGGGCCCCTCCTTTTATTTTTTCTAGAAAGACTACCTTAAGAGGATAATTTTCCTTTTTACTTAGTTTTGTTTTTCAACTGAAGTTTCTGCTTTGAAATTTCAAGTTTTATTCTAAAGATTAAATTCATGCAATTCCTCGAAGCTGCGGAAGCAGCCAAGTTTGTCTCCCGAAACCGCGGAAAGTTTTCCTCTCGAAATTGCGGGAGCCATTCAGAAATCTCTTCCGAAACGGTGGAAGCGTTCACGTTTCCCTTCTGAAACTGCGGAAGCCATTCGCATTTCTCTCCCGAAACTCCGCAGAAAGACTTAGATTTTTATTGGAGCTGCGGAACCATTTGAGAAAGCCTCCCGAAACGGCGGAACCATTCAAGTTTCCCTTCCGAAACTGTGGAAGCCATTCACATTTCTCTCTCGAAACTCCACAGAAAGACAGATTTTTTATTGAAACGGCGGAACCATTTGAGAAAGCCTCCCGAAATGGCGGAACCATTTGAGAAAGCCTCCCGAAACGGCGGAACCATTCAAGTTTCCCTTCCAAAACTGCGAAAACCATTCGCATTTCTCTCCCGAAACTCCGCGGAAAGACTTAGCGTTGTTTATCGAAACTGCGGAAGCGTTTAGGTTTTCCTTCCGAAACCCCACGGAGCGCTTTTGGAGAGAACTTAAGCATCTCTCTCGACTTGCGGGAGCCATTCCCCAATCCTTTCCGAAATGGCGGAACCTTTCAGGTTTCCCTTCCGAAACTGCGGAAGCGTTCGAGTTCTTTTCCCGGGAGCCATTCAGGAAAGCCTCCCGAATCGGCAGGAACCTTCGCGAAATTGTTCCGCAATTGCGAAAGCAATTGGCATATCTCCATCGAAATTGCGGAAGGAAATTCAAAGATCTACCGAAAATGCGGGACGACTCGTAGAAACTGCTCGCGATAAGTTTCCAAAAGGTTGCATTTCGAAAGGATACGCTAATCTCTTCTGAAACGCCAAGGCAGTTCGCCATAACGTTCTGCAATTGTGGGTGAAACTCGTACGTCTGCCCCGCAAGTGACGGTCATGCACAAATGCCGAGACGGATTGAAATGACTGCGCCGTACAGGAAATTAAAACCCCGTTTTAATGGCACCACCAACCGGTTTAATGCTGCACATGTCTAGCCTTTTTAAAAGGACGGTGGAGGTTTGGTTGATCGCATTGTTAGTTTTCGTTAAAACAAATGTCGTTGAGAAGACCGCGCAGGACCGCTCCAGCTCAGCTCATCCACGAGCACGTCCACCTCACTCAGCCACTATCTCATCGCCAGGTAGGTTTTTTAACCGCTCTTTCTGTCTCATCTCCACGTCAAGTTTTTTTTATGGGATTCTTCCCATCCATAACGTGGCCGATAGACATTGGTTGCATATGTCGTTATTTTTGTTTTTAAGGCCACTGTGGCCCCATAGGTGCCTCATTTCTACCGGCTAAAAGCCATAGCTGTGACCACCCGAGTTTTTCACCGGCCACATTCCAAGCATCGTCACCCTCATTCAAAATTTGTACCAGCCACACAACGTCTCGTAAATTTTATTAATAACAGTAGTGGTCGGCTGAACCCCTCACCTTTTGATGAATGTGGAAAGCAGTCTCTTGTTTCATCATAAGATTGTTTCACTCTAGGCTCACCCGCCGCTGACCATTAGAAGTGCAATGATGAAGGATACCCTCTCTCCTAGGGCTAGGCAGGAAGCAGGTTGTTTCCATGCCATATGCTTACCTTTCGAAAGCATTCCAAACTTTGTCTCCTTAATCAAGTCTCAGAACCATATTTCTTGTTTGGAGTGATTTATTTTGCTTCCCCAACATGCAGCTTCATAATTTGTCTATATTTCTCATTAGCATGTTCAATTGGTTCTTCTCTTTGTTAAAATCTCATAATAGGTTGCACATTTTTATAATGACTTGTATTTGGTTGCTAGCAGGGATAAGCCAGGATGCCAAAAGGTGGTAGAAAGAAAGCTAAAGTGATGGAACCAGAGCCAGTGCCACTTAGAACTGAAACTATGTTCCAAGATACTAAGTGTACCACCGGCATTCCTCCCGAAGTCCGTTGGGGCGATATTTAAAAGATGGTCAGGGACCAGGATATCCCAGATGCATTATTGGAAGAAGAGCAGATCTACTGCAACATTAGAACTTCACGCATAGCTAGGGCTTCTACTCGCCCTGAATTGTTCCCATGTTTCGAAGTGATCGGGTGGATACTAGAACATGCTAACGCGGAGACAAGAGTATTAGATGACAGTAGGGGAGAGGCCATCGCTTCATTCCATCTAGCATATATTGCTGCAGCCTATAAATTCTCACGTCCCCAGCAAGCTCTGAGTGATGAATGGTTGGGCTAGATGAACAATATTGAGATGGCCAAAAAATTATTGGTCGCAGGCAAGCACTTAAGAAAGAGAGGTAATGATGAATACGATGTTCAGAACCTAATACCTCCTTTTAGGTTAATCGCCCTGATGTTATGCAGAGTTTTCGGCATGCCCGATGGCACTGTATACAGGATACAGTGGGTTCCCATCATCCACTTCGTAGCATTCAAAGGGACTGTGTTTGACTGGGCTACTATCCTTTCAGACAGTTTGGCATCGACAGTGGCTGCTGCAAGAGAAGGCCTGGCCTTAAAAAAGTCAGAATTTTACATGTCTTCCTATTTCATTGACTGTGTTTTGGCCAAGCTATCTTTCCCCAGCTTAGGTTGCACATGGGATAAAGACAACACCCCGGTCTACACTGCTTAGAAGATAATGTGGGCTCAAAATTACAGAGCTAGCTATAATCTCATCTGCAAGGAGTTCATCATGCCTTTATATGAGCAGATATTCAAGGAAGAGCCCAACTGTCTGTCAGAAAATGCCATGGAGATCCTGGAAAACTATGGAGATTTTTATTTTTCAGAGCAGGGAACCTACATCAGGATGTTTGGAGGGACCAAAGCGCCATACATTTTGCCAAAGTACGCTACTGACTATGTAGTCCTCAAAGAAGCAGTGAGACAAATTTTCCTGGATGGAATCAGAGCGGTGCTTAACAAGCAGCATAAGGATTCTTTCCCTCCTTTACCCTTCTGCATAGGAGCCTACAAATTCTCAGGGGTTGCATCAGCTGAGGAGTTTGTTCAAGAGCTGAAAGCTTTCCACTTTGGTGAAATAATTTTCCATAGAAATGATAGGCGGGGGAAAGTTGTCGAGCATTGCAAAGAAATTTATGCTCATTTTGAATATGCTCATTATTATGATGTCGAGGAAGAGGCATTCAGGGGCATCAGCAACATGACTGAGTTGCAGATTTGTCGTCAAGGCAGTGGAGCAAGCCCTAGCTCTACCACGGCCCGAAAAGCAAGCCTACAGAAAGAGAAAGAAGCAGCTGATGCCCGATCCCAAGAAGAGCAAAGGTTGAAATAGGAACCAAGGTTGCAGCAAGAAGCAGAAAATGAAAGATTGCAGAAAGAAGCTGAGGAAGCCCAACAGCAGAAAGAAGCAGAAGATGCAAGGCTACAGAAAGAAGCAGAAGATGCAAGGCTGCAGAAAGAAACAGAAGATGCGAAGGAGATGGAAGAAAATGAAAATCAGCCGCAAGCTGAAGAAGAAGAGAGAGGGAAACAAGCTGAAGTGGGGAAAAAGATGGAAGAAGAACTCAAGACAGCTGAAGATGCCCAAGCAGGTGGCTCCAGCACCCAAGATATGGAAATAGACATATCTCAAGCAGGTGTCTCCAGCACCCAAAATGTGGAGGCGGACACAGCGCAAGCAGGTGTCTTCGGTACCCAAAATGTGGGAATAGATTCAGCTCAAGTAGTCCAGACCCCACCCGCAGAAGCAGAAATAAATATAATAGACCTCCCAATCGTCCCTTACACTCCATCATAAGAGCATACGGTGTCTCGATGGGATGAATTTGTGTATGATAAGAAGAGAAAGGCAGTGGTCCTAAAATCGGAAGAGAGGATAAAGAGACTGTTCCAAGAAGATATTGTTACCTGGCGGGTGACCACAGTAATGCAAAATACAAATAAGGCTCCCTTAGCTATGGCATCTGCTGCTGTAGAAGCAGCAAAAGCAACGTAGGACAATGTGGTCGATATAGTTAGAGAAGTTGAGTCCACAAAGAGGAGAGCTCGCATGTTACAACATACTGTGGCTAATGAGCAGGCTTACAGGGATCTCGTAGTGAATAGGTATAATCGCCTGTCTGTTGAGCATAAGGAATTGTCAGACAAGTATAACCATTTAGAAGAAGAAAAGGAGCACCTGGCAATCCGGATGATGGTTTTAGAAGCCGAAAAGAATGATGCAGAAGCTAGAGTGTCCCATCTCGAAGCAGATAAGCAGGCATTGGTTGAGCAATTAGAGCAGGTAGAGAGCAGAGCAATAGATATGTCTCCCTTCCATGAGCTGTCCTGTAGCATCCTGAAACCAATGCATGACACTCAGGAGCTGATTACTGAGGAAGTGTGCAAGCTCAAAGCCATGGTGGTTAGATTAAAAGAAGTTAATGCAGAGGCCAATAGGCTTAAGGGTATATATACTCGGGTTAAAGAAAACACCCTGAGCCAGATGGAATGGAGAGAAGGGAAGGTTGATTTCCCCAAGCATCTCCCATTCAAATCTGTAGATGGTTTTAATGAAGACATAGCCCTTCTGGAATTCTGCAGGAACTGTAACCTTAAGCTAATGGCAAAGATCCAAGGGAAAATGGATCAAAGTAACAGTCTTTATCAAAAATCCATGAAGTGCATGATAAGTGCAAGTTGAGTTTCCCTCAGTCCCTTGATGAGTTCCCGAGCAAAGATTAATGTTTATCTGACTTTAAGGAAGAACTGGGTATCCAAACAGAATATGTAAAGAAGATTGATGTCTTAGCCATTGATGATCTCCATCATTATATTGGGCTGTCATCAATACATAATCATTTGCTTAAAGAAATCCACCAAGCAGCAGTTGCATAAATTTAGGGTATTGGAGTAGAGCTTGGTAAGATGTGACTTCCCAGAAAATCTTGCTCCCTGCCTCAGTAAATGTAGTTATCATAGACACTGGTATCTGGTTTAGTTACATTGCAGAAGAGGAAAAGAAAGCACCAGCTAGTAGCAGCAGTAACAGCCAACCCGAGTGCTTCTCTCCCAGCTGGAGCGCCTTCCCAAGAGTGAACACGCTGATCCTAAGGCATTGATTCCTATTTTTTGTATCTTGGCCTTCATATGTCTAAAGCATAGAGCCATTGGACAGTTGTCCTTTTCTTTTTAGGAAATTTTCTGTTTTAAGAAAAGGGTCACAATTTTGTTTATTAAAAGGGAAAAAGTCTGTAGGAGACAAGTGTAAAGAGCCAGGTGGCAGCCCAAAGGGCATTTTGTAATAATATAAATAGAAGTTTAGGAAGCAGTTTAGAGGACTTTTGGCAGGGAAATAATTTTCTGAATTTGTATGAGCTATCTTGCACTTGTTTCAAGAAAATAAAATCTACCTAATAAGAGCTTGGAGAGGACGTCTTTTGCATAGAAATGGACATTGGATGCATGTTGGATTATTTCTGTGACTTCTATACTCTACTGTGAGATATTTCTTTACTGTCTTGAATTATTTCTTTGTATTGAATAGATCTTACTTCTCTCTGTGCAAATGAATTCTCTCTTTCATGAGTAGTGGAATATGTTATATCTGAATCGGAAGCTATCTTCTAATATCTCTTGCTTTTGATGTGGATCTATCTTTAAGATTTAATGGTTGTCTGTTGAATTTTAGATAACTCTTCCAGCGCATTACTCATACTTACGATTTGCTCCTTGCAGGGATAGTTTAGATTTATTTCAGTTTTTTAGACACAGATTTGTTTTCCAGTTCTGCATTTAGATTAAGTTAGTCTAGGCACTTGCATATCATTTAAAACTACAAAATCAAAAAAGAACGGTGGATCGGGCCATAACCGATAAAATTGGAGCAAATCTCCAAACCCACGGTTTCCAGAACCGCTAACCGGACGGATTCCTCATACCAAATGGTGGACAATCTAATTGGGATAGTCTACCGGGGAGAATCCCTTTCTGATTGATGCTGCGATCTCCGGGGCATCAACAGTTTTTGGCGCTAGAAGGAGGGCCTGAAAGTGCATGGCTGATAAAGGAAAATCTCCCACTGTCATAAATGTTACTGAAAACCCGCTTAAAGAAGGAATTTCAGACAGCCCAAATCTTGAAGTAGCAAATCAAGAAAATCTTGTCTCTGATCTTGAGCCTCAAGAAGCATTGTATGTTGTACCTTTTACAGAAATAGAAGATTTGAGGAGGCACACACGATCTTATGTTAGACAGCTAGGTGGTCTAAACGCGGTAAATTTCCTCGCTAGAAGAAATTCTCCTAGAAAAGAGCCACAGTACACCCGTGATTCGATTCTTGTGCAAAGTTTTGAAGAGCTTGTGAATTTAACTTTAGAAGAAATTGTAAAACCTTTGAACAAGGTCGATCTTGAAAACCCATAAAATATTTCAGATCAAGAAAGTCTTGGAGAACTTATTACTCCAAAGAACACTCCACTGAACTCACCTTACAATTCCCCGCCAGATTCTCTACATAGAGACATGGTTGTACCTGCTTGGAGAGCAAGGGGAGCGTTGAATCTAGCTGGGCCATTCCACAATATTCCAAAAAATCCAGAGAAGGTATTGCCTAAATTCGACCCAGGAAAATCCATTTCATCCGAAGATCATCTCAAGAGTTTTTATTTAGCTCTGAATCTTTTGAACGTGCAGCATGAAGATGTAGTCTACAGGCTTTTTCCATACACATTCGAGCCGAAAGTATCATCCTGGTATTTTAGCCTACAATCTAGCTCGATCTCAAGTTGGGATGAATTTGAAAACTGTTTCTTAAAGAAATATGGAAACCAAAAAACTGTAGCTACACTTATGAAAGAACTCTTGTCCATGAGAATGGAAAAGAAAGAAAAGGTTCAAGACTTTAACCAAAGGTTCGCAACACTCTTAAATAATTTCAGTGAAGCAAATAAACTAGCAGAAGAATCTCTGGTTGAATATTATACAACAGCTCTTGAAGGACCCATAGCAATGTTTGTTAAAAGATCTAAAAAAACCACCCTGATAGAGAATTTCGAAGAAGCTAGAAAGGTGGAAGAGGAGGCGGATAGCATTGCTAAACATGCCTTAGATGCTGAAACAAAACTAGCAATCAGTAAAAAAACCTTACTGCTCACTAGAGGTAAGGAAGAGTCATCAACAGAAATGGAGAATGTAGTTAAGATGATGCAGAAGTTGTCACATGCCCCAATTTTTCAAAAATACTGAAATTATTTTATTATATTCCTGAGACATTATGTTAAATTTAATGCTAAGTAGGAATTGATGACTCAGCAGAGTCACTAGAAATGGAATGTAATTCTGAATATTTTATTTATTAATAAATAAATTATGGAGACAACAGCATGGGAGAGCTGTTAAAAGAGGTTACTGGTCTAACTGGTGGATGGAACTAGGTGGAAAGGCAAAAGACAAGTGGCAGCATCCTCAAACACTTCCTAAGTTGCAGGTGGCAACTTCCCTATATTTTGGGGTCATGATTCCCCAAGAAAGTGGAATCTGAGCAGGTGGCTCATTAATGACAGTTAACCCAACTAAGACCTAGGCAATCTTTTAAATAGTACTCAATGAACTGAGCTGGGGGTTCAGATAGTTCAGGAGGGAGAATACATTCAGTTGAATGCTATTCAGGAATCCCATTGAGGAAGAGGGAAAGAAAGTAAGGAAGATGGTTTGAGTGGGATGCTGTAGGAACTTGGTTCTAGTTTTGTTGTTTTGGCTGAGTGAATTGTTTTGCTGCACCTAGTTCCAGCCAGGGAGACCAGAGCAAGCTCGGGGGTCCTGAGAAGTGCTGTCTGGGCACTCTCCAGGAATTGGTAGGGAGGAACAGCCTCCCATTGCTGTTGTTGTCCTCAGTTTGAACAGGTTCTGCCTCCCATTCCTGTTTGTTTATTAAATATAAATGATTGTATGTTATGTTATCTTCATTATGTCTGAGTAGTATTTAATTCATTATAAGTTTGCAATCCCTGATTATCAGTGATAGATTTAATAAAAATTACTGTGTTTCAGCATTCTTTCATATTATTATTATCTTGCAGATAAAGTATTTACAATGCATGCCATATAGTAGTAATACGGTAAGCATTAGTTAATTTTTGTAATTTTTAATCTAGTTTATTATTGTAATTATCGTTAGCATTATAATTATATTTGCAGAACATTTATAGTTACAGTTAGGGTATGTATGTCAGAAATGTAAACCCTAGTTGAGAATGGATCAGATTTAAATCCATTTTTTTTTTAATCAAACACAACATCCTAGCTAAAGATTAACCATTCTTTATCTTTCAACGAAACGATTTTGCATTAAACCTTACCAGAACCGTATCATACAGATTTTATTAAGCAGGCAAATAACTAGTTATTGTTTTTATGAACTTGAAATCAACAGAACTATATTTAGCTCGATGTCAAGCTTAACTTATTTAATCTTATTTTCCGTAGCCTCCATATTACCCACAGAATAGTAAATATTTTTAACTGAGTCAATAACTAAACAATATTGTGACAGGGGATGAATCCTATCACCCTAGTTCTATATTACGAATTAATCAACAGAGAAATAAATCTAATTATTGTTTTAAAAATTAAATAACTACAGAAAAGTATTTTAGCTCAGCTATCGAGCTCATCTGTTATTTTTTTTAATCTCTTACTTGTTTTCTCAGCTACCAACAGAAACATTTTCAGAATAATAGATTAACATTTAAAAACAAAAATCGTAAACATAGATTTCAACATCTAAACAAGATCATTGTGGTACGTTTTGGATCGAAACTATCCTTCCTTCAAAAACTGTCATGTATCATCAGAACTTAAATCAAATCTTCAGAACTGTATAAATATTGAGAGCAAACTTACAATTATATCCTTCACTTATTTCCTAAACTAACAGAGCCATTTTTCCTAATGACTTAGTAATCAGGAAAACAATTTTGTAACAGTTAAAAAAATTAGCTAAAACCCTAGCTTTTCAAATGTTACGATTTTGCAAACATTCAAATCCAGACAACAAATTTATCTATGGCCATAGCCTCGTCATTTGACGAAAGCATGTTATAAAAAGTTAAAGCACACAACATTACACTAGCTCGCTATACAGAAGGACTATACCAAATCACTTCTGAATCTTAAATTACACAGGGAAGACGCAGGATTAAAACCCTTGCTTGTTAGTTAATACATTTGTTTAACTGACAGCCGAGTGCACAAACTCCTGTAGCAGTGGTTTTAAAAACAAAAAAAAAACATAGCACAGAACAACAAAGTAACGAATGCCATTAAACAAGCCAATTCAACGGGCCACTTTTATATTAAGTTAAATTTAAATAAAACCTGGGTGGTACGCCTTAAATCCTTTGTGAGTACAGCAATGAAGGTAAAACCACGAGGTCGTAACCCCATATTCAGAACAGGCTCCTAGCCTTGTTCTCTACACTTTAATTTATAACAACTCGTTTGTAAGAACCCTACAATACCCTAATAGAGACCATCAATACAGTCAGCTGAAGCCATAAAGCCTCTATCCTATGACACGGGATTTAACCCATAATTTTTTCATTCAATTACACAGATAAAAGAGGTAACAAGGCTGCCGTAAGTATTGTGGCTTTTCGGCCAACCAAACCCTAGTCGCCCAAACAAAACCCCAAGGAGAAACATGCCATGGTAAGGACCAAGCTTACCCGGAGGAGCTAAATGCTGAGAGCTGCGTCCTCTACACCTTCTGGAGTGCTCAATACCTGCTTAGGACAGAAAACAACAACCCAGTTACCTGTCTACTTTCTCAACAAAACAAAACAACAATCTTTAAATTTTTATTCTGAAAAATAACACTACGAAGCCAACTGTAATAGCTCACCAGAAATTTGAATGAAGAAACAACCACAGTGAGTGGTCTTGAAGCCACGAGCATTTAAGTGGGAACCCTACCCTTGGCCACCAGAGAAGAAGTTGGCGAATTTAAAGATACATTCCACGATGAAGGTGATTTCAGTAATAAGTTAAAGGGATGCAAAATGGAAGCCGTGACTGATATGAAACTAGTAATAGAAAGGATAGAACCCTAGGGTTTTCATAAAGAAAACTATAACTGTTAAAAAGTAAAAGCACGACTCCTGAACCCAATACTTCGACAAGCACAACGAGCTATAACAGCATGGGAGCAGATATCACCATGGTTTCAGCAAAATTTGGACAGGGAGAAAAATCCATAGAGAGGCCGAGCCCGAAGGCGAGGGAAGAAATGACAAGGTAGGGTTAATTCAGGTGTTTTATATCACCAAATACTTGGCCCTGGATTCACCACGTAGCAATTTTGATTTTTCCATTTCAGTGGGTCGACACTTCAAAGTTTTCAGTGAGTTACAATTTACTCATGATGCATTACAAATCATAATAGGGATATTCAATTATGGTAATAAACCATAGTTCCAAACTACCAAAACTTCCACGATAGCTCACGCTTGATTTGGTATTGGGAACCATAATACCTGGACCTACAATAATTGCAATCGTGATAATAATAATAAAATTCAAAGATCTCAATGATATCCTTATCATTATGGACAAATAGAACTCATAATAATTGTTTTAGTTAAAGAGATTATTATAAGATCTTCATAATAATTAATACATAGATCATTCATATAACGATTCAAAAACCCTTAAATGAAGTCTTAAATACATAGTATTATTTTTCTTTAAAAGAACTTGCGTAAACAATAGCAACCGAGAATAAGATTGGACGTTTGCCTCAAACATAGAACATTTGATAAATTATTATAAAATTTCCAAGGTGGTAGCTATCAAGTAAATCAATACTAGATTGCAAATTGGTTACTAAAATTTATAGCCACCCTGATGCGACAGAATAAAAGATACAATATCTCTATCATTTCTCTAAGTTACTGAAGAGAGGTAGATCATAAATAACTGATATTTTATATTGAGATCGTATTGCAGGGATGAGTAAAAACTTGTTATTGATTCATGATGGAACTTTAACTGGCAGATAGCAAATTATGTGACTTATTGTTATTTGCTTAAGAAAGAATAGACCCGTGTTATCGTTAATACACAACGTGTTTAATCAAGTATGATAATGAAAACCAAGTGCAGATTTCAATTAAAGCAACTACTTAATTCATAAACAATAGAAGGCAGGTATCGACAAGACATAGTGATATCTTTAACTCCCAAGCTGTGCAATTAAAAGTATAAAAACAAAACTTTATTCTAAATTTGAACCGGGCATGATGCAAAAGTATTCTACCTTAAAAAGCTTGATAAACCTAGTTAGCATCATTAGACTTATTCATTGAATGGGTTGGTACAGCTAATTTGACGTATGATGCTTTAAAGATTATTGCGGCGACCCGACATTACCTGTATATCTGTAAGCGAAGAAAGAAATTGTTGCATTAGCTCGAAAGCTAAGTAAGCCAGTCCATTATAGCATTTTCCCCCTTGCGGTTGAAAAACAAAAAACAATCAGCAACAATTAAAGAAACTCATAATAATATTTAAGTACAACAAAAATCATTCAGACATCCGTACAATCACATAAGTTAAACAGATAGTTAATTAACTGCATTTAATAACATTTATTGCTATCTTAAAAATTTTAAATTTTTTTCTGAAATTTTTGGGAGTTCACAGAAGTTATCCAATAAAATTGTAGATCTTGAGAAAGATAAGGCTGCTAGTACATCTAGGAAACCTTTCAAGACATTTTATAAAAAGAGGGAAGACATCGATCAACCTCATCCACCCATGAATACCTCCCTTGTTTTAAACCTCAATGAAATAGGGATGGAAAACTTCTGCACCTTTCATCAAGAACCGCATTCAGAGAAGAGTTGCCCACAATGGATTAACTCTATGAGTTTAGTCATGAACCAAATGCTGGATTCACAGATTCCAGACCAAGATGATCCTCTAGAGGAATCGAGCCCTGAATTAGAAGAACCAACTCCGGATACTACTATGGTGCTATGGGATTGGGTACCTATAACTGAATCAGCAGAAGAAGATCCCATAGAAAGCTCTCTCTCTGCTGTGAATATTAATACTCGCAGTAAAGGCCCTATTACGAATCTTGTACCAAACTCGACTCCTCCCAAGCCTAAAGTTTCAAAAGAACTACCTAGAAGGCATATAACAATCATTCCACCACAGCCTAAAGCTAACCAAACAGCGGCCAAACAGCCAAACGTTGACACCATAGTTCAGCAACCTAAGGTCACGATGAGTAAAGTAGATCATCTAGCCCGAATTGGGAACGAGTCTGATATAGGATATGACATTATTGAGGATATAAAGAAAGTAAAAGCAAATGTGTCAATATTTGACATGTGCAGCTTTCCTCACCAACAAGACAAGCTGTTGCATGTTCTACAACCCCAGACCAACACTCCATTAGCAGACTCTCAAGAAGATCCCAAAATTAATGAGGCTAGTATCGGCGGGAAATCTAAATCTCAAACATTGCCATTCCTATTGACCTTCGAAATTTTCAATCATAATGTTCACAATTGTTTGGTAGATTCTGGAGCATCTTCAAACATCATGCCACTGTCAATTTGTAAAAAAATTAACGGGCAACCTGTGCCATCTCCGACCCAAATTATCCAGTTAAATAGGACTGCTGTCAAAGTGATTAGGGAGATGAAAGATGTTCTCATTAGATTATCAGCCGACTCTAGAGTCTGTCAATTTATCGACATAATGGTAGTTGATATTCCTGAAGCCTATGGTCTGATCTTAAGTAGGGACTGGTCTACCAAGCTGAATGGTTACTTTACAACTGATTGGTCTCATCTGTGGTTGCCTTAACCAAATAGGCAGAATCAGATCAAAGTCCTGAGAGAACCACACATGAAGCAAAATGTAACTCAACTAGAGGGAAAGAATGAGGCTGTAACCTTTTCATCCTCGGTTTTGGGGAATTATTTCTTAGAAATTGATCCAGGTAATTATCAGTTTGAAACCATCAGCCATGAATCAGATGAACAGTCCGATCTCCTTCATTTCTCTTGGACTGATGATATTGACTGTAATATAGTTAGTTTAGTCACTGAATTAGATCATAGAGGTACTAACTTAGCTGAATCAAAAGATATTTTTTGGACATTATACTTTGACGGTTCTAAAACTCTGGAAGGATCCGAAGCCGGTTGTGTTCTGATGGATCCAAGAAGACACAAGTATTTTTTGTCCTGTAGATTAGAATTTGATTGTACTAACAACATGACTGAATATGAAGCTTTGGTACATGGATTAAATAAGGCCGTTGGTTTAAATGTTAAATACCTGAAGGTTTTTGGTGACTCAGAAATAGTTGTAAGATAGGTAAGGGACACCATTCATTGTTTCTCACCTCATTTGAAGGGTTATCAGGCTGAGGTATGGGATTTAATTATGCATTTTGACGCTTTCAATATAAAGTCTATTCCTAGATTGCAAAATTCTACAGCTGATTTGTTAGCAACATCCGCTTCTAGATTGGTGCCATCTAATAATAAATGCTCAATTGAATTAATTTTCAGGCCCTCCGTTCCCGATAACATCACAAACTTCAGAGTTTTTGATGATGACGAACAGATTATCAGTTTTCTAATGAATTAAGACAACTTCCAAGGAGCTGTGATAGATGAAGAAGAACACGATTCTGATTTGCTAAAGAAGGATGCAGATAAAGGAAATTTCATCCCCAAAGGGGTAAGGTCACTCGAAATTCTGTTCAATCTTCCAAATAAGTTCAAAAGGCCAGCTAATACCAAAACTAACAGTTCATCAATGCAACATGAGTTAGTTAATTTAGGTACCGAGGCAGAACCAAAATTTGTCAACCTTGGCAAATGTTGTTCACCGGGAGAAAGGGATAGGTTCATCAAACTGTTTAAAAAATATAAGGATGTTTTCGCATGGACCTATGAGGATCTGAAAACGTATGACGTCCGCATTATTCAGCATGTTATACCGATGAAAGCGGGTGTCAAGCCATTTCAGCAGCAATTGAGAAGGATGCATCCTACTTTGGAACCTCTGATTCAAAAGGAATTAAAGAAACTCCTGGATGCTAAAATAATCTTCAAGGTCAGGCACTCTGAGTGGGTTTCTAATTTAGTTCCCATAAGAAAAAAGTCAAGAGAGATAAGACTATGTTTAGACTTCAGAAATTTAAACAGAGCTTCGGATAAAGACAACTATCCCGTCCCTTCCATGGAACAAATTATTCAAATGGTGTCGGTATTTGAGCTATTTTCCCTTCTCGATGGTTTCTCTGGCTACAATCAAGTATTAGTAGCCGAAGAAGATCACCTTAAGACTACTTTCCGCACTAAGTGGGGAAATTTCGCATATAGAAGGATGCCATTTGGTCTGATAAACGTAGGAGCTACATTCCAACGAGCAATAGATATCGCCTTCTGAGGATTGGGTGGGCAATGTGTTGTTGTATACTTAGATGATGTGACAGTTTTTTCAAAGAAAAGGGAAGATCATGTTGTCCATTTGAAGCATATTTTTTATCGTTGTCGAAAATATGGTATTTCATTAAATCCCAAGAAGAGTGTGTTCGTTGTTCCCGAAGGTAAACTCTTGGGCCATATCATTTCCAAAAGGGGAGTGTCAATAGATCAGGAAAGAGTACAAGCTATCAATAAAATCCCAATGCCTTATAACAAAAAATCTATGCAGTCCTTTATGGGCACTATCAATTTCGTCCGAAGATTTGTTCCAGATTTCGCGCAAATTGTTAAACCTTTACAGCAGATGGTTAAACAAAGCATACAGTTCAAGTGGACAGATTTAGAAAATGATGCTTTTAGAGATATTAAGGTAGCTATAGCTAAGGCTCCTTCCTTAAGAAGCCCAGATTTTGATAAGGATTTTATCCTGTATACCTTTGCTTCAGATGACTCCCTCGCAGCTGTACTCACGCAAAAGGTGGAGCTAGGAGATGAATACCCAATCTCGTTTATGAGCACTGGTCTGCAAGGGGTTGAGCTGAACTATCCCGTGGTTGACAAGCATGCATATGTTGTCTTCAAAGCAGTCAAACAATTCAGGCCATATATTCTTAAGAAGAGAACTAAAGTTATAGTTCTCCACCCAGCTGTTAGATCTCTCTTCGTTCAAAAGGAACTAGGAGAAAGGAGGGGAAACTGGGTCACAACTCTTCAAGAATATGACTTAGAATTTAAACCGGCCACTATCATCAAAGGACAAGGCTTGTGCAAATTGCTTACAGGAAACTCGACTGATGAAGAACAACATTGGAAGAATGAAGCTGAGCTAAACTCGGTGGAAGTATGTCCTATCTTCTCAACTCCTCAGTCATGGTATAGAGATCTGGTGCATTATTTATAGCAAGGATACCTACCTAAACACTGGAACTCTAAGCAAAGAAGGGCACTCCATTTGAAATCAGCACCTTATCAAATCATTGATGGGATACTGTTCAGAAAAAATTATGATGGATTTTTCCTTAGATGTCTAGAAAAAGAAGATGCAAGTAAAGTTGTTAAAGAATTACACGATGGCCCCACAGGTGGACACTATTCAGGGGAGACAACAACACACAAGATACTTAGAGCTGGATATTATTGGCCCACTCTGTTTCGAGATGCCCATACGTATGCACGAAACTGTGATGTATGCCAAAGAAGTGCCGGGAAATTACCTAAGGTAGTAGGACCCTTGCAGCCGGTTATTATGTCCGAGCCTTTTGAGCAGTGGGGTATAGATGTTATTGGAGAGATAAATCCAAATTCTTCTTTGCAACATCGATACATCCTGATGGCTACCGACTACTTCACTAGATGGACGGAGGCTATCCCGTTGCGCAAGATCAATGAAGACGCGGTCATCAGCTTCTTGAAGGAGAACATCATAACCAGGTTTGGGGTTCCAATTTCCCTTGTTTTTGATAATGCTTCCTATTTTTCGTCTTTCAAGATAAATGAATTTGTTTATGAATGGGGGATCAAGTTGCACTATTCAGCCAATTATTACCCTCAAGGAAACGGATTAGCTGAATCTTCAAACAAAAACCTCATTCGAATTCTCAAGAAAACTGTGATAGAAAATCAGCGAAGTTGGCATATAGCTCTCCCAAATGCCTTATGGGCAGACAGGGTGACTCCAAAGAACGCATTAGGGGTTTCCCCGTTCACTCTTGTCTATGGAAAGGAAGCCATCCTTCCCCCCAATATCTTGCTCCCATCCTTACAGTTATCCCAGGCCTCTCGAGGGTCTGGTAGCCAAGCCTTACAATCCAGGATCAATACCCTGCTTCAACTTGAAGAAGCCCGACAGAAAGCTAAAGACCGATTCCATTAGCACTAGGACATAGTCAAGAGATGGTTCGATAAGAGGAAGTCCGGTAAAAGAAGTTTTGAAGTTGGGGACTTAGTCCTAAAATGGGATCATAATCACGAAGGCAAAGGGATGCACACGAAATTCCAACATCTATGGATAGGCCCTTACCAAATTTCGGCAAAGATAGGCCCATCCACTTATAAGTTGACAGACCTCGAGGGAGAAGAAGTAACCCTTCCTCTCAATGGCCTTGCCCTGAAACAATACTTTGCATAGTCTCACTGAGACTTTCTGTACGTAAATAAATTTTTCTTTTATGTTGCTTTAGCCTTTTGTTTTCATTATTTTTCAGCCATTTTGTTTCTTTTCTTGTCATTTGAACCTTTGCACCAAGTTTGCTTTCTGAAAGCCCCTGTAGTTGAGTTTCTCATCAATATAGGTCTCTCAAAGAAATCTCACAACCCATGAGTCTGGAGCTATGCTCGAATGAAAGTTTATCTATGTATTGTGCTCTTGCTAAACTTTTTCAGAAGGAAGGAAGCCTACTCTGCTAGTCACACTAATCTTGTTTAAATAGCAGAGATCTATGACTATCTTTATTACTATCTTTGGGCTCCACCCACTCTCACACTTAAAGGCATCTCAAGAAGGTTATTGAAGTTGGACCCATGGAAAGTAGCACATCCCGAGCGCATAGGGTATTGAAATGACTCCATGCTGCAAATTTAACAGCCAAAATGGCTTATACTCAAGGATCTGTTTCCAGAGATTCTCTCCTCAATTGAAGCATGGCTGAGACAAAAGCAAAGCATGTAAAGTCAAGAAGGCTGTTTAAAAGGAATCAACTCAAAATAGGCTCCTCTCCGTCCGTGAGGCTTGATCAAACCAATAAAATCTCACACTCACACAAAAGGACATTATGGATTGAGGAACCTAAATCAAAGATCATGTCTAAAGAAAATATTTCTGGAAGGCTCAAACATCAAAACTGTCAAAAGTATAAACATCCAAAAGGATGCAAGCGGCATGGGAATTAGGAACAAGAGCAATAATGTCCATGAGAAAGTGTTACAAATCTTGTGGAGTCCGATAGCAGTAGCCATCTGAAAGATGAATCTTCTAAAATGAATCCCATATGTTGGCCCTTTGAGAGTTTTAAAGATGTCTCTGTCAAAGGTCACCTTTCCCCAATGGCTAGCAGATAAAGTGCCTTCTTCCTTCACTGAGATTCAAGTACTCAGCTGAATATTGCATATAAGATGGATGTCTTTTAATAAGGATTCGGATCATGGAGAGGAATTTTTCAAAGATCTGTGTTCGCCAGCGACTCGCCAATTGTTGTTGCAGCAACATCCCCCCCAAAAAAATTTTGTACATATTGGGGCCCCTCCTTTTATTTTTTCTAGAAAGACTGCCTTAAGAGGATAATTTTCATTTTTACTTAGTTTTGTTTTTCAACTGAAGTTTCTGCTTTGAAAATTTCAAGTTTTCTTCTAAAGATTAAATTCATGAAATTCCCCGAAGCTTCGGAAGCATCCAAGTTTGTATCCTGAAACCGCGGAAAGTTTTCCTCTCGAAATTACGGGAGCCATTCATAAATATCTTCTGAAACGGCGGAAGCGTTCATGTTTCCCTTCCGAAACTGTGGAAGCCATTCGCATTTCTCTCCCGAAACTCCGCGAAAAGACTTAGATTTTTATTGGAGCTGCGGAACCATTTGAGAAAGCCTCCCGAAACAGCGGAACCATTCAAGTTTCCCTTCCGAAACTGCGGAAGCCATTCGCATTTCTCTCCCGAAACTCCGCGGAAAGACTTAGATTTTTTATTGAAACGGTGGAACCATTTGAGAAAGCCTCCCGAAACGGCGGAACCATTTGAGAAAGCCTCCCGAAACAGCGGAACCATTTGAGAATTCCTCCCAAAACGGAGGAACCATTCAAGTTTCCCTTCCAAAACTGCGGAAGCCATTCGCATTTCTCTCCCGAAACTCCGCGGAAAGACTTAGCGTTGTTTATCGAAACTGTGGAAGTGTTTAGGTTTTCCTTCCGAAATCCCGCGGAGCGCTTTTGGAAAGAACTTAAGCATCTCTCTCGACTTGCAGGAGCCATTCGCCAATCCTTTCCGAAACGGCGGAACCTTTTAGGTTTCCCTTCCGAAACTGCGGAAGCGTTCGAGTTCTTTTCCCGGGAGCCATTTAGGAAAGCCTCCGGAATCGGTGGGAACCTTCGCGAAATTGTTCTGCAATTGCGGAAGCAATTGGCATATCTCCATTGAAATTATAGAAGGAAATTCAAATCTCTCCCGAAACTGCGAGACGACTCACCGAAATCGCCCGCGATAAGTTTCCAAAAGGTTGCATTTCGGAAGGATACGCCAATCTCTTCCGAAACACCAAGGCAGTTCGCCATAACGTTTCGCAATTGCGGGTGAAACTCGTAAGTCCACCCTGCAAGTGACGGTCGTGCACAAATGCCGAGACGGCTTGAAATGACCGTGCCGTACAGGAAATTAAAACCCCATTTTAATGGCACCACCAACAGGTTTAATGCCACACGTGTCTAGCCTTTTTAAAAGGACGGTGGAGGTTTGGTTGATCCCCTTGTTAGTTTCCGTTCAAACAAACGCCGTTGAGAAGACCGCATAGGACCGCTCCAACTCAGCTCATCCACGACCACATCAACCTCACTCAGCCACTATCTCATCGCCAGGTAGGTTTTTTAACCGCTCTTTCTGTCTCATCTCCACGTCAAGTTTTTTTTTTGGGAGTCTTCCCATCCATAACGTGGCCGATAGAAATTGGTTGCATATGTCGTTATTTTTGTTTTTAAGGCCGCCGTGGCCCCGTAGGTGCCTCATTTCTACCGACTAAAAGCGATAGCTGTGACCACCCGAGTTTTTCACCGGCCACATTCCAGGCATTGTCACCCTCATTCAAACTTCGTACCAGCCACACAACGTCTAGTAAATGTTATTAATAACAGTAGTGGTCGACTGAACCCCTCACCTTTTGATGAATGTGGAAAGCAGTCTCTTGTTTCATCATAAGATTGTTTTACTCCAGGCTCACCCGCTGCTGACCATTAGAAGTGCAATGATGAAGGATACCCTCTCTCCTAGGGCTAGGCGGGAAGCAGGTTGTTTCCATGCCATATGCTTACCTTTTCGGAAGCATTCCAAACTTTGTCTCCTTAATCAAGTCTCAGAACCATATTTCTTGTTTGGAGTGATTTATTTTGCTTCCCCAACATGCAGCTTCATAATTTGTCTATATTTCTCATTAGCATGTTCAATTGGTCCTTCTCTTTGTTAAAATCTCATAACAGGTTGCACATTTTTATAATGACTTGTATTTGGTTGCTAGAAGGGATAAGCCAGGATGCCAAAAGGTGGTAGAAAGAAAGCTAAAGTGATGGAACTAGAGCCAGTGCCACTTAAGACTGAAACTATGTTCCAAGATACTAAGTGTACCACCGGCATTCCTCTCGAAGTCCGTTGGGGCGATATTTACAGGATGATCAGGGACCAGGATATACCAGATGCATTATTGGAAGAAGAGCAGATCTACCGCAACATCAGAACTTCAAGCATCGCTAGGGATTCTACCCGCCCTGAATTGTTCCCATGTTTCGAAGTGATCGGGTGGATACTAGAACATGCTAACGCGAAGACAAGAGTATTACATGACAGCAAGGGAGAGGCCATCACCTCATTCCATCCAGCATATATTGCTGCAACCTATAAATTCTCACGTCCCCAGCAAGCTCTGAGTGATGAATGGTTGGGCCAGATGAACAATATTGAGATGGCCAAAAAATTATTGGTCGCAGGAAAGCACTTAAGAAAGAGAGGTAATGATGAATACGATGTTCAGAACCTAAGACCTCCTTTTAGGTTAATCGCCCTTATGCTATGCAGAATTTTCGGCATGCCCGATGGCACTGTATACAGGATACAGTGGGCTCCCATCATCCACTTCGTAGCATTCAAAGGGACTGTGTTTGACTGGGCTACTATCCTTTCGAACAGTTTGGCATCCACAGTGGCTGCTGCAAGAGAAGGTCCAGCCTTAAAAAAGTTAGAATTTTACATGTCTTCCTATTTCATTGACTGTGTTTTGGCCAAGCTATCTTTCCCCAGCTTAGGTTGCACATGGGATAAAGCCAACACCCCGGTCCACACTGCTTATAAGATAATGTGGGCTGAAAATTAAAGAGCTAGCTATAAGCTCATTTGCGAGGAGTTCATCATGCCTCTATATGAGCAAATATTCAAGGAAGAGCCCAACTGTCTGTCAGAAAATGCCATGGAGATCCTGGAAAACTATGGAGATTTTTATTTCTCAGAGCAGGGCACCTACATCAGGATGTTTGGAGGGACCAAAGCGCCATACATTTTTCCAAAGTACGCTACTGACTATGTAGTCCTCAAGGAAGCAGTGAGACAAATTTTCCTGGATGGAATTGGAGCGGTGCTTAACAAGCAGCATAAGGCTTCTTTCCCTCCTTTACCCTTCTGCATAGGAGCCTACAAATTCTCAGGGGTTGCATCAGCTGAGGAGTTTGTTCAAAAGCTGAAAGCTTTCCACTTCAGTGAAATAATTTTCCATAGAAATGATAGGCGAGGGAAAGTTGCCAAGCATTGCAAAGAAATTTATGCTCATTTTGAATATTCTCATTATTATGATGCCGAGGAAGAGGCATTCAGGGGCATCAACAACATGACTAAGTTGCAGATTTGTCGTCAAGGCAGTGGAGCAAGCTCTAGCTCTACAACAGCCCCGAAAAGCCAGCCTGCAGAAAGAGAAAGAAGTAGCTGATGCCCGATCCCAAGAAGACCAAAGGTTGAAAGAGGAACCAAGGTTGCAGCAAGAAGAAAAAATGAAAGATTGCAGAAAGAAGCTGAGGAAGCCCAGCAGCAGAAAGAAGTAGAAGATGCAAGGCTACAGAAAGAAGCAGAAGATGCAAGACTGCAGAAAGAAGCAGAAGATGCGAAGCAGATGGAAGAAAATGAAAATCAGCCGCAAGCTGAAGAAGAAGAGAGAGGGAAACAAGTTGAAGTGGGGCAAAAGACGGAAGAAGAACTCAAGACAGCTGAAGATGCCCAGGCAGGTGGCTCCAGCACCCAAGATATGGAAATAGACATATCTCAAGCAGGTGTCTCCGGCACCCAAAATGTGGAGGCGGACACAGTGCAAGCAGGTGTCTCCGCTGCCCAAAATGTGAGGATAGATTTAGCTCAAGTAGTCCAGACCCCACTCGCAGAAGCAGAAATAAATATAATAGACCTCCCAATCGTCCCTTACACTCCATAAGAAGAGCATATGGTGTCTCGATGGGATGAATTTGTGTATGATAAGAAGAAAAAGGCAGTGGTCCTAAAATCGGAAGAGAGGATAAAGAGACTCTGCCAAGAAGATATTCTTACCCGGCGGGAGACCACAGTAATGCAAAATACAAATAAGGCTCTCTTAGCTATGGCATCCACCACTGTAGAAGCAGCAGAAACAACGTAGGACAATGTGGCCGATATAGTTAGAGAAGTTGAGTTGACAAAGAGGAGAGCTCGCATGTTACAACATATTGTGGCTAATGAACAGGCTTACAGGGATCTCGTAGTGAATAGGTATAATCGCCTGTCTGTTGAGCATAAGGAATTGTCAGACAAGTATAACCCTTTAGAAGAAGAAAAAGGAGCACATGGCAGTCCAGATGATGGTTTTAGAAGCCGAAAAGAATGATGCAGAATCTAGAGTGTCCCATCTAGAAGCAGATAAGCAGGAATTGGTTGAGCAATTAGAGCAGGCAGAGAGCAGAGCAATAGATATGTCTCCCTTCCATGAGGTGTCCTATAGCATCCTGAAACCAATGCATGACACTCAGGAGCTGATTACTGAGGAAGTGTGCAAGCTCAAAGCCATGGTGGTTAGATTAAAAGAAGTTAATGCAGAGGCCAATAGACTTAAGGGTAAATATACTTGGGTTAAAGCAAACATCCTGAGCCAGATGGAATGGAGAGAAGGGAAGGTTGATTTCCCCAAGCATCTCCCATTCAAATCTGTAGATGGTTTTAATGAAGACATAGCCCTTCTGGAATTCTGCAGGAACTGTATCCTTAAGCTAATGGCAAAGATCCAAGGGACAATGGATAAACGTAACAGTCTTTATCAAAAAATCCATGAAGTGCATGATAAGTGCAAGTTGAGTTTCCCTTAGTCCCTTGATGAGTTCGCGAGCAAAGAGCAACGTTTATCTGACTTTAAGGAAGAACTGGGTATCCAAACAGAATATGTACAGAAGATTGATGTCTTAGCCATTGATGATCTCCATCATTATATTGGGCTATCATCAATACACAATCATTTGCTTAAAGAAATCCACCAAGCAACAGTTGCAGAAATTCAGGGTATTAGAGTAGAGCTTGGTAAAGATGTGACATTTAAATTTTCAGTATTAAATCACAATACTATAGGATCTTTGCTGAGAGAATAACATCTACAGTATATCAATGTATGACAATCATAATATGACAAGCATCACAAGCATCACAAGAATCAAAAGCATAGAGACAAGAGACACAGAGTTTACGTGGGGAAAACCCTAAGGTGAAAAACCCCACAACTTCCTCAGAGATAGAGAGAGCAATGGCTCAACCAAAATACAACCAAATAATACAGAGATAGTCTCCTAGCAGATGATCCTCCTCCTCCTCACTAGTGCGCCACTTTTCAGAGAGAGAGATAGATACTTTTCCGAGTGAGTAAAATAGAGATCTCCTATCTCTATTTATACTCACCTTTTTTCCCAGTGACCTACTGGGGCCGACTTGTCTACTTGAGTACATCCACATTATATTATATATTAATTAGGGCCGACCCCATAAGGTGGTCTAATAACCCATCGACAAGTACACACACTTGCGACACTTGTCAATCCACATGACGACACTTCCTTATAGAGGAATAACACATCTCTTATAAGGGTACAATAAATATATATATAATATACTGATGAAATACATTCCGAAGTTACATATACGTCAACACTCCCTCTTTACTAGGAAGGTATTTCTCGACACAGATTTGCTAGACAAGTCTTCTTCTCTGGATCATCGTCATCGTCACTGCTGCTGCTATCTCGTCCAATCTCTGTCTCTACTCGTCATAGGAAGTTCTACAGAGCCAGTCCTTTTTCATACTGGATGTAGGCCCACCACCTGCAGGTCTTCGTCATCACTGGCCATACTGTGGAATCCTCAGGACTTATTATGTGCGTCACAAAACCTCGAAAGAGCATCCCAGGATATTACGGGTACACAAATCCAACCTGTAGGATCTCCCAGGGCGCTATTACATGTGACCCCACCACAAAACCTCGAAAGAGCATCTCAGGATGTTACGGGTACACAACTCCGACCTGAAATCTCCCAGGGCACAAATTACATGTGGTCCACCACAAAACCTAGCAAGAGCATCTCAGGATGTTACGGGTACACAACTCCGACCTGAAATCTCCCAGGGCACAAATTACATGTGGTCATGGCAAAACCTCGCAAGAGCATCTCAGGATGTTACGGGTACACAACTCTGACCTGAAATCTCCCAGGGCCCAAATTACATGCCATAGGACAAAACCTCGCAAGAGCATCTCAGGATGTTACGGGTACACAACTCCGACCTGAGATCTCCCAGGGCACAAATTACATGTCCTCCCAGAGCAATGTCTCGAAAGAGCATCCCAGGCTGTTACGGGTACACAACTCCGACCTATAGGATCTCCCAGACATGCTCATCTGCACAACCTGATCCACGGCCATAGAGTATCAACCTGATACTCACCATACATCATCCTGATGTACTCATGATCGTCCTGATCATCATCATTGCAACGTCCTGCTGCATGTCATATGGAGCAACATCCTGAAGCTCATCATCCATGATCATCCTGATCATCACTGCAACATCCTGCTGCATGTCATCTGGAGCAACATCCTGAAGCTCATCATCCATGATCATCCTGATCATCAATGCATCCACCTGATGCATACCAAGTATCTACCTGATACATATCATCATACATGATCCACCTGATCATCAATGCATCCACCTGATGCATACCAAGTATCTACTTGATACATGATACATATCACCATACATGATCCACCTGATCATACAATGTATCCACCTGATACATATACAGATACATGGTCCAAGCATCCAACATGATGCACATACATACATAAATGATCCACCTGATCATATCCAACATCCAACATGATGCATACACACATAAATGATCCAACTGATCATATCCAGCATCCAACATGATGCGTACATACATACATAAAAATGATCCAACTGATCATATCCAGCATCCAACATGATGCGTACATACATACATAAAAATGATCCAACTGATCATATCCAGCATCCAACATGATGCGTACATACATACATACATAAAAATGATCCAACTGATCATATCTAGCAGAAACCAGAACATCATCCTGATGCCCATTATCCAGCGCTTACATCCACAGCCATGTGAAGGATCCTCCTTCCAACATGCTTGGAATGGCTTCAGCAAATGTGTCCATCACTTCTTCCTCGAAGTGTCCTCGATCTGAAGAATGCCAAGCCTCTCTCTGAAGTACTCGAACTTCACTTTGGCTAGTGGCTTCGTCAGCACATCTGCAATCTGCTCATTCGTCGCAACATACAGAAGCTTCACAGCTCCTCTCTGCACCATATCCCTGATATAGTGATATTTGATCTCTATGTGTTTCGACCTGTCATGAAACACTGGATTCTCGGACAGCTTCACACAACTCTGGTTATCACAGAAGATACCAGTAGCTTCCAATGGGAGATCAAATAGCTCAGACAGTAGCTTCCGTAGCCATACTGCCTCACAACTAGCTGAGCAGGCTGCAACATACTCTGCCTCAGCTGTACTCAGTGCTACGCAGGATTGCTTCCTGCTAAACCAAGAGATCACACCTGATCCCATACTGAAGCAACACCCAGATGTGCTCTTCCTATCTGCAGCACTGCCAGCCCAATCTGAATCAACATAACCCTGCAGGTTAAACTTTTGATTCACCTCATACCTGAGCCCATAATCCACTGTACCCTTCAGGTACCTCAGAACATGCTTTACAGCAACCAGGTGAACACTCCTCGGATCCGTCAGGAACTGGCTCAATGTGTTCACAGCAAAGAAAATGTCTGGTCTCGTGTTCGTCAGGTACATCAAGGACCCAATCATCTGACGATACATAGAGACATCAATCGGCTCAGATGAAGCATCACATAGAAGCTTTAGATTTGATGCCATAGGTGTGGCCATGGCCTTGCAATCCATCATCCCGAACCTCTTCAGGATCTCTACTGCATACTTCCCTTGTCCAAGGAAGATTCCTTCTGCATTCTGCCACACCTCCATGCCAAAAACAAATAGTGCATCATCCCCAAGTTCTTCATCTCGAACTCGGTAGTAAGCTTCCGCTGCGTGTCGGCAATCAATCTATCTTCACCATACCAAGTTCTGCACATATATGATTTCCTATCATGTGTCTCAGAACGAAGTGGCTGCTTCTTCTTCAACTACACCATTCAAGAAAGCTGTCTTGAATCCATCTGGTGTATCTTCTATTTCATCACTTTTATATTTCTCTATGCTGCCATCTGCAACATGCTTGATCTGAAAGTTCTATTTGGAAGTCACAACAGACTTCCCTTTAGCTCTTGGGATCGCATCCCAAACATCATTCTTCATGATCGACGGATCATGGCATTCCATTTCTTCATCCCAGATCCTGGGAACTTCAATATCTTCAATAGATATCTTTGTTGCTGGAACAAATGTTGTAGTCCTTTTTGTAGGTGAAGATATACGGTCTTTCCTACAAAACAGGTTAAATTGCATGATTAGAAACATCTCATAATTTTCAGAACAAATTCTTACACCTGAAGAAATATGTCATACAGTCATGCAATTATCTTAGCCAATGCTTCAATACAACATTTATCCATATCCCGTAACTTTCTAGATTCCTTCCAATCTCTACCAGAACATTGTTAAGAGTGTGCACAACTCCCAACATGTCAGCAAAGAGGTTTCATTCTAGATAAGTAGCAATGGAATGTTGTACAGTGCCATAGGCCACTTACCCAACACATGCATATTAGTAGTATACTGTTCATTAATTCAATCATTCTAATATGCACAATACATATCCTAAGTCTAGGAACATGAGCATATACATCATTGAACAATTTTATTTAAGCAAACAAATATGCAAGAAAATTAAAATACTTATCTTTGTTTGTTTGTTGGGTGGACTCCCTCTGAGTCTTTTCTTCCTTGCAGGAGCTACTGGAGTCCTTCTACACCTTCTTGTTGTGGAATGTAGAGAGATGGACAACTCCCTCTGAATATCTGCACCCTTGCAGAAACCACTGGAGTGTGCTCCCTCTTGATCTTTGCTTCCTGGATTACCTGTTCTTGAACTCATATTCATCATTGGTCCCTATGCATGCTTATTAGTATCATGATTGTGTTATCCTTGTGATCTCATACAAAATCATACATTCATTAAAACACAATAATCTCAAGTATGTATAGTCATGATCATTTCAAACAGAAATAATAAGCATTAGCATTCAAGGTTTATATAGGACTCTTATGGTTAGTCATATCATAAGAAACATAACATGTCTAAACCTGTAATTACTCAAACCTATGACTCTTCTGGTTAGTCATATTATTAATTAAGGTAAGACACATAATATGCATATGCCCATGATTATTCAAACTTATGACTTTATGAACAATCATCATCAATCATGCCATGCATACTTATATGATAGATCCTATGATATAAGAAACACATACCTGGTCACCATATTTGCTAGTTATGTCTAGCAATGTGTTCTTGTTCTCTTCAATGACCTGCATAACTCATTGGTTAACTTTTGCAAAAAACAAATTATACATACCTCTATGTGATCCATGACTATGGATGAATCTTTGTATTTATGTCACCATGGCATGTTCAGGTTGTCCCTTCAAATTGTACAAACCTCCCTCTTGCTTTCCAATCACTACTGCATCATCTATGGTCTTTCCCTTTGGCCACATTAGGACTTGGCCATCCACAAATGCAACCCTCATACCTTTTGCATCTAATGCAGAAATGGAGAGTAAGTTCTTCTTGAGCCCAGGTACATAAAGTACTTCCTTCATCTTCAATGATTTTCCAGAATCTAGGTTGTAGGAGGCTTCACCACTTCCTTTGATTGGGTATTGATAATCATCCCCAAGTTTCACCTTATGGGGTGATTCATGTTTAGATAGGTTCACAAAGGATTCTTTAAACCCCAGTCATGTGTTTGGAAGCCCCACTATCAATCAACCAATCATTACATCCATGGGAGATGGTACCTGTAAGAGCAGAAATTAGAACATATTCTTCTTCACTTGATGAGTCATCATCACTACTACTTTCTACCCTAGTCTTCTTCTTTGGAGGTTCATCATCTTCGGCAGCATGAGCATGAAACCTTCTTTTGCTGCCCTTCTTCTTCTTACTGGAGTTGTTGTTATTATCCCTTTTGTTCTTGGGACAATCTGAAGCATAGTGACCCTTCTCATTGCATCTAAAGCATCTTAGGTCCTTCTTACTCCTTTGATGAGATCTTTTGTGGTGAGAGTGATCCTTCTTGGTTTTGCTTCTTTTGGTGTGAGCTGCAAGGGCTTGATCTTCTCCTCCCATCTTTTCCTCACGAGCTATAATCCTAGCTTCTTCTTGAGAGCATTCTTCCCTCAGTCTGTTGAAGGAGATCAACTTCTTCCTTGCACAAATTCCTTGAATAAAAGAATCCCATGACCTGGGTAGGCCATTTAGAGTGGTCATCACCACTTCACTATTCTCCACCATTTCATCCACTGCTTCTAGTTGTTCCTTGATCTGGGAGACCCTTGAAAAATAAGATTGAATGGTTTCTCCATTCTGAAACTTTACTGCTTTCAATTGGTTCCGTAGGGTCATCTTTCGATTTATGTTCTTTCCTTCAAATAGCTTGGTCAAGGATTCAAACATCTCCTTGGGTGTCTTGAGAGAAGACACATGGGGTATGAGATGGTCTTTGATAGAATCAGCAATGATTCTCTTTGCCTTGACCAAGTTCTTCTTGTGCAATGCCTTGGCCTCTTCATCCTCTGGGATAGGGATGTCTTCTTTCACATATGAGTCCAACTCATTTTCTTCCAGGATTAACCCAATCCTATACTTCCAGGCTCGGAAGTTATCAGCCCCTTCAAGCTTATCCTCAAGCTTGGTGTGAAGAGACATCTTTAAGAGTACTTCAAATGGAAATAGAAAAGATTTAGAACTTACCACTTGAAGTGCTGAAAACTGGATCTGGTCCCGGATTAGGGTTTGTCAGAGAAACCCTAAAAATTCAAAATGTGAATTTCAAAATTCTGAAAGGATAGAAAGATGCGCCTTGGAGAGCTGATCAGCCTAGTACATTCAGAATTTGAGATCAGCAAAGTCTTTCCCTTCAAAATTGCCTTTTTGTCCTTCCGGGTTCACTGGGGAGAGCCCTGAATTAGGGTTTGAGTTTCCCGGAGATCTACCCAGCCAAAAATCTCGATCCAAAGCTCAAACCTTCGATTTTTGCAAGGAGCTTCCAGCTATGCCTTCAGTTTCCAGAAATTCCTATTTTTGTGGAAACCCTAATTTTTAGGGCCAAATCTGAAAATGCTCGGAACTGAATTCTGATTGGACAGATAGATGCGCCTTTATGAGTAGATCCAATCTACTATACTGAATTTCAAAAATCTGTGGAGAGAAACTCAATAAACAAGGAATACAAGCTTCCGTCACTGCAAAATGTCTTCTTCTCAGTTAAGCTTTGATACCATGTTAAATTTTCAGTATTAAATCACAATACTATAGGATCTTTGCTGAGAGAATAACATCTACAGTATATCAATGTATGACAATCATAATATGACAAGCATCACAAGCATCACAAGAATCAAAAGCATAGAGACAAGAGACACAGAGTTTCCGTGGGGAAAACCCTAAGGTGAAAAACCCCACAACTTCCTCAGAGATAGAGAGAGCAATGGCTCAACCAAAATACAACCAAATAATACAGAGATAGTCTCCTAGCAGATGATCCTCCTCCTCCTCACTAGTGCGCCACTTTTCAGAGAGAGAGATAGATACTTTTCCGAGTGAGTAAAATAGAGATCTCCTATCTCTATTTATACTCACCTTTTTGCCCAGTGACCTACTGGGGCCGACTTGTCTACTTGAGTACATCCATATTATATTATATATTAATTAGGGCCGACCCCATAAGGTGGTCTAATAACCCATCGGCAAGTACACACACTTGCGACACTTGTCAATCCACATGACGACACTTCCTTATAGAGGAATAACACATCTCTTATAAGGGTACAATAAATATATATATAATATACTGATGAAATACATTCCGAAGTTACATATACATCAACAGTGACTTCCCAGAAAATCTTGCTCCCTGCCTCAACAAATGTAGTTATCGGAGACACTGGTATTTGGTTCAGTTACATTGCAGAAGAGGAAAAGAAAGCACCAGCAGCAGCAGCAGTAACAGCCAACCCGAGTGCTTCTCTCCCAGCTGGAGCGCCTTCCCAAGAGTGAACACGCTGATCCTAAGGCATTGATTCCTATTTTTTGTATTTTGGCCTTCATATGTCTAATGCGTAGAGCCATTGGACAGCTGTCCTTTTCTTTGTAGGGAATTTTCTGTTTTAAGAAAAGGGTCACAATTTTGTTTATTAAAAGGGAAAAAGTCTGTAGGAGACAAGTGTAAAGAGCCAGGTGGCAGCCCAAAGGGCATTTTGTAATAATATAAATAGAAGTTTAGGAAGTAGTGTAGAGGACTTTTGGTAGGGAAATAATTTTCTGAACTTGTACAAGCTATCTTGCACTTGTTTCAAGAAAATAAAATCTACCTAATAAGAGCCTGGAGAGGACGTCTTTTGCATGGAAATGGACATTGGATGCATGTTGGATTATTCCTATGACTTCTATACTCTACTGTGAGATCTTTCTTTACTGTCCTGAATTATTTCTTTGTATTGAATAGATCTTACTTCTCTCTGTGCAAATGAATTCTCTCTTTCATGAGTAATGGAATACGTTATATCTGAATTGGAAGCTATCTTCTAATATCTCTTGCTTTTGATGTGGATCTATCTTTAAGATTTAATGGTTGTCTGTTGAATTTTAGATAATTCTTCCAGCGCATTACTCATACTTACAATTTGCTCCTTGCAGGGATAGTTTAGATTTATTTCAGTTTTTTAGACACAGATTTGTTTTCCAGTTCTGCATTTAGATTAAGTTAGTCTAGGCACTTGCATATCATTTAAAACTACAAAATAAAAAAATAAAAAACAGTGGATCGGGCCATAACCGATAAAATTGGAGCAAATCGCCAAACCCACGGTTGCCGGAACCGCTAACCGGACGGATTCCCCATACCAAACGGTGGACAATCTAATTGGGATAGTCTACCGAGGAGAATCCCTTTCTGATTGATGCTGCGATCTCTGGGGGATCAACAGGGCCTATATAGTGTTTTAGGGTGTTGTAATGGCCCATGAGCCCCTTAGGAAATTCATATGGCCTTAGACCCTATGTTTCCTTAAACTCCATGGTCCAATATCACCACACATAACTCTAAAGAGAATATTTGTCCTACAAGTGATGCATGGTTGCCATTACAATTTTTTAAGCATCAAGGATGGTTCTCGATGTATTGGGCATGGTTCAAGGGGGGACACTAATTTCTTAGGGCCTAGAAGAGGCTTTTAATGCTCATGGACCATGCACACTGTATGTTTTAAGTGAGCTGGAAGAGGATTGGGCCAATTATGTTTATTTTCTCAATCATAGTACACTAAACTTTCAAAGGACGAGGACTACCTCAATGGTCAAGGAACAAAGGTCACTACATGGTTTTGTACATCAGGGATGGTTTTTTAGGGTCATGAACATGATTCAAGGAGGAAAAAAATGTATTAGGGCCTAAAATAGGCTTTTATCGTTCACAGATAATGAACACAATAAAAAACCACCACACATTGCATATAGAGTGAATAATTGTCCTACATGGATCAAATGATTGTTGTTGAAATATTTCAAATGCCATGGATGGTTCTTAGGGCCTTTGCAGGTTTTAGGAATAAAAACTAAGGTTGCAGGCCCTAAAATATTCATCTTTATGTGTTATGGATATTTCCACCCTGTGGAAAGATGAGAACTCCCTTGGATCACTTTCCCAAGACCTAAGATAGACAAGGCCAGTATACCAATATGTTTCCATCACCAGATCTAATCAATCACATACAACACATGAGAAAATAAGGAAGACAGATTAACTCACCTTAGCTTATAAGTGCTCCTTTGATGATGGACATGATTGATGTAGATCAGGTTGAATTGGCTCCAACTCCACTTGATGATCAACCTACACACATATAGACAAAGAAAAACCTTCCTCAAACCTTTCTATAAACATGTATAAAATATGCATGTAATTGACATAAAATACTATATCTATACTAGATCTAAGCTAGATATATCAAGTGACTATTCATTATTGCAGTGATACTTGATGTGTGGTCAATCACACTAGCATTGTTTCATGTAATACTTTATTGGTTTAACCTCGAATAAAAATTTGGAATCTAGGTGCTACTTATGTCAACATGCTCGGTGCTTTCACTGGCGCAACATTGGAGTTTTACTGGTGCAATTCCTTTCAAAATTCTTGGCGCAATTCCTGGTGATATACTTGGCTCTATACCTGGCGCTATGTCAGATGATTTTCCTAGCGCAATTCCTGGCATAATCCCTGGCTCTAGACCTGGTGCTATATGTGGCGCTATTCTGGAAGCTATGTCTGGCACTATTCTAGAAGCTATGTTGGACGTTATTTTGGAAGCTATTATGGATGCTATTATAGACGTTATTCTGGAAGCTATTATGGATGCTATTACAGACATTAATTGGGACGCTAATTAGCATCTAAAATAACGTCTACTTTTAAAAAAAGACGCAAAAAAATGCCATTAAAAACGCCATCCCATGAAAAAGCACCAATTTTGTCCAAAAAATGATGAAAAATACACTAAAAGTGTTAGTGGATGCAAAAAAGGGAGCTAAAAGAGACGCTAAACATAGGTTTTGTTGTAGTGATTATCATCTATCATACATTCCATTTTACATTACTACTTAGCCATTTATGGCTTTCTTACGTTACTCATACTTGTTATTCTATTAGTGGGAACTTTAGTTCCTTCACATGGTACACCGAATTTCTCAAAGGAATTATAAAAAAAAACCTTTAAAGTGAAGTGAGAAAGAAACGCATAGATGAAATACATCTACAAGCAGTTTGACCAGTTTCATAACAAATAATAAGGAGAAAGAAAAGTGAAAATGAGAGACTAGCAGTCAATATCAAACGTATTACAGATGTGAGCCGCATGTCCTGCGTTGCAAAGTGAACCAACAAACAGAGAGAACCAAAATACCAAAGCATCCAGTGGCAGAACGTACAAAATTCTTTCATTGTTTCCACTAAAAATATTCAAAATCAGTTGAGTTATAAGATGTATTACAGATGTGAACCGCATGCCCTGCGTTGCAAAGTGGACCAACAGGACAAAGAGAACCAAAAGACCAAAGCATTCAGTGGCATGACGTACAACATTCTTTTGTTGTTTCCACTGGAAATATTCAAAATTAGTTGAGTTATACGATGACAGTGGGACGTGATAATCCCATTTGACACCAAATTGATCAGATATTATTAGATCTGAGTTATAAGACGGCAGTGGGAAGTGATAACCCTACTTGACACCAAATTGATCATACTTTTTTGGATATTTTATGAACAATGGCCTCAAAAGAATTTCACCAAATTGATCGTTGTTGTAGGTTACACTCTTTGCTTTGGGTTACATCTCCTTGCTTCAGGTCATATTGCACCCTGGCATAGTATTGGGTTTCATTTTCTCAGGTATCAATTTTAGTCTGTGTCTTAGCACCTCTTTTTTTTGTTTCACCCCACTCGACTACAGGGTTTGTTGAATTCACTCTTCATCGTAAAGAACAATTCTCATCTAGTTGCAGAGAAACATAGCTTTTTTGGAGAACCTACATTCAAGCACCCACAGTGATAATGGAGAATATAAACAACCTCTTCAAAGTCGTCACATGAAATTATTCAGAATTGCTAGAGCAAGCTACCTCCACCAGTTATCTAAGAAGAACATTTAAAAATCTCGCAAAGAGAAAAACAAAGCAATTCTAATTCCCTATCAAATGTTCTATAAAACTATTTTAATTCTAGGAAAATTTCTGAGGCTATCTACCAAAAGTGTAATTGACAATTGTAGAAATGTTTTGAATATCCAGTAGATAGATAGTGCAGTAGTAGGAAAAATAAAAATTATGGAACAGATATGGACTTGCTTGTCTATCCTTTTGTCAGCATTTTGTATAAGAAAGCTAGACATTCGGGCCACAACTCTTCTCCTTTTTATTAATACAAAAAATCCACTAATGTTAAAAAAAAAATGTAACAAAAAAGTAAGAGTCGTGACTCCACTACAATATTGAAATTCAATATCAACAAGGTATTTCAGATCATAAAGGTGGTAATGCACATTCATTTTATTTAATGTGAAAATGCAGTGTCATAAAATGTAACAAAAATCTGAAAGGGCTAGCATTCCACTACAATATTGCAATTCAATATCAATAGGGTATTTCAGAGCATACATAAGACAAGAATATGGACAGACCATTCCTTCCTAATCTTCTAATATCTAAGTAACTAGTCAGGCTTCCATTCATCACATGACATTTTCCAGGCCCTTTCTTAAAATTCAAAAATGAAAATATGATCAGCTTGTTCTATATCTTTCTGCAAGAATAAGAATAAAGACATAATAAGTTATGAAATCACTGGCTCAATTGATGAGAATATCTCCACTACCTTGCGAAAAGACTCAGGACCAATTTGTTTCTCTAACATTTGAAGAATCACAACCTGATTGTCCAAAAAGTAAGGAAGATTAGCAAGCACTATAAAAATACAAACAGTTGTATAAAATCCAAGGAGAGTTTCAAAATTAATTGTAACCTACAGCCGTCCATGACCGAATTTTTCCCAATACACCAAGTGCCTGTGTCCCGTATAATTCAGCTGCAACTACAAATAAACTAAGAGAAGTGGCTCCATCAACATCAACTTTGCAAACTGCCTCATTCGCTTGTAAGCAATCTGTGGCATGTTATGATACATAAGACTGCCCAAAACAAGACAATTGACCAAATTGCAAATAAGCAACACTTGAACGATATGCTCAAATTGGCCTACATAAAAAATGACTCGCAAAAAAAATCACCATTGAGGCATTAAAATATGCTCAAACAATGCAAAATCTACTAGATTTTTCCTTATAAAGAAAAGTAAAAAAGGAAAATGAATGGGCCTGCAACATTTTTACCTAAATAATTATACAAATCTTTGAAGTTTAAACTCTTACTTACACAAAGAAAATCGTAGAATAGAATAAAATATAATACCTTCCAGTCACCACCCATGCGTACGTTTTGATTTGTAGGGGGATGTAGACAATGGTGTACAATATGTAAAAACCCCACCCATCGCCCTTATCGGTTATGCTTGCATCTACTCCTTCTGATTTCTTAGCGTTATTTCCAGCGCCAATGCTTTCCCCTCCTTTCTGGCATGTGAAAAATCTCCTCTTGCTAGGTGAAGGGACATATATAATTCTCCTCTTCTCTCTGAAACTTTAATGGCAGATCCTGCAACTCAGCCACAAGCTCAAAACTCCAACATGCATGCATGCTCGTTATATTGCCTTGTTAGGATATTTAGACACTTAGGAGTTAGTTAAGATCAACTTGTGTAATATATCCGTTAGGGATAGTGTGTTTCTTTAGTATAAATTAGTATGCATTTGTATATACTTAATCCGACGGTCACGATATGTTTCCGACATAGAGTGATCCGACGGCTCAACTTCTCTTAGATCAAACCTAACCTTGATCCGTGGCTTAACACCCGATTGGTCCATGATCTCTATTTAAAGAGCATGGAGGGTCATTGTTTAGTTGATCGATTATGAGAAGCTCATTTGTAACTTTCTTTCTTTGCATAATAAATTGTCTCGTAGAAGCTATTTGGCCGGGACCGTGGAGTGTTTCCCTCAAGAGGGTTTAAACCACGTCAAAACATCGGTGTGTTGATTTGTGATCTGTTTGTGTGAAGTGGTTGCTCTTGGTGTTCGGTCCTTTGGTAGTACCCTGTGTACCCGAACATGGTATCGGAGCTTTTATGAAGTGCCGCTTCCGGTTGTGATCTAGATCTTGAACTGTTGTTGCCGAAACTCGAAAGGGTTTCTAGTTCTAGTATTTCTGTGCATTTCTGGGCTGTAGGAGGTGTTCCATTGCGTCCGGAGCGTTGTTTCCATTGGGAAATAGTTTTTGTTTGATCGAAAACGGTTCCCGGTTGCTCCAGAAACGCGTTTTTCATCAGATCTGAAGGTATAATGTTACAGTGACGCATTTTTTTTATTTCGTTTTTGAAAAGAAAAAATCTCATATTTCATTTTTTTTACTGTTAGATTTTTTTTGGTTCGGATTGTTACTTTCCCGTCTGCGTATGCTCTTTGCTGTGCACCTTGAGCGATCTCGGCAAATCAGAAACAGAAAGGGAAAGGGTTTTTTTCGGCTGCGTATGCTCTTTGCCGTGCACTTTGCGCGATCTCGGCAAATCAGAAACAGAGAGAAAACGTAGACTTTCCGGGCAAGCTAACAAGATCTAACTCCACAAGTGTGGAAAAGTTTTTTTGTTTCGTTTTGTGGTTTGTTTTGCAGGAAAAAGGGCAAGCACGCAAACCAAGCAAGAAGAGTAAAAAAAAAAAAAAAAAAAAAAAAAACCCCTTCCTCATTTCCATATTTTACATACCTTTTAAACTAGCTCACTTGGTCCAAAGTTGCTTTATTCCTTAATAGGTCTTGAGTTCAAGTCTTAGGAAGTTACTTTTAAAAAAAAAAGTGCATGCAATTTCTATTTTCAAGTTACTTTATTGTAAAAGTGCATCTCACTTAAATAATAAAAAATAAAAATACAAGTGAGTCACTTAAGCTTTTTATTTATTGTTGCACTATTTAAAAGTAATATCATTGTAAAAGTGAAATCACTTATTTTACAAAAGTGATTCACTTAAAAGCAACCTTTTTGTAAAGTGATTGTCAAAAGGTTCATCTTGGAAAGAGGGGGGTTCTTTTTTTGCTGGACATTCTCTAGCTGCCACGTCACTATTGGGGACATCTTCAACAGTTTCTTTGTTCAAGCATAACTTCATCATACAGAGTCCGTTTTCAGTGCCGTTTTTTTTGAAACCGCCTATTTTTTCGAGCTCTTCACATACAGACTATTGGTTTCTGCTTTTAAAGCCATTAAATTACAAATATGGCCACCCTTTGTGATATTCTACTTAACAGTTCCAACTATTTCTCATGGAAATCTCGTATGGAGGATGTTCTACGAAGTAGGGGAATTTTCAGAATTACAACAGGGAAAGAAAAAGAACCCACTGATGATGATAAGAAAATAAAATGGGCAAATAGATGTGATGAAGCTTGTGGATTGATTGGGATGTCAATCTCTACTGATTTGCGATTCCACATATCTGGAATTGATGAACCTAATGCTGCTTGGGACAAGTTGGAAACTGTGTTTGGTAAACACAATGAAATTCAAGGTCACCAACTCGAAAATGAGTTGATTTCTTTAAATCCAAGTGACTTTTCATGCATTCAAGATTATTTATCTAAGTACAAAACTCTCAAGCTCTTATGTGCAGAATGTAAGATTGAGAGGGAAGACAAACAATGCATTTATCATATTCTTTCCAAACTTGGACCTGCATATTCTGTTTTTGTATCTACATTTTACTCCATGAAAGTGTCATTGAATGCAACTAGCTATCAAGAGCCTAGTCTTGAATCCTTTTGTGATTCTCTGATTAGAGAACAAGATAAACTCATTCATCTTGGAATAATCAACAATGCAGATACATCTGGGAAAGCCTTATTGTCCCAACAGAAAGAAAAGTCCAAGCCTCCTAAGAAACAAAATTTTTGCAATAATAAGTCAAACAAGGGTCCAAAACCCTCTCAGTCAGCTCCTTCTTTAAAAAATGACAAAGGATCCAAGCCAAAAGGAAAGAAGACTGAGCGTCATTGCAACTATTGCGGGAAAGATAATCATGATGAATCTAAGTGTTTCAAGAAGATGGCAGCCTTGGAAGCAGCAATGAAGAAGCACCACATCAGCCTAGATTCGCCTTCAGAATCTGCCTCTCATGGACATGCACTTTGTGCTTCTGGTTATTCTTATAATGCATCTTCTTCTTCTACTTCAAATGAATGGCTCATTGATTCTGGAGCATCTTATCATATGGCTAAGGATCAAGCCATCTTTTCTACTATGCATGAATGTAACACCAAACAAATATTTGTTGGTGATGATAGATCTCTAAGTGTTGTAGGAGCTGGAACAGTTCCAGTAGATAATGGTCATTTTAGTGATGTACTATGCGTTCCAAGAATTTCCTGCAATTTGTTATCAGTCTATCAGATCACTCATTCTAGTGAAGGTAAAACTGTGACCTTTACACCTCACCAAGTTGTAATCAAGAATTTTAAAGATCCTCAACAGGTCCTAGCTACCGGAATTGTTGATGATATTACCAGGTTGTACAAGTTTAACAACTTTGGGTCATCACCTTTCCCTTCGTTTTTTGTTGCTCATAGTGATAACTTGAGCAAACTTTGGCATGAGCGATTTGGTCACTTAAATTATCGCTCATTGCAACAACTATGTAAAGAAAATATGGTGACAGGTCTTCCGATGGTATCTTGCAGAGATGGTGTTTGCTCCGGTTGTGTACTCGGAAAACATCATCAGGACAGTTTTGACAAACGTGCCTCTTGGCACGCCTCGGTTCCCTTGGAGCTTGTGCATAGTGACTTGTGTGGTCCTCTTCCATCTGCTTCCTTTTCTGGTTTCAAATATTTCTTAACTTTGATTGATGATTACACCAGACGCACTTGGGTTTATTTCCTAAAAATTAAGAGCGAAGTATTTAACATGTTCTTGGCCTACAAGGCCCTTGTTGAAAAACAATCTGGTCATCAAATTATTAAGTTAAGATCTGACAATGGAGGAGAATATGTTAACAAACAATTCACTACTTTCTGCACTGAACAAGGCATCCAACAACAGCACACTGTTCCATATACACCACAACAAAATGGTGTAGCTGAGCGGAAGAACCGCACTTTAAAAGAAATGGCTAATTGTATGATCCAATCTAAGGGACTAAGTCTTCAATTTTGGGATGAAGCCATTAATTGTGCAAATTACATAGTTAATCGCACCCCCACAAAAGCATTACAAGGTATAACACCGGAAGAAGCATGGAGTAAAATTAAACCTGATGTAAGTCACTTTCGTGTGTTTGGTAGTGAAGCATGGGCTCACATTCAGGATGGAAAACGGAAAGCATTGCAGCCTAAAAGTGAAAAGTGCATATTTGTTGGATATTCTGAAGATGTAAAAGGTTATAGACTTCTTCAACCACCTTCTCATGCTATAATCATTAGAAGAGATGTTAAATTTGATGAAAATATCTTGGCCTGCGAGCCTAACTCGGCGAGTGTGCCATCTTTGGCCTGCGAGCCTGATTCGGCATTTGTGCCTTCTTCTTCTTCTTCCAACTTCCTTGACAGGTTTCCAACTCCAGTTTCTGATGATGACAGTGAGGATGAAAATCCACCTCCGCCTGCTCATGTTCCTCCAGTTGCACCAGCACAAGTGCTTCCTCGATGGGTCCGTTCAACATGTGAAGCAGCTGGTGATCTTGCCGGTGATCCTAGAGATCAACGTCGAACACGTTCTCAGTTTCAGCGAGCCTCTTCTCTTTTGGCTCAAGTTTCCGAGAATCATGATCCATAAACTTTTGCAGAAGCTTCAGGGAATCCAGATTGGGATGCAGCCATGGATGAAGAATATCGTTCCTTAATGACGAACGATACTTGGGATCTTGTACCTCTTCCAAAAGGAAGAAAACTTGTCAGATGTAAATGGGTCTACAGAACTAAGTATGCATCAGATGGAAGTGTTGAAAGACTTAAGGCAAGGTTAGTTGCCAAAAGTTTTTCCCAAGTTGAAGGGATTGACTACAATGAAACCTTTGCTCCCGTCGCCAAAATGAACTCCATTCGCCTTGTTCTTTCCCTTGCAGCCTTACACAACTGGGAAGTCCATCAAATGGATGTCAAGTTTGTCTTCTTACATGGTGATTTACAGGAGGAAATTTACATGGAACAACCTCTTGGCTATGTTCAGAATAACTCTAGCCTTGTCTGCTGCCTTAAGAAATCCTTATATGGCCTTAAGCAAGCCCCTAGAGCTTGGTATGCCAAAATGGATAGCTTTCTCCTTGACACTGGTTTTTCTAGATGTCATTCTGACCCCAATGTCTATACCAAGAAAGTAGGAAACCATCTCATCATACTTGTTCTATATGTTGATGACCTTATTCTTACTGGTAGTGACCCTAAGCTTATAACCCATGTGAAATCCAGTCTTAAACAAACTTTTGAAATGTCAGACTTAGGACATTTGCATTATTTTCTTGGTCTCCAAGTTCTGCAAACCAAAGAAGGAATCTTTCTTTCTCAGTCTAAGTATGCTTGTGACCTTCTTCGTCGCTTTCACATGGAAGATTGTACACCAGCCCCTTCTCCCTTCCAGTCTGGAGTCAAACTTTCTGCCACTTGTACTTCACCTGAAGTAGATGCCACCTTGTATCGTCAGCTTATTGGTAGTCTTTTATACTTGACTCATTCCCGTCCTGACCTTTCCTTTGTTGTTGGTCGAGTTGCCCGTTATATGCAGACAACTCATGAAAGTCACTGGAAAGCAGCTAAAAGAATACTTCGATATATTCGAGGTACAGTTCATTTTGGGACTCATTACAGTACAGGGGGGAAACCTTTGTTGGTTGGTTTCACTGATTCAGATTGGGCCGACGATCCTGATGATCGAAATTCTACTGCAGGTTATGTTTTCAGTCTGGGATCTGGACCTATTACTTGGGCTTGTAAGAAACAACAAGCTCTTGCTCTTTCTTCAGCAGAGGCAGAATATCGAGCAGCAGTTAATGCCAGTCAGGAAGCTTTATGGCTTCGACAGATCCTTTCAGAGTTTGGATTCGAGCAGCAGCAAGCTACTCCACTTTGGTGTGACAATCAAAGTGCCATCAAGCTTGTCAAATATCCAGTTCTACATCAACGCAGCAAACACATTGATCTACATATGCACTTCATCAGAAATCTTGTTCATGATCGTGTTCTCGAAGTGCTCTTTTGCCCTACAGATGATCAAGTTGCAGACATCTTCACCAAGTCTCTTATAGAAGCGAAGTTTTCTAAACTTCGATCTATGTTAGGAGTTCAGGAACTTGTCATTAAGGGGGGATAGGCTCTAATGCCTCCTTCCTTCTCCTAATAGTGTCACTTTTGTAAATCCTTCAATCCTATCCCAAGTTGTTCTTAAGGGGGGATGTTAGGATATTTAGACACTTAGGAGTTAGTTAAGATCAACTTGTGTAATATATCCGTTAGGGATAGTGTGTTTCTTTAGTATGCATTAGTATGCATTTGTATATACTTAATCCGACGGTCACGATATGTTTCCGACATAGAGTGATCCAACGGCTCAACTTCTCTTAGATCAAACCTAACCTTGATCCATGGCTTAACACCCGATTGGTCCATGATCTCTATTTAAAGAGCATGGAGGGTCATTGTTTAGTTGATCGATTATGAGAAGCTCATTTGTAACTTTCTTTCTTTGCATAATAAATTGTCCCGTAGAAGCTATTTGGCCGGGGCCGTGGAGTGTTTCCCTCAAGAGGGTTTAAACCACGTCAAAACATCGGTGTGTTGATCTGTGATCTGTTTGTGTGAAGTGGTTGCTCTTGGTGTTCGGTCCTTTGGTAGTACCCTGTGTACCCGAACATGCCTCGCTCATCATTTCCAAAGAGGAAAGAATAGGAAGAAGGAATGATATATGAATCCAATAAACAATCACAAATAAATATATTTTTGTGTAAAAAACAAGCAGTAGTTTCTTGTTGGATTACTACTTCGTTCCTTAACTTTCTTGTTCTAACCCAGGTTCTGCACAGTGATGGGGACAACAATGCCACTCCTCCACCGGCCCTTTTGGAAAAAACCTGCGAATAGGCTGAGGTCTCACCCAAGGCGAAGTTATGGGGGATTACAGAAGTAGGTTTCTGTAATTAGGTGATGGGCGGTTATGAAACTGGCATGAGAGGAGTCCTCCCGACTTCGCATATACTTTGCGGTTACTGCGCACATACGAGACTGCACACTTCGCAAACTCATACGATATAATGCAATACAATAGCGCAACTCCAGGACTATGCTTCTAGGGAATCGCACATATTACATACTTCGATGACTTAGTGTTTACCCAAATAAATCATTCATTCAACATGCTCAAAACTAATTGCACATTCAGTCATACATGTTCAATACTTAACATATTATTCTCATCAACCATACGAGTGAAAATACATATAAAAGAGCAAACATACATAACATGAACATAACACAAGTAATCACACAAATTCAGTCACACGACACAAGTGTTTACGTGGTTCACCCCCAGGATGGCAACTACGTCCATGGGAACTGTTGTTTATATTAATGGGAAGGATCAACAATTCTAGTCTGCGCACTCAGCTGCAAACTCTTCTCTCTACAATGGGTATCTGCGCACTCAGCTGCAAAGCCTCTTTCTCTCTTCTTGTTCTTACAATACAAAACTGAGACAAAAAATTACCAACATAAGATCAATAATGACCAATGAAGACCAACCCTTCCCTTACAAAATTTCAAATTGAGATAATAAAAAGAGGAGAACACGCGGATGACAAAGATAGAGGTCGATGGCACACTTGTAAAAGCTTGCAAACTCCATGGCCGCTTTTGAGGTATCCAGCTGTAGCGCATAGCTGATTTTAATGGACGTATAACTGCATACCATGTGGTGACTGATGAGACACTTTTTTTTTAGGGAGGTACTATAAAATAAGAGCACGCCGAAATAATAAGACTTTCTCGACAAAGTGGTTATATATGCTTAATGTAAATTTCTTTTTTCTTCACCATGAAGTAAGGAATTTTTTATTGTTTATGTAATAAACGAGTTAAATTTAAAATCTTGAGGGAGGTACTATAAAAGATGAGCACGTTGAAATAATAAGACTTTCTCAACAAAGGGGTTATATATGTTAAATATAAATTTCATTTTTCTTCACTATGAAGTAAGGAATTTTTTATTTTTATTATTTATGTAATAAACGAGTTAAATTTAAAATATTGAGGGAGGTACTATAAAAGAAGAGCACGTCGAAATAATAAGACCTTCTCAACAAAGTGGTTATATATGCTTAATGTAAATTTCCTTTTTCTTCATTATGAAGTAAGGAATTTTTTATTTATGTAATAAACTAGTTAAATTTAAAATTAGTAAGGGTTTCATAAGGTGTATAGAAATGTCAAAAGGAAAAATAAAATGAAAAGTGAAGTAGATGTGATGAAGTCAAAAAAGAAAAAGAAAACCAGTTATATAGATATGAAAGTTTAGAATGGGAGAAAGAAATTTAATTGCTTAATTTGTTTTTCTAAATAATAAAATTGTGTTCAAACCTCCTTCCAAGGATGAACCATTGTAGGCAAGCTATGATCTCCATTTGATTGGGTGATATAAAAAACTCATTCAACAAACATATCATGTGTCTAGTTTGGGATGAATTGTTATGTATTCCTTTGAAAAATATGTTTGGTTTTAAATAAGGATTGGGTTAATTAAAAAGAAATATTATAAATAAGAAATAAGCATGAGAGAACAAAGCTAAATCGTGGGGGAAGGAATTCAAGTATCAAATATGAATGTATAGAACCCTACTTCGAAAATATAAAGAGAAGAGAAGAGAAATAGGTGAGAATAAATAATGTGAATCTTAAAAAGGCAAAGAGGGGAAAGAGTAAGAAAACAAAGCTAAACGAAAAGTTGGGATAAAATAAAGAGAGAAAAGAAGAATGCAAGAACGTAAACGAAAACAATTCCTACCAAATATTTAATACCTAGTAAGATTTTTACCATCTTAACTAACAAACAAGAAGTTTATAAATTTACCATAAGTCAAAAGATTGTTCAAACTACCCAAATTTGAAGCACTTCGTGATAACATAAACAAAAAAAATCATAAATCAAACTTAAGTTTGTAAACTTAAATTTTACTTAGAAAGTTTTAAATTAAATGTAAAATAATGTATTTTTCAATATTATTCTTATATATCTTATGTTATGATTTTCTATATATTTTGTTTATTTAATATAAATAGATTATATAATATCACTTGGTATATATTTAAATTTATAATCTAATATGTTAATATGAATATTTATTATGTATGTGACATCTTGTATCCATTTTGCAGTTATTAGTTAGATGGTACAGGAATCATATTGTTTTATAAACTTTAGAGTTTTACTAGTTTTCAATTTTTATATTAAAATGAATTTTTCAAAATAATTTTTTATTAGCAGATTGTAGAGGAATGTCAAGGAATGTCAGTCTCATCTTTTGAAGTGGATATTTCAACTGCCACATGTCCCTACTGACATCACTGTCTACGATAAATGCCTATGCAAGATAGTATGTGATAAGGAATTACGTCTGTATGTTATTGTAGTTGTATAATGAAATAGACAAGATAGAATAAAAATGCAAACATGAGTTAAATTTTCGTTGGATTGGATGCTTCATATATACTAGTATGAGGTCTTTGATTGGTTCCACCCTTTCCTTGTTTCTCTTTCTAATTCTTGGTAGCTGGTGTCATGTGATTGCTTGATCCTCTCTGTCTATTTATAGATTAATTCTCAGTAGTTGGTGTTGTGTGATTGTTCGATCCTCTTTGTCTGGTTGTACATATTATTTTATTTTTTGCATTGAAATGGAATTTCGTTCACTCAATCGTGAAGAAGTGTAATATCCCCAATCAGAAATTAGGAATACTATCTCCAAGGTTCCAACTTTAATTATGTTGATTTCAACTTTTTCCCAAGTAGTGGCTTATGAAGGCTTATGATATGTTCTCGTTCAACAACAAGAGAATATATTTTTATTTCGGATGTCCATTAAATGTGTGTGGCTAATTAATGTGTTGTAATTTTTACCAGTGTAGGAGGAAGGGCGTAATCTTTCCAACTTCCTACGAGGTTGTTCAACCTCCATATCTGATTCTTGAAATGCTTTTTGTGTGCTCTTCAATGAATCACAGGTGATCTCAAGCTCATGGGTGAGCCTATCCACTTCCTCTTCTTCTTCTTGTAGTGCACTATGGTACATCTCAGCAAGCCTAAGAAGATGATCTCTATCGGAAAGCAAGTGTAGGTATTTTTCCTTCATGACTTTGTTACACCAAAATGTCGTCTCCCTTGCACAAGTGTCGCAAGTGTTGCAAGTGTCGTCATCATGACCTGACGTCATCACCGTGACCGTTGCAAGTGTCATCATTATGACCAAGTGTTGTCATCATGACCATTGTGATAATGTCATCATCTTGACCATTGTGTAAACTCTTTGAACAACCCCTAACCTCATTCTGGGATAAAGCATGTTCAACTGAAAGTTCCCCCTATCTGCTTGACCTGGTTTAAGTAGGCTGTCACCCTTTGTCTTCCTACAGGATGCAACAGACCCCCTCTGTCGCAATTTATGCTCAGCTAGGGTGAGACACTATCGCACTTTGTTCTTCTATAGGGTGCGACGACCCCCTCTGTCGCTTTGTGTCCTCTACCAGGGTGTGATGAGGTTGGTTAAAGGCTATTTTGGGGAGTCTTGAGGTCTCTCTAGAATTTTGTTGAGGTGGAGGCCTATCCCTAGGCTCTAGGTGAGGTGACATTTCGGTTCCTAACCTAATGGGAGGATCCCTTAACCATCTCCCCCTAATCCTCAACCTACCCTATCTCTTTATCCCTATATAAACACCCACTCTCTCCATGAGAAGGGAGGGGAGGTCTATGGTATCCTTATGCTGGTAGAATCCATATTGGTGATTGGGAAGCTTGTACCACCTGGGAGGCTTGGCTTGGACACGTTGGATGGAGGATGCGACGTTGAGGCTTTGGTTGTAGCTTCATCCTTTCTATGTATTCCCACTTTTTAATACAGTTAATACAATCTCTTTCCATGAATGTTGTCTCATTGATGATGTTTAGAACTTTCTTCCTCAACTGTTAGTTTAGATCAGTTATTATTTAGATATCTTGTACTGCTTGTATTGTTTCCATATTGTCTTAACAAGTCTTGCAGCTGGATATCTAATGACCGCGAGACTTGGAGCAACAATAAGGAGAAGGATCCGCGATCTGAAAGGTACGATATCTAAGTACTCGATCTGTAACTAGGTCTAGGAAATGAGTCTTGTATTTTGTTCTATTTGCTCTAGATTCACTTGAACTAGGGAGATCTGGCTCACGTCTGCTCGAGTGGATTGTCCGATAACAGACTTCCATTGCCTTCCAAATTTCTTCAAAATCTACAAGGGAATATTCTACTTTCAAGCTATCATATGTCCCTAAATCCCTCCAACAACAATATATCACCAAGGCATTTGTGCCATAAAAAATGTTCATGGATGTCTTATTTTCTTCTTTGTTTACCTTCAACTTCCCTACTAAAAAATGTGGCTCATGGGGAAATTTCTCCACTATATTTTCTGATTTGTTCCCATTATCATCCTCCCCAAAATATTCTTCTTCCCATACATGCTCCACTTCTTCACATTCCTCAATTGGAAGGAACAATGGTGGAAGATAGGTTTCTTTCCGTTGCCTTGTTTGGGCTACCAACAAACTTGCTTTCATAGCTCCTTGAAACCACTAATTTCCTAGTCCTTGAGTTTTTTTTACATATTCTAAGCGTTGGTATAAAAAATTAGAATGTTTTTGGCATGAATCCCCAACACATAATTCATCTTTAATATCCAAATCAACATTAGAAGATTCTACAATACTATTATCCTCATGTGGAATGGATGTTATCTTATGATGATGCAAAGAAATATGGATTCTTCAAAAATCAAATTTTTTGTCATACCTTGGTGTCACATATTCATCATTCCCATGTGGTTGATCAGTGAGGGAATGATGCTCCACTTTGTTTTCAACCGGAAGAATCAAGGTTGCAATTTGTGAGTCTTTTTTATCCAAATTCGCGTATGGTCACGGTGAGTTTGTGAACATAGCTTCAATTTATTTGGGTCTCCCACATGATGGCTGATTTTTTTTCTCCTCCTAGTCATCTAAAGGCTGAAAAATGACAGTGGATTTACTACCTTTTGAATAGGAAGTTGGAAATATTACACCCTTCCTCCTACATTGGATTACACCCTTTACTATATATGATATCAAAAAAAGAATCCTCCAACTCATTTCGAACATGAAATCATCCATATATCCATACAACTCCTTCATTTTATTCTACTAAAGAAATGAAACCATCTTCATAGAATGGTTCTTCCCATGTGAAGCTCTCCTCAAGATCCCAAGCATCTGGTTCCAACCTCATGTTTGCAACCCTTATTCAAGTGAGGGTTATGTTCTGCAATTTTCTTCAAAGTTATCCTTTAGTTACCTCATCTATCATGCTCTGATACCATTGTAATATGCACAATCATAAATTAGGAATATTATATCCAAGGTTCCAACTTTAATTAAGTTGATTTTCAACTTTTTCCCGAACAGTGGCTTATGAAGGCTTATGAAGGCTTATGAGATGTTCTTGTTCAAAAACAATGGAGTGTAAGTGTATTTCTGATTTCCATTAAATGTGTGTATCTCATTAATTTTTTTATATTCGAAATATATGTGTCCCAAATCATATCTGATATAAAATTGGAAGATGGTAAAGAAACTAGGAACACTAGTTCAATTTTGGCCACACTGAACACGAGGTTTCCAACTCTTCCCAAACACTACTAGAGTGACTAGAAATCTCCAAATATAAATTTAATGGACTCAAATAGACTCAAATAAAACTATCTAACCCATTTATATACTCCAGATAACTTCCAAAGAAGTATGAATCTCACCCTCTCAAGACTAGTGAGAAACTAGCTCAATTTCCCCCACATTGGAATACTAGTTTTTTCAACTTGACCCAAACACCTCCTAATCGAATCTAATACTTCCAAAAATATCAATAAGACTCAAAAACATCCAAATAGAGATAAATGACTCAATAACAGATCTCAAGGGACTTCTATCAAATTTTTACAATCAATAAGTTGTAAATTGCATAGCCATATGAGAAGGATTTATACATGGAATCACTGGTTACTCAAATATGAAAATCATATGAAGAAAACACTTGGATATTTATTATTCACTATATGGGAACATTGATGACACTGATTAAAACATTACATGGCTCTTACACAACTCGAAACTCATGAAATACTTAGTTACAATTGTACAAATTTGAATCTCTATTAGAAGATACACAAAATGGAGTAGATCTGATAAAATGGGCACATATCGGTCATCCAAACACATATTTTTATGAAAAAAATGTTTCCCATTGTAAAAAATGATATGAATGCAATGGAATAGGTCTCACATCCCACAAATGCTCAAATGTTTCAAAACTAGAACCACCATTTCGGCCCTCCTTCACTCATCCAAGCTCTAAATCAACAAGAAACACCCCCAAATGATAGATAAGCCTCCCAAATTGCGCCCTATGTCACATATAAGTCATATAAATCCCAATAATTGTCTCTAAAATTGAAAATTGATCCAATGGTATGCCCTCCTAAAGAAATAAACCACAACTCCAACACCAAAATGCCCGGAAAACACCATAAACTTTTGTTGCTACAACCTGAAATTCCAAACACATGTAGATGAATTCAAATAATCAATAGAGAAAGGTATAAACCTGCATAAACTAACGCTAAGTTGGTAAATATGAGTGATTACTCCTCGCCTCTCATTCACATCAAGCACAATTGATAAATCTGAGTGATTTCTCCTCTCTTGCTAGCTAGGGTGGAATCTTTCACCACCGAAACTAGTTCTATAGAAAGGGGCACATATCCCAAGCTTGAGAAGCTCAATGGATATCCAATACCAAAATTCAAATGACTAAAATCCCGTTCACTTGTGTATTCATCCTTTTTATATATCTTCATTGAGCATTTCCCCCTCATTCTATAAATCTCTCACAAATATTTAATAAAATATTAATAAATGTTATTTTTATGAGAGAATGGCAGCTTGAGACTCATTTACTTCCTCTTTAATGTTATTTGTCCAAATAATAACTTCATCTACCTTGGAAATTTGATTTAGATAGGCTTAGCTTGATTTCTGGGAAGTTACAATGGAATGTGGGCCCACCCCTCTCCTCTAGTTCCCTCCTTGGCTAAATTTAGGACCTGCAACATGTCATAGGCTGTCATAAGTTGTCGTAAGCTATCACGTGACCTTATTCTTGTCATAATTTTCCATATATGTCATAGGTTTTCATAGATTTGTTATTTTTAGCTTGGTGAGTGACAACCCATGAGATGCCTCCATGATAGGATTCCTTCCACCTTGGATGGGAGTTACACAACATATTTGGGTCCATTCCTCCACTAATGTGCCCTTCTTTCCCAATAATTTGTGTCCAATTCCACCTTAGAATTCTAATTTGAGGGAGTTAGAACTCATGTGGGGCCCAACGCAACCTCCTTATGCACCCTCCTTGTCCAATTTTGCCTACTGTTAAATCATTTCACAATTTGGACATCAGCTATAGAAATATTTGACCCACATAACCACCTTGATAATTCTTCATGACTTTACCAAGTGACTTAGGCCAATGCATCCCCCTAGTCCATTGGAGTGGTCCATAGCAAATATTTGGGGACATTACAAGAAGTGGAGATGCAAAACGAAAGGAACAAGGGAAAGACCAACGAACACAAAGCCCATGTGATGATTGTAGTAATCCTTCCCTAATTTTCAACTTCTAATCTTGGGTTGTGTTAGATCACATATCACCACTCAAATATTGGCTATTATTATTGGGGAGGTTTCATGGGCACATAATAGATGAGCTTAATCACAAGAATTACAATGTAGTTTCCATTTAAATGGCCAAGTACTCAATATGCATGCACTTTGGATCCATTTGCATCTATGTTTGGAGGAAGGTATAGATAAATGTGGTTGCATCCTGTTCATAGATATTTGGAAGAACTAGAGGACCCAAAGTTGTTATATTCACTTTAATTGCATGTCCTGCAACTTCCATAAGCTCTTTGGATAAGGTCAGTTCATTTCTTCCATCACCATCCTCCTCTTGAAAAACGCATTTGTAGCTTATGGAATTTGATCCTTTATGACTAAGCATTTGTGAAAGCTTGTATTTTTCTCTTATTCGATCTTTTCTCTTCTTGGATAGAAGAATAGTTGCAATCCCCATGCGGAACAAGCAATTGATTATGAGCATTGATTTGTTGGTGCCTTAACATAAGTGTATATCTCAATAGATCTCAACAAAGGATAACAAAGAAAATAAATTGCATATACTCATCTTCCTCAACATTTTGATGAATGAATGTCCATGTCTTAGACCAAATGATTTCTTCCATAAAATCGAATCAGTCGTCTAACATCCTCTATATTTTATATATTTTTTTGTTGGCGACGTGTTTGACTAAATGATGTATATACTCTAATATTGAATCCATCATGTTCACATTATTTTTCATTTTTTTAAGAAGTTGTAGACACATAATTTAATTATTGTTTTCCAATGTTCTAGCAACAACTGAAGCCCTATCTTTCTAAGCAGATTTATCCTAAATAGTTTGGTTTTCTTGAGGATCGGAAAATCCTAGATGTGATTGGCATATCACAAGAAATCATTCATTCTATGAAGAAAAGGAAATACAAAGATTTATTGTTGAAAATGGATCTAGAAAAAGCATATGGCAAGATTGATTGGGTATTCCTGAGACTAGTTCTTATTCAAGTTGGTATTCCTCCACTGGTTCTCAATTGGATTATGGCAAGCGTCACTACTGATAGATTTTCGGTCCTCATTAATGGTGCTCTATCCATATTTTTTAAAATCTCAAGGGGAGTTCATCAAGGGTTCCCTTTATCTCCACTCCTTTTTCTCTTAGTCATCGAAGGTTTAAGCAGATTATTAAAGCATGCCAAAGAGGAAGGTAGAATACAGGGTTATAAACTTACACAGGATATCACTCTGTCCCATATTTTCTTTGTTGATGATGTGTTACTTGTTGGTGTGGATTCTGCAGAAGAATGGATAAATTATAAAGGAATAGTAAAAAAAAAATTGTGATGCCTCCGGGATGGTGATCATCTCCAAAAAATCTAATTTTTATTTTTATAAGACTAATGTTTTGAAGATCAACGCTACTAAGGAGATTATGCCTTATAATTTATTAGAGCTGGAAAATGGATTCAAATATTTAGGTTATATTTTGAAGCCCAATTGTTACAGAAAGAGAGATTGGGATTGGCTTCTTTTGAAAGTTGAGAGCAGAATTAAGCACTAGTCTTACAGGCTCCTTTCAGTGGGTGGCAAACTCACCTTAAAAAAAGTAGTCCTTACTAGCATTCCAGTATACTGGATGTCCCTCCTTCATATCCCAAAGTCTATTATCGTCTCGCTCGGAATATCTATCTTCAACTTCCATTGGACCGGTGGGAAGGATAATAACACTCTTACTATGGTCAGTTGGGAGCGCATTGCAAGACCAAAAAGGTATGGAGGTTGGGGCATAAAAACCTTGTCCATTTTAATATGGACCTAAGGTTAAAAAGATTTTGGAGAGGTCTTTTTGGTACATCTCTCTGGTCTATTGTTTTGAACATGAAATATGTTAAGGAATACATATACAATTGGATAAGAAATCCAAAGAAAAAATACAGAGGAACTTCTGCTATTTGGATGGGATTTATCAAAATCTACAACTGGATGGCCAAAGATTTAATTTGGAAAGTTGGAAATGGTTCAAAAATTTCTGTCGGGATTGATCCAATCATTGGTTTAAATGAAAAATATACTCTTCCTGGAAGCATTTTGGATCAGTTATGGCATTATGGTATGATTACACTTAATCGTATAAAAAAGGTTGGTATAAAGGATGGGTCAAAATAATATTGGATCTCGACGAAGGATTTGGGATTCTCTAGGCATGATGCATTGGTGTGGGACCAGTACATTAGCTACCTGATTGCTGTAGGTTGTAGATTAAACTCAAACTTGGACAATCTTCTTTGGAATGGAAACACTGGCTTGGGTAACATCATGGCGAAGAATGCCTACATTGCTATTTTCGGAAACTTCTGTATCTTTCCCCAGCACTGGTGGTATGGGGTGCTATGGTGGTAGAAAATCCCAAACAAAATCAAATGTTTCACTCAGCACGCTTTTCTTGATAGCCTAAAGACATGAAGAAACTTGCAAAAAAGGGGTTGGAGCGGATCGAGCATTTGTCTATTATGCAAAAATAGTGATGAATCTACAAAAAATTTACTTGTTTAATGCTCATTCACTTGAATGGTTTGGAATGATATTATTTCTCACCTCCAGATTGATCAGAATTGGGGTTATGGAAACTTTGACACTTCTTGTCTCGATTGGTATCAAAATTGTAAAACTCTTCCTTTTTTGCCTGCGTTGATTGCATGGATAATTTGGTATGTCCGTAACAGAGAAATATTTGATAACAGTCTCCCAAATATGAAGCACTCTTGTTTACATGTTCAATTATTAATCAAGGATTATAACAAGCAGGAAGTGGTTCATTTAAATAAAAAAATGTTTCTCTCCAGTTTCCAGATTGACCAAGCATTGGCCTTCTTTGATGGGGCTACAATGGATGGAAAATGTGCAACAGGTGGTATCATTTTCATTAATGAGGATCATTTCTTCACTCTAAAACTGAACTGCGGCATCAGAACAAACATGAAAGCAGAGTTATTGGCGATGTGGACAATCCTGAGGGTTTCAAATATATTTGGAATTGGATTTCTCAAAGTTTTTGGAGACTCTAGAGTCACTATCAAATGGGCTAAAGGTGACTCCAAGCTACAGGTCACTTCACTTCTGCATTGGTGTAATAGAATCAGAACTAAAATTAATCTATCCCAAAATATTACTTTTGAGCACATCTTCAGACATAGCAATACTTTTGCTGATATATTATCAAAGAATTCCTTTGACGGAGTTGAAGGAGTTCTTTATTGGGAAGAATATCAGCAAGACCACAAATCCAATGATGGATCTGTGGATCTACACAACATATGAACTATATAGATGTAGTTTTTTGGGATTTTTTTTGTGATGATATCACTCGTCCTCATAAAAGCTAGTGATGAAAATATTTTGAATAGTCTGCTTTGAGTTTGTATTGATTTTGTAAAAGTCCTTTGGACGAAAAACTCCATGTACTGTTTGATTCGGTATCGAATATCAATAGTATGTTTTTTTCTTCTGAAAAAAAGGAATACGTCTTATTATATGGATTTATTAAAAATATAAAGCTAAAAATATGCTCGCATGACAACTTACAAGTGTGGAATGTCGTAACAAAGAAAATAAGATCATTCTCTATAATTAGTTTACATATTCACAAATATTTTACCTTAAAAGATGCAATTTTGGTAAGGAAGGTATATGATATCTATGTAGATATTCAATATGTGACTTGCAATTGTTTTACAATATAAAAATCGCTTCTTAAAAATATATATATATCATATCCAATAATTTCTGAAAAATGTTACGGGTTTCTTTTGTAGGAATAACACAGATTTTCCTTCATTGAGCTTACTTAGAAATAATGGAGCTCAGTTACGTAGTTAAATCTGTTGGTATATTTAGAATGTAGATCCTATTTTCCTGTTGTTTGTTGTAACCTCCTACATGGATCCTGTTGATCTCTTACTTTCCTTTCTGGTAGACCCGGGCTTGCGGTACTTTTTAGACCAACAGAACCCTTAGCTCACTGGCCCTTTCGGCAACAGGTCGCAGAAGCAACCTGAAGTCTCACCCGAAGTGATTCTAATGGGTGGCAGAAGACTCAAGTGTCTTCCACCGAGTTTCGAGGCATCCAGGGTGCTTAAACCCACCTTAACCCCTTCCTCAGGAGCTGACTATCTCATTCTATCGCTCCGGCCACGCCTCTGTCTTATCGCATTACGCAGGGAATGCGATAAGTCTTCCCCTTATGTGGAACCGTCTAGCGATACCTAAGATATCGTAGGCGCGATATCTTCCCCTTCTATCTCCCGCGGTAAGTGATTCTTGGCCGCTTCCTGGATTAATAGGTGGTTTCAGCTATTTTTATCCTAGCACTGCAGTTAGCAACAGCATTTAATCTCCAAGCATCGCCCTGGCTAATGAACTTGACCCTTGATATCTCGCAACAACGTAACTAAGTAGAATATTACTTTGAGCAATGTCTAAGTAGATCATTCATGCCTTATGTTCAGTTTATACTCGCACATTATCCTCTGTTTAACAATTATCTAGTTCGCTATGAGGTTAGCTATGATTATCACAATTGTTATACATCACTCAGCAGTTAAATTGATGACCATGTACATTACTCATAACAGAATGAAGCAGTTATATATAACACAGACAAACGAATAAGGGCAGCAACTACACAAGTACAATAGTGCGACTTAGATAAGCACGCTGTTACTCCCAGGGCGAGAACTACGCCCAGGGGAACTGCGGTTCTTGTTTACAACTCTGAAGAATAAACACAGTTCCTTTCCACTCTTTACAACACGGGTCTTCTGGGAAACTCCACCTCAGTGGGAGCCCTTCTCTATAGACCTCTTTTCTCTTCCTGCCTTTTACAATGCACTCTCTTTCTCTCACAATCCCTGCGGATTGCACTATCTCTCAACAGGTCGGCCCTTGTTTTCTCAGGGACGTTCAGACCCTGCAACAACAAAAGACTGGACTAGCCTCTACCTGATGTCTCTATCACTATGTGGCTAACCCCTTATCATATAAAAAGACTCCTATATATAGATGGCCCGAAGGTCTCATCGCAGTTACAAAACTGTGGGCCTTATCCCAACAGTGACTCAACCCTAACCACTTACAGTCAACTGGCTGTACTTCCATGGCCGCCTTCTGTCTCGTCGCCGCTTCCTGCAGTCCTTAGTCTTTAATGCATCGGCCCGTCGCTTCTTCTTGGTTCAAGCAACGCTGACTGTAGTCCTTCTTCTTAATGAGGGTAGCTGAACCCTCTCTTCATCTTCGGCGCTTTTATTACGGTGGTTGAGCTCTCCCTTCGGCCTCTTCTTTGTACCACATGCTTGACTCTTCTGTACCTATCACCGTGATTCCCGCCGGAATTAGCGCTACGGCGATATCTTTGTCTTACCGCCAAAATTGGTACTTTCTCTCCAAAAATTAGCAGCTTCCCAAATGCTGCGGAAGTTCTCTCCAACAACTCCCCTAACACTTACTTGTGGCTCGTCCCCGAGCCACTCGCAACACCAGCCTGCGTCATCTGCCTAAGCTTATCCTTCGCAGCTCGTGAGATTGTTGCGAATTGTGCCTTAAGTGCTTTGATACTTTCATCCATGTGTGTTACTTCTTCCTGCGCTGCGCTGAGCAGCTCAGCGGTTACCAAGGAGTCCTCTGTGCTCTCAATGACTTCTTTACTTGAGGTGAAGCTTTTCACCTTTTGCTCCAGTTCATCAACCAAATGTGCGACTTTGCTTTCATGCGGGCTAACTTCGTTAGCCAGGTTGATCTGTTGTTCTCTGTATTTCTGCACCTGCTGCTGCATTTGTGTGATTTCTCCTTTCTTTCTTATCTTCGCAAGAGCACTCAAGCCCTTGTACTCTTCTTCAGCTCTCGATATCGCATCTTCACAGTGCTTAATGTGCTGATCGAGCTCGGCTTTCTGTGGGAGCTCCTCTAGCTCCAGCCATGCTTTTGATGCATCTTCCAGGATAGCCTCTGCTGCTTCCACCCGACAGTGCATCTGTGTCTGTACAATTCTGAAAGCTTGCACTCGTGCTTCCTGGATTTCCTCTGGAGTAGGCGGCTTATTTGCTTCTAGTGCAGCGATCCTTGCTTCGTATTCTTCCTCCATCTTCTTCTTCTCTTCATCCAGAGCCTTTGCTCTTTCCGCTATTTTTCTGATCTTTTGAGTTATTTCTAACTCAGGCCTGATATCGCACTGCGGAAGTTCTGCTGCGATATTCTTAAAAACAAGAGAGACATCCTGCTCTCGCTGAACATATTGCGTCAACTGGGCACTCTCTGCCTCATGCTGCGCGATGAGCTGCACGTTGTCGTTAGACAGCAAAACATTTTGCTCATACGTGACTTGTTCTCTGTGCCTCAGCTCCGTGCCTATCTGCTGGAAAATTTCATACAACTGATCCACAGGTACTTCTGGTAGGTTCACCTCAAGAGGATGAACCATCTGTACTTCCATTGGTACAGGGAAATTAATGCTTCCCGGCGGTATACGAACAATGTTCGTGCGGTCCCTTGCAATACTTTCTTCCCTGGTCTGTGAAGGGGGCTGCGAACTTTCTGCGACTGCAGTTGGAGCTGGCTGAATCTGCATGGAAGCAGTCTTCTCAGTTATTGCCTTCAACTCTCGCAATTTCTTGTCAAGGCTGATGCGCATAAGATCCTGCGATGACTGAATCGCAGCGAATTTATCCCGCATCTTCTCCTGTATTCGGCTGGCGATGAGATCATACTCATCCTCTGTCATTATTGGTGCCTGCGGTTCGTCGGAAGTAACCGCCTTTGTTCTCTTCTTCTTTGCTCGCACTGGAGAAGGGCCTTCAATAGCCTTTCTCTTAGGACCTATTGGTTCTTTCACCTTATCTTTAGGATCTACCTCCAGAACATCTTCTGGATCCTCAGCTGGGGGATCAACTGGAACTAGGCCAAAGGATAGATCATCATACATCTGTTTCATGTCCTCATCGAAACAATTCTTAATGGTATCTTCAACCTGCTGGATTTCCATGCGATATGGGCCGGGGGCCCATTCCTTATGTTTCCTGAATCCTTTGGGTCTGATGTAGGTTTTATCCCTGTCGATTTTAAATTCCAGCTTGGACTGATAAAGATCAACGACCGGCGAGTCGACACGCAGAATCGTTGCGACGGTTTCAAGCAGTAGCGTATAATATTCATGGAATACCATTGCGTTATTCTTGTGCTTCTCTGGGTGACTACTCGCCCAAAGATTTGAGTACCTCGAGCCTCTGCACGCCCCTGGTGCCAGTTGTGGAAACTACGAATTGGGCGGCTCTTTCCATCCAATGAAAGCCATAAGGATCAGCAGCCACGAGAAGTGGAAGCTGTGAAGTGGATCCTGCTGCGCCTGCGCACAGTCTTGAAAGAAACTATTCAGCAAAAATAAGCTCCAGTTGTAAGGTTTACCTTTTATGACTTCAATCGCGAGGCGGATAACTGAGCCTGTGACCTCCTTCGGCCTCACCTTGAGGAGGAGTTTTCCGGCCAATAGACTAACAGTAAACCGCAAGGCGTCATCCTGTATTGAGTTGACATCGTAAGCGCGACCTCCTCTTTGCAGCTTATACTCCGCAACCTGCTTGGTTGAGAGCCTGGTATCCTTTGTGGCGCCATCAATATTTATCTGTGGGTCGAAGCCAGTCTTCGACAGACCGGTAATGCGGTGAATGAGGTCAACATTAACATCTATCCGGTTACCCAACCATAAGTAACCACCATGCACACATGAAAGTAGCATCCGCACCACAGCATTGACCTCCGGGCCCCGTCCAAAGTGTGGAATCTCCAGGAGATTGAGCAGTCCCGACGGTGCTAAATGGCTTACATGGTCCATGGGGACGAACTCATCGCGCTCTGTCCTTGGGTTCCTCTGAATCGTCATATAACGATCGCGGCGGAATTGTGGGTACAGCTTATAATCTCTCAGATTATAATCAGCAAACTTAACAGCATGCATATTCCCCCATAGGTTACCTTCTTCCTTCACTCGGTTATCCAGTGGTGGGAGTACGAGTTCATATTTAAAGTCCCTCGGGAGGACAATTGCTGGCGCATTTTCTATTCTTGGTGGGAAGTATATGGTAGCGACTGTAACTTCTTCCGGAAGTTCCTTCTCCGGTTCTTCTGACTCTGTGCTACTCGGGGTCTCGCTGCGCTCCATATTAGCTAAGGTTCTCGGTGACTGGCGTGTAGACGGAGAACCAGCAGCAATTTTCTTTCCTTTCTTCGCCACAACCGAAGTCATAGCGCACTCAATTCCACCCCTTTGGAATCTCTGCAACACGTCTTCGAGAGGCTCGTCTGGCGCGAGGAACCTTCCCCTGTGGTACTCTGGACTTCCTATGATTGCTAATCTTAATGCAAATCAGAGTCTGCAACTGTTTTTGGTTTCCCTACTCAGAACTCTGCTAAGAATACGCTTGGCTCGGCTTAACTGCGCTCAACTCTTTTGGTGAAAATGACCAAGTAGCCCCGTGCTTTGAATAGATCGTGTATTTATCATAAGGCGGAATTTCAAAGGGCAACGGACCAGTAACTGGACCCGTTGGCAGCATTTAATGCCTAGACAAGACAGCACCCCGCGCCCATTTATTGCAAACGCCGTTTGAAATTTCGCTGGGAAACTGTGCGCCGGAGTGGTGTCGCATCGGATTTTCCAAATCTAGAAGAATCGTCGTACTGCTGCCAAATCTTAGTACGACAGATACTTGTCAGCCGTGCAGTTAATGCTTGTCAGAAGGCGAAGTGACTAGCCCTCTGATCAATTCAAAATTTGGTATCGCATCAATCTGTTTTCTGTCCTTTGCGATAAGATATCGCATCGTCTGGAAATGGAAAGTGCCAAAAACTCGCCTCATATCAAAATTATCGCAACAACCAGGAAAGCTGGCTGCGAATTCTTACCTAAAGTATTTCCCGGTGTAGACTCCTTAGGGTGCGATGCTTCATTTCAACTACACTGAACATCTGCACCAGTTGCTTCCTTTCTGGGCTAGGGCTAGGAGGTGGCATGGCCTTCGCGATACAGCTTAAGCCGACTGCCATTGATCAAGGTAGGAAGAAACTCCCCACTCATAGTACGAAGCTGGATGGCACCTCCATCTGTTATTTGCTGGATTTGATATGGTCCTAACCAATGAGTTTTGAATTTTCCAGGGAACTTTATAAACTTACTATCATAAAGGAGTACCAAGTCTCCATGCTGAAAGGTTTTGTTCTTGATATGCCTATCATGCCAAGCTTTTTCTCGTGCTTTCTGCACTTTTTGATGGAATCCTGCGATAAATCTGTCTTCCTCCAGGTTGAGCAGCTGTGCCAATCTTTCCTCTAAAGTATCAGAATCAGCCATCTCTGTAAGCTGAGCGATCCTTAGACTGGGTAAGATGTATTCCATAGGCATAACAGCCTCTTGTCCATATACCAGGCTGAAAGGTGTGTGCCCTGTTAGTTTCTTGCAGGTGGTCCTGTAAGCCCATAATACAGCATTAACTCTGAGGTCCCAATCATCCCTTTGACTGTTACAAATCTTTGTAAGAGCCTGTTCTAATATCTTATTGAAAGCCTCCACCGTACCATTAGCTTGAGGGTGGTAAGGTGTACTCTTATGGTGCTGTATTTCAAATTCCTCTGTCAAGGCTTCTATGGTGCTATTCAAAAAGTGTGTGCCTTGATCACTCATCAAAGTCACTGGGCATCCAAATCTAGTGATGATGTTTTCAAAAAGAAATTGTGCTGCTGTGGCAGCATCACAATTCCTGACTGGTTTTGCCTCAGCCCACCTGGTGAGGTATTCTGTGGCTGTAATAATATATCTCGCACCAGTTCGTTTTCCTGGGGGGTTAATAGGACCCACGAAGTCTATAGCCCACTTATCAAATGCGCGTAGCGTTATCTGTGGTCGCAACGGCATTTCATCTCTTTTGGAGGGCTTTCCCGTCCTTTGGCAGATATCGCATGATCTGCAAAACTCTTTACTGTCTTTATGTAATGTAGGCCACCATAATCCGGCTGCTAGGATCTTCTGAGCGGTAGGCTTCCCTGCGAAATGGCCTCCTGCGATGCCCGAATGTGCTTCCTTAAGAATGGTCTGTTTCTCGTGGGGCATAACGCATCTGCGCAAGATTTCATCGGGTCCTAACTTATAGAGGTGTCCTGCAATCAGGGTGAAGTCTGCTGCTTTCACCACTAATTGTTTCTTTTGTTGCTTGGTAAAATCAGGTGGTGCCCACCCTGTAGCGAGAAATTGAATTATGTCTCCATAATATTCGTCTGCGACCTGAATGGAGAACAATTGCGCATCAGGCAAGTTGTCCTCTAAATTACTTGGTTCTTCACCTGAGTCTAGCCTTGACAGGTGATCAGGTCCTGCATTTAGTCTTCCTGGCTTAACAATGATTTCGAAATCATATTCCTGGAACAACAATAGCCATCTGCATATTCTTCCCCCTAACACTGGCTTATTGACCAAGTACTTTAATGCAGAATGGTCGGTGAACATCTTGAATGGGGCACCCAACAGGTAGTGCCGAAATTTCTGTAAAGCATACACCATTGCTAACCCTTCTCTTTCTGTGGTGGTGTAATTCTTCTCAGCTGTCGATAGTCTCCTGCTCGAATATGCGATAGGGTGGTCAATACCCCCTTCGCCTGGTTGCGTAAGAATAATGCCCAGTGCGATGCCAGATGCATCCACATGAACATGAAAAGGCTTGTTCCAATCTGGAAATACCAGAATAGGTGCTGTAACCATTTTTTCTTTTAGAGTGTCAAGACTCTTCTGACATTCCTCATTCCACTGAAATTTGATGTCCTTCTTCAATAATTTCTCCATTGGTGCGGTAATCTTGGCATAACCTTTGATAAACTTTCTGTAGTACCCGGTATGACCAAGTGTAGTTCTCAGCTGCTTTACTGAGTTAGGTGCTGGTAAATTGACAATGATGGCGATCTTCGCAGGATCTACCATCAAGCCTTGTCTGCACACAATGTGACCCAACAACGTACCAAAAGGCGCACAAAATATACATTTTTTTAAGTTAAGGGAAATCTGGTACTGTCTACATTTTTCAAACATTAATCGCAGGTTCCCTATGTGCTTCTTGACTAGTCCAAATACAGTCCAATCATCAAAATAAACTTCTAGAAATTGATGGATGTATTCCTTAAAGACAGCAACAACTATTCTAGAAAAAATTGCTGGGGCATTCTTAAGACCAAAGGGCATTACCGTATACTGAAAGGAGCCCCATTCTGTCGCAAATGTGGTCTTGTGCCTGTCGTCTGGATGGATTCTTATCTGGTGATAGCCTGAAAAGCCATCAGTGAATGAATAGATTTCTTGTCCTCCAACATTGTCTAAGACTTCATCAGTGAATGGTGTCGGAAATGGGTCATGCAGCGATGCATCATTCAGTTTGCGCAAATCGACACAGATCCTGATGTCTCCTTTTGTTTTCTTTTCTTGTACTACCATGGGACTAACCCACTCACTTTCTTCAACAGGTTCAATGATGCCTGCTGCTAGCATCTTATCTATTTCATCTTTTACTTTTGCTTTATACCGCGGGTTTAACCTGTATGGGCGTTGCTTAACCGGCTTAGCGTCCTCCTTAAGCGGTATTCTCATGACTCCGAGGTCACCCACTATTCCCTTCATTTCTGTAAAGTTGGTAGGAAATAGGTCCTGATACTCGTGTAGTAGGTCTGTGATTTGGCCAATTGTCTCATCATCCCAATAATCTCCAATAGAGGCAAACTTAGGGTCTGTTTCTGTGCCAATATTGCTTTTTCTAATCTTGATTGGTTCTGTTACAGCTGGGATTTCTAAGTGTGGGCCTTCAACTTCACGCGTACCTTCTGTTTCTGCGATATTGATACTGCGAGGATCTTCATCCTCATCGCTTGAATCTTGTGCGCAGTTGTAACATTCCAATGCATGTTCCATCTGAATAGCCCACTCGGGTTGCGAATCCGTTGGTAATGGGCAATCCTCAAATATTTTAGTCTTTATGATCTTCAAGGCCCGATCAATGCTTGGATGCTCAGATTCGAAACTGAACGTGACCAAAAAGTTTTCAATCATAATAGGCCATGAGATAGTTCCTTTTCTTAGCTCTGTTTCTGTATACCAGTTCCGTGGAACTGTATCCAGTGTGTGGATAAACAAATGGACCCATTCTTCTGCTGGAATTTTTAGCCAACTCTGTTCACAGTTCATAATGTGTGTTCTGGGATCGCTCTCCCCTGTGTATCTCCGTTGTGTGCAGTCTCTTTCTTTAGAGAATCTAATGCACATCAGTCTCTTACAATCATACCATGATGCGATATGTTCCTTGTGTGTGTACCACCATCTTGCAGGTGTGGCTCGAACTGCAAGGTCAAAAACCTCCATCCTCTGCTCTTGAGGAATCTCTTGTTCAAACTGCTGCAAAAAATCATTGACGTCCGCTAATCCATCAAAAGTTGGAATATACCTGTTTTCTGTCCCAATCCATCGCAGTGATTTAGTCATGAATGCGCATCTGCGAATAGAAACTTCGTGGAGTCTATTTTGCCAATTCTCTAAGCCAACATCCGAATCTGATGTGCAGGAGCTATCACATCTCCAGCTAATATGTCCATCAGCTGTAGGGTCAATGTAATCTGTCTGATTAGAAGTCATTTGGTACAAATTTTCCATGTTATGCACCTCCTCTTCTGCTTTGATTGGCTCAATGTAGCGAGGACCCTGTAAAGGGTCTAGTGGTGCGATAACCCGGACTTGAGCATCTTCGAATGTCATCTGCCTTTTCTTCAAGTTGATAACAGCCTTGTTATCAAAAGCCCAATCAATACCTAATAGAGCTGGGTAGGGTTTGGTGTCACCAATAATTTCTATAATCTCAAAATCGGCATATGTGTGAACTCCATCGATGTCCACTGGGACATGCGATAGGCGACCCATCGGTGATATTCTCTGCTGATTAGCTAGTCTAAGATGGATAGGGGATCTGCTTAGTTTTGGACTTCCCATCTGTTCCCATGTCTGCTTAGTCAAGACATTTACTTCTGATCCTAAGTCTAGGATAACCTCATCCATTTCAAATAGTCCGATCTGCGCTGTGAGCCTCATCTCTCTTCCTGTCCTTGTATGGCCCATTATATGGTGAATGGTGCGCTGTGTATTGCTCACAGAAGGGCTCTGTTGACATTGATCAATAACTTTCTGAAGTTCCTCTACAGCTTTCCCATTTCTTAGAAGTTTCAAACAACTCTGCAAGAAGGACTGTACACTCCCGGTCAATTCCTCTTCGTCGCATCTTCCCGATGTGCTAGCCTGTGGTAGCTGCGCAGTACTAACATCATGTGGTGGTTTCCATGGTATACCCTGAGATGGTAATAATAGTGATCTGGACGGTGTATGTTCAGCAAAGGAAGTCTTAGTTTGCTGAAATACCTCCTTATTCTTCTGTAGATCAAGTGGGATAGGTTTTCCTGGAGCTTTGCACACCCACTGCGTTCCTGTCGTTTTTTCCACATCCTGCGATATGTTGCTTGTGGAGAGACCACTGCGAGTTACAATATTGACCCGTGGTTCGGTTTCATTCTGCTCAGCAGCGATAAACTGGATAGTCTGATTGGTTGCTGGCTTGGCGTCCTTGATCTTAGCTATTAAGATGGGACACTCCTCTATTGTATGATCATAAGACTTACAATATTTGCACGTTGTATTAGGGTTCGGACAGTCTCTGGCGTAATGTCCTGTGCCTCCACAGTTATAACAGGTGATAGTTCCACGACCACGGCCAGGTTCATAGGCTCCTCCGCGTCCTCGGCCTCTGAAATTTCCTCCACGGCCTCCCTGATTCGGATCAGTTTGTGCACGTACTGCTGGTCCGGATGCTTCTGACTGAACTCTGTAAAGGTCATGCTTCCTTTCTATCATTAACTCATAAGCTCTACAGTTGTTTTCGTCATGTCCCACAGATTTACAGAAGTTGCAATATAGGTTCTTTGGTGTCTGCACATATTTCTGAAGGAGAGGGCATTCCTGAGGACTGTGTCCTCTGGTTCTACAAATCTCACACCATGGCCCTTGGTTCTGCATCAACGGGTTAGGAGCTCCACTGGTGATATAGTCAGCAAAGACAGGGCAGTTATCCTTACTGTGTCCCTGCGCTTTACACTTAGTACACCAAATTTCATGCGCAACCTCCTTTCCTTTCTTAATTTCATGCAGCTGTAAAGTGAGGTTAGCTAGTTGATTTTGCAGATTAGTGATACATGTGCTAGTTTCTGCTAGGGGTGAAGCCTCCAGTTTCATTGCCATTTCTAATGCTTCATCTTGTGTATTTAATTTCTGTTGCATTAGCGGAAGTCTGATGTGTGGTAATATCGCTGCGATAAACCATTCTTTATGCTGTTGAGGCGCAAGCTCAAAGCTTACCTGATCAATGAGGGTTTTGAATCTCTGGTCAAAATCCCAAACCGTCTCCGTAGGCAATTGCTTAATATCTTTAAGTTCTGCTATGCACTGTGACTCGGACTTAGGTTTTTTAAACTCTTTAATCATAGCAGTTCTAACCTGTGCAAGCGTTCTGTTATGGCCAGTGGTATACTTCATATACCAAGTTAATGCTCTTTCTCTAAATGTGGTGGCCAGCTGGACAAGCTTAACATTATCGTCTTGTATTTGCTTAATGGTCCATATGGCTTCGCATAAGAACCAGTGTTGCTCAGGGTCCTCCGACCCTGTACCTTTGAATGTTGGTAGCTTCATATCGTCTCCCATTCTGTTTCTAGATGGTGGGTTCTGGTTTGCTGTATGACTACCACTCGGCTGTGTAGATGTGGCGGGTGTAGCGGTAGTATTCGCTGTGTAGGAGCTACTGGACGGGGTTCCTGCGGGATTATTCTGAGTTCAAACTGGCTTTTGAGGAGTCCTAGGGTTCTGAATCTGCTGTCTCGGATGATCTGAACTGTCTTCTTCAGAAGAAGATGAATCGTTGACTCTATATCTTTTACCACTACGTGTATGTCCAAGATACTCGTAATCACTTTCAAAGTCTACTGACATTACAATATCATGCTACTATTCATCTGAGAGTATATCCAGTACTCCTTTTTCATATAGTAATTGCTTAATGGACAGATTTAGAGAATTTAGGTACTTACCGCGATAACCCTTGAAGAAGTACCGTTCTGCTGCGCTGAAACTCTTTCTCTGATCAACTGCGAACTCTGTGATGAAGCCTTCCAGCAGACTCGCAAGCCAGAAGTCTACTGCGCGTGAGATGGGGTTATCGACACCTTTCAAGGTCTGACTCAGCTCTGCTGTCCAGACAACTTCTCGATTCTTCTTGACACCACTGTTGTCAGCAAGCTTTGATAACCAACCATATAACTCAATAGCATAAGTTACGAAGAATATCTCATGGAGATCTGTAAAAATGTGCTTCTGTAGCCAAGCCTCAGTGCTCAGTCTAGGATTCTTGTTTTCTTTTGCAGTAAACTCTCTTTCTTTTGACTCAACCCACTGGTTAAGTTCTTGCTTGGTAGGATGCCAACAGAACATCAGCTCAATGTGTTCAAACCGGCAACGGAACCATTTGTTGATCTCTTACTTTCCTTTCTGGTAGACCCGGGCTTGCGGTACTTTTTAGACCAACAGAACCCTTAGCTCACTGGCCCTTTCGGCAACAGGTCGCAGAAGCAACCTGAAGTCTCACCCGAAGTGATTCTAATGGGTGGCAGAAGACTCAAGTGTCTTCCACCGAGTTCCGAGGCATCCAGGGTGCTTAAACCCACCTTAACCCCTTCCTCAGGAGCTGACTATCTCATTCTATCGCTCCGGCCACGCCTCTGTCTTATCGCATTACGCAGGGAATGCGATAAGTCTTCCCCTTATGTGGAACCGTCTAGCGATACCTAAGATATCGTAGGCGCGATATCTTCCCCTTCTAGCTCCCGCGGTAAGTGATTCTTGGCCGCTTCCTGGATTAATAGGTGGTTTCGGCTATTTTTATCCTAGCACTGCAGTTAGCAACAGCATTTAATCTCCAAGCATCGCCCTGGCTAATGAACTTGACCCTTGATATCTCGCAACAACGTAACTAAGTAGAATATTACTTTGAGCAATGTCTAAGTAGATCATTCATGCCTTATGTTCAGTTTATACTCGCACATTATCCTCTGTTTAACAATTATCTAGTTCGCTATGAGGTTAGCTATGATTATCACAATTGTTATACATCACTCAGCAGTTAAACTGATGACCATGTACATTACTCATAACAGAATGAAGCAGTTATATATAACACAGACAAACGAATAAGGGCAGCAACTACACAAGTACAATAGTGCGACTTAGATAAGCACGCTGTTACTCCCAGGGCGAGAACTACGCCTAGGGGAACTACGGTTCTTGTTTACAACTCTGAAGAATAAACACAGTTCCTTTCCACTCTTTACAACACGGGTCTTCTGGGAAACTCCACCTCAGTGGGAGCCCTTCTCTATAGACCTCTTTTCTCTTCCTGCCTTTTACAATGCACTCTCTTTCTCTCACAATCCCTGCGGATTGCACTATCTCTCAACAGGTCGGCCCTTGTTTTCTCAGGGACGTTCAGACCCTGCAACAACAAAAGACTGGACTAGCCTCTACCTGATGTCTCTATCACTATGTGGCTAACCCCTTATCATATAAAAAGACTCCTATATATAGATGGCCCGAAGGTCTCATCGCAGTTACAAAACTGTGGGCCTTATCCCAACAGTGACTCAACCCTAACCACTTACAGTCAACTGGCTGTACTTCCATGGCCGCCTTCTGTCTCGTCGCCGCTTCCTGCAGTCCTTAGTCTTTAATGCATCGGCCCGTCGCTTCTTCTTGGTTCAAGCAACGCTGACTGTAGTCCTTCTTCTTAATGAGGGTAGCTGAACCCTCTCTTCATCTTCGGCGCTTTTATTACGGTGGTTGAGCTCTCCCTTCGGCCTCTTCTTTGTACCACATGCTTGACTCTTCTGTACCTATCACCGTGATTCCCGCCGGAATTAGCGCTACGGCGATATCTTTGTCTTACCGCCAAAATTGGTACTTTCTCTCCAAAAATTAGCAGCTTCCCAAATGCTGCGGAAGTTCTCTCCAACAGATCCCTATATTATGTTGTAATTTGTCTTGATTAATATATAGATTGTGTGAGCTACCTTGGCCTTCTGGTTCGTTGCTTGATCCTCAATTTATGAGTTGGTATCAGAGCAAGGTTGGGGAGGCGGATCAATTGATCCTTGCATAGAGAAGAAAATTGTCCAATGCAATCAAAGAGGAGAAAATGGTTGATCAATGCACCTGTCGAGAGGAAGACAGAGCACCTGAGAGGTGACGGGAAGTGTGTTAGGGTATTCCAGTTTTTCTTGGTGATTTACCGGCTTGGCGATTGAAGCGAGATTAATGGTACAAGAATCTGTTGAGTGATTGGAAGAGTAGACACCTGTAGAGATGGCGAATCCGTTGGCTGAAACTTATCTCAACGAATCCAATAAACTAGATTGTTCGAATTTCATCAATGGGAAATTCAAAATGTAGAGCTTGATGGAAGGTTATGGTGTGTGGACGATTGTGAAAGGCGATGAAGCGAAACCTGATGCAACTGCAAGTGATACACCAGAACAGATCCAAGATTGGGATAAGTGCGAGTACAAAGCCAAGGTATTGTTGTGTATTTCTGTTAAAGATAGCATAATTCCACATATTAGAGAAGCTACAACTTCTGCTGCAACATGGACAACGCTTAAAAATTTGTATGAGACTAGCAATACAAATCGTATTCTTTTCCTAAAAACTAAATTTCTAGGTATTAGAATGGATGCAAGTGAATCTGTTAGTTCATTTCTGGGTTGAATGAAAGAGGTGAAAGATAAGCTAGGAAATATAGGAGAGACAGTTTCCAGCACTGATCTTGTTCCAATTACATTAAATGGTATGCTAGATGACTATCATATGTTTATAACAAGTCTTGCAGCAAGCAAGAGACCTCCTACTTTTGAAGAGGGGAATTCTGAGGTGTCAGATTCGCGCACCTCTCTTCCTCTTGTTGCAAAATGCCTATTAGGTATTAGCACGGTGGTAAAAGAAGAGACCCCTGAAAGGGATATCAGGAGAAGGAAGTAGAGTATCTAGTCCATCACAGAGAAAGCAATCTCCAAAGAAGAATCAAGGTATGCCATCTAACATAAATGAACCAAAGTGTTGTTTTTATTGTGGTCAACCTAGACATCTTATTAGAGACTGTCAGAAGAAGAAGAGTGATGAGGCTAGGTATAAACCTAGAAAACATTCAGGTCATCATGCAGAATATTCTTCCAATCATGATCTGAGATTGTTTATTGCTAGTGATGATATCACTGACACCCCGAATTTTAATTCACGGGATCTTAGACTATTTGTGTCCAAAGTTGCTTTGTCTGCTGAAACTAACGATGTTGATGAATGGTTTGTGGATTCCGGAGAATCTGTACACATGACATGTAATATGAAGTGGTACATTAATTTCAAAGAGACACAAAATGGTGCCATAATTTATCTTGGAGATAACTGCACTCATAAGATCAAGGGATACAGAGATATATTAGTAACATTGTCGAATGATACTGTGCGACACATTCGCAATGTTGTGTATGTGCCGAGGATAAAGAAGAATTTAATCTATCTATCTACCATTATTGTTGACACAAAACCAGTCGATAAAGGTTCCTCACGCTGTTGACACCCAAACCACTGCAATCTCCCTAAGCACTGGCCCAGACAGGTTTTACCCTGTCCACCAACACCTGCGGAGTAGATGAGGTCCCACCCGAGATGTTCAAGGGAGAGCTGACGAAACCATGTTTCCACCAAATGAAGGAGGATGTTGTGCATTGACTAATCAACTTATTGTGACATTCATAAATAGATCTAAGAATTCAACTTAGCATTAATCATAAACACAACATCATTCAACAGATCTCATCATTGACAGAACCATAAATGCGCAATAGATATAACAGTAAAACATTAATCCCAGCAAGGAAACATCGCATCATTCACAAATTCATATCGCATAATGAATTCATCACGTGGAAAACAGGAAAGACATAATGATTCTGCTCAAAACACTGTCATATCATATTCATCTTTGCAAAAACCAAGATACAACAATATAATCCTTCTGTCGCATACCCATATTAACAGACAATAACAGGCAAATTCATCAGCTCATGTATCTCCAAATCAGTCTCCAGATATTCAATTATCAACTATATCTTGGTGTTTCAACACTTACAATGCTAATTCTATTTATAGGCTTACACCTTTACATTTGCGGTCCACTTAGGTAACCATATAACTACTTCTCAACAAACTCTACAAAAATACTAACCCAAAATCCCATATCATGTGGTCGAATGACCCAAAACCCCGCATATTGCGGTCCAAATGACCCAAAATACATTAAGTACTTACCGCCTTGCACGCTACTTTCCTCCTTTTGTGGTATCTTTGGCCTTACGCAACATCCTCGATGATGTGATGCTGACGCATCCAAACCACCTACCAACAGGCCCCTAACACAATCTTGTGGCTCGCCCTCGAGCCACGTCAACTGGACATGGTGTACTCAGTGGTCTTCAGCCTAAAGCCCCGTACTGCTTATCGACCTCCTTGACCTACCCCTTCACTACCGCAGTCATCGCCTGACTCTCTGTCACATCCTGCATGGATGGATGCTCAATCATCTTCTCAGCAACTTGTCGGCGACCCTCCTGCATAGCCTGTAGTGCGAAACTTGCCTTGAGCAAAAAATGTGCTCCAATCTCTTGGAACTCCTCCAGCTATGTGTTGCGCTTCTTCTGATGCTCTTCTGCATTTGTGACGCGCTGTTGACCTCAACAATTGATGGAAGTGTTCTCATCGACACCTTCAGTGTTTCCAGCTGCCCTTCCACGTCTTGCCATATCTTGGTCAACTGTTCTAACTGCTCGTCCTGAACGATGCTTCCCCAAAACTGTGCAGTCTCTGCAGTGATCTTTGTCGCTGCTTATTCCAACTCTCCCATCTGTGTTTCCAACTCCTCAATGGCGCCTTTTTCGGTCATCTACTTTCTCTTGTGATGTGCCGAGGTGTACTAGAGCTGTCAAATCCACATTGTCATGCTGTAATTGGGCGATGACAGCCCCAAGTCATTGCGCTCTATCAACCGGATCCAACTGCGCAGTGGGATCCGGTACGTGCTGACATGCTTCAGAGACTGTCGCCTCCAACTGCACACTGTTATCCCATAGGTTGGATTTCTCCTCTATTAAGCGATCCTGCTCTTTCTTCAACTCCTCTATCGCCTGAGATTTCTCAGCAATCATTTTTTCTAGCTTGTCTTCCAGTTCATCTACCACCTCTCTTGCAGCTACCACCTTCGCCATTAACTCTTCCACCTCTTTGCGAGCCGCTACTTCTCTTTCCTACGACCACAAGACTTGACCACCAACATCCTGCTCTCAGTCCGCCATTTCCTGGCTGGAAACCACCTGGATCTGCACCAACATATGCGAAGACAACGCACTGATTTTGATGGACAAGCTGTGTATTTGCTGCAGTGAATCCTAGAGAGCCTCATCATCGATCGAAACTGCAGTTGGGGGAATTTGCACATTCCGAATCCACGGCGTAGTGTTGAGTGCACCAACTACCTGCATAGGTGCCTCCTCTAGTGCCTTCTTTGAAACATTATTAACTAATGAATCAAGGCGAGCGTTTACCTCCTTGAAACCTGCTTCCTCTTGTGTCTTCATTGCTCGAGCTACCACATTTGTTTCATTTGTGACAGCATTATAAGTCATCCCAACTGTGCTTCCATCCCTAGAGAGGCCCCACCAATTGTACCATGCTCATTGCACGCCTTCGTTCGGCCCTCCTCAAGCTCGCAGACTATGTCATCATCCGTGGGCATTTGCGTTGATTCCTGATTTGAGTCATGGCAACTTTGCTGGTCCAGCACGAGTAGTGGATCAACAAGGCCAGTCGCTGGTGGTCCCGCCGGAATCTTCGCCAAACTAACTGGTTCCCGCCATTATACGGGCCATTCATTGATAATCGCATCCAGCTCCTCATCGGACAATTTGTAATGCTTCAGCAACGATTGCTTCACGGGGTCGCGCCATGCTTGCACATGAATAACATGAGGCCCAATTGCAAAGTGAACAATCGATTTGTATTTTGTCGTGGCTTCTTCAGATAAGCGAGGCACTCTCATCGTTGCTGCTTGTATTGTCTCCCAATAGATCCAAAAGTGCATTGCGCATTCCTTAAGGCGCTCGGGTTCTTGCACCCACCATAGATTCTAATAGCACGCACCCTTACGGTATTTCACGGCATCAACTTCCATTCCTTGGTAAGTGTTGGGATCCTTCCATGCAACAAGCATGATCAAGATCAAGAGCCATTTGTACGCGAATGCTCCCTTCCCATCTTGGACAGTTGTTGCATCCTCTGCCAACTGGTTCAACAAAAAGAGTGACCAGTTCATCTGTACGCCTTCCACGCACTGTGCCGCACATGCCATGACCCTGAATTACACTGGTTGGGTCAATTTTTTTGGACCACTTTGCAACACAGTATCTTTTCTCCGGTGAGGACCTCCCCATCATTAATACTTTCAGTGCGGTAGGAACAGCCATCATGTTCTAATCCGTAACATTGTACCAACGTTGCTGCCCTATTTTTATCATTATCCTTCCCTCTGAAGTATTGCGAAGGGTCCACTTCATCCTCTGGAAACCCAGTGATGTCAGAAATCAGATCGACCATGACTGTAACTGATCTATCCAACCATAATGTTCTGTCGTGGAAGCAGGAGAGCAACTGCTTCACACACACATTGACCTCTGGCAATCGCCCAAAGTGTGCCATGTTGATGAGTCCGAGCAATCCCGCTTTGTCCAACACATGCGCCCATCTTGCGGAATCGGTTTGCCGCCAATTTGTGTCCCCGACACATAGGGGTCCGTCGTAATTTCCTTGTATGCCAGCATGTCGTGGTCATCATATCGCATGCGCATCAATGCCGACACAATATCTACATAGCATTCCATTCCTACTGGTATCGTTGGTAGCACTGGCATCCGCACTGGGTATTTCTGATTTTTAATGGGCTTTCGGGTCGGCATACCGGGCCGACAGGGGGGTACATACCCATGGATATCTGTAGTAGATATCCCTGCCCAAGCGGTTGAATCTCTAACTCCACAGCTCAACTATCCCACCTCCGTTGTGAGCTCCTACAGAATAGTTGTGGATGATCTTAGCTGTCATTTGCTCTACGGGGACTCAGATTGCTAGCCCCCCCTCCGCTTCTTTTGGATGAACGATGAACCAACCGACATACTGGCGACTTCTTCTTCGATGTTCACTGGTCATGCTAGTGACTCTACCCCACTTGAAACTTTGACCACTGGTTCACTCGGCATGCCGCATGAGGGCCCCTCTCGGCTCAACAATCCCTCACCCTCCGACACAACTTGCTACTAACAAACACACTACACTTAACTCGGCAACTCAACTTAACAATGCAACACTGAACTATACTACTTGCTCTGCACAATGGTCCCTTCCGACCAAAGTCGGCCCCTTCTTATAGTTCTGAATTGCATCCTTAACCATCATTACCAAATCAACCCATGCGTCATGACCAAATCATGCCTTAATTACCCAAATCCGCCTTCGATTCTGTCAATCCAACGGTTGGATTCGTCATTATTGCTGATCATTTCAACAAGCGTTGCTAATTAACTGTCTTTAATTCCTTGCATTTATTGTCGATTTGACGGGGTCGCGACCCTGTGGTTGTTGCGGCCCAGCTCCTAATCTGCGATACAAGTGCTCCAGCTTGCACATTCTGTCCCTGCTGGTGCACCATCCTGCCACCTAGCATCCTACACTTTTTTTTCCCGATGCAACTCAGGCATCGCGTTGTTCTGAGCTTGTCCTGTAGGGATTCAACCCGCTACCATTCACCAACTTTGGGAGCATCGCTCCATCTAACTGTTGCAGCTGTACCGTGCCTCCTGAATTTATGATATTGATGTGAAATGGACCAAGCCAATGTATCTATAACTTTCCTGGATGCTTCATGAACTTGCTGTCATACAACAGCACCAAGTCACCCTGTTGAAACTGTTTGTTCATGATATGGCGATCATGCCAAGCTTTTTTTCGATCCTTTTCGATGCACTGGTGAAAACCTGCGATAAAGCAGGCTTCCTCAAGTTGCACTAGCTGCTCCAGACGCTCTGCCAATGCTGCCTCATCATTCATGCCTGTTGCTGCCGCTATGCATAGACTCGGAACAATGTACTCCATAGGCATAACTTCCTCTTTCCCATACACCAATTTGAAGGGTGTCTGTCCCATCAATCTTTTATATATGGTGTGATATGCCCACAAAACTGTTGGAATCTTCAATTCCCAGTCATTGTGGTTCGCATTACAAAATTTGGTCAGCGCATTCTCCAATACTTTGTTAAAAGATTCCACTGTTCCATTGTCCTGCGGATGATATGGCTTACTCTTCTTATGTTGTATCTGAAGCTCTGCTGATAGTGTGATTAATGAAGTGAATACCGTGATCACTCATCAATATCTTCGGGCATCCAAACCAAGTGATAATATTGTCGAACAAGAAACGCATTGCTATTGCGGCGGTGCAATCTACAACTGGTTCAGCCTCCGCCCATATTGTCAAATAATCTATTGTTGTGATTATGTATCATGCACCAATGCGCTTCCCAGGTGGATTGATAGGTCCCACGAAATCCATTACCCATTTATCAAATGGATGCAGTGTCACTTGAGGTACTAGCGGAATCTCGTCCCTCCTGGAGGGCTTCCCAGTTCTTTGAAAGACATTGCAGGTCCACGCATAATGTGTCGCATCATTGTGAAGAGTGGGCCACCAAAGCCCTGCACGAATCACCTTCCTGGCAGTCGCACGACCTCCATAGTACCCACCAGCCACTCCTGCATGTGCTTTCGACAAGATCTTCCCTTGCTCATGAGGCAGGACACAGCGCCTCAAGATCTCGTCTGATCCCAGCTTATATAGTTTTCTAACAATCAACTGGAAATCTACTTCCTTAACCACCAGCTGCTTCTTCGGACTGGTGGTGAACCCCTCTGATGTGGTTCCTCTCGCCAAAAACTGAATGATTTCTTCATAGTAGTCATCAACGACTTCAACCCTGAATAGTTGCACATCTGGAAACCCATCTTTAATGTTGGTGGGTTCCTCCCCTATTTAAATCCGCGACAGATGATCTGGCCCTGCATTCAATCAACCTAGCTTCACAATCACCTCAAAATCAAACTCTTGAAAAGAAGTAGCCAGTGACATATCTTCCCCCCCAACAAAATCTTATTGACCAAATATTTCAATGTATAATGGTCTGTGAACATCTTAAAATGACCTGCCAACATGCAATGTCTAAACTTCTGTAGCACATATACCATTTCCAAACCTTCCCTCTCTATATTTGTATAGTTCCTCTCTGTGGATGAAAACTTTCGACTTACAAAAGCAATTGGGTGATCCAGATCCCCTTCCCCTGGTTGCGCAAGAACTACTCCCAGCGCAATCGATGATGCATCTACATGGACATGGAATTCCTTGCTCCAGTCCAGAAATACCAGTATCGGCGCTGAAGCCATCTTAGCCTTCAGTGTCTCAAAACTGACTTGACATTCGGGACTCCATTGAAATACCACATCCTTTTTCAACAACTTCTCCATAGGGGCTGTGATCACTGCATAACCCCGAATAAACTTGCGATAGTACCCGGTGTGTTCCAACGTCGTTCTCAACTGCTTGACATTTGTAGGGGGTGTTAAGATCAGAATGAGCGCAATTTTTGCTGGGTCGACCAACAATCCATGCTTGCAAACAATGTGAGCCAGTAATATCCCAAATGGTGCACAGAAGATGCACTTCTTCAAGTTCAGTGATATCTGATGCTGTCGACAGTGCTCCAACAACAATCGCAAATTTTCCAGATGATCGCTGATCAATCCATAAACTATCCAGTCATCTATGTAAACTTGTAGAAACTTCTGAATAAAATCCATGAAAGTAGCAACAATGACCCGAGAGACTATCATAGGTGCGTTCTTTAGCCCAAACGACATCACCATGTACTGAAAACAACTCCATTCGGTTGCAAATGTTGTCTTGTGGCGGTCCTCTTTCACGATTATGATCTGGTGATATCCAGAGAACCCATCTGTGAAAGAATACATCTCTTGGCCACCCACGCCCTCCAGCACCTCATTAGTGAATGGTGTCAGAAATGGATCATGCAGACATGCATCATTCAGCTTCCGCAAGTCAACACAAATCCACATTTCACCTGTCTTCTTGTCCTGCACCACCATAGGACTAATCCAGTCTGATTCTTCAACCGGTTCAATGATGTCAGCATCCAACATGCCGTCAAGTTCTACTTTGACCCTTTCCTTATGGCACGGATTTAGTCAATACGGTCCTTGCCTTATTGGTTTTGCATCTGGTTTCAATGGGATCTTCATCTCCCCTAGATCCCCCAAGATTCCCTTCATCTCAGAGAAATTCGTAGGGAACAAATCTTGGAACTCATGCAGTAGGTCTGTGACCTTCACCATCATCTCTTCATCCCAATAGTCCCCGACATTTGCAAACTTTGGGTTCTCCTCCATCCCAATAATGACTTTTCTGAGCTTCAGCGGCTGACTAATCAGATCTGTCAGTGCATCAGGAGCTACAACTTCGCGACTACCTTCTGATTCCAAAATATTGACATTCCACGGGTCATCACCATTCTCTGGCCTGCCAGTGATACTATAAAATTCCATCATCGACTACATCTTGCAGTGTGTATGCGGATCTGCAGGATATTCCACTGGAAAAACCTTCAGAACAACGTCGCGGATGAGCTACAAAGCATTATGGACATCTAGGCTGGCATCCATGAAGCTGAAGGTATGAGTAAAGCAAAATGTCAACTCTAACCACGTAGTAATCTCCCCTCTTAATTCAACTGCGGCATACCATGATCGCAGCATCTCGTCCAAAGTATGGACAAAGGCATGGACCCACTCATCCTTTGGTTGCGATGCCCACAACATCTGACATTCCATTAGATGACTGCCAAGGTCATTCTTCCCATTATACTGTCCAGTGTGGTATAATTCTGTGTCGCCAAAGTGAACTGTCATCAACCTGTGGCACTGCGACCAACCAGTAATCAACTTTTGATGGGTCGCCCACCACCGTGCAGGAGTAACCTTTAGCACTTCCTCTAGTTCCAGCAATCACTATGGTTCTGAGACCTTTTACTCAAATTCCACGAGAAATTTAGACAATCCGGGAAGCCCTTCATATACTAGCAATGCAACAGTTGCAGTCGCAACACGGCATAATGACTGCATGATCAACCCACACTTGTGAAGTGACACCTCATGCAAGAGATTCTGCTAATTCTCTAAAGCATCATCAAAGTCGAAAGACGTAGAACTGGAGCTACGCCACCCAAGCTCACCGTCGGTAGTCAGATGAATGTAATCTTCTGAAATATTGTATGCATGGTCCCATCCGCTGGCAACTTCATCTTTTACCGGTTCAACATACCTGTGTCCTTCAGCCGGATCCAACGGAGCTATGACTCTGAGGTCGCGGTTTTCAAAATTCATCATCCGCTTCTTAAAGTTAATTATTGTTTCACTGTCATTATCCCATCCAATCCCCAGCAACGCGGGATAAGAGCTTCCCCCTTCAACAAATTCGATAACATCGAAATCAGCATATGTCTTCATCCCCTCAATGTTTACAACAAGACGTGGAACTCTCCCAATCGGTGTCACCTTGGCCTGATTATCCAATCGGAGCTGCACGGGAGACCAGCTCAGCATTGGGCTCCCCATTTTCTGCCAGGCTTGCTTTGTTAGAATGTTGACATCTGAGCCAAGATCCAGAATGACTAAGTCGACCTCATAGTCCCCAATCTGAATGTTCATGCGCATCTCTTTACCTGTCTTCCACCGCTATAAAGAGTTTACCGCGGACTCTCTCTGTCCCCTAGCCGGTCGATGCAACAACCCCTCGATCTCGACAAGAGCATCAGGATCTATTTCCAGTGATAAACAAATTTCAAAAAAAATCTGTAAAGTACCAGACTGTCACGATGGACCTGCCTTTGAAGTTGAATAAAAAATAGGGGGCATATCATAAATAATTGCCTTACCAGGATTTCATCCCATTGCCGGATGTGCTTGAAAGAATGTATATTACTCGGCATCAATATCAAACTGCACCTTCTTCTACCCAGCTACCCGGATGAATGGATGTGGACCATCTTCTCCTGTCGTCGCACCTCCGCGAGTGATAACTGCAACAGCAGCACCTTGTGTCCTTGGCTCCGCAGAAATTGTCACGATAGTTATGCCCTGAGTCTGGTTTAGCAGTGGATTCCCAGGCTGGTTCGCGGTCGGGTTTGCGTTCTAATTCAGACTTTGATTTTGTTTCTACGGCTGGTTTTGATTCTGCACTGGTTGCTGCAGTTGAGTCTGGTTCTCCACCTGGTGAACATTTCCCGCCTGCCATCACGCAATCAACTGCAGACAGTTTTCAATAGTGTGATCAGTAACAAAAAAAAACGTACACTATGTCTGCAATTGTGGCTAATCTCTCTAGTAGTGTCCCAACACTCCGCAGTTATAACATTGGACAGTCTGCAACCTCCTCCGCGACCAAAGCCTCCACCACATCCACCTTGGAATCCTCCGCGGAATCCCCCTTGTTGTTGATATTACAATTGATTGAACTGTTGTTGTATGGGATTCGGTTTCAGTTGAACACACTACCCTAGCTGAACGCACTGCCCTGGATGAATGTACTGTGGCTGATGTGGAGCCATCTGCATCGGAGTATACTGTGGCATAAACTGTTGTTGTGTTTTTGGCTGCAGTACAAACTTCATCAGTGGTTGAAGTAGCGGTTGGGCTACCTGTGGCTATGGTTGTGGTTGTTGTACAGCACGATGGTCGTCCTTCATATAGAATGCATCGTACGTTCTTTCTTGAAGTAAGCCATATGCACAACAATCCTTATCTTCATGGCCCACAGACTTGCAGAAGGTACAATACAAATTCATCGGCTTTGTGACCATCTTCTGCATGTATTAACACTCCTCATGTCGATGCCCATATACCTTACAGATGCGGCACCATGCAATACCTCCACCATTCAATGGGCTCGGCACTCCAGAGACCAGATAATTGAGGAAATCTAGGCAACTATCCTTCGTATGCCCCTCTACATGACATAACGTACACCACTCCTCTTCACGATGTTCTTTACCCTTCTTAAGGTCTTGTAGTTGTATTGTTAAGTTGGCCAGCTCTATTTGAATCCGCAACATGCCAGCTGCGTTCTCACCAATCGGTGAAGCTTCTAACCACATCGCAATTTCCAGGGCTTCACTCGGTGTTATGATGTTCTGTTGCATCAACGGGAGACAAATATGAAGTAGCAAGGCCGCGATGAACCATTTCTTGTGCTAGAATTTGCTCATGTCAAAGATGACTCTTTCCATCAGTGTTTTGAACCTCTGGTCGAAATCCTAGACAATTTCATTTGGGTACTACTTAATATCTTAGTTCTATAATATACTGCACTTCAGACTTGGGTTTTCTGAACTCTGCAATCAATCCTTTTCTGACTTCTTCCAGCGTCTTCTCTGGGGTGCCTGTGGGAACTTGAACAAACTTCATAAACCAGTCCAATGTGTGACCTCGAAGAGTTGTCGCCAATTGTCCTTTCTTGGAATCATCGTCAGTAATTTGCTTAATAGTCCATACTGCTTCACATAGGAACAAATATTGCTCGGGATTATCTATTCCATTTCCATGGAACAGTGGCAATATTGCATCTTCTCCTGCAATCCTGGGCTTCCTTCCTACAGTCGTTGAACTACTAGCAATCAAGTTCTGTTGACCTAATGAACACCGTGGTGTCAAAGTTGTATTTCTTCCTAGATGAGAGATAGTGAGTGGAGGTGTGGGCACGTTACTACTGGGGGTTGGTCCTGCCTCTATTCAGGGTGTAGCCTGGTTGACCTTATCAGCACTGTGAGGTCGCTTTGTCCCCTGTGGTATTCCTTCGGGGTTTTGCGTTTCGATCGTTGCAGGACCTTCTCCTATCCTCTGCCTCTTTTCATGTCAAAACCTTGCTCCTCCCCTTGTAAGACCACTCTCTTCCTCATCTTCCTTCACAGTATCGTCATAACTTGCACCCATCTACCCCTTATCATTCCATTTACCGCCCCCCTTGCTGTCGCGGTATCCACTGCCTCCACCCACCAGGGTTCTATTGGTCTAGGTGCATCTTTAGTATTCCCTTTTCGCAAATGAGCATCTTAATGGAAAAATTTAGCGACAACAGAAACCTACCTCTTGGTCCGTTGAAAAACTCCCTTTCAATAAGTCTTTGTCATATCAACCGCAAACTCGGTGATATAGCCTTCCAGTAAACTGTCGACCCAGACCTCAACAGCCTGTGATGATTTGTTGTCGACCTCTAGCAACTCCTGGATCAGTTCTGGGGTCCAAGTTGTTGACTCACCAACTTGGAAGTTCCTCTTCTGATAGGTCAATTTTTCTAACCATTCATACAGGATGATTGGGAACTCGCAAAAAAAATATTAGTGTGGACCATCGTGTATGTACTTCACCAACCACCAATCTATCAAAAACCCAAGGTTCTCATTTTCTTTTTCAACGAACTCTCGCAACTTTAGGTCGAACCAATCTTGAATCTCTGGTTTCGTCGGATGCCACAACATATCCTCATTCAACTTCGCGCTACGGTCCTGGCAACGGAGCCATTTGTTGACACAAACCCAGTCGACAGGGGTTCCTCACACTGTCGACACCCAAACCACTGCGATCTCCCTGAGCACCGGCCCAGATAAGTTTTACCCTGTCCAACAACACTTGTGGAGCAGATGAGGTCTCACCTGAGATGTTCAAGGGAGAGATGACAGAACCATTTTTTTTCCGAATGAAGGAGGATGTTGTGCAACATTCAAAAATATATCTAAGCATTCAACTTAGAATTAAGCATAAGCGCAACATCATTCAACAGATATCATCATTGACAGAACCATAAATGTGTAATAGATATAACAGTAAAACATTAATCGCAGCAAGGAAACATCGCATCATTCACATATTCATATTGCATAATGCATTCATCACGTGGAAAATAGGAAAGACATAATGATTCTACTCAAAACAATGTCATATCATATTCATCTTTGCAAAGACCCATATACAACAAGATAATCCTTCTATCGCATACCCAGATTAACAGACAATAACGGGCAAATTCATCAACTCGTGTATCTCCAAATCAGTCTCCAGATATTCAATTATCAACTATATCTTGGTGTTTCAACACTTACAATGCTAAGTCTATTTATAGGCTTACGCCTTTACATTTGCGATCCACTTAGGCAACCGTCTAACTACTTCTCAACAAACTCTACAAAAATACCAACCCAAAATCCCACATAATGTGGTCGAATGACCCAAAACCCCGCATATTGCGGTCCAAATGACCCAAAATACATAAAGTACTTATCACCTTGCGCGCTACTTTCCTCCTTTTGCGGTATCTTTGGCCTTGCGCAGCATCCACGATGCTGCGATGCTGACTCATCCAAACCGCTTGCCAACAATTACAGATCATAACTTGAAGGTTGAATTCTTCAAATCTTATTGCATAGTGAAGGATCTGCCTGACCAATACAGAACCCTTGCTACAAGAGTCAGAGCAGGCAGGCTATACAAACTTGATGTTACCAGCAAGAATTATCAAGCACTCACTACTACGACTATGCCAACAAAGATTCTTTGGTATCAAAGGTATGGTCACATCAATCATCATGATTTATTGTTATTACAGAAACAACATATGGTTGAAGGACTCCCAATGTTAAAAAATGAGAATTTTGCTTGTGAAGGATGTGCATTAGGAAAGATGCACAGAGATGAATTCCCCTCTAATCCAGATAGGAAAAAGAGAGATGTGTTAGATCATGTGCATACTGATGTTTGTGGACCTATGCAGACAAGGTCTTTAGGAGGTGAATTTTACTTTCTGTTATTTATTGATGATTGCACAAGATACACATGGGTTTATTTCCTTCGAAGAAAAAGTGATGTTTTTGAGTACTTTAAAGAAAATTAACCAGATCAAGGAGGAGAGTATAAATTAGGGGACTTTATCAAATATTGCAAAGAACATGGAATTGTAAAATAGTTTACAGTACATCACACTCCACAACAAAATGGAGTTGCAGAAAGGAAAAACAGTACTCTAGTAGAGTGTGCACGCAGTATGATGAAAGGTAAGAATCTCTCGAATGCATTTTGGGATGAAGCCATAAGTACTGCAGTCTATTTAAAGAATAAAAGTCCAACAAGGTGTCTTGATAATATCACTCCTTTCGAAGCCTTGTATGGTTCCAAACCTACAGTTCATAATTTGAAAGTATTTGGGTGTAAATATTTTTCACATATTCCAAAGGAGAATAGGAATAAATTGTATGCTATAGCCATTAAATGTATTTTCATAGGATACTGTTCTGAATTCAAAGCATAAAAACTATTTGATCCTCTGCTCACAAAGTATTTGTGAGTAGAGATGTACTTTTCCATGAGCAAGAAGCAGGAAATCATGACAACAGTCGTCATGAAAAATGGCATATATTTCTTGATGACGAAGTCAAAGAAGAGTAGTAGCAACAACAACCACAACAGCAACAATCACAATTGCAACAACAACCACCACAAAAGCAGCCACAACCGCAGCAGGTAGAAGGACTCAGTGATATGGACACATCAAGCAGCCAGATTTCACAAAGTGAGGAAGAAAATAGTCATTTGAGAAGATCTTCACAATAGATTCGGCTTCCTGAGAGGTATAGAGACTATGCCCTAATGAGTAGCATCTCAAATGTCACTGAACCCATGAGTTTTAATGAAGCAAATGAACATGATGAATGGCGAAATGAAATTGAGGAAGAATATGGATCTATAATGAAAAACAATACTTGGGAATTGACTAAATTGCCTAAACATAAAAATCCCATTGGATGCAAATGGATATACAAACCTAATTTTAAAGCAGATGGTAGTATAGACAAATTTAAGGCTAGATTGGTGGAAAAGGGGTATTCACAAACATAGGGTATTGATTATGTTGAAACATTTGCACCAGAAGCTAAATTGAAAACTATCAGATTGTTAATTGCTTTAGCTACAAAGTACCATTGGAAGCTACACCAATTAGATGTTAAATCTGCTTTTCTGAATGGTTATTTAAAGGAAGAGGTGTACCTTACTCAACCAGAAGGGTTTGTGGTACATGGGAAAGAACACTTAGTGTGTAAACTAAAGAAAGCATTATATGGACTAAAACAGGCACCTAGTTCATTGTATGAGAAGATAGACTCTTTCTTTCTTCAACAGGGTTTTATGAGGAGCAAAATTGATCCAAATTTGTATACCAGATTTGATGAGCAAGGGCATATAGTATTGATTTCCTTATATGTTGATGATTTAATAATTACAGGAAATGCAGGGAAATTAATTGATGAAATCAAGGAGCAAATGTCACAAGTTTTTGAAATGAAAGATCTTGGTGAGTTACATTACTGCCTAAGTCTTTAAGTTTGGAGAAAATCAGGCCAAACTTTTGTTTGTCAAAGTAAGTGTGTCAGAGAAGTACTTAAGAGATTTAAAATGGATCAGTGTAAATCTTCTAATGTTCCCATGCAACAGAATGTGAAATTTTGTTGTGATGATGGTTCAAAGGAAGTGAATGGTACTATGTATAGACAAATGGCAGGTAGTTTGAATTATCTCACCAAAACTAGACCTGATATTGCATACTCTGTGAGTGTGTTAAGTCAGTTTATGGAAAAACCTCAAGAAAGCCATTGGAATGCAGCAAAGGTGGTACTCAGGTATCTAAAAGGAACACTTGATTACGGTATTAAATATACTGATGCCTTTGATGTTGAGTTGACAGGTTACTCAGATTCTGATTGGGATGGCAATCTGGATGATCAGAGATCTACCCAAGTTTATGCATTTGGCATAGGATCCAGGATTGTTTCATGGAGCAGTAAAAAGTAGCCTACTGTATCTTTGTCTTCGACTGAAGCAAAATATAAAGCCTTATGTGCAGCAACTTGTGAAGTTGTTTGGTTGAGAAGACTTCTTCAATATGTTGGAGAAGAACAAAAGGAACCTACAATGATCAAGTATGATAACCAAATTTTAATCAAGCTAGCGAATAATCCAATTTACCATGCAAGGACAAAGCATGTTGATGCTCAGTTTCATTTTGTTAGAGAAAAGCTACAATCCATTGAAATAGCTCTTATGTATTGTAATACTAGTGAAAATGTTGCTGACATTTTCACTAAGCCCCTTGGAAAGATTAAGTTTAAGCTGTTTAGGGAGATGTTAGGTGTAGAAGTCAATCCATTCTCCATTAAAGGGGGGACTTAGAAATAATGGAGCTCAGTTACGTAGTTAAATCTGTTGGTATATTTAGAATGTAGATCCTATTTTCTTGTTGTTTGTTTTAACCTCCTAAACAGAGGATCCCTATATTATGTTGTAATTTGTCTTGATTAATATATAGATTGTGTGAGATACCTTGGCCTTCTGGTTCATTGCTTGATCCTCAATTTTTTAGTATACATGGGTCGAGAGCATCTCCTCCTCCATTTGCAGGTTGAAAAAATCTCACTTGTTCTCATCTTTTCTGCACAAACTAATGTCTAGGGAGTTCGACCAACCACTATTAGTTGTAATACCACTCTCTTCTATGAAGTGCTTGTCTTAGTCTGCAAATCTAATTGTCGCAGAGGCAATGGAGATCACACTCATGTATAGCATCATCTTATGTATAGCAGATGACCAAGGGAAAAAAACCCACGATATGTAGAAAATATACATTAAATAAAGAAGAAGAAAAAACAATCGCTTCATTTTAGCAAATATTGCGGCAATTTAAGTTAAATTTAGCAGTGTTTGCAGTTGAAGATTTTAAGCCAATAAAATCTTAGCATTTGAAGTTTTCAAGACTTGGTATTAAAGTATTTTAATAAAAAATGGGAAAATGATCTGTAAACACCCAAATCCTACATGACAAAACCAATTCATATACATGGAGCAAAAACTTCTGAATGCAATATGTATGAAACAAACTAGACTTTAAAGTCAAGTTGTGGGATCCAACACAGTTACAACTAGTCAATAATAAAATGAAATAGTATTGCCTCAAACCAAAGATGTTGCAGAAGTCCATGAAGATTATTCCACATTGTCACTCCTTACTAAGGCTTCTCTATAGTCAATCATCCTTCCAGGATCATTACCAAACACTACCATGCTTAAAACCTTTTTAACCAAATTTCATAATCTACATGATATGGAATACCACATAGGTCGTCAACATAGTCAACATAAGTATTTCTGAAAATTTACTTTTGACATGGATCCACTTGGTATTGTTCATGGCCATGTTTTTTTACTGCTAAGAATGGGTATACCAGCCTCGGGAAGATATTTTATATAATTTGGGAAATTGCTCTCTTTAACTTGCAAGTGCTTTTCCAACTCTTGTGCCCATGATCCTACTCCTTTTCCATCCTACCCAGGTCACTAAAGAGTATAATAAGTGAAGAGAATGTGTTTCAGCCCTCAACATCGCTTGTTGTCATTTTATTCATAAGAGATATAAGTCTCATATAAAAAATGATAAGAGCTTGCAGATAACAAAAGGAAATGACAAACACATAGTAGAATACAAACTGATAAAACTAAAAGTGTGAATCCAAAGGATTTCTGATACAAAACTCAATATAGTTCCATAACCCTTATGAGACTTCTAACTTCAATAAATGAACCACCTTATAGTTGAATAGTGACCCACTTTTGTCCAAAACATGTTGATCCATTGAGATGTCTTTCTTTTTCTTCTTTTCTCTAGCTCTACATGTAGTATGTTTCTCATAACTATAACTCTGAATTATGAGGAAAATGTCCATTGCAACATGGATTTTTTTCATGTATATCCTTGTTATTACTCATTTGTTGTTGGGAGAGTGGCGATACATGAATGCCAACTACATGATTTTTCTTTCTACTTATATTTTGTCTCGTGCTATTAATAAGGCACCTTACGAAGGGGGTGGGTCCTTACTGTATAATTTTGCAATATGTTGTCATTGATATCCTATTGGATATACAAAATTTACCATTTTCATAGTTTTTATATCCAACTAAGTGTATTTATCATATGAATCTGTAATAGACCTCAAGATGTAAATTGCATAGCCATATGAGAAAGATTTATACATGGAATTATCAGTTACTCAAATATGAACACCATATGAAGAAAACACTTGTATATGTATTATTCACGACATGAGAACATTAATGACACTTATTACAATAGTACATGTCTCTTTCATAGCCTGAAACTCGTGATTTAATACTTAGTTACAATTGTACAAGTTCAAACCTCTACCAGAAGAGATACAAAATGGAGTAGATTTGATCAAATGGGCACGTCTCGGTCATCCAAACACCTTTTTGGATGAAAAAAAAGTGTTTCCCATTGGAAAGAACACTCTAAATGCAATGGAATAGGTCTCACATCTTATGAATTCTCAGAAGTGTCGAAACCAAAACCTTCATCCCGTCCCTCCTTCACCGATCTAAGCTCAAACTTAACAAGAAACACCTCCAAATGATAGAGAAACCTCCCAAATTGTTCCCTTTGTCACATAGAATCATATACTTCCCAATAATTATCTTTGCAAGTGAAAATTGATCCAATGGTGTGCTCTCTTCAAGCAAAAACCCACAACTCCAACGCCAAAATGCTTAGAAAACACTATAAACCTCTGCTGCTACAACTTGAAATTCCAAACACATGTAGATGAATTCGAACCAGCAATAGAACAAGATCTAAACCTACATCAAGTGAAGCTCATTTGAGAAATATAAGTGATTTCTCCTCGCCTCTCATTCACATGAAGCACAATTGAGAAATCTAAGTGATTTCTCCTCTCTTGCTAGTTGGGGTGGAATCATTCACCACCGAAACTAGTTATGTAGCAATGAACATATCTCCCAAGATTGATAATCTCAATGGCTCTCCAATACCAAAATTCAAATGACCAAAAGCCCCTTCAATTGCGTCTTCACAGTTTTTATAAATATTCATGGAGCATTTCCCCCTCATTCTAGAATTCTCTCACCTCTCATAAAAATGACATTTATTAATATTTATTATAAATATTAATAAATGTCATTTTTATGAGAGAATGACACCTTGGAACCCATTTAATTCCTCTCTAATCTTATTTGGCCAAATAATAATTTCATCTACCTTGCAAATTCAAATTTGAGAGGATTAGCTTGATTTTGGGGGAGCTACATCCTCATGTGGGCCCACTCTAACCTCTAGTGGCCTCCTTGTCTAAATTTACGACATGCAACATGTCATAAGGTGTCTTAAGCTATCATAGGGACCTACAACATGTCATAAGTTGTCATAATATGTCATAGATTCCCATTGGGAGTTACACTTCCACAAGTGCGCCCTCCTTTACTATTCTTAGCCCATGGAGTTACAATTAGATACGATGCCTTCATTATGAGATGCCTTCCACCTTAGAATTCGAATTTGGAGATGGTTGGCTTGATTTGGGGGAATTACAACTCATATGGAGTCCAACTCATCCTCATATGCACCTTTTTTGTCTAATGTTTTTCTAATGTTTCATTAATCACAAATATTGGACATTATACTATACAAATTTGTGACCCATTCCACCACTTTAATAATTTATCATGACTTTACCAAGTGACTTAGGCCATTGCATCCCCTAGTCCAATGGAGTGGTCCTTAGCAAAAATTTGGGGACATTACAAACAATTATGCCTAAGTGTAGTGACAACACATATGGGTTGAGTAGACATATAAATCCTTTTACAAGGGTTATAATGAGAGTGGTATAATGCACCCAACTTTATCTTGAATGTCGAATATTAGGGAATGTAATGATGGTAGCAATCTGGAAATGCATGGTGTAAATAACAACACCCAACTATAAGAATTGGGCCAGTGATTGTAGGGTTTAAATGTGTTGGGGTAACTAGAATTCGGTGGGAAAATATCCTAGTTTATCACAAGAATGTGCCTAGCCCATCATCAAATTAGAAATGCGTCTAGTCATTCAAGAGGTACTGCATTCAAATAGAAGTGACATGGTGGTTAGAATCTAGTACTATGAGGTAGATATATGAGTGATAATGGAATGCATAGATCAATGCTCTGCATCTTGTTTTATAATATGTGGGTAATTTATTGGGGTTTGAAATGTATTCAGGTGGAATAGATAGTTAATGCAGTTGGGAGAAATCAATTGTAAATATTCCATCCTTGGGATCAATAAAAAATGTGCACAATTAAAGCACTCTAGTGACAACTGCATTAGTATTAGACAATGTGGCAAGGCATACCTTGTGATATTATATTTCTGCTATTCTTGTGGAACGACATTAACCTTGGAGTTTATAGAAATCAGGATACCAAGATGAACAATTTCTGAGTAAACATTGAAATGGATATGAAATGAAAAGTATAGAAAACATGTGGATAAATCTTGTTGCTATAGGAACACATAGTAAGAGGAATGAAGGATTCAAATGTAAAGATCGAGATAGCCATCAATTGAACGAGAATAAGGAAGGTGTGACCATAACCTACAGGTTGAAGGTTCAATCGTTTTGGAAGTGGATCGAATCACTTAAGGTAAAATTCTTGTTTCAACGAATTTGAAATCAGAGAGAGTTTAGGAGAGTATGTCAGTTGTAGATTGCAGCTGTTGTTTGTACACCGGAAGTAGCAGAGGAATCCCGAGAGTTATATAGCTGTAGGTCGATCTCAATTACTCCAATTTGGATTTGAACCAAGGTTAACTAAATTTCCGAGTTAGAGAGTAATTGAATGTTGTTATGTATAGGCAATATAATTTACTATATTTTGATTTATGGTTGCTTAGTGAACATGGTTGCAAACAATGATGTTGAACACTTTCATGTTTTTTCTTTCTTTGAATTACATTTTGGTATTCAGTAAAATTCAACGTTTTCTTTACAACAGGAATTTTATTACTCTCATCGATACGATGGCCCTGGCGGATAATGTTGGAATGATGGGACATATTAAGAAATTAGACGGATTACAATGACAACAAAAGAGAATTCGTGAACTTTAATTAAACTGCATTATGGTATCTAAGGTGATGAAAGTGTGAAGGATATACATTTCCCAGGTGTTCAACATGGAGGTGTAGTAGGCCCTCAAATTGAAGTCAGACAGAACAGGTTAGATGTATTGTAGATGTTAAACTTTGAAATGCATTAAAAGAAAGAAAACAAGTAATTATATTGAACTGGTGGCCCTTGTTGACCTGTGCATGTGTGCAAGGCAATTTAAACTACCGATAAGAGTTCGTAACAAAAATCAGTGGTGATTTTGGAATTTCCCAATCTTATGATGTGATCAAATCTTTGACGTTTCATATGAATGAAAAGAAACCTGGACCATGCGGGCAGGAACAGGGAACTTATTTTGATACACAGGTGGGAGATGTTATTGTAGGCCTCTTTGGGTGCACAGTGAAACTCTAGTGGATTCGATCATGAATCTAGAGTGTATATGTTGAAGTCTAGATTTTCTAAAGATGAAGTCGGCGAAATTATCTGATAATTAAAAAGCGATCACATTATGCCTCCTGACCTCAAGATCTTCTAAAGAAGAAGTGAGTGAAAGTATCTGATAATAAAAAAACAATCACATTATGCCTCCTGACCTCATGATCTATGGACTTAAGAGTTGTATGGGACTATTTTTGTTATCATTTCAACTGGTATATTGGAGAAGAAGCTTGACATTGTGATTTTGAGAGAGTTTCATTAATATTATCACAAAATATCGTTTTGATATTGAGAAAAAAATGATGAGAACAAACCTTATATGATTATATGGTTGATGATATGAGAACGCCTCCGTCAATTCAATTTGCCTTTCTAAAATTTATATTAACTTTGACAAATCTGGAGTCACATAAATCAAAGCTAATTAACTTTATTAGTGCCTTAACGTCTTTTTAAATTTTTATGTGAAGCCAGCCATAACAGTGCCGAAATTTAACTCGTTATGGAAGAGATTATTAGGAAGTATTATAATTCATATATCAATTTTCAAATCTTCAAAATCTAATTGATTAAGGAAGAGATTGTCCGAAAGTAGCATAATTCATATATCAATTTCCAAATCATCAAAATATATAGGAAAATCTGAAAACTTAAAAATTAATGCCACAGCAGTAAATAAGATGAATTTTCTATTTTACAGTTGAGTGATAATAATATCTATTAGTGGAAAGAGTCATCAACTCAAAGCCAGACGATAATCTTAAACTCGTCATAACCGATCTCATTAAGAATCAATTTGAATCCTATCAAATTATTTCAAATCGATGCAATTATTATAATGAACTGAAGAACTGATCTGAGTCGATTTACAGCTTTGAACGTCCACACAGGTAGAAAATTTCTTCGTTTCAATAATAATTTATTGAAGTTTTATTATGCTATTGAAGTCTTATCTAAACAAATATCCGAGAGGGGGTTAATTCGCAAACTTCTATTTATTTTCGCTGCGACTTTATATATAGAACCATTACTGATTTATAAACATGATGGAACATCTTTTGCATAAAATTTACCTCAGTGCAATATCTATGCAAACCTCTGTGCAATTTGAAATAGCAGTCCCTTAGTGCTAAATTTTGTGCAAATATGTAAAATTATAAATTTATTTCGATCCAATCCTTCATGAAATCTGTCTGAAAGCACATAGATTTTTATTTCGACCTGATCATTCATGGAATATAAATAGAATGCGAGGACACCAACATAAAGCACTACAAATGCGCACAACAACAGCATTATGAATGCAGATGCAGATAAGGGAGCTGACATCTGTTTCAACAAAATTTAAATCTCTTCAAACATTATATCCATTTCTGCAGTCGCTCACCCACACCCAGATTGATGTAGAAAACTATTATACTCATCCCTATTCTATTTTTCTTAGCTAAGCAAGATTGAACTTGCTTGCCATTTATTTCTTTGAAAGAAACAGAAATGAAGACACATTTAACAAAGACACAGATTTAGAAGCTGACAGACCTTGCACCATTTGCTTTGTATTTGGTTCAATTTATAGAATTACATTACTGAGAAAGATCTTTCTCCACCAACCTTTTTTTTACAGAAACGGATAAATAGCTTTTATATAAAATGGAAAACAGAGGTTACATAAATCTAAGAAGAGATTGTTCTCAAAGAAGAAGAACAACCATGACACCTTGTTCATCTTTTATAAATCTGTACTTATCATGGTATTTTCCTATTCTATGGAAATTGTATCTCCTTACAAACTGTCCTAAAAGGAAAATACAAAAACAAAACATTGCAGAGAAGGATTGACATCTGTCTTGCTAATGCAAGACGTAATAAAAGAACTTCTAAACTATACTTCTGAAATATCATAGAGTAAACCAAAAATGTTCCTAGAAAAAACAAGAAAACCCAAAACCAGTGCCGAAGAGCAGACGCTGGCAGCCAGGCTTGAATTACTGATGACCTTGGTTTCCTCCCGCCGAACCTCCAATGCCTTCTTACAATTCCAAGGTGCCTGATTTATGTTGTCAATTTTGGTTGAACAACAATCCTGACACTACTATGAACAGCCATGATTTTAGCATCCAAGATGACAGAACAGGGACAACCCTTGTCAAGAGTTTCTGCCAGGTTAGCCACTTGCCCATTGATCTTATTGCTGATCTTTCTCCACTAACCTCGCCGGCACTATAGTGCAACATATTGCTCCAACTATCTCATTAATTGCTCTTCCTGGACATCTCTATTACCGTCATTATCTAATAAACATTACATCACACTTTAATCTGTGTTTTAACACTTGGAGACCATCATAAACATCATTATCCTTAAATCATTTATCATCATACCTTTTTCCGAGGCGGGTGCGGAAGCTTCAGGCCATTAGAAACAGCACCACACTTAAGATCATTATCGTTATACCGACGCAAACCACGGTTTCCTTCTCCACGCAAACTGATTTAACAAGTCCGCTCAGTATTAGCATCACAATTTGAACACGAAAAAAATCAAAATTTGAACGTTTGATGTTGAATTCCATAAAGTTTGAACGTACCCACTACGATCACAGGCTCTGTTTTGCAGCATGATAGGACCTCTGTTTGATCTGTTTTCTCACTCGAACTTTTCCCAGGATGACGGTATTTTGTTTCCACGCTGACATAAACTTTCTTCCTTCGAGGGCTCTTAGAGATCTTGGAAGCCAAATATCTTTTACTAAATCCATCATAAAACTTGTCCCGCTTAGAGCCCTTTCATTATTCCTCAAAATACATGAGTTAATTAATTAGCAAAGGGACGAAAGAAGGGCGCTTACCATTTCGGCTTCCGATTCTGTCCACAGTTCGGAAGCTTTGTAATAGCAGTATGGTGATCCTGAAACAATTCAAATAATCCCAAATTTTAACGCTATGGACATAATAAATTAAAAGATTTCCACAACAAATTAAAAAAAAATAATTTAAATAAATAATAATTTTTACAATAACTAAATGAAACTTAAAAAAAATTGAAATTCATGATTACAAATAAAATATTTTATTAAAATTCATATTTTAAAATAATTTGGATTATTAAAATGCATTACATAAATTAAATCAAATGTCCATCACAAACATTATTGATCATTTATAATTTAAGAAGGGTTGAAAGCTTATTTATAAGTTAACATAGATAATACAAGTCAGAGATGTCTCAACGGATATGAATCCTGATGGATGGAATGAAATCCATCTAACCCCACCAATGGATCACCATATACTTGACCATAGATTATACATGTAGGGTAAATTAAATACACTATATGTTGGTAATGAGCATATATTCCTTAGGAAAAAACTGGACATAATAATAGGAAAGTACAGGAAGATATAAGGAAAATGTTGGGCAGCCAATAATAGTGGATACTATTATTTGGAAGTGAATTAATAAATAGTTAATTTTAATTTTTAAATAATTAACTTTATTTATTTTAATGTGTTTTTTAATGGTTAAAGTAATGTTCTGTTTTAATTTAATTTTTTCAAAAGTTGATAAAGTAAATAAATTTAAAATGGGTCAAATATCATGGGTAGAAAATTCCGAAAATTCATGGAAGTATATCTTCCTGCAAGATTTGGGCAAGAATTTTAATAAAAAAGAGTTTAATTTGGTTAACTTATGAGCTTACTCGGGCTAAACTCTTCCTATGGATTTAGTTTTTTTTTTTTTGAGCAAAAATTTCTTTTTCTTGATATACTATGTTTTTGGAAATAGGTTTAGTTTTTTTTTTAAAGCAAAAAATAGGTTTTTCCTTGATATACTAAGTTTTAGAAAGGGGTTTAGCTTTTCTTTTTAGCAAAGAAGAGTTTTTCCTTGATATATTAAGTTTTTAGAAATTTCAACCATCTGAGCTGTAACTGAAATTTCTTCCTATGAGTTTAGCTTTTTTAACAAAGAAAAGTTTTTCCTTGATATACTAAGTTTTTAGAAATTTCAACCATCTACGTGGTAACTGAAATTATTTAAAAATTACTAAATCTAGGCAAAAAAAAATGCAAGGAAGAATTTGTCACTCCTATTATTACATATCAATGTAAAAGGAATAAGATATGTAAAATGAGTAAAATAATTATTGAACGAGTAAAATAATTATTGAACAAACTCACTTCTTTTCCATTAAATTTCTTACCCAAATCTTATGTTTTACTTTATCAACTTATTTTTTATAAATTTTAATAATTAAATTTTTAAAATATAAATAAAGGAAAACAAAACTGTTTCACAATGAAAAATAAATTATTTAATGTATATAAAAAATTAAATTTATCTACTTATTAACTCATTCCATTTGCAAAATTTCATCTCATAACTCTGTAACAAATTAAAGTTCTTCTACTTATTAATTTAATTTGCAGAACTCCACCATTTTAACTCTATAACTTCTGTATCATAAAACTAAAAAACATGGTTACTCGTCATCATTTTCATTATCTTCACTATAATCATTCCCTCACTTTAGCTATACCCTGTTCATTTTTTTAAACGCTAAAGAATTGAAAAACAGGACCTAGATTTCTCTGAGTTTTCTATAAATGATTGAGCACTCACATTTGATTGTTGCAAACTATCGTCATTGTCCTTCTGCGATATATCTGACTTTGGCGCCTTACTTATAATTCCCATATCTCTATGGCGATCAAGCATATGTGTATCATTTTCAGTGTCCAGGTTCACAAGACAACTGTTCTCGAGGCCTGGCATTTTTACATTTTTCAACACACTTTGAACGATCATTTCCACGAGCTTAGCCTCGTCACTGCCCCTTTCACAACAAATTAAAGAAACGGAGTTAAAAACGTGCGCACGTAAGTAAATACCATATAGCTATCTATAAATAAAACATTTCATATGGAGAGAGTTCTCACCCGTTACACGTGTCGAGAAGATCCAGCCCAGTTATAAAAGAAACTCTATAAAGAGCATCTTTCCACTTCTTGATAGTGGTAGAGTCGTAAACCGGCTTCTCCTGATTATCATGCGTTTTCATGTTTTCAAGATTGCGCAGGTCTTCAGCATATTTCCCGTCTTCCCGCCGAAGTTCATTGGGCCGGACATGGTAAAAGACAGGAATAATCGGAGCTCCTGATTCTAACATTAGGACAAGTTCATTGAGACACCATTCTGATTCCGCATATCGAGGGGAGAAAATCGCCACGTGAACGGAGGCGGTTTTAATGACGTTTTCTATTCGAGAAGGAAAGTGGTCTCCCACTAGCAATTCATCCTTATCTATAAAGGATGTCAATTTCTTTGACTTCAGACGAGAGTGAAGATGGCTGGCTAAGGTTTTCTTGGTATCAGGTCCTCCTTATCTATCGAGGGTTGCGTGGATGGAGGATGCTTTCAATCCATTATGAGGGCCAGGATGACTTGCAATGGTGTAGCGTAATAGTTGCTGAGGGATGCAATGATGGAGCAGCAAGCCATTATGATTGCTATTCCTATTAATGGTAGATCTGCTATTGATAATTGATCTACTACTAATAGAAAGAAGTGCAATCGATGAAATGCATGTACCGAAAATTTTAAGGATTTAAAAGATCGAAATATTAGTAGGGAAAATAGCTAAATTTAATCTTGGGAAATTAACCCATGACTAAATTCCGCCATTTTCCCTTTATAGATCTCAAAGGGATAAAAAAGAAAAGATCTCAACAAAAGAAAAGAGATGTTGTGCGTAGGCAGATAGGGAAGAAGAAGCTGCGGTCGATATGAATTCTACAGACTTAATATCTACAGTATTGTTTAGCGAGTAAAGAACTTAGCGACACCCAGATAATTAGAGCACATGAAAACCGAACCTTGGCTTTACACCCTCCTCCTTATCTCCTTACCCAAACCTTCTGTTTGTTGCTCCACCTAGACGGTCAGGCCACATAATCCTGCAGCCATCATATTGAAAAGCAAGGTAAAAACATGGCCCAACCAATGCAATTGGGAAAGAAAAGAAAACTGTATAGAGTACCAAAAAATCAGTTAGCAAATCAGTATTAACATGAAGCGGATCCAGAATAGAGATATGTCGTATAGCATGATGGCAAGTAAATCACATATTAAACAATCATAAGCCAAATACAACCTAAGCATTTAATCCTATTAAACAGTTTGATAATAAGCACCAGAAAAGGCCAAGCACGGCCGTGAGAAGGTTTTGATCACACAAGAAGAACTTTAATGTGTAACAACACCTAATCGATCAGTGATATTAGTTGACAAATCAGTGTTAATGTGAAGCCAATTCAAATAGAGACATGCCCTTTAGAATGATAGCATGTAAATCACATATTAAACAATCATAAACCAAAGACAACCTAACAAAAGCAGTTACCCCTATTAAAAGTTTGATAATAAGCACCATAAAGGCAAGGCACGTCCTTAAAAAGGTTTTGATCACACAAGAAGAACGCATGTGGAACAACACCGAATCCACCAGTGATATTAGAACTGGAATAGAAAGATGCTATAAAATCGACCAGGAATCTAATGCCAGCTTCAGGATCGCCCGAATAATGTCAAATAAACCACATCTATTTCGGGTTTATTAACAACACACGCCCAAATTAGAAGGGTTGTATTAGGAATCCAGATCCCTGAAAAAAGGGTACTGTTATAGCGGCCACCAGAGTTCGATCCCAACAAGAAGCGGCCAACGAGATAGTACAGTACAGTATAAGCAGCGTCTCACCTCTAGATAAGTGGTGATGCGCTTTTCCGTTACCCATTAGAGAAAAACCCCAAAACGAAACATCTCAGAACTCCAAATCTAGAATGGGAAAAGGGGGAGGAGATAAATGAATGAAATTCTAAGAATTTGTTACCTGGAAGTGGGGTGTTGAATACTGACAAATACACGGGTTTGCTCTCTATAAGCGCTCCGGAAATCGCATTGTGAATGAGCTTCTGGGAATCATCCAAGTGATTCACAATAATCTGCACAGTTTTAAAATTGTACCATCATTAGAGCTCTTCAAGAAAAGAAATCAACATGCAATCCAAATCCAATACTATTATGACATCACATTCTACAGAATTCGGAGACCTGAGAGCATGTGATCGCATGGAAGCGGCGACACTCAAAATAGAACGCAAGATCTCCACAGTATTGTTAGGCGAGTAAAGAATTGAACGAACAAATTGCATCACATGAAAGCAAATTGAGATAATAAAGAGAGGAGAGCAGATGACAAAGATCGAGGTCGATGGCGCACTTGGAAAAGCCTGCAAATTCCATGCCCTCTTTTGAGGTATCCAGCCGTTCCGCATAGCTGATTTTAATGGACGCATAACTGCATACCACGTGGTGACTGATGAGACACTTTTTTATTGGGGGAGGTATATAAGAGAAGAACACCCCGAAATAATAAGACTTTCTCAACAAAGTGGTTATGTATGCTTAATGTAAATTTCTTTTTTCTTCGCTACGAAGTAAGGAATTTTTTATTATTTATGTAATAAACGAGTTAAATTTAAAATTTTGAGGGAGGTACTATAAAAGAAGAGCATGTTAAAATAGTAAGACTTTCTCAACAAAGTGGTTATATAGGTTTAATATAAATTTCATTTTTCTTCACTATGAAGTAAGGAATTTTTTTTGTCTTGGTTGGCATCTTTTGGTTGTAATTTTCATCATATACTTAATAGTAAAGTATAGCATATTTAACATGTGAAAAAAAATAAACGAGTTAAATTTAAAATATTGAGAGAGGTACTATAAAAGAAGAGCACGTCTAAATAATAAGACTTTCTCAACAAAGTGGTTATATATGTCAAAATAGTAAGACTTTCTCAACAAAGTGGTTATATAGGTTTAATATAAATTTCATTTTTCTTCACTATGAAGTAAGGAATTTCTTTTGCCTTGGTTGGCATCTTTTGGTTGTAATTTTCATCATATACTTAATAGTAAAGTATAGCATATTTAACATGTGAAAAAAAATAAACAAGTTAAATTTAGAATATTGAGAGAGGTACTATAAAAGAAGAGCACGTCTAAATAATAAGACTTTCTCAACAAAGTGGTTATATATGTTTAATGTAAATTTCCTTTTTCTTCACTATGAAGTAAGGAATTTTTTTATTTATGTAATAAACAAGTTAAATTTACAATTAGTAATGGTTTCATAAGGTGTATAGAAATGTCAAAAGGAAAAATAAAATGAAAAGTGAAATAGATGTGATGAAGTAAGAAAATAAGAAAACCAGTTATATAGATATGAAAGTTTAGAATGGGAGAAAGAAATTTAATTGCTTAAGTTTTTTTTTCTAAATAAGAAAATTGTGTTCAAAACTCCTTCCAAGGAGCATGCAAGCTATGATCTCCATTTCATTTGGTGATAGTTTGGGATGAATGGTTATGTATTCCTTTGAAAAGGATGTTTGGTTTTAAAGAAGGGTTAGGTTAATTAAAAAGAAATATTATAAATAAGAAATAAGCATGAGAGAACAAAGTTGAATCTTGGGGGGCGGAGCTCAAGTATCAAATATGAATATATAGAACCCTACTTGGAAATATAAAGAAAAGAGAAGAGAAATAGATGAGAACAAGAGCTGCGAGCAGCATAGTCCCCGCCTTTAGAAAATTAAAGATAATATAATTAAAAATATGAGTTAATACTGCAATTAAAACAATATTTATCAAATTTATAATATGCAAAGGAAAAATGCTATCCCTTTATTCTACTCCTAGAAGATATAATCAAGAAACAAAGCTTATTAAAAATTTGATTCTATTTATGCTCTAATTAATTGTTTTTTATTATTTTCATGGAAATTTAGCAAACCCTTCCTTGATAAATGATATTTTGAACATTTTGAATGTATCCAAAAACCCATAAAAATCTAAATTTTGTAAGCATTTTAATTGCATGCAATTAGACTATGGATGTAGTATGTTTCCAACTAAGTTGGTTGATTATCTATTTAAGAAATCATTGAAAAAATAAATCCCAATTGTGCCCTATGGATTGGGATTGTCTTTATGTCAAATTTTGTACCCTACTTGACCATTAAATAAAAAATTTATACATATTAATGTTTAAATAAGATTAAAGATTCAAAGTAACAAATGGTATAGAAACCTAAACATGGTTATATATACCTGAAACAAGCCTTTGTATAGAATTCTTGGGGATTGCAAAGACCTATCCATTCATGGTGCTACAAAGACCAATAAAATTATACATAAGATATGGTAACATATTTGATTTTTCTTTGGTGAAACAAAGATAAATTTCCAATAGCTAGAAACCAACTATTGATGTTTAAACAATTCACAATATTGTATCATTACATATTTGTCACATTTCTAATACTTGAAGCTAATAAAGTGCACTCATTACAAATATAACCAAACCTGAAACACACAACAATTACTAAAATATGAGTGTCAACTCCATAACTATCCATACAAATTGTACAAGTGGATACCCCATGCAAAACTTGAATATTAATGAGAAATGACATCAAAATAAATTTATAAATAGAACCATGGAAGTGTATGCATTAAGCATACTACAATTACTAAAAAAACTATTAACTAGGTAGTTATCCATACAAATTATACAAGTGGAGAAAAGAAATAAGATTTAAAGTTTAACCAAAAATATAATTAAAATAAATTTCTGAATATATCAATGTGTGAATTATATGAAGACCCAATATCTAAGGGTCATCAAGAACCCAATTTTTTTAAGGGGTAATATATTGAGATTGATGACAAATTAGAATCCCTTGTTGTCAATAACCAATGGATGCGAAAATATGTTGATACAAGCCACTACCTTCCCAATTAAGCATTATACCTTTAATATCCAAGTCATTGACTAAAGATAATATAAATGTACTTCCATATGACCTTCCCCGACCAGGATAACTCGTTCATAAGGAAATTGATATATTACCAACAAAATAAGTCGGCGCCAACATAATTACAAAAAATGGAATAACATCTTAAGGATTGAATATTTCAAGTGGTTTATTGCTTTAAATAATAGAACACAATGCTCATTTCAACAACATAAAGGTAGATCACGAACTTGTATTTTTTGTTGATGCTTTAAGTTTTAAAGAGGGCATACTTCTCTAATAATAAACTAGATTGGAATAAAGTATTATTTCTCATTTCTCGAGAAATTAGATAAAAATTAGATCGAGCATTAAATATCTACATAAACATATGAGTCGATTCTAAGCCTCAAAATAAATTCCTCCTAAACAGATTAGTAATAAATTCTACATCGGTAAGTAGAAGTACAATTGTTTATCACTTCACCCTATTTATTCTAAATATGAAGACTCATAATGGGAAAAATGAGAAAGATAAAGTCAATATATTGAGAACTATTGGGGAAGAAAACAAAAGAAACCATGCAAGAATATAAAAATGAAGAATATAAAAATGTTCAATTAAGTAAAAAATGTGCGAAGATTTTACTTTTTCCAACGAAATTTTGGTCCGAATCTAGCAATTCTTTTTTCAGAAAATTTGGATTTTGTGCTATTCAAATTGTGGTTTTGAATGTATAAATGAATTCAACAGCCCCCACGGAAATTTTTTTGGAAAGATGCGAAATCATTGCTCATTTAGACTACTCTCATTATAAATGTCTCCACATAAACATGCATAACTTTAATCATACCCATAGAAATTGCCATATAAAGATAATGATAATATTGTATTGCCAAACAAATCAACAAAACAAAAATAATAGTATATTGACAAAAACAATCAACAAAACAATCATTACTCTTTCAATTACTCTCCTCACCTATATATGGGATGAGTTTCTATTCCTTTCTTACTCGTTGTCTTTTATCCTATGTCAACAATGATCTGTTACATGTATATGTAGGTGAACTTTTGTTTTCTTCAAATTGGCATCTTCTTATGTGAATAATGAACCGTTAGAATTACAAACAATAAAGGAGAATTACAAACAATAAAAGAATAAAGGATACGTTTGGTCCTTTGTACTTAAAATTTGTTTTATATATGTGGACTTGGTTGATTTTATTATTTTAATAAAAAAATGTGTGAAATTTAGTTTTTATCATTTATTAATAAATAAATAATTATTACGTTATGTTTGTAAAATGAAAATAAATATTAATTTATTTAATTACAATTAAATAAAATAAAAATTAACATAACAAAAAAAATTAGTTTAACTTTATATTAACATAATTATTTATAAAATAAATCTTATATAATATCTAATAAAAAATATTTAAATAATATATATATACTTTTAAATATTATAAAATCATGATAATTGTTTTACCACTCATACACTTGTAACTATACAACTATTGTAAAAAATATAAAAAAAAGTTATGCCATAAAATATTAATAACATCATTTTAGCTAACTAGTGTCATGGAAAGTGATGATGTGTACTTATCTATTATTAAATCAAGTAAAGTGACGATGAGTATTTATCTATTGTTAAAATTAAATCAAGTAAAGTGATGATCTGTATTTATATAAATTGTTAAATTTTTGTTTTGTATTGAAATCATTTTAAAAGCTTTGTTATAGTGATAGTGGAGTTCATTACACTTAGTGTCAATCTAAAAAGTAGTATGATGTAAAGGTAAAAAATTTCAAAAAATGCATTGCTAGTATCTGATCTTTTTCATTCAAAACTTAATAAGGTAAAAAATTTCAAAAAATGCATATTTGATAGTTTGTTATAACTAAGATTAGGTTATACGAATAAGAATAGTAATAAAATTAATATAATAAAATCATATAAGGATTTTCCATTGAAACTAGAAAAACATTTGGTCTAAGAATGCTTGTTGCATGTTTTTCTTCAAAAGTAAGCAATTGATCGCTTATTACACCACCAAAAAACGGAGGTTGAGGGTAACATAAACGTAAATGCTAACTATGCTTACAAAATAAGTGATAGTCATAATGGTGCTTATAAATCATCCAATTACCAAACTGGATTAGGAGTTGTCTAAAAAATCGACTATTTGGCCTCGACGGGAGCTTTTCACAAGAATTCGACATTTTTTATTTTGCAAAATATGAATTGAACACTATTTTTTAATGACAAATTAGAATCCCTTGTTGTCAATAAAAAATGGATGTGAAAATCTATTGATGCAAGCGACTACCTTCCCAATTAAGCAATATACCTGAGATATCAAAGTCACTGACTAAAGAGCATATAAATGTACTTCCATATGACCTCCCCTGGGCATATAAAAAATTCTTCTTGGATTCCTTCAAAATCCTATTGTGAAATGTTGTTGAAAAGAGGCGAAATCATCGATCATATAGACTACTCTCATTATAAATGTCTCAACATAAACATGCATAACTTTAATCATACCCATAAAAATGCCATATAAAGATAATAATAATATTATATTCCCAAACAAATCAACAAAACAAAACAAAAAATTATATTGACAAAAAAATCAACAAAACAAGGATAGTAATAAAATTAATATAATAAAATCATATAAGGAATTTCCATTAGGGCTGACCCCACTAGGGGAGTCTAATAACCCTATCAAATACAATAGTGACCTACCCGATTGGAGGAATGAAACCTCTCCGTCAGAAGTACAATGTCATATGAATACAATATAAAATATACAAGTGAAATACATTCCGAAGTTGCAAATACATCAACACTTTGTTAATGATGTGTTACTTGTTGGTGTGGATTCTGCAGAAGAATGGATAAATTATAAAAGAATAATCATTTTTTTTGTGATGCCTCCGGGATGGTGATCAACTCCAAAAAATCTAATTTTTATTTTTATAAGACTGATGTTTTGAAGATCAACGCTATTAAGGAGATTATGCCTTATAATTTATTAGAGCTAGAAAGTGGATTCAAATATTTAGGTTATATTTTGAATCCCAATTGTTACAGAAAGAGAGATTGGGATTGACTTCTTTTGAAAGTTTAGAGCAGAATTTAACACTGGTATTACAGGCTCCTTTCCATGGGTGGCAGAATCACCTTAATAAAAGCAATCCTTACTGGCATTCCAGCATACTGGATGTCCCTCCTTCCTATCCCAAAGTCTATTCTCGACTCGCTCAGAAGATCTATCTTCAACTTCCTTTGGACCGATGGGAAGGATCATAACGCTCTTACTATGGTCAGTTGGGAGCGCATTGTGATGCCAGAGAGGTATGGAGGTTGGGGCATAAAAAACTTGTCCATTTTTAATATGGCCCTAAGGTTAAAAAGATTGTGGAGAGGTATTTTTGGTACATCTCTCTCGTCTATTGTTCTTAACATGAAATATGTTAAGGAAGACATATACAATTGGATAAGGAATCCAAAGAAAAAATACAAAGGAACTTCTGCTATTTGGATGGGATTTATCAAAATCTACAACTGGATGGCCAAAGATTTAATTTGGTAGGTTGGAAATGGTTCAAAAATTTCTGTCAGGATTGATCCAATCATTGGTTTAAATGAAAATTATACTCTTCCTGGAAGCATTTTGGATCAGTTATGGCATTATGGTATGATTAAACTTAATCGTATAAAAAAGGTTGGTATAAAGGATGGGTCAAAAGAATATTGGCTCTCGGTGAAGGATTTGGGATTCTCCGGGCATGATGCATTAGTGTGGGACCAGTACATTAGAAACCTGAATGCTACAGGTTGTAGATTAAACTCCAAATTGGACAATCTTCTTTGGAATGGAAATACTGGCTCGGGTAACATCACAGTGAAGAATTCCTACATTGCTATTTTCAGAAACTTCTATATCTTTCCCTAGCACTGGTGGTATGGGGTGCTATGGCGCTGGAAAATCCCAAACAAAATAAAATGTTTCACTTGGAATTCTTTTCTTGACATCCTGAAGACGTGGAGAAACTTGCAAAAAAGGGGTTGGAGTGGATCGAGAATTTGTCTATTATGCAGAAATAGTGATGAATATAGAAAAAATTTACTTGTTGAATGCTCATTCACTCGAATGGTTTGGAATGATATTATTTCTCACCTCCAGATTGATCAGAATTGGGGTTATGTAAACTTCGACACTTGTTGTCTCGATTGGTATCGGAATTGTAAAACTCTTCCTTTTTCTGCCTGCGTTGATTGCATGGATAATTTGGTATGTCCGTAACAGAGCAATATTTGATAATATTCTCCCAAATATGAAGAACGCCTGTTTACAGGTTCAATTATTAATCAAGAATTATAACAGGCAGGAAGTGGTTCATTTAAATAAATAAAAAATTCTCTCCATTTTCCAAATTGACCAAGCATTTGCCTTCTTTGATGGGGCTGCGATGGATGGAAAATGTGCAACAGGTGGTATCATTTTCATTAATGAGGATCATTTCTTCACTCTGAAACTGAACTACGGCATCGGAACAAACATGAAAGCAGAGTCATTGGTGTTGTGGACAATCCTAAAGGTTTCAAAGTATATTTGGAATTGGAGTTCTTAAATTTTTTGGAGACTCTAGAGTCATTATCAAATGGGCTAAAGGTGACTACAAGCTACAGGTCACTTCACTTCTGCATTGGTGTAATAGAATCAGAACTAAAATTAATCTATTCCAAAATATTACTTTTGAGCACATCTTCAGACAGAACAATACTTTTGCTGATATATTATCAAAGAATTTCTTTGACTGAGCTGAAGGAGTTCTTTATTGGGAAGAATATGAGCAAGATCACAAATCCAATGATGGATCTGTGGATCTATACGACATCTGAACTATATAGATGTAGTTTTTTGGGATCTTCTTTGTGATGATATCACTCGTCCTCATAAAAGCTAGTCATGAAAATATTTTGAATAGTCTGCTTTGAGTTTGTAAAGATTTTGTAAAAGTCCTTTGGACGAAAAACTCCATGTACTGTTTGATTCAGTATCAAATATCAATAGTATGCTTTTTTCTTCTGAAAAAAAAGAATACATCTTATTATATGCATTTATTAAAAATATAAAGGTAAAACTATGCTCACGTGGAAACGTACAAGTGTGGAAAGTCCTAACAAAGAAAATAAAATCCTTCTCTATCATTAGTTTACATATTCACAGATATTTTACCTTAAAAGATTCAATTTCGGCAAGGAAGGTATATGATATGTATGTAGATATTCAATATGTGACTTGCAATTGTTTTACAATATAAAAATCACTTCTTAAAAAAAAATATCATATCCAATCATTTCTGAAAACTGTTACGAGTTTCTTTTGTAGGAATAAGACATATTTTCCTTCGTTGAGCTTACTTAGAAATAATGGAGCTCAGTTACATAGTAAAATATGTTGCTATATTTAGAATGTAGATCCTATTTTCTTGTTGTTTGTTGTAACCTCCTAAATGGATCCCTATATTATGTTGTAATTTGTCTTGATTAATATATAGATTGTGTGAGCCACCTTGGCCTTCTGGTTCATTGCTTGATCCTCAATTTCTGAGTTGGTATCAGAGAAAGGTTGGGGAGGCAGATCAGTAGTAGGGTAGGCGGATTAGTAGATGCTTGCGTAGAGAAGCAGATTGTCCAGTGCAGTCAAAGAGGAGAAAAGGGATGATGAGTGCACATGTCGAGAGGAAGACAAATCACCTGAGAGGTGACAGGAAGTGTGCTGGGGTATTCCAGTTTTTCTTGGTGATTTACTGTCTTGGCAATTGAAGCAAAATCGGTGGTACAAGAATCTGTTGAGTGATTGGAAGAGCGGACACTTGCAGAGATGGCGAATCTGCTGGCTGAAATTTATCTCAACGAAGCCAATAAACTAGATTGTTCGAATTTCATCAATTGGAAATTCAAAATGAAGACCTTGATGGAAGGTTATGGTGTGTGGACAATTGTGAAAGGCGATGAAGCAAAACCTGATGCAACTGCAGGTGCTACACGAGCACATATCCAATATTGGGATAAGCGCGAGAACAAAGCTAAGGTATTAGTGCATATGTCTGTTAAAGATAACATAATTCCACATATTAGAGAAGCTACAACTTCTGCTGCAACATGGATAGCATTTAAAAATTTGTATGAGACTAGCAATACAAATCGTATTCTTTTCCTAAAAACTAAATTGCTAGGTATTAGAATGGATGCAAGTGAATCTGTTAGTTCATTTCTAGGTCGAATTAAAGAGGTGAAAGATAAGCTAGGAAATATAGGAGAGACAGTTTCCAGCACTGATCTTGTTACAATAACCTTAAATGGTATGCTAGACGACTATCAGATGTTTATAACAAGTCTTGAAGCAAGGGAGAAACCTCCTACTTTTGAAGAATTGGCGGGCATTTTACAACAAGAGGAAGAGAGACATGGGAATCTGACGCCTCGGAATTCAGAATTAGCATTGTGGTCAAAGAAGAGACCCCCGAAAGGGAGATCAGGAGAAGGAAGTAGAGGAGCTAGTCCATCGCAGAGAAAGCAATCTCCAAAGCAGAATCAAGGTATGCCATCTAACATAAATGAACCAAAGTGTTGTTTTTATTGTGGTCAACCTGGACATCTTATTAGAGACTGTCAGAAGAAGAAGAGTGATGAGGCTAGGTATAAACCTAGAAAACATTCAGGTCATTATGCAGAAGATTCTTCCAATCATGATCTGAGATTGTTTATTGCTAGTGATGATATTGCTGACACCCTGAATTTTGATTCATGAGATCTTATACTGTTTGTGTCCAACGCTTCTTTGTCTGGTGAAACTAATGATGTTGATGCATGGTTTGTGGATCCCGGAGAATCTGTACACATGACATGTAATATGAAGTGGTACATTAATTTCAAAGACACATAGAATGGTGCCATAATTTATCTTGGAGATAACCGCACTCATCAGATCAAGGGATACAAAGATATATCAGTAACATTGCCGAATGATACTTTCCTACACATTCACAATGTTGTGTATGTGTCGGGGATAAAGAAGAATTTAATCTATGTATCTAACATTACCGATTAGAACTTGAAGGTTGAATTCTTCAAGTCTTATTGCATAGTGAAGGATCTGCTAGACCAATACAAAACTGTTGCTACGGGAGTCAGAGCAGGCGGGCTATTCAAACTTGAGGTTACTAGCAAGAATCATCAAGCACTCACTACTACGACTATGCCAACAGAGATTCTTTGGCATCAAAGGTATCGTCACATCACTCATCATGATTTATTGTTATTACAGAAACAAAATATGGTTAAAGGACTCCCAATGTTAAAAAATGAGAATTTTGCTTGTGAAGGATGTGCATTAGGAAAGATGCACAGATATGAATTCCCCTCTAATCCTGATAGGAAAAAGAGAGATGTGTTAGACCTTGTGCATATGGATGTTTGTGGACCTATGCAAACAAGGTCTTTAGGAGGTGCATTTTAAATTGTGGTTTTGAATGTATAAATGAATTCAACAGCCTTGAATACCCTAGGGCATTCCGATTAAGCAATTTTAATAGTAATTTATGAGAATTTAAAAAATTCTTCTCGAATTTTGTCAAAATCCTATTGGGAAATGTTGTCGAAAAGAGGCGAAATCATCGCTCATTTAAATTACTCTCATTATAAATGTCTCCACATAAACATTCATAACTTTAATCATACCATAAAAACTGCTATATAAATATAATGATAATATTATATTTCCAAACAAATCAACAAAACAAAAATAATATTATATTGACAATAAAATCAACAAAACAAGCATTACTCTTTCAAGTACTCTCCTCACCTATATATGGAATGTGTTTCTATTTCTTTCTTCCTCATTGGCTTTGTTGAACTGTTACATATGCAGGTGAGCTTTTGTTTTCTTCAAATTGGCATCTTCCTATGTGAATATTGAACCGTTAGAATTACAAATAATAAAGGAGAATTACAAACAATAAAAGAATAAAGGTTATGTTTGGTCCTTTGTACTTAAACGTTGTTTGATATATGTGGACTTGGTTGGTTTTATTATTTTAATAAAAGTGGTCTAAAATTTAGTTTTTATTATTTATTAATAAACAAATAATTATCACTTTATGTATATAAAATGAAAATAAATATTAATTTATTAAATATAATTAAATAAAATAAAAATTAACATAATAAAAAAATAGTAACGGTATATTAACATAATTATTTATAAGAAAATCTTATATAATATCTAATATCTAATAAAAATAAGTAAATAATATATATATATATATATATATATATATATATATATATATATATAATTTTAAATATTATAAAATCATGATAATTGTTTTACCACTCAACTATATAGTTATTGTAAAAAATATAAAAAAAAACTGATGACATAAAATATTATTAACATAATTTTAACTAACAAGTGTCATGGAAAGTAATGGTTTGTACTTATCGATTATTAAATCAAGTAAAGTGATGATGTGTATTTATCTATTGTTAATTTTTTGTTTTGTATTCAAATTATTTTAAAAGCTTTGTTATTGTGAGTGAGGTAGATTACACTTAGTGTCAATCTAAAAAGTAGTATGATGTAATGTAATCGTGGTTAGAGATAATGCATTCTATGCTAGGGAAGAGAATTAATAGTAACTATATATATCATACTTTTATCAGCATTAAGATGTTTGTTACTATATTGTGGCATTTTGAGAGAAGAGAATGGATGGTTATGATACATTGCTAGTATATGATATTTTTCATTCAAAATTTAATAAGATCAAAATTTCAAAAAATGCATATTTGATAGTTTGTTATAACTAAGATTAGGTATACCAATAAGGATAGTAATAAAATTAATATAATAAAATCACGTAAGGATTTTCCATCGAAACTAGGAAAACCAAAATGTGGTCTAAGAATGTGTGTTACATGTTTTTTTTTTCAAAAGTAAGCAATTGACCCCTTCTTCCACCACCAAAAAATGGAGGTTGAGGGTAACATAAACGTAAATGCTAACTATGCTCGCAAAATAAGTTCTAGTCATCATGGTGCTTATGAATCATCCAATTACCAAACTAGATTAGGAGTTGTCTAAAAAATCAACTATTTGTCCTGGACGGAGCTTTTCACTAGAATCCGACATTTTTTATTTTGCAAAATATGAATTTAACAATATTTTAATGGCGATTTTGATGGTAGAAACAGATTTAACACCATCAAAAACCTTCGGGCACCCAAAATTTCAGAGTTTGACGGTTGTGACTGGGATTTTTAAAAATTTATGCTCGATTTTTTTAAAATCGTACCAAAAAAATCAAATTTTTCCATTTGAAATCGTAGAACTTTTAGATTATAGCATTGGATTTGGTTAGAACACTCATTTTGATTGACTATGAACGAGAAAAAATAAATGAATATTAGAAAGTCTATGAAAAAATGAAGAAACTAACACAACAAGAACATATGGAGAGTGTAATGTTTCAAATAGGGAAGGTTGATCATATGGAGAACATATAAATTGTAGAAAGTGGTCTACTTGTTTGAAATTATTTGAAAACATATTTCTTAAGTACGATCATGATAAGAAAATATCATTTGTATTACCTCATCAACACATAAAGAGAATGCAATCCATTTGGAGTCAAGAGTATCCCTAAAAGCCCATATTAATGAACTAACAAGTTCTCCCATGTTAAAAGGTTGCTTTTCAAGCTGAAACTTCCCAAATTCAACTTTACTTGGCAAGGTTGAGGGTATATACACTTTAGAATGTTTAATTAAAAGAAGAAGATGACATAAACATGCGTGTTTTTCAACTCAAAACAACAGTGGAGCAAATGATGTTGAAAGTGCGCAACTAATAAGAACTTTTGCAAAATAATTTGTAATTTGGGGATACTCCTACATTAAGGGTGGCCATGTAAAAATAGAGTGCTACTAAACTAATAATTTGGAAACTACTCCACATAGCTAGTATTTAAACATTTTCACTAGTTTATTTGGATTCCAATTAAACAATTTATTATGGGGACCATTGAAGAACATCATTTAATATGCGGATCATTGAAGAAGATGATGCATCCATCATTTTGAGAATTTCTTGTTGTTCATCTAAGAGGTTTCTTTCTAGAATATGCCCAATACCAAGCACAACAACATTGAAGGGGACTGCAGAAAATGCACACAATCTTAAGCATCCTCTGCTTCACCATAAAAAAATGTTCTTCACTGTTGAAATAAACAACCTTATTAATAGAAAAAGATAAGATTGGAAAATCCAATTATAGTGGCATTTTCCATTAGAAAAGATTGAAAAGAAACCATATCCACAATTGCTACCTCTTATTACATGGAAAACAAATCTAATGAACTCTCGCATATGGTTTATTATTTTGTATGTATTCAAACTTGTTTTGGTCTGGAGTGTTAACACCCAAAAAGTGCTCACTAGCTCATTTACCACATTACATGGCTCATTTGTCCATTTTCCTACCATTTTTCCCTTAGAATCCCAAAAAATCCCATTAAAATGCCTCCAAAAGGCCACAAAACCATCAAAATAGCCTAAAAAAGGCTAAAAAAACCCCCTTTTCCTCCAAAAATAGCAAAAATCCCCTAAAAAGGAATAAAAAATATAAAATAATGAGGAAAAGGAGAAAAAAACCCTATACATCTGCCCAAAACTATGTGTTTCCTAAAACCATGGGTCAGCACTCCACCACCAAAAAGCTATAAATAGGTGATGGAGATCCCTTATTCCATATCCACAATCACAAGCACCCTTACTCTGCCAAAATCTCTCTCGAAACCCTAGTTCACCTTTGAACTATTTTCACCTTGAGAGCCACCTTTGGCCCATCCCCAACATTGGAGAAGGAGAAAGGAGCATTCTGAAGCTTGGAGCATCCTCTTGGACACTGCAAAGGGCTTCACCAACCTTGACACTCAAGGTAACATTAATATAAAACCATTTTTTACATCTTTTATTTATGTCTCATGCAATGTTTAAAGTAGTTTATTAATTGTTGTTTTAGCTTAATCATTTAATCATTATTGAACTGCTACTAAGGAGTCCATTCTCCTTAGTAGGTGCTCATTGGCACAAGCTAGGGGTAAAACCCTAGCTACAGTTTTGGCGACTCCCCTAGTTTTCGAATTTCTGGTTTCCGTTTTTAAATTTTTTCCTTTCGGCTGTCCCTTTCGGCCGCCGCATACCGCGTCTTTTTACCTCTACAGTCGCGTCCCGACCGCGCCTTTCAGGCCTTTACCCGCGATCCGACCGTGGCTCTCAGACTGCTTCCGACGCTCTGCCGGCGGATTCAAGTCTGTTACCTGCGATCCGACCGTGGCTAATCAGCCTGTTTTCCGCGATCTGACTGCGCCTGTCGGCCTTTTTCACGCGTCCCGACTGCGGCTTTCTGCCTCTTTCGGGCGTCCCGACTGCGCTTGTTAGCCTTTTTGCCGCGACCCGACTGTGTCTTTTTTCCATTTTTCCTGCGTCCCGACTGCCACTGTTGGCCTGATAGCCGCGACCCGACTGGGTCTTTTCCCCTGTTTCCTGCGTCCCGACTGCCTCTGTTGGCTCGATAGCCGCGACCTGACCGCCGCTGTTTCCCTCAAACCCGCGGTCGGCCTGTTCTGATTCGCCACAGACCCGCGGTCTGATTTCTGCTCTTTTCCTGTTTTGAGCCCAGCCCCTCTTGCTGCAATATTTTCTGCATTTGAACAGCCCTCTGTCCCACCTGCAGCCCACTTCCTTACAGCCTTTCTGCAACATAATTGCTGTTCCTTTTACAGAATCTTTTTAAAAAAAAAATTCAGTATTTTTATTTCAGAAAATTTTGCAAGAATCAATTTCAGCATTATTGATAGATTGGAAGTTGCCCTCCCTTGTGGCACTTCTATTTTTGGGTTCAACACCTCACGAGCACACACTCTGTCACATAAAATCAAGTGAGCCTTAAAAAGTACCTAACTAAACCAACATTCTAACCCCACTTGGGGAACACAAAAGAATCATTGTAGTTAGGTAGGATCAGGGGGATAGGCTTCCAATAACACCCCTTGGTTATTTCACTTGAGACATAGTTGTTGTCCAAATAGGGAACCAAAATCCCCTAGTACTTTTTGGCACGGTCACGGCCAGTTTATCAGAGGGCCTCTCCCTTAGGAGGGTTGAAGTCGGGAGACTGGTTCCGGAGGCCTGAGTGGAATACCGCACTCCATTCAGTAACCGAAGGGCTACCTTTCGCGGTTCGCGGGATATCCCTGTATAGGGGTATTGCGGTCAACGAACTAAACGGCAGATTCACCTTTCTGGACGTGTCATGAACGGGGTATCTTAGTTGCCATTCTTCTAGGATTGACTACCCGGTGTCCCTCCCGGTAGGGGGATATCATAGCCACTTGGCTTTCCTACTCATATTGTCTGACTTGGATTTCATCACCTTGCAGAGGATATGTTTAGTTGAGTCAGAATACTTTTAGCTAGGTGTTTGCATGCTCCTTTACCTCCCTTGGGTCTAGTGAGTCCACCATTTTTTTTCTTTTTTAGGAAACCTACTGCTTGTTGGTATTCTGACCATCTTTGTTGTTACTCCACCTATTGTAGCACAGCTGCTGCAGTGGGTGTTTTGAGTTGGTTGTTGGCCTGAGTGCCTTGCTTTTTAGCTCTCCTTCTGCACACTCGGTTGCATTAGGATTTTTGAGCTGTTTTTATACTCACCTCAACCCACAGAGACTAGACACCATCTGTCACCATTGAGTCCCCGAGACATTCTCGGCGCCTCAGGGGCGAGCCCCCACAGCACGGTTCTCTTGACACCACTCGTCATAGATTCCGATCATTGTCCGTTGATACCACTCATCACAGATCTAGAGCCTTGTCACTTGACTCCACTCGTCAGCGACGTAGGTCTCCGTCACCAGATAGTGACGCACCTTACTTTACCTCTGATTCTGACGAAGAGTCTGAGAACCCTATTTATACTGCCCCTACTAGCCCCATGGCTGGCACGACTTCCACTCCATTTGTCATAGGGACCATTGGTGGCACATCCACCACTACACCAGTTACTACACCTATTTTGGGTATGCCCTCCATGGGGCAACCATCTACCGTTCCCCTCACGGTACCTATTCCCACAGCGGGAATACCTATCCCCACTACATCAGTGGCTCACACTACCAATGGTGGTGCTGGACCATCCTTCACTACCTCAGTTCCCCCACTTGGGGGCACCACCTCACATCTTGTCCCTCCACTTGGGGGCACTGGCCCCAACTTGGTCCACAGCACTCCTGTGTCACAGCCTTCTTTCAGTTTGCCATTCATGGCTAGCCTCAACCTACCTGACCTGGCCAGATTGACCAACGATCCTATTCGACACGACCCTATGTGGCCTCATATGCCTACCAAACTACCCTCTGACATCCCTAAGTTCGAGGGTAAGGCCGGTGAGGACCCACAAAACCATATCATGTCTTTCCACCTATGGTGTTCCTCTAACTCCATCGTGGATGACTCTGTTCGCCTCCGTCTCTTACAGCGCACCTTCACTGGCTCTGCAGCCAAGTGGTATATTGAGCAGCCTCATGGGACCCACGCCACCTTTTCTTCCCTGGCCTCGACCTTCCTGCAGTTCTTCCAATTGCCAGTCCGCTATGACGCGGGCGTTGAGATCCTTCTATCTTGTAGACAAAACACGGCTACCCATATCACGGACCACATCCATGAGTGGCGTAGACGCCGTAGCTTATGCAAGATCAAACTAGACGACCGTATCTTCCTCGATTGGTTCCTCAAGTCCCTGCTTCCTGTTATTGCTAAGGATGTAGCTTCAGAAAGACCCCAGTCTGAAGAAGAGGCCATCCTTAAGGCACAGCAGTTCGACCTCATTTACGCCCAGTCGGGTTACCTTTATACCATTATACCTGACGCCCCTCGCGGCGAGTCCTCCCATCATGATGCGCCGGGGGCATCCCACGCTGCAGATGGTATCATTGGCCGTGTTTCTTCGCATCCCCAACCATTTTCTATAGCACGACCTACCCCTGGCCCCGACCTGTCGAGGGCTACCTCCCAGTCTGGAGCAACCAACTCATATGCTCCCATGACACATCACCATTCCCATGGACCCTCATGTCCACCTCAGTGCTTTGGGTATGCGACTCCTGCTTATGCTCCTCCAGTCGCCCCTCAGCCTTATTACCATCAGCAGACTGCCCCGGCCCCTGCGCCTTCACAAGCCCCACCAGCTTATTATCCACCCCAGGCAGCCCCTGCGGCACATCCACAACCTGCTCCGCAGTCCTATCAGCAACCCCCTCAAGTTGCTGCACCTGCTCAGCCTCAACCTGCATATCATCCCCCGCAGCCTGCTCCTGCACCTGCGCAACCTCAGAATCCACCTGCTGCCCAAGGGCAAGTTTACGCCCAACAGAGTCCGCAGCAAAACCAGAACAACCAACGTAACCAGGGCCAACAGAACCGCGGCAAGGGCCGTAATCGGGGAAACAACCAACCTGCAGACCAAGCTGGTCAACCGGCTAATCCCCCTGACAACAACAATGCGGCCCCCGCTAATCAAAACCCTGATCGCCCGCCCAAGCAGGCTAAAAACCCCAATTTGCGAACGAACCACCCTTGTTCTATTTGCGGGGTCTATGGACACTACACCCATGCTTGCCCACACTTGGAGCGAGCTCGGCAGCTTTGGGTTGACGAGGCCCATCGCCAAGGGCATGCGGCTCCCCAAGCACCGCCCAACCCCCCCCAACCTCAGCAACCCCCTTTAGTGCTGCAAAACCCCTTACCGACCCAAGGCGTGGTGAACACTCAGCCGTTGGCCCCTCAAGCTAACGTGCAACCCCAACAACAACAGATCACCCATGCTGCTCCTGATCAACCCATGTTCGACTCAGGTACCCACCACTTACTGATGATGTCATCCGCTGACGTCAACCTCCAGACCCGTCGGAACCAATATGGCTCCACCTCTGAAGCCACTCCCACGGATAAACCTGCTAACGCCCATCCCACCGATCAGGCGTTACGTATACCTCCGCCTCCCATAGACGGCGCTGCGAAAGCACCTCGTTTCCCACTTCGCCGAATCAACAATAACCCTAACGCGCGTGCTGCGTCAAACTACAACATCGTAGACGACCTAGCCCAATCTCCCGCAGCCATGTCTGCGTTGGAAGTCTTGAAGAACTGCCCTTCCCAGCGCAAGACTTTACTTTCCGCCATCGGGGGGATTGACCCAACTGATTCACATTTGATGGCGTTTGATTTAGACCAGTCTGAACCACGCCTACCTTCCAGCTTATCCTTCCAAGTTACAGTCTCCGTTAGGAATCTTGTTATCCATCGGTGCATCATCGATGAAGGTGCTTCCACATGCGTTATGTCTACATTTGTATGGCAGAAGCTAGGATCCCCTCCTCTCCAGCAGTCCACCACTGCGTTACGTGCCTACGACGGTCGTTCGGCCCAGCCCCAAGGCCTTCTACCCAACGTTCCAGTCCAGTTAGGTGGTAAAACAGTTCTTATTGACATAGAGGTAATCAATGCCCAATTGGATTACAACCTTCTACTTGGCCGCAGCTACATGTATGCCATGCGGGCAGTTGCCTCTTCTATCTTTCGCACCATGATGTTCCCCCACGAAGGACGCGTGGTTAAGATTGACCAGCTCACCTACTATGATCCCAGTGCTCCGGCGGCACCGGAAAACGTTCTCCCCATGGTTGAACAACCTGTTTCTAGTGCCACCACCTCGTTTGTTTCCTCTTCGGGGCCTGGAGTCTACTCCGACGCGCCGATGACCTCCACCTTTCAATCCATTCCTCCGCCGTCATCTACGCCCGAAATGTCTGACTTATGTACTTTGTCCCACGACATCCTACCACCTAACAATCAACCATCCTTGTTTCCTAAACCACCATTGGTACCTAGTCACATTGGTGTTACACCGATCCATACGATCCCCTTCCTAGTTCCTCCAGCAGGAGTAGTAAGCGCCCCGGTCATGGCTACCCTTAGCCTCCCTGGGTTAACCTTGGGATTACCTGTATGGTACCTTTCGCCTCCCGTTCGCCCGCCGACACCAGATGTCGTCCTCCAGCCGGTGCAACCCATGGCTATTACCACCCACCCACCTCCCGGGGTCTCTACCCCTTCGTCCTCCACGACACCTCCTCCTCCTCCTCAATCCACTGGGGGCAGAGGTCCTCAACCTTACACTGCTGTACCACCTCCAAAGACAGTCAAGAACCCTCCAGTGTTTCGTGCTCCTCCCAAATGCTCGCTGTGTGACGAGTTGGGCCATGCGACCCACCAATGCCCACAGTTACCCGCATTGCAGAAGCACATGCAAATGCTCGACGACGATCCTAACATTCCAACTGTCGAACTAAACCCTACTCCTAAGCCTAAAGATAAGTCCCTACGTACCAACCACTCCTGTGCCATCTGCGGTATTTACGGGCACTATTCACATCATTGTCCCGATCTCCCGGATTACAGAGCGGCTCTCTATGAGATGAACAATCTGGATCTTGAGACGGCACCACCTACCATTGAGGAGATCTACCCCCCAGACTCTTCACCTTCCGGAGAGGTTAATACCATCTATATGATCTCTTCCACCACTACTCCCTCGTCAACCGATTTGACGACGCAAACTTTCCGTACTGATGAGGAGATTCTTGAGGCCCTTACTGTCCCGGATTATCCCTGGGATGACATGCACCACCGTTCCTATTTCATCCCAGAAGCGTCTTCCTCTAGCACCGCTACCCAGTACGCGGTCGAATCCAAAGACTTCCTCCCCACCAAGGTCGACTGGTTCAAGGACCCAATTCCTGCTCCTGATGCCTTTGAGGAGGGCAACATGGCCAACATCTCACCTGTCATCCAAGTTGATATTGCTGCTCCAGGTCGTGCCCCTGAACTCATTACTTTAGGAGCATTTTGCAGTAACCAAGAGATTGAGGAATACATACACCTTTTCAAAGAGTTCCGTGATGTCTTTGCCTGGTCCTATACCGAAATGCCCGGTCTCGACCCCGCCATTATAGAGCACCACCTTGACACCTCTGAGTCAAGGGGCATAGTAGATTACCTCAACCCTGGGATAGGGGGCATGATCAATCATTTTGAACCTTCCCCATCACATCTATCTCAGCACGTCAATGAACCCATTGTTCAAACCCACACATTTGTGATCCACAATCACAAACCCCATGCACATGGCATGGGGGCAGATCATTAACCCTGCTCACTTTTTCACACTTGTGATCTCAACCATTTTTTGAGGTCACATATCACTTGTAGATTTGATTTTATACACCTAGTATTCTACCCCCACGGGCCATCATGATACACCTAGTATTATGCCCTCCATTTTTTCGCACCATTTGCACCGCCGGATTCATATTTCTGCGCTCGTGATGATGCTTGAGATCATTTCTCGCTCTCACCAGGACCAATATCAACATTGTGTCACGCCACTAGTCGCCTCGGTTTGCGTGCTACATCGTCCGTTCTCCGATTTTCACATGTTTTATATCATCGGATTCAGTTTTCCGAGCTGGTGATGATGCTTGAGATCATTTCTCGCTCTCACCTTCAGTTTTTCCGGGCATTTTTCAAAATGCCCCCGTCACCTCGGTTTGCGTGCCACATCGGCCGTCACCCGTTTTTGACATCCTTTATATCGCCGGATTCATTTTTCCGAGCTCGTGATGATGCTTGAGATCATTTCTCGCTCTCACTTGGTACAATTTCAACATTGTGTCCCAACACCTTGCTGCCTCGGTTCGCGTACCACATCGGTCGCTATCGGATTATTCCACATTTTTACATGAGCCATTCACTCCTGTCATACTGCAAATGTCTCGTTATTTTGCCACCATCTCATCTACCCCGCAAGGAGGTCCATCAGTGTTCCCACCTACCCTCGTTCTTGGTCATCATTACTCAACCTTGATTGAACACTTCCTCCTTGCCTGGCCATTCCTTTTGTTCGGTATAATTTTATCCCTTTTTCGGGCCGGACAACTCCTTTACGAAAAAGGCACTTAGGGAGTTTCCGTTAAGCTCTTTTCTGACTCCTAAAAGAATGAAAAGATCGCCGAGCAATCTTGCTTCCTTTCATGCTCGTTAAAGCACCTGAAAGGGCGTCTATCTGGTATAAGTTTAACCCTTTTCCGGACCTGGTAGACTAATTACGAAAAAGGAATACTCTAGTCACACCGGCTAGAAGAGTTCTTCATTGCATCCTTTTATGCTTCTTTGGGCCTTGGAGACTAAATCTACGAAAAAGCAACCCCCTGGAGTCTTCTTACTTGCTTTCAGACTCTCTAAAATTGAAAGCAACCACGAGCATGCGCTGTCCTGGGCTCGTTAAATCCACACGACAGTACCATTCCTTTACTTCAGAGTCTTCTTATCGCTTTCAGACTCCTTAAAATTGAAAGCAACCACGAGCATGAACTGTCCTGGGCTCGTAAAATCCACACGACAGTACCATTTTACACACACTTCTTCTAGTTCCTTAACCCATGAAGAAGTTTTCCCCCGTGCCTCCTGGCACTACGATCGATCATCTCGGCAGCACCCCCAATCAGGTCGCCTTTGTTCAGAGTATTCTGCAGTCTCCTGCCATTTTTTACCAGCTTGAGTCTCCCTCAGACCCGTCACCCTCCCTAAGCCATTACAGCTATGATCCCTTTCCCATCAGTCAATTTCATATGCTGCCCGATCATTCCCATTATCATACTCTGAACAAAGGAAGTTTGAGTCCACCCACTCTACTAGCCCAGTTATCCACCCACAGTTTGATCAGTCCTGCCATCAGTACTACCACATTTCGGTTCTCTACCTCGCGCTCCTGTCAAGGAAACATTATTGCCTTGATAGGAGCAGGTCTCCCTCTGTCGACGACAGCTCCTCTATTCCAGAGGATAGGCCCAGAGGTCCCTACGCCTTGGACTTATCACCATCTGTGGTAAGTGCCTACGGATCATTCTGAGAGGAGTCATCATTGCCTCTCCGAGTGGTTGTTCCTCACATGCTCGACTTCAGCACCTTGATCGCATCGTTGAGGATCGCGTAGGATTATATCCCACCAGTTTTTAGTCGAAGACCCCGGATTTCCCCCGACTCTAGCACATTGGTGAGTCACTTCGGAACGCCCAGTTCTATGTTCCTGTGGATGTCCGGGCTGCGTTGGCGATTGTATTCGGAAGCCATCCAGCTATATGCTTCCTTGAGTACCCATTTCAGTTCCAGTTCAGTGTACCATGGAGAGTATGATCGCAGTCACTATGATCCAGCAGCTCATCAGTTCCTGTGGTACCACATTCAGTAGCACTGTTGATTATTCCAGTGTATCAGTTTTTCAGCACAGACATGGTCAGCTCAGCAGTATGTCCCAGATTTTGTGTCCCCTCTGGACCCTTATGATGTACACAGTGGCTATGTATCTTTCAGGTCCCCTTTTTCGGGCCTCACAGTTCTGTTCATGTATCTTGATACGAGCATGGGTATGCCCGCCTCGTCCATATATTGAGATTATTCCTCAGTCAGTATTTGAGGTCATGTATATTTCAGGTCCCCATTTTTTGGACCCCATTGTTATTGTTATGTTATATCCTGATACGAGCATGGGAATGCCCGCCTCGTCCATATGATCAGATGATTCCTCCTCCCTTATTGAGGTTATGTACTTTTAGTTCTTGTAGTTGTTCGGGATCTTTGTTCCGGGCTTCAGTTTGTTTCTTCTCTCCTCTCCACATCCCAGGAAAACCATTTATGACTTATGATGTCCATCGGCCATACGATGAGCTCCTGACCTCGCACATCAGGGGGCAATCTGTTAACACCCAAAAAGTGCTCACTAGCTCATTTACCACATTACATGGCTCATTTGTCCATTTTCCTACCATTTTTTCCTTAGAATCCCAAAAAATCCCATTAAAATGCCTCCAAAAGGCCTAAAATGCCTCCAAAAGGCCACAAAACCATCAAAATAGCCTAAAAAAGGCTAAAAAACCCCCTTTTCCTCCAAAAATAGCAAAAATCCCCTAAAAAGGAATAAAAAATATAAAATAATGAGGAAAAGGAGAAAAAAAACCCTATACAGCTGCCCAAAACTATGTGTTTCCTAAAACCATGGGTCAGCACTCCACCACCAAAAAGCTATAAATAGGTGATGGAGATCCCTTATTCCATATCCACAATCACAAGCACCCTTACTCTGCCAAAATCTCTCTCGAAACCCTAGTTCACCTTTGAACTATTTTCACCTTGAGAGCCACCTTTGGCCCATCCCCAACATTGGAGAAGGAGAAAGGAGCATTCTGAAGCTTGGAGCATCCTCTTGGACACTGCAAAGGGCTTCACCAACCTTGACACTCAAGGTAACATTAATATAAAACCATTTTTTACATCTTTTATTTATGTCTCATGCAATGTTTAAAGTAGTTTATTAATTGTTGTTTTAGCTTAATCATTTAATCATTATTGAACTGCTACTAAGGAGTCCATTCTCCTTAGTAGGTGCTCATTGGCACAAGCTAGGGGTAAAACCCTAGCTACATGGAGTACAAATGGTTCCTTCCTTTACTTTACTTTCATAGAGGTATTTTTCAACTTCCTCGATAGTCAAGTACAATGGCTTATCTCAACATCTCCCACAATATCCAATAAAGACAGTAGCAATATAATAAGCAAGGCGATCCCTAAAGTATACAAATCTTGTAAAGCTAGAAAATTCGGTGTCATATAAGAGTGAATTGCTAGTAGTAACAACCAGTGCAAAAAGGCACAATAGTTATCTTAATAGAAACAGAACATTTAGTCTTTCAAAACGCGCTTACTGCACTTGGCTTAATAACCGCCTTTACAACTACCTTTTTACAAAAAACCTCAATGTGGAATTAGTTAAATTTCAAAAAAATCATATCCTATCATCATAAATGAGAGCCACTAGTCATTGCCAGGGGTCAGTACCAATAGCCAATAGTTGATGCCAGGAAACATAGTCAATCCAAGAGTCTTTTTTCAGTATCGCCAGTTTTCATTCTAAGCTAGTCGGTGTGGCAAGAACCTCTAATCAAGGCAAAAAGATATAGTAAGATGTAGAGATGATGGATTTAATTCCTAGGTTGGATCAACATTAATGCATATGGGAAGGTTATAAAAGTGATGATAATATGAAAGTTTCATGAGGCTCATGGTTTGATTCCAGGAAATGGGAAATTCCATATCAATTTATGAGGCTTAAGTTTGTTCCAAGTGGGAAAAGAATATAAAAAGACTCCATGGAAATTTCACAAAAAGAAATCAAATTGTGAAAATTGGTTATAATTGCTAAAATCTACGGGTAACAGAAGTTGAAATGGGTCCAGGACAAAACCAGGGCATGCGATAGGAAACATGGAAGACTAGTAACCATTAGAAGATCGCTATACTGCATCTCCTATCTCGATCAACTGTGCCATGGTGTAACAACAAAATAATAATAAATTAATATTAACTATTAATATTAATTTATTAATTAAACAAATATCAATAGTTATGACCTTTTGTTGAAAAGGTACATGACGGACCTATAAAAGCCCCAAACTATGTAACCATTATCATCTATCATACATTCCATTTTACATTACTACTTAGCCATTTATGGCTTTCTTACGTTACTCATACTTGTTATTCTATTAGTGGGAACTTTAGTTCCTTCAGTGGTATCAGAGCCCCTTCTTGGGCAGATTCCAGCCATTGGCTATTATTGGGAGTTTCTCCCATCAATTGGTTTTTGACCATAGAGTGGCCTTTGGCCAAAATTCATTCTCCAACTCCAAAAATGTAAAAAAACAAAAGAGAAGAAAGAAAAAGACAAAAGTAAAAGAAGAAAAGAAGAAGTGATTTCGTTGATTTGGTTTTTGGCCAAATAATTGGAGAGTTTCTCCAAATTAGATCTTTGACCTCAAAAAATAAAAATAAAAAGAAAAGAAGATAGTCAAAAAAGAAGTAGAAAAAGAAAAAAAAGAAAAAAGAAGAGAGAATAAGTAAGAACAAGAAGTAAGAATAACATTCACTAAACCGCACATGGTTTTATGATAGTGCACATGGTTTTGTGAGCCCTTGGTTTTATAAAACTGTCCCTTGGTTTTATCAAACCCACTCTTAATTTTATATATTATTATAATAATATTAGTATTATTATATAATATTTTAATTTTATTAGAAACTTATTACTCCACCTTTATAATAAAAGTATTTAAATATAATACTTATTATTTTTATTCAAACAAAAATTACAATATTATTATTATTATTTATAATAATATATATATTGTATTGTTTCAAAACTCTATACCCCTTCTATTCACAAAAAATTATAATATTTATTGTTATTGTTAGTAATAATTAATATTATTAAATAATTGTAATTAATTACAATTATTTTATAAAAAGGGGAAGGAAGCCAAAAATCAGGAAAGAAGACAAGCAAAAATGAAAGAGACAAATTTTAATAAAACAGAGAAAAGATTTCTCAATGTTCCGATAAAAGTGTCGATGGCCATGCTAAAAGTTAATGGGATATTTGATGAAAGTCCAATTGCCATCGCAATTTGTCTATCCAACAAGGAAAATTTTATAAATATTAATGTCGCAAATCAAGTGCAAGTTCAAGAATCAATAAAGAATGAGTCAAACGAAGATCAGATAGAAGTACCATTACAAATCGATGATTATCATTTTGCAGCTCAATTCACCATCGCAGCTATAGATGACCATCTCATCGACATAATGTTGGGTTATAATTGGTTGGAAACACTAGGAACATTCTCCGTCAATGCAAAAAACAAGTGCATCACCTTCTTCCATGAGAAGAAGAAAATAACACTACATGATTTCTCAGTGATAGTTCCCTTATCGCAAACTACAGACGAAGAATCAACTGATGGACGATATGAAGAGTTAGAAGAACAAATAAATCTTTTAAACAAACTCATCATGGACAAAGATAGTGAGTTGGAGCACATCCAAACAAAGTTAGAAAATAAGGAAACAGAGTTATGTCATCATCAACAGCAAAAAGAAAAACTCCAACAGCAATATGACGATAGTAAGAAGACACATAAGATGGAACTGAAAAAAGTCAACAATGTGTTATCAAGCAATACTGAAGAGATTTTTCGACTACGAAATCATAACAAAAAACTGATTACAAAGATTAAAAAATTAAAAAACAGTAGCAAGAGGGAACACTCCGGTGAAGACCTCGAAGGAAGAACACTGGAAAAGCAGGAAGAAAACCAATGTCTAAAGAATCGTAATCAAGAACTAGAGAATCAAATCAAGAAGTTAGAAATTGACAAAAAGTTGCAAGATGAAAGAATCGAAAAGATTCAAAATCATAAAAATCTACTAGAGAACCAAGAAGCGCAAATCCAGGAAGCTGTATCCAAAAATCAAGTCGAGGAAGTGAAGGCAATCCTCACCGCAGTTCAAAAGAAAGAAAAACAAACAACACATACGCCTTATAGACATCCCAATTATAATCTCCATTTTGACCAACGACGGGGTCAAAATGAACATTCCCAAAAAATTTATGTTGACAGGCAAACAGTTCGACATACTAAGTAACAATTGAAACGACCCATTCCCCAAAATGATCTCAGAAGTACGATCAAAATAGATTTGGGATGGACCACAACAGATACGATGCGACAATTCTCCCAGGGAATCGAGAACTTGTATCGTCTTATTTCATCAAGTGTCGCAAAGAATCTTGAGACGATCATTCAAGGGAAATCAGACATTGCTGTCAATACAGCTTTGAGGACAAAGCTTCCCTTAAGGGGAAGGCAATGTAACAACAAAATAATAATAAATTAATATTAACTATTAATATTAATTTATTAATTAAACAAATATCAATAGTTATGACCTTTTGTCGAAAAGGTACATGACGGGCCTATAAAAGCCCCAAACTATGTAACCATTCACTACAACAAACCCTGGAATTAGCGTCCCATTTAGCGTCCATTTTTAGTGTAAATTTTTTTATCATTGAGTGGTCGAAGTAGACGCTAAATGGGACGCGTCATGGACAAAACTTAAAGAGTCTAAAATAACGTCTTTTTTTGCTTCCTAAATAGCATCCTTTCTGATGTCTAAAATAGCGCCCATTTTTTAGCTTCCAGAATAGCGTCCAATTTTGCTTCCTAAACGACGTCGAGGTTTGCTTCCTAAATAACATCTTATTTTTCTTCCTAGAAATCGTCCTCTTTTACATCCTAAATGGTGTCCCCATTAGCGCCCTATTTGCATCCTTAAAAGCGCCATGTTAGCATTTATGTTTGCATCTACATTACCATATTTGCATCCAAATTAGCATCCAATATTGCATCCATATTTGCTACCACTTTAGCATCCCATTTTGCACCAATTTTCACTTCTAATTTTGCAACAATTTTTGCTTCCTTTTTTGCATCATGTTTTGCTACCAAAATGGTGCCAATTTTTCTTCTATTGTTGCACCATATTTTGCTTCCTATGTGACGCCATGTTTTGCATCCAAAGTAAGATCTTATTTTTCTACCATATCAGCACCATGTTTGGCTTCCTCATTAGCGTCAAGTGTTGCATCCTTTTTAACACCTATTTTTGCATCTCTATTGATGTCAACATTAGCACCATGTTTTGATACCACTTTAGCATCCATTTTTACTCCCACACTAGCGCCACATTTTGCTTCCTGTTTAGCTCCTTGAATTTCTTCTTGTTTTGCTTCCTCATGAACAGCACATTTAGCTTCCCATTAAGCATCTAATTTTGCTTCTTTGTTGGCCATTAGTTTAGCTTATGGTTTGGCTTCTACTTTGACATCCAGAATAACATCACAATTGACTTCCAACTTAGTGCTAGGTATTGCATCCAATGTTGCTTCTAGATCTATGACATAGTGGGATTCCATTTTAACTCCTAGTTTTGCTTCCTTATTAACACCACATTAGGCTTGTTATTTAACACCTACAACTATATCCAATTGTGTGCTAATATATTTATTATATCAAATTATTATAATTATTTCATTAATTTCAATAGTTCTCATATATCATTTACTTCATAGTTCTGAAATAACATAATGAAACATTCAAATTAATTGTAGATATCATTATTGAAATTAATTGCATAGCATTTATGACGAATATTTAACACGAACATACAACATTTATCCAAAGTAGTAACATCATCATATATATCAATTTTACATGAAAATATCATTGACAATTTCCAATATAGATAAATTTACAATATAATAACGATAACATCATCATTATATTTCATCAAAAGAAATGAAAATATAAAACATCATCACATCAATAACCTATCGTACAAATCATCATATTAAGGTTAAAAGAACAAATGAACGATATATATAGTGAAAATACCAATATCACAAGAAATATCTTTTTTAATATCCATATTTAGAAATGTAGAAATGATCAAGGGTAATCAAATTTTATATGTCAACATAAATCCACCATACAAATCAAAATGACCCAGAATTTAATATGAACATGGATCATCACAAAAATAAGAATACATGTCTAGTAGCATCGAGAAAGTGATAAACATCCACAATCTCAATAGTAGCATCAATGGCTACCATCATCATCATCATCATCACCACCATTATCATCTCATCCTCATCCTTATCATCATCTATCCCAACATCATATTCATCATCATTTTCATCTGATCCATTCGCATCATTATCAGCAATATCTTTCTTTGGTACATTGGTGACAACATAATATAAATCATCTAAGGAGTCATCTTAACCATTTTTCAGGAAATTCTATGTCTGTCACTCCATCAACTGCATAGATTTCCTTGTAAAATTCCTCCATTACTTTAATAGTTGCATGCTCTGGAACTTTACCAGCTACATGTATCCACAAATGGACTGCAAATATAAATAAAATAGTGATCAGCACATATCCCAAACACATAAGCAAGACTCTCTCAAACAAAATTCCACTAATCTCACATCCTTTTATGACTAAGCAATTTCTAATTTCCTAGTTCCATGAGCACTTCATGTAAGAGGGCATAAATGAATCCAAAGCAGCAATAACTTTCAAAGAAAAAAGTGACCACATTTCTGACAGACAATCTTCCTTTCAAATAAAGAGTTTGAACAAAAAAATGTTGTACATTCTTGAATCCTTTTATTTTTGCACAATTATGAAAAACATAGCAAGGAGGAAGATAACAACAATAAAGGAGGTTTTGGTATTGCATGATCTAAGTTTCTCATTGAATTCTATGGGATTTTTTAGAAAATTCTCTTTTAAAAGAAGGATATATATATATATATATTCAAAATAGAACTATGTGGCATTAATTGACAGGAAAACAAATATATCAACTCATTTGAAAGATTTTGACAATAGATGGAGAGAGAATGGTGAACTAGCATCGTAGTCTCAACTATGTTCTTTATGACTATTACAATGATATGAAATACAAGAGAAGTGAAGGCCTGAATAATACCAGCCTAGAAAGCAAAGGTGTTTCACTATTTTAGAGTCAAACCCATTGTCTTTTATCACAAGTGCTCAAGTACTTGAAGGGCATGATTCATTATGGCATATTAGGTATACAAGGGATGATGGACTACTACTACTACTACATGGATGTGCAATTAAAACTAGGATGGAAGTACTGACTCTAAGAAATGCACTTTTAGGTTTTGTTTTAGCTTGGGATCATGTATGATATTGTGGTTCAATAGGAAGTAGGCAGCAATTGCACTTATTTGTATCTTCGAGTGCATGGTGTGGTATCTAACCTTGGTTGTATCTTAGTGGACATAGTACATACACAAGAGAGATAGCTTACTCATGGATTTCTATACCTTTACGTGATGCTTAAGTAATATGTAGAACACTTTATGTGGAGGTTGGTCTCCTATGTGGCATGGTGACATTCTTAGTGAAGCGTACATGGAGGGCTTGGTTGCTTGCTTGGGAGAACCCTTTCCAAGGAGCATTGGGGCATATAGGAGGGCGTTCAGCCATAGGTAGCATGGGATCATTTGGTTTCTAACATGGAGGCTTGTACTTGACTTGAGAATGTTTGTGTTGAGGAATGTTCATGAGGTGTGGTGGACCTAAAGGAGCACATGGCTTAGGAGGTATTATTGGAGTGTTGGAGACCATTTTTAGCAGGTTTTTAGTGGTTCTGTCTATATTTGGTCATGATGGTGAACTTCAGTTTTCCTCAAAGTCCTATATTTGTATAGGTCACTGCTATTTTAAACACGTGACATGTGGCATCTTTTGATGGTTTAGTGGACTTCTCTTTGGTTCGGTCCAGTTATGCTTGCTAGAGTCCTGAAAACTATTAAGTCTACTGAATCTTGGATGGATGTGAAATTCTATTTTCCTCGAATGAGGTCTGATGAGGTTGGAACCTATCTCAAAGATCCCTACACAATTAATGATATTATAAAAAAATTAAGTAAAAGGGTATACCATTTGGTCTACCCCTTTATTTTAAGAAAGTTATATTGTCATTTTGGGAGCCCTCGGGAAGCACAAAGGAGCGCCTCAAAAACCCTGGGAGCAGGGACAAATCCAGAAGTGTGCTCCCAAGGTATTTCTGGAACACTTCCTCTTGCAGCGTGCTTCACGAGCTAAGCCTTTGGCGTGTTGAGGGGGAGGGATGGGGAAGGGGTCACTCTCCTTCGGCGTAGAATGTTATAGACATGAAGTATTATAATGGCATATTTTGCTTAATTAGCTCATTCTTAAATCAAAGGTCTCAAGCTTCCTTGCAAGCAGAATTCTTGAATTAGTACACTGTCAACATTTCAATCACTTCAAGCAAATTTTGATCAAATACTTGAAAAATGTAACACAATTTCTAGGCTTCCAGAACTATAGATACACTTCCCAAGAGGTGAATTTTCTCGCAAGAAATACTATATTCACTACTAACATGATATCAATTAGGGTGAAAATCATTCATAATAATTTCAATGTTTATTGAAAGTGAAAATACAACTTTTAAATTTAATCAACATGAAAATCCCAAATCAGATGCATCATTTAAAAATTAAAATATAACAATTACAGTTTACACTGTCTAGCACTAATTGATGATTTAGGGCTTGCAAGGTGCCAAAGGTGCATAATTGTACAGTTATGACTGGAAGAGATCAAGGTTCTAGGTGGATGTAGTTCAATCTGTTGACCACTAGTGAGTAATGACACAGTGTACCTATGGGAATCAGATATAGCTACAGCCTCATGGGGAGTATCGTGAAACATATGCCTCAACCTAATAATTCCATTTTAATACCTTGAATAAACAGACTTTTGACACAATGAAGAAAAATACAATTTTAACTTTTTACTTGAGAGCTGATACCTTTCTCACAGAAGTTGTGACTTGCTCTTTCCATGACCCTCCAAACAGTGCTCACCAATTAGCACTCCACCCAAAGAGACTCCTCCATTTGTTGTATAAGCACTGAAAAATAAATGGGAAACATTTCAGTTATTTTCCATGTTCATCTCTAATGACAAGGTCGTTCAATCAAGTTTTTGCAACTTACATGTAATGTAAAAAAACTCATTTTAAAGTCAAATTTTAAACTCAAAATTTCTTGATAATTTGATAAAAGGAAAAAAATCACAAGGACTTGTTTTCTACTGACAAATTGAGCTTAGTATTAAGAGTCTGAAAACAGTTTTGTTTCATGCAATGCTATGGTAAATGCTATGCTATTTTAATTATGTTTTCCAGCAGCTCTGTTTCACTGGTCTCCACTGCTAGCTTTTGCATTAGACTTTGCCTCTGGTGCAACTCTTGCTAGCAGTGGAGACCATGCAGACTGGTCTAGTGCATCTCTGTATGATCTAGTAAAGATAAGGAAGGGAGCTGCCATAAAAAGGTCTGGTGGATACTTCGATGTTACAGATGTTAACAATCTAGCTGATCTATCAAAGGAACTTTCAGGTTGGAATCAGTCTTTACAATTTATTTACTATATTAGAGCAAACGAAAATGGGATTACCTGATATTTGTGATATCCTACGTTCAGTATGTTACCGGCTTTCATGAGAGTGACTTTTCGATTTATTAGGGTACACATGCAGAAGCCAAGGCATGTAGTTGGAATAAGAATCCTGTTTGCTTTCATGATGTTCTATAGAACAAGATATGCATTTTTAATACAAAATTGCTCCAAAATTGGTTCCAAATACAAAATAGAGATCCTGTGCTTTTCCTAAAATAGAGTGTCTGATCTTAAAATAGTTCTTTGCATATGCATAGATTTTTACTATTTACCTTTTTCTACAGCATTTAAAACATGTAACCTTCTATTTTTGTGCCTATCTGTACAAAAATGGACATCAAATATTCTAACATCCCCCTTAATGACAATTTTTTGTTCCATGACACCAAGCATCCCCCTGAACCATTCCAAACATATTATAATACCCTTCTTCAATTCAATATGGCCCTACTAAATTCCAAAAAAGGCACAAGCTAGGGAAAATACAGGCTAGAACCAAGTTTGTGCGTATGGTTACATATTGTAACCAAATTACAATTTAAACATTTGCAATATCATAATGAGGAACAAACAAGACCTCTGTAATTACTATTGTAGAGGGAGCAATTCTTAGAAAAACAAGTCAATGCAAGGAACCACGCTACCACCTGTTACCGAATGAACTAGAAGGGCTAACGTCTAATATACAAATGTAGGAGAAAGTGACCACTGTCACCTTAGCCACTTCTACAAACTGCTTTGAAGAGTTGGAACCAAGGATAATTTTAGAGGCGAAATTTAGCCCATGGGCTATATTTCCATGTTTTTTTCCAAAAAAAGATTCGCCAATTTGCATTTTTTGAAGCCCCATTTCGCCCAATTTTGATGGGGTAAACTTTTTTCACTCTAAAAATCGCCAAATTATTATATGAACTATATAAAATCCTTGGAAATTGAAATATTTTTATAAAAATATTGCCAATATTTTATAGTTGACATTTTAAGAATCGGTAAGATTCGCCAAGGTTTATACACTTTTAAATAAGTATGGGTCCTTAAAAGTATCCCTGGTCGGAACCTCCAAGGAGAGAGCCCTTCAAGGATCTTCAAGACACTAGAGACAACATAAACTATGTCTTCTAGAAGACCAATTAGAGACCAGTGCCTTAACCAATGTGGTTTTGCGAATGCAGAAGACATACTAAATAAGATAATGTCAATATTTAACTCAATGATCAAAGGATCAACAGTATGATCAGTCAATGGTGTTTATGATATGAAAGAAACCATTCATAAATGACAAATGAAGAAGAATTAGACCAACCACAATGTCTAATTATATTCCAAGAAAGTAAATATTTAACACCACTTTAGCATAAGAAGTGTCATTCACCAACGTTGTATAGAGTATGCATTAACCAGGTATCACTACCACAAACAAGGACTGATGTCTAATACAGTATGTCAGTGATGATAGTTTTTTTATGGCAATACAACAGTAGCAGATTTAGTGCCTAAAGGTGTAATGAATACATCCTTGAACAACAATAGAGCTTTAATAGTTATCTTTTGATAATTCCAATCAAATGTAATCCAATTTCAGACTTCATATGACCGTATAAACAATTATATGGAAACCACCCGAGTATTAATTCATAACAGCAGTGATATATAAAAAATATCAACAAAACAATAGTGGTTCAAATATCAACCACTTTACTCAACGTGTATGACTATCAATAAGGTGCAATTCTCAGACTTTATGCAAGATTTTAATAGCAGCATAATAATATTCTAACAGTCATGTAAATAGTGGCTGGCAACAATAACAAGATAGATCAAGATAAGTAGGATAATGTGAACAATTTGGATTCAACTACCAACCATTTCAATCATACACTAATTATTAATTTTCAAACTGTGTGTAGGTGTTTCCAGACATCCTTTATTAGTTAAAACAGTCCACAAAAACACTTGCAATTCATATCAATGATTAACTCCTCTTTTGCTTTGTATGTGCAGGTATAAGGAATTGAAGGAGATGACTGTGCTACGTTTGACAGTCTGCACATTTATGCAGACCTAGGGCAGCAGAGACTAGGTCTGCAAAAAGGTTGTTAAAACCTTTTGGAAATTCCCAAAACAAGGTACCAAGAGTCCAGAAAATGAATACCACTAAGCTGTAAACAAGAAGACAAATCCAATTTCAAAAAGAGCAATCAGTTGGCTGAGCATTAAATCGTATCATAGCCATAACAATTTGCGGCTATTGGCATAGATAGAAGCCTCTATTCAAAGAAGAAAGGTGACAAAAGTATTATATCAGAATACACTTATTGTAACTGTCTAGGCAAAAGGATTGTTTCGAAAGGAAACATCAATATTTTATTATTTTTTAATAACCAGCAAATACTACCATACAATATATTTTTAAACAAAACCAGAAACGCAACTCAGCACTTAGCTCAAGTGCATCAAGAGATGGATAGGCAATGTTTAGGTCATTATTGCGCTCCTGAAATACTCAGATCAATAAAAAAATAGAAACAAAAAATTCAAGATGTTGATTATGATCCCCAAATCTAAAATGATGGCAAATTTGATGTATTTCAAGACAGATCTTCTAAACACTAAAATAACAACAGAACTTGGAAAGAAGAAGGAAGAAACAAGGGAGAACCTAGGAAACAATCCTGGAGCTGGTTTGGAAACAACAGGTAGAGGCTGCAGGTCCCAATCACTCTCCATAAAAGGATGATATACTTGACAACGCAGGTATGTTTCACACGTCGAAATCCCAATCAGCCATAGTCGACCAGTTCCCCCATACCAAGCTAACAATTGGCTCAATTTCATAACAACTTGTTGCAAAGAAGATGATACTGACAACCCCATCGGTTAAGAATTATACCCTTATTCAAATGCCATTCCACCATTTGGTCCAATTGCCTGAACTTCATAGCAGTGTGGTCTTTATCTTTGTTTACAGAACAAAAAGTGGATATCTCTGTTTCAATAGGAAGGATCTGCAAACCCTGAAGCTGCACTGGGGTTTCACCTTTTTCTATTCTCTGTGCAAGTTCTTTTATTACAACTTATGGATCTTTCTCCCCTACGAGAATCGGATTCTTCTAAATGCTTTCTTGAAAAGGATGAACGTTTCCCTAAATGGGGTCTAAATGTTGTGCAAAACCATCAAACTTGTAAAGAGAACTCAAAAGTATGCTGATTTGATACACATATCCGCCCAGAGATGGACCTTTGTTGATTTTCACCACTGAAACTATGCCCAGATCGACCAGAGGGGACTTTCCACTATTGTTTTAGTGCACATGCTCCACATGAATGAGTCCATAATTGGGAAGAACGTTGTTTACTGCCCCCTTTAGCATCTAGAATGTGATATTACTGTCCAGAATTGAGGACTAAGCTTGCTTCAATGCTTATTGTTTTCCCATCACTACTGTTATTATGCCCAGATTTGGTTTAAAACTTTAAGTGCATCCAACATTAAGAGAGCAGAAAGAAAGCAAAGGCCTCTCAAAAATCTTCTCCAAACAAGCATGCTACAATAGGTATTCTTCTCCCTTCTATCCCTAACTCAAAACCTTGAAAATTTGTAGATCTAGATATGGATAGTTGATATTAATTCTTTCATATAACTAACAATGGGATTCACCAACCCATTGGTAAAGGAAAGATATTTCATCCTAGCTATCTAGCTCTACTGTTGATCTTCTACCGATCACAATGGAAACTCTGTTGGGGAGAGGATTTGCTTTTTAGGACTTCCTCTCTAAAGATTTGGTGTTCTTGCACACATTATTTGATAAATATTTCTTTTAATTCAATCCAGAACCTCTAGAAAAAAAAATTGTGCTTTTTAAAGCCTAGATCTATCTTCCTATTTTTTTCCTGCACACATATGCACCCTACAGTGCTATCAAAAGTGTGTACATATCCTGCAAATTGTACATGCCCATATGCTCTGTTTCATGAGATATACATGACTTTATTTCATGTAGGGTGCGTATACACCTTGCATACACATGTTTACTTTATAATAGTAACGCATGGAGCGGAGTGTTGATATTTGAACCCTCTTTGGTTAGGAGTTTGAATTTTCTTTTAGTTTTTCTTTTCTTTTTGGAAACCACATTTCGTTCAGGCATTTTGTCAAACATTTGGCGTACAAACTCTACAAAACCACATCTGACATACATGTCTACAAAAGCATTTCCCACAAAGACATTGGATTGAAATCCGCTTCCTATTATTTCATGACGAAGTTCCTTACTGTATTTAAAAGCCAACAAACTCGCACAGGCCGGGAGAATGTTGGAGAAGGTGAAGGCATTCGGATGGATTCCCACTCTCTGCATTCGATCAAACAATGCTAGGGCTTCCTTACCCTACCCATGCCAGCAGTAAGTTGCGCTCATGACATCCCATGAGACAACATTTCCCTTTAGCATTCGATCAAAAACCCTGCGCTCATGATTGTGTAGGATGCGCTAGTTCAGTAACTATTCTAGATTTGGACTCACTAACTCGAAGGGATTCCTAAACATGGCATAAGAAGTGCCGAAATGGAGGCATTAAATTGAAGGAGATGTGCATTTTAGAATGCATTTGAACAGCCGAAAACTCATAGAACTACAATATTCCCAGCAACTAAATTCAATTAAAGATGAATTGTGTGCGGCTTACCTTAATGGTTCTCCCGGATTTGAAGATTTAGAGACAAATACTATCATTTCCCCCTGCGATATTTCCTGCGGAGTGTTCCTATATAATCCCTCGAATTTATACCTGGCGCACTAAGAGAATTTGATGAGGCGATTAGATGTGCCCCTAAGCAGGTGTTGCCTGCGATGCCATCAATTGTTGCATTTGTGGAGGCGGAAGTGCATGCTCTGCAGTGTAGAGGAATGGAGCAAAACCAGAGAGCTGAGTAGGGGTTGACCCTTGAAATACGCTAGTGTGCAACACCATTGAAAATTTCCCAGGCCCCTAGCCTCTGCTTTCACTTGGTGGTGGTGGTCCTCCTCCACCTGTTGGTGGTAGTGGTGCTATGACTTGATCAGCCTGTTTTGCAATAGGCCTATGGACGTGAGAAACCGAGTGCCCTGGTGGAATAAACCAGTCATAATGATCTTCTTCTACTCATGGATTTCTGTTGGCTTGGCCTCCAGTCTAGAAGACGTTGGATTTCGTGTTTTGTGAGTGAAAAGAGCTCTCTCTGCCCTCATCCCACATTTTTTTATTTTTTGTATTTCAAATATATCTCGACGCAAAAGTGGATGCAGTCTTTCCATGCAAATGCATCATGATTAACGTCTAGTGTATCATCTACCCTTTCCTCCAGAATAGCGTCGTCTAGTATGTTCGTAACTATGCCAAAACGAGAAAGAAAAATGTAATACATTTGGGACACCCATTTTGGCGTTGAGTGGGCCATTTTTAGCGTCCAACCAGTAAACTTTCCAAAGTGAATGTCTAAGGATTCAATCCACTCTACGAACCAATAAAATTTCCTAAGGGGATGTCTAAGGGCTCATTCACACAAAGAGTGACTTATCCAATCAAATGTCTAAGGGATCAATCCACTTAATACCAATCAAAGATCATAGGGAAGATCAAGGATTAGGATTTTCCACAAGATCAAAGCCTCACTTTCACTATCTTGCATAATCAATTCTAAGAAGTATGGGCCCTCCAACAAAAACAAGAAGGTTGGGGCATATATGGTCTCCAAACTCTATGTGTGGGAGGGTTCTTTGTTTCCTCCACTGGCCTCTCTTTGATTTGGAAGCAATCCCGCAATGTCATCCCTTATGAAATGGACTAATAAGAGGAAGAAACAAGTAGCATTACAACTTATGCATGCTCAAATGAAAGATTGGAGCAAGGTACTTTTGAATCTTAGCTAACGTAGCATAAACCTAGCTACACCTCCCCTTATGCTATGAACACTTCGAGAGGAAAATTGGGCATCATGATGCTAAGTCAACTCAAGAATGGTGAATGGAAGCAAGAGGCTTCTCAAACTTTGGCATAACATTAGCAACATAACCTTAGCAATGTAACCTCGACACAAGAAAGCTTATGGAAATAGAATGACAAGGACTTCATTAGATATTTTCATGGAGGTAGAATGGAGGGAAGTGGGGCTTGGGGTCGAATCTCAACCCATGCCTCACCCACGTATTTGCATTCAACTCAAGGATAACCTTGTGCTTGCAATTCAATGAGGAGGCTTGTATGGTATGGGGTTTGCTTCACAAACCAAGATATTGAGTAACCGTGCCATTCAATGAGATGTAGACTTACATAAATCACACAATTACATGCAACATGTGGCTATTAAATGAATCTCGCATGGTTGTGTGCTTAATAAGGAGGAAGTTATGTGATTTCTTTAATGGCCAAATTGAGGGTTGACATGGATTTTCATATTTAATTGTCCCAACCTCAATGGTTTTGAGTTTAATGGGTGCAGTTAATGTTGATATGTAATGTGTTCGATGAAAGTCCCTTAGGTGTTGTAAGTAAATAAAAGTAATGTGATAACAAATCATGTGGGACATAACATAACATCAAGCATTCAAAGATATTCAGTGAAGATTTGTGACTTCTCTAGCTTGTGTTATTTGACCTTTAACAAGCCTTTAGAGTCAAGGCGAATGCCTCTTGGAATGCTTGGGCAACATCTTATTGCAACAAAAGAAACTGGTTACATTCCACTTGAATTATTTTAGGCACGATATTGAATTATTTTACATGCTATTATGAGTTGCATGTGTTGGTACACTTTGTAAAGAGATGAAAACAATATCTACTTATAAAAGGGACTATCATCTATGGTGATCACAAGCCTCTCAAGTTCCATCCACATGCAAATCAAGAATGAGAATCCATACCACACGAAGCACATTCCATATTTTGCAACAATTTAACATTGCTATTAAGTACCAAATTGACTATGTTTACACAATTTCAACAATTTGATTTCAATGCTTTTAGAGAAGGTTACACACATTGCCTAAGATTCACACACATTTATGTAGTTTTGAAAAACTCAATGTGCACCCTATTGAATGAAGAGTTTCATGAGTATCAATTGAAGTATCATATTCTATACAAGTTTAGAATTATATGTGTGTCGATTAAAGATTGCACATTATAGTTGATGCAGAAGACGCACCATTCTAAAATATCATGACATTTTGGAGTAGGAAAGAGGACTTTCAATTTGAATAGGTATTTCTTATGGTCGAAGGTGGCACATATGGTAACAAATTTCAAAAGGAAATGCACTCTCTGTTGCATATCTAATCCAACAAACTTGATATTGGCCAAGTAAATTCCACTTCATGTCTCATACAAACCGCGTGAGTTTGTTTCAATGGATTTCATTGAAGGTCCACTAACATCCAACAAGAGCAGCGTCCATCTTATGGTTGTTGTGGATCACTCAGCAAGTAACAAAATCTTATGTATTGGTTTTAAATTAGAGTCGATTAATAATCATTTAATCATTTAATTAATTTTCTATAATCCTTTGGAACATTTTGGAGATTTTAAAAAACTTAAACATGAAAAATTGGATTCTCGTATGTGATGATATATAATGTAAAAAAATTGATGTCTAAAAAAATCTAACTTCATCATAAATCACTAAATATTAAGAGATAAAAAGGAATGATTATGTGATTCCACTCTTGTGGGCATTTATTTGAAGCCACAACCCTATGATACCTGGAATGTGATATCATTCCATGGAGATGTTGGCAAGCCAACATTCCTATGATACCATTCTAGGAATCACAGACCTTCAATCTAGTATCACATTCCAGCTCACACTAGAATACTTGATCTCGGCCCCAAAGGGTTGGCACGCCCCCAACTGGGGAATAAATTTGAAGTACTGGGATCTACAAGGATCCATACATTGGCATAATAAATGGGGTACCCGGAGATGAAGATGAAGTGCTTCTCTGTCTCTGTCTCATGAAGATGGCATAAATGAAGATCATGCCTGAATTTATGAACAACGAATATCATCAAACAAAGAACTAGAAGAGAACAGAGAATCTATGAATAGAAAACCAATGGCCTAACTGTCAGGTTAGAGAGACAATGATGATCATCTGTAGTGGGATCATTTGTCCATCACATTGTGTGTGGGATTGGCTCCATTGGAATGAAAAAAGTTGCATGGGTTTTTTATTTCGTGTTTTCAAATGTGATCCCTTGAGACATTGTGCATTGCTCACAAGCCATAGAGGCAAATGTTATGATAGCCTAGTTAATACTCTATCTTTTGACCTCGACCATGTTGTGGGCTATGAGAACCATACTTAGTGTGCCAAAACTTGAAATGACAACCATATATTGATCCCATGCCCTTTGGAGAGCTTGTTTATTTGGTTACCTAAGTCCACACACAAGGACCATGAGTCATAAAGATAAATTAATTTATGGCCCAATCATATGGCTTTTCTAAAAGAGGATTCTAGTGCTTGTGTACCATGCACGCACATTATTTGAAATGACCATACAAGCCTACAAAGGGAATATTTAGCATGCATCCATTATATGGGTGCCATTGCACCAAGAATTTTTATTGATGCCCTACCATTGAATAAGGAGGAACCTAAATGTATGAGGTCCTAAAAGAGGATTTATGGTTGATGGACCATGCAAGTGCCTCAAAAATACTGTAGGACTTGTAAAGGGAATCTTTGACCTATAGGTGTCATACGGGTGCCACTACAGGGTTTTGTATATCAGGGATGGTTATGAATGGCTAGGAAATGACAATACATGCTATAGTTCATTGCACCAATGAATAGTTATGAATGGTTGATCCTGTCATTTGTCTGCTTATGCCAATTTTTTTATTGCCTTTCCAGTTTTATAGTACAAGCATGGGCAGTAAACTATGTAAAGGAGTTCCCTAGCCTCATAAAAATATGCAAAAACATTCTAGAACTGAATGTTGAGTAAGCTCAAGTATAAAATTGCATTCAAACAAGAAAAGGATAAAACCATCAAGTAGATAATAGAGAATGACAAGAAATTCAAGAACCTTACCAAAGATATTGATGCCTAATCTCACATATATCGGTCTAAAGAAGCCATCAACAAACTGAATAAACCACCATGTGATGTAGAAAATTATTTCAACCGGAAATAGAACCACACTGCAAAGTTACAATCCAAATAGCAAGCTCATATAAACAACTAGATTACACTTCCAATATACATGAGCACAAAACAAGGCCCTGTTATAAGAAACAAAATTTCCACAAAGAAATAATAAATGATAGAAATCATTTATGTGCAATGCACCAGATAAGAGAACAGTGTTCTTACCATCCACTCATGAACTTTTTTGAAACCCAACTCTGAAGGGAAGCATAAAAAGCCTAGTCAATTTGACACCACCCATTAATTAAGAGTGGATATGAAATAAGGTGCAAGTACAATAAAGATGCTAGAAACTTGTGAGCCTCAGTGCTGAACAAAAGAGAGATGTCAAGGCCAGTTGGAGCTAAAGTTGGCTGCTAAGGATGAGTGACGGGACCACAATACAAGAACATCATTGGAGTCCTCAATAACTATGAAAGGGCCAATGCATTGACAGATGATATCCTCCAAGGAGTGCTTGGGACTAAGAGGCCCTGGCTACATAATCCTAGGGGGCACAAGAGTGAGAGCTCTAGGATTGATACCACCAGGTTCATGATTGATTTTCTTCAGTCTCTCTTGGTGGTAGGAGGCACCAAGCCACATGCTGACCCTCCATCCATGGAAGTATACTACCATATCTATGAGTAAATGGACTTCCTCTCACTTAGCTGATAGACATCTCTCATAAAACACATGTAGCAGTCGATGAAGACAACCACAACGAAACTACCTAACCCATGTTCTCAAAAACTACAATAAAGTGATGAGCCTAAAATTAATCACCTAAAGCTATCAGCAGAATTATACAATGAATATAATTCAATCACAAATCAATTATCTAATATTCAAAACCAAAAGTTGATTTACAGTCTCAGGAGCAATCTTTTAAGGTCAACTTGAAGAACCACTGAAAGCCAGCTGGCAGAAGTTGGGGAATTTATCCAGCCTGGCATAAGGCCCTTCACAGGAAGATATTTTTTCTTGAGGTCTTGCAAACTTTGTGCCACACTACATTGATCATCCATTTTAATTTGTGGAGGAAAAATTTCCGAATCTTTGGAGCCATTAGGGCATACAAATCCTTGAAACTCATCATATGGGGATGTTGAACATGTAACATGTTCACAATCTTCTTTTCACAGTGGAATTCACATCTACAAAATTCAAATCTTACATTCTCAGTGATCCAATTGCCCAGGTGTAGGCTCAGGGGACAAACAAGGAATTCAGGGGAATCCAAAGGTTATGGAGGGGGCAATGTTTTTTGTAGATAAGTGTGAATATTGTCTTATCTATGGTGGCATATACCATGTTTGTAATGGTGAGTCTAGCAGTGTATATTCTTGTAGCTTGAGATATTCCATTTTTTGAGTCCATAATAGCAGCTATTATTATTATGTTTAACATAACGAGCTTTTAATGTGATTCCTTATGTTTTCCTTACTCTAAACTGAGTAAACTTCTTAGATATTTGAATATAGAGGCTACTAGAAAAGCTTTCAATATTCTAGACTCTAAATCCATATTCAGTGATGTCTGCTGTACAAATCATAATGCAATGAAAATTTGGTTGTCTTTTTCTTTATTTCAATTCAATATACATGAGGTTTGTTGTTTCTTGTGCCCAGGAAGGTATAGGATGCCCAGAATTGTCCTCAGAACTACCCATAATTCATATTCATCGTTGTGTTAGGTTAAACAAGGCTACAAACCCACCTAGAACTTGCCTAAAACAGGCCTAGACTTGGATTTTAGGCTCCCTTGTTGTTGCAATGCACCCAGAAATCTCCAGAACAGTACCTAGATCTGCTCCATAGCCTTCTTTTAAAATGAAAAGTGCCCATAACTGTTGTACAGGCTTCCAAAGTTACTCAGAATTTAACTAGAGCTAAAACGATAGAGAGCAAGAGATGGTTTGTTGGATGTTGAGTTTGGGAATGCTAGGCATTCAAATTTTGTTGTAAATGTGTGTTTCTTTTGATGAATATTCATAATATTGCTGAAATTATCATAATTTTTTATTGTTTTTAGATTGTTTAAATTATAGTCCATTTTTCCATATTTGAGGTCCACCATATTGAATGTATCTACTGAAAGTTATGAATATGATAATAGTATATGAGAAATAACACCTAGCTTGACACCGAGAACCTAAAGAACTAGCTAAGGCAGTTGGACACACATATTATTGGTTGAGATTGGTGCCCCTACATTAATGACCTAGGTTCAAACCCTAGAGGAATGGCCCAGGTTCAAATTTCAAAGGAAGAGAAATGTTCATATTTTTCTGATTTTCAAATGCAACATTCATACAAAACCAAACACTGAAACAAATACACCCATCTAAAAAACACATCAATATCAATATTTGTAAATAAGCCACCCAATTGTAACAGATATTAATATAGAAAAATAAATAAAAAGAACCTAAATTGCACATCGATGATTTGCCTCAGAGAAGGTGCTATACAAATAAATTTGAAATTTTTACTACCCTGAATGAAAAGGAATAAATGACCCATTTGTAAAAATTGGCAATGAAACTCCCATTTGTGAAAGTTTGTAAAACTAAATATTATGCTTATAACTTCATTCAGCTTTTAAATACCATGAAACACTTGACTATGAAAATGGAGAAGATCACAGCTGAAAATATAAAAATAAAAACCTGCCTGTGAAGAACTGGGGGAACTTGATAGGTAGGATGAAAGCTTCCTGCAAGGCCTTCCATGTTAGTCCACTTGGCGTTGGGTTTCTCCCGAATTATGGCCGAAGTGAGCCCTGATCGGAGCATGGCCTTCTTCGGATCCTCTCCATCCCCATCTCCATTCCCTTTGGCTCCCAACTTCGATTTGGGTTTGGTGGCCATGGAGGCATCCCAGTTGGCAGTAGGCCTCGAACTCAACCCCTCGTAATCATGCCCCACTTGTAATCTAAGGATTCTTTACTTTGGAATCATGTGATGTTTAGGGGCCCTATGGATGGCCCATGATCCATAAAGAAAATTGTTATGGTGTATGACTCTATATTTTGACCCTTGATCATGGCTTGGACAGGTGGAACCAACTTAATTGGTTTGAAAAACCTCAACAACGATGATGATGATGATTAAAATGACGATGACAATGATGATGATGGTAAGGACGATGCTACCAATGATGAGGATGACGATGATGATAAGCAATGGTGAGGAAGTGGATGAGAATGATGAGGATCGAGCGTCCATGTCTTGGACACTTAAAAGAGTCCTTATGTAGGGCCTATATAGTGTTTTAGGGTGTTGTAATGGCCCATGAGCCCCTTAGGAAATTCATATGGCCTTAGACCCTATGTTTCCTTAAACTCCATGGTCCAATATCACCACACATACCTCTAAATAGAATATTTGTCCTACAAGTGATGCATGGTTGCCATTACAAGTTTTTAAGCATCAAGGATGGTTCTCGATGTATTGGGCATGGTTCAAGGGGGGACACTGATTTCTTAGGGCCTAGAAGAGGCTTTTAATGCTCATGGACCATGCACACTGTATGTTTTAAGTGAGCTGGAAGAGGATTGGGCCAATTATGTTTATTTTCTCAATCATAGTACACTAAACTTTCAAAGGAGGAGGACTACCTCAATGGTCAAGGAACAAAGGTCACTACATGGTTTTGTACATCGGGGATGGTTTTTAGGGTCATGAACATGATTCAAGGAGGAAAAAAATGTATTAGGGCCTAAAATAGGCTTTTATCGTTCAAAGATAATGAACACAATAAAAAACCACCACACATTGCATATAGAGTGACTAATTGTCCTACATGGATCAAACGATTGTTGTTGAAATATTTCAAATGCCATGGATGGTTCTTAGGGCCTTTTGCAGGTTTTAGGAATAAAAACTGAGGTTGCAAGCCCTAAAATATTCATCTTTATGTGTTATGGATATTTCCACCCTATGGAAAGATGGGAACTCCCTTGGATCACTTTCCCAAGACCTAAGACAGACAAGGCCAGTATACCAATATGTTTCCATCGCAAGATCTAATCAATCACATACAACACATGAGAAAATAAGGAAGAAAGATTAACTCACCTTAGCTTATAAGTGCTCCTTTGATGATGGACATGATTGATGTAGATCAGGCTGAATTGGCTCCAACTCCACACGATGATCAACCTACACACATATAGACAAAGAAAAAACTTCCTCAAACCTTTCTATAAACATGTATAAAATATGCATGTAATTGACATAAAATACTATATCTATACTAGATCTAAGCTAGATATATCAAGTGACTATTCATTATTGCAGTGATACTTGATGTGTGGTCAATCACACTAGCATTGTTTCATGTAATACTTTATTGGTTTAACCTCGAATAAAAATTTGGAATCTAGGTGCTACTTATGTCAACATGCTCGGTGCTTTCACTGGCACAACATTGGAGTTTTACTGGTGCAATTCCTTTCAAAATTCTTGGCGCAATTCCTGGTGCTATACTTGGCTCTATACCTAGAGCTATGTCAGATGATTTTCCTGGCGCAATTCCTGGTATAATCCCTGGATTTAGACCTGGTGCTATGCGTGGCGCTATTCTGGAAGCTATGCCTGGCACTATTCTAGAAGCTATGTTGGACGTTATTCTGGAAGCTATTATGGATGCTATTATGGACGTTATTCTGGAAGCTATTATGGACGCTATTACGGACGTTAATTGGGACGCTAATTAGCATCTAAAATAACGTCTACTTTAAAAAAAAGACACAAAAAATGCCATTAAAAGCGCCATCCCGTGAAAAAGCACCAATTTTGTCCAAAAAATGATGAAAAATACACTAAAAGTGTTAGTGGATGCAAAAAAGGGAGCTAAAAGAGGTGCTAAACACAGGTTTTTTTGTAGTGATTATCATCTATCATACATTCCATTTTACATTACTACTTAGCCATTTATGGCTTTCTTACATTACTCATACTTGTTATTATATTAGTGGGAACTTTAGTTCCTTCACATGGTACACCGAATTTCTCAAAGGAATTATCAAAAAAACCATTAAAGTGAAGCGAGAAAGAAAAGCATAGATGAAATACATCTACAAGCAGTTTGACCAGTTTCATAACAAATAATAAGGAGAAAGATAAGTGAAAATGAGAGACTAGCAATCAATATCAAATGTATTACAGATGTGGGCCGCATGCCCTGCGGTGCAAAGTGAACCAACAAACAGAGAGAACCAAAATACCAAAGCATCCAGTGGCAGAATGTACAAAATTCTTTCATTGTTTCCACTGAAAATATTCAAAATCAGTTGATTTATAAGACGTATTACAGATGTGAGCTACATGCACTGCATTGCAAAGTGGACCAGCAGGACAAAGAGAACCAAAATACCAAAGCATTCAGTGGCATAACGTACAACATTCTTTTGTTGTTTCCACTGGAAATATTCAAAATCGGTTGAGTTATAAGATGACAGTGGGACGTGATAATCCCATTTGACACCAAATTGATCAGATTTTATTGAATCTGAGTTATAAGATGGCAGTGGGAAGTTATAACCCTACTTGACACCAAATTGATCAGGCTCTTTTGGATATTTTATGAACAATGGCCTCAAAAGAATTTCACCAAATTGATCGTTGTTGTAGGTTACACTCTTTGCTTCGGGTTACATCTCCTTGCTTCAGGTCATATCACACCCTGGCATAGTATTGGGTTTCATTATCTCAGGTATCAATTTTAGTCTGTGTCTTAGCGCCTCTTTTTTTTGTTTCACCCCACTCGACTACAGGATTCGTTGAATTCACTCTTCATCGTAAAGAACAATTCTCATCTAGTTGCAGGGAAACATAGCTTTTTTGGAGAACCTACATTCAAGCACCCGCAGTGATAATGGAGAATATAAACAACCTCTTCAGAGTCGTCACATGAAATTATTTAGAACTACCAGAGCAAGCTACCTCCACCAGTTATCTAAGAAGAACATTTAAAAATCTCGCAAAGAGAAAAACAAAGCAATTCTAATTCCCTATCAGATGTTCTGTAAAACTATTTTAATTCTGGGAAAATTTCCGAGGCTATCTACCAATAGTGTAATTGAAAATTGTAGAAATTGTTTGAATATCCAGTAGATAGATAGTGCAATAGTAGGAAAAATAAAAATTATGGAATAGATATGGACTTGCTTATCTATTCTTTTGTCAGCATTTTGTATAAGAAAGCTAGACATTCAAGCCACAACTCTTCTCCTTTTTATTAATACAAAATATCCACTACTGTTAAAAAAAAATTTAACAAAAAAGTAAGAGTCGTGACTCCACTACAATATTGAAATTCAATATCAACAAGGTATTTCAGATCATAAAGGTGGTAATGCACATTCATTTTATTTAATGTGAAAATGCAGTGTCATAAAATGTAACAAAAATCTGAAAGGGCCAGCATTCCACTACAATATTGCAAGTCAATATCAACAGGGTATTTCAGAGCATACATAAGACAAGAATATGGACAGACCATTCCTTCCTAATCTTCTAATATCTAAGTAACTAGTCAGGCTTCCATTCATCACATGACATTTTCTAGGCCCTTTCTTAAAATTCAAAAATGAAAATATGATCAGCTTGTTCTATATCTTTCTGCAAGAATAAGAATAAGGACATAATAAGTTATGAAATCACTGGCTCAATTGATGAGAATATCTCCACTACCTTGCGAAAAGACTCAGGACCAATTTGTTTCTCTAACATCTGAAGAATCACAACCTGATTGTCCAAAAAGTAAGGAAGATTAGCAAGCACTATAAAAATACAAACAGTTTTATAAAATCCAAGGAGAGTTTCAAAATTAATTGTAACCTATAGCCGTCCATGACCGAATTTTGCCCAATACACCAAGTGCCTGTGTCCCGTATAATTCAGCTGCAACTACAAATAAACTAAGAGAAGTGGCTCCATCAACATCAACTTTGCAAACTGCCTCATTCGCTTGTAAGCAATCTGTGGCATGTTATGATACATAAGACTACCCAAAACAAGACAATTGACCAAATTGCAAATAAGCAACACTTGAACGATATGCTCAAATTGGCCTACATAAAAAATGACTGGCAAAAACAATCACCACTAAGGCATTAAAATATGCTCAAACAATGCAAAATCTACTAGATTTTTCCTTATAAAGAAAAGTAAAAAAGGAAAATGAATGGGCCTGCAACATTTTTACCTAAATAATTACACAAATCTTTGAAGTTTAAACTCTTACTTACACAAAGAAAATCGTAGAATAGAATAAAATATAATACCTTCCAGTCACCACCCATGCGTACGTTTTGATTTGCAGGGGGATGCAGACAATGGTGTACAATATGTAAATACCCCACCCATCACCCTTATCGGTTATGCTTTCATCCACTCCTTCTGATTTCTTAGCATTATTTCCAGCGCCAACGCTTTCCCCTCCTTTCTGGCATGTGAAGAATCTCCTCTTGCTAGGTGAAGGGACATATATAATTCTCCTCTTCTCTCTAAAACTTTAATGGCGGATCCTGCAACTCGGCCACAAGCTCAAAACTCCAACATGCATGCATGCTCATTATATTGCCTCGCTCATCATTTCCAAAGAGGAAAGAACAGGAACAAGGAATGATATATGAATTCAATAAACAATCACAAATAAATATATTGTTGTGTAAGAAACAAGCAGTAGTTTCTTGTTGGATTACAACTTCGTTCCTTAACTTTCTTGTACTAACCCAGGTTCTGCGCAGTGATGGGGCCAACAATGCCACTCCTCCAGCGGCCCTTTTGGCAACAACTTGTGAATAGGCTGAGGTCTCACCCAAGGCGAAGTTATGGGGGATTACAGAAGTAGGTTTCTGTAATTAGGTGATGCGCGGTTATGAAACTAGCGTGAGCGGAGTCCTCCCGACTTCGCATATACTTTGCGGTTACTGTGCACATACGAGACTACACACTTCACAAACTTATACGATATAATGCAATACAATAGCACATCTCCAGGACTACGCTTCTAGGGAATCGCACATATTACAGACTTCAATGACTTAGTGTTTACCCAAATAACTCATTCATTCAACATGCTCAAAACTAATTGCACATTCAGTCATACATGTTCAATACTTAACATATTATTCTCATCAACCATACGAGTGAAAATACATATAAAAGAGAAAACATACATAACATGAACATAACACAAGTAATCACACAGATTCAGTCACACGACACAAGTGTTTACATGGTTCACCCCCAGGATGGCAGCTACGTCCATGGGAACTGTTGTTTATATTAATGGGAAGAATCAACAATTCGAGTCTGCGCACTCAGCTGCAAACTCTTCTCTCTACAATGGGTATCTGCGCACTCAGCTGCAAAGCCTCTTTCTCTCTTCTTGTTCTTACAATACAAAACTGAGACAAAAAATTACCAACATAAGATCAGTAATGACCAATGAAGACCAACCCTTCCCTTACAAAATTTCAAATTGAGATAATAAAAAGAGGAGAACACGCGGATGACAAAGATAGAGGTCGATGGCACACTTGTAAAAGCCTGCAAACTCCATGGCTGCTTTTGAGGTATCCAGCTGTTCCGCATAGCTGATTTTAATGGACGTATAACTGCATACCACGTGGTGACTGATGAGACACTTTTTTTTAGGGAGGTACTATAAAAGAAGAGCACGCCGAAATAATAAGACTTTCTCAACAAAGTGGTTATATATGCTTAATGTAAATTTCTTTTTTCTTCACTATGAAGTAAGGAATTTTTTATTGTTTATGTAATAAACGAGTTAAATTTAAAATCTTGAGGGAGGTACTATAAAAGATGAGCACGTCGAAATAATAAGACTTTCTCAACAAAGGGGTTATATATGTTAAATATAAATTTCATTTTTCTTCACTATGAAGTAAGGAATTTTTTATTTTTATTATTTATGTAATAAACGAGTTAAATTTAAAATATTGAGGGAGGTACTATAAAAGAAGAGCACGTCGAAATAATAAGACTTTCTCAACAAAGTGGTTATATATGCTTAATGTAAATTTCCTTTTTTCTTCACTATGAAGTAAGGAATTTTTTATTTATGTAATAAACTAGTTAAATTTAAAATTAGTAAGGGTTTCATAAGGTGCATAGAAATGTCAAAAGGAAAAATAAAATGAAAAGTGAAGTAGATGTGATGAAGTAAAAAAAGAAAAAGAAAACCAGTTATATAGATATGAAAGTTTAGAATGGGAGAAAGAAATTTAATTGCTTAATTTGTTTTTCTAACTAAGAAAATTGTGTTCAAACCTCCTTCCATGGATGAACCGTTGTAGGCAAGCTATGATCTCCATTTGATTGGGTGATATAACAAACTCATTCAACAAACATATCATGTGTCTAGTTTGGGATGAATTGTTATGTATTCCTTTGAAAAATATGTTTGGTTTTAAATAAGGGTTGGGTTAATTAAAAAGAAATATTATAAATAAGAAATAAGCATGAGAGAACAAAGCTAAATCGTGGGGGGAGTGATTCAAGTATCAAATATGAATGTATAGAACCCTACTTCGAAAATATAAAGAGAAGAGAAGAGAAATAGGTGAGAATAAATAATGTGAATCTTAAAAAGGAAAAGAGGGGGAAGAGTAAGAAAACAAAGCTAAACGAAAAGTTGGGATTAAATAAAGAGAGAAAAGAAGAATGCAAGAATGTAAACGAAAACAATTCCTACCAAATATTTAATACCTAGTAAGATTTTTACCATCTTAACTAACAAACAAGAAGTTTATAAATTTACCATAAGTCAAAAGATTGCTCAAACTACCCAAATTTGAAGCACTTCATGATAACATAAACAAAAAAAATCATAAATCAAACTTAAGTTTGTAAACTTAAATTTTACTTAGAAAGTTTTAAATTAAATATAAAATAAAAGTGATGTAAAACAATGTATTTTTCAATATTATTCTTATATATCTTATGTTATGATTTTCTATATATTTTGTTTATTTAATATAAATAGATTATATAATATCACCTGGTATATATTTAAATTTATAACCTAATATGTTAATATGAATATTTATTATGTATGTGACATCTTGTATCCATTTTGCAGTTATTAGTTAGATGGTACAGGAATCATATTGTTTTATAAACTTTAGAGTTTTACTAGTTTTCAATTTTTATATTAAAATGAATTTTTAAAAATAATTTTTTATTAGCAGATTGTAGAGGAATGTCAAGGAATGTCAGTCTCAACTTTTGAAGTGGATATTTCAACTGCCACATGTCCCTACTGACATCACTGTCTACGATAAATGCCTATGTAAGATAGTATGTGATAAGGAATTACGTCTGTATGTTATTGTAGTTGTATAATGAAATAGACAAGATAGAATAAAAATGCAAACATGAGTTAAATTTTCGTTGGATTGGATGCTTCATATATACCAGTATGAGGTCTTTGATTGGTTCCACCCTTTCCTTGTTTCTCTTTCTAATTCTTGGTAGCTGGTGTCATGTGATTGTTTGATCCTCTCTGTCTATTTATAGATTAATTCTCAGTAGTTGGTGTCATGTGATTGTTCGATCCTCTTTGTCTGGTTGTACATATTATTTTATGTTTTGCATTGAAATGGAATTTCGTTTACTCAATCGTGAAGAAGTGTAATATCCCCAATCAGAAATTAGGAATACTATCTCCAAGGTTCCAACTTTAATTATGTTGATTTCAACTTTTTCCCAAGTAGTGGCTTATGAAGGCTTATGATATGTTCTCGTTCAACAACAAGAGAATGTATTTTTAGTTCTGATGTCCATTAAATGTGTGTGGCTAATTCATATGTTGTAATTTTTTTCGGGGAAAAAATATGTTGTAATTTTTACCAGTGTAGGAGGAAGGGCGTAATCTTTCCAACTTCCTACGAGGTTGTTCAACCTCCATATCTGATTCTTGAAATGCTTTTTGTGTGCTCTTCAATGAATCACGGGTGATCTCAAGCTCATGGGTGAGGCTATCCACTTCCTCTTCTTCTTCTTGTAGTGCACTATGGTACATCTCAGCAAGCTTAAGAAGATGATCTCTATCGGAAAGCAAGTGTAGGTATTTTTCCTTCATGACTTTGTTACACTAAAATGTCGTCACCCTTGCACAAGTGTCGCAAGTGTTGCAAGTGTCGTCATCATGACCTGACGTCATCACCATGACCGTTGCAAGTGTCGTCATTATGACCAAGTGTTGTCATCATGACCATTGTGATAGTGTCATCATCTTGACCATTGTGTAAACTCTTTGAACAACCCCTAACCTCATTCTGGGCTAAAGCATGTTCAACTGAAAGTTCCCCCTATCTGCTTGACCTGGTTTTAGTAGGCTATCGCCCTTTGTCTTCCTACAGGATGCAACAGACCCCCTCTGTCGCAGTTTATGCTCAGCTAGGGTGAGACACTGTCGCATTTTGTTCTTCTACAGGGTGCAACGACCCCCTCTGTCGCTTTGTGTCCTCTACCAAGGTGCGATGAGGTTGGTTAAAGGCTATTTTGGGGAGTCTTGAGGTCTCTCTAGAATTTTTTTGAGGTGGAGGCCTATCCCTAGGCTCTAGGTGAGGTGGCATTTCGGTTCCTAACCTAATGGGAGGATCCCTTAACCATATCCCCCTAATCCTCAACCTACCCTATCTCTTTATCCCTATATAAACACCCACTCTCTCCATGAGAAGGGAGGGGAGGTCTATGGTATCCTTATGCTGGTAGAATCCATATTGGTGATTGGGAAGCTTGTACCACCTGGGAGGCTTGGCTTGGACACGTTGGATGGAGGATGCGACGTTGAGGTTTTGGTTGTAGCTTCATCCTTTCTATGTATTCCCTCTTTTTAATACAGTTAATACAATCTCTTTCCATGAATGTTGTCTCATTGATGATGTTTAGAACTTTCTTCTTCAACTGTTAGTTTAGATCAGATATTATTTAGATATCTAGTACAGCTTGTATTGTTTCCATATTGTCTTGACAAGTCTTGCAGCTGGAGATCTGACGATCGCAAGACTTGGAGCAACAATAAGGAGAAGGATCCGCGATCTAAAAGGTACGATATCTAAGTACTTGATCTGTAACTAGGTCTAGGAAATGAGTCTTGTATTCCGTTCTATTTGTTCTAGATTCACTTGAACTAGGGAGATCTGGCTCACGTCTGCTCGAGTGGATTGTCCAATAAAAGACTTCCATTGCCTTCCAAATTTCTTCAAAATCTACAAGGGAATATTCTACTTTCAAGCTATCATATGTCCCTGAAGCCCTCCAACAACAATCTATCACCAAGGCATTTGTGCCATCAAAAATGTTCATGGATGTCCTATTTTCTTCTTTGTTTACCTTCAACTTCCCTACTAAAAAATGTGGCTCATGGGGAAATTTCTCCACTATATTTTCTGATTTGTTCCCATTCTCATCCTCCCCAAAATATTCTTCTTCCCATACATGCTCCACTTCTTCACATTCCTCAATTGGAAGGAACAATGGTGGAAGATAGGTTTCTTTCCGTTGCCTTGTTTGGGCTACCAACAAACTTGCTTTCATAGCTCCTTGAAACCACTAATTTCCCAGTCCTTGAGTTTTTTTTACATATTCTAAGGGTTGGTATAAAAAATTAGAATGTTTTTGGCATGAATCCCCAACACATAATTTATCTTTAATAGCCAAATCAGCATTAGAAGATTCTACAATACTATTATCCTCATGTGGAATGGATGTTATCTCATGATGATGCAAAGAAATATGCATTCTTCAAAAATCAAAATTTTTTCATACCTTGGTGTCACATATTCATCATTCCCATGTGGTTGATCAGTGAGGGAATGATGCTCCACTTTGTTTTCAACCAGAAGAATCAAGGCTGCAATTTGTGAGTCTTTTTTATCCAATTTCTCGTATGGTCACGGTGATTTTGTGAACATAGCTTCAATTTATTTGGGTCTCCCACATGATGGCTGATTTTTGTTCTCCTCCTAGTCATCTAAAGGCTGAAAAATGACAGTGGATTTACTACCTTTTGAGTAGGAAGTTGGAAATATTACACCCTTCCTCCTACATTGGATTACACCCTTTACTGTATATGATATCACAAAAAGAATCCTCCAACTCATTTCGAACATGCAATCATCCATATATCCATACAAATCCTTCATTTTATTCTACTAAAGAAATGAAACCATCTTCATAGAATGGTTCTTCCCATGTGAAGCTCTCCTCAAGATCCCAAGCATCTGTTCCAACCTCATGTTTGCAACCCTTATTCAAGTGAGGGTTATGTTCTGCAATTTTCTTCAAAGTTATCCTTTAGTTCCCTCATCTATCCAATGCCATGCTCTGATACCATTGTAATATGCACAATCATAAATTAGGAATATTATATCCAAGGTTCCAACTTTAATTAAGTTGATTTTCAACTTTTTCGCAAACAGTGGCTTATGAAGGCTTATGAAGGCTTATGAGATGTTCTTGTTCAAAAACAATGGAGTGTAAGTGTATTTCTGATTTCCATTAAATGTGTGTATCTCATTAATTTGTTTATATTCGACATATATGTGTCCCCAATCATATCTAATATAAAATTGGAAGCTGGTAAAGAAACTAGGAACACTAGTTCAATTTTGGCCACACTAAACACGAGGTTTCCAACTCTTCCCAAACACTACTAGAGTGACTAGAAATATCCAAATATAAATTTAATGGAATCAAATAGACTCAAATAAAACTATCTAACCCATTTATATACTCCAGATAACTTCCAAAGAAGTATGAAATACACCCTCTCAAGACTAGTGAGAAACTAGCTCAATTTCCCCCACATTGGAATACTAGTTTTTCAACTTGACCCAAACACCTCCTAATCGAATCTAATACTTCCAAAAATATCAATAAGACTCAAAAACATCCAAATAGAGATAAATGACTCAGTAACAGATCTCAGGGGACTTCTATCAAATTTTTACAATCAATAAGTTGTAAATTGCATAGCCATTTGAGAAGGATTTATACATGGAATCACTAGTTACTCAAATATGAAAATCATATGAAGAAAACACTTGGATATTTATTATTCACTATATGGGAACATTGATGACACTGATTAAAACATTACATGGCTCTTACACAACTCGAAACTCATGAAATACTTAGTTACAATTGTACAAATTTGAATCTCTATTAGAAGATACACAAAATGGAGTAGATCTGATCAAATGGGCACATCTCGGTCATCCAAAAACATATTTTTATGAAAAAAAAAATGTTTCCCATTGTAAGAAATGATATGAGTGCAATGGAATAGGTCTCGCATCCCATAAATGCTCAAACGTTTCAAAACTAGAACCACCATTTCGGCCCTCCTTCACTCATCCAAGCTCTAAATCAACAAGAAACACCCCCAAATGATACATAAGCCTCCCAAATTGCGCCCTATGTCACATATAAGTCATATAAATCCCAATAATTGTCTCTAAAATTGAAAATTGATCCAATGGTATGCCCTCCTAAATAAATAAACCACAACTCCAACACCAAAATGCCCGGAAAACACCATAAACTTTTGTTGCTACAACCTGAAATTCCAAACACATGTAGATGAATTCAAATAATCAATAGAGAAAGGTATAAACCTGCATAAACTGAAGCTAAGTTGATAAATATGAGTGATTACTCCTCGCCTCTCATTCACATCAAGCACAATTGATAAATCTGAGTGATTTCTCCTCTCTTGCTAGCTAGGGTGGAATCTTTCACCACCGAAACTAGTTCTATAGAAAGGGGCACATATCCCAAGCTTGAGAAGCTCAATGGATATCCAATACCAAAATTCAAATGACTAAAATCCCGTTCACTTGTGTATTCATCCTTTTTATATCTCTTCATTAAGCATTTCCCCCTCATTCTATAAATCTCTCACAAATATTTAATAAAATATTAATAAATGTTATTTTTATGAGAGAATGGCAGCTTGAGACTCATTTACTTCCTCTTTAATGTTATTTGTCCAAATAATAACTTCATCTACTTTGGAAATTCGAATTAGATAGGCTTAGCTTGATTTTTGGGAAGTTACAATAGAATGTGGGCCCACCCCTCTCCTCTAGTGCCCTCCTTGGCTAAATTTAGGACCTGCAACATGTCATAGGCTGTCATAAGTTGTCGTAAGCTATCACATGACCTTATTCTTGTCATAATTTTCCATATATGTCATAGGTTTCCATAGATTTGTTATTTTTAGCTTGGTGAGTGACAACCCATGAGATGCCTCCATGATAGGATTCCTTCCACCTTGGATGGGAGTTACACCACATATTTGGGTTCATTCCTCCACTAATGCGCCCTCCTTTCCCAATAATTTGTGTCCAATGCCACCTTAGAATTCTAATTTGAGGGAGTTAGAACTCATGTGGGACCCAACGCAACCTCCTTATGCACCCTCCTTGTCCAATTTTGCCTACTGTTAAATCATTTCACAATTTGGACATCAGCTATAGAAATATTTGACCCACATCACCAGCTTGATAATTCTTCATGAATTTACCAAGTGACTTAGGCCAATGCATCCCCCTAGTCCATTGGAGTGGTCCATAGCAAAGATTTGGGGACATTACAAGAAGTGGAGATGCAAAACGAAAGGAACAAGGGAAATACCAACGAACACAAAGCCTATGTGATGATTGTAGTAATCCTTCCCTAATTGTCAGCTTCTAATCTTGGGTTGTTTTAGATCACATATCACCACTCAAATATTGGCTATTATTATTGGGGAGGTTTCATGGGCACATAATAGATGAGCTTAATCACAAGAATTACAATGTAGTTCCCATTTAAATGGCCAAGTACTCAATATGCATGCACTTTGGCTCCATTTGCATCTATGTTTGGAGGAAGGTATAGATAAATGTGGTTGCATCCTGTTCATAGATATTTGGAAGAACTAGAGGACCCAGAGTTATTATATTCACTTTAAGTGCATGTCCAGCAACTTCCATAAGCTCTTTGGATAAGGTCAGTTCATTTCTTCCATCACCATCCTCTTGAAAAACGCATTTGTAGCTTATGGAATTTGATCCTTTATGACTAAGCATTTGTGAGAGCTTGTATTTTTCTCTTATTCGATCTTTTCTCTTCTTGGATAGAAGAATAGCTGCAATCCCCATGCGGAACAAGCAATTGATTATGAGCATTGATTTGTTGGTACCTTAACATAAGTGTATATCTCAATAGATCTCAACAAAGGATAACAAAGAAAATAAATTGCATATACTCATCTTCCTCAACATTTTGATGAATGAATGTCCATGTCTTAGACCAAATGATTTCTTCCATAAAATCGAATCAGTCGTCTAACGTCCTCTATCTTTTATATATTTTTTTGTTGGCGACGTGTTTGACTGAATGATGTATATACTCTAATATTGAATCCATCGTGTTCACATTATTTTTCATTTTTTTAAGAAGTTGTAGACACATAATTTAATTATTGTTTTCCAATGTTCTAGCAACAACTGAAGCCCTATCTTTCTAAGCAGAATTATTCTTAATAGTTTGGTTTTCTTGAGGATCGGAAAATCCTAGATGTGATTGGCATATCACAAGAAATCATTCATTCTATGAAGAAAAGGAAATACAAATATTTATTGTTGAAAATGGATCTAGAAAAAACATATGGCAAGATTGATTGGGTATTCCTGAGACTAGTTCTTATTCAAGTTGGTATTCCTCCACTAGTTCTCAATTGGATTATGGCAAGCATCACTACTGATAGATTTGCGGTCCTCATTAGTGGTGCTCTATCCATATTTTTTAAAAGCTCAAGGGGAGTTCATCAAGGGTTCCCTTTATCTCCGCTCCTTTTTCTCTTAGTCATCGAAGGTTTAAGCAGATTATTAAAGCATGCCAAAGAGGAAGGTAGAATACAGGGTTATAAACTTACACAGAATATCACTCTGTCCCATATTTTCTTTGTTGATGATGTGTTACTTGTTGGTGTGGATTCTGCAGAAGAATGGATAAATTATAAAGGAATAATAAAAAAAAATTGTGATGCCTCCGGGATGGTGATCAACTCCAAAAAATCTAGTTTTTATTTTTATAAGACTGATGTTTTGAAGATCAACGCTACTAAGGAGATTATGCCTTATAATTTATTAGAGCTGGAAAATGGATTTGAATATTTAGGTTATATTTTGAAGCCCAATTGTTATAGAAAGAGAGATTGGGATTGACTTCTTTTGAAAGTTGAGAGCAGAATTAAGCACTGGTCTTACAGGCTCCTTTCAGTGGGTGGCAGACTCACCTTAAAAAAAGTAGCCCTTACTAGCATTCCAGTATACTGGATGTCCCTCCTTCATATCCCAAAGTCTATTATCGTCTCGCTCGGAATATCTATCTTCAACTTCCTTTGGACCGGTGGGAAGGATAATAACACTCTTACTATGGTCAGTTGGGAGCGCATTGCAATGCCAGAGAGGTATGGAGGTTGGGGCATAAAAACCTTGTCCATTTTAATATGGACCTAAGGTTAAAAAGCTTTTGGAGAGGTCTTTTTGGTACATCTCTCTGGTCTATTGTTTTGAACATGAAATATGTTAAGGAATACATATACAATTGGATAAGAAATCCAAAGAAAAAATACAGAGGAACTTCTGCTATTTGGATGGGATTTATCAAAATCTACAACTGGATGGCCAAAGATTTAATTTGGAAATGGTTCAAAAATTTATGTCGTGATTGATCCAATCATTGGTTTAAATGAAAAATATACTCTTCTTGGAAGCATTCTGGATCAGTTATGGCATTATGGTATGATTACACTTAATTGTATAAAAAAGGTTGGTATAAAGGATGGGTCAAAATAATATTGGATCTCGACGAAGGATTTGGGATTCTCTGGGCATGATGCATTGGTGTGGGACTAGTACATTAGCTACCTGAATGCTGCAGGTTGTAGATTAAACTCAAACTTGGACAATCTTCTTTGGAATGGAAACACTGGCTTGGGTAACATCATGGCGAAGAATGCCTACATTGCTATTTTCAGAAACTTTTGTATCTTTCCCCAGCACTGGTGGTATGGGGTGCTATGGCGCTAGAAAATCCCAAACAAAATCAAATGTTTCACTCGGCACACTTTTCTTGATAGCCTGAAGACATGAAGAAACTTGCACAAAAGGGGTTGGAGCGGATCGAGCATTTGTCTATTATGCAGAAATAGTGATGAATCTACAAAAAAATTACTTGTTGAATGCTCATTCACTTGAATGGTTTGGAATGATATTATTTCTCACCTCCAGATTGATCAGAATTGGGGTTATGGAAACTTTGACACTTCTTGTCTCGATTGGTATCAGAATTGTAAAACTCTTCCTTTTCTGCCTGCGTTGATTGCATGGATAATTTGGTATGTCCGTAACAGAGAAATATTTGATAACAGTCTCCCAAATATGAAGCACTCTTGTTTACAGGTTCAATTATTAATCAAGGATTATAACAAGCAGGAAGTGGTTCATTTAAATAAAAAAATGTTTCTCTCCAGTTTCCAGATTCACCGAGCATTGGCCTTCTTTGATGGGGCTGCAATGGATGGAAAATGTGCAACAGGTGGTATCATTTTCATTAATGAGGATCATTTCTTCACTCTGAAACTGAACTGTGGCATCAGAACAAACATGAAAGCAGAGTTATTGGCGATGTGGACAATCCTGAAGGTTTCAAATATATTTGGAATTGGATTTCTCAAAGTTTTTGGAGACTCTAGAGTCACTATCAAATGGGCTAAAGGTGACTCCAAGCTACAGGTCACTTCACTTCTGCATTGGTGTAATAGAATCATAACTAAAATTAATTTATTCCAAAATATTACTTTTGAGCACATCTTCAGACATAGCAATATTTTTGCTGATATATTATCAAAGAATTCCTTTGACGGAGTTGAAGGAGTTCTTTATTGGGAAGAATATGAGCAAGACCACAAATCCAATGATGGATCTGTGGATCTATACAACATATGAACTATATAGATGTAGTTTTTTGGGATCTTTTTTGTGATGATATCACTCGTCCTCATAAAAGCTAGTGATGAAAATATTTTGAATAGTCTGCTTTGAGTTTGTATTGATTTTGTAAAAGTCCTTTGGATGAAAAACTCCATGTATTGTTTGATTCGGTATCGAATATCAATAGTATGTTTTTTTCTTCTGAAAAAAAGGAATATGTCTTATTATATGGATTTATTAAAAATATAAAGCTAAAACTATGCTCGCATGGCAACTTACAAGTGTGGAATGTCCTAACAAAGAAAATAAGATCATTCTCTATAATTAGTTTACATATTCACAAATATTTTACCTTAAAAGATGTAATTTTGGCAAGGAAGGTATATGATATCTATGTAGATATTCAATATGTGACTTGCAATTGTTTTACAATATAAAAATCGCTTCTTAAAATATATATATATATATATATCATATCCAATAATTTCTGAAAAATGTTACGGGTTTCTTTTGTAGGAATAACACAGATTTTCCTTCGTTGAGCTTACTTAGAAATAATGGAGCTCAGTTATGTAGTTAAATCTGTTGGTATATTTAGAATGTAGATCCTATTTTCCCGTTGTCTGTTCTAACCTCCTACATGGATCCCTATATTATGTTGTAATTTGTCTTGATTAATATATAGATTGGGTGAGCTACCTTGGCCTTCTGGTTGTTGCTTGATCCTCAATTTCTGAGTTGGTATCAGAGCAAGGTTGGGGAGGCGGATTAGTTGATCCTTGCATAGAGAAGAAAATTGTCCAGCGCAGTCAAAGAGGAGAAAATGGTTGATCAATGCACCTGTCGAGAGGAAGACAGAGCACCTGAGAGGTGACGGGAAGTGTGTTAGGGTATTCCAGTTTTTCTTGGTGATTTACCGGCTTGGCGTTTGAAGCGAGATCGGTGGTACAAGAATCCGTTGAGTGATTGGAAGAGAGGACACTTGTAGAGATGGCGAATCCGTTGGCTGAAACTTATCTCAACGAATCCAATAAACTAGATTGTTCGAATTTCATCAATTGGAAATTCAAAATGCAGACCTTAATGGAAGGTTATGGTGTGTGGATGATTGTGAAAGGAGATGAAGCAAAACCTAATGCAACTGCAGGTGCTACACCAGCACAGATCCAAGATTGGGATAAGTGCGAGAACAAAGTCAAGGTATTGTTGCGTATGTCTGTTAAAGATAGCATAATTCCACATAGTAGAGAAGCTACAACTTCTGCTGCAACATGGACAACGCTTAAAAATTTGTATGAGACTAGCAATACAAATCGTATTCTTTTCCTGAAAAGTAAATTGCTAGGTATTAGAATGGATGCAAGTGAATTTGTTAGTTCATTTCTGGGTCGAATGAAAGAGGTGAAAGATAAGCTAGGAAATATAGGAGAGACATTTTCCAGCACTGATATTGTTACAATTACATCAAATGGTATGCTAGATGACTATCATATGTTTATAACAAGTCTTTCAGCAAGCAAGAGACCTCCTACTTTTGAGGAATTGATAGGCATTTTACAACAAGTGGAAGAGAGGCGCGTGAATCTGATGCCTCAGAATTTAGAATTAGCACGGTGGTAAAAGAAGAGACCCCTGAAAGGGATATCAGGAGAAGGAAGTAGAGTATCTAGTCCATTGCAGAGAAAGCAATCTCCAAAGAAGAATTAAGGTATGCCATCTAACATAAATGAACCAAAGTGTTGTTTTTATTGTGGTCGACCTGGACATCTTATTAGAGACTGTCAGAAGAAGAAGAGTGATGGGGCTAGGTATAAACCTAGAAAACATTCAGGTCATTATGCAGAACATTCTTCCAATCATGATCTGAGATTGTTTATTGCTAGTGATGATATTGCTGACACCCCGAATTTTAATTCACGGGATCTTAGACTATTTGTGTCCAAAGTTGCTTTGTCTGCTAAAACTAACGATGTTGATGAATGGTTTGTGGATTCCGGAGAATCTGTACACGTGACATGTAATATGAAGTGGTACATTAATTTCAAAGAGACACAGAATGGTGCCATAATTTATCTTGGAGATAACTGCACTCATCAGATCAAGGGATACATAGATATATCAGTAACATTGTCGAATGATACTGTGCGACACATTCACAATGTTGTGTATGTGCCGAGGATAAAGAATAATTTAATCTATGTATCTACCATTATTGTTGACACAAACCCAGTCGATAAAGGTTCCTCACGCTGTTGACACCCAAACCACTGCGATCTCTCTGAGCACTGGCCCAGACATGTTTTACCCTGTCCACCAGCACCTGTGGATCAAATGAGGTCTCACCCGAGATGTTCAAGGGAGAGATGACGAAACCATGTTTCCGCTGAATTAAGGAGGATGTTGTGCATTGACTAATCAACTTATTGTGACATTCAGAAATAGATCTAAGAATTCAACTTAGAATTAATCATAAACACAACATCATTCAACATATCTCATCATTGACAGAACCATAAATGCACAATAGATATAACAGTAAAACATTAATCGCAGCAAGGAAACATCGCATCATTCACAAATTCATATCGCATAATGAATTCATCACGTGGAAAACAGGAAAGACATAATGATTTTGCTCAAAACACTGTCATATCATATTCATCTTTGCAAAAACCAAGATACAACAAGATAATCCTTCTGTCACATACCCATATTAACAGACAATAACAGGAAAATTCATCAGCTCGTGTATCTCCAAATCAATCTCCAAATATTCAATTATCAACTATATCTTGGTGTTTCAACACTTACAATGCTAATTCTATTTATAGGCTTACGCCTTTACATTTGCGGTCCACTTAGGTAACCATCTAACTACTTCTCAACAAACTCTACAAAAATACTAACCCAAAATCCCATATAATGCGGTCGAATGACCCAAAACCTCGCATATTGTGGTCCAAATGACCCAAAATACATTAAGTACTTACTGCCTTGCACGCTACTTTCCTCCTTTTGCGGTATCTTTGGCCTTACGCAACATCCTTGATGATGTGATGTTGACACATCCAAACCGCCTACCAATAGGCCCCTAACACAATCTTGTGGCTCGCCCTCGAGCCACGTCAACTGGACATGGTGTACTCAGTGGTCTTCAGCCTAAATCCCTCGTACTACCGATCGACCTACTTGACCTGCTCCTTCACTACCGTAGTCATCGCCTGACTCTCTGTCACATCCTACATGGATGGATGCTCAATCATCTTCTCAGCAACTTGCCGTCGACCCTCCTGCACAGCCTGTAGTGCGGAACTTGCCTTGAGAAAAAATGTGCTCCAACCTCTTGGAACTCCTCCAACTATGTGTTGCGCTTCTTCTGATGCTCTTTCGCCTTTGCGACGCGCTGCTACAATTCTTTTAGTTCTATCGATTTGGTGACCTCAGCAACTGATGGAAGCGTTCTCATCGACACCTTCAGTGTTTCCAGTTTCCCTTCCGCTTCTTTCCATAGCTTGGTCAACTGTTCTAACTGCTCGTCCTGAACGATGCTTCCCCAAAACTCCACAGTCTCTGTAGTGATCTTTGTCGCTGCCTATTCCAGCTCTCCCATCTGTGTTGCCAACTCCTCGATGGCGCCTTTTCTGGTCATCTACTTTCTCTTCTGATGTGCCTAGGTGTACTAGAGCTGTCAAATCCATATTGTCATGCTGTAATTGGGCGATGACATCCCCAAGTCATTGTGCTCTATCAACCGGATCCAACTGCACAGTGGGATCCGGTACATGCTGACATGCTTCAGAGACTGTCGCCTCCAACCGTACACTGTTATCCCATAGGTTGGATTTCTCCACTATTAAGCGATCCTACTCTTTCTTCAACTCCTCTATCGCCTGAGATTTCTCAGCAATCAGTTGTTCTAGCTTGTCTTCCAGTTCATCTACCACCTCTCTTGCAGCTACCACCTTTTCCATTAACTCTTCCACCTCTTTCTGAGCTGCTGCTTCTCTTTCCTGCGACCACAAGACTTGACCACCAACATCTTGCTCTCGGTTCGCCATTTCTTGGTTGGAAACCACCTGGATCTGCACCAACATAAGCGAAGACAACGCACTGATTTTGATGGACAAGCTGTGTAGTTGCTGCAGTGAATCCTGGAGAGCCTCATCATCGATCGCAACTGCAGTTGGGGGAATTTGCACATTCTGAATCCATGGCGTAGTGTTGAGTGTGCCAACTACCTGCACAAGTGCCTCCTTCAGTGCCTTCTTCGAAACAATATTAACTAATGAATCAAGGCGAGCGTTTACCTCCTTTAAACCTGCTTCCTCTTGTGTCGTCATTGCTCGAGCTGCCACATTTGTTTCATTTGTGACAGTGCTATAAGTCATCCCAACTATGCTTCCATCCCTAGGGAGGCCCCACCAATCGTACCATGCTCATTGCATGCCTTCGTTCGGCCCTCCTCAAGCTCGCAGACTATGTCATCATCCGTGGGCGTTTGCATTGATTCCTTATTTGAGTCATGGTGACTTTGTTGCTCCAGCACAGGTAGTGGATCAACTAGGCCCGTCGCTGGTGGTCCCACCGGAATCTTTTCCAGACTAACTGGTTCCCGCCATTATACGGGTTATTCATTGATAATCGCAGCCAGCTCCTCATCGGACAATTTGTAATGCTTCAGCAACGATTGCTTCTCGGGGTTGTACCGTGCTTGCACATGAATAGCATGAGGCCCAATCGCAAAGTGAACAATCGATTTGTATTTTTTTGTGGCTTATTCAGATAAGCGAGGCACTCTCATCGTTGCTGCTTGTATTGTCTCCCAATAGATCCAAAAGTGTATTGTGCATTCCTTAAGGCGCTCGGGTTCTTGCACCCACCACAGATTCTAATAGCACACACCCTTATGGTATTTCGCGGCATCAAATTCCATTCCTTGGTAAGTGTTGGGATCCTTCCATGCAACAAGCACGATCAAGATCAAGAGCCAGTTGTATGCGAATTCTCCCTTCCCATCTTGGACAGTTGTTACATCCTCTACCAACTGGTTCAACAAAAAGAGTGACCAGTTCATCTGTACGCCTTCCGCGCACTGTGCCGCACATGCCATGACCCCTGAATTACACTGGTTGGGTCAATTTTTCCGGACCACTTTGCAACATAGTATCTTTTCTCCGGTGAGGACCTCCCTATCATTAATACTTTCAGTGCGGTAGGCGCAGCCATCATGTTCCAATCCGTAACATTGTACCAACATTGCTGCCCTATTTTTATCATTATCCTTCCCTCTGAAGTATTGTGAAGGGTCCACTCCATCCTTCAGAAACCCGTGATGTCAGAAATCAAATCGACCGTGACTGTAATTGATCTGTCCAACCATAATGTTCTGTCGTGGAAGCAGGAGAGAAATTGCTTCACACATGCATTGACCTCTGGCAATCGCCCAAAGTGTGGCATGTTGATGAGTCCGAGCAATCCCACTTTGTCCAACACATGCGCCCATCTTGCAGAATCGGTTTGCCGTCAATTTATGTCCCTGACACATAGGGGTCCGTCGTAATTTCCTTGTATGCCAGCATGTCTTAGTCATCATATCGCATGCGCATCAATGCCGACACAATATCTACATAGCATTCCATTCCTGCTGGTATCGTTGGTACCGCTGGCATCCGCACTGGGTATTTCTGATTTTTAGTGGGCTTTCGGGTCGGCATACCAGGACGACAAGGGGGTACATACCCATGGATATCTGCAGCAGATATCCCTGCCCAAGCGGTTGAATCTCCAACTCCATGGATCGACTGTCCCACCTCTATTGTGAGCTCCTACAGAATAGTTGTGGATGATCTTAGCTGTCGTTTGCTCTGCGGGGACTCGGATTGTTGGCCCCCCCTCCGCTTCTTTTGGATGAACGATGAACCAATCGGCATACTGGCGACTTCTTCTTCGATGCTCACTGGTCGTGCTAGTGACTCTGCCCCACTTGAAACTTTGACCATTGGTTCACTCGGCATGCCACACCAAGGCCCCTCTCGGTTCAACAGTTCCTCACTCTCTGACACAACTTGCTGCTAGCAAACACACTACACTTAACTCGGCAACTCAACTTAACAATGCAACACTAAACTATACTACTTGCTCTGCACAATGGTCCCTTCCGACCAAAGTCCGCCCCTTCTTATAGTTCTGAATTGCATCCTTAACCATCATTACCAAATCAACCCATGCATCATGACCAAATCATGCCTTAATTACGCAAATCCGCCTTCGATTCTGTCAATCCAACGGTTGGATTCATCATTAATGTTGATCATTTCAACAAGAGTTTCTAATTAACTGTCTTTAATTCCCTGCATTTATTGCCGATTTGACGGGGTCGCGACCCTATGGTTGTTGCGGCCCAGCTCCTAATCTGTGATACAAGTGCTCCAGCTTGCGCATTCTGTCCCTGCTGGTGTGCCATCCTGCCACCTAGCATCCTACACTTTTTTTTCCTGATGCAACTCAGGCATCGCATTGTTCTGAGCTTGTCCTGTAGGGATTCAACCTGCTACCATTCACCAACTTTGGGAGCATCGCTCCATCTAACTGTTGCAGCTGTACTGCGCCTCCTGAATTTATGATATTTATGTGATATGGACCAAGCCAATGCATCTGTAACTTTCCTGGATGCTTCATGAACTTGCTGTCATACAACAGCACCAAGTCACCCTGTTGAAACTGTTTGTTCATGATATGGCAATCATGCCAAGCTTTTTTTTTATCCTTTTCGATGCGCTGGTGAAAACCTGCGATAAAGCAGGCTTCCTCAAGTTGCACTAGCTGCTCTAGACGCTCTGCCAATGCTGCCTCATCATTCATGCCTGTTGCTGCCGCTATGCGCAAACTCGGAACAATGTACTCCATAGGCATAACTTCCTCTTTCCCATACACCAATTTGAAGGGTGCCTGTCCCATCAATCTTTTACAAATGGTGTGATATGCCCACAAAACTGTTGGAATCTTCAAATCCCAGTCATCGTGGTTCGCATTACAAAATTTGGTTAGCACATTCTCCAATACTTTGTTAAAAGCTTCCATCATTCCATTGTCCTGCGGATGATATGGCTTACTCTTCTTATGTTGTATCTGAAGCTCTACTGACGATGTGATTAATGAAGTGAATCCCGTGATCACTCATCAATATCTTCAGGCATCCAAACCGAGTGATAATATTGTCGAACAAGAAACGCATTGTTGTTGCGGTGGTGCAATCTACAACTGGTGCAACCTCCTCCCATATTGTCAAATAATCTATTGCTGTGATTATGTATCGTGCACCAGTGCACTTCCCAGGTGGATTGATAGGTCCCACGAAATCCACTACCCATTTATCAAATGGATGCAGTGTCTTGAGGTACTAGCGGAATCTCATCCCTCTTGGAGGGCTTCCCAGTTCTTTGAAAGACATCACAGGTCCACGCATAATCCGTCGCATCATTGTGAAGAGTGGGCCACCAAAGCCCTGCATGAGGCACCTTCCTGGCAGTCGCACAACCTCCATAGTGCCCACCAGCCACTCCTGCATGTGCTTCTGACAAGATCTTCCCTTGCTCATGAGGCAAGACACAACGCCTCAAGATCTCGTCTGATCCCAGCTTATATAGTTGTCCAACAATCAACTGGAAATCTACTTCCTTAACCACCAGCTACTTCTTCGGACTGGTGGTGAACCCCTCTGGTGCGGTTCCTCTCACTAGAAACTGAATGATTTCTTCATAGTAATCATCAACGACTTCAACCCTGAATAGTTGCACATCTGGAAACCCATCTTTAATGTTGGTTGGTTCCTCCCCTGTTTAAATCCGCAACAGATGATTTGGCCCTGCATTCAATCGGCCTAGCTTCACAATCACCTCAAAATCAAACTCTTGAAAAGAAGTAGCCAGCGACAGATCTTCCCCCCCAACACAAGCTTATTGACCAAATATTTCAACGTATAATGGTCTGTGAACATCTTAAAATGACCTGCCAACATGCAATGTCTAAACTTCTGTAGCGCATATACCATTTCCAAACCTTCCCTCTCTATATTTGTATAGTTCCTCTTTACGGATGACAACTTTCGACTCACAAAAGCAATTGGGTGATCCAGATCCCCTTCCCCTGGTTGCGCGAGAACTACTCCCAGCACAATCGATGATGCATCTACATGGACATGGAATTCCTTGCTCCAGTCCAGAAATACCAGTATCAGCGCTAAAGCCATCTTAGCCTTCAGTTTCTCAAAACTTACTTGACATTCGAGACTCCATTGAAATACCGCATCCTTTTTCAACAAATTCTCCATAGGGGCCGTGATCACTGCATAACCCCGAATAAACTTGAGATAGTACCCGGTGTGTTCCAACGTCGTTCTCAACTGCTTGACATTGGTAGGCGGTGTTAAGCTCAAAATGAGCGCAATTTTTGTTGGGTCGACCAACAATCCATGCTTGCAAACAATGTGAGCCAGTAATATCCCAAATGGTGCACAGAAGATGCACTTCTTCAAGTTCAGTGATATCTGATGCTGTCGACAGCGCTCCAACATCAATTGCAAATTTTCCAGATGATCGCTGATTAATCCATAAACTATCCAGTCATCCATGTAAACTTGTAGAAAATTCTGAATAAAATCCCTAAAAGTAGCAACAACGACCCGAGAGAATATCATAGGTGCATTCTTCAGCCCAAACGGCATCACCATGTACTGAAAACAGCTCCATTCGGTTGCAAATGTTGTCTTGTGGCGGTCCTCTTTCGCGATTATGATCTGGTGATATCTAGAGAACCCATCCGTGAAAGAATACATCTCTTGGCCACCCACGCCCTCCATCACCTCATTAGTGAATGGTGTCAGAAATGGATCATGTAGACATGCATCATTCAGCTTCCGCAAGTCGACACAAATCCGCATTTCACCTGTCTTCTTGTCCTACACCACCGTAGGACTAATCCAGTCTGATTATTCAACCAGTTCAATGATGTCAGCATCCAACATGTGGTCAAGTTCTACTTTGACCCTTTCCTTATGGCGCATATTTAGTCGATACAATCGTTGCCTTATTGGTTTTGCATCTTGTTTCAATGGGATCTTCATCTCCCCTAGATCCCCCAAGATTCCCTTCATCTCAGAGAACTTCGTAGGGAACAAATCTTGGAACTCATGCAGCAAGTCTGTGACCTTCGCCATCATCTCTTCATCCCAATAGTCCCCGACATTTGCAAACTTTGAGTTCTCCTCCATCCCAATAATGACTTTTCTGAGCTTCAACGGCTGATTGATTGGATCTGTCAGTGCATCAGGAGCTACAACATCGCGACTACCTTCTGATTCCAAAATATTGACATTCCACGGGTCATCACCATTCTCTGGCCCGCCAGTGATACTATAACATTCCATCATCGACTGCATCTTGCAGTGTGTATGCGGATCTGCAGGATATGCCACTGGAAAAACCTTCAGAACAACTTCGCGGATGAGCTGCAAAGCATTATGGACATCTAGGCTGGCATCCACGAAGCTGAAGGTATGAGTAAAGCAAAATGTCAACTCTAACCAAGTAGTAATCTCCCCTCGTAATTCAACTGTGGCATACCATGATCGCGGCATCTCGTCCAAAGTATGGACAAAGGCATGGACCCACTCATCCTTTAGTCGCGATGCCCACAACATCTGACATTCCATTAGATGACTACCAGGGCATTCTTCCCATTATACCGTCCGGTGTGGTATAATTCTGTGTTGCCAAAGCGAACCGTCATCAACCTGTAGCACTATGACTAACCAGTAATCGACTTTTGATGGGTCGCCCACCACCGTGCGGGAGTAACCTTCAGCACTTCCTCCAGTTCCAGCAGTCGCTGTGGTTCTGAGACCTTTTCCTCAAATTCCACGAGAAATTCAGACAATCCGGGAAGCCCTTCATATACTGGCAATGCAACAGTTGCAGTCGCAACACGGCATAATGACTGCATGATCAACCCACACTTGTGAAGTGACACCTCATGCAAGCGATTCTACTAATTCTCTAAAGCGTCATCAAAGTCGAAAGACGCGGAACTGGAGCTGTGCCACCCAAGCTCACCATCGGTAGTCAGATGAATGTAATCTTCTGAAATATTGTACGCGTGGTCCCATCCGCTAGCAACTTCATCTTTTACCGGTTCAACATACCTGTGTCCTTCAGCCGGATCCAACGGAGCTATGACTCTGAGGTCGTGGTTTTCAAAATTCATCATCCGCTTCTTAAAGTTAATTGCTGTTGCACTGTCATTATCCCATCCAATCCCCAGCAACGCGGGATAGGAGCTTCCCCCTTCAACAACTTTGATAACATCAAAATCAGCATATGTCTTCATCCCCTCAATGTTTACAAAAAGACATGGAACTCTCCCAATCGGTGTCACCTTGGCCTGATTAGCCAATCGGAGCTGCACGAGAGACCAGCTCAGCATTGGGCTCCCCATTTTCTGCCAGGCCTGCTTTGTTAGAATGTTGACATCTGAGCCAAGATCCAAAATGACTGAATTGACCTCATAGTCCCCAATCTGAATGTTCATGCGCATCTCTTTACCTGTCTTCCGCCGCTATAAAGAGTTTACCGCGGACTCTCTCTGTCCCCTAGCCAGTCGATGCAACAACCCCTCGATCTCGGTAAGAGCATCATGATCTATTTCCAGTGATAAACAAATTTCAAAAAAAATTTGTAAAGTACCAGACTATCGCGATGGACCTGCCTTTGAAGTTGAATAAAAAATAGGGGGCATATCATAAATAATTGCCTTACCAGGATTTCGTCCCATCGCCTAGCATCCTTGAAAGAACGTATATTGCTCGGCATCAATATCAAACTGCACCTTCTTCTACCCAGCTACCCGGATGAATGGATGTGGACCATCTTCTCCTGTCGTCGCACCTCCACGAGTGATAACTGCAACAGCAGCACCTTGTGTCCTCGGCTCCGCAGAAATTGTCGCAATAGTTGTGCCCTAAGTCTGGTTCAGCTGTGGATTCCCAGGTTGGTTCGTGGTCGGGTTTGCGTTCTAATTCGGACGTTGATTTTGGTTCTGCCACTGGTTTTGATTCTGCACTGGTTGCTGCAGCTGAGTCTAGTTCTGCACCTGGTGAACATTTCCCACCTGCCATCGCGCAATCAATTGCAGACAGTTTTCAATAGTGTGATCAGTAACAAAACAAAACATACACTATGTCTGCAATTGTGGCTAATCTCTCTATTAGTGTACCAACACTCCGCATTTATAACATTGGACAGGTCTGCAACCTCCTCCGCGACCAAAGCCTCCACCACGTCCACCTCGGAATCCTCCGCGGAATCCCCCTTGTTGTTGATATTACAGTTGATTGAACTGTTGCTGTATGGGATTCGGTTTTAGTTGAACACACTGCCTTGGCTGAACACACTGCCCTAGATGAACGTACTGTGGCTGATGTGGAGCCATCTGCATCGGAGTATACTGTGGCATAAACTGTTGTTGTGTTTTCGGCTGTAGTACAAACTTCATCAACGGTTGAAGTAGCGGTTGGGCTACCTGTGGCTACGGTTGTGGTTGTTGTACAGCACGATGGTCATCCTTCACATAGAATGCATCGTACGTTCTTTCTTGAAGTAAGCCATATGCGCAGCAATCCTTATCTTCATGGCCCATAGACTTGCAGAAGGTACAATACAAATTCATCGGCTTTGTGACCATCTTCTGCATGTATTGACACTCCTCATGTCGATGCCCATATACCTTACAGATGCGGCAGCATGGCATACCTCCACCATTCAATGGGCTCGGCGCTCCAGAGGCCAGATAATTGAGGAAATCTAGGCAACTATCCTTAGTATGCCCCTCTGCACGACATCGCGTACACCACGCCTCTTCACGATGTTCTTTACCCTTCTTAAGGTCTTGCAGTTGTATTGTTAAGTTGGCCAGCTCTGTTTGAATCCGCAACATGCCAGCTGCGTTCTCACCAATCGGTGAAGCTTCTAACCACATCGCAATTTCCAGGGCTTCACTCGGTGTTATGATGTTCTGTTGCATCAACGGGATCCAAATATGAGGTAGCAAGGCCGCGATGAACCATTCTTTGTGCTGGAATTCGCTCATGTCGAAGATGACTCTTTCCATCAGCGTTTTAAACCTATGGTCGAAATACTAGATAGTTTCATTTGGATACTACTTAATCTCTTAGTTCTATAATATACTGCACTTCAGACTTGGGTTTTCTGAACTCTGCAATCAATCCTTTTCTGACTTCTTCCAGCGTCTTCTCTGGGGTGCCTGTAGGAACTTGAACAAACTTCATAAACCAGTCCAATGTGTGACCTCGAAGAGTTGTCGTCAATTGTCCTTTCTTGGAATCATCGTCAGTAATTTGCTTAACAGTCCATACTGCTTCACATAAGAACCAATATTGCTCGGGATTATCTATTCCATTTCCATGGAACAGTGCCAATATTGCATCTTCTCCCGCCATCCTGGGATTCCTTCCTACAGTCGCTGAACTACTAGCAATCAAGTTCTGTTGACCTGATGAACACGATGGTGTCAAAGTTGTATTTCTTCTTGGATGAGAGATAGTGAGTGGAGGTGTCGGCACGTTACTGCTGGGGGTTGGTCCTGCCTCTATTCGGGGCGTAGCCTAGTTTACCTTGTTAGCACTGTGAGTTCGCTTTGTCCCCTGTGGTCTTCCTTCGGGGTTTTGCGTTTCGATCGCTACAGGACCTTCTCCTATCCTCTACCTCTTTTCCTGTCGAAACCTTGCTCCTCCCCTTGTAAGACCACTCTCTTCCTCATCTTCCTTCACAGTATCGTCATAACTTGCACCCATCTACCCCTTATCATTCCATTTACCACCCCCCCTACTATCGCGGTATCCACTACCTCCACCCACCAGGATTCTATTGGTCTAGGTGCATCTTTAGTATTCCCTTTTCGTAAATGAGCATCTTAATGGAAAACTTTAGCGACAATAGAAACCTACCTCTTGGTCCGTTGAAAAACTCCCTTTCAGCTTCGCTATAAGTCTTTGTCGTATCAACTACAAACTCGGTGATATAGCCTTCCAGTAAACTATTGACCCAGACCTCAACAGCCTGTGATGATTTGTTGTCGACCTCTAGCAACTCCTGGATCAGTTCTGGGGTCCAAGCTATCGACTCACCAACTTGGAAGTTCCTCTTTTGATAGGTCAATTTTGCTAACCATTCATACAAGATGATTGGGAACTCGTAGAAAAATATTCATGTGGACCATTGTGTATGTACTTCACCAACCACCAATCTATCGACAACCCAAGGTTCTCATTTTCTTTTTCAACGAACTCTTGCAACTTTAGGTCAAACCAATCTTGAATCTCTGGTTTCGTCGGATGCCACAACATATCCTATTCAACTTCGCACTACGGTCCTGGAAACGGAACCATTTGTTGACACAAACCCAGTCGATAGGGGTTCCTCACACTGTCGACACCCAAACCACTGCGATCTCCCTGAGCACCGGCCCAGACAAGTTTTACCCTGTCCAACAACACTTGTGGAGCAGATGAGATCTCACCTGAGATGTTCAAGGGAGAGCTGACGGAACCATTTTTTTGCCGAATGAAGGAGGATGTTGTGCATTAACTAATCAACTTATTGCGACATTCAGAAATATATCTAAGCATTCAACTTAGCATTAAGCATAAGTGCAACATCATTCAACAGATATCATCATTGACAGAACCATAAATGTGCAATAGATATAACAGTAAAACATTAATCGCAGCAAGGAAACATCGCATCATTCACATATTCATGTTGCATAATGCATTCATCACGTGGAAAACAGGAAAGACATAATGATTCTACTCAAAACAATGTCATATCATATTCATATTTGCAAAGACCCAAATACAACAAGATAATCCTTCTGTCGCATACCCAGATTAACAGACAATAACAGGTAAATTCATCAACTCGTGTATCTCCAAATCGGTCTCCAGATATTCAATTATCAACTATATATTGGTGTTTCAACACTTACAATGATAAGTCTATTTATAGGCTTACGCCTTTACATTTGCGATCCACTTAGGCTACCGTCTAACTACTTCTCAACAAACTCTACAAAAATACCAACCCAAAATCCCACATAATGCGGTCGAATGACCCAAAACCCCACATATTGCGGTCCAAATGACCCAAAATACATAAAGTACTTATCACCTTGCGTGCTACTTTCCTCCTTTCGCGGTATCTTCGGCCTTGCGCAGCATCCGCGATGCTGTGATGCTGACTCATCCAAACCACTTGCCAACAATTACAGATCATAACTTGAAGGTTGAATTCTTCAAATCTTATTGCATAGTGAAGGATCTGCTTGACCAATACAAAACTCTTGCTATGAGAGTCAGAGCAGGTGGGCTATACAAACTTGATGTTACCAGCAAGAATCATCAAGCACTCACTACTACGACTATGCCAATAAATATTCTTTGGCATCAAAGGTATGGTCACATCAATCATCATGATTTATTGTTATTACAGAAACAACATATGGTTGAAGGACTCCCAATGTTAAAAATGAGAATTTTGCTTGTGAAGGATGTGCATTAGGAAAGATGCACAGAGATGAATTCCCCTCTAATCCTGATAGGAAAAAGAGAGATGCGTTAGCTCATGTGCATACTGATGTTTGTGGACCTATGCAGACGAGGTCTTTAGGAGGTGAATTTTACTTTCTGTTATTTATTGATGACTGCACAAGATACACATGGGTTTATTTCCTTCGAAGAAAAAGTGATGTTTTTGAGTACTTTGAAGAAAATTAACCAAATCAAGGGGGAGAGTATAAATTAGGGGACTTTATCAAATATTGCAAAGACATTGGAATAGTAAAATAGTTTACAGTACCTCACACTCCACAACAGAATGGAGTTGTAGAAAGGAAAAACAGAACTCTAGTAGAGTGTGCACGCAGTATGATGAAAGGTAAGAATCTCTCGAATGCATTTTGGGATGAAGCCATAAGTACTGCAGTCTATTTAAAGAATAAAATTCCAACAAGGTGTCTTGATAATATCACTCCTTTCGAAGCCTTGTATGGTTCCAAACCTACAGTTCATAATTTGAAAGTATTTGGGTGTAAATATTTTTCACATATTCCAAAGGAGAATAGGAAGAAATTGTATGCTATAGCCATTAAATGTATTTTCATAGGATACTATTCTGAATTCAAAGCATACAAACTATTTGATCCTCTACTCACAAAGTATTTGCGAGTAGAGATGTACTTTTCCATGAGCAGGAAGCAGGAAATCATGACAACAACAGTCATGAAAAATGGCATATATTTCTTGATGATGAAGTCAAAGAAGAGTAGTAGCAACAACAACCACAACAGCAACAATCACAATTGAAACAACAACCACCACAGAAGCAACCACAACCGCAGCAGGCAGAAGGACTCAGTGATATGGACACATCAAGCAGCCAGATTTCACAAAGTGAGGAAGAAAATAGTCATTTGAGAAGATCTTCACAACAGATTCGGCTTCCTGAGAGGTATAGAGACTATTCCCTAATGAGTAGCATCTCAAATGTCACTGAACCCATGAGTTTTAATGAAGCAAATGAACATGATGAATGGCGAAATGCAATGGAGGAAGAATATGAATCTATAATGAAAAATAATACTTGGGAATTGACTAAATTGCTTAAACATAAAAATCCCATTGGATGCAAATGGATATACAAACCTAATTTTAAAGCAGATGGTAGTATAGACAAATTTAAGGCTAGATTGGTGGAAAAGGGGTATTCACAAACATAGGGTATTGATTATGCTGAAACATTTGCACCATAAGCTAAATTGAAAACTATCAGATTGTTAATTGCTTTAGCTACAAAGTACCATTGGAAGCTACACCAATTAGATGTTAAATCTGCTTTTCTGAATGGTTATTTAAAGGAAGAGGTGTACCTTACTCAACCATAAGGGTTTGTGGTACATGGGCAAGAACACTTAGTGTGTAAACTAAAGAAAGCATTGTATGGACTAAAATAGGCACCTAGGTCATTGTATGAGAAGATAGACTCTTTCTTTCTTCAACAGGGTTTTATGAGGAGCAAAAGTGATCCAGATTTGTATACCAAATTTGATGAGCAAGGGCATATAGTATTGATTTCCTTATATGTTGATGATTTAATAATTACAGGAAATGCAGGGAAATTAATTGATGAAATCAAGGAGCAAATGTCACAAGTTTTTGAAATGAAAGATCTTGGTGAGTTACATTACTGCCTAGGTCTTTAAGTTTGGAGAAAATCAAGCCAAACTTTTGTTTGTCAAAGTAAGTGTGTCAGAGAAGTACTTAAGAGATTTAAAATGGATAAGTGTAAATCTTCTAATGTTCCCATGCAGCAGAATGTGAAATTTTGTTGTGATGATGGTTCAAAGGAAGTGAATGGTACTATGTATAGACAAATGGCGGGTAGTTTGAATTATCTCACGACAACTAGACCTGATATTGCATACTCTGTGAGTGTGTTAAGTCAGTTTATGGAAAAACCTCAAGAAATCCATTGGAATGCAGCAAAGGCGGTACTCAGGTATCTAAAAGGAACACTTGATTATGGTATTAAATATACTGATGCCTTTGATGTTGAGTTGACAGGTTACTCAGATTCTGATTGGGCTGGCAATCCAGATGATCAGAGATCTACCAAAGGTTATGCGTTTGGCATAGGATCTAGGATTGTTTCATGGAGCAGTAAAAAGTAGCCTACTGTATCTTTGTCTTCCACTGAAGCAAAATATAAATCCTTGTGTGCAGCAACTTGTGAAGTTGTTTGGTTGAGAAGACTTCTTCAAGATGTTGGGGAAGAACGAAAGGAACCTACAATGATCAAGTGTGATAACCAAATTTTAATCAAGCTAGCAAATAATCCAATTTACCATGCAAGGACAAAGCATGTTGATGCTCAGTTTCATTTTGTTAGAGAAAAGCTACAATCCAATGAAATAGCTCTTATGTATTGTAATACTAGTGAAAATGCTGCTGACATTTTCACTAAGCCCCTTGGAAAGATTAAGTTTGAGCTGTTTAGGGAGATGTTAGGTGTAGAATTCAATCCATTCTCCATTAAAGGGGGGACTTAGAAATAATGGAGCTCAGTTACATAGTTAAATCTATTGCTATATTTAGAATGTAGATCCTATTTTCCTGTTGTTTGTTGTAACCTCCTAAACAAAGGATCCCTATATTATGTTGTAATTTGTCTTGATTAATATATAGATTGTGTGAGATACCTTGGTCTTCTGGTTCGTTGCTTGATCCTCAATTTTTTAGTATACATGGGTCAAGCGCATCTCCTCCTCCATTTGCAGGTTGAAAAAATCTCACTTGTTCTCATCTTTTCTGCACAAACTAATGTTTAGGGAGTTCGACCAACCACCATTAGTTGTAATACCACTCTCTTCTATGAAGTGCTTGTCTTAGTCTGCAAATCTAATTGTCGCAGAGGCAATGGAGATCACACTCATGTATAGCATCATCTTATGTATAGCAGATGACCAAGGGAAAAAAAAGCCACGATATGTAGAAAATATACATTAAATAAAGAAGAAGAAAAACAATCGCTTCATTTTAGCAAATATTGCGGCAATTTAAGTTAAATTTAGCAGTGTTTGCAGTTGAAGATTTTAAGCCGATAAAATCTTAGCATTTGAAGTTTTCAAGACTTGGTATTAAAGTATTTTAATAAAAAAATGGGAAAATGATCTGTAAACACCCAAATCCTACATGACAAAACCAATTCATATAAATGGAGCAAAAACTTCTGAATGCAATATGTATGACACAAACTAGACTTTAAAGTCAAGTTGTGGGATCCAACACAGTTACAGCTAGTCAATAATAAAATGAAATAGTATTGCCTCAAACCAAAGATGTTGCAGAAGTCCATGAAGATTATTCCACATTGTCACTCCTTACTAAGGCTTCTCTATAGTCAATCATCCTTCCAGGATCATTACCAAACACTACTATGCTTAAAACCTTTTTAACCAAATTTCATAATCCACATGATATGGAATACCACATAGGTCGTCAACATAGTCAACATAAGTATTTCTGAAAATTTACTTTTGACATGGATCCACTCGGTATTGTTCATGGCCATGTTTTTTTACTGCTAAGAATGGGTATACCTGCCTCAGGAAGATATTTTATATAATTTGGGAAATTTCTCTCTTTAACTTGCAGGTGCTTTTCCAACTCTTGTGCCCATGATCCTACTCCTTTTCCATCCTACCCAGGTCACTAAAGAGTATAATAAGTGAAGAGATAATGTGTTTCAGCCCTCAACATCACTTCTTGTCATTTTATTCATAAGAGATATAAGTCTCATATAAAAAATGATAAGAGCTTGCAGATAACAAAAGGAAATGACAAACACATAGTAGAATACAAACTGATAAAACTAAAAGTGTGAATCCAAAGGATTTCTGATACAAAACTCAATATAGTTCCATAACCCTTATGAGACTTCTAACTTCAATAAATGAACCACCTTATCGTTGAATAGTGACCCACTTTTGTCCAAAAAATGTTGATCCATTGAGATGTCTTTCTTTTTCTTCTTTTCTCTAGCTCTACATGTAGTATGTTTCTCATAACTATAACTCTGAATTATGAGGAAAATGGCCATTGCAACATGGATTTTTTTCATGTATATCCTTGTTATTACTCATTTGTTGTTGGGAGAGTGGCGATACATGAATGCCAACTACATGATTTTTCTTTCTACTTATATTTTGTCTCGTGCTACTAATAAGGCACCTTACGAAGGGGGTGGGTCCTTACTGTATAATTTTGCAATATGTTGTCATTGATATCCTATTGGATATACAAAATTTACCATTTTCATAGTTTTTATATCCAACTAAGTGTATTTATCATATGAATCTGTAACAGACCTCAAGATGTAAATTGCATAGCCATATGAGAGATTTATACATGGAATTATCAGTTACTCAAATATGAACACCATATGAAGAAAACACTTGTATATGTATTATTCACTACATGAGAACATTAATGACACTTATTACAATAGTACATAGCTCTTTCATAGCCTGAAACTCGTGATTTAATACTTAGTTACAATTGTACAAGTTCAAACCTCTACCAGAAGAGATACAAAATGGAGTAGATTTGATAAAATGGGCACGTCTCGGTCATCCAAACACCTTTTTGAATGAAATAAAAAAGTGTTTCCCACTGGAAAGAACACTCTAAATGCAATGGAATAGGTCTCACATCCTATAAATTCTCAGAAGTGTCGAAACGAAAACCTTCATCCCATCCCTCCTTCACCGATCCAAGCTCAAAATTAACAAGAAACACCTCCAAATGATAGAGAAACCTCCCAAATTGTTCCCTTTGTCACATAGAATCATATACTTCCCAATAATGATCTCTGCAAGTGAAAATTGATCCAATGGTGTGCTCTCTTCAAGCAAGAACCCACAACTCCAACGCCAAAATGCTTAGAAAACACTTTAAACCTCTGCTGCTACAACTTGAAATTCCAAACACATGTGGATGAATTCGAACCAGCAATAGAACAAGATCGAAACCTGCATCAAGTGAAGCTCATTTGAGAAATCTAAGTGATTTCTCCTCACCTCTCATTCACATGAAGCACATTTGAGAAATCTAAGTGATTTCTCCTCTCTTGCTAGCTAGGGTGGAATCATTCACCACCGAAACTAGTTATGTAGCAATGAACATATCTCCCAAGATTGATAATCTCAATGGCTCTCCAATACCAAAATTCAAATGACCAAAAGCCCCTTTAATTGCGTCTTCACCCTTTTTATAAATATTCATGGAGCATTTCCCCCTCATTCTAGAATTCTCTCACCTCTCATAAAAATGACATTTATTAATATTTATTATAAATATTAATAAATGTCATTTTTATGAGAGAATGACACCTTGGAACCCATTTAATTCCTCTCTAATCTTATTTGGCCAAATAATAATTTCATCTGCCTTGCAAATTCAAATTTGAGAGGATTAGCTTGATTTTGGGGGAGCTACATCCTCATGTGGGCCCACTCTAACCTCTAATGGCCTCCTTGTCTAAATTTACGACATGCAACATGTCATAAGGTGTCTTAAGCTATCATAGGGACCTGCAACATGTCATAAGTTGTCATAATATGTCATAGATTCCCATTGGGAGTTACACTTCCACAAGTGTGGCCTCCTTTACTATTCTTAGCCCATGGAGTTACAATTAGATATGATGCCTTCATTATGAGATGCCTTCCACCTTAGAATTCGAATTTGGAGATGGTTGGCTTGATTTGGGGGAATTACAACTCATATGGGGCCCAACTCATCCTCATATGCACCCTCTTTGTCCAATGTTTTTCTAATGTTTCATTAATCACAAATATTGGACAATTTGCGACCCATTCCACCACTTTAATAATTTATCATTACTTTACCAAGTGACTTAGGCCATTGCATCCCCTAGTCCAATGGAGTGGTCCTTAGCAAAAATTTGGGGACATTACAAACAATTATGCCTAAGTGTAGTGACAACGCATATGGGTTGAGTAGACATATAAATCCTTTTACAAGGGTTATAATGAGAGTGGTATAATGCACCCAACTTTATCTTGAATGTCGAATGTTAGGGAATGTAATGATGGTAGCAATCTGGAAATGCATGGTGTAAATAACAACACCCAACTATAAGAATTGGGCCGCATTCAAATAGAAGTGACATGGTGGTTAGAATCTAGTACTCTGAGGTAGATATATGAGTGATAATGGAATGCATAGATCAATGCTCTACATCTTGTTTTATAATATGTGGGTAATTTATTGGGGTTTGAAATGTATTCAAGTGGAATAGATAGTTAATGCAGTTGGGAGAAATCAATTGTAAATATTCCATCCTTGGGATCAATAAAAAATGTGCACAATTAAAGCACTCTAGTGACAACTGCATTAGTATTAGACAATGTGGCATGGAGTTTATAGAAATCAGGATACCAAGATGAACAATTTCTGAGTAAACATTGAAATGGATATGAAATGAAAAGTATAGAAAACATGTGGATAAATCTTGTTGCTATAGGAACACATAGTAAGAGGAATGAAGGATTCAAATGTAAAGATCTAGATAGCCATCAATTGAAGGAGAATAAGGAAGGTGTGACCATAACCTACAGGTTGAAGGTTCAATCGTTTTGGAAGTGGATCGAATCACTGAAGGTAAAATTCTTGTTTCAATGAATTTGAAATCAGAGAGAGTTTAGGAGAGTATGTTAGTTGTAGATTGCAGCTGTTGTTTGTACACCGGAAGTAGCAGAGGAATCACGAGAGTTATATAGCTGTAGGTCGATCTCAATTACTCCAATTTGGATTTGAACCAAGGTTAACTAAATTTCCGAGTTAGAGAGTAATTGAAGGTTGTTATGTAAAGGCAATATAATTTTACTATATTTTGATTTATGGTTGCTTATAAAATTTCTAAAAACTATCCTGTTCTCGCTCTCTTAGTGAACATGGTTGCAAACAATGATGTTGAACACTTTCATGTTTTTTCTTTCTTTGAATTACATTTTGGTATTCAGTAAAATTCAACGTTTTCTTTACAACAGGAATTTTATTACTCTCATCGATACGATGGCCCTGGCGGATATTGTTGGAATGATGGGACATATTAAGAAATTAGACGGATTACAATGACAACAAAAGAGAATTCGTGAACTTTAATTAAACTGCATTATGGTATCTAAGGTGATGAAAGTGTGAAGGATATACATTTCCCAGGTGTTCAACATGGAGGTGTAGTAGGCCCTCAAATTGAAGTCAGACAGAACAGGTTAGATGTATTGTAGATGTTAAACTTTGAAATGCATTAAAAGAAAGAAAACAAGTAATTATATTGAACTGGTGGCCCTTGTTGACCTGTGCATGTGTGCAATGCAATTTAAACTACCGATAAGAGTTCGTAACAAAAATCAGTGGTGATTTTGGAATTTCCCAATCCTATGATGTGATCAAATCTTTGACGTTTCATATGAATGAAAAGAAACTGGACCATGCGAGCAGGAACAGGGAACTTATTTTTATACACAGGTGGGAGATGTTATTGTAGGCCTCTTTGGGTGCACAGTGAAACTCTAGTGGATTCGATCATGAATCTAGAGTGTATATGTTGAAGTCTAGATTTTCTAAAGATGAAGTCGGTGAAAGTATCTGATAATTAAAAAGCGATCACATTATGCCTCCTGACCTCAAGATCTTCTAAAGAAGAAGTGAGTGAAAGTATCTGATAAAAAAAAACAATCACATTATGCCTCCTGACCTCATGATCTATGGACTTAAGAGTTGTATGGGACTATTTTTGTTATCATTCCAACTGGTATATTGGAGAAGAAGCTTGACATTGTGATTTTGAGAGAGTTTCATTAATATTATCACAAAATATCGTTTTGATATTGAGAAAAAAATGATGAGATTAAACCTTATATGATTATATGGTTGATGATATGAGAACGCCTCCATCAATTCAATTTGCCTTTCTAAATTTTATATTAACTTTGACAAATCTGGAGTCACATAAATCAAAGCTAATTAACTTTATTGCCTTACCGTCTTTTTAAATTTTTATGTGAAGCCAGCCATAACAGTGCCGAAATTTAACTCGTTATGAAAGAGATTATTAGGAAGTATTATAATTCATATATCAATAATCAATCTTCAAAATCTAATTCATTAAGGAAGAGATTGTCCGAAAGTAGTATAATTCATATATCAATTTCCAAATCATCAAAATCTATAGGAAAATCTGAAAACTTAAAAATTAATGCCACAGCAGTAAATAAGATGAATTTTCTATTTTACAGTTGAGTGATAATAATATCTATTAGTGGAAAGAGTCATCAACTCAAAGCCAGACGATAATCTTAAACTCGTCATAACCGATCTCACTAAGAATCAATTTGAATGCTATCAAATTATTTCAAATCGATGCAATTATTATAATGAACTGAAGAACTGATCTGAGGCGATTTACAGCTTTGAACGTCCACACAGGTAGAAAATTTCTTCGTTTCAATAATAATTTATTGAAGTTTCATTATGCTATTGAAGTCTTATCTAAACAAATCTCCGAGAGGGGGTTAATTCGCAAACTTCTATTTATTTTCGCTGCGACTTTATATATAGAACCATTACTGATTTATAAACATGAGGAACATCTTTTGCATAAAATTTAACCTCAGTGCACTATCTATGCAAACCTCTGTGCAATTTGAAATAGCAGCCCCTTAGTGCTAAATTTTGTGCAAATATGTAAAATTATAAATTTATTTCGATCCAATCCTTCATGAAATCTGTCTGATCCAATCCTTCATGAAATCTGTCTGAAAGCACATAGATTTTGATTTCGACCTGATCATTCATGGAATATAAATAGAATGCGAGGACACCAACATAAAGCACTACAAATGCGCACAACAACAGCATTATGAATGCAGATGCAGATAAGGGAGCTGACATCTGTTTCAACAAAATTTAAATCTCTTCAGACATTATATCCATTTCTGCAGTCGCTCACCCACACCCAGATTGATGTAGAAAACTATTATACTCATCAGGGATCAAATTTGAAGGGTGGGGTCCCATTTCACTTTGAAGGGTTATGAGATATTGAACTCTTCAATGCTGACGTGTAAAAATAAGTCATTCTTTTCATTTGAAAATGTACCAGTATATCAAAATTTTATTGTTTACCTACTTAGTAAAGTTGAGAGGCTTTATTTCTTGCCTCTTAAACTTTTAACCAGTATAATAATACAGTTAACTTGCTAACCCCATTCCAATCCAACTTTCATCATTACAGTCAACATTAATACTATTTTATTATTTTATGATCTACCTGAATATGAGGAATTTATTAGTGAAACATAACTTAGGAGACACACAGAAAATCCACTTTCCAGATGTTCAGTGTGAATTGCCATAACTAATTTTATAGATCGTTTTTTTCTGCATCAGTGAAGCTACAGTTAGCTAGCTAGCCCAATTCCAATCCAACTTTTAACCAGTTTAATAATATTTAATACCTCTTAAAATGGTTTCCTAGGCTGCTTCGAACAATACAAGCTCGATGAAGATTTGGGTTCTTCAACTCTACAACGCCATGCTTATTCTTGGAAAAGTTCAATCTTTGTAAATCACTAGCGTTCTTCAAACTAATATAAATTCTAGCCTACTTAACAATGGAAAAAAATTATAATGTAAGCCAAAAAAGAAAGAAATTGTTTCAGAAGCCAAAAACATTGCACGTTGAGTCTGGTCTGTATTTGTTGCAAAATTAGTGAACAATAGAGATGTATGTAGAAAGGCAATAAAAAAGGTGAAGGGAAAGAATCTGAATGGTAACTTTTTTTTACTTTGTTGAATTGAGGACCATAATTCACTTTCATGCACCTATATCAAAGAATTGTGTTTCCGATGCCATTTATAATCCTCCTTCACGCAAATCTATCAGAGAGAACATTTCAACAAAGAAGTTGGACTGGATTGAAAACCAATAGAAAGTTTCTTTGACAACAATATATGTTCTAATTTTTCATTCAACACTATGAATTCCACACGTACTTGGGATAGAATAAGTTTAAGCGCTCCTTACATGTTACATTTTATGTTATGGTTTGAGCAAAGAGAACTATCCGACTCCAGTCAACTTCTGTTCTCGATAGCTGATTATTGACCCTGGATACTTCTTCCTTATAGCCCTCCCCCTAGATCTCATTATACATTCTAACTCTGTGGTATGACAGAGTAGAGGATGGGTTGTGAAGCATAAGTAAAACGTAGGCAAACCAAGTAGAGAGGAGATGCATAGATGGTTGAAGTTCTTGTTACATGGTTGAAGTTCCTATTCTATTCAAGACCATCCAATAAGGGAAACAAAATCAAAAGGTAAAGTAGCACTGTCGTTCTAAAAATCAAGATTACAAAAACATTTTTGTCCCATTTCCTATAGTCGAACGCAAGAGTGGGCACTGGGCATTCTAAGAAAATTGTCAGCTTTCAGCATTGTCCTTCACCAGATGTTGTTGCATATTCTCAATCATATTGAAATTCGATAGCTAGTTGGGATTGTAAGTGTAGTAGCATCGATGGTCTTCATATTAATAAATCCCAGGAATCTTAAACCGTGTACTAGAGGAAGGTGTTGAGTCGACGACTGAGAAATTGGGGAAAATGGCTCATGTAATACAGTTTTAGATACAAAGTCTAGATTCTTGATCTGACTCATTAACTAGATGCATGGAGACTGGCAGAGTGGGAACTTCCCCAGATCCCCGGGCTTTTTGGTAAAGATGGGGGGCGTATTGCGCACACCTGTTTCCCATAGGGCTGCAACCGTGGACAGTGGAAGCTCCGCAGGGAAGCACTCGGTTTCAGAGTGAAAACAATGGTCTTCCTTGTCCCCTCCATTTCAGAAAAGTTAAAGGGTTGCTAAATTATCAAGAGCTTTGATGGGGCGACAATGGAAAATAGGGCAAGGCAAGGAGCACATGGAATCATATGCGTGTACACAGAACATACGAAGAAAGAAGCAATTGTTGTTGTTGCTATGGTTGGGAATTGATAAATGTCGTTTTGAACAGCGTCTAACAGAGATTTGTGACAAACCCACTCTCGGGTCTAGGATTCAAATTTGAATCCTTCAAGGCCCTTTTGAAGTTACAAATTTTCAATCAAATAATAATATTGTGTTTGAACTTTGAAGTTACAAAATTTTAATCAAATAACAAAATTTTTAAATAATTGATGGGATCATGAATGGATAAAATGATGTACATACCTGTAAATTCATAGGATGTCAACAATCCAGTTAGCCTTGAAGTTGAGCTCCTCAAAGAAAACAAATTTCTTTATATATGTTTATGGCAGGGCGGCATTGGCAGCTTCGCTCTGCAAAATCTCCTAGAGGACTAAAGGAGATAGGGTAGGTGGAACTTGGAAGTAGCTCGACCATGATGGAGAAGGGTTATAAGAAAAAGCTTGTTTGTATTCCTGTAATATTATATATTGATGGTCGGAGCCATGGAAGCATGGTATTCGAGCATTGACTTGATATAGTTCAAAGAAAACACAAGGTGGGACTCGGGAGCCATAGGATTGACTTGATACAACAAAGAAAACATAGGGTGTGAGGCTGGGATCCGTAGACGGTAGGATTAAATTGATACAAAAAAAACAAAGGGTTGTGGGTAGGGGCCATGGGCGGGAGCGACAGCCTGCAACATTACAAGAAGTTTCTCGATTGTAGAGTTTGTCTGAAATGCCAAATTCGGGGCACATTAACATAATATTTTATACATTGAATACTCAACTCACAGAGTCAGAAGTCACGAATTGGTATGTGATAACCAGTAACTTGGTAAGCCCACTGCCAGCAACACTTATGAGCCACCAACCATATTTAATAAAGTTGTTGATGTCATTAAATGTGTTAAACACGTAAGCGTTCGTCTCTAACACAAGAACTTAGAAGCGTTCAAGTCATGGGCTACACAGTGTAACCCCATCCACGTAAACTGGTCAATGATATTATTAGAGGCCCAATGGCCCATGATCCATTGATGATCAGACACGTGGATATTGGAGACTAACCGAGTACCAAGTCCCACTCCCAAGTCACCTAGCTAGTAGCTGCATTCCCAATTTCCCACTGAAAACTGTCGACGGGTGAAATTTGAAGCTGCCCTTTTGTTGCAATTTTAAACAGTAGTGGCTAATTTAATTATTGAAGGGCTTAACATGAAATTATTATTTTTTTGCATGGTAAAATTTGAGGTGGTCTTCTATGACGTGTAAAATGGCCTCTGAAGGGCCCTGAAGGCTTCAAATTTGAAGCCTGATACTCATCCCTATTCTATTCTTCTTAGCTAAGCAAGATTGAACTTTCTTGCCATTTATTTCTTTGAAAAAGGCTTGTGGAAGCTTGCGGATAAAAATAGGGAAAGAAACAGAAAATGAAGACACATTAAACAAAGACACAGATTTAGAAGTTGACAGACCTTGCACCATTGCTTTGTATTTGGTTCAATTTATAGAATTACATTACTGAGAAAGATCTTTCTCCACCATTTTTTTTTTTTTTTTTACAGAAATGGATAAGTAGCTTTTATATAAAATGGAAAACAGAAGTTACATAGATCTGAGAAGACACTGTTCCCAAAGGAGAAGAACAACCATGACACCTTGCTCATCTTTTATAAGTCTGTACTTATCATGGTATTTTCCTATTCTATGGAAATTGTATCTCCTCACAAACTGTCTTAAAAGCAAAATACAAAAACAAAACATTACAGAGAAGGATTGACATCTGTCTTGCTAATGCAAGACCTAATAAAAGAACTTCTAAACTATACTTCTAAAATATCATAGAGTAAACCAAAAATGTTCCTAGAAAAACCAGGAAAACCCAAAACCAGTGCTGAAGAGCAGGGGCTGGCAGCGAGGCTCGAATTACTGATGACCTTCGTTTCCTCCCAGGAACCTCCAATACCTTCTTGCAATTTCAGGGTGCCTTGCCTGATTTCAGCTCTCATGCTATCAATTTTGGCTTCAACAATCCTAACACTACTATGAACAAGGATGATTGATTTTAGAACCCAAGATGACAGAACAGGGACAACCCTTGTCAAGAGTTTCTGCTCATGCTGTCAATTTTGGCTTCAACAATCCTAACACTACTATGAACAGCGATGATTTTAGAATCCAAGATGACAGAACAAGGACAACCCTTGTCAAGAGTTTCTGCCAGACAACCCTTGTCAAGAGTTTCTGCCAGGCTAGCGACTTGCCCATTGATCTTATTGCTGATCCTTCTCCACCAACCTTGCCCACACTACAGTGCAGCATATTGCTCCAACCATCTCATTAATTGCTCTTCCTGGAGATCTCTATTACGTCATTATCTAATAAACATTAGATCACACTTCAATCTGTGTTTTGACACTTGGAGGCCATCATAAACAACACCACCCTTAAATCATTATCATCATACCTTTTTTTGAGGCGGGTGGGGAAGCTTGCAGGCCATTAGAAACAGCACCACCCTGAAGATCATTATCATTATCCCGACGCAAACCACGGTTTCCTTCTCCAGGGAAACTGATTTAACAAGTCCGCTCAGTATTAACATCACAATTTGAACACGAAAAAAATCAAAATTTGAACGTTTGATGTTGAATTCAATAAAGTTTGAACGTACCTACTACAAGCACAGGCTCTGAATTGCAGCATGATAGGACCTCCGTTTGATCTGTTTTCTCACTCGAACTTTTCCCAGGATGACGGTATTTTGTTTCCACGCTGACATCAACTTTCTTCCTCTTAGGGCTCTTAGGGATCTTGGAAGCCAAATATCTTTTACTAAATCCATCATAAAACTTGTCGCACTTAGAGCCCTTTCATTATTCCTCAAAATACATGAGTTAATTAGCAAAGGGACGAAAGAAGGGCGCTTACCATTTCGGCTTCCGCTTCTGTCCACAGTTCGGAAGCTTTGGAATAGCAGTATGGTGATCCTGAAACAATTCAAATAATCCCAAATTTTAACGCTTATGGACATAATAAATTAAGAGATTTCCACAACAAACTGATTTTTAAATAAACAAGCTAAATTAGTAACAAAGCTGCTATACCTACCTCTGCTATACCTACCTCTTGTAAATATTTTAATGCAATAGCAATACATAATTAAAAATCAAAAGGTAAAATAATTAAGTAAGACTAGTAGCATTAAATTTGTTTGTTTGTTTCTTCAAATTTGTTTGAAGGTAAACTGGGGACCCCTCCGAATTTTTTGAATTTTAGAAAAAATTCAAAATAATTGCTATTTACATTATTTTGAATTAAATCACTAAGTAGATTGATATTTTAGTATCTAAATCATTATGTCCAAAATATCTGTTAAATTTTTATTTATTATCATTTATTAAATTTTAATTAATAGATACATATTTACGTACTTTCTCTTCACAACTTATATGAATTCATTCTTTTGAAATGTGGATTTATTTAGTTAGTGAAGATAAATTAAATGATAATTATAAAAATTATTATTTTATTGATACGTGTAAATATATGTTATATATTATTAAATAAAATTTGATAATATTAATTAAAGTTGTAAATACAATGTTATTTAAATTTATAGAAGATTAAATAATGATTTTATATTCATCATTTTAATAAAAAATGATTGTAATAAGAAAACAAAATTCTAAATAATAATAATAAAATAATAAAAATTAGACCACACCTTACTATATACATGAAAGATACCTACCATATAAATTAAAATACGTTGAGAATAAATTGACCTTCCTAGATTCCATTCTCACATTTAAAATAAAAATAAAAAACACAAGCCTTATAAGTTACATGATATAATACTCTAATTATGTTTCAAGGTTTAAAGAACACTTCAATAGATTATTGATTCACAAGTCCATAAAATAATATAAAATGAAAGAATAAGGATGTTTCATTAGACACAATGAACAACAAGCCTGTAGTAACATGTTGTTCATATGAGTAGTGAAATTAAACAAACATGCAGAAAACATGGAAATTATTTCAGATCCATTTGTTAAATTTCCAAATAAGGCTCTAGTGTTCATTTTTTTGTCTTTTCCTTTTTTGTGCATATTTTTCTAACAATCTTAAGTAGAAAAATAGAAAACATATTTGCACACAAAGTATAAGCAACAAGAGCTTAGTGACAAAATCTTAGAACAATTTTGCAAAAAAATGTTCAAGATTAGTCTCCAAAATCATAGTGCTATTGATCAAGTAACCTTAATCTTGGAAGATGAAAACATAAATTCTGCCAAATCATGCAACAATATCAATGCTAATAACTGACAAATTGACTCCAAACAATTGACTTCATATGATCATGTTTAGAAAGAAATCATTTGTTAGTTGCCACTTGATTGTCCAGTATTTCATTTCACAATAAAATCAAGTTTAGGTTTACACAACCTAACATCTCACCATTGAACAACTTAGCCAAATTTAGTTAACTAATTAAAACATCAATTGGTTCTCAACAACATCTAGTTACATTTACACACTCAATAATATTATTAACAACATCCCCATGAAATACTACTTAAGGGTTAAAAGAATAAAAAGAAAATAACGGTAACATCACAATTTTCAAGAAGGCTCACAAACAAGGTCTCAAATTCAAACTTTCTCACAAGCAAACATGACATCAAGACCGTAGACTCTGATGGTCATTAATGAATTAATGGAAATAAAAATCACCACGTGGTTGTACAATGGACAATACACATATGTTTGAACTTATCAAGACTTGTACAAATGATTGTTCAAGTGCAACAATTAACATAAGTATTGCAGCAAGCCCATCCAAAGGTTCAAGAGGTTTTTTATTTATTTTTATGATATCCAATTTGCAAATAGCAAGCCCTAAAAATTAGTTAGACCACTAAAGGTAAAATGAAGGTCAATTGATTGTTTGGTTTATGATGAAAATGTTAGCTAGATAATTAGCAGTGGGCACTTACCAACAGGTTTGTAAATGGAGATGCAATAAAACACAATAGCATTAATTCTATTCAACTATTGCAGTAGAAGCAAATCAAAGGCAACTTGCCAGAAAAAACCTTGAAATAGTCAAAATTTAAAATCAATCTAAAATATTAAGTACACATTGTTCGATGTAATAGACTATCGATCTACTTACGTAGTTAAAGCAAGGGAAAAACATGTAGTATTTTTGCTTTTATAATATCATGGGGAAACTCAAAACTTATACTCAGAGGGAGTGCATATATTTGCTCAATAAGGTTAGAGATTTTGACTCTAGTTTGTTATTTGTTTGCTTTCATTGCACTTTGGCATGGACCAAGACGTTTGTATTAGTTGCAAGCATATCCCTTTTCTAGACAATAATTCCCAATACGTAACTATGTTGAAGCACGAGAGCATCATTTTCACTGCAATATTGAGCAAGGGAAAAACAAATCCAAGAAAATTGTTGAATAGAGAAAATAAATGGCAAGAGAACTAGGATGAGTAAAATAGATTTCGCAAATGAGCATTAGTATTACTTATTTTAATAAATTATAAGTAAATTTTTAACTTAACAAAAGTAGTTTCATTAATTTGTTAATTAATTATGAATTTTGATAATGATATTGTCATTCTTAATAATGATGTTGTCTATTTGATTCCAACATTGTTGTTTTTAAATAAATTTTTATTTTATTTTTAATTACTAATAAATTAAAAGTGATATGTACATTTACTATTAGTATGACTTTTTTTAGTTTGTTGATTTTAAAAAAATGGACATTTAACAATGAATTTTGATTCTAGTAAATGGTGTTGACTATATTCATGGTTTAAAGAGCCAGAAAACCCAATTATTTTATATATAGCAAGGTACCGCATACCATGCCTCAAATTTCAAGTCCATTATATACTTTTGACCATATCACAGTATGGCTGAAACCAATAATCCTTTTTATCAGGCCTGGAATTTCAAATTGTACTGACCTGTCAAATAAAATTTGATGACGGCTAGAATTTTAGAGTGCCTTTCATTTTACATTTTATGCAGATTCAAAGATGATCAATTTTTCCTTTGGTATATGTCATAACACGATCCTCTTTCAATTACTTGAATCTAGCTGTGTTTTTTACTACAAGATCTGGGTAAATAGTCCTTTGTAATAATAAAACTTAAATAAATTGTTTAACAATAAGCCAACTTCACTAACAAACCAAAAATCTGTTAACATATTTTCACTTTTTATGTAATTTAACATCTCTCCGTACAAATACGTCTAAAAAATAAAAAAATGTTCTGTAGAACGTCAAATTCCAGGGCAGCTCACGATTATCCCAAAATGCAGTGTTTTTATCGTTTTGATTGATTATCGCAATTTGCAAGCTCCACATTGATAATTACAACTTCGACGGCACCAAAATCCGGATTCGAAGATTTGAGCGGTCCTAATCCCCATGCTAATCACGTGCTGGTGCCGCCATCTTCGTCCTTGCAAATCGGGAGCAACGTAAGTAGAAAATATGGGGGCAATTTGAATGCTCTGAATAATTTCTGCTCCATTCGTGTAAAGTAATATGGGGGCAATCAATGCAGCACTTAAGCGGATGGGTAACCAAGCCGCAGTTCGCAGCAAGTGGACGAGGTCGAGGACGATTGGAAACATTCTTTATTGAAGGCAAAGTACATGATTTGAGCTACGAGGCGGTTTCTAAAATAATTTTTATTTTAAAATTATTAATATATTTTTTAACTTTGATAAATAGTTTTTATAAATAGTTTTTAAAGAAAGGAAAATTAGTCAAATCATGGTTTTTGTCTAATCACAAATCAACAAATTAGATATTTAAAAATTATAAAAATTGATTTTTAATTTTCATATATTTAATTTAATATAAATATTTTTTAAAACTATTAAGAAATTATAATAATAAATTTTTTTATTAACAGCAAAATTTGCAAACTAATAGACTAATAAATCCAAACAGATTGCTATATAATCTGTCTTGACAGGTATAATAATATTTTTTACAATAATTAAATGAAACTTAAAAATTTTGAAAATTTATTTTATATATAAAAACAATTTGAAATTTGTTATTAAATCTAAAATATTTTATTAAAAATAAATTAAATTTAAAACATGTATTATAAATTCAATGAAAAGAAAATGATTTTGAAAATTTATTTTATACATAAAAACAATTTGAAATTTGTTATTAAATCTAAAATATTTTATTAAAAATAAATTAAATTCAAAACATGTATTATAAATTCAATGAAGAGAAAATGATTTTTAAAATAAGGAAAGAAAATTTCAAAAATCATTCAATATAAAAAAATCGAAATTCATTTTCATTATCTTCACTATAATCATTCTCTCACTTTAGCTATACCCTGCTCATTTTTATAAACGCTAAAGAATTGAAAAACAGGACCTATATTGAGCTCGAGTTTTCTATAAATGATTGAGCACTCACATTTGATTGTTGCAAATTATCGCCATTGTCCTTCCGCGATATATCTGACTTTGGCGCCTTTCTTATAATTCCCATATCTCTATGGCGATCAACCATAAGTGTAGTGTCCAGGTTCAGATAACAACTGTTCTCCAAGCGTAGTGTTTCAACTTTTTCCAACACAGGTTGAACGATCATTTCCACTAGCTTACCCTCGTCACTGCCCCATTCACAACAAATTAAAGAAACGGAGTTAGAAACGTGCGCACGTGAGTAAATACCATATAGTTATCTATAAAAGATATCGTATAGACAGACTTCTCACCCGTTACATGTGTCGAGAATATCCAGCCCTGTTATAAAAGAAACTCTATAAAGAGCATCTTTCCACTTCTTGATAGTGGTAGAGTCGTAAACCGGCTTCTCCTAATTGGTTTCAGGATCATGCGTTTTCATGTTTTCAAGATTGCGCAGGTCTTCCGCATATTTCCCGTCTTTCCACCGAAGGTCATTGGGCCGGACATGGTAAAATACAGGAATAATCGGAGCTCCAGATTCTAACACTAGGACAAGCTCATTGAGACACCATTCTGATTTCGCATATCGAGGGGAGAAAATCGCCACGTGAACGGAGGCGGTTTTAATTGCGTTCTCTATTTGAGAAGGAAAGTGGTCTCCCACTAGCAATTCATCCTTATCTATAAAGGATGTCAATCCCTCTCGCTTAAGACGATTGTGAAGATGGCTGGCTAAGGTTTTCTTGGTATCAGGTCCACGATGATTAATAAATACATCATAAAATCTATCGAGGGTTGCGTCGATGGAGGATGAAGCCCTTGGAATGACTTTCAATCCATCTGACTTCATACGAGGGCATGGATGGCTCGCGAGGGTTTTCTTGTTATGAGGGCAGGGATGATCGCTGAATACATTATAATAATTGTTGAGGGATGCAATGGTGGAGCATAATAGTCGCTGAGGGATGAAATGATGGAGCACATTATGACTCTTACTCCCATTAATGCTAGATCTACTATTAGTATAATTATTCGCACGGCCATACCCAATATGAAAAAAAAATTTAAGGATTTAGAAGTATCAAAATATTAGTCCATGACTAAATTCCGTCATTTTCCCTTTATAGATCTCAACAAAGATAAAAAAGAAAAGATCTCAACCAAAGAAAATAGATGTTGTGCGTAGGCAGACAGAGAAGAAGAAGCTGCGGTCGATCTGAATTCTTGAACTTGTCCTCTACAGACTTAATTACAAGTGTCTACCGAAACAGCGTCACCATCTGCCCAACTTTCAAAGGTGTCTAAAGACAAGTCTCCAAGACATCATTTGCTTAGCATTCCAAACCAGACTCGCCGTGTGCCTTACTTTCAACTTTCAAGGTGCAACGGTCAGTTCCAATCTTTTCCTGACCATTCAAAATTCCTGTACATAGAATGGTCCAGTTCAATTACTGGTTAAGGGAGTAGAACACCAGTGAAAAACCGAAAATGCAAAATCTCTGCAGTATTGTTTAGCGAGTAAAGAACTGAGAGACACCCAGATTAGAGCATATGAAAATCGAACCTTGGCTTTACACCCTCCTCCTTATCTCATTACCCAAACCTTCTATTTGTTGGTCCACCTAGACTGTCAGGTCACATAATCCTGCAGCCATCATATAGAAAAGCAAGGTAAAAACATGGCTCAACCAATGCAATTGGGAAAGAAAAGAAAAATGTATAGAGTACCAAACAATCAGTTAGCAAATCAGTATCAATATGAAGCGGATCCAGAATAGAGATATGCCTTATAGCATGATGGCATGTAAATCACATTTAAACAATCATAAGCCATAGACAACCTAAACATTTAACCCTATTAAAAAGTTTGATAATAAGCACCGATATAAAAGGCCAAGCACGACGGTGAGAAGGTTTTGATCAAACAAGAAGAACTAATGTGTAACAACACCGAATCGATCAGTGATATGAGTACTGCAATAGAAGGATGCTATCAAACAGGAACCTAATGCCAGCTTCAGGATCGCCCGGATAATGTCAAATAAACCATATCTATCTTGGGTTTATTTACAACACACGCCCAAAGTAGAACGGGCGTATTAGGAATCCCAAACATAATGATGTAGCAAATCACATAGACAACAATAACGAGGTCAGAAAACATTGGCCCAATCAAAAAAATTACAACACCTGTCACTAGAATCGATAAGCCGGCCAGATCCCTGAAAACTTTTCAGGGTACTGTTATAGCGGCCACCAGAGTTCTATCCCAACAAGAAGCGGCCAACGAGATAATACAGTAGAGTATAAGCAGCGTCTCACCTCTAGATAAGTGGTGATGCTCGCCACTGCGATTAAGGGAAAATCCCTCAAACGAAACATCTAAGAACTGCAATTCTAGAATGGAAAAAGGGAGAGGAGGTAACTGAATGAAATTCCGAGAATTTGTTACCTAGGTGATAGACAATATGGAACAGGTTGTCGTTGAAAATAGGGTGTTGAATGCCACCAGAAATCCAATGATACTGATATACAAAGGCTTGCTCTCTCTAAGCGCTATGGAAATCGCATAGTCAATGAGCTCCTAGGCATCATCCAAATGATTCACAATAATCTGCACAGTTTATAAATTATAACATCATTATAGCTACTCAAGAAAGGAAATCAACATCCAATCCAAATCCAATATCAGTATCACATTACATTCCACAGAATTCAGAGACCTGAGCGCATGAGATCATCTGGAAGCAACGATACTTAAAACAGAAAATGCAAAATCTCCATAGTATTGTTGAGCGAGTAAAGAACCAGACGAAACTCAGATTTAGATGCAGCCCATGAAGACAAATTGAGAAAATTAGATAAACAGCTGCAATGCAGTTAAGAAAAATGCAATAACGCCAGTTCTTCCTTTACTGAGGGTTCCTTATTATGCACAATGAAGCTCATGCATTACATAGAAAACGGAAGGAGCAGAGTAATTTCACGGGATGACAGAGGATACTGAACTATTTAACAAAACATAGAAAATGGAAGGAGCGGAGTAATTTCCTGGAAATACAGAGGATACTGAATTATTCAAAACATAGAAAATGGAAGGAGCGGAGTAATTTCCGGGAGAGATAGAGGATACGGAACTATCTAACAAAACATAAAATGGAAAATGGAAGGACCATAGCTGTAAATCACATACACAACGACCACAAGTCAAAGACAACCTAACAAAAGCATTTAACCCTCTAACAAAAGTTGGATAATAAGCACCATAAAAGGCAAGGCACATACGTCAGTGAAACGGTTTTGATACCACAAGAACTAATCACCAGTGCGATTAGTATTGGAATAGAAGGATGCTATGACATCAACTAGGAACCTAATGCCAGCTTCAGCTTCAGGATCGCCTGGGTAACGTCAAGTAAACCATATCTATTTTGGGTTTATTTACACAGTTCCAAATTACAAGGGATGTATTAGAAATTCCAACATAAGGATGTGAGTATCTAACTCACTAGTACAGTCACTTAATTTAGAGTTTACATGACATATACATGTGACAGATTTGATACATCTCATCTATTTTGAACTGTAAAAAGGATCTTTGAACCTAACAACTTTGACTTATTTCTACAATATTAAAATTAATAATATGTATTAAAAATTCCAACATAAGGATGTGAGTATGTAACTCACTAGTACAGTCACTTAATTGAGAGTCTACATGACATATACATGTGACAGATTTGATACATCTCATCTATTTTGAACTGTAAAAAGGATCTTTGAACCTAACAACTTTTGACTTATTTCTACAATATTAAAATTAATAATTAATATATGAATCTTTATAGAACAATGTTTTAATTAAATGCAATGAGTACAATAAATATAAATATTATTTAAAACCTAATAAAACATGTGATTTTATTTTTTAAAGTTTTGAAATAAATAGTACTTGTAACTTCATACTCTTAATTTTCATGAAGTACTTTAAACTTAAGTAATGTTTGTATCTTCAATCTTGTGACTTTCATAAACAAAACAGAGTTAGTGTGCATAAAACTTTCCGTTAAATTAAGAAATTGTTAATCTATATAATGTAAACAAAGAAATAATTTAAAAAGTAATTCATAAAAAATAATTAAAGTATTTACAATTTATTCAGATTATTAAAATTTCTAAAAATAATTAACCATTTTCTTTACTATCCTTAACAATCTATGCAAATCAATAATCATTATAATAAGCTTTTGCAAATGGAGTGTAGAATCTTATGCCCTAAATTTGAAAGATAGAATTGTTATGAATGAGATTAAAAATACGATACTCGTGAAAATGAGAATTCCACAATCAAAATATATGACGGATGGGTATATTTTAATGGAAAAAGAAAAAGTTAGTGGTGTGCTTTAATTTATGACAATATATTCGTAAATATAATTTATATTTCTTCATTATTGATTTTTTCATGTTATCCTTTTCCATTGCTTTAAAGTAGAAGAAGCTGAACTAACTGCTCTAATATATTTGGTTTCAGTATAAATGTAATTTAGTTTCAGTATTAAAGGATTTGTTCAACCATCACACTCGTGAAACAATCAATTTACTAAAAAAAAAACAAATTAAATACCCTTTAATCAAACAACCATTCCAAAACATAGATAAATTTTCAAAATACATGGCAAAGCTTCAATTCAAGAAAACCAAACACATTATTTTATTTAAAAATTTCAAAATACATGGCAAAGCTTCAATTCAAGAAAACCGAACACATTTTTTTTTTTAAATAGACATAATCAAAAGATTGAATTGAATTTAAATAATAAACATAATCTATATTTTCAAAGGATTCCTTGATCTTACATAGGGAATTTAAGCGATTTTATACACTTAAATATAAAAAAAATTGTTTTTGAGAAAATAATTTTTTTTATTAGATCTTGCACTCGAGCTTTAATTCAAGAAAACCAAACACATTAATGTTTTTTTTAAATAAAAAAATATAATAAATATATTGAAAAGATTAAATTGAAATCAAAATAATGGACATAGCATATTCCTTAATCTTGTATAGGTAATATATATTCAAGCTATAAACTTAAATATAAAACTTTAGCTTTTTTAGAAAATGATTTTTCTTTTATTAGATCATGTCTTTTATTTTGGTTTCAAAACATCCAAATGATTATACGTGTTTCTTAAATTTTAGATCTCGTTGAAAGATGTTAAGGAAATGAAGTTGTTGTCATATTGAAAAAAAGAAAAGGGGTGAGTGCAAGCTAATGAGGGTCACTTTTGGCGCTTGAGATACAAGATGAAACGTAAGAAATTGAATCACTCTTCCGAATATATAAATTTTATGTATTGAAAATTTTCATAGCTATGTAAGTTTCATATTTTGTAACAGTCACATTTTATGGTTTTGGAAAATGATAAGATATACTTGTGGGTGCAGCCTTTGAATACCTAAATGATGGTTTAGAGCTGCAAAAACTAGTATAGACATGTAGAGAACAAGTAGCACTAATGCAGCACTATTTTTCCAAAAATAATTCTCTAAGTGATCAAACATCGAAAATGATACGTCAAATGTGGGTGCATCTCTTGAAAGTCTTAATGCAATGATTTCCAAATGGATTTTTTATAGCATGTAGATGTCGACATCTTATAGTGCAGCATACAATTTTTTTTTAAATGCTTGTGAAATCAAAAAGTTATGGAAGAAACACTAATAGTGTGCTTTTTGAGTTAAGGAGTCATGATACAAGAAAATTAGGAAAAAAAAATTAAAAAATAATATTTTTAAAAAAATTACATATTTGTAATCTCCACAAAAAATTCTATCCATGTCTAAAATTTCATAAAACATTATTGTGTCTATCATAATGTAAAGAGTGGTGAAAGACAGGCATACTCAGAAAATGGAGGAAATTCCCAATTAACAATGGTTTACCATATTCCATAACATATGGTTGGTAACTCCAAACCAAACTACAAGCCAAACATGTAGGACTACGGATGGCATGCAGGTACATGTTTTAGGCACTAAAAAATGCTCACACGTTATCTTTAAATTTAAATTTAAATTTTCTCGGCTTTTGTGTCAACATAAATGCTCGAGCGTTATTCGGATACAAAACCCGCAAGCGTTATTAATTACACAACGCTCTAGCATTACAAAATGCCCTAGCATTTCTTGTTTACAGAACGCTCTAGCATTATAGAGCACATAAACCAACACTTTAAGAAATGATTGGAGATAAGGAGATTGAGATAGAGAGGGGATACAAGAGGGGGGTGGAACAATATGCTAAGTAATGGATGGAGGTAAGGGGGGTGAGAGAGAGGGGGGATGTGAGAGGTGGGTGAAAACTAGGGACATAAATTGAGAGATAGGGAGAGAGGAATGAGGAGGGAGGAAATTAAAGGCCTAAACCCATAATCCTAAGGCCCAAACCCACTAAATTCCTAAACCCCTAAGTCATTAAATACTAAAAACCTAAACCCTTAGCATGCAATATCTTACCACTTTAATCCCTTGACACTTAACCTTAACCCTTTATACCTTACCCCACTAACAGTCAATCCCTAAATCCCTTAACCTATAAATACCTTAATCCCTTAATTAACCCCTTGTCTTCTATCCCCTTAGTCTTCAACCCCCAACGCCCTAATCCATTAACCTTATAAGCTCTTAATACTATAACACCTAATCCCTTAATGCCTAGCCTCTTAAAACCTAACCCCCTAACCCCAAATTCCTAAATCCCTTTACCCCTAAAGCCCCTAAACTCTAAACCCCTTAAGTCCTTTAATGGTTTACCTCTAATCCTTTAACCATTAGTCTCTAAGCTGTATTTTACCCCTTAGAGGTAAAATAATTCTTTACCTCTAATATATGTTTGCATGTGTGACCTCTCTTGTGAAAGTGCGCCCCCGAGGAAATTTTAAGGATCTATAGTTAATTAAAAGTGTATAAACCTTGGCAAATCTTAGCAATTCTTAAAATGCCAACTTTAAAATATTTGGCGATATTTGTCTAAAATTATTTCAATTTCCAAGGATTTTATATAGTTTATATAATAATTTAGCAATTTTTATAGTGGAAAAATTTTACCCCATCAAAATTGGACGAAACAAGGCCTCAAAAAATGCAAATTTGTGAATTGATTTTTGGAAAAATATGCCATGGGCTAAATTTCTCCCCTAAAGGTTTCCTTGGTGGGCCCTTCATTTACTTGTGTGCTCTATGTTTGCATGTTCTCTCTTTGTTTGAATGAGAGCTCTATGTTTTCTTGAGAGCTCTACTTTGGGCTTGGTCACTCCTCTCTCAACACGGGCACTCTCGCTTAGGCTTGTGCATTAGCCTCTAAGCTCTAGTTTACCCCTTATAAGCTTTTAACCCTTTAACCTCTTCACCCTTAATGCCTAACCCGATAAACACTAACCCCCTAACCCCAAAGCACTAAATCCCTTAACCCCTAGATCCCCTAACCCCAAAGCACTAAATCCCTTAACCTCTAGATCCCCTAACCCCTAAAACCTTTAACCACTTTACCTCTAATCCCACAACCCCTAACCCCTAAGACCAATTCCACCCCTAAACAACCTAATCCATAATACGTAGAGCCCAAATCCCCAAATCCCTAAATCCCTTAACCCCTAGACAATTAAACATTTAACTGCTTAGGCCTTAACCCCTGACCTCTTAAACCCTAGCCCCTTAACCATTGAGCCCTAAATTCCTTAACCCCTGAAGCCCCTAACCCATAATTTAACCATATTCCCTAAACATAAATTAATTCCTAAGTATCCCTTTACCCCTTAACCCTTGTCCCCTTAACCTCTTACCCTTAAAGACGCTAACTCCTAAATCCCTTAACCCCTTAACTGACCCCCACCCCCCTATTACCTAATCCCTTAACCCGTAAACTCTAATCACTTAAACCATAAAGCATATAACCACCCCACCTGCTTAACTCCCTAATCCCTAAACCTTTAAACCTCTTAACCACTTTATGCCTTTACCTTTAAACTGTTAACCCATAACCCCTAAGTCCTAGTTAACCCCCCAACCCTAAAACCCCTAATGCATAATGCCTAAATCCCTAATCCCTTATCGCTTATTCCACTAATGCCTTAAAACCCCCAAGCCTTTAAGAATTTAACCCCTTGACACTTAACCCTTAACCTCCTCAACCCTAACACCCTAACCCTAGAGCCCTAAATCCTTTATCCTGTAAATATGCTAACCCCTAAAGGCCTCACCTCTTAAATAACCACCAAACCCCTAACCCTTATCTCCTTAACCACTAAGCCCCTAGGCCCTTAATCTTTGCAAGCCCTTAACACTTAAACCCTTCACCCTTAACACTTCACCTCTTAAACCCTAACCCCCCAACATCGGTGCCCTCAATCCCTTAACTCCTAAATCCCCTAACCCCTAAACCCCTTTACCTCTAATAACTTAAAACACCTAACACCTAAGCCCTATTTTATCCACAAACACATAAGCTATTAATGTCTAACCTATTAAATCATAACCCCCTAAACCCAGATCCCTAAATCCTTTAAGCACTAAATCTCTAACCCCTAAACCCCTTGACCCCTTTACCTGTTTACCTCTAATCCTTCAACCACTAACCATTAACCCTCAAGTTTACCCCCTCACTCATAAACCACTTAATCCATAAGCCCTTAAAACTTAACCAATAACCTCTAAAACACTAATACCTTATCACCCGATCCCTAAATCCCTTTACAGCTAAAGCCCCTAACTCCTTAAGCCTTATCCTCTTAACTCTAGTTAATCACTTATTACACCTTAACCCCTAAATCCTAAACCCTTAACTCATATATCCTTAAGCTCCAAACCCTAAAGATCATAAATCCTAAAAAATCTAACCTCTTAATTAATCCCTACTACCTAATCCATTAACACATATCCCCTAATTCCTTAAATAGTAAACCCCATAACCTCTTAGCGTTGTATCCCTTTAATGCCAAAACCATTTAACACCTAAACCCCTTTACCCATTTAACTCTAAGCCCTTAACCACTAACCCCAAAGACCGAGTTAACCTCCTAACCCATACAACATGAACCCCAAAACCCTTGAAGATAAGGAGGGAAAGGAAGAGAGAGGTATGGAGGGATAGAGTGAAGGAGGGAGGGAGGGGGAAGGTAGATCGAGCGAAAGGGATGGAGGGGGAGAGGTACATATAAAGGAAATATTTGTTTGATAAGGAAATATTAAAAAGGGTTGAAGAAATGTGTTGTGTAGATAACATAATGCTAGAGCATTTATTGTGAAAGAAACGCTTAAGCGTTTTTGTTCAATACTTGTTACCTAGCCATGCACCAATCATATTAATTGCAAAGAAAGGTTTTATTATAAAAAGAGCGATCAAGCATTATGGATAAGAAATGCTTGAGCATTTTGTTGTTCAATAACGCTCAGGTGTTATGGATTTAAGAAACGCTTGAATGTTTTGTCATGCAATAACACTCGGGCGTTTTTGTTCTGCATAAATACTATGCCTACTATCTCCCTGAATACTCTACCTATTGTCTCCTGATTGCGATGTAAACATACCTATGCAATTGAACAGTGTTAACAACGATCTATGAAAACTTGAAGAATCTATGTTCATAATTGAAGAGGATTCTACATTCAAAATCAAGCAAACTCAAGAATAATCATTGTTCAGAATTGAAGAGGAACCTGCAATCACAATTGAGCAAGGTTGAAGAATCTATATTCAAGTTTGAGGAAGAATCTATATCCACAATCAAAAGAAAGGTTGAAGAATTTATATCCACAAGTGAGGAATAGAGCAAGTTTGAAGAATTTATATTCACAATTGAGGAAGAGAGCAAGGTTGAAGAGTTTATATTCACGACTGAGGAAGAGAGCAAGGTTAAAGAATAATTATTCGCAATTGAGGAAGTATATATATTCTCAATTGAGCAAACTTGAGGAATCTATATGAACACAAATGAAGAATAATCTAGATTCACTATTGAGCAAGCTTGAAGAACCTATATTAACAAATGAAGAATTTTCTATATTCACAATTGAGGTAGAATTTACTTTCACAGTTGAGGAAGCTTGAGGAATCTATATTCACAATTGAGGTAGAATTTACTTTCATAGTTGAGTAAGCTTGAGGAATCTATATTCACAATTGAGCAAGCTTGAAGAACCTATATTCACAAATGAGGAATTTTCTATATTCACAATTGAGATAGAATTTACTTTCACAATTGAACAAGCTTGAGGAATCTAGATTCACAGTTCATGAAGTATCTATATTCACAATTGAGCAAGCTTGGAAAACCTATATTCACAAATGAATAATTTTGTATATTCACAATTGAGATAGAATTTACTTTCACAATTGAGCAAGCATGAAGAACCTATATTCACAATTGAGGAAGAATCCATAATCACAATTGAGCACGCTTGTAGAATCTATTTTCATTGTATTGTTCATTGTGGTCATTGGGAATCCACTCAATCGAACAAAGAAATCTACAAGGAAAATGAATCCTTAAGAAATCATTGATGAAAATAGAGAAAAGAAAATATTGGACATGTGGAATCGAAGGAATCCCATGGATACTCATCCAATTCCAACCATAGATGATGCCACGGTCATTCCTACCAATCCATGACAAGAAAAATGAAAGAATTCACTAGAGGGGCCCACAATTTCCACAACAATTGATGAACAAGCACCCCATGGAACTAGTCAAGAAGGAAAACATAGGTACTCATCGAGGGATTTTTCAATTCCTGCATCAAGTCAACCTCATTGTAATGAATCACAATCTGAATAAGGATGTACTATTATGATGGATTGTGGTTATACAAGCAATGAAGTTAGGTAGGCGTTGAATGTAGAATCTATGGTGGAAGAAGCATATGTTATTGAGATCATCCAAGAGAATGTCCAATTTCCCACATCCAGCTTCCAACAAGAGAATGAAAGACAATAGGCTCCTATTGAATTTCAAAACATCCTAGTGATGTTGTACATGGCAAAGTTTCAACACCCTTACCTCCACTAGAAAGTACAGGCCGAAAAAATTTGAAACGTATATAGGTTGATGAAAGTCTTGTTAATTCGCTTGAATGTACGTTGTCTAAACACACTATTTCTTATCAAACTCAACAAATACTTGATAATAAAAAATTATTGTAAATGTGATTGGGATATATGCAGATTATTTTCATCATTGTTAAAATCTAGGTCTATGACTATTGTTAGGAGAAAGTTAGGGATAAAGATGATAAACAATTATGAACCAAGTTCTCATATTGTTAAAATTTTAGTAGATACATTGAGTACAATTGGAAAGAATCTTGTTCAAAGGATCGCAATGTGGCTCGCCGTGTGTTGTCACAATCAATCGTGAACAAAAACACTAGGGCCCTTCATTTTCTTAAGCCAACATCAAAATTTATTAATTTGAATGTCAAAACACCCCATAGGTATTGTGTTAGAAGAGAATAACTTGAAACTATTCAGACATATGTATGGGCCATCATTAGAAGGTTGCCACGCTCTAATATGAAGCATTGATGCGGTAAAGGGACTAGTGAAAGATTTTTGGAATGACAACACTAGACCTTCTTCCAACCAAAAAGATGTATTAAAACTGAGAAGGGGTTCAAGGGATCGTGATTTTGAGATCATCGTTTTGAACTAAAATTGTGGCTTTTTCTCTAAATATAGCAGGTGTTGGATACAATCACCAAGTACTGGCGTAGTTAGACAAGCATTAATCAAGAAACTAACATGTATTAACAAACTAACAATGCTGAAATACTTACAAATGTACAGTATGCTTCTAACAAAATTGTGGCATGGTTTACCATACCCTCATATCTTATGGGCTATGTACCGCTTATCTACCCACTAGGGGGGAGTTCAATATAAGAAAATATTTCCCCATGTGGGGGATCTACAACCTGCAATTTATAAAATTATAAATATTAGACCATGTAGCATTAATTAACTAGCATGTGATAGGAAACTAACATGTTGAAATAGTTACCTTAGTGTGAGTTGTTGCCACTGATGGTATGACAATATCTCGTACATCAAATGTGTCTAATGCACGAGACTCTAGACTAGCGCAAGCATCACCAGTGAAAAATTCTTGCCCCACCACCCCTACTTGTAGAAACTGCAAGTTTTAAAACCATAAAAAATATTAGTAATATATATATATGTGAATAGTAAAGAAAAAAATATTAACAAGACTACTATTTTAACAATTTACTTACCTAAGTAAAAGACCCACTAAATGTTGAAATTTGGTTGAGCTTTGATCTTTAATTCTTTTAGATGCGGAGACTTGAAGCAATGATACAATTCAATCCATGAAATTCATACAACCATAACACAATATATACCCTCGGGAAAATCCTCAAAATTATGAGAAAAAAACCCCAACAATTCTTCTCAGTACAATATAATGGAAAGCAAAGAATGCTTTCTTTTACAACATAGTAGATTGATTTCGGAAGATAAGAGATCACCAAACACTCTTGATGAATATACAAAAGGAATAGAAAAGAGAGATCAATCGGATGTGTGCCCAACATAATAATAACAAGCACGAACAATACCCTGTACAAAGAGAAGGACCTTACCTTCAATGGAGAAGAGAATTTGCTTCACATTGGATTCATCAATCCAATATAACATATATATTCTTCTCTTATATTTTTAACTTCTAACTTTAGCATGAACTCGCCCTCAAACTAGATGTATTAATCTTGCATGCGGAGGTGCACCCCACTTCTCATGCAGTGCTTTTCTCACTGAGTTGTCACTTAGGATGAACTCGCCTCTTAATTGAAATCTTTCCCACTTAGTTAGGTGGCGAAATTAAGTGTCGACATGCAAGTGTCAAAACTCACGTGTCATCCTTTAGTTTAACATAAGTGTTGTCATTCAATAACACTTAGTTAACTAGATCTTCTTTGTTGTCACTTAGTTAACTAGATCTTCTTTGTTGTCAGTTAGTTAACTCTCTTTAACTGAAGTGCCGTCTTTTAGTTTAACTAAAGTGAAAACACTTTACTTAACTAGTCCTTCTTATTTAACACTTAGTTAATTGAAATCATGCTAATTGATTTACTTGAAGTGACCACTATGAGTTCTTTAGTTAACTGAGGCATATCTTTAACTGATGTTTTAATTGAAGCATTGATACTTAACTGAAGCTTTAACAATTTGAGTTCTCTTTAATTAGCTGAAGTGTTTGCATGGGAAATTTCAAATTCTCTTTATCTCTATGCTTTATATTTTATTTATTTATATCTTACTACATGGTCAATATGTGCTAACTTTAATTATCCATCACATTACATTATACCAAGAAGAATTATCAGATGTTGTGCATGTTATATTATTCTAGACCAAATGATCATATGCTAAAGTAATTCACTTTAGAGGTGATCAATCTCTAAAGGATAATTAATAGAAATTCGGTGATCATGGTTAATAATACATCACACAACATTAAATGATTTTAACAAGTAAAGCATGACCTTTATACAGAAGGTCCATCTCATGGATACCTTTATATGGAAGGTTCACATGATAATTATGACTTGGAACACAAGTTCAGAGTCTTGTCCAAAAAGACTTTACAACATCATTACTTTGATCAAGTACCTCTATACATAAAGGAAATAACCTTTACACAGAAGGAAATCAGCTCACCTCTATATGGGAGGATCAATATTGGCTACACAATATTGGTTTGGAGAATGTCTCCTAATGCTATATTTTTAACACTCCCTCTCAACGAGGGAGGCATTCTCTTCCATACCAAGCTTGTCTTGGAAGTACTTGAGCTTTGTCACTGACAAAAGCTTTGTTAACACATATGCAATCTACTCATCAGTAGCAATGTACTAAAGTTTCACCGTACCTTTCTGGACCATGTATTGGATGAAGTGATACTTCATTTCAATGTGCTTTGACTTGTCATGAAACACTAGGTTTTCGGAAAGCTTGATGCAACTCTGGTTGTCACACCTAATAACTGTAGGCTCAATATTTTCACCAAACAAACCTACAAGTAGCTTTCTGAGTCAAACTACTTCTCGGTAGGAAACACTAGCAGCTATGTATTATGCTTCTTTAGTGCTCTGGGATACATATCCCTGCTTCATGTTGGACCAATATATCATAGTTGAGCCTAGGATATAATAGTAGTCATATGTACTCTTACAATCCACAATGCTTCCTCCCTAGTCTGAGTCTGTATAACCAAGTAACATGACTCTCCCACTGGAGGCATATTTGAGTCCATATGAAATTGTACCTCGAAGGTACCTAAGCACATGTTTAGCAGTTGTCTAGTGTATGTCTCTCCGATCAGAAATAAATTGAATGAGAATGCTCACAGCATAACATATATCAGGCCTTGAATGTATCAAGTACATTAGCGAGCCTATAAGCTATCTATACAAAGTGGGATCTACTGGATCTGATCCATAGCCTGACTCATGAAGTTTCCTCAAATTGGAAACCATCAGTCTAGTCATATATTTGCAATCTATCATTCCAAACCTACGCAATATATCCACAGTGAACTCCCCTTGAGATAGAAAAATTTCATCTTTTATTTTCCAGATCTCGAGGCCAAGAAAGTAGTGCATTAGACCTAAGTCTTTCATCTCGAACTCTGAGGTGAGCTCCCTCTTGCACCAAGCAATCAGATGTTCCTCTCCAGTGAGAAACAAATCATCAACATACAGAACCAATATCAATGGTTGGTTCTTCAGTACTTTGAAGTACAAATTTGGATCAACTTCACTCTTACAGAAACCCAATTTCTGAAGGTAGCTATCAATTCTAGAGTACCAAGCCCTGGGGGCTTGCTTAAGCCCATATAGAGCTTTCTTTAGCTTGCAAACATGAGACTCCTTCCCATGTTGATCCACTCAGGGCTAGGAATCACGAGGGGGAAAAAAGTTCAACTGAATCAGTCAGCTTTGTTATGAAGGAAGCATAAGAAATAGAATAAGAAAGCAGGAATACACTACATAAATAAAGACAAATACACACAGACAATATGCAAGAATGCGAATTGATTTCTCTATTACTGGATGTAAAGATACAGACTGATAAGATGTATATTACCATAGTTTACATGCTTATATAAAGAGTGTTGAGACGCTTGGGTGCCTGCCTGTTACGTTCAGTTACAAAGAAGTTATAACAGTTCGACAGTTCAACTGTTACAGTCGACTAGAAGACAGAGAGACAATCTGTCGAAGTTCGACAGTCGCAAGTCGCAAGTCGGTGTTGTGCAAGTCACAGGTTGACGTTGCATGTCGACGTCGCAAAACTGTGAGGTCGTTGAACGTTTCGAATGTGCGAAGTTGTCGAAGCCGTGTCGAAGTCGAAACTTGTCGAAGTTGTGTCGACATTGATGACTTGTCGCAGTAGATGTAAGCATTCAACAACAATTCCAACTATGATATGGATCAGACCTCCTTCCTTAAGAAACAATGGTATCCATTGTTTGCTCGTGAAGGTGAGGAAACTTGTCGGTCAGTTCAGTAGCAGAGTACAATTTTACTTGTGCTGAAATCTATTCGGATTTAGAAACCTGAAACAAGGGAATTGTGTTCGTCCTTGTATGACATACCCGTTGTCCCACAATGGTGTCGCAAGGAAGAGGCTCCTAAACATCTGGATGGATGCCGATGCTCAAGGGTGTATGTTTGGTGCTTGTTGACAGGAGTGTGAAGTGAACCCCTCTCGACAAAACTGTGTCAACAATGTGTTGTGGCCATTTTTGGATAAGTTGTTTGTGGTGTATCTAGACGGCATCATTGTCTACAACGAAACGATGGAAGAGAATAAGCAACATTTGGAAGAGGTTTTTGAATCATTGCGGGGGAACAAGTTGTACTTGAAGGAATCTAGTGCACGTTTGAGCAAGAGGAAATTCCATTCTTGGGACATCGAATTGGACAAGGCAAAGTTCGCATGGATAACAGGAAGATTGTTGCAATCCAGGACTGGGAGGAACCTCAGATAGTGCAGGAAGTGCATACCTTCCTCGGCTTGGAAAACCACTATAGCAGGTTTGTGGAGGGATAATCTAAGGTAGTTGCGCCTATTACCGAGTTGCTAAAGAAGAACAAGGCATGGAAGTGGTCCAAGAAGTTCCAAGGAGCATTTGACGAGATTAAATGCAGACTTGCAACCGCTCCGGTGCTGCGGTTTCCTGACTTTGAAAAGGAATTCGAAGTGCAGATGGATGCGTCTGACTTTTCTATCAGAGGAGTCTTGATGCAGGAGGGTCATCCGATGGCATATGAAAGTCAGAAGCTCCAGGATTGGGAAAGGAGGTACGTGGTTCATGAGAAATAAATGACAACAGTCGTGCATTGCTTGAGGGTTTGGCGGCATTACTTGTTGGGTAAGCCATTTGTGGTGAAGACGGATAACGTGATTACTAGCTACTTCGCCACTCAACCAAAGCTCTCTCCAAAGCAAGCTAGATGGAAAGACTTCCTAGATGAGTTTAACATGATATTAGAGTATCGACATGGAAGGTTGAACGCAGCTGCAGACGCTTTGAGCAGGAAATCTTAGCTCGTAGCCTTGGATGGAAAACCTCTTGACCCGACAGCTCAAGTTGTTTCCAACTTGCGGCAAAGGATTCAAGACAACTTGTTGGGGGACTCGACAGCCAGAGGCATCATGGTGCAAATCAAGGAAGGCAAGACGAACAAGTTTCAGGATAAAGATGGACTGCTCTTCTTCGATGGACGCTTGTACGTGATGAAAGCATCTCATCTTCGAAAAGACTTGCTATAGGAGTGTCACAACTCAGCGTGGGCAAGACATCCAGGGCAGCATAAGACACACGCCTTGGTCAAGAAAAGTTTCTTTTTGAAGAACCTATAGTGGGATTTCAAAGAGTATGTACGCACTTGTCTCATTTTCCAACCAGAAAAGTCAAGTTCAAAGAAGAAAGCAGGGTTGTTGCAACCATTGCCGGTTCCAGAGAGGCCTTGGGTAACTGTATCAATGGATTTCGTCACATCATTATCGATCGCTCAGGGGTAAAACGAAATATGTGTGGTGGTAGATCGTTTCTCCAAGTATGTGACCTTCATGTCGATGAAGTCACCATCCAAAGCAACGGATGTCGCTACGTTGTTCTTCAAAAATGTTGTTAAGTACTGGGGCTTGCCACTAAACATTGTGTCTAATAGGGATGTTAGGTTCACCAAGAAGTTTTGTCTAGCATTGTTTAAGTTAATTGGGACACAGTTGCTCACTAGTTCAGACTTCCATCCAAAGATAGTCGAACAGAAAGAGAGAGTTAGCGCAGTCTTGGAGAGTTACTTGAGGTACTTCATGCATGTTGATCAAAAGAACTTGCTGGAATTGTTGGACGCAACACAGTTCGGTTATGTCATGCACATGAGCTCAGTGACAGGCTATAGTCCATTCGAGTTGGAAACCGGACAAAAATAGTTGACGCCACAAGTCATTGAAACAGAGGAGGTGGGACCAATCCCCGCTGCGGTGAAGTTCATGAAAGAATGGGAAGAAAAGTTGAAGTTGGATAAGGATCACTTAGAAAGAGCGAACAAATAGATGAAGTGGGCAAATAGGAAGCACAAGGACAAATAATTCCAAGTTGGAGAGAGCATCCTTCTCAAACTTGGGGGTGAACAGTTTGTTCCTCCAAAGGGTCTGGCCAGCTCTTTGATGCGGAAGCATGACGACCCGTCCGAGATTGTTGAGAGGGTGGGAAAGGTTGCCTACAAACTCAGGCTCCAAGAACAACTTTGTGCGTACCACCCAATTTTTCATGTCAGTCAGCTACGTAGGTTTCAAGCTGATGAAGATGAGCCGGAACAAAACATTCCCACACGTTCTCCTGTGATGATCATTGGTAGGCCAGATCGAGAAGTGGAAGCAATTCTGCGACACCAGTTCAACAAGCGTGGAAAGGACTCATGGTTAGAGTACTTCATCAAGTGGAAATACTTTTCGGATGAGGAGAACAGTTGGGAGTGGAATAACGCCTTATGGAAGTCAGAAGATTTGATCAAACCTCATTCCAAGAGGAGCACGAGCTCCCACCTCGATGGAATCCACGGAAGAAGAGTATCAGAATGACGACCAGTCCAATGGGGAAGGCTTTCATGGCTGTTAGTATATTCCTATACTCCATCCTAGTCCTACCAGTATTTTCATCTTTTGCATTTTCATTCTTGCATGCATTCCTGTATGCAGCATGCATTGCATGCATCCGCATGCTGCCCAGTCATCAGGTTGACACCTCTAGCACCTAGTCCCTAGTCTTCGAGCACTCGGGATCTTATTTCCACTCAGATTGAGACCTCCTATCCAGTGATGCGCCCACTTCTCACATTCCACTTGAGAAGAGCGCACTTCTTCACCTACCACTTCAGTTACACTCAGTTAGCTCAATTCTTCCTTGATTTGAGGCTAGACTCACTCCTGACTGACTGTTGCACTCCTTTGGACCTCCAGTGTGACTAGATGACTTGACTTGACTCCAGTTAGCTCCTCATGCGCCCTCCACTAAGCCTCCTTCATTCAGTTAGTGCCAGTTACACCTACCACACTCAGTTAGACTCAATTTGACTGATGGTTGATAGTTACTTGAGCATTGATGACTTCACTGATGATGAGATAGACTACTAGTTGTGCTCCGATGACACTCCAGTGATCTTTTGATAACTCCATGAAGGCCAATTCAAATTGCCACCTTGGCATTCGAATCCTCATGCATTGTACTACTTATTTGTCCATATTGTGATTAATGAATTAGTGTGTGTGAAGTTATTTTGCTTCTATCCGAGTTCTACTGTATTATTATTCTATTGCTCATTTTACTGCATTAACCACTCTTAATATTATTCCTAAATTCTTTCATTGTGAGGTATACATCAACTCTTTGATCTACTGCGAGGATTTTCACAATGGCCCCTCCACACAACCCACTTGAAGCACGCTCGATGCACTTGGAACATGCTTGCAAGGTAGGCATGCTCCTTGGAAGAAGGGTCGCAGGTGCTTGGCAAGCCCCTCGACACACACCTTGGAAACCTGTGTTGTAAGCTTGCAGTGAGATGACAACTCGACATGCAATGTGTGGGCTAAAACGAAGGGCGCTAGCAGCTAGAGCGCAGGGCGCTCGACCCACCCGGAAGTGGGCCCATTGACACCTTAACCTACGACGGGCATCGGCTTGGTGAAGGCATCAGTCACTTGTGCGACACACTAAGATGGGAAAAGCACGCAGATGGGAGAAGCTTGGTTGGAGATGACACTTGACGAAATTTGGAGTGGGAACCAAGCAAGGTTATGCCCCCCCTTGCAGCGCACCCACCGATGCGACAAATCCTATATAAGAGCAGGAGTCAAATAAGAAGAAGACAACAAGGTAGATGTTGATGGCAAGACATGAAGAACCGTTCTAATTTTGGGCGTGATGTTTGGGCAGACTGTGCGTCCGTAAGCAGGAGACAGTTGAGACTTTATCTATTGTTTGTAATTTTCACTTGGCGTGTTAGCTAGTTGTGAGCACACCGAAGCTCTCCCGATTTGGCATCTCCACCAATGTAATCTTTGCTATTTATATAAAATCTTTCGAGGTTCGTTGGTTGGGAAACCCCAACTTCTTCGCTAGTTGAAGCTTGATGTATATATTTTTTTCGAGTGCCCATGTTTTGGGTTGGTGGTATTTTTCTAATTAAAGGATATAAATATATGTATGGTTGGTCTTGCATTTGGGGCATACTGGATATACAAGATTGAATAAGTTGGGTTTGAAGCTTGATGTACGTAGTTTTTCCAGCAGGGTTTTTCACGTAAAATCCTTGTGTCTTATTTTACTTGGGTTATCTCATTTATGTCTAAATATATTTTTATTTTTTAATAGATCTGAAAACTTGTTGATGTTACTGATGTAATCTATAAAAATAATTTATCAAATCTAATGATCCAGGTGGATATCGGTGGCCACCCACCTTTTCGACTGGCTCAAAACAGTTTTGTGGCAATTTTGGTAATTTACTATTTTTAGCAATTTTTTCAGGTCCTGAACTTCTGGATCCATTTTGAGGCCCTGAACGACATTTTTTTTGGCATGTTGTGGTCACAAAATCCATCATTAGATGGAATTTTGTCTTCATAGTTTTAGTCCTTGGATAGATCTTTCCAATGAGCTATCGTGCGCCCCAAACGGAGATCGTATGCAAAAGTTACGACCCCAGGAAGTTGATGTACTAACTTACCCAAACGGGACCCACATGACTTTTGGCGCTTCATCTCCTAGGGTTAGGTTTTTGGATGTTTAGGTTTTTTTGGCATTCCTTTTTATCGTAAAATTCCTTGAGAGCCTCATTGTAATGATCTTCTTGTGAATGAGCGCAGTCGGCACATCTCTTCTTAGAGATAAGTCGCCACCATTCCAGCAAGCTTGTTTTTTTGTTGCATTTTAGAGTTTTAGCTTATTCCCTTATTGAATAGAAAACCAATTTTACTCTATCTCTGTTATTTTGTGTTAAGCATCTGATAATAATCTGTATTCATTTCGTTCTATCATAAAATCCGGATTAGTGGTATCAGAGCGGTCTGCTCCTTGTCATCTTAATGCATGTCCCCAATGAGGTTAGGGTACAAAGAATTGGGTCTCGAGCTTGTTTCTCTTGAGGACAAAAGCTATCGCACACCCAAGTGGCCTCTCATGGTAGGAGAAAATAAAGATGACAGGACAGGAGATCCTTTCAAAATGTTGCTTGAGGAATCCCTCACGCAACAGAGGAACGAGATGATGGATAGTTTCGTGCAAATCCTTTGGCGGCTACCAACAAGTGACGCATCTTCCTTGAGTGGAGGCACCGCTCCCTTCAAGGTACAAATCAACTTCAATATTCCTATTTTTGAAGGTCAGATAGACGCAGATGCTGTAGATAAGTAGTTGAATCTACTAGAAGGGTATTTTTCTATCCATAACTTTTCGAATAGAGAAAAGATTACTTTTGTGCTCTTCAAAGCCGTTCCCCATGTCAAAGATTGGTGGGAAACTTTCTGCGAGCAAAATGACACAAAAGAATCCTCATTATTTTCAGTCACCACCACATGGAAATCCTTCAGGGATTCTATTAAGGAACAATACGAACCTGTTGGAAGTTATGATGACTTGTATACCAAATGGACCACACTGCAACAAGAAAGAGACCAAGCAGTGCCAGAGTTCACAAATATCTTCCATACCTTGCGCACCAAGCTGGGTATCAAAGATTCAGAGCGACATCCGGTGCTCAAGTATCGCAGTGGTCTACATAGATACATCCAGATCGAAATGGAATTTTTGGACGTCTTTTCCTTGGGAGCAGCCTAGTGATATGTCGTCAAAATCGAGTAGAAGCTCAAACAAAAGATACAGCAATTTGGGCCTGGGAACCCCTCACAGCAAAAGACAGGAAAGGGCGACCTCAACCCACAGAATAAAGGACAGAGAAAAGATGGACAGTATCAGGACAACCAGTCCAAGTTGTAAGCAAAGAAGGACACCGGAAAGACAAAGAAGACACCCGGAAGTGGTGCGAATTCCATAAGAGCCCTTGGCATAACACTGCTGACTGTTGCTCAAAGCAGTCGCTTGTGGCCGAAGTGAAAGCATCTTAATCAGATGCGGGTTCTGACTCTGAGTCCGAACCAGAAAGGGGAAGACGGATCATTGACATGGAACCCAGTGCCACCATTTCTACCACCAAGCTCCAACCTGATGAACCAGACGAGCCAGAAGAAGGAGAACGCCTCTTCCACTCACAGATGTGGGTAAAAGGCACCCCGTTGCACTTCATCGTTGATAGCGGTAGCCAGAAGAACCTCATATCAGCAAAGGTCGTCAAGCGCATGGCTTTGCCGACAATGCATCACCCACAACCCTACACCATTGGATGGCTCCGCAAAGGAAGCAATCTCCACGTCAGAAAACAGTGTCGATGGTCGTACGACATAAAGCCCTTCAAGGACGAGATATTGTGTGATGTTGCTCCTCTCGAAGTTTCAGATGTCCTTTTGGGCCAACCTTATTTATGGAAATGTCATGTTGTATATGAGTCTAGGCCTCATAGTGTTATTATTTCATTGAACAGGAAATTGTACATGATACTCGAGGCAATCTCTCCTAGTTCTATTTCCTTGATCTCTGCCAAGCAATGCAGGAAGGTCATCTCTCAGACCAGGAAATTTGTCTTCTTCGTGATTCGCTCTCAGAGTGAGAGAAATATCACAGCCACATCAAGGGCCTCCGTGGCCGATCTCTCCACACAACAGAAGCAAGTGGATAAGGTGGTGGAAGAATACTCAAATATCTTCTCCTCTCCTACCGGGGTACCTCTACACTGCCAAGTCAAGCATCCCATTGATCTGACCCCATGCGCACCGCTACCCAGTGGGCCAATCTATCACAGCTCTCTACTAGAAAACAAGGAGATCTAGAGGCAGATCCAAGAATTGCTCCACAAGGGGCACATCTGTCCCAGCTCATCACCTTGTGGGAGCCCAATCATGCTGGTGCAGAAGAAAGATGGGACCTGGCAACTCTACATTGATTATCGGGCCCTGAATAAAATCACAATTTGCAACCGGTACTCGATTCCCCGAATCGACGACCTCCTTGATCAGCTCACGGGGGCTAAATACTTCAATAAGATTGATCTGAAGTCTGGCTACCACCAAGTCCCAATAGAACAAACAGATGTATGGAAGACTTCCTTCAAGTCAAAAGAAGGTCTTTTTGAATGGTTGGTCATGCCCTTTGGTTTGACAAATTCTCCAGCAACGTTTATGAGGATGATGGACGATATCCCACGACCTTTCACCAATACTTTTGTAGTGGTGTATCTGGATGACATCCTCATCTACAGCAAGACTTGGGCGGAACACTTGCAGCATATTCAACAGGTTCTGCACACCCTGCAACAGCACAAACTATATGAAAACTTGGAAAAATGCTCCTTCAGCATGGAAAGGGTCCATTACTTAGGCTACATCATTGATCAACATGGTGTGCATGTGGATCCAGCCAATATCCAGGTCATCCGTGACTGGCCAGCCCCAACCACACTCACTGAACTTCGGAGCTTCTTGAGCCTCGCCAATTTCTATCGTCGGTTCGTTCTCGGATTCTCTCATATCACATGGACCCTCAGCCAAGTAACCAAGGGTGGCGGTAAGGGAAAATTTGTGTGGGACCTGTCCCAACAACAAGCCTTTGATGACTTGAAGAAACGTTTGTGGTCATCGTCGGTACTCTCATTACCGAACCTGCAACATCCCTTTGAGATCGAGACAGATGCTTCAGATTATGTTGTGGGCGCCGTTCTCACTCAACACGGCCACCCTGTGGCATATCATAGTGAGACACTATCAGATGATGTCTGTAAGTACCCTACTTACGACAAAGAAATGTACTCCATTATGCAAGCCTGCTGCCAGTGGAGACATTACATTCTTGGGAAGGAAACAATCATCCACACTGATCACAAGCCATGCAGACCCAAGGAAAGTTGCAGAATGACCACCATCAAAAGTGGTCAACATACTTACAGCAGTTCCACCTCAACATCAAATATAAAACAGTGAGTACCAACCGAGTTACTAACTGCCTTAGTCGACCTCCAGTCGCGGCACTAGACTCTTGTGGCCATGAGACCTCTGGATGGCCCCACCTCTACGAGACAGACCTTGACTTCTCCACCACCTACCAAATGTTGGGCACCAACTCAGTGGTAGCTAATTTCCATCTTCAAGATGGGTTATTGTGTCATCTGGGCCATCTCTATGTTCCATCAAATGAGCACGCGAAGCTAATTTGGGAAGCTCACTATAGTCGGGTGGAAGGACACTTTGCCATCGAAAATACAGTGGCAGTGCTACAGAAACATTTCTACTGGCCGAAACTTCGATAGGATGTCGGCAAGTATATCAGGTCCTGCATCGCTTGCGCTATTTCCAAACCGACCAATAAGAAACAGGGCCTGTACACCCCTCTTCCTAATCCTAACAGGCCATTGGAATCCATCTCAATGGACTACATGTCGGGCCTCCCATCCACCAAGAGGGGAAACGACTGTGTTTTTGTGGTTGTTGATCGCTTTTCCAAGATGGCGATTCTAGCCACTTGCAAGAAGAACATCACAGCAGAAGCCACTACCAAGCTCTTCTTTGAACGAGTATGGGTACATTTTGAAATCCCACAAACCATTATCTCAGACCGTGACAGTCGGTTCCTCATCTCATTCTAGTTGAGCCTCTGGTCACTACTGGATACCAAGCTCACCAAATCCACTGCCTTCCATCCCCAGACAGACGACCAAACCGAGGCCGTACATATCCTGTGCATGTACAATTCAACACACCCCCGCACATGGGATGAGAGTCTTCCCTATGTCCAACATAGCTACAACCGAGCCCTGCATAGCTCAACTGGCCACAGCCCCTTTCAGGTGGGGTTAGGATTCTAACCATTGGACCCCATGGATGTTGCACTTCCCCTAGCGACCACCTCAGTCGACTCGTCTCGAAAAGCTGACAAAGCCACCCGGTTCATTGAATGGATCCAACATATCCGCTAACAAGTTCAAGATATTCTACAGAAGTCTAATGCCAAGTACAAGCAGCGCCATGATCAACATCGGGTGCCACATAAGTTTCAGGTGGGAGACAAATTTTGGTTGCATTTGCAAAAAGAACGCCTTACAGGGCCCCATCAGAAGCTTCACCCACTCCGTTATGGGCCGTACAACATCACCAAGGCGGTGGATGACAATGCTTTTGAGCTCAACATTCCCCCCTTCCTTAGTCTGCATCCAGTCTTCAACATGGCTCTCCTTCGGCCATATTTCCCACCATTATTAGACACCTCAGAGATAGCAGAGCAATTGACACCAACAGAGATCAACCCTGAATTCCTGCAACAAGCATCCAGTGATCATATTGAGGACACACAGATCAAAGGCACTCGACAACAAAGGATCCAACTTTATCGAGTTGTCAAAGCAGGGCAGCTCCTGCACCAAGGCAAGTGGCTCACCCGGGGCCAAATTCAACAGAAATTTCCTCATCATATGGGGGAACTCAACGCAATGGAGACCATTGCTTCCTAAGGCAAGAGAATTGATCCAAGTGGATATCGGTGGCCACCCACCTTTCCAACTGGCTCAAAACAGTTTTCTCGCAATTTTGGTAATTTACTATTTTTAGCAGTTTTTCGGGTCCTGAACTTCCGAAGCCGTTTTGAGGCCCTAAATGACGTTTTTTTTGGGCATGTTGTGGTTCTAAAGAACTATCGTGTGCCCCAAATGGAGATCGTATGCAAAAGTTACGACTCCGGAAAGTTGATGCACTAACTTACCCAAACGGGACCCACATGACTTTTGGCGCTTCATCTCCTAGGGTTAGGTTTTTTGATGTTTAGGTTTTTTTAACATTCCTGTTTATCGTAAAAGGCCTTGAGAACCTCATTGTAACAATCTTCTTGCGAATGAGCGCAGTCGTCACATCTCTTCTCATTGATAAGTCGCCACCATTCCAGCAAGCTTGTTTTCCGCTGCATTTTAGAGTTTTAGCTTATTCCCTTATTGAATAGAAAACCAGTTTTATTGTATCTATGTTATTTTGTGTTAAGCATTTGATAATAATCTATATTCATTTCGTTTTGCTCATAAAAATGGATCATCTAAGATCTATTTATATTTGTGATGCATAAATTATTTATTTGATGTGGTTAATCTAACACTCTTCCAATTCTAAGACACGTTGAACAATCTTCTCCCATGAGCACACCATCGTCACTGGTTGTTCACAACAAAATAAAGAAACGGAGTTAGAAGTACGTGTAAACAAGCAAATACCATATAGCGATGGATAAAACTTATGATTATATGTATAGATCAGTTCTCACGAGGTTAAAGGGCCCTGCATGGAGATTGAACTCTCTTATCATTGAAATTGTATGAAGAGCCTCTCTCCACTTCTTAATAGTGGTGGGGTGGTGTCGCGGCATCTCTTCCTCAGTTTGAGGGTCACGCTTTTTCTTATTTTCAAGGATTCGCAGGGCTTCAGCATAGACTCCTCTTCCCTGAGTCCAACGAAGGTCACCAAGGTCAACATGGTAAAACACAGGAATAATCGTAGTCTTTGACGCCAACATGTAGAGGAGCTCATTGAGACACCATTCTGATTCTGCGTATCCAAGGGGAAAAATGGCCACATGCACGGAGGTTGTTCTTGTAGCGTCTACTATTTGAGAATCAAAGTTGCATCCTAGTCGTAATTCCGGTTGGTCCAGAAAGACTTCCAATCCAATATGTGCAGAGCAGAGGCGACGGTATAGATGACTGGCAAAGGTTTTCTTCACATCAGGACCACGGTGAATAATGAGTACATGGTGAAATTTGTTGGGAGATGCAGCCAAGGAGGAGGAAGCAACTGTATCGGTGGATGTCAATAAAATCAAAGACGTGAATTAAACTACTTACCTTCCAAGCTAGCATTATGCGTTTGCTACTCTTTTATATACAGTTTTTGCCCGCATCTCGAGACCTAAATCGCCATTTTTGGAAGACGTTGTCTAAAACCAACAATTTGCAATTAGCTGGTTGGAATTTCATTGATCCGGAGTTTTCATTATCCGTAATTTTGGAATTAGACAACTCAATTTGGGACGAGTTTCCTATAATTTGAAACTTTGATTGAGTTATCGATCATCTGGGTCTTTTTAAAATGGACTAAAAAGCAGAGTAAACTTTGAAAAAATAAACACAAAGCTGCCGACCTTTTGAATTTGCATTGTTAGCCTCCCAAAATCATTGTCTATTCTTTATTATTTAATAATAAAAAAATTAGTAACATACAAAATGTTTATGTATGCAAATTGTGACATAGGACAAAACTACGTTTTCTTCGTGATAGTTGTGTCATTCATGCTAGTATGTAATCAGTTCAATCACTACCTACCATGCACTTATAAATATGACTTTCATTTAAATAAAGAAAAATATGTATACTTTTCTGTCCTTTAGCCTACAGTCTACTACCGCTTTCCCTTGTCCATAAGTTTATGTACTTACACGAAGATATATAGTAGCGTAGTCCACACAAATATGGAGTTGTTCTTGTACAAAAGTTCCGAGTCCAGAAAGGAATCTTCTTTTCAAAACAGAAATTAAAAAATTGTCACGTATGCAAGTTGTGACATATGAATGTCCTATGACAAATCTGAAATTGCATAGAGGTTTAAATAAAATTGCATAAATCATCCACTGTTGACCTGATTAGACGGCTGCCCCCGCTTCTTGTGACACCTAGGTTTAATCGTTCTGTAGTGTAAAAGCAATGGGACAATGAGCATTCGTAAAAAAAAATACAATTTTTTTTCTTTAGTTCTATAACATTTTCCAACCCATTTTTCCACTTCCGTTAACACATGCTATATTACAACAATTTATCATGGATGGGAGAGGGTCTCTCCCCTTAGATAACATACATAGACGATTGATTCTTTATATGATTGAACTTCTTAATAAATAAATAAATTCATTAAGGTAAATATGCTTTTAAACACATAAATACCTTACGACAATTATCCATATAGAAATTTAGGCGCATCATACTTCCATATATCCATTTATACCACGGAATTTAGATGTTGTTGGGGTATTTTCATTCTTTCACAAGCGTCACACAATACTATCTTTGCTTTGGGCTCCTCTCACAGAATATCGAATCCAACTTTGAACAGGATGAATCTAACTGGATGTATACCACGCATTTAAGCTATGCATTGCTTTTAAGCCATGCATCTACCATGCGAAGAATATTTGCTACAACATTCGTTTGTTTTGGGTCGGGTAACGTCCACGTTTAAATCACTAGAGCCACGCGTGAATGAAAAGGAAGGTCTGCTCCCCCTCTACCATTGGGCAATCTAGGCAATGTTCCCGTGCCTCTCTCATGGTCTCCACCAGCGACAACATTTCCTCCAGGTTATTCATGGTCATCCTTATCGTTAACGGTACGAGGACGCACATTCAAGGTGCATGAACATGCAAGCTATGATGTTGTCTACTATTCAATGACAAAAAGTCGGTTCAAGGTAAACATTCTATTCAGCTATGATGTTGTCTGCCACTCAATGACCAAAAAGTCGTTCAAGGTAAACATTCTCTTCTCATGGAAGAGGGATAGATAGATGATGGAACATGCCCATGCTTTCTTAATATACTCAACAACTCCTTCTTTATGCGACAAAGAGCATACAACTCCTTTTTATGTGACAAAGAGCATAGAGAGCATAATGGGTTGGAAGAAATATTAGCATAGATCCATCTTAAACTCGTATCTATCAAGCACCGAGAGAGATCCAATTTCTTGAGATGTATTTCTTTTTTTAATTTAAACTCAAGAAATTTGATCTCTCTTGATTGATAAATCTAGGTTTAAGTTTTTATTTTAGAAATGAACATTGATTTTTTAATTGTTTTTCATAATATTTTATTTTATGAGTCAACATGGATTTTTTAAAATACTTTGCATAATGTTTTTATTTTATGAGCTGACGATTTTGTTAGGAACAAACGTTACAACATCTCCCCCATACTGAGATGTAGAACACCAAGACTCAGTGCAATTAGCATTAGTATACATTCATCTCCGTAATTTTCTTTATTTTCATTATTGTAAGTAATTAGATCATCCATTCATTAATTCAATAATTTTCTTTGCATTATTGTGAGTATCACATGATCCATCTATTAATTCAACAATTTTCTTTGCATCATGGTCAGTAATGACATGATCCACCCATTAATTTAATTATTTTATTTGCATTCTTATCTAATTATTTTATTTGCATTCTTATCCGTAGTAACATGATCCATCCATTAATTCAACTCACTAAGAGGGACGGTGAGGAATACATGTTTGTCAAGGACCTAGAATTAAAAGTAAGTAGCATACATGCTCAAAGCTATTTCTATATATGCTTTAATTTGTTGTCTAATATTTTGCAGTTTTGTATTGTATATTAAATGGTTTTGGGTGGCAAAGGTGACCCTATGTCTTTACTAGAACATTTTATGTAGTTCGTTGTCACTACATCAAACTCGCAACCTGTTCTATATAATAATATTAAGCTAACCAGACCTTCTTCCCTCCATTCCAATCGTGGATCCCAAAAATTCTTCTACTAGTTATCGCTCAGTCCTACCCGTCCAATATCTCTACCGTGCATGATGCAATGGCTTCATCTTCAAATGTTCATGTTAGTGCCCGCTAAGACAAGGAAGATGCTAAAAGTTTAAAAAATATAAACAAAGAAGAAGAAGCTTTATTATGGTAGAGTCCCTTTAGTTAGCCTCTATATGTTGTGCAACCCCTCACGGATCTTGCATATTGCATTAAAATGTTGTCTACAGTCTTTTAAAGATAGCTTTCCTCAAATTAAATGAATTATATTATTCATGGTATACATTTCTTCATAACAAAATTTAGCAAGGAGTTACAAAGAAATACTTTTCATATAAGAAAATCTAAAACATAATTATAACATTCAACAAAAATTCATATGTTTATATCAATGTTTTGTGTGATGTAGATGGTATATGATTGCCTTTCAATTGTTTGGAAAAATTAATTAATACAAAATATTTTGGTCCACTCTACTCTCTAATGACACTTCTAGCATATCAGGTCGGCCCTGAGGCAAGGAAGCAGTTTCCAGAGCCTGAGCATAGCTCAAATGAGCTCATAGGTAAACAACTCGAGTCAATCACTATTATAATGCATGTTTCAAAGACGCAGAAATCAATACAACACGCAATATGGGCTTGTAAGTTGTTTTGGCATCTTCCTTCACATAGACAATGGTTGGATAAAGTAGCATGCTCTCTTTTTGTTTTTGGAAATTTCTTTTGAAACGAGCTAAATAAGTGGATTGGGAGATACTGCTAATCCTTGCTATAAGAAAATGATGTTGGAAAAGGAAGATAAGAAAGCATTTGTTTTACACTCGGTTGTGAAGGAACAATGGCGATTGGGTTGTTGGTATTGAATCCCATGCGAACAATTGGTGGTGAAGGTGTGTGAGAACAGTTGGTAGTGAAGACGGTATGTGGTATAGGAGACAATAGTACTAGCAACACAGGTGACAATGCTATCAAATGTATTTAATACATGTGATATTACTAATAATATTATAGCCACCCTCGCAATAAGACCTTCAAGTTGATAGCAAATAATATGAAAAAAAAAAGATTTATTATAAATACTATAATACTTTTTATTTACAGTTGTATGTATTTAATTTTACCAATTCAAAAAAAAATCAAAAATCAAATATTAAACTAATACAAGATCAATGCAAATCGATCACAATGAATCCTAGCCTTTTGCTAGAACTAATAAGTATACTCAGGGTTGGAATTTGAAGGGTAAAATGCCCGTCATTGACCATTTTGCCCTTCAAATATGACCTATATTTCATACTAACTATCAGGAAAAACAAAGAAAACAATAAAACATCGGTATTTAGTAACGAAACCGTCAATTTTTGCAGATGGGATTTTTCCCAAATTCCTACCATAAGTATACCTCTTAGAAAACCAAAATCCAAAACTACTACAATACGCATTAGCAAAGGCATTAGAAAGATTGTGCGTTACATGTTAAGGTAAGGTAAACCATGTGTATACCTCTTAGAAAACCAAAATCCAAAACTACTACAATACGCATTAGCAAAGGCATTAGCAAGATTGTGCGTTGCATGTTAAGGTAAGGTAAACCAAGGATGATTCACACTTACATTAAGGCCCTTAATTATACGTAAATAATGGCTCATATTTCTTATCTCCTAAGAAACTACCGATACAAATTTTACCACTGAATCAAACTTTTTTAATAAAGAAAATTGGTGCATAAAACAAGGTACATTTTTTATCCATCAATCCCTTTAACCTTTCCAAGCTCGTGGTTTGACTCTTTTGGTGCAAAGCAAGTTAGTGGTTCTATTTCACGTGACTAGCTACCACTCATGTGATTATGTACTTTTTATTGTATGTGTGATTTTTAATTTATTTTAAATATAAAAAAGCTAGAAAAAAATAATATTTAAAATAATTTGGTAGGGATATTGAGTGAAGTCTACAATATTGTCATGTCCATGATATGATTGTATCCGTTTTTTATAAAAAAAAATTCACACAGAAAAAAATAGCTTTAATATTAATAGAAAGCTGACCACAGGAAGTGATCTACAATAATTCCACCAAAATTGTATCATAATTAAAGGGCAATGCATCTTAAAATGAGCCATTGACTTCCTACAGTCTAGAATAATCTGGATAGAAACATAACTGAACTAGTAATCATCAACAATATTACAAGCAGGTCTTCAGCGTAAGATGGCCAAATAAACATAACTATACTATCAGCAAGAAAAACTTAGAGAATTCAAAAAAACTTCAAGAGACGAGAAGAATGGAGAGCATCCCCTCTGAATTCTTCACAGAGTAAAATGTCGTTCATAATACCCAGGGATCTACGTGATAGCATGTCGGCAGTCTTGTTGTACTCCCGATAGATATGACGGATATTGATTGCTTCAAAGGAAGAAAGAAGCATCTCCACCATGCCCTTCCAGTGACTCAGCTGAATCGATGAGAGTTTAGCTTTCTTGGCGGCCCAATCAACAATACACCGAGAGTCTCCAAAAATCCAAAGAGAATTGATTGAGGAGTATTGAGCGAACCACAAGAGAATCCATAATGCAATAAGTTCAGAACGAGTATTGGTTCCCACACCCGCAGTAGTAGAAAGATGGTAGGAATCCAAGGGGGATAAGTATAAAACCGCACCAGCTCCACAAGAACCTCCCTGCTCGACACCGTCGAAGTAAACCTATGGATAAGGATAATCGGCAACCATGAAAGAAAGACACCTTAGTTTGGGACAAGTAGAATTCTCCACCAAAGCCCTGTACAAAACCGATATGGCATTTACCACCCGTGGTATAGAAGGAGAAAAATCATTGAAAAGAGCAAGATTCCGAGAAATCCGGTTGTGCGATAAACCAAGAGGAACCAATTCAGAGTGCTTCTACCACAAGGAGACCTACGCAAATATATTGTCAAGATAAGAGGCACATTCCCAGGTAAAATGCACATCGTATATCTTGAAAAGTTCACTCATCAGAGCCAGAGTGAAGGGGCATTCTTCGAAGATATGCTCAGACGAATCACGCAGCAGGGAACATAAGGAGCATCGGCTTGGACCGGAGAATCCTCTTTTAGTGATGTTCTCCCAGGTCAATATCTTATCATTGATTGCAAGCCAGCAGAACAATTTGATCTTTAGAGGTATTGAAACCTTCCACAGCCACGGGATCCACCAAGAACAACGGACATGCGTGAATGATCCAATATAAGAGTGGTATGCAAGAGACGTTGTGACTGTTGGTTGTGGAGCCAGATCTTCTAGTCTCATAGATGATATTGTATCAACTGTGTTTGTACCCCAGTTCTATATGATATGTAGGTGGACTGTACACTCACCCCAGCGGGGGGGCATCACCCCTTCACGGGGTTCCAGGGGGGACCATCCCCCCTGGTTGGGGGGTCCGGGGGCAGCGCCCCCGAAGAAAATTTTTGGGGTTGTTTTCGCCAGCTATTTTGCGGGCCCATGGTTTTGGGTATCCCATTGTATTTCCCCTATAAAATAAAGACATTGTAATACGGCTAGGGCATATGATGTATTAGGTTTTATGCATTGTAAAGATCTCTGAGATCAGGAGAGAGACTGTGAAACAGTGAAGAGGAAGTGCAGCGGTTGTGCTGCAGGTTGTATCCCTTCACCTTGCTGGATGGTAATAATAATAAGGACTGGAAAATTCAGTGTGGACGTAGCCCAAGTTGGGTGAACCACGATATATCTGTGTCTCTCTTGTAATGTGTATGTGTGATTATATTTGCATTTCTGTTTATTGTTATTGCTCTGCGATCCTATTTTTCTAACAATTGGTATCAGAGCCAAAGGTCTATTTGGCAGTTAAACCCGCAGGAAGCTAGGGTTTCTGGTTCGAGTGGGAGCAATGGCAGAAGAAGGAAAGTTTAAGGTCGAGAAGTTTAACGGCCAAAACTTCGGGTTATGGAAGATGCAAATGGAGGACTATCTGTACCAGAAGGATCTATTCCTACCATTGGGAGGAAAAGCAAAGCAGCCGACGACTATGAAGGACGAAGAATGGGAGGTTCTTGACAGAAAGGCTCTGGGAACAATACGGTTGAGTCTGGCTTCGTCGGTGGCTTTCAATATCTCAAAAGAAACAACAACAGAGGGTTTGATGAAAGCATTGGGTAAGTTGTATGAAAAACCCTCGGCTTCCAAGAAGGTATTTCTAATGAAGCGTTTATTTAATATGAAGATGTCTGAAGGTGGATCTGTTACTGATCATTTAAATGAGTTTAATACGGTTACAAATCAGCTAAGTTCTGTAAGTGTAAACTTTGATGATGAGGTTAGGGCTCTTCTAATCTTGTGTTCATTGCCAGAAAGTTGGAATAGCTTGGTCATGGCTGTAAGTAACTCTGTCTCTGGTTCAAACACCTTGAAATTTGATGATGTTATTGGTGTTATTCTTAGTGAGGAAATGTGAAGAAAAAGCACAGGTGAGACATCAGGTAATGCGTTGACGATGGAGAGCAAGGGAAGACAAAAGGAGAGAGGAAAGAGTCAAGGTAATCATGGAAAGTCTAAAACGGGCAGATCCAAGTCCAGACTGGGAAAGATAGAGTGCTGGAACTGTGGAAAGAAAGGACATCTGAAGAAAGACTGCAAATCTCTAAAGAAGAAAGGAGATGCATAGAAGGAAACTACCCAGGAAGCAAATGTAGCAGGTGATGTGTTACAAGATACTTTGATTCTTGTATTAGATAATACTAGTGATTATTGGGTAGATTCAGGAGCTTCATGTCATGCTACACCCCATAGGAAATACTTTCATGAGTATGTTCCTGGCGACTTTGGACATGTTTTATTGGGTGATGATGAGCCATGTAAAATTGTTGGAATGGGTAAGGTATGGATAAAAGTTAAGAATGGAACTGATTGGTTGTTGAAAGAAGTTAGGCATATTCCTGCTATGAAAAGAAATCTGATCTCAACAAGGCAGTTGGGAGATGGCAGCTGTCTATCTATGTTCGGAGAAAAGTGGTGGAAGATCACTAAAGGATCAATGGCGATAGAAAAAGGAGACAGAGTAGGTACGTTGTATTTATGTCCTCATAATACTGACCATTCTATCTCTTTAGCTTCCACAGGAACAGATATAGCATTGTGGCATCATAAGCTTGGCCACATGAGTGAGAAGGGGATGCAGATTCTCCACTCAAGGAAGTTGCTGCCGGATTTGAAGCAGGTAAGTTTGGAATTCTGTGAAAGCTGTGTTTATGGAAAACAGAAGAGATTCAGATTTCTCAGGGTTGGGAAACAAAAGAAGAATGAAAAATTAGAGCTTGTGCATACAGATGTATGGGGACCGACTCAGGTACAATCTCTTGGTGGCTCTCATTATTATGTTACATTTATTGATGATGCAACTAGAAAAACTTGGGTTTATTGCATTAGACAGAAATCTGATGTGTTTGCTACTTTTAAGAAGTGGAAAGCTTTGGTTGAGAATGAGACAGGAAAAAGATTGAAGTGTCTCAGATCTGATAATGGAGGTGAGTACTGCGGCAAGGAGTTTGATAGTTACTATTCATACCATGGGATTCGTAGAGAGAAGATAGTCCCAGGAACACCACAGGAAAATGGTGTGTCAGAAAGGATGAACAGAACGATCATGGAGCGTGCAAGGTGTATGAGACTGCATGCAGGGTTGCCCTTACAGTTTTGGGAGGATGCTGTAAATACTGTTGTTTATTTAATAAACAGAGGACCTTCAAGTGCTTTGGATGGTGGTATTCCAAAGGAAGCATGGACAGATAAAAAGGTAAACTACTCATTTATGAGAACGTTTGGTTGTGAAGCATTTGTCCATATTGATAAAGAAAATAGAACAAAGCTTGAAGCTAAATCCAAGAAATGTACCTTTATTGGATATGGGGTTGATGAATTTGGTTATCGTTTATGGGATTATGAAAATAACAAAATCATCAGGAGTAGAGATGTGATATTCAATGAAAAGGTCATGTATAAAGATCAGTTGCAGGGAAAGAAACAGGAAAAGGAAAACACAGAGTACATAGTGCTTGATGAAATTAAAGAAAATGAAGTTCCGAAGGTGCCAGAAAATCAAGAGCAATAGCAAGTACCTGAAACTCCTGCAACTGTAAGAAGATATACCAGGTTAAGTAGACTCCCTGAACGATACTCTCCTTCAATGTATTATTTGTTGATGACTGATTCTGGTGAACCAGAATGTTATGAAGAAGCAATGCAGGTGGAAACTAGCAAGAAGTGGGAGCAAGGCATGAATGAGGAGATGGACTCATTGGTAGGAAACCAGACTTGGGATTTGGTTCAGTTTCCTGCTGGTAAAAGAGCATTGCAAAACAAATGGATTTACAGGTTGAAGGAAGAAGAAGGAGGTAAGAAACGGTACAAGGCCAGAGTTGTTGTAAAGGGGTTTGCACAGAAGAAAGGTATAGATTTTGATGAAATATTTTCTCCTGTTGTTAAGATGACTTCAATTAGGACTATCTTAAGTCTAGTGGCTGTAGAAGATTTTCATCTTGAACAGTTAGATGTAAAAACAGCCTTCATTCATGGGGATTTGGAGGAAGAAATATAAATGCAGCAGCCACAAGGGTATGAGGTCAAAGGTAAGGAGGATCTGGTATGCAGGTTGAAAAAGAGCTTGTATGGTTTGAAGCAAGCTCCAAGGCAGTGGTATCTAAAGTTTGACAGGTTTATGACAGAACAAGGTTATAGTAGATGTCATTCCGACCATTGTGTTTATTTCAAGAAGCTAGACAATGGAAGATATATTATCTTATTATTGTATGTGGATGACATGCTTGTTGCAGGGTCTGACATGCAGGATATAAATGTACTCAAAAGGAAGCTAGCTAATTCATTTGAGATGAAGGATTTGGGTGCTGCAAAGCAAATCCTAGGTATGAGAATAACAAGAGACAGGAAAAATCGCAAATTGACATTGTCTCAAAGTGAGTACATACAAAAGGTGTTGGAGAGGTTCAGAATGCAGAATGCAAAACCTGTAAGTACACCTTTGGCTAGCCATTTCAGTCTAAGTAAGGAAATGTGTTCCAAGACACAAGAAGAGACAGATTACATGTCCAAAATTCCCTATCAATCAACAGTTGGCAGTTTGATGTATGCCATGGTGTGCACAAGACCAGATATTGCACATGCAGTGGGAGTTGTGAGCAGATATATGAACAATCCAGGTAAAGAACATTGGAAGGTAGTATAGTGGATTCTCAAGTATTTGAGAGGTACTACTACTGAGGCATTATGTTTTGGAGGTTCAGACACTGTTCTACAGGGATATGTTGATGCAGATATGGCAGGTGACAAGGATAGCAGGAGGAGCACCACAGGGTATGTGTTTATTGTAGGTGGAACAACAGTAAGATGGATTTCGAAACTACAGAAGGTTGTTGCACTTTCAACAACATAAGCAGAGTATGTTGCCATTACATAGGCTAGTAAAGAGATGATTTGGTTGCAGAGGTTTATGGAGGAAGTGGGTAAGAAGCAGAAGGATAGCAGATTGTATAGTGACAGCCAGAGTGCCATTCACCTTGCAAAGAACTCAGCATTCCATTCCAGGACTAAACATATACTTCTCAAGTACCATTTCATACGCTCTGTTATGGAAGATGAACTGTTAAAGCTGGAAAAGATACATACTAGCCAGAATCCTGCAGACATGTTCACAAAGGTAGTGACCAGAGAGAAACTGAGTTTGTGCTCGGTTTCAGTTGGCCTTCTAGCATGAAGGTGAAGAGGAGAAATTTGCCAAGTCCAAGTCCAACAAGTGCAGCAACGGTGGAGTTGTTGTGATCAATCTCCAAGTGGGATATTGTTGGTTGTGGAGCTAGATCTTCTAGTCTCATAGATGATATTGTATCAGCCGTGTTTGTACCCCAGTTCTATATGATATGTAGGTGGACTATAAACTCACCCTAGCGGGGGGGGCATCGCCCCCCCACAGGGTTCCAGGGGGGACCATCCCCCTTGGCTGGGGGGTCCGGGGGCCAGTGGGGGTTCGGGGGCAACGCCCCCGAAGAAAATTTTTGGGGTTGTTTTGCAGGCCCATGGTTTTGGGTATCCCGTGGTATTTTCCCATTGTATTTTCCCTATAAAATAAAGACATTGTAATACGGCTAGGGCAGATGATGTATTAGGTTTTATGCATTGTAAAGATCTCTGAGATCAGGAGAGAGACTGTGAAACAGTGAAGAGGAAGTGCAACGGTTGTGCTGCAGGTTGTATCCCTTCACCTTGCTAGACGGTAATAATAATAAGGACTGGAAAATTCAGTGTGGACGTAGCCCAAGTTGGGTGAACCACGATATATCTGTGTCTCTCTTGTAATGTGTATGTGTGATTATATTTGCATTTCTGTTTATTGATATTGCTCTGCGATCCTGTTTTTCTAACAGTGACATCACCAGAAGCGTCATTAAAAGTCCAAACCAGCTGATCAAGATGCTCCGAGAGAAAGACGCCAGCAGGTGATAAACGACTAGTATAAATATCCCATTCCGCAGCGAGATCACCCTCCAAATGAAGTTCTTCAGAGCTAAGCCACCAATGCTGAGCATTCGATGATAGGTGGCAGAACTGTCGCATCACCGTGAGCTGTCTATCATGGAAGAACTTAAGTAGTGTAGCCGACAGAGAAAATTTATCATTGATCCCTGAGATTGGGTCAATACCAACAAACACCAAATTACCATAGCCCACATCCCACACAATGGAATCCTGAATCATAGGGAGCGATTTGAGAAGGTTGCGCCAAATAGTAGATGACCCACCGGGGCGAGTAGAGTGATTTCGGAGAAAACAATGTACCGTTAGCCTCTTCAAATATTTCATGCGAATGATCCTTCCCCACAGACCGCCCAAGAATAGGGCTCACCAAAGACTCTTGGCACAGAGAGCTTTATTAAACAGGCTTAAATCTTTAATTCCCTAGCCTCCCACAGACTTGGGTTGAGACAAAACATCCCACGAAGCCAGGTGGAATTTGAAGCAATCTAGTTTTCCAACCCAGAGGAAATGGAAAAACGCTTTTCGTAATAGAGCAATAACTCCAGCAGGAACACAAAACAGAGAAAACCAATAAATCGGCATACCTTGCAGAACAGACGAAAGTAGAGTGACCCGTCCTCCAAGGGATAGCCACCAGGAAGACCACGAATGAATCTGTTTATGAACTTTTGCAACGAGCCAGTGCCAGTCGGACTTAAGGTAGCAGTTTGGATTCAGGAAGAATCCCAGGTACTGGAATCTGTCATCAATGTCCACCCATTGATAGGGTAAAAGAAGCCTAAGATCTGTGAAAATATCCTCATGAAAAATCTGCTGAATGAATGCAAATTTGGGGACACTAACTTCCATACCAGAGGCCTTGCAGGAGGTGGAAATGATCCCATTGAACGCTTGCCATTCATTCACAGTGGCCTCCCCAAATAATAACACATCATCCACAAATAGCGCATGGGTGGTGTAGCAAGCACCAGACACCTTAACCCCGCAAAGAATACCTTTGGATTTTGCATCCTTGATCAAGAGGCTGAGGCCCTCAATAGCCAAGAAAAAAATGTAGGGTGAGAGGGGACACCCCTGCTGAATATCATGACTTCCCTAAAACTGAGCAGATGGCGAATAAATTAATTAACAAGGAAAAACCGGTCGAAGAGACACAGGCCATAATCCAACCAACAATCTCCGATGATAGACTGATTTGGACCAGGATGAAACGCAGATAGTCTCAATCAACCTGGTCATAAGCCTTAACCAGATCGAGCTTTAAGATGGATGCTTCAAGATTCTTTGTTTTAATAGAGTGTAAGCCCTCCTGAGCCACACCGATTGCATCAAGAATTTGTCTGCCGGGCAAAAAAACCAAATTGCTCCTCAGAAATAAACTTACCCAAATGTGGCTTAATGTGCTCAACGATAATCTTAGCAATGATCTTGTAGAAAAGATTACAAAGGGATATCGAGCAGAAGTCATCGAAGTCGACTGGCCGGTCCTTCTTAGGGATGAGAGTCACATAGGTCGAATTCACAAAGGAGGGAACCAAATCAAAAATCCTGGTTTTGTTGCTAGCCTCGCTAACTCCATCCCCAATGAGATCGAAAAAATGCTCAAAAAACTCAGTGGTCCATCCATCTAGTTTGAGGCTCTTATCCCGGCAAAACCATTTAATACCTCGAGAACCTCTCAAATCTCTACTGCTTTACCAATCTCTGCACAGTCTTACGGACTGAAATACCGAGGAAATTTGAGCACCGTCTCCAGCTGACATAGAAGACCGGGCTTTTCCTTCATTGAAAAGACATCCTTGAAATTATCCACAGCCGCCACTTTAAGAGAATTCTGGTCACATATAGAGCGCCCATCAATATTTAAATCCCAAATGGAGTTCTGAAAAAACCGAGTGTTATTATCACCAGCCTTTAGCCATAGAGCTCGGCTCTTTAATCTCTAGGATTCTTCCAAGAAAAGAAGTAGCTTAACCCATTCGACTTCCAGCATTGCAAGGCGAGAACGTCTCCCCTCAGAGAAGAGATCCTCATCCAATAGGACTGATAAAGAGTGAATTTCCTTCTCCAAATGGGCCAAATAAGAATTCCTCGAATGTTTCATATCAGAATCCCATCGCTGGACTTCCTTCTTTTGAAGAGTCAATTTCTGCCATAAATTTTTCAGAATGGATCCTAGCACCCCCGAAGGCAGGTTGCTCCAAAATTGGCGAATGAAAGCACAAAACGAGGACTCATCCAACCAAGTCACATTCAACTTGAAAGGGTACAGACAAAAAGCACCATCGAAATCAAACTGCAGTATAATGGCACAGTGGTCTGAGAAACCCACTGGTTGAGTCCATGATCTGTAATGGTGAACCTCATGAAAAAAGTGATCTGACACATAAAACCGATCAAGTCTTTTGGAAATACCCTCCAGACCCGTCCACTTATTAGACCAAGTGGGGGATAAAATTATAGGCTTCACATCAACTAAGTTTTCTTCCTCAAAAAAATGAACAAAATATTCAACCAAAGGGTTTACCGATCTACCACATCCCCAAATTTCACCCACAGAGATCGTGAAATTCAGGTCACCCGCAACGATAGTGTAATCGCCTGCCAAGATGCCCGATGCTTTCACCTGGTCCCAAAATTCCACCCTACGATTATATGGGCCATATATATTGAAAATGAGAACTGCTAGGGGAAACCTTTCAAGAAACCTTTCACCATAATACCTCCACATGTATTGTAATCCCACAAATTAGCCATGCTACGGTTCCATGTGAGCAAAGTGCCACCCGAAAGACCAATGGCGTCCATACCAGTGGCCATCCAACCGGGCTTTAGTCTGAGGAAGAATTTGACAACCGAAGCACACGAAATCATAGTCTCTTGGAGAAAAACAACATGAGGGTTGACAGTAGATAGAAGGAATTTCAAGGTAGCACGCTTAGGACCACTGCAAAGTCCACTGACATTTAGGGATAATAGGTTCATGAGGTAACCCCTGCATGGTCTAAGTCTCTAAGCCCCAGAACAAGGAGAAATGGACTGCGGGTCCGAAGGAAGGCCATGGTAAAAAAGAGAGGTCATGGCAGGGTTGCACCGAGTACCCCGGCAGGCGTCTTTGAGCTTAGGACCACGACGATATTTGCGAATAGTAACATTACCTCTATGGATAGAGTTAATAGGAATAAAGGTAGGGTCCGTCTGGGGCTCATAGGAAAATATAGCGAGTGAGGATAAAGGCGAATCATACATAGGAGAGGATAAAGGGGACAACAAATGGTCAAAAAGGGAAGAAGGAGACAGGAAAATATCCAACGACTTGCGTCGGCTAGGGGGGAGAGGCAGGAATCTCTCAAGGGAGTCAATCTCCAAAATTGGCTCATAAAGTGGGGGGGAAACGGAGGAGGGGGAGGCCGCTCGTCGAGCGACTGCCCAGATGCAGGGGTTGAAAAAGAAGAGTCATCTACAGGAGACACCGAAGCGATTGTAACCGAAGCAGTACGAGCGGTTGTAACTGAAGGATTACCCTCCCTAGACTGACTAGAGGGGACAGGAACAGGCGAGGAGAGACACCCACTCAGAGGTCCCGAAGCGAGGACACCAGTCAATTTATCAAAAGTTAAAAATTCCAGCAACGAGGGGATGGTAGAATTGAACTTACCAATGATCTTAGTCGTAGATGCATGGTCCAGCGAGATGAGAGAGTCAAGAGGGTCATCGACCTACTAAAGAGTCCCCCACCCCTTTCCCTCACCATCCAACATCGCGGAATGAGCTGGACAGTGTTGTTTTGAGTGACCCACACCATGGAAACCATGACATCAAAAAAAAACCTTCCAGTAGTCCAAGGGATGGATAAAAGTACCACCATCCCAAATAACTTCAAGTTCACTCAGTAGGCCATCAGAGGCGTCAATCTCGACTAGAACCCGAGGAGTTCTCCGCTTGGAATCGCAAAGTAAATCCTCCTCCAGCATGATAAAGCCGTCGATGGAGTTAGCAATGGCAGTGAAACCCTTTAGCAACCAACATTGAAGTGGGAGGCCCAGAAGTAGGACCCAAAGATGGTGTTTATGTAGTTTATCCTTCCGAGGGTCAAAGCTTGGATACCACAAAATGAGAACCAGTGAGCCACGACCAATCACCCAGAAACGAAGTTCAATATTGTTGTGGTCCTCCGCCAAGAGAAAATGGAAAAGTATCCAGCCATTTGAAAGCAACAGAACCCTAGGAATGTTCTTGATGAAGGGTTTCCACTATCGCCGTATCCATTCAAGCATGTCAGGCCAGTTTAAGGAGACATACTCAAAATTACCAAAAAGTGCTCGTTCGCTTAAAGCGAACACCATATCACAAGTAACGTCCTTTCCCAACACACATAAAGCATGGCCTTTTTTCTCCGGCTCGAATGGGAGAAAATGAGAGTCTCTAACTGGTTTACTAGAGGAGAAAGCACGGTGAGACGGGACACCAGCCATACCAGATACCAGGTCTGGTGAACCCTTACCGGAAGAATCCATGGCTGGGATACTGGGGGACTGCAAGACATCCCGGTTACCAGGGTTTTCAAAAACAATGGGCAGTGAGGAGTTTAAGACAACCCGTAAGGGTTCCATTCCCGACAAAGTCCAAGCAAAACAGAACCCTGAGAGACATACCAACAAGAACCCCGAGAAGCAGTATGAGAATTGGACAGATTGTTAAGCCAAAAAGAAAGCAAAAATCACATGCAATTACAGAGGAAAACTAGGAGAGTAAACCCCGACCCGACATAGCCACCAAAGAAAAAATAATCAAAACTGGAAAAAAGTTCCTACTTGTTTAGCCTGGTTGGTACTGGGTCTACTACCAGTCAGTAGACTTGAATCCAGGTAGAACCACCACAAGGATAAAAACCTGACAAGGGCAGAGAAAACCGGAGATTCCCCAACCCCCAGACAAAATGAGGAAAATACGTGAAGCATAAGTCAAACAGGTTCCATCGTAAGGTAAGGGAAACAAAATGAAAACCGCCAACCACTACCCCTCAAAAAATGCGTCATGGGAAGGTGAAAAATGGCTCCAAACCGAAAGGTCAAGAGCAGGAGCAAGGGCCTCCAGCAGGCCAAAACGCCCCTGCTCAAACCAGAGCAAGAACCCTCATCCTAGGGTTTCTAGCTCCATCCCCACTTCCCTCTCAGATTTGCTTGTCGTTTTTCATATATTAGTTAAGCGGTACATAAATCAAATTTTTTATAAACTTATTTTTGCAAAGTTTTAAATTTTGATATTAAATTTTTTTTCAAAATAGTTTTTGATTGGATGATTGTATAGGATGTCAAAGATGTCAATCTCGATTTTTGAAGCGAGGAATTCAACTGCCACATGTCCCCGCTAACATCACTATCTACAATAACTACCTCTGCGGGATAGTAGGTCTCACATCCAGCAATCTAACGTGTCATAAAGAGTTAAAATTTGATCAAACTAAACTATTGCATGTCAATCAAACTCTAGCTCTCCGTATGCAACTTGAAATAATCTTCGTACACGAACATTGAATCGCTTATACGGTGGCACCCTGCAATATCAATATACGGTGGCACCTTAAAAGCACTATTAACATTATTTAAAAGTTATCATACTATGCATGAGAGTTTCTTACCAAACCTTATAGGATCATTGGCTATGACATTTTAATTTGCCAAAAGAAAGTGAAACACTTATTAATTTTTTTTAATATTTTTAAAAAAGCAACATGGAAATTTGAAAAAGGTTAACTTTAAATTTTTGGTATGCTTAGTTCATAGCTCCAATTGATTACTTTAAAAAACTTAAATTGCCAATCTGTGGAGATTTCAAATACATAAAGCTTTTAGAAAGAAAAACATGTGGAAAGTATAACCACATTTTGACTAAACTTTGTTATTATGATGTGGTGTTTTCTTAATTTCAATGACCACATATGATAACAACTACAAAGATCACTGCCATGTTATAAGTTGGTGAAGGATATGGAGGCCGGGCCGTAAAAGAAGGATATTTCAACGTAATTGTTAAAAGAAATATCATCTAGGTCATTGATAGCTTACACACCACTCCATAAAGGAGGATAGAAACTAAATCTGCTACGTGGTCATTTTGTGATCAATCAATAAATTACACAAAGATTTAGATTCATTTAGTTGACTAAGAATTGAGCTCATACTTCACCGGAATAATTGTTGAATCGATAGAGAAAAGGCTGTCACATCCCATTTACCCGCATAGAAGATAATTGCAACGCATGGTTTCACTAATCCATAGAAAAGCAAGTGAGATGGCATGTTTCATTGTCCTAATTTTTGGATACAAGGGATTGTCCACGTCATCATAATGCATTATATTTTTTGTTATAAGAAGCTAGATAAAATGTAATATTGGAATGCGATTTCAAAGGTTCCATCGTAGGAAAGACGTTACACCATTTTATCAAATATCTACCATTAGATGTTCCATGTATATTTGAGATTGAGTCTCCATGGTAAATGCTAGATCACGCTGATGCTAGATGAGATCGAAAAGATGCCACATTACGCTATTAAACCATATCTCTGGAATCAAATCACTAAAAAAAAGGGAAGTAATTTGTTAAAGGATTTGAGCTAGAGATTATAGTGGTATCGTTGAATTTTGAAAATTATTACAAGGTGTTACTCTTCCATTAGTTCCAGTTTAATATGAAAAGAAGACAACTCATGGAATATTAGCACTATATCCATAAGATTGCGAGGTGGTGGGGATTATTGAGATATTTCATCAAATTTCTGCAATAAATATTTAGGTTTTCCTATCTTTATTTTGAAGAATATGTCAACACTAGGAGGAAGAGGAACATCCACTTGTTCATCGAAACATTGGAACGCGAATCATTTTCAATATCAAAAGAAAACCTTATTTGTCATTGGATTATCAATCAAATGTATAAATCTCAAATAACATTGAGTTGTTTGCAAATGTCAAATGTTGTTGATTTTTATGTTTGAATATAAAAAATTTATGTGAAGGCAGAGGATGATATAGATGTGGAGATATGGTGAAAAATTGATGAGATCTCTTGGATTTTGTCGCGTTTTTGGAGTGGGTTCGGATTAGAGTTTGGTATGAGAGAAGAGTTCGGGTTTCAAGTGCATGACATGCCTTGGATTGCTAAAGCAATGCCTATGAAACATACAATTTTATTTATGGATAGCAAGACGTTTTATATCAATAATGGTTTTGAAAATTAAAAACAAGATTAAACTTTAAATTTAACTACAAAAATCAACTCTTCTTCGACCATTTTAATATTCTATACTGGCAAGTCAAGGAATAATTAATAGTTGTGATCCAAAACATTTGACTGGACTTAATCAATCAAATCGCTATGCGAGTATATCTCTAACTTACGCTGGCAAATATTAGATCAATAGAATCTTTGTCTAGAAAGTATGATCCAAATATATAGCATCACAAAACAAAAATATAACTATGATGTATTGTATGGTGTAATCCATAGGTGTCTTTATTTTGTACGTAAAATAAAACATAGTTATGACCAATTTAGTGGTAGGTTAACATCAATCGAATCTACAATTGCTGCAAACTAGGCTATGGCCATGATCACACATCTACAAAGGATAAAGCACAAATGCAAATGGAGGCATTGCAATACCAAAGGATGATGGAGGAGTAAGCATATTGTGACCAAGAAGTAGTGATTTCTATGAAATGGTTTGCGCGTATGTCATAGTACCTCGACTCATGTTCGCCATGTTTTCTTTTTTCCTATCCCAAGTTACTCACTCAGATTGCTTATCATAGATAAACATGTAATAAAAGACAAAGACGAAAGGGGATGACAAGAAGGGGACCTTCTCAAATCATTGAGCATCATGTGGAGATATCATAGTCATGTACCTATGTTATGAATAGGGAACTTAAAAGAATTAAATCTATTACAAGTGAGTTGTTGAAGGATAGGTGGAAACTCTTGTTTTCATCAACAAGCAAGTTGTGTATGGTGAGTGTAAAATAAATGACCTTTATACCTACATATAAAGGGATATGTGTGTAAAGAGTATAAGGTGAAACATGCATCTATGAAAACGTATACTATTACTATTTCTATGTTTGTTTTCTATCTTTGACCAAATTTTTTAACCATATAGATTTTGCTTATATCATCTACATTATGTACCCTTATACTTTCTATTCACATCGCAATTCTTTGGAGACAACGTATGATAACAAAGTATCCTCCTTAATGTCCATGTATAATCTAATTTTCATCGAAATCCTTTCGAATCAAACTTATCTTAGGTATTTATTAGTGTTTGTATAACAATACCTTCTGCATTTCTTCAATATATTAAAGGACTTAGCAAAACTATAAACATATTTGTATCATATATATCCTTGGGCATTGTTAATTTGCACATTTTTCGTCATTGCAATAATCCATGCCTTATGTCAAACACTTGATTGCACCCTCCTATAAAAAGTATACTTACTATTATTATCAAGGCTTAGAGAGTAGCCAAGCTGTAGGATTGTGGAGCTGTAGAAGCATGAGCCATTTTTGAACTCTATCTCTATGACTTTCATGCTAGTTAAGACAACCTAAAGAAGCATTTGGGGCCTAGTTTGAGTTTCACCACACCTTGGGTCTCTATCAAATGTTTATTTACCAAACGAGGGATTTCCTTGAGGGATAGATGCCTATAAATTTTCCTATTATAGCATGTCCCTACATATTGATTGTAGTCACTGAGTTTGGTCATTGTTGCTTCATAGAAGAGGTTTTTATAGGTTATCCCTAGGAAAATCCCTTCCTTTTTTCACTCAAAGTAGCTTTTCCAAGCATGATTGCAATTTGGATTGTTTATTTCACTCCCATTACCACATCATTGCAGGAGGGTAGCACCACAAAGGCTCTCCTCCTATTGGGGAGAACATGGGATCTAGCATGAGGGGAAACTTGATATGCTAGAGCTCAAACCCTAAGAATCAATATATGACTTCTGGTTCCATTGTTCCTTTTCATATAGTTAGTGGGGTAGAGTATTAACAATATTTTCTTAGAGTTAGTCATGTAGAGTACTAACTATAACATGCTCTATTTCTTGGATATCATGAAGACTAACTCGGACATCCATTATCGGCCTCTCCCAACATATCTCACTTCTAAATTTGCCAATATTGAGCACAGAGTGAATTAATATATGTATGAAGTGTTGACATTAGCACACCACCACCCCTGCCCAAGGATACACGTTAGCAGCTGAGAGCATAAAAACTATTGTAAAACATTGGTTTATAAAAATTTTAAATCGTGTACGATCAAACTTAATACAAACCTCAGTTTGTTGTATGTCCCTTGCATATGCAGGGACATAATAAAATTCATCTACATCTTTCATTTATGATTATTCCTTTTGCGACATCCTCATTATTTTCTCTTCTGTATCTCACGAGTTTACAATATCTATAGAAATATTGTCAGTTCATGCATAAATATTAATAATGCACCCAGCTAACTCCACTGCTCGCTCAATAGATTTGTTCTCCCGTGAAGCCCACATAATGACGAGTATTCTTTTCAGATACTAGCTGCTTAGTTATTGATTCCAAGTTCATTGCTATATCTTTCATTGTATCTTCTGCAATCTCATTTTCCTTTTGAAACTCCATGAAACACTGTGCTTCAATTGTTGACCCACCCTGTGCCTCCAATGGAGAAACCCACCGTAAATGGAAGCAAGACGAGAGAGTCGGTGCTAAGGTTGTTGTTGTATCCAAGAGGGTACTTTCCTGTCATGGTCTCCAAGCCCAATTCGAGCCACTTGGCTAGGTAAAAAAGCTGGAGCTGGGGTAGCGGGAATAATTCCACTTCGACTTCCACCAAGTGTGTGGTGGTGCAATCCCCTTCTATTATCTTCGAGTCCTAGAAGGTATGGGTTGACCATGTCGTGTATGATTCACAGACCTATTTTACACTTGTCTCCTTCATGGAAGTCCAAAATAAGTGCGTCGAAGCTATGCAAAACCGACATCAAAGCAATGCCGGAGATGATAACAAGCCACTTCCTGCGACAAGCTAGAACTGAAGCTGAAGATTCCAACCAACCACAATGCAAAAGCTTCATTGAATACATGGCAGTAGTTTGCAAATGTGCAAAGATGAAAACAACCAATCCCTAAGCACATATCAAGTGCAGTACATGTTTTTTTTCAAAGGCATGCTTGTAGAATGGGAAGAGCAAAGAGCTTTGCAAATCAACTCTACTAGCATTTAATGGCAAATCATATATTCCACATGTTGTTATACAAGAATTCAACTTGGTATCTTGCTTCTATTGGCATTTGCAATTCTCATTTGCATGTCTATGCATGCCCATGCATCTATGCTAGAAGCTAATGTCATGGACATTGCTACTTGCAGCTCTTGTTGTAAAATGTGATTATTTCATAATATTATTTATGTTTTTCATCAATTTTTATTTGAGTTATAGATTAAAATGATGTCTGTAGGTTACATAGTCTCTTCAGTTTTGTGGGAGATATACACCAATAAGGTCAATAAAAGATCTAGATTATAGGTATACCGTGTGATAAAGAGTTTCAGGGTATACAGTGTGAAAAATACCAAATCTTTCAATACCTCATTCGATTTCAATCTTCAACCTAAGAATGGAAGTGGAGGTGAGGATCTGGCATTTATCATTACTTCCTATGATTCTTTACCTGCTAAAAACTATGGCCAATGGTTGGGACTATTCAACATCATAACTAGTAGCATTGATGTTGGCAATCAAGTTCGATGCAAGGAAGGGCCCTGATACTAACCATCCAAATGGAAACCATGTAGGCATTAATGTCAATAGCATAAATTCCATAAAATTTGCGTCTCTTGACCATACTAGACCAATTTAGCAGGCAATTGCAACAACTAATTAGGATAATTATGACATACATGGCTAGGTGTCTAATAAGCACTTGGTACCACATGGTTTACATTTTACTTCTCGGAAATTTTTATATATGATGATTTAATTTTAAATATTAATTTTTGTTTTAATGATAATTAATTTTCTTTTTTAATCTTTCACATAATACAAATATATATATAGATAGATAGATAGTTTATATAATTATTAAGAGTTTATTGATTCATATAATACAAAAAATTTAAAATTTAAAAATATAATTTCTGTAATTATTAGGAGTTTCTTGTCACTAAAAGTAACCAAAATCAAACTCTTAAGGTCAAGGACATTCTTAATTGGAAAAATGGCATTTAGTTGATCACGATGATCTACATCATCTAATATTATTGGAACATGACAAGATTTGAGATGCTTCTTAAGTATCCAAATACCTCTTCCCACCTCTTAATCTTCGGGATATTTTGAACTTGGGGTTTTAAGTCTTTAATGAGATTTGCAAAGAATGTAGTAATTATTTGGTTGCATTTTCTCTTTACGATGGATTCAGTGTGGGACTCATGGGCCTCGTTTGCAATCAATTCATGAAGGGTCGCCATGTACTCGGAAAATTCTTGATTTAGTTTAATTATTTATTGGAAACTTCATGATTGGATTTTGTGACTACATCCTCATCCCGACTTAACATATCTCTATCATTGGGTTCGGCTAGAACAATTTATAATAGTCCAATTTCTAAACTCTCATCAGTTGTATTTACCGCAATAGTTTTAGATTGCATGTCAAGTTCAATCATGCCAAATTCGAACACTTAGTATTGAACACAACTTTTTGTTTCTAACTTTTCTTTTGGATCCTGACCACATTCACTGACATCATGGGGATTATAACATGAGTGTGGTTTTCCCATGTTACACGGAAATTTCATCATCACCATGATAATGAACCATGTACCTTTCAAAATTCCCATAATATTTTAAGTACCTTTGATAAAACTTGCCAGGAATATGAGAATTATGAATTTTCATCCCTCCAAACAACTTAGTTGGCAACATTGTTGCAGGTTGTTGTATGAAAACTTGTGACACTCTTCATTGTTGTGGGTTTCTTTCTAGCAACTTGAGGCAATTTTGCATCTTGCTTTCATGTAGTCTGCGAGACTCACAAATGTCGCAAGTTTCTGTTTAGCAGAGTGCAACACTATCTATATGGATGGAAAAAAAGAAGGTTCAAGGAACTTCTAGAGAGAAGTCCTCGTGGATGGATATCCCTCCTATCAGGGTGGATCTCATCCGAACTCCTTAACTGTTGGGATCTCACCCTATCCTTCTCCACTTATCTTCTCATCTCCTCTTTAACCCTTTTTCCTATAAATGAAAGCTCATTCCCATGGGTGAGAGGGGTTAAGAGTTCCTAATAGCTAAATGTTGGAGAAACTATGTTGAACCTTTGATAACCATTCTCTTGAGGCAAGGTGACAAGCTAGGCAAATGACCCATTGGAAGGACCTTCACAACGTCAATAAGTCTTTTCCTTTATTGATTTATAATACAACAATATATTTCCTTTCCCATAAAGATTTCTCTAGTTCAAGATCTAAATATTTAGAGCATCTCTCCTTGACTATTTTCTTAGATCTTATCAATAGTACATTGTTGCATTCACTTGTATTGTTTTATGTTGCCTTCATCTAAAAATCACTAACCAAAACAAAGGAGCTGGGAAGCACAACTAGTGAGGACAACCTTCAATCACAAGGTATGAGATCAAATCTCTTTGCTAGTTAATACTTTGATTGGATGATCTAGGGAAAGTTTTATATTATGTCCTATTTTGTTCTAGATTTGAAACATTTAAACTAGGGAGGTCGGTTTGTTTCCTATTTTAGTCCCGCGGGTCATGAGGTTACTGGAGATACATTATATATTATGAACAAGCATACACAGTGATTCAGATACAAGAGACAAGAGACCAATAGGGAGATATAAGCACAAGCCTTTATTAACCAGCAAGAGCAGAGCATTACATAGAACAGATCTAACTTAGTCCATTACACAGCTCAACAGCCTATATATATGAATTTACAAGAGGTTATGTAACCGTCTGGTCGGTTCAACCGACCGACATGACGCGACTGGTCGACCCATCTGTCGACATACATTTACAATAGGTCAAGCGGGGATCCTAGTCAACAGGCCGACTTAGGATCCTCCAACATCTCCCCCACCTCAAAATGTTTCTTCGTCCCGAAGAAACGAGGAGATGCAAAATTACTTATACACAAAATATATGTAACTTCTATTGTGGCGTAAGACTGGAACTGGCTGGAATCTGATGTTGAGCGCAGATCTCAAGAATGGCTTTGGCTAAAATAGAAAGGTGATGTTGAAATTCATCCCATGCACATAGTGTTTTCTAGATGTCAATGGTGAGTGTAGTGAGGATCGACATGTTGGCTATCTTTTCATGTGTCGACATGTTCTGTAAGTGAATTAAGTCTAGGCCAAATAGAGTAATCTTTTCTTTAGCAGCTGCAAGTAGTTTTTGAAGTGATGGCCGGAGTTGTTTGACTGTACTAAGGCTAGGTTGGACTTGACTCATCCATTGTTGTTCCTTCTTTTCTAGTTTTTCAAATTTGTTGTTCTCCATGAGGATTTGATCTTCTATACTTTGAATCAGGGACTGATCAGCTTCATGTCGTTGTTGGTGCAGTTCATCAAGTAGCTCTTTGGTCTACTGCATTTCATGGAAGAAATTTCCGTAATGTGTGTACTAGTTGCAGAGGACATTGACAGTTGTAGAGGCATGTTCGTTGCATTTTATCAATTGATTATGAGCGGAGGTGAACGCTTCATACTGTGCCGACAATAGGGAAGATGTTTCAGTTTCTTGTTTATGTCGGTCCTTGCTAAGTTCCTCTTGTAACCTCAACACGACAGACTGAAAAATTTGAAATGTTGTGTAAAGTGCACTGGTCGTGTCGGAGACTATTGTAAGTGGGATAACTTGTTTTGCTAAGTCTTGACACTTAGATAGAAATTGTGTTTGGTCCTCATGTAGCTTATTAGCTCGTTCTTCTGCTTCCAGTTGGCAGTGTCTTTTCTCTCTTTTGATAGCATCGTCTAAGATATCAAGTTCTTCTTGAGTTGCCACTTGCGGATTATATGTCTAGAAGGGCCCAAACTGATCCAAGTGTACAGATAGCCTGCTTTCTTGTCGAATATAGTCAAGCTGTTTTTTTTACTCTATTGTTGTTGTTCTTTTTCCTTTCAACATATCTCGTTGCGTTGCTTCCTCTTATGTTCTTGTAACTTGATTCTAGCCTCAATCTGTTGTGTTGTTTCTTTTTGAAGTTTGGCCACTGCTGGTGGATTTTCTGCGTCTTTTGGAATTTTCTCGGTACTTTGTTTTGCTTCTGTTGGACTTGTTGGTTTAGTTTCTTTGTTTATTGTGTTGGATTCCTTGTTGGATGTTGCATTGTCTTGTACAAGTACTTCAATGTTTTCTTCTATGACTTCTTGAGCTAGTGTCTCTTTACTTCATAATGTTGCAAGAACTGACATGGATCTGTCGGCAGGGGATGGACACGACCTACTACTCACCATTTGAACTGGTGGTGACGATGGGGGAATCTCAACTACTGGTGAAGAATGGGGAATATTGGGACTTCCAGACGGACCTGGACTAACGACAGGTGACATTACTTCAGGGATCAATTGATCCATTTCATCAAGAACTTCTAATGTTGACTGACTCTGTACTGGTTCGACAGGTTGTCGAGGAGGTGAGAGGTTCTCCTCCGACGAGTTTACTGGGATAAAGGCTAACGTTTCTCGGGCCATAAGAGGACTGGTCAAGTCAGGGTTTCTCTGATGATGTCTAACATGCATACTGACTATTTGGGTTGATATAGACTTTGGATGGTATGATACGTCGGCCGACAAGGCGTCAGATGGGGTAGCTTTGAGTACGACAAGTTCGAGTACTGGTTTCTTGGTAATTATTTAGTCTTGGTAGCAATGCCGAAATCTCAAACTTTGCAAATAAGAAAAAGGGTCCATACGATAGAGGGGATGCAAAGTATTGTATTCTCTTGTAGAATCAAAGTTATGTTAAAAAATTCACAAGTTTTCCATGAGTGCAAACTAGTGCTAGACACAACTATACATGGAATCTCCAGCTCAACAAACTCCTACTCCTTGGGATCCGTCACAACAATCATAATTGCTTGTTAGAAAAGTAATAGAAGCTATGAACTATTCATTAAAGATGGAATGACAATAAAAAATACTACAATTGTATGTGCTTCGACAGTTTCAAACAACTTGTTGTTTCTATTTAGAGATTTCACGTATCCTTTGCATTTTAAACTATTTTTAATTTGCTTTTGGCTTCTAACATAACACAAAATTTTGCAACTATTATTGAATGAAAATTGCTCTACTCTTTTCTCCAAAGTGAATCAGGACCTGCTGGCAGAAACTTCAACAATGTTGTCAAAATGTTGGATAATCCTATAGGATTATTGTAAATAAATAGGAGAAGTTAGAAATGAAGAGACGTAGGTATATGAAAGGTCGCTTTGGTATATAAATAGTTTCTCTATGTAGCTATATATACACTGTTGGAACTGTGCAACATAAGTTCCTGTTTCTGCTGCGGTATTGATTTGATCATATGTTGTTGGCACATCTTGTATGTGCATTGTTTCACTTCGCAAGGGGATTATTGGCAACATAGGTGCTATCTCTTTGAAGATGTCTCATGCTTCTATGAAGACTTCCTTATTTCTCGCCAGATCGAAAATAGGTGTTTTCCCAGTTGCTTTTCTGATCCAGACCGCTTCAGCAAGGGTCTGCTTGGTTTGGTGATCTCTAGAAGTTGAAGCTTCTAGTTCTTTGTCTTTTCCGGTGGAAACACCACTTCGCGTCATAGAATTAATATGTGGATCTCTATTCCTTTTCTCTACTGCGATCATTTGTATATTCGATTTAGGTGCGTCTTTCTTCCTCTTTTGCATTTCTGCTGCTAACATTGGGCATGCCTCATTGACATGATCAAAAGATTTACAATAACTACAGGTTGTGCATGCATTGGTACAGTATATAGATAAGTGACCAGGTTGACCATAGTTATAACATATCGATTCTGGCCTCTTCCTCTTCCTTGTCCTGGCCCAGTGTTTCTTCCTCTTCCTCAGAATCCTCCACGGCCTCTGTATGCGCCTTGATCATACTGCGTGTTATCCTTGTTCTGTGGTGTTTCTTATTGAACTATGTATACTCGACCATGCATATTCTCTACATCTTTCTTTCTTTCCATCATGAGCTCATATGCTCTACAGTTGGAATCATAATGTCCAGTGGATTTACAGAATGTGCAATATAAATTCTTAGGTGTTCGCACATACTTCTGGATTAAGTAACAATCTTTTGGTCTGTGTCCTCTAGTTATATAGATCTCACATCATGGCCCTTGGTTCTGATTCAGTGGATTTGGTGCTCCACTATCTAGGTAATCTTGAAACAAAGGACATCGTTCCTTCAGATGTCCTTCTCCCTTACATCTGGTACACCATATTTCTTCTATTTTTTCTTTTCCCTTCTTAATATCCCGTAACTGTAGTGTCAAGGTAGCTAGTTGATTCTGGATCTGGACCATTCCTCTGCTAGTCTCTCCTATAGGTGAAGCTTATAATTTCATCGCGGTCTCCAAGGCTTCTGCATGCGAAGCAACATTCTATTGCATCATCAGTAGTCTAATATGGGGCAACAATGCAGCTATGAACCACTCTTGGTGTTGTTGTGGTGCGATGTCAAAACTGACCTAGTCTAACAATGTTTTAAACTTTTGGTCAAATTCCCATACTATTTCATTAGGTTTTTGCTTAATTTCTTTCAGCTCTGTTATACATTGGGATTCTGACTTTGGTTTCTTGAATTCTCTTAAGAGTGCAACCTTAATATCCACTAAGGTTCTATTATGTCCTACAGAATACTTCATGAACCAGTTCAAGGCTCTATCTCTGAATGTAGTGATGAGCTGCACTTGATTCACAGCATCATCCTGAACTTGCTTGACGCTCCACATGGATTCACATAGAAACTAGTGTTGCTCAGGGTCTTCTAGACTCGTTCCTTCAAATATCAGCAGCTTAATATCGTCAGTCATTCTTCTTCTTGGTGGTACAATATTCTGCGCAGTGGTCTGAGTGGTGTTAGAGATGTTACTGCACGGAATGTTCTGAATCGGAATATTCTGAGCCGGAATGTTCTAAGTACTCACTCTCGCGGTGTTACTAGTATTGACGTTGTGAGGATTGGGAATATTAACAACTGGAGGGTTCTGAACTGATGGATTCTGTGAAATAGGAGGCGTAGTATTCTCAACTGGTGGGTTCTGTGGAGTGATAGGTTGATAAGTAGCTGATGGAGGTGTTGTCTAGATATCAGTCTCAGCTTGGAACTCAGTCTCTATGCGGAGTTTAGGTTATTTAAGGTTCTTTTCTGTATTAACCTTATATATTTTTCCACTTCTCAAATTGTGTGTATCTTCGTCAGAGTCGTTATATATGTTATCTACCATTACAGATTCAAAAACTTCTAGGAATCTTACTGCATTCTTAAAACTCCTTTCTCAACTAAAAGAATTTTAATATATAAACTCAGATTGTTCAGATACTTACCTCTGAATCCTTTGAAGAACTCTGCCTCTGCTGCACTTATAGGACTTTAGGGTGTCCAGAGCAAACTTTGTAACGAAACCTTCTAGTATACTGTCAACCCAAAAGTCGACTGCTCATGCGAGTGGACTATCTACTTCTTTAAGCCTCTAAATGAGCTCTGGAGTCCACTCGGTAGGTTCTCCTTCTTGGAAATAGTTCTTTCACTCTGCGAGTCTTGACAACCACTCATGCAACTTGTTTCCAAAACTTGCCCAGAAAATTTCATGAATATCTTTCCACAAGTATTTATTTAACCAATCTACGTCAAAGAGATGTGAATGTCTATTCTCCTTTCTTGCAAAATCTCTTTCTGTTTTGTCCACCCAGTTCCATATTTCTTTCTTGTCTGGATGCCAGTTTTCGGTACTCATCACCAGTTCAAGTGCTACAATGGAACCATTTGTTGGCTTCTTATACTGTTCTTGAGGTTTTCTAGAAAGACCTAGGTTCTGCGCGGTTCAGGGAACCAACAAAACCCCCTTTTCACCGACCCTTTTGGAAATAGTCTGCGAGCAAACTGAGGTCTCACCCTAGGAAAAGTTGATGGGGCGGTTGTGGAATAAGGTTTCCACAACCAGGTGATGAGCACTTAACAGACTGGTGAGAAGCATGATGCAGGACTCGCGCTGTGAACTGGGGACTATGCGAATTTCACTTCTTCACGGGTAATAATTATGCAATGGCGCATCCAAAGGACTACGTGGCTCAGGGTGGTTCTTCGACAACAGGACAGCGCCACAGAGACTACGCTTCCTCTTCGGTATGTAACCACTTTAATGGACTTTACCTAGTGTAAGTTATGCATTCAACAACATAATGGATTGCAATCCTTGCTAACTTATACACTATAACAACAACATTGTAACTGCGCACTTCCAGTGTTGCGCTCAGGGAATCACACTATACAGACTTCGTTGGCTAAGTGTTTACCCGATTATCTTATGCATTCATCTGACTTAGAAATACTTGTGCACTCGACATTCATTCACGCATGTCATTACTTAACATATTATCCCCATCTTCTATCCTTATGGTGAATACATATAAAAGCAAGAACACATGCATTCACAAACAAGATTTTAACCATTCACATAAGCAAATACACAAATATAAATGCATAATCAATCACATAACACAGAATTTAACGTGGTTCACCCCCAGGATGGGAGCTACATCCACAGGAACTGTTTTTATATTATTTATGGGAAGGGTACAACAGTTCCAGTCTGCGCACTCAGCTATAGACTCTCTTCTCTCTTTGTAGGTCATTGTGCACGCAACTGCATATCATTTTACAATCGTCTCTCAACAAAGATCAATATTCAACATTTTTCAATAGAATATTTTCAATGAAGATTAACCCTTTCCCTTACAAAATTTCCCTTTATATAGAGATTGTGCACGTAGGTCACATCTGTTACAATGCATAGGCTAAAAACCCTTAGGTTACAAAATGGTGTGGTTACCTGTCGACTCGGCCTGTCGCAGTCGACAGTTTCTTTACACGCTTTTGGCCATTCTACTGGACCACTCGCAGCTCTCATGCCCTTCTGACACCCGCAACCTTCACAAAACAGCTATACTGCATCGTGGTGTGTTTCTTTCTATCCCTCTGGCCTGCATGTCACTGTCGGCTTTGTGGCTTAGCTTCTAACTGTTTTCTGCCACTCTCTTGATAGGTCGCTTTCATCTACCTTCATGCTGCTCCATACCCATTCCCGGGAATCCTAGAGTCACTTACCCAAACAGATCGCTTTCACAACTCGACCTTTCCTTACATTCTTTACCCAAAATAAGTGCTCTACTAGCACTGCGCGGTGCTACCACTTCGTGGAGCTGGAGCTTAGCCGTACGGTCCTTACCCTGCCGATACAGCACTGCGCTCAACTTCGCATCTCCCTAAAATTGTCTTGCACAAAAATGGCTTACTTGGGCCAGGCCCAACATGCACATGGCAGGAGACACTTTGGTTTTGATGGAGGAACCTCATGTGGAGGATAAACATGAGGAAAATTATGGTTTGCAAGTGTTTGTGAAGGAATATGGTATAGAATATTTTTCCCAAACACTTGTCTTGATGCAGAAGGACATTGAGGAGGACATACCACTTGAATCTGCAAGCAAATGTACTTATTTATCCAAGGATTGGGTAGATGCATACATAATAGAAATGGACAGGAAAGGATTCACCAATATCACTTGCCTTGGTGGAAGGCTCCTTGACACATCAATCATTGGGGAATCTAGGGAGCAAGAAGTGTAATACAAAATGCATGTGCTTGAGAAAAGAATTGTCATGGAGAAGGTTGTCCAAATGCTAGATGTGCACCAGGAGGATCTTGGGTTGCCCTTATTAAAGAAATATTTGATTTTGGAGGTGGTATCTATATTCGCTCCATTTGTACCAGCCAACAAAGATGTCGATCCATCCATGGATTGGGTGGACAAATACATCTCAAAGATGGACACACATGGAGGTAATAATTTTGCATGCTTTTGTAGGAATTTGATTGATACATCTCTTACTTTCCTATCTTATGAGAAGTAGCAAAGGAATCTACTATCACCATTTGATGCCTACATCATGCATGGAAGCAGGGGTGTTCATTCATTCATTGATTGGGTGGATATATGCCATTGAGATGAAGACTTTGGGAGGTAAATGTTCCTCATGTTTCTGCAATGGAATCTTTGTTGTGCCTAACATAGTTTTGGCAAGTGAGCAGAAACAAAGACATATTTTGCAGCCATTATATATCTCCATTCTTCATGCATCCATGGATTGGGTGAGAAACTACATGACATATTTTGAATCACCATGTAAGAGAAGTTCAGTTTTCATTCATGGCATGTTGAAGACAGCAGTGCATGCAAGAAATCAGATGGCACAGGAGGATATCCAAACTTTGTTGGATGTAATAGAAAAGGTTTTCAGAGGCATTGGAAGTGGTGAACTTTCAATTTAGTTTTGGGATCCTAGCATTCCTCAAAATGATAGACTTTTTTATATGTTAGTGATGGATGAGGGAGTGCAACTTACACCGTTGGATCCCGATATTGTTTGTTGTGGATGTATTAGACACTGCATTTCTCAGACTCAATGTGGTACCCTGGAATCATTCTTTGTCTCAACTATTTTAGCTAGATATTTCACATAGTATTATGGGGGACAAAGACACCTCTCAAGAGGAATGAGATGAAAAAGGTCAAGTAACTTCCCAAAATTGATCTCCACCTTAATCCTCATCATCAAATTAGTATGGATGAATAAATTCTGTAAGAGACATCTCCTTGTGTCTAATTTGACTACTTGGGACTTTCATGCATGAGCATTGATTTGGTTGATGCACCTATGGCTTCACCTTCGTACATGAGCATAACATACATCAAGCACTTTGGTAAGATTGTGTTGGTTTTCTTTGATTACATTTTGGTTGATGGTAGGATGTTGGAGACGTGCATTCTTCATTTGGGATCTATGTCATGTACTTCGGTATAGAAATCATTGCATATCAAATTGTTTGAACATGAAATTGGAAGGATAGAGATATTTCATTTTGATTCTATGATTGAATATGGTAAAGATAGTGAACCATGTAGAGGAACCTTTCAATTCATGAAACATGTGGCTGCCCATGTAAGGAAAGGATTCTCTTATGGGGATGAGAATCTTCAAAGAGTTCTCAAAAGCATAAAGAAAATGTTGCATCAATGTTTTAAGCTTGCCCACCAGGTTTCGCTCCACTATGTGTGCTTAAGGGAGATGCTTCCAAAGAAGACATAGGAATGTTTATGGTTCCAAAAATACATCCCATGAAGTTGCAGCCCTATCAAATACATTATTCAATCAAATTCATGAAGGTGTTAGCCATTATACATGCATTGGCTAAGAGCAAACAATGCTTAAGAAGGGGCAAGTTTGAGGTTGAAATTGACCAAATTGGTTCAAGATCAATCTTGACACATAAGGAGCTCAATGTATGGAAGCAAGAATGGATTGCATGTGAATAATTGTATGGGTTGAAGTATGAGTGGTGCAACACATGGTATGAGGTAGAGCATATTCAACTTGTTCATCTTCTACACCCTCTACCACTTCAGGAGCAAGAATGGGTAATGAACAAGTATGCAATTTTGCTTTGATATTTCTTTCTAATCTCTTGGTGCGTGATAGTGATGTTTAAGGAAATATTATTAAAGAATCCCTTATGTACAACCCATATATTATTTCTCACGGGGATAGAATTTTACACATGCATGATCATTCCTATTCCAATTGCTACAAGAGGAGTTTTTTTTTTTTGCATGCCTTGGTCAAATTCAGTCCATGTTTTGCAACACAATTTGCAATGGAGTGTTTCAAAATCAATTTCAATCATGACTTGATGGAAAAGGGTGACCAATGCAAGTTGTCAAAAAGGGTGATATGTGTTGGAGAGGATGTACACATGGTTTATGAAGCATGCTTGTAGAATTTGGTGGGAAAATGTACAAATGCTTCATCATCCATACTTTCAATTGCTTGAGGACAAGCAAATTTTGGGAGGGGAGGACTATAGTGTCCCCATTTTTTTCGCACTAGGGAGAAGTCTCTGGGACATTAGATCACTATGGGATCTAGAGAAGAATAAAATAAAATTATTTATAGGATTAATATTGCTCCATGGTTATTTAATTAAATTAAATAAAGAGAGGTGGTGTATTTCATAAATTGTAAATATGTAATTATTATTTAATAATTGATTGATGAGTTGTAAAAGCATAGGAGGGCCCGTGAGGGTTCATAGGAGGCCAAAATGATGGAAAATATGGAAGGCGCCAAAAAATCAAGGAAAAGCATAGTAAAGTAGGAAAGCGTCCTAAAAGCAAAAAGTAGCTAAAAGCATAAAGGTAGCTCAAAGCAAGGAAGCATATCAAAAGCGGAAAAGAAGAAGTTTCTTCATTTGTGCCACCAACAAGGGTTAGAAATAGTCAAGAAAGAAAGAAATGCATAATTAAAAGCTACAAGAGCTAAATTTAGCTAGTGAGGGCGAAATTGATGAGCCAAGTGGGTCCAAAATGAAGACGAAACTTGTTAAAGAATCCTTCACTCATCACTAATTCGAATTTCTTAGATGTCAAGCTCTAGAAGGAAGGCAGAAAAGCTGGCAGAGGTTAATAAAAGGAGGATGAACACACCCATTCACGTATTTTTCTAGTTTTTGAATTGAATCTAGATATATTTTTTCCTCTATGTATCTTGGGTGATGTGACCCTAGCTCGCATTGGGTGATGTGCCCTATTGCATCTAGTAAACCAATTGAAGGACTGTGAGATCTCTCTACTAGGGATTGAGGAAGAGGATATCCAATACTCTTCAATGAGTTAATTGCAGAAAATGAAGTGAATTTGCATATCTTATCTACAATTTGGTGCATCTTGATCAATTCATCTGAAAGAAGAAGAAGAAGACAGTGAAGCAGTGCTCCAATACCAAGAGCCTCAGTTAGTCAAGAGCTATCTACATGCAGTGCACACTATGAGACTTCTAGTGATTGTGGTGCACCCCTGGGTGTTACATGATGACCTTATTCGGTTCATGAACCAACTACATTGGTGAAAAATGGCCCTTCTTTCTCTCTAATTCTCCACTTTTCCTTCTTCTTTGTAAAATCATCAATATCTTAGGGTTTCTCGCAATTTGAATGTAATAATAAACCAATGATGGCACCTCAAAATGTGTGGTTTTAGATTTATTATGTCATTTTATATTTTATCATACCTATTACTATCCATTATTGTAGAATTAGAGAATTTACTGAGTCATTTGAGTGGTCAGTTAACTATACTAGCACATTTAAGGGTCAAATTTGACTAGTTTTCCAGTTTTGAGCATTTAATGAACCCCTGTGTTTATAATTTATCTTATGAAGGTCCTTGAATATAATTAATGAGTAAATGAACCCATATATTCCCTCATATAATAATTTTGGGAGGATTTAGACCCATTTGAATTCATCTGGAGATATCTTCCTTCACTAATCCAAGTGAATGATTTTACACCTAGTTTATTTTCTGTTAATCAGATCTCAATCAAATAAGTATAATAGGTATGAAATAGGTTGATAATAGTATTATCAGTCCCCTAAAGGTTTAGTATCTTCCAAAATGCACTAGAAGTAGTGGATTTTCCACAGAAGTCCTTGGGGAATTTGCAAATTGATAGCTTTGTCTCTACCAAAGAAATATTCCTAGGTGTGAAGGAATCTTGAAAGTGAAGTTGTCTAAGTTAGAACCTTAATTCATCCTTCACATCATCCTTTCAATGTGTATAGTCCATCCTCATTGAGCCCAAGTTGTCAATCTTGTGTCAAATCCCTCTCTAGTGAGTCCAAGCCTGAAATTTTTTGAGTTAGTGTGCCTAGAATTCCTTAGATACATTACATTTATTATGGTCATCCTTGATCATGTTTCATTTAACACTCTTTGTCAACCATAGTCAAACACATTTTTGAAACCAAAGTGAACCATGATTACCCAATGGGTCCAAATTCAACTTATCTACACCTAATTACCCAATGGGTCCAAATTCAACTTATGTACACCAAATTAAAAAATATAATTATGGACGATACACCAAAGATTAAAATATAATCAACCAACTTCAACCATGGTTAACCAAAGTCAATCAAACTCAACCCCAAATTTAAATATATAATCATTCATGGTACACCAAAGTTAACCATGGTTATCCAAAGACACTAACATTTGTAAAAGTGCTTGATACATGTCAACCAAAGTCATCCCCATTCAACCACAATTTTAAACCAAAGTCAACCATGCTTAACCAAAGTCGTCAAAGTCAACATTGTGTAACCAAAATAAACCATGGTTAACCATAGTCAACCCTTATATGCCAAACTTAAATTTAAATATCAACTAGGTCAATCAACTTCATTCACATTTTTAACACCGAAGTTGACCATGATTGACCTATGGCTCCAATTTAAACCATGTTACAACAAAGTTAAAAATTTAATCAAGGATGATACACCAAAGTCACCCATGCCTCACCAAAGTTAAAAATTATATGTATACCCCTAGTTTTGACTTGGAATGTATTATCCAAACTTATGTAAATGATGTAAATATGCTAGTGTGAATTCCTAGTGCGGAGCTCAAGGCCAAGGCCCGACTAGTGAATGGATAGGCATGTATGATGTTATATTTTTGTTTTGGACCATATGATTGGCTTATTATGCCTAATTCGAAATGTATGTAAATATTATGCTGAAAATTAATAGAATGGTCCAACAATGGCTATGTAAAGAGCACCAAAGGGGCTACGATCCACCAAAGGGGAAGAGGAAGGGGGCTTATGGGAAACCCAATCCTATGTTGCCATGTGTCGACCTTATAAATCACCCTAAATTCTGTCATGTGATGAGAATAAGCCAATTATCTCCTTTTTTGACCATTTTCCAATCATTTATTGCACATGTGAGGTTGGTGGGGAAAGTCACTTCATGTATTTATTGAGCATGGGGATTGTGACAGTTATGTCAGCTGTCAGCAGTCCTATTTCTTCTATAGTCAGAAGCCATGTCAGTTGTCTTTTCACCCTCACCTCATATCCTTGGAGTCAACACTCTATGATCATTATTCCATTCTCATTCTCTCATGCAAGCTGCTGCTCCACGTAGAGTTTCCTCCATTGTTTTTCATGTCAATTAGCATACTATGTGTTAAACCCAGAAATTCGAATTAGAGGGCAAAGTTGTATTTTTGGAAGGAAAAACAGTTGGTTGTAGGTGAGCGGAGAGGTTGTGGGTAGCTAGGAACCTTACCCATGGATTTATGCTGCTTGTAGGGGATTTTGAAGTCACAACTCAAGGTTACAGGTGGTTTTATAGCCCATATTAGATTGGACTTCTTCTATGCATACACTAGAAGCACCCAGCAAGATGGATCCCCCAAGAGAACCGTGGATCAGTGATGGGGATGCCTGAGCTAGAAGGGTGTTGTGTAAGGCAGGAATTGTGGAATCCAAGGCTGTGAGGGTTGATTGAGACCCCTGTAGAGCTCTGTATGAGAATTTGACTAGCACAGAGAGCAGAATGGGTTGTGGGATGAGAGATAGAAGCTTGTAGGTGTTTCCTTTACATTGGTGGCCTCATAGCCCAGCTTGGGGTTGGCCTCTCAGTAGCATAAATAGTATATGTTGGACAGAGTTGTTAGACACAATGACTCACTAAGAGGGGGGGGTGAATCAGTGAGTCAGGACTTAATTCAATTTCAACTTTTTCTCACCCTAACCCAATATCATATGAAATTTCACTTTAACGCTGTTATCAATCTCTAACCATACTTCATCAATTATTTTCATCATTCAAACACATAATCATCAATACATCACAAGAGACACAAGATAATCTTTGTAATATTTTTATATTGGTTTCAACCAGCTACAGCCATGAGGTAAATCAGCTACAATTGAATCAGAAGCGTCAACTTCTATTCCAAGACTCAGGTTCGTCTTTTCTTAGATCCATCTAAGAAAATTAAGTACAAGACCCAACTTGTATTTGCATACACATACTTATCACATCAATTACATGTCATCACTGTCAACAACTAATAATGTCACATGTCATCCCTGTCATCAAATAATTGTCACAAACATTATGCCACATGTCATCTCAGTCAACTATCATTGCTGCCATATGTCATCTCAGTCAACTATCACTGTTTCCATATGTCATCTCATTCAACTATCACTACTGCTATATGTCACTTGTATTTATGTCATTATGTCATTGCTCGTCTTCAGAGGTTTGTACATCTCTTCAAAGACTACTCACATCTTCAAGGTTTGTTCATGTAACTATGCTCATCTTCATCATATCATTGTATACTGAGTAAATCTTTGAATATATCACTGTATAATTACTGAATATATCACTATGTATTTCTGAATATATCTTCTATATATATCACTATATACTTGAATAGATTATTGTGTATCATGGTGTTAACATCATCAAACATACATCACTGATATGTCACAAATGTTGATCATATCACAAAGGGAGGCAATTGGAAAACAATATTTAGACAGACTAAAATTACACCATAGGAGTAGTCTGAAATATGTCTGAATAGAGAGCCCAAAAATCAGAGTTCTGTTCAGCTAACCCCAAATAAAAAATCATAGAAAAACAAAATTCAAACAAACAAGAAATTTTGTTACTACCTGAAAATTTCCTCAGTAAAAAATCGGACTTCTGTGGTGGCCTCAGAACTGTGTCACTTAACCCAAAATTCAGAGCTCTATCCTTCTCCAATGTGGCTTCCACATACCTCCCTTAGGCATCCAAAATTCCTCAAAGAGAAATAAAAAATTAGAGCCGTCCACCGTAGCTGCTACAGTACCCGAAAATTTCTCAAAGCTATGTCTTCACTTCAACGAAAATGAGAATTGTAAGGGCTATTATTTATACTGATTTCTCATAAATATTTATGGAGCTGACATACTAGGATTTCGTCATATTTTTATTTTATACTTTACTGAGCCAACTTTGTCATCAATTTAATTTTTTGAGTTAGAATTCTTTATAGAGCCGACTTGTCATTGAATTGATTTATTTATAAGTATATGGGATGAAGATCATCAAATCACAAGTCAACATATAAACTTCAAAGTATCTTCAAGGGCATCATCAAAGAAAAAGACTTTATCATGTACTCCTCATTATCTCTTCAAGCATATAGATTATTTAGTATTGTTTCAAGCCCTCACACATTATCAAGCCCATCAACGAGTGGTGTCATGGACAACCAAGCCCATCAACGAGTGGTTTCATGGACAAATATCAACACAACAAATGTGTCCAAGAGCCATAAATCAGTTTGACCATTTTTGTGGGTACCAAGTCTTTACCAATCCCTAGGACCATCTCCAAGATTCCATGGCCCCATTAAGTCACAAATGACCACAGAATGGGCCATTTGGCCATGCCCCATGTTCCAATACCCAAGTCATGTTCTTCTTGCCATATTCTTCATGTCATCCAATGCCCATATCATGTTTGCTTTTTTGACATGTCTTCAGCAGTTTTCCATGTCATGCTTTCTCCTCAATTTCCTTTGCCATATCATCATTTCTGCCTCTGTGTTGTCATCAATTCTTTCATGTTTTCCTGGTCACCTTTTCCATGTCATCATCAACACTTGTCAATGTTCTTTTTCCTTGTCCACCTTAATGCATCTTCCATATTTTCAAGCCATGTCATGTCATTGCTCTTAGTTTGCTTGCTATGTCATCACTTCAACCTTTGTCATTAATGACAACCATATTCAACAAACTCCCCCTTTTTCATTGATGGTAACACCTCTTCAATTTTCTCCCCCTTTGACATTAATGACAAAGGATCAAACGCTTAGCCATCAAAAGCTTCACAATTCCCCTAAAAAATGTATCTTGATGTCATCAATTTCCACCAAAGACAATGCTAGATTGTCTATTGTTGATGTTATGCTTCAAACTATAATATGTCACAGTGCTCTTGAATATGAGAAGCTACCATGTTGCAAAGTGAATAAGGTCCATTTCAAGTAGTCTTCTGGAATGGTGGCGGCTTATCTCTAAGAAGAGATGTGACGGCTGCGTTCATTTCTCAAGAAGATGGTTACAATGAGGCTCTCAAGGCCTTTTACAATAAACAGGAATGTCAAAAACCCTAGACATCCAAAAACCTAACCCTAGGAGATGAAGCGCCAAAAGTCATGTGGGCCCCGTTTGGGTAAGTTAGTACATCAACTTCCCGGGGTCATAACTTTTGCATACGATCTCCATTTGGGGCGCTCGGTAGCCCATTGGAAAGGTCTATCCGAGATTTACAACTTTCGACTAGGGCCAAATGGATGCTGGAGGCAACCATTTGGCCCCCCAAATTGCCAAAAAAGGTCGTTTAAGGCCTCAAAATGGCCCCAGAAGTTTAGGACCCGAAAAACTGCTAAAAATAGTACAATACCAAAATTGCCATAAAACTGTTTTGAGCCAGTTGGAAAGGTGGGTGGCCACCAATATCCACTTGGATCAAGCCTTCATGAAATTGCTAAAACATCATAACCATTTAATATTGTTATTCTTAGTATTAATATTAAATGTTAACCATATACAACCAAGATTTACAAGATTTACAATTGTTAATTTTGTTTATTAAAAATTAAGTATAGCTATCATTTAAGGAGTTCACCAAAGCTAAAAATATAATCATCCATAGTATACTTAATGATCCATGTTACACCAAATTCACGTAATGAACCATGGTACACCAAATTCAACAGTCCACAAACCTTACTCACCCATGCTTTACTACACTCAATCACGAATTAACCTTAGTCAACCATTAATATTATCTATTTATGTATTATTTACTTATCATTATTATTTTACTTATTTATATTTTGTCTTATATATTTGTTTATTTATTTATTTATAATATGGTTGTTTCTATTGGAAAGCTACACTTAGAATCTAAGGTGGCCATTCTAAAGTTATAATGTTCTAAATTTATTTATTTGATAAAAAAATTTCCTTTTAATATATTTTTTATTATTTATTATAATTATTTTCATTATTTTATATATCTATAATAATAATAATTTATCAATTATCACATTTTTAAATAGTTGTGATTTGTCATTTTTTTTAGCCCATGGTATTTAGTGGTCCATTGTATTGCTTGTGAAAAAGTCTATTTAAAGGTTTTCATGATACCTTCTTTGTCATTTTGTGTGTGTTTGGTTTAATTCTTATATTTATTATGATTTTTTGTTTATTATATTTTTGTAATTTTTTAAATTTTGGATTATATAAGGCATATGAGAATTCAACTTTTCATATCTAATTATTATAAATAGTATTTAAAAAAATCAATTATTATTATGGTGGATAAAATCAAGATTTAAACTTCAAATGAAAATGAAAGACAATATTACAATTAAAACATCTAAATGAATACCATTTTTCATTATTTTTAATAATGACACGAGTCCACAACTTATATGAACCACTTTTATAAATATAATTATGTACCATTGAATTCAAAAGTAAAAACCATACACTAATATTTCTTTTATATCACATATATCTCATTTATATTTAAAACTCAAATAAACAAAAAGTTATTCCAAATATCTAGATATTTTTTTGGATCATCAACCACCTCATCTAAGAGGAACCCCAGCCTCCACATCTCCAAGATCGTGTGTTTGACTCCTCCCTAGAGCTGCGAAGTCGAATGGGCAGCCTACAAGTGTTGCGGGCTAACTTCGATGTGGCCGTGATGATTCCTCACACTGAGTATCTTCATTCAATTGACTCTTTTAGGACACCCGCCTAGATGATCTCCTAACAGATCGTCTCAACACCCCTGTCAAAAGTGAAGAGAACAGATCGTCTCAACACCCCCCTCAAAAGCGAAGAGAATAAGGAGATAGACCTCGACCTTAAAAATTGGAGAAAAATGACATTATATAAATAAAACAATTTATATATTAAAATGTTTTCGAGCTTTTTATCGAAAAGCTCCATATACCTCTAAAAGACTTAGAATAAACCGTGGAAACAATAAACAGCTGAGCACAAAAGCTGGCACAAATAAATATGCACGCCAAACTCAATTGTATTTCTAAATATATAGACAAACCATAATCAAATTAGATCCATGGATCAGATCCTATAAACTAGAACTCACAAACCACTTCTTATGTATAGGAAATCACCATCAATACATTTCTAAATTGTCTCTAACAAAAAGTCCATAGCTCATGAAGAGAGCGATAATTTGATCGTGTTAGTTTTGTCAATCACTTTCACTCAGTTCATCTTCCAAAGACCTTGGCTTCAGCATATACACTCCGATTGAATCCACTCGATCTCCGCTCGATCCAAAGATACCCACAATCTTTCCTTCTACTTCTGACTCAAAATAAGGTCCCACTTCCGCACCGCATGGTCCAAGTTTCCTTTGGTTCGTATGAAACGTCAAAGAAATGAACACCTGGAATGGTCCGTATTGTCCAAAATATCCGCTGATTTTGGTTACGAACTCTTCTGGGTAGTTCAAATTGTACTGCATGCACAGGTCAACAAAACAACGTAATCAATATTTGGGGTTTAACATATACCATAAATCTTGAAGAAGCCTTATGAATTGAGCATGCCCCAACTTACTTCTTTTCGTGGGCCCACTGCAACTCCATGCGGAAGGCCCGGGAAAGATCTGTGCATCAAGCTTTCATCGCCATCGAGACCATAATGCAGTTGAACAGAAGTTAACCAATTACCACTTTCCGTCATGGTAATCCGTCTAATTCCTGAGTATGTCCCATCATTCCAAAATGCTCCCCCAGTGCCACCGTATAGTTTAGAGCGGTGAAATTCCTGTTGGAGAAGATGTTCAATTTTCTTAGACAACATAACGAAATTCACAGAAAGAGTAACTCGATAGTTTTCAACCTTGAACACATATGTAACAATGTAATTACAAATTCAACTTTTGGAGATTATGTGATAAGATCTTATCTCTACATAATAATGCAATTACCACCTCAGCACTTTCCTTCCTTAAATAAAAATAGAAAACTGAACAGTTATTGAATCATCTAAAATGGAGAAATTGAGATCGATTAGCATGAAAGTCCACGGAATCTAGGTAAGCAGTGAATAAATCAGCTCCCATTTCAGAACAAAATAAAAATGACCAGATCAGGGAATAGCAATATCAAACAATTCATTATATTTCTATATTGCAAATTTGAAAGGTAATATTAAATGGAACTGAGGGTCTCAAACTTATCATCAGGCACATAATTTGAGTTTTTAGTTTCTTGAATCACTTTCACTCACTCTATCGTTTGAATTTCCTGGCTTCAGTCGGTACACTCCGATGGAGTCCACTAGACTTCCACTTGATCCAAAGACACCTATAATCTTTCCTCCCATTTTTGTTTTAAAATAAGTTCCCTGTTTCTGCCCACATGGTCCAAGCTTCCTTCGATTCGTATGAAAAGTCAAAGATGTGATCGAAGATACTCCAAAATAACCACTGATTTTGGTGACGATCTCCTCTGGGTAGTTCAAATTGTACTGCGTTCATATGCCAACAAAACCAAACCCTTAAATTAATACAAGGTAACTTATTTTCTCTGTCTTTTAAAGCATTCTGAAATTATATATATATTCTTTATTTATTTAAATATACTATTCCTAAGTCTATCCACAAAGTTTTTAACATGAATTTATATTGTTTATTATGCGTTGGATGTTTCCATATAAATGTTATCTACCTAAATAATAGCATCTTAATTTAAATTATACTAAACTGTAGAACTCCTCCCTACTTACCTCTATTCGAGAACCATCTTCACCTCCATGACGAAGGCCCCTCATATAGATATCCTTCACGCTTTCATCGCCTTCTAGACCATAATGCAGTTGAAGTGAATATAACGAACTATCTTTTTCTGTCAATGTAATCCGTCTAATTCCTGAATATGTCCCATCACTCCAATCAATTAATCCCCCAGGGCAGCCGTATTGTTGAGAGCAGTAAAACTCCTGTTGTAAAGAAACGTTGAAATTTATTAAATAACAAAAAAAAATTACTTGGGAGCCCGATATGTAAAGTACTTTATTTTATTTCTATTACAGCCCATTTCAATGGCTGTTTAAGAAGGTCCTAGCTCTCAGTTTTTTCAGCTATTTTAGGTCTAAAATCAGTTAAAATTTTGATTGAAAATTTGCTATTTTTTCATTTTTGTAATTTCAGTAATTGGGATTACTTGTTCTAGACTAATTTCCTAAATCACCGAAATTCCTAAACACTTTAAATTACAATTTTGACAAAAATTACTCTGACACCTTTTGATTATCGTAGAAGAAAACAAACTCACCGATATACCAACGGGCTTATTCTTAACAATTTCCAACACACGTTTGGCAATCTTCTTCACGAGCTCACCCTCGTCACTGGTTATTGACAACGAGTTAAAAACGTGTACAGACGTAAATAGCATATAGCTATGCATAAAGAAATATCAGATAGAGAGAGTTCTCACCCGTTACAGGTCCCTTGGAGATCTATCCCAGTGGTGAGCGAAACACTAGAAAGAGCCTCTCTCCACTTTTGAATAGTAGCAGTATCGTAACGCGGCTTCTCTTCATGAGTTTCAGGGTCATGGGTTCTCTTCTCTTCCAGTTTGCGCAGGGCTTCAGAGTACAATCCCTTAGCATTTTCCCAGCGAAGCACAGCAGGTTCGACATGGTAAAAGACTGGAATAACTGGACGTCCGGAAGCCAAAATGTAGACGAGCTCCTTGAGACACCATTCTGATTCTGCATATCGTTGAGAGAAAATGAGCACATGCACAGACGCTGATCTTATGGCGTCTTCTATTTGAGAAGGAAATTTGTCTCCCACTCGCAATTCCATCTGATCCAGAAATACAGTCAATCCATCTGAAATCAGGCCATTGTAGAGATGGCTGGCGATAGTTCTCTTCGTATCAGGACCGCGGTGGTTGATAAAAACCTGGTAAGAGTTGGTGGTGCTGGGAGATGCAGCGGTGGAGGAGGAAGCCATTGGACCGCTATGGATGGCCGTCAACAAAGATACAATGAAACAAGAGATGCTCATGCACGTAGGCGAAAAGGCAAGAACACATGTTGGCTCTATCTTTATCATAATTTATTCAACCTTTTCTGTACAGCCTGGATGGGCCAACGGTGGAGGAGTTCACATTTTCAAATCCAGAAGGGTAGGTTAACGGAGGAGGAGGTCACATGTTAAAATCCATTGGGAAAGGGTAGGTGTGATAAATTCATTTAGAAAGGTAGGCGTGAAGAGAGGTATGTATATTTTTGTAAACTCTACCAATTAAGTTGACTTTAAAAATTAATTATTATTATTATTATTATTATTATAAGTTTATAATTAGATTATTTAATGTTTTGGGTTTACTGTAAAGGAAGTTCAAATACAGAAAGATAGATGTAAAAAGAGATATATACACTTCTATAAATTCTAAATTGATCTTAAAAATAAATTATTATTATTATTATTATTATAAGTTCTTAATTGAATTATTTAATAAAAATAAATTATTATTATTATTATTATTATTATAAGTTCCTAATTGAATTACTTAATATTTTATTGATAATGAATTATGCACTTACTAAAAAATGATTACTGTGGATTTTAATCTAAATTAAGCACCAAAGAGCCATTTTTTAAAGTGGAACCTGCCATTTATGTCACAACAAAATTCTTGCAACAGAAGTCAAGTCATTAAAATTCTTGCTGGAAATTTCTATTTTCCAATTTTAGTAATTTTAGCGATTGGAATTGCTTGTTCTAGACTAACTACCCAATTTTAGTTAACATTTATACAGCTCCCTCTCCCCGGTTTTATAAAAAATAAGTCCCTTCAATCCAAAACCTGGTCTCCACGTGCCCAAGTCACAAGGAATCCTAATTGTATTTGGTATCTAATTGTTCCTTCTAACTACCATATAAATTAAAGTCAAATGTTTTGGTTTTTCTAATCATGTTATTTTAAGATCAAAAATTAATTACATTTTCACCGACGAATTAAGAACGTTTTAGTTAACATTTATACAGCTCCCTCTCCCCGGTTTTATAAAAAATAAGTCCCTTCAATCCGAAACCTGGTCTCCACGTGCCCAAGTCGCAAGGAATCCTAATTGTATTTGGTATCTAATTGTTCCTTCTAACTACCATATAAATTAAAGTCAAATGTTTTGGTTTTTCTAATCATGTTATTTTAAGAACAAAAATTAATTACATTTTCAATTACGGTGAAGTCAAGATTCCTCTAACGAGAAGAGACAATTATTTTGGTTTAAATTATTTAATATAAATAAAATAATAATAATTTATAAAACATTACAAGTTTAATGAAAGATAACAATTAATTTAATAAAAAAAATTCAATAATTAATAAAATAGGACAAGTATCTTACGTCTATCATGACTTAATGAAAAAATAAGACAATGTGTTCAATGTCATTGTTTTATATGAAAAGGAAAAGGCGACCATTATTGTTTAAGTTTGACACATCACCATGTAAAATATTCAAAAAAAAAAACAAACAAACAAAAAAAAACCATCCAAATGGTGATGCCTCACCAAATCATGCAAGTTTGATTACACCAGCAAAAAGATGTAGTCAAACTCATTGAATACAATTCCATTATTATGCTTGAAGAAGGTTATTCATCGGCAATTCTCAATTTTTTCATTTATATATTTTTTAATATCATAGCGATGATCTTAGAGATGAGTTTATAAACCAAGTTACATAAGGCTATTGGCCTATAATCACTACTTATTAAAGGAATGAGGCTTATTACACATTGATTCTGGAAAACTCCACCATTTCAAGAATTTCTTCACCCAAGATGTCAAAGAAATGCAAAAACAACTCCACAGTCCAGCCATCTGGCCTTGGACTTCTTTCTTTAGCAAATAGTTTCAAAGTATCTTCAACCTCCTTCAGAGTAATAGCCTTCCCCAAATCAATACCATCCTGGTTGCTGAAGAAAACTAGGTATAACCGAGCTATCTCCAGCTGCAGCATAAGATCGCTATCACCAGGATCAGAATAAATATTCCCAAAAAAGTTTTTTGCAGAAGGCTGTAAGTGTTCCTGCCCAAAAAAATTTGTTCCCCACCTCATCCTCCAGGTCCTAGATAGCATTGTTATTCCTTCTAGAGGAAGCAAAAGCATGGAAGAACTTTGAATTTTTATCCCCTAAATCCATCCATAATGCTCTACTCTTGAGCCTCCAATCAGCTTCTTCATGTTTCAAAATAACTTCTCTCTTATGTTCAAGAGAACTAATTAGAGCATGATCATCAATTTCCTCCAGTTGATCAAATTTCCTTAAGTGCACTTATTGTAACCGCTTCTCCAAATCTCGGTACTCCTTTAAATCAAGAGCCTTCTCATTTTTTATCCATTTTGTGACAACGTCTTTAAGTTTCCTCAACTTATTTAAAAAGTGGTTCATTGGATTGATGTCATCCCTAGAATCATAGCTTAACCAAAACTGTTGAATGGCCCCGCAGAAATTTTCATTCTTTAGCCAAGAGCAGTTGAATTTAAAAGGAAAATTCCCAGGATAATCCCTGTCATCACTTTGAAAAAACACCGGCCAGTGGTTAGAGAAAATGGCCTCCCCAACCCATGATCTGTGGCATTGAAAAAAATGCATCATGGACCTGTTAACTAAAAACCGATCCAGTCTTTTGTGAATGCCATCCCTGCCAGATCTGCCATTTGTCCAAGTGGGAAGTAGAACAGCGGGAGCAATATCGACCATATCAAATGCAATCAGCAAATCTAAGAAATAATCGACTAATTCATCCCTGCGAGCCGAAAGACCCCACACATCTGAAACACCTGTAGTGAAATTCAAATCACAGGCTATAATAAGGTTTCCCAAATTAAAAAGGCCAAAGAGCTTCATGGAATCCCAAAAGGCCCGTCTTCCCTTATAAGGGCCATAGAAATTTAACACAGAGAATTTTAAATCATGTAAAAGACTCCAGCCATCAAGCAAAATGCCCCAATTAGTTTTGAAAGCGGAGAAGTGGAAAAGACGAGGATTCCATCCAACAAGAAGACCTCCAAACATACCAGAGGCACTGATCGCAGATAATTCCCACTCTGGAAAGATATTTGCAATCTTCATAATGGCTAAGGAATCCTCACACATCGTCTCCTGCAAAAGAATAATTTCTGGGCTAGTAGACAATAAAAGTTTAGATAAGGCCCTAACCCGGGTAGCCTTACCTAGACCCCTAACGTTTAAGGACAAAAGCATCATTAATCAACTGTGATAGAGGGCTGCACAGCTCTAAGTGCCCTAGGGTTTGGTGAATCATCATTAAGAGAAGATGTTTCAACAATTCTGATTGACAATAGTTTGTATCCTTCATCCACATGAACAACAACCTCCCCTTTAACATTCCTTTTTGATTTCCTAATAGTTACATTCTGAAACCGAAGACTGACAGAAGGTTGCACATCAGAATTTAAGGGGGGATGTTTTGAAAAAATAGTCAAGGGTGTTAAAAAAAAGATCAGCATTACAAGGGTTATATCCACATTCCGTGAGCACAGAGTTTTCCTCAATTGTAAAAAACCTAGCCTCATTATCCTAAATAATGCGTGGTGATTCATCAGGACAGGGTAAGGTAGTCAAGGGAGGTACTGGCAGATCATTAGAAGGGACCGGCTATGAAAAAACCCCAGAAACACTGGGCGTGGAATTAACATCACCCAAAAATAAGGTTACCTCCCCCCTAGAGATACATTGATCAAGAGATTTTTCCATTTCAACATAAAAATTAAGTTCTTCTCTCGACACATCTTTGTAAGGTGTTTCATCCGGAGAGGACTTACCCGAAAGAATCCGATGAGGAGTAGTCGAACTGGAATTTGGACTCGTATAGGCCGAAGAAGTAGAGAAATCCTCGGTGTGATTTGGTTCTCCCTTTGGTTTCTAAGAAGAAAAGGGACACTTGGATAGAATGTGCCCAGTATTCCAGAAACCATAACATCGAAAAGGAAGCTTAAAATAGTCCAAACGCTGGCAAAAGGTCCAAGAACCTCAAATAACCTCAACTTCAACTAGCAACCCCAAACTCATGTCAAATTCTACCATAACTTTGGAAACTCTTCGATCAATACCAAAAAGGGTTTTCTTGTCCAAGCGAATGAATTTTCCTACGGAGTTTTCCAACCCAATAAAAATATTCTCGGTCCAGAGTTCGATCGGAAACCCCGGCAGTAACATCCAAATATGACAACATCTATGCTTTTCATGCAAGGGATCGAAAGAGACATGCCATTTCTTCAAGCATAGAGAACCATCCTTGAAAAGCCATATGTTCTGTATAATATCATCCAGATGATCACTACTAAGGAAGATAAACAGGATCCAACGGTTAACAAGAAGATTTACCCGGGGAGCCAGCCCTACCATTGGCGTCCAGAAGGTATTTACCCACTCTAGGATTTACTCTCTACTTCCAAAGGTAAACTCCAAACGACCAACCAAAGCCCGATTAGCCAACAATTCCACTCTATCAAGGTTACAATTAGGGTTAATGATATATTGTTCCCTTCCCTCCCTTGTTTTGATAGACTTTGCAAAACGGCGAGCCCTAGCTGTATCACCATAAAAATTAGGGTTACAAATCCTATACTTACCCACAACTGAACGATCAGGAAAAGTCCTAAGACAGACAGGAGTGCCATACTGTAGCTCAATTGAAATAGAAACCCCACCAGCAGAAAGAGGGTTTAATGCCTTAGGTGTGGCTTTAGGATGAAACGGAGATGATAGGGATGGATCCATCCTACGCGTGGCAAAGATCCCAAAAAGGTAAGCAAAGGACAGAGTGCCCAAAAAAGGTAAGAGCCACATGTCCAATGGTTGTTCAAACCGATTAACATAGAAGGTCATCTATGCTTCAAATTTTTCAGTATTACTATTATTTTTATTTATTATATTAATAGGTATTTATATCTTAGAATTTGGGGTAGATTAACATCTATTTTTTTCCTGGATTACATGATGATTTTATGATAAATCGTTCAAAATCCAATCATATATATATATATATATAATAACTAGTAGTTAATGTATAGATAACTTGCCGTTGTAGTTAATGCATGGATAAATCCTAGATGATGAATGGATAAGAGTTTCCTAACAGACAACAAGTAACAAATGACTTATAGCTTATTACTTAAAACAACACAAGTATTTTAATTCTATCATAATGACTTAATGAAAAAGATAAGACAATGCTTTCAATGTCATTGTTTTGAAGAAAAGGGGATAATATGAGCATATATTTTTTTTTAAATGAGTTGAAATTCTGAACTTTCATTAATGTTTAATAAACTATTATTAATCTTTATTTATTCATAAAATTTATCATTAAAAAAAACATCTAAATGATGATGCCAAATCATGCAAGTTTGGTTATACCACCAAAAAGATGTAGTTAAACCCATTGAATGCAATTCCATATGCTTGATGGAGCTTATTGATGGACCATTCTCAATTTTTTTATTTATATATATTTTTAAGTAATTAGAGTTCATGTACTTATTTGGTTATATAGTAAGAGTTATTTTTAAATATATAATAAGTATATTAAGGATTCTACACTAGAATCCTCTTCGTTGAACTTTGGAAGAGTGACTTAGCTATGAAAAAACAGAAATTATTGATTAAGATTTTCAATCAATCTCTTCGTCCAAACAACCTATTTTCTTTGTTAGACTACATTCACCCAAAAATTAATTAAGGCATTAATAAACACATTCATAAGTTACATAGTCATTTCTTTAAATTTCACTTAATTTGAAATTAAATTTCTAAATGTTAGTTGTGTTTATTTTAAATCTTCTAAATAACTTAAAATCAAATCGAGTTCATGACATGTTTATTTCAACAAGTTATATTTGTTAAATTTTTAACATGAAGATCTGATTTAATAGCAGTGACAGTCCTTTTGAATTATTAGCAAACTTTAAAACATATAAATCTGAGATATTAGCAACAATAGATGAACAATAAACAAGAAGAGACAACCATTTACAAGTGCACAAAGTTTTACCCTGGGAAAAACCTTTTCAAAGAATAAAAACCCTAGCAATGAAAATCTTCCTTAATATGAGATGACTAAGTTTTTACATGAGCGGACTTATTACATCAACCTAAAACTTCCTCTAGGGCACACATACCAAGAGAATCATGTTGACTTGATGACTCTCAATGGAAAATCAAACCCTAGCCTTTAGATGTTGTTGATCAGATTGCTATTGACCAAACAAAAAAGGTTGTTTGACTATGAAACCGATCCGTTGGTTGTCTTTGACTTTCCTGACTTTGAATTTGACTGAATCGAGGCTATTGTTGACAGATATGAGGCTTTCGGAACCCTGTAGAATGGTTTGAGGCAAATCGGATGATCCGGATCTTGGGAGCTAAGAACCGAAAGGCTTGAATGCCGAGAGAGGAGGAGATTAAGCATGCAAATCTGTCATAAAATTCATATGAAAAACACTAATCTTGCATGAGAATAAGCATGAACAAAAACATATGAAGTGAATGGGAGGTGAGGCTCAAAGAGGAGCCCCACCTCTGAAACTAATTACTAATAAGTCACTCAGATCTAATTAATCTCAATGAACAATAGAAAATATGAGAGAAACCAAATGATTAACTTGTTCCCATTAGAAGGCTTGCTAGGCCTTTATATAGCATTATTACAATGTGTCTTGAGGCCATACCATGGGCCAAAACCATGTGCTACCAAATACCATGGATATGAGAGGGTGGCCTCTTCATTTAATGCTTTTATGATAAATGGGAGAGGGTGGCCTCTCTATTTAATGCTTTTATGGCTTATACATCCGAATTTAGACCATATGCCCCCTAAAATTCGGATCATTCCTCCCCCCTTAGAAAATGATGGTCCCCATCATTTCATGCTAAAAAGAGACCCATGATTACAATGTGCTAGTTACCAATGAAGAGAAGGGTTTTGTGTGGTTGACCCATAACTGTGGGTTTTGCGAGGTTGACCCATAACCATTATGGCAATAATAAGTTTGATTCCAATGAAGAGAAAAGTTTTGTGTGGTTGACTCAAAACCATGGGTTTTGTGTGGTTGACCCATAACCATGGTGGCAATGACAAGCTTGTTTTGTGTGGTAAACCCATAACCGTGGGTTTTGTGTGGTTGACCCATAACCGTGATTACCATACATAAATGTGGGTTTTGTGTGGTTGACCCAGAACCATAGGGTGTGTGTGGTTAGCCATAACCATGATTACAATAAGATTTAAAAAATTGAAAATTCATGATCTTTGGTGCAGTTGATGTCTTGCTGCAAATTCATTCATAGCTTCTGATGCATGTAGTGAAATTGAATTCCATTGAAGACCCATTTGAGATCTCGAAGAGACCTTTCCATCCATATAACATACTTGCTCTGGGGTGGCCCATATAGTGAGAAAATGTTTGTTGAAGTTCAAGAGACGCGCGCACACTATTTTGCAGACATATGTTGCTTCAATCAATGATATCTCTCAAACCAAAAAGCCAAATGAAAAACCGTGAAATACCCATTTTAGCTGACAGAAAGAGATTTCCAATGAGATATGGTAGTACCTTTGAAACCTTATATGGAGTCTGTAGCACTTGTTTAAAGTTGCTGTACGTCCGGCCGCATTATGCACAAACATGTGCTACTTCAAACAAGCATATCTCACAAACCAGGAAACAAAATGAAATTCCGTGAAATAAACATTTTAGCTGACGGAAATACCTTTCTGATGAGCTATGGTAGAGCCTCTGAGACATCATGTGCAGTCCATGGAACCTATTCAAATTTTGTTGAATGTGAGAGTGTTAAGTGTAGAGATGCCAAGGGTTTGTAGAGAAGCATGGGTTGTTGTAAAGGTTGTGGAACCTCCATTGAACCTGCATCATGCTTCAAAATATTGTTCTGATGGAGAGCGTACCCGCTCTGATACCACTGATCCGGATCTTGGGAGCTAAGAACCGGAAGGCTTGAATGCCGAGAGAGGAGGAGATTAAGCATGCAAATCTGTCATAAAATTCATATGAAAAACACTAATCTTGCATGAGAATAAGCATGAAAAAAAACATATGAAGTGAATGGGAGGTGAGGCTCAAAGAGGATCCCCACCTCTGAAACTAATTACTAATAAGTCACTCAGATCTAATTAATCTCAATGAACAATAGAAAATATGAGAGAAACCAAATGAGTAACTTGTTCCCATTAGAAGACTTGCTAAGCCTTTATATAGCATTATTACAATGTGTCTTGAGGCCATACCATGGGCCAAAACCATGTGCTACCAAATACCATGGATATGAGAGGGTGGCCTCTTCATTTAATGCTTTTATGATAAATGGGAGAGGGTGGCCTCTCTATTTAATGCTTTTATGGCTTATACATCCGAATTTAGACCATATGCCCCCTAAAATTCGGATCATCGGAACTTTAAGAAACCTTCACAACTCATATCGTAACTCTATCTAAGTTGAACGGAACCCTAAGATTAGAATTCAAGCAGATCGAAACTCTGAGCAGCCTTCAAAACTCATATCGGAACTCTGTCTATGTTTATTTCGACAATACAGAACCTTGAGATCAGTCTTCAAGCATATCGAAACCCTGTCTATACTAGTGTGGAACCCTGAGATTAGACTTCAAGCATATTGAAACCCTAAGAATGTTGTTGGAACTTTGACAACACTTTAGGAAGGGGTTGTGGAACTCTACAGCTGCCTTCACAAACTTATCAGACTTCAAATGGATAGAAGAGAGAGAAGATACCAGCATAAAACCCCATGAAATTGTCTTTTGGATTAGAGATGAATATGTCTTGAATGTGATAAGCTCAAATGAGAGCATTCTCTATTTATAATCCATCCTAAGGATCACTTCCATAGTCTTAGGAATAAACAAATAATAAAATACTCTTAGTTAGGGTTACATTATTTTACATTCACTTTTAACCCTTTGACTTTCATTTTTGGTATTTTGGTCCTTTACTAGTGGGCTCTTGGACCTTCCAAGGGGTTCTTGGACCTTCAAAGGGTTTCATGGTCCTAATAAGACATCTTAAGCATTCTTCTCGGTCTTCATGGTCCACACGTGACAACTCAAAGTACATCATCATAAATAAGGAATATTTTCATTGTTTATTGTACTCTCCTCATTAACACCAAGGTCATGTGCTAGGTACTTCAACAAGGGGTGGCCAGACCCTAGCTAAGTTCTCATATCCCACTAAACAAGGAGAGGAGTACATCATTTTCCTAGATGCAATATAGGACTTCACGTTGTTTGAATCAACGCCCTGGTCCCTGACCAGGTTCTTTAGCCCCAGTCTGAAGGTTGACCGAAGTCAACATATTGGTAACTGACCAAGTGCCTCCATTCTTAAAGAATGGCTCTCAACCCTAGGCTAAGCTTCAGTCCCAAACTGAATTATGTTGATCAACTTTATGTTCCCTTACCATGTGCCTCCATTATCCCGGAGAATGGCTCTCGATGTTGCTAAAAAAATCAACACTCCCTCTCAATGAGAGAGGTATTCCATGCAATGTTAAGCTTATCTCATAAACGAACTTTGTCAATGATAGAGGCTTGGTCAACACATCGACAATTTGCTCATCTACAGGAATGTATTGAAGTCTCATGGCACCTCTCTGGACAATATCCCTGATGAAGTGATACTTCATCTCAATTTGTTTCGATCTGTCATGAAACACTGGATTCTCTAAAAGCTTCATGCAACTCTGGTTATCACAATCGATAATAGTTTGCTCAAGCTTTCCACCAAACAAATCAGAGAGTATCTTCCTAAGCCAAACTGCTTCTCTACAGGTATCACTGGCAGTAATATATTCATCTTCTCCTAGGCTCTGAGCTATGGAACCATGTTTCCTGCTGGACCAAGAGATCATGGTCGATCCCATACTGCAACAATACTCGGATGTGCTTTTTCGATCCACTGCAATTCCTTCCAAATCATACCACTACACTGCCTGCCCAATCAGAGTCAGCATAACCAAGTAACATCACTCCACTGTTGGAATTGTACCTGATCCCATAAGCAATAATGCCCCACAAATATCTAAGCACATGTTTAGCAGATATCCAATGTATGTGCTTAGGCTCGGACATGAACTAACTTAATGCACTTGCTACATAGCAGATATCTAGTCTAGTATGAACTAGATACATCAAGGATCCAATAAGTTGACGATGAATAGTAGAATCCAATGTCTTTGAACAAGAAGCTAGGTCATGTAGCTTCTTCAAGTTTGATGTCATAGGTGTGCTCATGGGTTTGCAGTCTTGCGTCCCAAAACTTCACAATATGTCAACTGCATACTTCCCTTGTGAAAGGAAGATCTCATCTAGCTTTTTCCAGACCTATAGACCAAGAAAATAGTGCATAAGACTCAGATCCTCCATCTCAAATTCTGAAGTGAGCTCCCTCTTACACTAAACTATCAGTTGTTCCTCTCCAGTAAGGAACAGGTCATCAACATATAAAACCAAGATCAAGGGATGGTTCTAAACAACCTTGAAATACAGGTTGGATTCAGCAGCACTCTTGGAGAAACCCAAGCTATGAAGGTAACTGTCATCCTAGCATACCAAACCCTTGGACCTCGTTTAAGCCCATACAAAGCTTTCTTCAGCTTGCACACATGAGATTCCATCCCATGGACCACAAAACCTTATGTTTTCTCAATGTAAACTTCTTCTTCAACTTTTCCATTAAGGAAAGATGTCTTCGCATCCATCTGGTGAAGTTTCCATCATAGAACTGCAGCGAAGGAGATAACCATTCTGATGGTGGTGTATCTGGAAAATGGAGCAAAGGTTTCATCATAATATATGCCTCCCTTTTGAGAGAAACCACGAGCCACAAACCTTGCTTTGTATTTTTCAATACTTCCATCAACATCATGTTTGATTTTGTAAATCCACTTAGAAGTCACTATAGACTTCCCTTTAGGTCTTGGGACCACTTCCCATACATCATTTTTAATAATGGAATTATATTCTTCTGTCATTGCATCTTTCCATACCCGTTGAATGGTTGCTTCCTCATACGTGGAAGGCTCTGCATCAATGAGGTGGCTCATAAGACCAGAATAATTATGATCCTTCTTGCTTTCTTTGAAAGTTCCTGAAGGAGCTTTGTGCTTCTCTACTTCTTACAGCGTTTCATGAAACCAAGCAGGTCTTCTTTTGGTAGGAGTAGCCTCAAGAGATTCTTCAATAGGAATTTTTGGTTCTATGGAAGCATCTGGAATTGAAGGCTCATCATCTTCCTCCCTTTGATCATCTGAATGAGGAGAATCTGGAATTTCGAAAGGAGAGTTTTCTGAATCATTTGGAAGCTCTCTAGAATGATGAAAAGCAACTTCCTCATGGAATATCACATCTCTATTGACCTCAATGTATCCCTAACCAAGAACATAGATACGATAAGCTTTTGAATTTTCACTGTAACCAACAAATGTACCTTTCTTTCTGGAGGAATCTAGCTTTGTTCTCTTTTATTTTGGCACATGGCTATAGACTAGAGTACCAAAAATCCTCATGTGATCAACTACGGGTTTCTTACCTATGAACACTTCCTCTAGAGTCTTTTCCCCCAAAATAGGATGATGGATTATGTTATGAATGTAGCTAACAATAATGGAAGCCTTAGCCCATAAAGATAAAGGAATATCTAGATCACATAACATGGCTTTAGAAGCTTCGCATATTGTCTTGTTCTTTCTTTCTGCAACCCCCATTCTGCTAAGGGTTGTAAGGCACAATTAGCTCCCTCGTGATCCCTGATTCTCAGCAAAGATCATCAAAGTGATGAGATTCAAACTCACCCCCATTATCTGACCACAAGATACGGATGTGCCTTCCTATCTAATTTTCAACCAATACCTTGACTCTTCTTTGAACTTATCAAAAGTTTCATTCTTAATCTTCTGAAAATAGATCCAATATTTGCGAGAGCAATCATCCATAAAAATCACATAATATAAACAACCACTCATAGAAGGTGAATTCATAGGTTCACATATATCTGAATGAATTATATCCAAAATCCCTTTAGATCTACTGCTACTATTAGGAAAGGGTTTCTTGGCATTCTTGCCAAGAGAACAACCTCTACAAATACCATCATGCTCATAAGAAAACTCAGGCATACCTGTTACCATCTTTTGAAGATCGGGAATATATCTGTAATGAAGGTGCCCAAACCTTCGATGCCATAAATCACATGGATTGATTATGCCATGGACCAATGCCTAAATGGAATGTGCAGATGCTTTGTAGAGGCCTCCTTCTCGAACTCCAATTATCATAATTGAACTCAACTCTTCATTCTTTGGCCATGAGAGAACCTTTCTATCTATGAATATTACTCTGTAACCTTTTTATCTTCTAAGCATGCAACTGAGAGGAGATTCTTCTTTAAGCTGAGAACATATAATATTTCTTCAATATGCAAGATAGTTTCTGAATCAAGCTGAAAGGATGTTGAACCAACTCCTTCAATTTCATAGGTGGTATCGTCTCCAAGTTCTACCTGAGTAGTAAAATTTTTCTTTTTGAAGTTTGTAAGAGCTTCTCGAAATCCTGTCATGTGTCTGGAAGCTCCACTGTCCACTAACAAGTATTTAGCACTATTGGTAATGGATCCGGAGAGAGCTGGAATAAAACAGTACTATATTCTTGGTTCTTGATCTTTGGAAGAATTAATGTTCTTCTTCTTCTTAGGTTCTTCTTCTGCAGCGGATGCCTAAAATTTTATTTTGAACTTTCCCTTTGGCTACTTACAATCTCTAGCATAATGTCTCATCTTGTGATAGTTGTAGCATTTAACTTTTGACTAATCAATGCGCTTACCTTGAGGCTTTTTACCCTTGTTATTTTGATGGAAACATTTCTTGTTTTTATTTGTCTTGGCAGTAAGAACAAGATTCCCATCCTTAGAACCACCATTTCTGCTTTGAATTCTTCCCTCCTCTTGTAAACAATCATGCCATAGTCTTTCAAAATACAGTTGTTGATCCCGACCATTTACTGTAGATATAAATGCATCCCATGAACTAGGTAGACCATCAACTGCAATTTGGACAAGATCATCATCTTCTACTAAAACACCAATAGCTAAGACTTGATCTCTTACCTGAGATATTTTTGTAAAGAATGAAGCCACACCTTCATCCTTCTCCATCTTCATTGTACAAAGCTTGTTCTTCAGAACTCTTTTCTGGTTGGGTGCTTTCTTCTCATATAGATTTGTCAAAATGTCAAAGCATTCTTTGGAAGTCTTCAATGGTGTTATGACAGGAATCAATTTGTCTTTAATTGAATAAAAAATGATCCTTCTTGCCTCGTCTTGCCTCCTCTTGAATGTTTCCCTTCATGATTTTGAGGTAGGTTCTTCTACCACATTGATGACTAGGTCATCGACATCATTTTCTTCTAGAATGGCCAAGATCATGGCCTTCCAAGAATTGAATTTGGAGGTCCCTTCAAGTCTGTCGTCAGGTCTGAAAGAGATTAAGGCCATCATTCAACCTAATAAAGTATGTTGAATTAGATCAACAATGTCTATAAACTTTTCAGATCTATACGTAAGCAACAGTAACCTACTCAAACACTGTGCTCTTCACATCCTGAGCTCTGATTCCATGTTAAATTTTTAACATGTAGATCTGATTTGATAGCAGTAACAGTCTTTTTCAATTATTAGCAGACTTTAAAACATATAAATCTGAGATATTAGCAGTAGTAGATGAACAATAAACAAGAAGAGACAACCATCCACAAGTGCACAAAGTTTTACCCTGGGGAAAACCTTTTCAAGGAATAAAAACCCCAGCAATGAAAAATTTCCTTAATATGAGATGACTGAGTTTTTACATTAGAAGAAGTATAATGAGCAGACTTATTACATCAACATAAAACTTCCTCTAGGGCACACATACCAAGAGAATCATATTGACTCGATGACTCTCAATGGAAAATCAAACCCTAGCCTTTAGATGTTGATCAGACTGCTATTGACCAAACAAAAAAGGTATTTTTACCGTGAAACCGATCCGTTGGTTGTCTTTGACTTTCTTGACTTTGAATTTGACTGAATCAAGGTTGTTGTTGACAGATATGAGGCTTTCGAAACCCTGAGACAACAAATCGAAACCCTGCAGAAGGGTTTGAGGCAAATCGGAACTCTAAGAAACCTTCACAACTCATATCGGAACTCTGTCTAAGTTGAACGGAACCCTGAGATTAGAATTCAAGTAGATCGAAACTCTGAGCAGCCTTCAAAACTCATATCGAAACTCTGTCTATGTTTATTTCGACAATACAGAACCTTGAGATCAGTCTTCAAGCATATCGAAACCCTATCTATACTAGTGTGGAACCCTGAGATTAGACTTCAAGCATATCAAAACCCTGAGAATGTTGTTGGAACCTTGACAGCACTTTAGGAAGGGGTTGTGGAACTCTACAGCTTCCTTCACAAACTGATCAGACTCCAAATGGATAGAAGAGAGAGAAGATACCAACATAAAACCCCATGAATTGTTTTTTGGATTAGAGATGAAAATGTCCTGAATGTTTTAAGCTCAAATGAGAGCATTCTCTATTTATAATCCATCCTAAGGATCACTTCCATAGTCTTAGGAATAAACAAATAATAAAATACTCTTAGTTAGGGTTACATTATTTTACTTTCACTTTTAACCCTTTGACTTTTATTTTTGGTCTTTTGGTCCTTTACTAGTGGGCTCTTGGACCTTCCAAGGGGTTATTGGACCTTCAAAGGGTTTCATGGTCCTAATAAGACATCTTAAGCATTCTTCTTGATCAGCATGGTCCACATGTGCCAACTCAAATTACATCGTCGTAAATAAGGAAAATTTTCATTGTTTATCTTGCTCTCCTCATTAACACCAAGGTCATGTGCTAGGTACTTCAACAAGGGGTGGCCAGGCCCTTGAGAAAGTCCCATAGCCCACTAACCAAGGAGAGGAGTACATCACTTGCCTAGATCCAATCTAGGACTTCACATTGTTTGAATCAACGTCCTGGTCCCTAACCAGGTTCTTCATCCCCAGGATGAAGGTTGACCGGAGCCAACATCTTGGTAACTGACCAAGTGCTTCCATTCTTAAAGAATGGCTCTCAACCCCAGGCTGAGATTCAGTCCTAGACTAAATTATGTTGATCAACTTCCTGGTCCCTGACCAGGTGTTGATGTATATGTAACTTCGGAATGTATTTCATTTATATATTTATTGTACTCCTATAGAGATGTATTATTCCTCTCTACGAAAGTGTCATCATTTGTATTGACAAGTGTCGCAAGTGTGTTAACTTGTCGATGGGTTATTAGACCACCTTGTAAGGGATCGGCCCGATATAATGTAAAATGAAGTTATTGTACCTAGCTAGACAAGTCGGCCCCATAAGGTTATTGGGCAAACAGGACAAGTATAAATAGAGATCGGGAGATCTCTATTTGGATCACTTGGAAAGTGGCGCACTTGTGAGGAGGAGGATCAGCTGCTAAGAGGAGTCTATCTCTTGTACTTTGGTTGTACTTTGGTTGAGCTATTGCTCTATCTATCTCTGAGGAAGTTGTGGGGTTTTTCACCTCAGGGTTTTCCCCACGAAAACTCTGTGTGTCTATTGTCTCTCATGCTTTTGCTTCTTGTGATGATTGGCATGCTTGTTATGATTGATATGCATTGATATACTGTACATGTTATTCTCTCGATAAAGATCCTAGAGTATTGTGAATTAATGCTCAAAATGTAACATGGTATCAGAGCTAACCTGAGAAGAAGACATTGTGCAATGACGAAAACTAGGGTTTCTTACTTATTGGGTTTCTCTCCACATATTTTGGAAAAGCAGTATAGTAGATAGATTTGACTCTACTCATCAAGGAGAATCTATCTGTCCAATCAGAATTCAATTCTGAGCATTTTCAGATTTGGCCCTAAAAATTAGGGTTTCCACAAAAATAGGAATTTCTGAAATCTGAAGACATAGCTGGAAGCGCCTTGGAAAAATCAAAGTTTAGAGATTTGGATCGAGATTTTTGGCTGGGTAAATCTCCAAGAATCTCAAACCCTAATTCAGGGTCCTCCTTAGTGAACCCGAGAAGACTAAAAGGCATTTCTGAAGGGTGAAGCTTTGCAGATCTCAAATTCTGAATACACCAAGTTGATCAGATCATCAAGGTGCATCTTTCTATCCATCTAGAAAGTTGAAATTCACTTTTTGAATTTTTAGGGTTTTTTCGACAAACCCTAATCCGAGACCAGATCCAGTTTTTAGCAAAACAAGTGGTAAGACCTAAATATCTTCTATTTCCATTTGAAGTAATCTTTAAGATGTCTCACCACACCAAGCTTGAGGATAAGCTTGAAGGGGCTGATAAATTCCGAGCCTAGAAGTATAGGATTGGGTTAATCCTGGAAGAAAATGAATTGGACTCCTACATCAGCTCTGAGGTCCCTATCCCAGAGGATGAAGAGGCTAAGGTAGTGCATAAGAAGAACTTGGTCAAGGAAAAGATAATCATTGTTGATTCTATCAAATACCATCTCATACCACATGTGTCATCTCTAAAGATACCCAAGGAGATGTTTGACTCCCTGACCAAGTTATTTGAAGGGAAAAACATAAACCGAAAGATGACTATGCGGAATCAATTGAAAGGGGTCAAGATGTTGAATGGAGAGACCATTCAATCTTACTTCTTCAAGGTCTCTCAGATCAAGGAACAACTTGAAGTTGTGGATGAAGTAGTTGACAATGGTGAAGTTGTTATGACCACACTAAATGGCCTACCCAGGTCATGGGATTCCTTTATCCAAGGAATCTGTGCAAGAAAGAAGTTGGTCTCCTTCAGTAGACTGTGGGAGGAATGCTCTCAAGAAGAAGCAAGGCTTGTGGCCCGAGAAGAAAAGATGGGGAATGAAGATCAAGTTCTCACAGCTCACACCAAGGGAAGCAAGTTTAAGAGGGAGAGATCTCATAACAAAAAACATTCTCACCCTCATCACAAGAAGAAAGATATATCTCATGTTCGATGTTTTGAATGCAATGAGAAAGGACACTTTGCTTCAGACTGTCCCAAGAAGAAGAAAGACAACAACAACAACTTCAATAAGAAGAATAAGAACAACAAAAGAAGATATCATGCTCATGCTGCTGAGGATGATGAACCTCCCAGGAAGAAAGCTAGAGCAGAAAGTGATGATGATGACTCATCAAGTGAAGAAGAGTATGTTCTAATCTCTGCTCTCACAAGTACTATCTCTCATGGTTGTAATGATTGGTTAATTGACAGTGGGGCTTCCAAACACATGATTGGGTTTAAAGAATCTTTTATAAATCTATATGAACATGAATCACCCCATAAAGTGAAACTTGGGGATGACTATCAATACCCTATCAAAGGAAGTGGTGAAGCCTCCTACAATCTAGATTCTGGAAAATCTTTGAAGATGAAAGAAGTTCTCTATGTACCTGGGCTCAAGAATAATCTACTCTCCATCTTTGCATTGGATGCAAAAGGCATGAGGGTTTCATTTGTAGATGGACAAGTCCTAATGTGGCCAAAGGGTAAAACTATTGATGATGCAGTGGTGATTGGAGAACAAGAGGGGGATTGTATAAATTGAAAGGACAACCTGAACATGCCATGGTGCATGATTCCATAGATCCAAGTGAACTTTGGCATAGAAGACTTGCACATATGCACTACAGAGCATTACCAATTGCAAGTAAAGCTATAGAAATTCTTCTTGAAATTAAGACCAAGCATGAAGGTGTTTGCAAAGGATGTGCAAAAGGAAAGAACATAAAGAAGGCATTTCCAAGCAGTGAAAGCAAGGCAAAAGATATCTTGGAAATTATCCACTCCGATGTATGTGGTCCGATGTCATCCAGTTCTCTGAGTGGATATGTTTACTATGTCTCTTTCATTGATGACTTCTCCAGGAAGACTTGGTTTTACTTCTTGAAGAACAAAGATGAAGTGTTGGATAAGTTCAAGGAATTCAAAACCTTGATGGAGAACCAAACTGATAAGAAGATCAAAATATTCAGATCCGACAATGGTGGAGAATTCACTTCAGGTGACTTCAAGAAGCTATGCAGTGATTCAGGGATTAAGAGGGAGTTGACTGCTCCTTACAATCCACAACAAAATGGAGTTGCAGAAAGAAAGAACAGAACAATCATGGAAGCAGCAAGGGCAATGCTGCATGATCAGGATCTACCTATGCATCTATGGGAAGAAGCAGCTAGGACAGTTGTATATGTGCATAACAGAACACCCCACAAGATATTGGACAACAAGACACCAGAAGAAGTTTTCTCTGGTAAGAAACCTGAAGTTAGCCATCTCAGAATATTTGGTTGTCTAGTATACACTCATGTCCCAAAGGAAAAGAGGACCAAGCTAGATCCTTCAGAAAGAAGGGTATCTTTGTGGGTTACAGTGAAAGCTCGAAGGCTTACAGAATATGCTTTCCAGGGTTCAAGAAGATTGATGTCAGCAGGGATGTGACATTTGATGAAAACTCAGCATTCATCAAATCAAGGAAGACACCTGTTGAATTTTATGAAGAACCTAAGGAAACTAGATTTCAAGACACTACCATGACTGAAGCAATTCCAGATACAGTTCGTGAAATTAAAGATCCGCAAGAACCTGTAGATCCACCCCGTGAGAATAACTCTCACAAAAAGAAACCTGCATGGGCTAGAGAGCTCATTCAAGATGCAAAAAGATATGGCATTCCAAAAGAAGAACATAGAGCAAAGAAGAGAACTAGATCTCATACCAGCTATGTTGCTTTACTATGTGACATCATAAACAAAGAACCTTTCAGTTATGAAGAAGCAAAGGAAAAGAAAGAATGGAAGGATGCCATGGTCGAAGAATACCAATCAATAATGAAGAATGAAGTTTGGGATGTTGTCCCAAGACCTGAAGGGAAGTCTGTTGTGACTTCCAAGTGGATATACAAGATCAAGCATGCTACAGATGGTAGCATAGAGAAATATAAGGCAAGATTTGTAGCTCGTGGCTTCTCTCAGAAAGAGGGAATAGATTATGAAGAAACTTTTGCTCCTGTAGCCAGGTACACTTCCATCAGATCAGTACTTGCTCTGGATGCAGCGATGAAATGGAAGATACACCAGATGGATGTCAAGACTACTTTCTTGAATGGTGTAGTTGAAGAGGAAGTATATGTGGAGCAGCCACTCGGTTTTGAAACACATGACAGGGAGTCGTATGTATGCAGATTGAAGAAAGCCTTGTATGGATTAAAACAAGCTCTGAGGACTTGGTATGGTAGGATGGACAATTTCCTATCCAGTTTGGGATTTACCAAGAGTAAAGCGGATTCCAACCTTTACTACAAGGTTGAGGAAGGGAATCTTGTGATTCTACTCCTGTATGTGGATGACCTATGTAACAGGAGATGACAGATTGATTTCCGATACAAAGAGGAAGCTTGATGCTGAGTTTGATATGAAGGACTTGGGGATGATGCACTATTTTCTAGGTATGGAGGTGTGGCAGAGTGCAGATGGGATCTTCCTTGGACAAGGGAAGTACACAGTAGATATCCCGAAGAGGTTCAGGATGATGGATTGCAAGGCCATGGCCACACCTATGGCATCGAATCTTAAGATTCTGTGTGATGCTTCATCTGAGCCGGTTGAAGTCTCTATGTATCGTCAGATGATTGGGTCCTTGATGTACTTGACGAACACGAGACCAGATATTTGCTTTGCGATGAACACATTGAGCCAGTTCCTGATGGATCTAAGGAGTGTTCACCTGATTGCTATAAAGCATATTCTGAGGTACCTGAAGGGTACAGTTGATTATGGGCTCAAGTATGAAGCGAATCAAGAGTTTAACCTACATGGTTATGTTGATTCAGATTAGGAATACATTGCTGCAGATAGGAAGAGCACATCTGGGTGTTGCTTCAGTATGGGATCAGGTGTGATCTCTTGGTTTAGCAGGAAGCAGTCCTGCATAGCACTGAGTATAGCCGAGGCAGAGCATGTTGCAGCCTGTTCGGCTAGTTATGAGGTAGTATGGATTCAGAAGCTACTGTCTGAGTTATTTGATCTCCCGCTGGAGGATACTGGTATCTTTTGTGACAACCAGAGTTGTGTGAAGCTGTCGGAGAACCCGGTGTTCCACGACAGGTCAAAACACATAGAGATCAAATATCACTATATCAGGGATATGGTGCAGAAAGGAGCAGTGAAGCTCCTATATGTTGCGACGGATGAGCAGATTGCAAATGTACTGATGAAGCCGCTAGCCAGAGTGAAGTTCGAGTACTTCAGAGAGAGGCTTGGTGTTCTTCAGGTTGACGACACTTCGAGGAAGAAGTGATGGAGACATTTGCTTAATCCATTCCAAGCATGTTGGAAGGAGGATCCTTCACATGGTTGTGGATGTAAGCATTGGATGATGAGCATCAGGATGATGCTCCAGTTACTGCTCTGTATGCATCATGTTGGATTCTAGATATGATCAGTTGGATCATTTATATGTATGTATGTATGCATCATGTTGATGCTGGATATGATCAGTTGGATCATTTATATGTATGTATATATGCATCATGTTGGATGCTTGGATCATATATTTTTATATGTATCAGGTGGATACTTGTATGATCAGTGTGATCATGTACTTATGTATGTATCAGGTGGATACTTGTATGATCAGTGTGATCATGTACTTATGTATATCAGATGGATGCATTGTATGATCAGGTGGATCATGTATGATATGTATCAGGTAGATACTGTGTATGCATCAGATGGATATATTGTTTGATCAAGGTGATCACAGATGACGAGCTTCAGGATGTTTCTCTAGATGATATGCATCAGGTTGATGCTATGATGATTGGGATGATCACAGATGACGAGCTTCAGGATGTTGCTCCAGATGATATGCATCAGGTTGATGCTATTATGATTAGGATGATCACAGATGACAAGCTTCAGGATGTCGCTCTAGATGATACGCATCAGATTGATGCTATGATGATGATCAGGTTGATCATGTGATGATGTGCATCAGGATGATGTATGGTGAGTATCGGTTTGATACTTTGTGGCCGTGGACAGGTTGTGCAGGTAGCATAGAAAAGATCCTGGGAGATCCTATAGTCTGTGCTAGGATGCTCTTTCAAGGTTTTGCTACAGGTAGCATAGAAAAGATCCTTTAAAAAACCGGACAGGTAGAGCATTGTGCTCATAACATCTTGGGTTTCTCTATCGATATCCTATAGTCTGCGATAGGATGATCTAAGTAGGTTTTGCTACAGTTTCGCATAGAAAAGATCCTTTAAAAACCAGACAGGTAGAGCAATGTGCTCGTAACATCCTGGGTTGCTCTATCGAGATCCTATAGTCTGCGCTAGGATTCTCTTAGTAGGTTTTGCGAAAGTTCACATAGAAAAGATCCTTTAAAATCTGGACAGGTAGAGCGGTGTGCTCGTAAAATCCTGGGATGCTCTATCAAGATCCAGACAGGTAGAGCTGTGTGCTCGTAACATCTTGGGATGCTCTGAGTAGGTTTTGTGAAGGTCAACATCTAAAAGAACCTATAGTCTGCACTAGGTTTTGTTGACGCACGTAATCAGTCCTGGGATCCACAGTATGGCCATTGATTATGAAGACCTGCAGGTGGTGGGCCTACATCCAGTATGAAAAAGGACTGGCTCTATAGAACTTCCTATGATGAGTAGATTCAGAGATTGGTTGAGATAGTAGCAGCAGTGACGATGACGATGATACATGCATCGATGACGATGATCCAGAGAAGAAGACTTGTGCTAGCAGATCTGTGTTGAGAAATACCTTCCTAGTTAAGAGGGAGTGTTGATGTATATGTAACTTCGGAATGTATTTCATTTATATATTTATTGTACTCCTATAGAGATGTATTATTCCTCTATACGGAAGTGTCATCATTTGTATTGACAAGTGTCGCAAGTGTGTTAGCTTGTTGATGGGTTATTAGACCACCTTGTAAGGGGTCGGCCCGATATAATGTAATATGAAGTTATTTTACCTAGCTAGACAAGTCGTCCCCATAAGGTTATTGGGAAAACAGGACAAGTGTAAATAGAGATCGGGAGATCTCTATTTGGATCACTCAGAAACTCATTCTTCCTTCACTCGGAAAGTGGCGCACTTGTGAGGAGGAGGATCAGCTGCTAAGAGGAGTCTATCTCTTGTACTTTGGTTGTACTTTGGTTGATTTATTGCTCTATCTATCTCTGAGGAAGTTGTGGGGTTTTTCACCTTAGGGTTTTCTCCACGGAAACTATGTGTGTCTATTGTCTCTCATGCTTTTGCTTCTTGTGATGATTGATATGCTTGTTATGATTGATATGCATTGATATACTGTACATGTTATTCTCTCAGTAAATATCCTAGAGTATTGTGAATTAATGCTCAAAATTTAACACCAGGTGCCTTCATTCTCCCGGAGAATGGCTCTCGATCCTGCTAAAAAAATCAACAATATTTGTATATGAGCTATATCAATAGTTATTTAGTTAATTTTATGAAGCATTTTTCACTTCTATCATACAAACAAGCTACACTTTCATTGCTAAAACAAGAGCTTTGAGGTAGTTAATGTTACATTTTACTTTCATATTTTATGTGTGCAATCCATTTTTATTAAGTTTTAACTTATGGTAATCAAATTTTAATTTCTCACATATGGTTTAAGTTTTTTTCTTGTTGTTCAAGTTCACTGCAAATACATAATAGCAATTTAGCAAATGTCATTGGGTTGTATTACATGGATTTCACTTCAATAATTTAGTCAATATTGACTACTCTATTTCCATAATTGCACCTAGATAGAACCCTTTGAGTCCTTGCATTTGGCATGCTAATTTTTGTAGCAACATTTTGGCATCGTTGTCGAGGACGAAGGTCCTTTCCCAGAATATATAGATTTAGCTTTAGTTTTTAATGAGGTCAAACTAATCAACCCATCTAGTGACTCCACTCTACATCCACTTTGTAATATGAATCATCCACATAGTACATTCCATTTTGGGGGTTGATAACTTAAAATATGGCACCTTAGGAGTCCCATGAGATTTATCTTTCTCTTGATGTTAATGTAATTTCAAGGTATTCAAATAAAATCCCTTTTGAGTTGAAAGAGTTAGAAGATCATGTGTTGCAATTTTGTGGTGATGTTCATCAAGCATCTCAATTTCTTTATTCATTTATGGATTTTATGTCAAATCACAATGTTGATTATAAATATGCCTTAATGAAAATATTGCAATTTATTTGCAAGGGAATGCAAAATTTTGGTTTAAATATATGTCTAGGAAGGTGTTGTTGGAATTAGTGCAACTTCAGAAGTTATTCTTACTATATTTTATTGTATTGATTTTTACTCCTACGAGAGATGATCTTGATCTAATTAATTATGTAAACCCTTGAAAGAATCAATGTAAACCTTGGGGATAAATTACCCAAAGAAAAGATTCAAATAAACATTATTTTTTACCCAAGGTCAAGTCAGCCCTGTCAAGTTAGACAAGTCGACCCAGTTAGGGAAAAAGCCAGTTTGGCAAGTGTATAAATAAAGAGGTTGTGTTCCTCATTTAACTCACTCACTCATCACAATAAGTTCGCATCACTTGGAGAGGAGCTCGCACCTGCAACTAGAAGAAGCTTATTTTTGGGTTTATACTTAGAGATTCTTTCTACTTTCTCTCTCATCTATGTACTATGTTCTCATAAGTGTTCATCTCTATATGAAGGTTGTTGGGTTTTCTCCTATTCGGTTTCCCAAGATAAATTCTTGTGTTCTATGTCTTTGTGCTTTGTCTTTATTCTAGTGATCCTATTATTCATATGGATTTAAATTATACTGCTATAATTGTATGAAAAACTAACATGGTATCAAAGTAGTACTAGAAGAAGCCATTGCCGGAAATTAAGGTTTCATCTTATGAGGCCTTCCTTCATCAATTTGGTAGAAAAAGAGCCTTTTAAACTTCGCCCTAGGGAAGGCGCATCTTTTGGTGAAGGTAGAATCCAATTCTAGGAAGTTTCAATTTTGACCTAATTATGAAACTGCGGCAGTTACTGCAACAATTAGGGTTTCATGTGTTTTGTTGTTCCCTCCACATATTTGGCTCGACCCTACCTTTTTGCAACTCGCCTTGCTAGGGCGCATCTTCCTATGGAGTCAATTTCTCAAGAATCCAACTTTCATTTTTGACCTAGCTCCTGCTAGGGTTTCTACTTCAGAACTGCAGTCAAGATTATTGGAATGAAGGTTGAATATCATCTGGATGGGGCTTCCAATTTCATCTCTTGGAAGTCTAGGGTTCTTCTCTTATTAGAATAAAATGATCTCTTGAATTTTGTCAATGAGAAGGTCCCAGAACTAGAAGATGAAGAAGACAAATCTCACTAGAGGAAGAATGATGCCAAAGCAAAAAGGATTTTGGTGGACTCACTTAGAGACCACTTGGTTCCCCAAATATCAGGAAAGAATACTGCTAGAAAGATGTTCAAAACCCTAAAGAATCTATTTGAACATAGTAGTATCAATGTGACCCTCACATTGAGGAACCAACTATCGAATATGAAGATGTCCAAGTCAGAATCAATTGCCTCGTACTTCATGAGGATCACAGAACTAAGGGACAAGCTAAGTACTAGTGGAGATACCATTGATGATAAGGAGCTTTTCATTACTACTCTAAATGGTCTCCCACCATCTTGGGAGTCATTCATTCAAAGCGTAAGTGGTCAAACGTACCAAGCTACCCAAATTTGACAAGTTATGGGCAGATTGCACTCAGGAAGAGACAATGATAGCAGCAAGGCAGAGACTCCATGGCACTCAACCTGAGGAGATTCAAGCATTCATGTCCCATGCCAATAAAGGAAATGGAAGGGGAAGAAAGTTTTACAATCACAAGCACCAAGGTAGGAGATCAAGTCCTCCTCTAGATCAGAAGGATTTGTCTCATATACAATGCTACATGTGCAGGACCTATGGTCACTGAGCCAGCAATTGTTCAAGATCAAACAAGAGGAAGCATCAAGCCTCAAATATTGATGTGGAAGAATACCACCATCACAAGAAGCAAAGGAATGAAGATCGTACATAATTCTTTTTCATATCAGCATTATCAGGTATTGTTCCCACCACTAGTGATACATGGCTCATAGATAGTGGTGCTTCTAGACATATGACTGGTTATAAAGAAAATCTTTCAGAAATAGTTGAGAAAGAATCCCATCTCTGTGTTGTACTTGGAGATGATGCAAATTACGCTGTGAAGGGATCTGGGGCTACCTCCCTTCATCTAGAGTCTAGTGACACATTACACTTGAGTGATGTGCTTTATGTACCTGGTATGAAAATAAATCTTGTCTTTGTCTCAGCCTTGGAGGACAAGGGATATAAAGTTGCATTTTCAGATGGGAAAGTGCTTGCTTGGAGCAAGAACTCAAGCATGAATACAACCAAAGTAATTGGTGTAAGAGAGGAGAGCTTGTATCGATTAATCATTCCACCAGCTCAAGCACTTGTTCATGATTCTGTTGAGATATTGTAACTTCAAAGAATATTATATTTGTACTTTATTATTCCGGAGATGATTCATTCCTCTGTGAAGATCTTATTGTATATCCGGAGATGTTTATTCCTCCGTCGGAATGTGGTAACTTGGGTTATTAGACTTCCCTAGTGGGGGTCGGCCCTGTATGTGTTATGTGGGTCAAAGGGTTATTAGACCACCCTAGAGGGGTCGGCCCAGTCAGTTATAATGGGGTATTTAACCTAATGGTTAAATACGAGCCTACATGTACTTGTGTAAAATACATATCAGAGTAGTGTATAAATAGAGGAGGTGTGTTCCTCATTATATACATTCACTCACTTGAGGATAACGCACTTGTGGAGGAGAGGTCTGCTATTGTGGAGGAGGAGATCATGTCTCAGGGTTTCATCTTTGTATATTGCTGGTCATCTATATTGAGGAAGCTTTGCTGGGTTTTCTACCCCATGAGGGTTTCCCAGGATAAATCTCTGTCTCTTGTGTTTATGTTGTGCTTGTTGTTTCTTCAGTGATCCTGTATATGCTATTATTGTGAAATGGAATGTAATGCTGCTATTTTCTGTCTTAGCATCTTGAATTTTAACATGGTATCAGAGCTAACCTGAAGGAAGACAAGGTATGGCACTAAAGACACTTGCTTTACTTACGACAATTTGAAGGTTAGGGTTTTACATAGCAAAAACCAGTCATCGTAGCACTTTCGCTATAAATCCGTTTTGGCGAAGTTTTTGGATCTGAAATTGTTACAGGACGAAGCTAAAATCTCCAGGTACCTTTTGTCCAAAGGACAACCTCTAATTCATTGTACTTTGTGATTTATGATCTGTACAATATAGGGTTTCTGCCTCTTCCAGATCTGAGTCAAAATCAGGTGACCTTGGGAAAAAGGTCATAACTTGGGCTAGGAAGCTCCAAATGAAATTTCGTGAAAAGTGACAGGTAGTACACAGACTGTACTATCTCAGAAAACTTTTTCAGGGGCCGAAGTTGAATAAGTGACACGTGGCACGCCGTACAAGTTCGCTCTCCTGTATTATCCCATAAACAGGTCATGTTGCGACACTTGGCATAAATCTCTCTCAGAGAATCCAATTGAGGTCAGACCTGTCAGGGTGGAAAGATAACAGGCCTAGCTATCTCAGAAAACTTTTTCAGAGGCCAAAGGTCAAACAGTGACACGTGGCACGCCGTACAAGTTCGCTCTCCTGTATTTTCCCAAAACAGGTCACGTTGCGACATTTGGCATAACTCTCTCTCAGAACATCCAATTGAGGTCAGACCTGTCAGGATGGAAAGCTAACAGGTCAGGCTATCTCAAAAAACGTTTTCAGACCCTGTGGATCAAAAATTTCGGAGTTACACCAGAAACAATCAGGTACATATTTCTGTCAAAACAGAATTATTTTTTGGTACCTTCATTCATGGCTTCCGGAATTTAGGGCTTTGAAGAAAGTTGGAATTTTTGTAATCGGAGACCACGGCTGGATGCTACTCATCAAAATAGAAATTTAGAGACCAAGATCAGAATTTTTGGTTGGGCAGAAGGCCGGGCTTGATTAGACCCTAGTTCGGGACTTTGATCAGAAAAGTGGAAAATTAGGGCTTCTGTAAAAATGGGAATTTTTGAAATCTGTGACCACGGCTGGAAGCTCCTCAGAAAAATAGAAGCTTAGAGCTTTGGATCAAACCTTTTGATGGGGCAAAAGAGTGGGCTTCATCAAACCCCAGTTCAGGGTCACGTCCAGTGAATCCGAAAGTTTCAAAGGCAAAATTAAGGAGTAAAACTTTGCAGTTTTCAAATTCTGAATATACCAGTTTGATCAGCTCATCAAGGTCCAGTTCTTGCAAATCAAGTGGATTGGGTTAATCCTAGAAGAAGATGGATTGGTCACCTGCATAAGTGAAGAAGTTCCTGTCTCAGAGGGAGATGAGGATAAGGGCTTACATAAGAAGAATACAAGCGATCTCGACAGGTATGACTCATTGAGGTATGTTTCGATATTTGTCCATGATTAAGTTTATGGTATGTTTGTCTTCAGGTTATTACAGTTAGTACAATTTTGATTTTAGATTTGTCGTATAACATTAACAAAATTATGAATGCATGATAGAAGATATTCATTGGTTAGGGTGTTGACACTTATGATTGTACTAATGCATTATGATGTTGTGTGAGGTTGATGTTGTCTACTAACAAGATACAGGTACATCACAAAAGACAAATCAGGTTCCATGACCATGAAAACATGAAGACAAAGACTCATCCATAATCTTTGTTCTACTTACGAGGTATGTATGACTTTGTTATATTATGCTTAACCTATGAGACATGCAGGTTCTAGCTCAGGATCTCTAAATCATTGAAGAGATTGTTTAGGTATGTTGTACATAACCAAGTAGGTATACTAATCCAGGTATGTTTCCCATGAATCTTACCTTGTGTTAGGATCCCTTATATAAGTATACTTGATATGATTGGTTATGCTTATTCATAAAGTTAGTAATCAAGGGTTTATGCATGATTTAATTAACCAAAAGAGTACTATGATCAAACAAGAATATGCATGAGTAAAAGAAGACTTACTTGAAACCCTGAATACTAATGATCATGACTATACATATTCAAGATTATTTAGAATTAGAATGTTTTGAGAATATACTAATGAATGAATGTTTGTGTATGAGATCATGAGGATGACACTAGTGCACACTTGAGCATGCACAGTGGTACAGAATGAATAGAAGTTCAAAGGACATATAGAAGATCAAGCGGGAGGCAACCACACAAACATAAAAGATAAGTATTTGAGTTGTTATTTGAAATAGTAAATGATATTTCTTGTATGCATATTTGTATTCCTAGAACATATCATGCTGAGTGCAAACATTCATAGAGCATTGAACATTATACTACTAATATGCATATGATTGGTAAGTTGGACAAACATTCCATTGTTGCTTGTCTAGAATGAAACCTCTTTGCTGACATGCTAAGAGCTGTGCACACTCTCGATAGTATGTTCTGGTAGAGATGGAAGGCATCTAGATAGCCACTGTATGCATACAGGATATGGGAAAGTGTTGTGCCAAAGTATTGGTCAAGATAGTTGCATAACTATATAAATGATATCTGTATGCATAATAGGTTATCATGATTTCATGATTATGAAGGATCACTAATCATGTACTTAATTTTTTTTTGTAGGAAAGATCATGAAGAATAATGAACACCGAACAAGTGATGGATGTTCAACAAGAAGATTTACAAATCAAACAAAATATAGAAGGCTTGTGGCTAGAATATTCTCTTAGAAAGAGGAAGAGAATCATGATGAGATGTTTGCTCCAAGTGGCTAGATAAGACCATTCTCTTAATGGTGCAATTAAAGAAGAAGTGTGAATCAGGTTCTGTATGGGTTCCCAGGATCGATAGTATATTGATGAGAATACATGTGGGGATTGTATCATCCTTGAACACTTGTTCTAAAGTGAGCCGTAGACAGGTGTCTCCGAGAAAGAAAAGGGATTGGATCATCCCTGGACTTTCAGTCCTAAAGAGAGCCGTAGACAGGTGTCTCCGAGAAAGAAAAGGGATTGGATCATCCCTGGACTTTCAGTCCTAAAGAGAGCCGTAGACGTAAGGTCTCCGAGAATGAAGTCCTTAGTGGACAGTTAAGGGGATTGGATCATCCCTGGACTTTCAGTCCTAAAGAGAGCCGTAGACGTAAGGTCTCCGAGAATGAAGTCCTTAGTGGACAGTTAAGGGGATTGGATCATCCCTGGACTTTCAGTCCTAAAGAGAGCCGTAGACGTGAGGTCTCCGAGAATGAAGTCCTTAGTGGACAGTTGAAGGGATTGGATCATCCCTGGACTTTCAGTCCTAAAGAGAGCCGTAGACGTGAGGTCTCCGAGAATGAAGTCCTTAGTGGACAGTTGAGGGGATTGGATCATCCCTGGACTTTCAGTCCTAAAGAGAGCCGTAGACGTAAGGTCTCCGAGAAGTGGGGATTGTATCATCCCCGGACCTTGGTCCCTGAATTGATCCGTAGACATATGGTCTTCGAGAATAAAGTGATGGGGATTGCATCATCCCGGAACAACTAGTTCAAAATGTACGTGAGGACTGCATCGTCCATGAACTGGGTTCAAAATGTACGTGAGGACTGCATCGTCCATGAACTGGGTTCAAAATGTACGTGAGGACTGCATCGTCCATGAACTGGGTTCAAAATGTACGTGAGGACTGCATCGTCCATGAACTGGGTTCAAAATGTACGTGAGGACTGCATCGTCCATGAACTGGGTTCAAAATGTACATGAGGACTGCATCGTCCATGAACTGGGTTCAAAATGTACGTGAGGACTGCATCGTCCATGAACTGGGTTCAAAATGTACGTGAGGACTGCATCGTCCATGAACTGGGTTCAAAATGTACGTGATGGGATTGCATCGTCCCTAGACATGAGACTTGTCTTAAAGTGATAAGGACTAATCATCCTGTAAGTAGATTGGGATAGCATCGTCCCTAGACATGGTGAGGTGTCTTAAAGTGATAAGGACTAATCATCCTGTAAGTAGATTGGGATTGCATCATCCCTAGACATGGTGAGGTGTCTTAAAGTGATAAGGACTAATCATCTTGTAAGTAGATTGGGATTGCATCGTCCCTAGACATGGTAAGGTGTCTTAAAGTGATAAGGACTAATCATCCTGTAAGTTGATTCGGGATTGCATCATCCCTAGACATGGTGAGGTGTCTTAAAGTGATAAGGACTAATCATCCTGTAAGTAGATTGGGATTGCATCGTCCCTAGACATGGTGAGGTGTCTTAAACTGATAAGGACTAATCATCCTGTAAGTAGATTGGGATTGCATCATCCCTAGACATGGTGAGGTGTCTTAAAGTGATAAGGACTAATCATCTTGTAAGTAGATTGGGATTGCATCGTCCCTAGACATGGTAAGGTGTCTTAAAGTGATAAGGACTAATCATCCTGTAAGTTGATTCGGGATTGCATCATCCTTAGACATGGTGAGGTGTCTTAAAAGGATAAGGATTGATCATCCTGTAAGTTGATCTGGATTGCATCATCCATAGACATGAGAGATGTCTTAAATTGAGAGGGATTGATCATCCCATAAGTGGATCAGGATTGTATCATCCTTGGACCTATGTCCTAAAGTGAGAGGGATTGACCATCCCGTAATTGGATCATGTGTGTTGCAGGGTATGCTGCTGTTGTGTATACTTGTATCAGTGTGGATACTTGTATTGATAGATGTATTAGTGAGAATACATGCTTTTGATGATAGATGTATTAGTGAGAATACATGCTTTTGATGATAGATGTATTAGTGAGAATACATGCTTTTGATGATAGATGTATTAGTGAGAATACATGCTTTTGATGATATATGTATTAGTAAGAATACATGTTTTGATGATAGATGTATTGGTGAGAATACATACTTTTGATGATACATGTATTGATTAATGTACTTGTATGGTTGAGGATACTTATGTTGTAGATCGAGATGATCCAGATGCTGTAGATCGAGATGATCCAGATGCTGTAGATCGAGATGATCCAGATGTTGTAGATCAAGATGATCCAGATGTTGTAGATCGTGATGATCCAGATGCTGTAGATCGAGATGATCCAGATGGTGTAGATCGAGATGATCCAGATGCTGTAGATCGAGATGATCCAGATGCTGTAGATCGAGATGATCCAGATGCTGTAGATGAGATGATCCAGATGTTGTAGATCGTGATGATCCAGATGCTGTAGATCGAGATGATCTAGATGCTGTAGATCGAGATGATATGACGATGCTGATGATCGTGAGATGACGATGTTGATGATCGTATGATGACGATGCTGCTGATCGTGAGATGACGATGTTGTTGATCATGTGATGACGATGCTGATGATCGTGTGATGGCGATGCTGACAATCGTGAGGATTCAGATATTGATGTTGCTGTAGCTGTTTGAGTGCTGCAGAAGATAAAGACTCAGTACTGGAGATGTTGATGTTCCAGTATTGAAGATATTCCAGTAACTGGTTGAGTTACTGATGATGTTGAGAAAGCTTCCAATGATTTATAGATGTATCATGTATGATGTTGATGACTCCTTGCTCGTGCAGATGCTGTTATAATATCCTTCTCGTTAAGGGGGAGTGTTGAGATATTGTAACTTCAAAGAATATTATATTTGTACTTTATTATTCCGGAGATGATTCATTCCTCTGTGAAGATCTTATTGTATATCCGGAGATGTTTATTCCTCCGTCGGAATGTGGTAACTTGGGTTATTAGACTTCCCTAGTGGGGGTCGGCCCTGTATGTGTTATGTGGGTCAAAGGGTTATTAGACCACCCTAGAGGGGTCGGCCCAGTCAGTTATAATGGGGTATTTAACCTAATGGTTAAATACGAGCCTACATGTACTTGTGTAAAATACATATCAGAGTAGTGTATAAATAGAGGAGGTGTGTTCCTCATTATATACATTCACTCACTTGAGGATAACGCACTTGTGGAGGAGAGGTCTGCTATTGTGGAGGAGGAGATCATGTCTCAGGGTTTCATCTTTGTATATTGCTGGTCATCTATATTGAGGAAGCTTTGCTGGGTTTTCTACCCCATGAGGGTTTCCCAGGATAAATCTCTGTCTCTTGTGTTTATGTTGTGCTTGTTGTTTCTTCAGTGATCCTGTATATGCTATTATTGTGAAATGGAATGTAATGCTGCTATTTTCTGTCTTAGCATCTTGAATTTTAACAGATTCTACCAGCATGGCTGAGCTATGGCACAAAAGACTAGCTCATCTGAACTATAAATCTCTTCCAGCATTAAGAAATATGGTGACATGTCTACCAGTACTTCATGTAGACCATGATGGAACATGCAGAGAATGTGCACTTGGAAAAAATGCCAAGGGATCCTTCCTGAATAGTGAGAGAAAATATAAAGGAATTTTGGATCTAGTGTACTCTGACTTGTGCAGACCCATGATTGTTGCTTCACTGGGTGGCTATTATTACTATGTGACATTTATTGATGACTACTCACGAAAGACTTGGATATACTTTCTAAAAACCAAGGAATCCAAGGAAGTGCTCGGCAAATTCAAAGAATTCAAAGCAGAAGTCGAGAATTTGTCAGGAAAGAGGATTAAGATCTTGAGATCAGATAATGGTGGAGAATATACCTCTACATATTTCAATGATTTATGCAAGGAAGCAGGATATAATAGGGAGCTCACAATTCCATACAACCCTCAAAAAAATGGGGTTGCAGAAAGGAAGAAAAGAACAATTGTGGAGGCAGCCAAAGCCATGATAGATGACTAGAGTCTATCGATGTTCTTATGGGAAGAAGCATCAAGAACAGTTGTCTATGTAAAAAACAAGTGCCCACATAATATTTTGAAGAACATGACTCTGGAAGAAGCTTTCACAGGAGTGAAACCAGAAGTGGGCCACCTCTGTATCTTTGGTTGTCCAGTCTACATTCATGTGCCCAAAGAAAAGAGGACGATGTTAGAAGCATCAGGTAGGAAGTGAAATTTCATGGGATACAGTGAGTCTTCAAAGGCCTACAGAATTTACATCCCAGGATCAAGACAGATCGAAGTTAGTAGGATGTGTCCTTTGAAGAAGAGATGGCTATTAGGAAAGGCAGAGGATATGATATGGAGATCGATGATGAGGAGACGCTAGACCCAAAGGAGATGAGATCATATCCCCCATCAGTAGCTCAGAGGGAGTTAGCAAAGAAGGATGAACCGATAAATCCCATTGATCCAATTGATCCAATTGATGCTCCCACGGATATTGGAGTAGGCCGAAAAAGGCCTAGATGGGCACAATAGACTTTGCCGGATGAAGAGGAGCATGAAGCTCCACATGGTACTTTCCGAGAATGCAAGAGACCTCAAAGGTTTTCAAGTTATGTTGCACTGATGAGTTACATCATTGACTCAGAACCTACCACCTATGAAGAAGCATCTAGAAATCAAGTTTGGAAGGATGCCATGACGGAAGAATACCAATCCATCATGAAGAATGATGTGTGGGAGGTTGTACCGAGACCTGAGGGGAAGTCTGTAATGACTTCCAAGTGGCTATACAAAAACAAGCATGGAGCAGATGGTAGTGTTGAAAAACACAAGGCTATATTTGTTGCCAGAGGATTATCTCAGAAAGAGGGAGTTGATTATGATGAGACATTTGCTCCTGTGGCTCAATATAATTCCATCAGGACTATTATTGTGATTGTTTCAACTATGGGATGGAAGTTGCATCAGATGGATGTCAAGATAGCCTTCCTCAATGGTGTTATTGAGGAAGAAGTGTATATTGAACAACCAGAAAGGTTTGGTTTCCATGGAAAGGAGTATCATGTATGTAGGATGAAAAAGGCCTTATATGGACTCAAGCAAGCACCTTGTACTTGGTATGGACGGATAGACGGATACTTGGTAATCTTGGGATTCACCACGAGTGATGCAAACCCCAACCTTTACTACAAGGTTGTGGATGATGAACCATTGATTTTGGTTCCTTATGTTGATGACTTGTTTCTCACAGGGAATGATAAGCTTATTGTATGGTGTAAGAAGAAACTTGCCTCTGAGTTTGAAATGAAGGATCTTGGATTGATGCATTACTTCTTGGGACTAGAAGTATGCCAGAGGAAGAAGGAGATTTTCCTAAGTCAAGGAAAATACACCATTGATATTCTGAAGAGATTCTGAATGTTGGACTGTAAGTCCATGGCCACACCGATGGATGCAAATTTGAAGAAGCTGAGGGACTCTGCTTCATATTCAAATTTGATTGATCCCACTATGTATCGCCAACTAATTGGATTTTTGATGTATCTGACGAACACCAAATCAGATATATGTTTTGTTGTGAATGCTCTCATCCAGTTCATGTGTGAGTCGAGACAGATTCATTGGGTTGCTGCAAAACATGTGCTCAGATACAAATAAAATAATAATAATTTATAAAATATATACAAGTTTAATGAAAGATAACAATTAATTTAATAAAAAAAAATCAATAATTAATAAAACAGCACAAGTATCTTAGTCTATCATGACTTAACGAAAAAGATAAGACAATGTGTTCAATGTCATTGTTTTATATGAAAAAGAAAAGGTGACCATTATTGTTTAAGTTTGACACATCACCATGTAAGCTACGTGAAAACACAACATGCGTTGAAACCCTATAGTAACTTGAACTTCCATTAACTTTTAATAAAGCATGACTAAGCTTTACCCATTCATAGATTTTATCATTAAAATATTCAAAAATAAAAAAACCATCCAAATGGTGATGCCAAATCATGCAAGTTTGATTACACCAGCAAAAAGATGTAGTCAAACTCATTGAATACAATTCCATTATTATGCTTGAAGGTTATTCATGGGCAATTCTCAATTTTTTTCATTTATATATTTTTTAATCTCATAGCGATGATCTTAGAGATGAGTTTATAAACCAAGTTACATAATGTTATTGGCCTATAATCACCAAAGGAATGAGTCTTATTACATATTGGAATCAAGGTCAAAAAAGTAGAATTCAAAGCATCCGAGATAAATCCATTGATTCTAGAAAACTCCACCATTTCAAGAATTTCTTCACCCATGATGTCAAAGAAATGCAAAAACAACTCCACAGTCCAGCCATCCGGCCCTGGACTTTTTTCTTTAGCAAATAGTTTCAAAGTATCTTCAACCTCCTTCAAAGTAACAGCCTTCCCCAAATCAACACCATCATGGTTGCTAAAGAAAACTGGGTATAACCGATCTACCTCCAGCTGCAGCATAAGATCGCTATCACCAGGGTCAGAATAAATATTCCCAAAAACGTTTTTTGCAGAATCCTGTAAGTGTTCCTGCCCAGAAATTTTGTTCCCCACCTCATCCTCCAAGTCCCAGATATCATTTTTATTCCTTCTAGAGGAAGCAAAAGCATGGAAGAACTTTGAATTTTTATCCCCTAAATCCATCCATAATGCACTACTCTTGAGCCTCCAATCAGCTTCTTCCTGATTCAAAATAACTTCTCTCTTATGTTCAAGAGAACTAATTAGAGGATGATCATCAATTTCCTCCAGTTGATCAAATTTCCTTAAGTGCACTTATTGTAACCGCTTCTCCAAATCTCGGTACTCCTTTAAATCAAGAGCCTTCTAATTTTTTATCCATTTTTTGACAACGTCTTTAAGTTTCCTCAACTTATTTAAAAAGTGGTTCATTGGATTGATGTCATCCCTAGAATCATAGCTTAACCAAAATTGTTGAATGGCCCCGCAGAAATTTTCATTCTTTAGCCAAGAGCAGTTGAATTTAAAAGGAAAATTCCTAGGATAAGCCCTATCATCACTTTGAAAAAACACCGGCCAGTGGTTAGAGAAAATGGCCTCCCCAACCCATGATCTATGGCATTGAAAAAAATGCATCATGGACCTGTTAACTAAAAACTGATCAAGTCTTTTGTGAATGCCATCCCTGCCAGATCTACCATTTGTCAAGGTGGGAAGTAGAACAGGAGCAATATCGACCATATCAAATGAAATCGGCAAATCTGAGAAATAATCGGCTAATTCATCCCTATGAGTCGAAAGACCCCACACGTCTGAAACACCTGTAGTAAAATTCAAATCACTGGCTATAATAAGGTTTCCCAAATTAAAAAGGCCAGAGAGCTTCATGGAATCCCAAAAGGCTCGTCTCCCCTTATAAGGGCCATAGCAATTTAACACAGAGAATTTTAAATCATGTAAAAGACTCCATCCATCAAGCAAAATGCCCCAATTAGTTTTGAAAGCAGAGAAGTGGAAAAGACGAGGATTTCTTCATAATGGTTGAGGAATCCTCCCACATCGTCTCCTGTAGAAGAATAATTTTTGGGCTAGTAGACAATAAAAGTTTAGATAAGGCCCTAAACCAGGTATCCTTACCTAGACCCCTAATGTTTAAGGACAAAAGCAGTATTAATCAACTATGATAGAGGGTTGCACAGCTCTAAGTGCCATAGGGTTTGGTGAATCAGCATTAAGAGAAGATGTTTCGTCAATTCTGATTGACAATGGTTTGTAGTCTTCATCCACATGAACAACAACCTCCCCTTTAACATTCCTTTTTTATTTCCTAACAGTTACATTCTGAAACGTAAGACTGTCAAAAGGTTGCACATCAGAATTTAAGGGGGTATGTTTTGAAAAAATTGTCAAGGGTGTTAAATAAATATCAACATTACAAGGGTTATATCCACATTCTGTGAGCACAGAGTTTTCCTAAATTGTAAAAACCCTAAACTCATTATCCTGAATAATGTGTGGTGATTCATTAAGACGGGGTAAGGTAGTCACGAGAGGTACTGGCGGATCATTAGAAGGGATCGGTTGTGACAAAACCCTAGAAACCCTAAGCGGGGAATTAACATCAACCAAAAATAAGGTTACCTCCCCCCTAAAGATACGTTGATCAATAGATTTTTCCATTTCAACATAAAAATTAAGTTCTTCTTTGGACACATCTTTGTAAGGTGTTTCATCCGGAGAGGACTTACCCGAAAGAATCTGATGAGGAGTAGTCAGACTGGAATTTGGACTCGTACAGGCCAGATACGCAAAGAAATCATTGGTTTGATTTGGTTCTCCCTTTGGTTTCTAAAAAGCAAAGGGACACTTGGATAGAATGTGCCCAGTATTCTGGAAACCATAACATCAAAAAGGAAGCTTTAAATAGTCCAAACACTGGAAAAAGGTCTGAGAACCCAAAATAACCTCAACTTCAGCTGGAAACCCCAAACTCATGTCAACTTCTACCATAAATTTGGAAACTCTTCGATCAATACCAAAAAGGGTTTTCTTGTCCAAACGAATGAATTTTCCTATGGAGTTTTCCAACCCAATAAAAATATTCTCGGTCCAGAGTTCGATCGGAAACCCCGGCAGTAACATCCAAATATGACGGCATCTCTGCTTTTCACGCAAGGGATCGAAAGAGACATGCCATTTCTTCAAGCATAGAGAACCATCCTCGAAAAGCCATATGTTATGTAGAATATCATCGAGATGATCACTACTAGGGAAGATAAATAGAATCCAAAGTTAACAAGAATATTTACCTGGGGAACCAGCCCTACCATTGGCGTCCAGAAGGTATTTACCCACTCCAGGATTTCCTCTCTACTTCCAGAGGTAAACTCCAAATGACCAACCAGAGCCCAATTAGCCAACAATTCCACTTTGTCAAGGTTACAATTAGGGTTAATGATATGTTGTTCCCTTCCCTCCTTTGCTTTGATAGACTTTGGAGAATGGCGAGCCCTAGCTCTATCACCAAAAAAATTAGGGTTACAACTCCTAGACTTACCCACAATTGAATGATCAGGAAAATTCCTAAGACAGACGGGAGTGCCAAACTGTAGCTCAGTCGAAATAGAAACCCCACCAGCGTAAAGAGGGTTTAATGCCTTAGGTGTGGATTTAGGATGAAACGGAGATGATAGGAATGGATCCATCCTACGCGTGGGAGAGATCCCAAAAAGGTAAGCAAAGGACAGAGTGCCCAAAAAAGGTAAGAGCCACATGTCCAATGGTTGTTCAAACTGATTAACCTAGAAGGTCATCTCTACTTCAAATTTTTTAGTATTACTATTATTTTTATTTATTATATTAATAGGTATTTATATCTTAGAATTTGGGGTAGATTAACATCTGTTTTTTTCCTAGATTGCACGATGATTTTATGATAAATCATTCAAAATCCAATCATAATATATATATATAGTAACTAGTAGTTAATGCATAGATAACTTGTAGTTGTAGTTAATGCATGGATAAATCCTAAATGATGCATGGATACGAGTTTCCTAACAGACAACAAGTAACAAATGACTTATAGCTTATTACTTAAAACATCACAAGTATCTTAATTCTATCATAATGACTTAATGAAGAAGATAAGGCAATGCTTTCAATGTCATTGTTTGAAGAAAAGGGGATAATATGAGCATTTTTTTTTAAATGAGCTGAAATTCTGAACTTTCATTAATGTTTAATAAACTATTATTAATCTTTACTTAATCATAAAATTTATCATTAAAAAAAACATCAAAATTATGATGCCAAATCATGCAAGTTTGATTATACCACCAAAAAGATGTAGTTAAACCCATTGAATGCAATTCCATATGCTTGATGGAGCTTATTGATGGACCATTCTCAATTTCTTCATTTATATATTTTTTAAGTAATTAGAGTTCATGTACTTATTTGGTTATATAGTAAGAGTTATTTTTAAATATATAACAAGTATATTGAGGATTCTACACTAGAATCCTCTTCCTTGAACTTTGGAAGAGTGACTTAGCTATGAAAAAAAAGAAATTATTGATTAAGAATTTCAATCAATCTCGTCGTCCAAATAACCTATTTTCTTCCTTAGACTACATTGACCCAAAAAGTAATTAATGCATTAATAAACACATTCATAAGTTACATAGTCATTTCTTTAAATTTCACTTAATTTGAAATTAAATTTCTAAATGATAGTTGTGTTTATTTTAAATCTTCTAAATAACTTAAAATCAAATCGAGTTCATGACATGTTTATTTCAACAAGTTATATTTGTTAAATTTTTAACATGTAGATATGATTTAATAGCAGTGACAGTCTTTTTCAATTATTAGCAGACATTAAAACATATAAATATGAGATGTTAGCAGCAATAGATGATTAATAAACAAGAAGAGACAACCATCTACAAGTGCACAAAGTTTTACCCTAGGAAAAACCTTTTCAAGGAATAAAAACCCTAGCAATGAAAATCTTCCTTAATATGAGATGACTAAGTTTTTACATGAGAAGACTTATTACATCAACCTAAAACTTCCTCTAGGGCACACATACCAAGAGAATCATGTTGACTCGATGACTCTCAATTGAAAATCAAACCCTAGCCTTTAGATGTTGTTGATCAGACTGTTATTGACCAAACAAAAAAGGTTGTTTGACTGTGAAACCGATATGTTGGTTGTCTTTCACTTTCCTGAGTCTGAATTTGACAGAATCGAGGCTGTTGTTGACAGATATGAGGCTTTCAGAACCCTGAGACAAAAAATCGGAACCCTGTAGAAGGGTTTGAGGCAAATCGAAACTCTAAGCAACCTTCACAACTCATATCAGAACTCTGTCTAAGTTGAACGAAACCCTGAGATCAAAATTCAAGCAGATCGAAACTCTGAGCAGCCTTCAAAACTCATATCGGAACTCTTTCTATGTTTATTTGGACAATACAGAACCTTGAGATCAGTCTTCAAGCATATCGAAACCTTGTCTATACTAGTGTGGAACCCTGAGATTAGACTTCAAGCATATTGAAACCCTGAGAATGTTGTTGGAACCTTCACAGCACTTTAGGAAGGGGTTGTGGAACTCTATGGCCGCCTTCACAAACTGATCAGACTTCAAATGGATAGAAGAGAGAGAAGATACCAGCATAAAACCCTATAAAATTGTATTTTGGATCATATATGAAGATGTCTTGAATGTGTTAAGCTCAAATGAGAGCATTCGCTATTTAAAATCCATCCTAAGGATCACTTCCATAGTCTTAGGAATAAACAAATAATAAAATACGCTTAGTTAGGGTTACATTATTTTATTTTCACTTTTAACCCTTTGACTTTTATTTTTGGTCTTTCGATCCTTTACTAGTGGGCTCTTGGACCTTCCAAGGGGTTCTTGGACCTTCAAAGGGTTTCATGGTCCTAATAATACATCTTAAGCATTCTTCTTGGTCTTCATGGTCCACACGTGACAACTCAAAGTACATCAGCATAAATAAGGAATATTTTCATTGTTTATTGTACTCTCCTCATTAACACCAAGGTCATGTGCTAGGTACTTCAACAAGGGGTGTCCAGACCCTAGATAAGGTCTGGTATCCCACTAACCAAGGATAGGAGTACATCATTTTCCTAGATCCAATCTAGGACTTCACGTTGTTTAAATCAACGTCCTGGTCCCTGACCAGGTTCTTTAGCCCCAGGCTGAAGGTTGGCCGAAGTCAACATCTTGGTAACTGACCAAGTGCCTCCATTCTTAAAGAATGGCTCTCAACCCCAGGCTGAGCTTCAGTCCCAAACTGAATTATGTTGATAAACTTTGTGTTTCCTGACCAGGTGCCTCCATTCTCCCGGAGAATGGCTCTCGATGTTTCTCAAAAAATCAACACTCCCTCTCAGTGAGAGAGGCATTCTATGCAATACCAATCTTATCTCAGAAACGAACTTCGTCAATGATAGAGGCTTGGTCAACACATCGACAATCTGCTCATCTGTGTGAATGTACTGAAGTCTCATGGCATCTCTCTGGACAATATCTCTGATGAAGTGACACTTCATCTCAATTTGTTTCGATCTGTCATGAAGCACTGGATTCTCTAAAAGCTTCATGCATCTCTGGTTATCACAATGGATAATAATTGGCTCAAGATTTCCACCGAAAAAATCAGAGAGTAGCTTCCTAAGCCACATTGCTTCTCTGCAGGTATCACTAGCATCAATATATTCATCTTATGCTATGCTCTGAGCTATGGAACCATGTTTCCTGCTGGACCAAGAGATCATGGTCGATCCCATACTGAAACAATACTCGGATGTGCTTTTTCGATCCACTGCACTGCCTTCCCAATCAAACCACTGCACTTCCTTCCCAATGAGAGTCAGCATAACCAAGTAGCATCACTCCACAATTGGGAGTGTACCTGATCCCATAAGCAATAGTTCCCCGCAAATATCTAAGCACATGTTTAGCAAATATCCAATGTATGTGCTTAGGCTCGGACATGAACTAACTTAATGCACTTGCTACATAACAGATATCTGGTCTAGTATGAACTAGATACATCAAGGATCCAATCAGATGACGATACAGAGTAGAATACAATGTCTTTGAACAAGAAGCTGAGTCATGTAGCTTCTCCAAGTTTGATGTCATAGGTGTGCTCATGGGCTTGCATTCTTGCATCCCAAACCTTCGCAATATGTCAACTACATACTTCCCTTGTGAAAGGAAGATCTCATTTGGATTTTTTCTAGACCTATAGATCAAGAAAATAGTGCATAAGACTCAGATCCTCCATCTCAAATTCTGAAGTGAGCTCCCTCTTACACTGATCTATCAGTTGTTCCTCTCCAGTAAGGAACAGGTCATCAACATATAAAACCAAGATCAAGGGATGGTTTTGAACAACCTTGAAATACAGGTTGGATTCAACAACACTCTTGGAGAAACCTAAGCTATGAAGGTAACTGTCATCCTTGCATACCAAACCCTTGTAGCTCATTTAAGCCCATACAAATCTTTCTTCATCTTGCACACATGAGATTCCATCCCATGGACCACAAAACCTTTTGTTTGCTCAATGGAAACTTCTTCTTCAACTTTTCCATTAAGGAAAGATGTATTCACATCCATCTGGTGAAGTTTCCATCATAGAACTGCAGCAAGGGAGATAACCATTCTGATGGTGGTGTATCTGGAAAAATTGAGAAAAGGTTTCATCATAATCTATGCCTTCCTTTTGAGAGAAACCACAAGCCACAAACCTTGCTTTGTATTTTTCAATACTTCCACCAGCATCATGTTTGATTTTGTAAATCCACTTAGAAGTCACTATAGACTTCCCTTTAGGTCTTGGGACCACTTCCCATACATCATTTTTCATAATGGAATTATATTCTTCTGTCATTGCATCTTTCCATACCTGTTGAATGGTTGCTTCCTCATACATGGAAGGCTCTACATCAATGAGGTGGCTCATAAGACCAGAATACCTATGAGGCTTCTTTCTTTCTCTGAAAGTTCATGAAGGAGCTTTGTGCTTCTCTACTTCTTACAGCGTTTCACGAAACCAAGAAGGTTTTCTTTTGGTAGGAGGAGCCTCAAGCAATTCTTCAATAGGAATTTTTGGTTCTATGGAAGCATCTGGAATTGAAGGCTCATCATCTTCCTCCCTCTAATCATCTGAATGAGGAGAATCTGGAATTTTGGAAGGAGAGTTTTTCAAATCATTTGGAAGCTCTCTAGAATGACGAAAAGCAGCTTCCTCATGGAATATCACATCTCTATTGACCTCAATGTATCCCTAACCACGAACATAGATACGATAAGCTTTTGAATTTTCATTGTAACCAACAAACGTACCTTTCTTTCTCAAGGGATATAGATTTGTTCTATTTTCTTTTGGCACATAGCTATAGACTAGAGTACCAAATATCCTCATGTGATCAACTACGGGTTTATTACCTATGAACACTTCATCTGGAGTCTTTTCCCCCAAAATAGCATGAGGGATTATGTTCTGAATGTAGACAACAATACTGGAAGCCTCAGCCCATAAATATAGAGGAAGATCTAGATCACATAACATGGCTTTGGCAGCTTCACATATTGTCTTGTTCTTTCTTTCTGCAACCCCCATTCTGCTAAGGGTTGTAAGGCACAGTTAGCTCCCTCGTGATCCCTTCTTCTTGGAAAAGATCATCAAACTGATGAGATTCAAACTCATCCCCATTATCTGACCACAAGATACAGATGTGCCTTCCTATCTAATTTTCAACCAATACTTTGAATTTTATTTGAACTTATCAAAAGTTTCATTCTTAGTCTTCAGAAAATAGATCCAATATTTGTGGGAGCAATCATCCATAAAAATCACATAATAAAAACAACCACTCATAGAAGGTGAATTCATAGGTCCACATATATCTGAATGAATTATAGCCAAAATCCCTTTAGATCTATTGCTACTGTTAGGAACGGGTTTCTTGGCATTCTTGCCAAGAGAATGACCTTTACAAATACCATCTTGCTCATAAGAAAACTCAGGCATACCTGTTACCATCTTTTGAAGACCGGGAAGAGATCTGTAATGAAGGTGCCAAAACCTTCGATGCCATAAATCACATGGACTGATTATGCCATGGACCAATGCCTAAATGGAATGTCCAGATGCTTTGTAGAGGCCTCCTTCTCGAACTCCAATTATCATAGTTGAACTCAACTCTTCATTCTTTGGCCACAGGAGAACCTTTCTATCTATGAAGATTACTTTGTAACCTTTTTATCTTATAAGCATGCAACTGAGAGGAGATTCTTCTTTAGCCGAGAACATATAATATTTCTTCAATATGCATATAATATTTCTTCAATATGCAAGATAGTTCCTGAATCAAGTTGAAAGGATGTTGAACCAACTCGTTCAATTTCATAGGTGGTATCGTCTCCAAGTTATATCTGAGTAGTAAAAATTTTCTTTTTGAAGTTTGTAAGAGCCTCTCGAAATCCTGTAATGTGTCTGGAAGCTCCACTGTCCACTAACAAGGATTTAGCACTATTGGTAATGGATCCGGAGAGAGCTGGAATAAAATAGTACTCTCTTCTTGGTTCTTGATCTTTGGAAGACTTAATGTTCTTCTTCTTATTATTAGGTTCTTCTTATGCAGCGGATGCCTAAAATTTTCTTTTGAACTTTATCTTTGGCTGCTTACAATCTCTAGCATAATGTCTCATATTGTGACAGTTGTAGCATTCAACCTTTGACAAATCAATGCGCTTACCTTGAGGCTTTTTACCCTTGTTATTTTTATGGAAACATTTCTTGTTTTTATTTGTCTTGGCAGTAAGAACAAGATTCCCATCCTTAGAACCACCATTTATGCTTTGAATTCTCCCCTCCTCTTGTAAACAATCATGCCATAGTCTTTCAAAATCCGGTTGTTGATCCCGACCATTCACTGTATATAGAAATGTATCCCATGAACTAGGTAGACCATCAACTGCATTTTGGACAAGATCATCATCTTCTACTGAAACACCAATAGCTAAGACTTGATCTCTTACCTGAGAGATTTTTGTAAAGAATGAAGCCACACCTTCATCCTTCTCCATCTTCATTATACGGAGCTTGTTCTTCAGAACTCTTTTCTGGCTAGGTGCTTTCTTCTCATATAGATTTTTCAAGGTGTCAAAGCATTCTTTGGAAGTCTTCAATGGTGTTATGACAGGCATCAATTTGTCTTTAATTGAATAAAAAATGATCCTTCTTGCCTCGACTTGCTTCCTCCTGAATGTTTCCCTTTCTGCTTTTGTGGTAGGTTCTTCTACCACATTGATGACTAGGTCATCGATATCATTTTCTTATAGAATGGCCAAGATCCTGGCCTTCCAAGAATTGAATTTGGAGGTCCCTTCAATTCTGTCCTCGGGTCTAAAAGAGGTTGAGACCATCATTCAACCTAATAAATTATGTTGAATCAGATCAACAATGTCTACAAAATTTTCAGATCTATATGTAAGCAACAGTAACCTGCTCAAACACTGTTCTCTTCACGTCCTGAGCTCTGATTCCATGTTAAATTTTTAACATGTAGATCTGATTTGATAGTAGTAACAATGTTTTTCAATTATTAGCAGACTTTAAAACATATAAATCTAAGATATTAGCAGCAGTAAATGAACAGTAAACGAGAAGAGACAACCATCCACAAGTGCACAAATTTTTACCCTGGGGAAAACCTTTTCAAGGAATAAAAACCCTAGCAATGAAAATCTTCCTTAATATGAGATGACTGAGTTTTTACATGAGAAGAAGTATAATGAGCAAACTTATTACATCAACATAAAACTTCCTCTAGGGCACACATACCAAGAGAATCATGTTGAGGATGACTGTGAATGACAAATCAAACCCTAACCTTCAGATGTTGTTGATCAGACTGTTATTGACCAAACAAAAAAGGTTGTTTGAGTGTGAAACTGATCCGTTAACTGCCTTGTACTTTCCTAAGTCTGAATTTGACTAAATCGAGGCTAATGTTGACAGATATGAGGTTGCCGAAACCCTGAGACAACAGATCAGCACCCCACAAAAGGGTTTGAGGTAGTTCGAAACTCTGAGCAGCCGTCACAACACAGATCGGAACTTTGTCTAAGCTTAACGGAAACCTAAGATCAGACTTCAAGCAAATTGGAACTCTTCGCAACCTTCGAAACTTAGATCGAAACTCTATCTATGTTGATTTGGACAATACGAAACCTTGAGATCAGTCTTCAAGTAGATCGGAACCTTGTCTATACTAGTGCAGAATCCTGAGATTAGACTTCAAGCAGATCAAAACCTTGAGAATGTTGTTGGCACCTTGACAACACTTTAGGAAGGGGTTGTGGAACTCTGTGGTTTCCTTCACAAACTAATCAGACTTCAAACGGATAGAAGAGAGAGAATATACAAGCATAAAACCCCATGAAATTGTCTTTTGGATCAGAGATGAAGATGTCTTAAATGTGTTAAGTTCAAATGAGAGCATTCTCTATTTATAATCCATCTTGAGGATCACTTCCATAGTATTAGGAATAAACAAATAATAAAATACTCTTAGTTAGGGTTACATTATTTTATTTTCACTTTTAACCCTTTGACTTTTATTTTTTGTCTGTTGGTCCTTTACTAGTGGGATCTTGGACCTTCCAATGGGTTATTGGACCTTCAATGGGTTTTTTGGACCTTCAAATGGTTTCATGCTCCTAATAAGACATCTTAAGCATTCTTCTTGGTCAGCATGGTCCACACGTGCCAACTCAAATTACATCGTCAAAAATAAGGAAATTTTCATTATTTATCTTGATCTCCTCATTAACACCAAGTTCATGTGCTAGGTACTTCAACAAGGGGTGGCCAAGCCCTTGAGAAAGTCCCATATCCCACTAACCAAGGAGAGGAGTACATAACTTGCCTAGATCCAATCTAGGACTTCACGTTGTTTGAATTAACTTCCTGGTCCATAACCAGGTTCTTCAGCCCCAGGCTGAAGGTTGACCGAAGTCAACATCTTGGTAACTGACCAAGTGCCTCCATTCTTAAAGAATGGCTCTCAAACCCAGGATGAGCTTTATTCCCAGACTAAATTATGTTGATCAACTTCCTGGTCCCTAACCAGGTGCCTTCATTCTCCCGGAGAATGGCTCTCGATGCTGCTCAAAATATCAACAATATTTGTATATGATGTTAAACACAGTGCTAACTGAGAAGGGGGGGTGAATCAGTGAGCATATACTTTATTCAATTTCAACTTCAATTACCAATTCTTATATCAGCATTTCATATTCATCAATAAACTAACTATCAATCCATATGTCATTCATCAAATAAAGCACATCATCAACAACACTTTGCACAAGAGAGTCACGATATAATTGTAATGTTTTTGTATTTGATTCAACGGCTACAACCGTGAGGTAATTCAGCACCAACTGATACAATGAGCACCAACTCATCATCTAGGACCCAGCCTAGTCTTTCTTAGACCCAGCCAAGAAAATGGATACAAGACCCTGCTTGCAAGAACATACAAATTCTTGTTACCCAATAATCATAACAATTATATTACACTTGTCTACATTGTCTTGTCATCACTGCCACATCCTGTCCAGTCATCAACTCTGTCATGTCAGCAAACAACCATTAATACTGCCAATTAAATTTGTCATGTCAATATTATGTCGTCATCTATCTACTGTAGTTGTCACTGTCACTGTCAAATCAGACTATCACTGTCATGTACTGGTTAATCAATCAATGTCATCAAACTATCATGTCATCAAAGCTTGCTCAATCTGCTCATGCAATGGTACTGTTGTCTCTATTAAGTCAACTGCTATCAAGTCAGTTGTCTAATTAAATTTAATGTCGCTGTCATACCATCATAGTATTATTGCTTCAACATTGCCCTTCTATAAGATATACCATTGCCCTTCTATAAGATATACCACTGGTCTTTTGGTGATGAAACACTCCTCAACTTAATGCTCAACTTCTGATTTTGAATATAAAGAACTTATGATTCTTCACTGAGTCATCCACATGCCAAGACTCAAAACTCTACATGGTTTGTCATGGGTTCAAGCAAGCCTAAAACTGTTCATAAAGACCTCAGTGTAAAGGTACTTACCAATATTGTGTACTGCAACAATATACCTTCTATTGTAGCTGCTCAAGCTCTTCATTCAACTGATTGCCTTAAGTATACTGCTATTGTATCATGCTACTCAACATTCAGATCTCATCACACTTCATTTCAAACTTGAAATTTGCTTGTTTCATGTAGCTACAGGAATCCTTAATTTACGGGGCTGCATAAATCTTCTTTAAACATCCAAACAACTTCATCATATGTCCATTTTGTTGGTCAACTTAAAATCAAATTTTCTTTCAGGAGTTTGCAATACAAATCTTGAGCAAGAGAACCCTGTTGCTTCTACTAGAAATTTCAGTGATTTTCAACTTTGAACTTGCACCATGACAGTGGTTGCCTCAGAGCACTGTACACCCAAATTTTTCATAGCAATATCAGACCTGTAATCATCATGGAGGCATCCTGAAAAATATTAAAGGATACAACCCTAGCAGCAGCCTGAATTTATCTCTGTTGTAGCCCGAAATTTTGCAGAAGAGACAGTCTGAAAATCCTCTTAGAGACAGTCCAAATTTCTCCTCAAAACCACGGAAATCAGAGCTATGCCTATGCTCCACGAACTCCACATCAATAAGGCGAGTTTATTCCTATTTATATAGGTTTGATCCACAATTTTTTATTTTTTTTTTTACCTGAGCCGACTTGTATATATAATTTTCTTTTGTTTTTTCTTTAATTCATTAATTAATGGAGGCCGACTTGCATCAACTAATATTTTATTCCATGTTTTACTCAGTAGTTTTGAGGCCGACTTCATCATTAAATGAGATATTTTTTGTTCCACATATTGCTCATCAAATATAATTATTTGGTTATTATCCCAAGTGGATTTAACACCACTTTAATCTATCCCGTGGTGGTTTTCTTGCCATGTCACATAAAGCCCACATTGGCCAGCTTCTTGCCTTCAAAACCAAGCACACCCATGCTTCTTGACCTTCACAAAAATGCACACCATGGCTATTAATTATGCACGCCCATGTCACATAAAATGCACACAAGGGTTACATAAGATGCACGCCCATGGTACATAAGGATGCTCGCTCATGGCCTCTCCATCTACTTGCCATTTACATGTCCGCAAGCTTACGCTTGCTTGACATATGTCTTGTCCATTCATGTTGTCCATGTCACCATTGTGCACTTGTTTTCCATGTGTTCTTTGTCCATCTCACTATCTAGGGTATTAGGGCCAATCCCAAATGACGACAGTATGGGTCATTTGGCTTATTAGGTGTGCCAAATCCCATCACCTTCATGCTATGTGTGTTCTTCAAGCCATCCACATCATCATTTTCTTTTCCATTCCTCAAGCCTTTGTCATTAATGTTGTCATAAATGACAAGTACAACCATAGACACCCATATTCATCAATCTTCCCCTTTGTCATTGATGGCAACCAATATCTCTCTCCCCCTTTGACATTAATGACAAAGGATCAATGAGCCATTAATGGCTTCACAATGTCCAAAAACATTTTCTTGAAATCATTTTCTGAGTTTGATCTTTACTTGTAATACCCCCAATTCGACCCTTAGGATATATTAGCCTTTAATGTAAATAATGTGTACATGTGATGTATGTTTTCCTAGCGTGGAGCTCAAGGCCAAGGCCCCGCTAGTGAAAGCCCGAATTTTATTTAAAGGGCAAGTATTTGATATTTTGATACCATGTGCTCTTAAGCCATGGAAATTGTAATATGATGTAAATAAACAACATGCAATATAAGATACCAAAATTGGCTACGGAGGCAACGAATGAGAAGGGGCCATGTGTATCCACTAGGGAGTGGTGAGGGGGCTATGGGACTAAACCCTAGGCTGCCATATGCCATTATGAGAACCCATTGACTTCCCTAGGTGACATTTATGACTGTTGTAAGGAAGTGGTTGAGATTTCAGCCCATGGCTTCAATAGAGCATGGGCAACCCTGAAATTCGTATGGGTAGGTATGGGCTTTGTTTTCTTGTACAAGAAGTCACTCTACCTCTTGGGATTTGCTTCATTATCCTCCCCATTCCATGGTAGAGGACCCTAGCATTATTCCCCATCCAAAAAAACGAGTGCCAGCAGTGAGGAAACCAGAAAATCGCGATTGTGGGAGAACCCACGTTTTGGGAAGCCAAAAACGCCCAAAATGGGTACTGGACAGTGAAATCCAATGGGGGATCCGTTGGTATGAGCCTTGGGGCGAATTTGGGAGCAATAGCTACCCCAAAATCCATGGGAAAACCCAGTTTTAACTGCCAAGACAATCAGTGACGGATTTGGGTTATTTGCTGAATAAAGCTGTGAGAAATCCAAGTGTGGATGTTCGAATGGAGGCTGGGATCGTTTGAGTCTAGCTTGATGTGGACCTAGCTCTGGGATTGAGCTCAATGGACTAGCATCTTTCCCCATTTTCCTATTTGCATGCTTGAAAAACCCAACTGTGTGTTGGCTTAGCATGGCTGCCTAAGTGAAATCCTGACTGTGAGTGAGCCATCTAGTTCCTCCTTAGTGGATACACAGCCCAGCTCGGGGGTGATCTCTCAGCTGAAAGAATACAGGCTGGACAGAGATCTATGGTTGGGTGGAACGTTGCTCTCACGTAGCCAGTCGTTGGACATTTGCGTTGCAAGATAAGTATTTCTTTGTAGATTAAATTATATACAATCTGTGTTCTGCAATGTGGTATTTGAATGATTATTTCCGCATGTTAATGAATTCGATATGAAGTAGCATAGGAAGGGGATTGAATTCTCTGCCTAATGATTGCTTGAGATAAATATGTTGATGCGAATCTATGCTTATGTGTGTTGTTATGTTTAAATTCCGCTGTGTTTTATTGAAGTACGCATCTGCATAGAGAAGTTTTAATTGTTACCTATTTACGGGTCTAAATATTAGGGCTAAGCCTGCTAAAAGCCCGGTGCGTTGTTAATGTTTCCTTCCCTGCATTTGATGAGGGAAGGGGATGTTACAGAGTGGTATCAGAGCCCTAGGTTCAACACTACGGCTGCTGGGCCCTTCACAGAGATATAAGTCATTGTGTGTGTACATGCATTTTATATTTGGAACTAAAATGCATTAAAGAAACCTCAAGATCGCATGGCTTTTATTTGTTGGAATGGGAAATCATTTCCATTACTGTTTGGAGATTTTTGCAAGCAGTTTTGCATTGATTGCATTGATGGAATTCTATGAAATAGAGATGGAGCATGGGCAACCTCTGCCATCTTATGCTGTTTTGATTTGCTGTTTCATGCTTAAAGAAGTGCAATTTTCTTTTCTTGGAATACTGTGTTGTTGCAAATATGATTTCTGTTTGTTAAATTTCCTAAGTGTTTTCGAAAATTCGTTTAAGACTGTTTCGGGAAGAATTCCCGAATGACTTCCGCAACTGCGGAAGCATTCGGCGAATTGTCCCGAAACTGCGGAAGCATTCCGCGAGTTTTTCCGCAACGCGGAAGAGTTCGGGAAGTCGCCCCGAAATTTGCGGAAGGAATTCCCTTCCGAAATTTGCGGAAGGAATTCTCTTCCGAAATTTGCGGAAGGATTCCGCGAGTTGTTCCGCAACGTGGAAAAATTCGGCGAAATGCTCCGAAAAAGCAGAAAATTTTCTAAGTGTCGGCGTCGAAAGGAATTTTCGGAAGGAATTCTCTTCCGAAATTTCGGAAGGATTCCGCGACTCGCTCCGAAATGCGGGAGAGTTTGGCGAGTCATTCCGAAGTTGCGGAAGACTTCGGCGAATCGTTCCACAACTGCGGAAGACTTCGTCGAATCGTTCCGCAACTGTGGATGACTTCGGCGAATCGTTCCGCAATTGCGGAAGGCTTCCACGAAGCTCTCCGAAATTTCGGAAGCGTCCGGCGAACCGCCCCGCAACGGAGGCGAGCCGAGAATCACCCTGAAATTGCAGAAGGCTTCGGCCAAGCGTCCCGCAATTGCGGAAGGCCACAGCCAATCGCCCCGCTATTGCGGGAGCGTTCGGCGAACTGCTCCGCAATTGTGGAAGCGTTCGACGAACTGCTCTGCAATTGCGGAAGCCGTCGCCGAACCGCCCCGCAGCTACGGAGGGATTTCCCACCCAAAAAAAAAAAAAAAGAGTAAAGTGACTAAAATTTGATTTTTGGATAGCAGGAGCATCCGAACTCAGAATGGAATGATTCCTGTGGGGCTCGGAGGCCATTGACGAAGGCCATGAAAGAACCAGTGAAGACCCCTATCCCATTACACTCCGATTTGACAGAAATTGGATAATAGTGACTTTTGAAGGACAGAGTCCCGAGGCTTGACAGAAGGCCGGTTTGAGCTGAAATTGATATGAGGCAATCATGAAGCAGACACGATGTTAAGTTCAGAATCTTGGAGCCAAACTCCAAAGGATGTGAAGTCGGGATGAGCAAGAAGGCCAAAAAGCACTGTTCCGGGCCACTTTTTCGGGATTTTGAAAAGCGGGTGGACAGTAAAAGTGACCCTAGACGTGGGAATCAGAAATTTTATTGAACGAGACATTTCATATCCTCATTAAGACGGACAGTTTTCGTTAGACGAATATTTTCCAGAAATGCACCGTTTGGGAGATAGCCATTTTTGGCCCAAAATTTGGAATTTTGGAAAAATGTGAAAAGTGAGAAGTAGTAAAACCCAGAAATTCATAGAAGATGAATGGTGCATTGGAATTGAAATCCGGGAATTGTTGAGTGTCCCTTGTTATATGGAATAACTTCGCCCGATAGATAAGTTTTTGTGATTCCTCATATATTTTCTTCCACAGGTGGCTAAAGTTGGCATTCTGGACCAAAATGCAACTGTGTAAAATGTGCAGAATTGGAGTGAAAGTTGTCATTTTTGAAGAGATGCAGTTCCCGCACCCGATGTCGGAATGGAGCATGAAGACAGGCATTGGAAAGATTGTCCAGCAGGGAACAATGATGCATGACCAGAGTTTGAATGAGGTCTACATATATCATAGATATTTAGTGCAGAAGAGTGCCAGCGGCTGTCTTGACAAACAAATTTGGTTGTCAATATGGGCAATTTCTACAATTGCATGATATGGAAGAGGAATTCCATGTTGCAATGAGGGATCGAAAAGGGAAGAATTCTTTAAACCCGTGTTTTTTATCATACTTATAATTATGAAATTGTCATATGACATAAAAATGTTAAAAATGTAAGGGATTACATAGATGTAAATGCACTAAATGGCATCTTAACAAACATTGCATAGTGCATATGGAAACGATTGTGCATAAATGGGATATTGCATATTGGTAAAATAATGAAGTCTACATGTGCAATGAACCACTAATGGAGAATATTGTGGTTAATAATCACTATTGATGTTGGTATTGGCTGTAGGACCAAAGATAATAAAGAGCATGGCTAAATGTGCTGAGGATGTTGTTGCATGAAGCCAACAACCTTATGCAGAAAGGATGGTGCAACAAATCTATGATCCTAAAGTTGGCAAAAGGACTGAGAAGCCTGGGTAAGAGGCCAACTGATCAGGTAACATCAGGCGATGTTAATGGTAACCATGCAGGTAATGATTATTGGTGCCAAATTGCATGAATGTTGGAAGAGGATTTGGTAAGATCTCTTCAACTATGATTGAGCTATGTTGAGTTATTTTGCATGTGATATTGAATACCGATTGGGACTGTTAACCTACCAAGCTTGGTGGGGTGTGGGTAAGGGAAGGAAATGATCCTTACACCCTATGACTGTTTAGAAATCTCAATGCATTCATATGAATTTATATCATGCCATGTGTATGTTGGTTATGTGTTTAATAACCAAAGCAAGTGAGGACTGGTGGTCCTGATTATGATAATGCAAGTTATATGAGATAGTCATGTTTCGATCATAATATACTTGAACGCCTAGTACTCATGAAACAATGCGAGGTAGCATTAAGTAGATGAGCATTAAGAGATTTTATAAATCTTGTGATGCATTGTATGAATGCATAGGGATGATGCATATGTTATTGCAAAATAAATAATGAAGGAAATGATGAATTGATGATAAATCTAGGATCATTTCATGGGCTGTTATGAATGCAGAATAGTAAGTGCATGAAGAGCCCAATCATGATCGGTGGGCTGCTAGAATGTTACGTGGAAGGACAGAGTGGTGTGACTGTGCCTTGCAACGGAGTATGCTAATGATGCACGTGAAGTAAATAAATTTTGGTGATATTGATATATTAACAGCTGAAAACTTGGAATTATGGAATGTTCTAATTTTTGAAAATGTTTCAGTAACTGTTGCAGTAATGAAACATTATATGCATAGAGACTTACGAAGTGTTTGGCTGATTGAAGTTTCAATCTCCGGTAGGAAGGTCTTACCTATGGCAATGAGGATAAGTCCATAGTAGAGACCGAGACCTACCACATGCAGAAGCCAAAGGTTATGAAAAGGTTCTCATGGTTGAGAGCTCTAAGTTCTGTTAGTAAGAACAGTTGTAAATATCAAATTTGTAAATGTTTCGGATTTGAAATTTTACTAATAATTGCTAATGACTGTTTGGCTTATATGAAAATGTGTCAGGAGGACATGCTGTAAGTGGATGCTCATGTATGGCAGCAGGCATAAGACCATAATGGGCAGAGTGGTGTCACTTACAGGAGCCAAATAATATGAGGATATCCTCATGAATAAGAAAACCAATTTCTGTAGTAGACAGAGTTGCAGATTCATACTGAATTTGATTAATAGTGCCATGGATTGGTTATGGAACAATCAGATTTGAATTGTATTGTTCAATGTTGCTAACTGTTTGGCTGTTCAATAAGTGTGCCAGGAAGACACCTTGTAGTAAGACCATGAAAGTGGGCCTACAGAATCCAAACTTCATGGGAAGGGATTCCATGATTGAAAATGGGTTTCAGGTGAAACGCCATAAGACATTATTAATGTCTCATCTGCACTACATGATTGGTAAACAATATGAGTAATATGGTGAAGATTATGTCAGTAAGACATATGAAGGCTATTTAACATCAAAAGGAATTGGGATGGAAAACCGAGGGACTGTCAACTCAGAGAAGGAGCCCCCATTCCTCATTAAAGAAGAGAAATAACATTTGCAAATGGATAAGTGTTCCATAAACCCTGATTGATATATATCTATATACATACATGCATATCTAATTATTAGAGTTAAGATGCAGAGCACGTTTTGATTTTATTTCCATTATGGCAGACTGCTTGAAGTACGATTAGGACCTTCATAGTTCACATCAGTAAGGAGTGCACGCCTTTCTGATGCTGAGTTATGATAGGGATGCCAATATTGACTACGCCTTAAGGGAATGGACGCATTCCTGGTGTTTCAAGGTCGGATAGTGAATGTTATGAAATATGTTTACAGTTTAGAGCAGCAATACTAATGAACTTGCTTATCCATCTTGTGTTGACAGCCTAAACAGATTGTAATTGATGTTACACACTAAAGAATCTAAATAAAAGGGATGTTGTGAGGGGTTGTGGTGGAAGGGTTAATCTAAATAAAAGGATGTTGTGGAGGTTGTGGGGATTTTGATGAAGGGTTGTGAAGTATGGATGGAATGGCTATTATGTTCCTATGGCTCCATAGTAGAGCCTTGACCTAGAAATGGTAGTAGTGAAGTTTCCTTCCAATCAGCATGAAGGTGTACTGGTAAGGTGTTGATTATTTGGTTATTTGGAGCAGCCTGCGTGCTGGCCAAACATCCTAGTCCGCAGGAGGATCCCAAGGCTTACAAAGTAAAAGCAGGACCCTGTGGACCAGAAAGGAAATGCACAATACATATAAGTATTCAATTTCATTTATCTCTTGTTTGGAATAATGAAGATTACAAGTATAAGTCTTGTAACAGTTAAGTTGATGCACTATTGTTTCTTTGTTGGAAACCCTGGTCATACAGGAAGCAAGGACCCTGAAAGAACTATAAATTGCTTGGTAAATCCAGAGAGTGGCTGGTTGGGTAAGAATTATTGTTGATTTGGAGCAGCCTGTGTGTTGGCCAAACATGCAAGATTATTGATGATTTGGAGCAGCCTGCGTGCTGGCCAAACATGCGAGATTGTTGAGGATTTGGAGCAGCCTGCGTGCTGTCTAGACATACAAGAATATTTGATGTTGAGGGGCATCCTGCGCGCTGGCCAAACACCCAAATCCATAAGCGATTCCAAGGCTTGTAAAGCAAAGAAGGACCCTATGGAATAAAGTGAAGACATCTAGTACAACGTTTGAGTGCAGGTATTGCTGGAAGCAATGACTATGAAAGCATCGCAAGGATGTGTGTGGGCATGTAACCACCCTAAAGAGCTCAGCATAAGCAGTAATGAAAGATGGGGCTAGTGGAACTGTGTGAGTCCTAGCAACCAAGAGTTAGACCAATCAAGTGGAGGAACTCCATGGTTGAGAGGTCTGGAATAGACCATGGACACTGCGTGTCATAGCCAAGAAGGGCAGGTCAAGCATTCATGTTGAAGTGAAAGAGGACATGAGCATGAAAACCACAGCGGTGGTGTGGGTTCCAGAATGGAACAAGACTAAGAGGAGAAAACTTTTACTGCTCTCTCTCTTTCCTTTTATTGATGCATTTATAGAATTAGAAAATTGCTGAGTGCATGCATGACTGAAATTAAAAGTGTGTTTATTTGATTAAATTGAATTGTCAATGCTAATTAATGAATTTCCTATGAATGGATGAACACGAAGGAATTCATGTGTATGTTGGGCAAGCATAAAAAGTGTGGAAGTCTCATGAGTAAAGCATGGACTATCCATGTCAACTAAGGAAAAAAAAAAATCATTGACTGATTTTTAAATGTTTGGGTTATGCTTGGCCTAACGAGAATTGTAATGATGAATTTCACAGGTGAAAAATTGAATCAATTGGTTGCAGCCGGTGCAGGCAAGTGTTGCTAGTGAGCAAAGTGTGGTCAATTGTTTCCATTGACCATGGCGGAAGACCAAAGGCTATTAGGATTGGCTGGAAGTCTTCTTCAAACAATTGCCAAGACCCAAGAAAATCTTGGAGAGATGCTCAAGATGCAAAAGCAGCAGAACGAGATGAACCACAAGGTCTTGCAGGACACTCTTCATCTGCAGAAAGAGGTAAAAAGCATTATGAAAGCAATCAGCAAGGGGAAGAAAAGTGGATCAATGAAGAAGCATTCATCCAATCGTCCGATTAAGAGATGCTCCAGGTGGGAAGACTCAAAGGAAATCGAGCAGGTAAAGATGAAGCAACCAGTGAAGTGTTGGAAATGTGGAGGGGATCATTGCCTCGGCAACTGCCCAACAAGAGAACCTCCAGAGGGTAGCAGCCATAAAGCTTTCAGACTTGTGAATGAGCTGGAAGATCCGAATCAGCAGGAGCAGCTCGTGTAAATCAAGGACTTGGTCCTGCAAGTTCAAAGTAAAGGATGGAATGCAGGGCAGATCTACAAAGTTTTTGAAGTTTTGGACATGTGTAAATTGTATATGTATGCCTAAGTCTTGGAACACCGAGGACGGTGTTGTTCTAAGGGGGAGGGGAATGTAATACCCCCAATTCGACCCTTAGGATATATTAGCCTTTAATGTAAATAATGTGTACATGTGATGTATGTTTTCCTGGCGTGGAGCTCAAGGCCAAGGCCCCGCTAGTGAAAGCCCGAATTTTATTTAAAGGGCAAGTATTTGATATTTTGATACCATGTGCTCTTAAGCCATGGAAATTGTAATAGGATGTAAATAAACAACATGCAATATAAGATACCAAAACTGGCTACGGAGGCAACAAATGAGAAGGGGCCATGTGTATCCACTAGGGAGTGGTGAGGGGGCTATGGGACTAAACCCTTGGCTGCCATATGTCATTATGAGAACCCATTGACTTCCCTAGGTGAAATTTATGACTGTTGTAAGGAAGTGGTTGAGATTTCATCCCATGGCTTCAATAGAGCATGGGCAGCCCTGAAATTCGTATGGGTAGGTATGGGCTTTGTTTTCTTGTACAAGAAGTCACTCTACCTCTTGGGATTTGCTTCATTATCCTCCCCATTCCATGGTAGAGGACCCTAGCATTATTCCCCATCCAAAAAAACGAGTGCCAGCAGTGAGGAAACCAGAAAATCGCGACTGTGGGAGAACCCACGTTTTGGGAAGCCAAAAACGCTCAAAATGGGTACTGGACAGTGAAATCCAATGGGGGATCCGTTGGTATGAGCCTTGGGGCGAATTTGGGAGCAATAGCTACCCCAAAATCCATGGGAAAACCCAGTTTTAACTGCCAAGACAATCAGTGACGGATTTGGGTTATTTGCTGAATAGAGCTGTGAGAAATCCAAGTGTGGATGTTCGAATGGAGGTTGGGATCGTTTGAGTCTAGCTTGATGTGGACCTAGCTCTTGGATTGAGCTCAGTGGACTAGCATCTTTCCCCATTTTCCTATTTGCATGCTTGAAAAACCCAACTGTGTGTTGGCTTAGCATGGCTGCCTAAGTGAAATCCTGACTGTGAGTGAGCCATCTAGTTCCTCCTTAGTGGATACATAGCCCAGCTCGGGGGTGATCTCTCAGCTGAAAGAATACAGGCTGGACAGAGATCTATGGTTGGGTGGAACGTTGCTCTCACGTAGCCAGTCGTTGGACATTTGCATTGCAAGATAAGTATTTCTTTGTAGATTAAATTATATACAATTTGTGTTCTGCAATGTGGTATTTGAATGATTATTTCCGCATGTTAATGAATTCGATATGAAGTAGCATAGGAAGGGGATTGAATTCTCTGCCTAATGATTGTTTGAGATAAATATGCTGATGCGAATCTATGCTTATGTGTGTTGTTATGTTTAAATTCCGTTGTGTTTTATTGAAGTACGCATCTGCATAGAGAAGTTTTAATTGTTACCTATTTACGGGTCTAAATATTGGGGCTAAGCCTGCTAAAATCCCGGTGCGTTGTTAATGTTTCCTTCCCTGCATTTGATGAGGGAAGGGGATGTTACATTACTTGACATCTTCATGTATGCTTCCCTTCTTCAAACTGGGCTTATGCTGCTGCTTTCACCGTGTCAAGATGTTTTCCATTTACTCATCATTTCCATTTTCAATTTTGAGATGTGTACATACCAAAAAAAAAATCTTCTTGAATTCTTCCATATCAACTTCATCATTGCTCCCCCCATCAATCAGCTACCAATAACAAGTGTTATTTTTCAATCCTTAAATTCATAAAAGGTAATCATGCATCCTCATACTCCACCTATGATCATCACTTCCCCTTGGAAGGAACCTCGATTTGAAGTACACCAAGCTTCTCTCTGAAGTACTCGAACTTCACTCTGGCTAGCTACTATTGGCTATCTGCTCGTCCGTCACAACATATTGGAGCTTCACTACTCCTCTCTGCACCATATCCCTGATATAGTGATACTTGATCTCGATGTGCTTCGACTTGTCATCGAACACCAGGTTCTCAGACAACTTCACACAACTCTGGTTGTCGCAATATATACAAGTCACATCCAACTGGAGATCAAACAAATCAGACAGTAGCTTCCTTAGCTATACTCCCTCACAACTAGCCGAACAAGTTGCGACATACTCTGCTTCGGCTGTACTCAGTGCCACGCGGGACTGCTTCCTGCTAAACCAAGAGATCACACCTAATCCCATACTGAAGCAGCACCCCGAAGTGCTCTTCCTATCAATGGCACTGCCTTCCCAATCAGAATCAACATAACCCTCTAGGTTAATCTTCTAATTCGCATCATACTTGAGCCCATAATCAACTGTACCCTTCAGGTACCTCAGAATATGCTTTGCAGCAATCAAGTGAACATGTCTCGGATCCGTCAGGAACTGACTCAATGTGTTCACAACAAAGAAAATATTTGGTCTCGTATTCGTCAAGTACATCAAGGACCCAATCATCTGACTATACATCATGGCATCAACCGACTCTGATGAATCATCACTCAATAGCTTCAGGTTCAATGCCATAGGTATGGCCATGGCCTTGCAGTCCATCATCCTGAACCTCTTCAGGATCTCTACTGCATACTTCATTTGTCCAAGGAATATTCCATCCGCACTCTGCCACACCTCCATGCCTAGAAAATAGTGCATCATATCCAGATCTCTACTTCACATTTTCCTTGGCTAAGGAAAAATCTCATCTAATCTTAGCCACATATCTAATCACAAGAATCATGCCAAGATTCTTTAACTCGGAGATCTACTCCCTTTGAAGTGGAGTTTTCTATATATGAGTATTGTCCTCCCTCTATGACTAAACATCATTCACACTCTACATTGAGTGATCTTTTGCATATCTATCCGTGCCATCTCCTGTCATATGGGTCTACTGATATGAGCCTCAAGATCACTCGAACTCTATGGTGAGTTCCTTCTTGCATCCATCTGTATATACAAACCATCTTCAACCTTGTAGAAAAGGTTGAAATCTGCATCACGCGTGGTAATCATTAAGCTCATCGAATGACTATCGATCCTGGGTACCTGTTGAACCCGTACAAAGCTTTCTTCAATCATGTGATTCTCTATCGAATCCTGGGAGTTTGCTGGATATGCACTTCTTCTTCATTTACACCATTCAAGAGAACGGTCTTGTCATCCATGGGTGTAATCTATCTCTGGAAATGTGTCTAGCCACTGGAGCAAACATCTCGCCATGATCCTCTCCCTCTTTCTAAGAGAATCCTCTAGCCATGAGCCTTCTATAATACGTTTGATTTGTAAGTCTTCTTGTTGAACATCCATCACTTGTGTTATAGGTCAAATCTGCACTTATCCGTCTGTGATCACATTAAGCTGTCGATCACACAAAAGGACAACATGGATTGAAGAGAAAGATTGCCCTAGATGATGCATGGACTTGGTTTACCCCTCAGCAGCTGACAAAACCCTATTTTAACCTACATTTTGACATGTGCGCTACTCTATAGGCATTATAGCAACGCATTTCTTGAAGTGTGCCCTACTCTACAGGCATGATAGTAGCGCATTTCTTGAAGTGTGCCCCACTCTACAGGCATAATAGTAGCAAACACCTCAAAAAATAGTTGCAAACGCTGGTTATAAAGCATTGAAGTTGCATATTGTGCGCTACTCTACTATGAAAAACCCACGCACATCTTAAAATGTAATCAAAAATATATTAATTTGACGAATTGGGATTAGTTGAAGTTGGTTTGCAACTTCCCCAACTTCCCAATCAAACTACCTCTCGATCCAAACTGCCTACCTTGTCCCATAAATACAAGGGGCATAGATGAGAGAGGAAAGGAGACACTATGCATTAAGGGTTGTTATGCTGGAGAAATTCCAAAGTTAGTGTGAAGAGAAGGAGCCCAGGATCTGGTTGCACAAGCACTTTGAATGATCAGGTATAATTGTACTGATTATTTGCTTTTGACAATAAAGGTTTAAATACCCTTCCTGTCCCAATCAAATGTCTAATGGATTGCATATTTGTTTGGATTAAACTCTTGATTGTATTTGATGTTTAAATTGCATTTCAATTTCATCATTGTTATATCAGTCAAGATACGCTGAGGAAGGTATCTTTTGTATTGCAGGTTTACCAAACGGAAGATCAAGTGAAGAATCGATCAAAGGAGCAAGGGAAAGCTAGGATCGAACGTCGTTAATAAGGTATGCCTTCAAGAATCTTGATCTCTTTCCTTTTGTAGAAGCCTATGTGATATGATCAATGTATTTACCTGTCACCCCAGAAGTTGGTAGTGTCCCTCTCCTCGCTATAAGGTAGAAATCATGAACAACAAACTGGCGACTCCGCTGGGGGCCGGTTGTTTTCTTCTTTAGAAGACGTAGTTAGTTTTCCTTCCAGTACTTTTTGGTCTTTTTGATCCTCTGAGAGGCCCTGTAGGTCACTTGTACATGCTTTCCCTTGCTTGACTCATCTCAGTTTTCCTTTTCAAAGCCTGTTTCAGACCTCCTCTATCATGTGCGCTAGACTGCCTTATACACAGTAGAGCATACCTGATGATGAGCGCTACTTTTACTACTGTACAGTAGCGCACATCTCCTAGTGTGCGTTGGTTTATGCACTCTACAGTAGGGCATATTCCTATAACTCTCTGTTTGTTGTGGGGATTTGATTTCCACTTGTTTGGTTTGATTTCCAGCCTCTTACTTTGTCTTCTTAACTGATCCTTGAGGTCTTTATGCCCTTGTTGAGTCTTGTTAGCCTCTCCTAATTCCCTTAGGTCATCTTTTTATTGCTTGAGTACTTTTGAGGTGTCTTGTTTGTTTGTGACTCTTTTTGAAGACCGCTTATTGTTCCTTGTTGGACATAGCTGCACTCCTGTACCCTAGATGCTTGTTGCAGGTATACAAACCTTTCTTTTATAACATTTGTTGTTTGTGGCAACACTAAGCACACTTTGACGGTGTCTTGGCCTTTGATTTAGGGTTTGACCCCACGTTGGAGTCCTTAGGGTGTTTTCAAAATCTTTTTGAGTCTAGACACTTCCCGATTGCTTTGTCAGTTTCAGTCCAAGTAAGTTGAACTCTTTCAGTTTGCTTCCATTCGAGTCTTTGTGATTGTAAGGTCATCTTTGGTTCACTTGCCTACCTTTTCCTTGGCTTAGTGCTTTTTTAGGTTTCTTGGTGCTTTGGAGCAACCTTTGAGGTTTGCCTTTCCATTTTTAAGCGTCTCTTATCCCTGTTTTCTTTTCACTTTGTTTCCAAGCCCAAAGCTTTTTCCTTTGAAAAAAACTTTGTAGGACAAGTCTTTGTCAAATCATCAATTTGATTGTTGTGAGATTTAGAGTTGCTTTTCCTTACTTACATTGCTCTTTTAGGTCTTACTTGCTTCCATTTTCGAGTTCTTTTTCTTTTACGTATATCAGAAAAAGCAAAAAATGAGTTTGGTAGTTTAAAGTAGTAAGACTTATGATCATTTCGAAGTAGCGTAGTTTACTTTGTTTTGAATTTGAAAAGAAAAGAAAAAAGAGACTTGCTTTTGGTTTGCTTAGTTTTCATTTTGGAAAGAGCATAAACGGAAAAAGAAAAGAGTCTTTTGTTGCTTTGAAAGTTATTTCTTTTGCACTTTACTTTCTCAAACCATTCCACACAATGCACTACCCCGTTGAGTAAAAAGTAGCCTTAAAAAGAAATTTTAATAAAATCAATTAGAAACATTTTTCTTTTTAGGTATACACGACATCAACTAGCTTAGGCTAGATTTTCGAGCTTAAATCACCTTAAACTGCTCAGAACTGGCTTCATTACGCAACAATCGTAGTACAACTTTCACTTAGGTAAATCCATATATATCAAATAGTCCTGGGATGCTCTACTCAAACCAGAGTTAAGCACGAGGCTGTGGGAGACTGGAATTGTTGAGGATATCCCCTCACTTTCCTTTTGACCATAAACCAGAGTCGATTCGCATACAGGGGTCCTTTCGGACTTCGGGCTTTGCTACCCTGCCCATGCGTTTTGACTAGGCTGACGACTGCCCCCCCAGGTTATTTTGTATTTGTGGTAGCCTTAGTATCATACCTTTAGGATTCTACATAGGTAGAGTGGGTGGTTATTCCCACTTCACCTCGGATAGGCGTGGAAGGTAACCCTCTGGTAGTAATCCCGGGAAAGTGGTTTGGTGATTCAAGCGCTTGCACCCAGTGGACCTCCGGTGGACGCCAGGAAACTGACCATCGATGCTCTGTTAGTCTGTTCTGGGCCTTAATCATCCCAGACTTGCTTCCGAGAGTATTTGATATCCATTTGATTGGTTTGATTACTTAGGATTTTTTTAGTTGTATGTTGTTTGCCCCTTAGTCTTAGTGGCCACTAGGTTTCTTACTTAGTTTATTTTTATATAATTGTGGAATACCAACAGCTTCGTAGGTATTAGAGGTTGCAAAACCTTTCCCCACTCATTGTGGAGCCACTACCTCCATCGTGACGATGGAGGATAGACTCCAGTGGTCTTTTTGAACTTACTGGTGAAATAGAGGTTCCTGGTGAACCACAACCCAGAACCTCGGATCGACAAGTTCTTAATACTGTCGAGGTTGAGGATATTACTTGTAGTGATTTCAACACTCCTTTCAACCCTCCTCTTACCGGACCTAACGATCCGCTTCTGGTACCTATTGGTTTCCAGCAACTTGAGTATAGTGCATATCTTTTCACACCTGGTCATAGTATGACTAACCCAGGAGACGAGCAAGGAGTTCCATAGACTCCCACAATGGGTATGAATACAAGGATTGTGAATCCTTCTCCCACAAACACTGCTGCACCGAGTTCGTCGCAGACGGTTTCTGCTTCAACTCCATCCTTTAGTTTTAACGCTAGTACTTTAGGCATGCCAAGCTTAGCAGCTTTGACATCTGCCTCATTTTCCACCCCTACTTTTGGACCCAACAATGCAGTGAATTTCACTCAACCTCCTGCAACTCAACAGTCATACCATATACCTAGTGTTGGGCACTATTTTGACCCCTTTTTGCCTCTTAGATAACCTTCATTTCCTTCATAAAATTTCCATTTTGAGTAGAAAGCCTTAAAGTTCACCCATAAACCGTGGTCAAAGAGGTATAATGTCATTTGCTTATTAATAAATTGAGTTTTGTGATTTTTAGGCATTTTAACTAGGATTTTTACTAAAATTACGGGATGTACTAACTTCCCGTATTACTTCCAAAGTTGAGTAATTGCAGGACAGTTAGGAGGGAAACAGAAGATCAGGAATGGATCCTTAATGTCCACAGATGGATGAACATCCAACAGTCAGGAGAAGTGGCCTATGCATATGTCGAGTCAAGCAGAGTCAAATGTGGCCACCTGCTCTGTGTTCAACACAAAAGAAGGAGCAATGCTGATTTTGTGGAACCCCACGATTCTGAAGATGATCTCGACTGGCTCTTAGCATTAATTAGATGTAGGGTTATAGTAATTTCAGTTTAGAATTTGTATAAATCATTTGCAAAACAATGAGATTGGGGGATCACGATTTTGAAGAGGAACGCATTGCATTTGTGCTTCCAAACTGCGTGGTATCTCTGTGTAAAACGATTCTGGGAATGAATACGAAGCTGTAGTTCTGTGAAGTTTCTTTTATGTGTGTTGAGCAAGGCTTTGGAGGGCCCCCATCGTCAAACTCTACACACTTACCTGTTGCTGGTAGATCGATTAGGGTATGCATTTGAATGTAATTTCCAGTTTATAAATCATAGAACAAGTTCAGTCAAGTTTTAATCGATTCCATTGATGCTCTGTTCCTTTTATTTATGGTTTGAATTACGAATTCTGTCACACTGTATATCACTGCAGTATTGGATAAACGTTGTTCTTTCACTGGTTAAATGATACGAATACTGAATGGTTCAGACTACGACTTCTGTGAATTGTTCCTTTCTGTTATTTGATACTGAAATGATAAAAAGACATTTACAAATTATGAACACTGTCTTGTAAGAGAAATTGATTGGTAATTGACTTCCAGTGCTGATAGAATCTTGCAGTTTAAATCTTAGGGTTATAGAATTGTTGTTTAATTTTTACCTCAAATGCTTTCACAAAACAATCACTGTATGCTTAGAAAGGAAACAATGAAATTACCCTTGTAAGAGGATTTTGTCTCTGTGAGCTGCAGTACCTCAGTTTCTGTCAGTAGATTTAATCACAGATAGCTAAATTCTAGATGAGTCCAGCTTCTCTGTCCTAGACTTGGATGTGTCTCGAAGTTCACAAACCCGGATTGATTTTAAATTCAAGTTCTGATTAACACTGATAGGTCAGAGCCCAACATTTTGGCGCCGTTGCCGGGGAGGCACTGTAGAAGTAGACTTAGGAACTTTAGTTTCTGATAAAAACAAAACTTTTCAAACAAAAACACAGATTAGATTTCACTTTTATGTTTAGATTAAGAGACGAGAAAGGAAGATTTATTAAAAACCCCCCAAAAACAGAAATAACAGGAGATTCTCTTCCAAAAGGGTTCATCTCAACAGTTGGTAAATTCAAAATGTCTGAGGAAGAAACATCAAAAGGTCCAACTGCAGAGCAGAGAAGGGAATATGAGAGGATGTTAGAGATAGAAAACAAACGTAGACAAGAGAGAAGGGAAGAAGAAAGGAGAGAAGAAGAAAGAAGACATGTGAGGGATGAAGGAATAACAGAAGATCAGGAGGCCACCTTTAAATTTCCTATCTTAGACACTAGTGTTATCCTAGGGGAAGAGGTGAAAATGAAGAATATTCCACCCTCTGTCTTACCAAACTTTTATGGCATGACCTCTGAAGACCCTGACTCTTTCCTATTCGAATTTGACATCTTGTGTCGAACCTATGGATATACTGATGATACCCATAAGCTTCGTCTTTTCCCTGCTACTCTTAAAGCAGCTGCCTTGAAGTGGTTCATGGGTTTAGGAGAACACTCTATCACTAGCTGGGATGACATGAGGAAAATCTTTCTTCGAAAATATCAAGCATATTGCAGATCAAAGGGGTTGAAAGATGACATTTTTGGCATGACTCAACAGGAAGATGAGAGTTTGGAAGAATATCTAGAAAGGTTCTCATACAATTTACAGAAATCTAAATACAATTCTTTAACACCTGAAATGATTAGAACAATATTTTTGAAAGGAATAAGAGAAGAGTATTTGGACATTTTAAATGTTATGGGAAAAGGTGACATTTCTTACCTTCCTTTTGATGAGATACAGGACTTATGTCAGAAGTATTCCAGAGGAAAGGCTCAAACTGGGAAAAGAGATAGCAATACCAAAGCCACTAAATCTGCAAACAGTGGTATTTCTAGGGCTGAGCTTGGGAATCTGCTAGAAGATTTCAAGACTGATTTGTTAAGCACCTTAGGCACACAAGTTGAGGCAACAAAAACCAAGAAGAGGCAAGAGCAACAGGACCAACAAGATCAGGCATTATCTATTTTTTGTCCTAAATGTAGAAAGAAACACCCACTGAGAGAGTGTCCTTTAAGTACTGTTGAAATTTGTGGCTTATGCACTTTTAATCACAAAACTGATGATTGCCCTAGATTGAAGGAACTGCAGGCAGTTCGACTGGAGGAAAATCACAACATGGAGTCTCTTTACTTCATGGGACAAAGGAGACCTTGGCAGCCACGATTCTCAGGTATGTCTCAAGATCCCATGCAGCAATTTAATACAAATTATCAGACTCCAGTTCAGAATTCATGGAATGCACCCATGCCTTGGCAAACTTGGTCTCCTCCATTAACACAATCTGCTCCAAATTGGAGAGGTTATGCCCATGGTAATCAAACATATCAGCAGGCTTATTTGCAGCCATACCAACAACCTTCAGCCTATCCCCAATACCAGCAGCAACAAGTCCAAACTCCTTATCAAGCTCCACCTTTTCAAACTCCATCTTTTCAACAGCCCAATAATATGGCTCCTCAATTGAGTACACCACATCAACAACTTCAGCTGCCATCTAATCAGCCTCCACCTCGGCCTACACAACTGCCAGCTCAGCCAATGCCCAATCCAAATAATAAAACTGACAGACCTATGTATAATGTTGATGATGGGACAATGCTTCCCTACTCCATTCTTCCACTGCAAAATATCAATTTGAGATCTGGAAAAACCTTAGAAAAACAATCTCCTGTTATCTTAGAAGAACCACCAGAAAAAGACAAAACTCCAAAAAAATTGAATATAGAAAAATCTCAGTCAGAAAATCACAGTCAACGAGGGAACATAATAGCATCTTATCCACCTCCTTTTCCTGAGAGGTTAGTCAAAGAGAAACCTTCAATTTCCTTACCTAACTTTGATGTTCTGAATGAGTTAACAAATGTATATGTTAAAATTCCTTTACTGCAAGCTATAAAAGATATCCCCATCTACACTAAAGCAGTTAAAGAACTCTGTCTTAACAAAAGAAGAAAAGATCCCTCGAAAATTCACGTGGTAGGCAATCTAGCAGGGTTAATGTCCAACACCGTTTTCATTGAGAAGTATGTAGATCCTGGAATTCCAATGGTCACAATTACCATTAACAACTTTTCCATTCCAAAAACGTTGATTGATTTAGGTGCTGCCATTAATGTCATGACCCTGGAGACAATGAATTACCTTCACTTGACAAATCTCAGACCCACCACAACTGTCTTAGAATTGGCTGATAGGTCTAAGATTACACCTGAAGGGGTCCTAGAAGATATTATTGTTTCTCTAGACTCCTGGGAATATCCTGTTGATTTTATAGTCCTACAGCCAAAATCCAATTTAGGAGGTCACCCATTGATCCTTGGCAGACCCTGGCTGGCCACAGCAGATGCTTTTATAGGATGTCGATCAGGAAGCATGCTTATTTCACATGGGACAGAGAGGAAACAGATTGCCCTCTACCCTTCTGCCCAACGACCTTCCACAGTAGATCAGCTGTCATGGATTAGTGAAACCAAGGAACAAGAAGAAGATATAATTCAGCCTGTTTTGAGTATAAATCAGTACTTCGATTTCCAAGAAGACAACCACGAAGATCTAATGGATCATTTTATTGCTGAACCTGATATTTCTACAGAATTAAGAGAAATGGAATATGCTGTAGCAGAACAAGTTATGGGTCATAATTTCCAGGAAAATTGCAATGTTCATTCCCTAGCATTGGCATTTGAGACATTTTTAATGTTCATTCTATCACCGATATTCACAGTAAAACTGTAGAAATCAGTCCAGGCAAAACTCTGAACATAGGCACACATCTTACCACATTACAGGAAGAACAGTTGACCACTTTGCTGAAGCAATATTCCCATGCATTTGCCTGGGAGTATACTGATATGCCAGGCATTCATCCTGAAACATGCACACACCATATTTACCTAGATGATACAATACGACCCTTGAGACAGCCACAACGCAGAATGAATCCTATGCTAAAGGAAATAGTCAAAGATGAGTTACAGAAATTGCTAAAAGTAGGATTTATTTACCCCATTTCCGACAGCCAATGGGTTTCACCCTTGGTTGTTGTTCCTAAAAAAAATGGTAAATGGCGTATATGCATTGATTACAGGGAATTGAATAAGGCAACTTTAAAAGATTATTTCCCATTGCCTTTTATTGATCAACTATTGGATGCTTTAGCTGGAAAGGAATATTTTTCATTTTTAGATGGCTTCAGTGGTTATAATCAGATTAGTATTGCAAACAAAGACCAAGACAAGACCACCTTTACATGTCCCTGGGGTACCTATGCCTACAAAGTTTTACCTTTTGGCTTATGTAATGCCCCAGCTACCTTTCAACGAGCTGTTTTAGCCATTTTTGCAGATCTGATTCATGAGTGTGTTGAGGTTTACATGGATGACTTTTCTGTATATGGAAGTACCTTTGAAGATTCCTTAGCAAACTTAGAGAAAATTCTGAAAAGGTGTGTTGAATCCAACCTTTCCCTGAGTAATGAAAAGTGTTTCATGATGATGACTGAAGGGATAGTTTTAGGACACCATGTTTCTTCATCTGGAATAAAAGTAGATCCTGCCAAAATTCAAGTCCTTAAAAATCTGTCTGAACCCACAACTCAAACAGATGTGAGAAGCTTTTTAGGGTATGCAGGCTATTATCGTAGATTCATTGCAAATTTTAGTAAGATAGCCCTGCCATTTTTTAAATTGATTTCAAAGGACGTGTGTTTTACTTGGGATATTGACTGTAAATCTGCATTTCAGACACTTAAGGAAAAGCTCTCCACTGCTCCAATTTTAAGGGGACCCAATTGGACATTGCCTTTCCATATTTCCACTGATGCGTCTGCTACTGCAATAGGAGCCTCATTGGGCCAGAAAGAACATACTTTGACTTATGCTATCTATTTCATTAGTAAAAATCTAGCACCTGCAGAGCTGAATTATACAGTCACTGAAAAAGAGATGTTAGCAGTGGTTCATGCTGTCAACAAATTCCGTCATTATATCACTGGCTATGAAGTTTTTGTTCATACAGATCATTCAGCTTTACGCTATTTAATGAATAAATCTATCACTAATGGCCGGATTACTAGATGGCTGTTATTACTGCAGGAGTTCAATATCACTGTTTTAGATAGGCCAGGACGAGAAAATCAGGTGGCAGATTTCTTATCTCGCTTACACAATACTGGTGAGGTTGTTCCGGTTTTAGATAGTTTTCCTGATGAGCATCTATTTTCAATTTCTGTTATCACTCCTTGGTATGCTGACATTGCCAATTATTTGTCCTCAGGCCAACTACCACCATCAATGACCTCTAAAGAAAAAAAGAGGATTATTAAACAAAGTGCTAGGCATATCTGGATCAATGGTGACCTCTTTTATACCGGATATGACTTAATCATCAGAAGATGTGTCCTCCAGGATGAAATCTTGGATATTTTAAAGGCGTGCCATGATGAACCATGCGGTGGCCATTTTGCCGACAAAAGGACAGCATATAAAATACTCAACTTGGGGTATTATTGGCCTTCCATTTTTAAAGATGCAAAAAGGTATGTCAGAAGTTGTGACACTTGTCAACGAATGGGACGCCCAGTCCGCTCAGATGAAATGCCACTCCAACCACAGATTCTCATTGAACCCTTTGAAAAGTGGGCCCTTGACTTCATTGGTCCCATTCATCCACCATCACACGGACAGAAATACATTCTGGTCTGCACAGACTATGTTACTAAATGGGTAGAGGCCAAACCTTTACCAAGAGCTACGGAGCAAACGGTGGTAAATTTTCTGTTTGAAGAGATTTTTGTTAGATTTGGGGTGCCTCGGGAAATTGTGACTGATCAAGGTGCCCAATTTACTTCCAAATTAGTGCAAGAGATAGCAGAAAAATATAAGATCAAGCACAGGAAGTCCACTCCTTACCATCCACAAGCCAATGGCCAAGTGGAATCCACAAATAAAACCCTAGAAGGCATCATTACTAAGACTGTTCAGATGCATAGGAAGGACTGGTCAGCAAAGCTTACTGAAGCTTTATGGGCATATAGGATCACTTGGAAGAACAGTACTGGGTTTTCTCCTTATCAACTGGTTTATGGTAAGCAAGTCCTCCTCCCCATTGAGTTTCAGGTTCATACTTTCAAGTTAGCAGCAGATTTGGGCATAGACCTTTCAGAAGCTCAACAAGAAAGAATACTTCAGCTGAATCAGCTGGATGAGATGAGGCAAGCTGCCATCGAACACAATATTCTGATACAACAGCAGAGAGCTCAATGGCATGACAAATTTATCAAAAAGAAGCAATTTCACATTGGTGACTGGGCATTGTTGTTTGACTCCAAGTTTAAAGATTTCAAAGCCAAATTTACTACTCATTGGCTTGGTCCATATGAGATTGTCGATGTCTACGACAATGGTTCAGTACAACTTCAAACCATAGATGATGAAGCACATAAATTTGTGGTCAATGGCCACCAGCTTAAGCTGTACCATCAACCTATCAACATGGCAGATTTTGTCCAACAGATTTCCCAGCAAAAGGAACTGCAAGTGCTGGATAAACACCTCGGTGTTTTTCCTTCACCTGCCCCTTAGCTGCTCTGATACAGTTAGCAAATAAAACAAAAAAAAAGAAAAAAAATTCAAAAAAAATATATATAAAAAAAAAAAAAAAGGTAGTTTAGTTGTGAAAACCAGTTGCTGGCACAATATAAACTGGAATTTTCTGTGGAAAACCAGGCTTGCCTGGCCATTGAAAATTCCCCACAAATAAAATCTTTTTATATTCTCCTGTTTGTTTTACAAATAATACAGATCTTGTTTGACTTGAGGACAAGTCAAAAATTAGGCCTGAGAGGGGGGATAAACTGTCATTCTTCTTCTTTAGAACCCTCCGAGTCTTTTTCAAGCAAAAGATTGTGATTTTTCATCAGCAGAAGGGACCTAATTACTAGCAATTTTATCAGCAGAAGGGACCTGACTTGTGGTAAGATAGAAGAGATCTATGAAGAGATCCGACATTCAGTGAAAATGAAGGAAATAGAGACAGCAGCAGATAGAAAACATCAGATGGACAATCAGAATACAAGCCAATTTTCACACTGACAGCAAGCTCATCAAGGGAACATCAAACAAGTCTATAAGAATTCATGGTTTTTATGCTTAAAAAGTTTCAAAATTCTTTTGTTTTTAAGTGATGACATCTTACAATTTGACTGTCTATTATTGCCATTATTCTGATAAATCTCTACCAAGCTTCTTATTTTTCATTCATCTCTGCCATTACCTCACTTAGGCTCTGTCAGCACTTCATTTTTTTATCTCTGTCAATACTTCATTTTCCACCTTAGGGGTCAGAATGGTTGTCAGAATCAAGCCCAAGGGAAATTTTAAAAACTGCATCCTACAGGACATAAATTGCACTCTACAGGATACAAGCTGCATTCTCCAGACAGAGTTTTCTTCTTGGTTTAAAGACAAACAGGGTCTCCTTCTCTGCAAGAAGTGAATGATGACATGAAGGAATTAAACAAAAATTTCTTTGTACATGAATTTAGTGCATCAGGCATTAAGAAACACACAGAATTTGAGGGAAACAATGGTCATATTTTCAGCACATTTTCTTTTCTGGAAAAAAAGGGGTTCATTTAAAAATATATAGCCCATTTAAATAAAACATTGGAGCCAAGGCATATTTTATATTTTATATTAAACGGTGGGCACATAAAAATATTAAAATATTTATAAACCCAAAAACCTTACCTTTTCTCGTTTTTGAAGTGGCATATTATGTAATGATGGAGGGAAAACGTGGGATGATACCCACGACAGACTTGGAATGATGCCCACGACAGCACTTAAAAAAAAAATTGATTCCTGTATTATTCAAGTCTGAAACACGACTCATTCATTCTACTTGAAGCTGAGTCAGTTATTCTGCAAAATCGACTTCTGCAGTATATACCACGATTTGGTCATTTTCTTTGAGGCCGAGCCCATATTTTTTGTTGGCATATGAAATCGATTGATGTATGAAGGTAATTGCCAGTGAGAAGGTTGTAAGCTACAGGGAAATTGAAGTCGATTGCTGTAGAAATGAATTGACAGAGAAAAGGGACCGTGGGTTATAGAGAATACGAATCAACAGGAGGAAGGATTGTGAGCCACAGGAAGTTTGAATATATTGTTTTGCTGAAGATAATTGACAGTGGAAAGAGGCCGTAAGATCACAGAGACACCATTTGCTGAAGATTACGTGCAGGAGAGAAGACAGCCAGTGAAAGAAGAAGCTGTGGATACCCTAATCTCTGTGAAAATTGTACAGGAAGAGGAAAATTGGTTACATCAGGGAAGAGGTAAGCTTAAACCCCTTGTCTTTGCTGATACTCTGTTTTATGCCAGCAAACACTTACAAATTCAGAATATTATCAAGGGGGTAGGAAGACAAAGGCAGTGAAAAATAAAAGATCCCTGTTTTCCATTTTTTTTAAATGTCATCTCGATTGGAACCAGAGGTATTTGAGCCTGCAGATGTCCATGAAAAATGTCTAGAAATTTTAAAGAAAAATCAATGGATTCCTTTGAAAAATTCGATGGGCACAATGATAATGTGAGTTTAGCCTTTGCTGGCTCGTTTGATGGAGAAAAGGCCACAGTAGGGAATTTAAACTTCAGGCTGTCTGAAGATGTTTTGGCACAAATCACTGGTCTGCCACAGCAAGGAGAAAGGTTCTTCAAAACCAAGCAATTCAAAGAAAAATCTTGGGTACCCTTTCTGTGCAGATCTAGAGCAGGATCAGTCAATTGGAAGAAAGGCATACCAAGGAGCTGGTTGGTTCATCCTTGGGATGAAATGGTATACATTATACAAAGATTCATCACCTGTGAGGGAAGATTCAGTATCGTTTACCTTTACCATATCAAACTGTTGCAGCACTTGACAGGTGAATGTGAGATAAATATGCCCTTCTTCCTATTGCAGAGTCTAACCAAAATGGCCAAAGCTGTCCAGAAGCGTGAAAAAGACAAATTGATAAGTCTTTTCCACTGTGGACTTATCAAAATTATCATTCAACATGAGTTAAGGAAGCAGAATTTGACATGGATAGAATTTATAGTCCAAAATCAATTTGAGGAACAGGAGGAATTGCATGAAGAGGTTCCAAAAGAAGAGGAATTGCATGAAGAGGTTCCAAAAGAGGAGGAATTGCAAATGGTAACATGCCCTGAGGCAACAAGCTCAAAACTGCCTCAGGATAAAAAGAAGAAAGAGGAAGTATTGCTCATTCTTGATGATGAAGACAGCCCTGAAGCAACAAGTTCAAAACCTCCTCAGAGGAGGATACGAACTAGGAGTGCAGTGAAAGAAGTTAAACAATTTCAAAAACAGGAACAAATCTTCACTACCTACCAGAGGAAGCCAAGGAAGAAGCAAGTTCATAGCCAGCCAGCATCAGAGGATGAAGAACACCCACAAACTGTGGAAAGACAAGAATAAGACTTAGCAGATGAAATAGGACAGGGAACCCTAGATACTGATGAGATAATGAGACAAACAAAGAAAATAAATCTTTTCTTAGATCAGCAGGAGAGGGAGAGGGAGAAAGAGAAGCAGTCAAGACAGGGAGTATTAAAAGACTTAGCTTCTCCTTCCTCAGAGCCACAGATTGTGCAAGAAGAAAAGAAAGAAGGTTCAGAACAGGGAAGTGACAGTTTAGGAGCAGACACCAGTTCTGTCAAGCCTTCACAGAAGAAGAAGACTTCCAAGAAGAATAAAGAGATCAGGAAATTGAAACTTGAAATCAAGGAGTTGGAACTCAAGAATGAGAAATTAAAAAAGGATAATAGGAAGCTGAGAATTCAGAGGACACATATTTCTAAGACTGCATCCAGATGGTATAAGCAGAAGAAGAATTACAAAGCTAAGTATGAGAGGCTAAAGGTCCTCTATGCATCTCCAGCATCAACAGATGCATCGTCTCAGTAGGAGATCAGAAGCAGGAAGGCCAGCAGCAAAATTTTGGTTTTAACACAAGGTCAAAGTTTTTGGCATGAGGACATGCAGCAGTTTCCTCTTGGGGGAGATGTTGGGCACTATTTTGACCCCTTTTTGCCTCTTAGATAACCTTCATTTCCTTCATAAAATTTCCATTTTGAGTAGAAAGCCTTAAAGTTCACCCATAAACCGTGGTCAAAGAGGTATAATGTCATTTGCTTATTAATAAATTGAGTTTTGTGATTTTTAGGCATTTTAACTAGGATTTTTACTAAAATTACGGGATGTACTAACTTCCCGTATTACTTCCAAAGTTGAGTAATTGCAGTACAGTTAGGAGGGAAACAGAAGATCAGGAATGGATCCTTAATGTCCACAGATGGATGAACATCCAACAGTCAGGAGAAGTGGCCTATGCAGATGTCGAGTCAAGCAGAGTCAAATGTGGCCACCTGTTCTGTGTTCAACACAAAAGAAGGAGCAATGCTGATTTTGTGGAACCCCACGATTCTGAAGATGATCTCGACTGGCTCTTAGCATTAATTAGATGTAGGGTTATAGTAATTTCAGTTTAGAATTTGTATAAATCATTTGCAAAACAATGAGATTGGGGGATCACGATTTTGAAGAGGAACGCATTGCATTTGTGCTTCCAAACTGCGTGGTATCTCTGTGTAAAACGATTCTGGGAATGAATACGAAGCTGTAGTTCTGTGAAGTTTCTTTTATGTGTGTTGAGCAAGGCTTTGGAGGGCCCCCATCGTCAAACTCTACACACTTACCTGTTGCTGGTAGATCGATTAGGGTATGCATTTGAATGTAATTTCCAGTTTATAAATCATAGAACAAGTTCAGTCAAGTTTTAATCGATTCCATTGATGCTCTGTTCCTTTTATTTATGGTTTGAATTACGAATTCTGTCACACTGTATATCACTGCAGTATTGGATAAACGTTGTTCTTTCACTGGTTAAATGATACGAATACTGAATGGTTCAGACTACGACTTCTGTGAATTGTTCCTTTCTGTTATTTGATACTGAAATGATAAAAAGACATTTACAAATTATGAACACTATCTTGTAAGAGAAATTGATTGGTAATTGACTTCCAGTGCTGATAGAATCTTGCAGTTTAAATCTTAGGGTTATAGAATTGTTGTTTAATTTTTACCTCAAATGCTTTCACAAAACAATCACTGTATGCTTAGAAAGGAAACAATGAAATTACCCTTGTAAGAGGATTTTGTCTCTGTGAGCTGCAGTACCTCAGTTTCTGTCAGTAGATTTAATCACAGATAGCTAAATTCTAGATGAGTCCAGCTTCTCTGTCCTAGACTTGGATGTGTCTCGAAGTTTACAAACCCGGATTGATTTTAAATTCAAGTTCTGATTAACACTGATAGGTCAGAGCCCAACACCTAGTACTTGGATTTCCACACCCAATGTTGGGCCAAATACCTGTGCAACTATGCCTGTCATGAGTACCATGACTGCGCCGTCCACCTCGACTACCCCTGGTTTTAACACCTTTGCAGGTTAAAATATGAATCAAGGTAATATACCTGCAGGAAATATCCCCTTTTCTTTGTTTTCCGGAGGAGGGGGAAATATCTTAAACCAACAATATGGCGGGGCTAACACCCAGCCACAGTGGACGAATGCACAGGGTTCCAACCCACTTTCATTTGGGTGGGGGAATTTCAATAACACTTTCACACAACAATAGATCGCTGGGGGTAACCCCTACAAGCAGATGGCTGGGGGAAACCCCTACCAGCAAATGGCTGGGGACAACCCTAACCAGCAGTTTATGGGTCAAACTATGGGAGGTTCCCCCTTTATGACTCCAGCTTATCAAATGCCATCTTATAGACCTCGTTTACCATTTATGGCAACTCTGAATTTTCCAGATATTTCTAAGTTAACAAACGATCCGGTGCACCATAGCGTTACGTGGCCACCAATTCCCACTAAGCTACCTTCGGACATTCCAAAATTTGAAGGTAAAACTGGTGAGGATCTTGGTGATCATGTTACCACTTTTCATCTCTAGTGTTCTTCGAACTCGTTGAACGAAGATTCTGTTAGATTGATACTCTTTTCAAAGAACCTTGACCGGTGCTACAGCCAAATGGTACATTGAGTTACCTATAGCCACCTTTTTTAACTTTTGGGATCTCGCCATAGTCTTCCTGAACCACTTCCAGCTTCCTGTTCGGTACGATGCCAAGACAGATCTTTTGTCTACCTTTAGACAAAACAAAGCCACCCATTTATCTGATCATATTCAGGAGTGGCGAAGACGGAAGAGGCTCATTAAGGCCAATATCCCCCCAAAGTTCTTATTAGAGTGGTATCTGAAATTACTCCTTCCTTATGTTTCCAAGGAAGTAGCTACTTCTAGGGTGTCATCGGAAGAAGAATCCATTTTAAGGACCCAGCAACTAGACTTGGTTTATGCTCAATCTGGGCTCCTTTACGAGATTATACCTGATGCACCGCGATCAAACATTGATCTAGGTAGACCAAAACCTGGGCCATATGTTGACAGCATTGTAGGTCCAGTTGATTCTGTAGCTTTCAAAGCATTGACTAAACAAGTTCATGCCTTATCGGTCAAACAATCGACTGCAGAAGTGACTTCCATCACAACCTCTCCTTCTACTACTGAACCTGTACAACAGGTTCAGACTAATCAAAAGGTCCCTCGGCAGCCCAACAACAAAAATAAGGGCAAGAAAGGAGAGGGGAACCATAAAAATCCCAAAAAAAAAGAAAATGCCGGGGGGTAACAAAGAAAAGAAGAAGGTTAAGTTCCCTTGCAAGCTTTGCAAGCAGGACCACCTCACTCATCAATGCCCTCTAATCGAAGAATCCCAGAAGCTGATTCAAGAAAGGAAACCTGTCGTCCTTAAATATCCATTTCCCAAAGCGCAGGGCTCAGCTTCTGGCACCTCCAATGCTGGGGGCACCACCCATGCTTCAGTTGATCAAACTTTTATTAATATGGTTAACTTGGATGCTCTTTTACAAACACGAGCAAGAAATTATACCCCGGATTCGCAGAATAAGGATAAAGATATTCCTGAATCTTCCACTCCTCTCCACATACCTGTGGATTTAATTCCCAAGATCCCGAAAGGTGTCTTGAAACGGGCTTTGCACAATCCCAATGCACGGGCTGCTGCCATCTACAATGTGGTTGAAGATCTAGCCCAGACTCCCTGTGCCATGTCCACCTTAGAAGTTTTGCAAAGTTGTCCATTACAACGAAAGGCACTTCTGGCAACGATTGGAAGTATGGAATCATCCAACATGACTGCACGTTTTGATATGTCTGATATCAAGTATCAGTTGTCGTACCACGTTGCTCTTCAGATAGAGGTAGTTCATGGTCCTATGACCATTGGATGAGTTGTCGTAGATGAGGGCGGGTCTACGTGCGTAATGTCAATTTCTTGTTGGAAATCCTTGGGTTCTCCTGAGTTAGCCCCCTCTAACACACTGCTTACTGCATTTGATGGCAGAACCTTCCATCCACACGGAGTATTGCCATCATTTGACGTCACACTTGTCAGTAAGACAGTCACTGTAGAGATTGAAGTTCTAGACACTCCGCTTGATTACAATATGTTGTTAGGCAGGAGCTGGACATATGCCATGCGAGCTATTTCATCGGCATTTTTCTGAGTTGTAATCTTCCCTCATGAAGGTAAGATCGTCACGATCGATCAGCTTTCGTTTTCTCGATGAAACAAAGAGACTTCATTGGAATCCACAATTCCTTTAGTTGATCAATCTGCCCCAACAAGCATGAGTTTAGGAGCGGGGCTTTATGGGTCATTAATGGGCACTTTTGACCTACCCACTCCCGTTCTTTTCATGCGTTCTGATGAAGGTACATCTACTGAAAATTTCATGGTCGGTTTAAGGACTGATCCGTGGATCCTTCCGACTGTATCAGAACCATCAGTGCCCTTATCCGTTGCAGAAGTAGCATACATGGAAGCACAGCATGCTGCAACGGAACATACAGTGACTCCGCCAGTCTCTTTTGAGTCGGATATGGACTATGCTCTTGCATGATCAGTTGACTCTACCCACTCTTTCGATTGTTTAGACACGGTTTTTCCTTCTAACGAATCCATTTTGGAAGCTATGATGGGCCTGGACCAGCCTTGGGAACATATGCACCACAGGTCTTACCTACTTCCAAATCTAAACAGGATTGAAAGAGGAGAGTTCTCTATGAGACTTGGTGAAAATGTTGATTTGTCCTCTATCCATTCCACTTCAAGTGTTGTTTACACTAAAGGGAATATGGCTAATATATCGAGAACCATCCCAATTAACATTTCCACCAAACCCGGGGTCATGGAAAACATTTTTATTGGAGCATATTGTTCTCCGGAGGAGATCGCTCTGCATACCAAACTTTTTAAAGAAATCCATGATATTTTTGCCTAGTCTTATCAGGAGATGCCAGGCACCGATCCTGCCATTGTTGAGCATGTCATCACAATGTATCCCAATGCGAAACCTGTGAGACAAAAGCTCCGTCCAGTGAATCCTCGAAAACCGGCCGCCATTAAGGTGGAGGTTGAAAAATTACTTAAAGCCGGATTTATGTATCCGATCGACATGACGAAATTGGTTTCAAATCCTGTTCCGGTTGATAAAAATCAAGGTACCATTCGAGTCTGTAATGACTTCCGGGATCTGAACAAAGCTTGTCCGAAAGATAACTATCCCACACCATTTACTGACCAGATCATAGATGCGTGCACGAGACACGAGATGTTTTCTTTCATGGATGGATTTTCGGGATATAATCAAATTCAAATCAAACCTAAAGATCAACATAAAACAAATTTTATTTGCCCATGGGGAACCTTTGCCTATCGGAAGATGTCGTTTGGATTAAAGAATGTTGGAGCTACTTTCCAGCAAGCAATGAATTTCGCTTTTCACGATATCAAGCACATAGTTGAACCCTACTTGGATGACCTCCCAGCGCGATCTTGCAAGAGACGGGATCATCTAGCTCATTTGAGACTTGCATTTGAACGGTGCAGACAATACAAGATTCGATTGAATCCTAATAAGTGTGTATTCTGCGTCAAATCGGCATGTTTACTGGGTTTTATTGTATCCACTCGTGGCATAATAGTCGACCCGTTAAAAGTCGAGGCGATTGTAAATCTGCCTCCTCCTCGCACCTTGAGACAACTCCAAAGTCTGCAAGGCATGTCTAACTTCCTACGACGTTTTATCATAAACTATGCCAAAATTACAAATGGTTTCATGAGACTACTTAAACAAGATACCTACTTCTTGTGGGATGAGGCTGCTCAAGCATCGTTTGAGGCCTTGAAAAAGGCATTACTATCAGCCCCCTTGTTAATCCCGCCTGATTATACAAAGGATTTCCTCTTATATCTAGCGGCATCAGTTTACACAATTGGCATAGTACTAGTTCAGGAGGACGACACGCTCCAAGAGCATGTCGTTTATTATCTCTCGCGCGCATTGATAGCTCCTGAGATTAAGTATTCACATGTTGAGAAGTTAGCACTAGCTGCGGTCTATGCGGTGCAGAGGCTTCGTCACTATATCATTTTAAGAACCACTACTACGATTGCGTAGGTCAATCCTTTCCAATATGTTCTCACTCGACGTATCATCGGTGGGAAATACAATAAATGGATTGTAATCCTGCAAGAGTTTGATTTGGTTTTTCAATCTGCCAAGTCGAAGAAATCACTAGTGTTTGCTGAATTAATTTCAAAATTTTCGAGTGACTTAGTGCATATTGAGGAAGATTCATCATTCCCGGATGAACATATATTCCTTATTGCCTCCTCTGACCCATGGTACGGGGATATTTTAGTATATCTCCAAACTTTGAGGTGTCCTACCACTTCTTCTAGAGAGGAACGATGCAAACTGAAAAGTCATGCGAAAAACTATCTCATTATTTCTAATACTTTGTACAGACGTGGGATAGACTCCATCTTACGACGTTGTTTGACTTTAGAAGAAGCAGAATCAGTATTGAATGATGCTCACAATGGAGCTTGTGGGGGTCATCTTTCTAGGTTGGAAACAGCACAGAAAATATTGTGTGCCGGGTATTTTTGGCCTACAATCTTTAAAGATTGTGTAGAAGCTGTGAAACGCTGTCGTCCGTGTCAGTTTTTCACCAAAAAAATGAGAGCACATCCATCTCCTCTTCATCCTTTGATCACAGCAGGTCCCTTCACAAAATGGGGGGTTGATTATATGACTTGTAATCCAGTTTCAGCTGGAGGTCATCGTTATATTATCGTTTCCGTCGACTACTTCACCAAGTGGGCCGAGGCAATGCCTACTGTTAAAGAGGATGGAGAAACAGCCACTTATTTTGTATTTAATCAAATTATCGCAAGGTTCGGCATACCCAAAGTGATCGTGACGGATCACGGTTGTCATTTTCAGAACAACATGATGACCGAGCTTTATACCATGCTAGGTTTTCGTCAGGAACATTTGTCCTCATTCTATCCAAAGGCGAATGGTAAAGTCAAAGCGGTTAACAAAACTTTGAAGACAATTCTACAAAGAACTGTTAATGCCAGTCGGAATAACTGGCACATCATGTTATATCCTGCTCTTTGGGCTTATCGAGCAAACGTAAAGACTGCTACCGAGTTATCTCCCTTCCAACTTGTGCATGGGATAGAAGTAGTCGTTCTGATTGAATGTGAGATTCCCTCACTAAATTTGGTTGTCCAACTGTTACCATAAACTTCAGTACTAGAAGAACGTTTGCTACATTCAGAGCATCTAGACGAGCAGCGCCATGTGAGATTCCCTCACTAAATTTGGTTGTCCAACTGTTACCATAAACTTCAGTACTAGAAGAACGTTTGCTACATTCAGAGCATCTAGACGAGCAGCGCCGCGATGCGTTCACAGCAAACGAGATCCATAAGAAACGAGTCAAAGGACAGTATGATAAGTCTGTCAGACCTAGGGTTTTTCTCGAAGGAGACCTTGTCCTACTTTGGGATCAGGACAAGGAACCTTTAGGGGCTGCAAGTTCAAGTCTATGTGGCTCAGTCCCTATATAATCTCGAAGGTACTGAAGAAAGGTGCTTATGAGCTAACGAACTACGAGGGTAATAAGATGCTCGAGCCTAGAAATGGGCTCTACCTAAAGAAGTACTACGCTTAGGCATTTGTGCTTTTTCATGTATTATAGTTGTACATTTTGTAGAACCAGTTTTTGCTTATGATCGTTAGTTGACCTTATGTGTGTTTTATCGCTTCATGTTTCAGATGTCGATTGAACACTTCTTAGGATTTGCTGATGGCGCCAGTCGCCACACCCGACAGTTGGCTTCAGCAGCTTGGGTCATTTACTCACCAACTGGCCAACTGGTTTCTTCGAGGGGGGTTTGTTTGGGTCCCACAACGAATAACGTAGCTGAGTATAGTGCGGTCATAGAACTTCTCTGGGATGCTCTTATCCAGGGCATTTCACATTTGGAGGTAAGACTTGATTCGCAACTAGTTGTATTTCAGTTGACGGGTGTTATCAGATTAGAGATCCTGTTTTGCGACGACAGTTTTTGCGAGTTAAATTATTGGAAAGACAATTTGGTTCCATCATATATCAACATATTCCAAGAATTTTGAATGCACTAGCTGATTCATTTGCAAATTATGTTTTAGATTGGCATTTGTATCATACACTTCCATAAATAAACATTGCACATAAAGTTAAACACGCACATGTAAATATAAGTCGATACTATATATATATCCGATACTGTATCAAAAAATAGTATGAGTTTGGAACATAAGTCTATCACAGAGTCAAGTGATAAGATACAAAATTGGGCTCGATGGCCTCAAAAATATACATAAAATATCATTCTCCTATGGAGAAGGTGGGGCCTCATCAGCATCCACTGCCTCTTGGTAACATATGACCAGCCTAGCTACCTTCCGCAGCAATCTAATCCAGGCTGGGGGCACACCGAATACATCCTCTTGCATGTTAATGGGCATCCTCTCAATGCAATATGTGGGAATGTCATGAGTCAACCGACTCATATTCCTCTCTATAACCCCTAGTGTAGCATCAGCTGCACCCACATCAATTGGCCTCACAAAAGTAGTAGGATGTCCCTCAGGATGAACTAGTCCAACATCTACATATGACACTTTGTTTTAGTAACCCAAACTCATCATAAAAATAATATACTTTATATTGAAAAAATTAAAGATTTTTCAAAACACAAACATACCTATATCTCCCCAGGAACCACCTGGAGGATGTACCAGCTCTGGATCATGACGGAAGTCTAAACCAGCATACGGAAACTGCTCAAATGCTGACACCTGTCTCTCCCACCATCCCCAAAAATCATCGGTGTGATAGCAAAAGTGGCTTTCACCATCACCCTGGCGGAGAAAATGTCACCCCAACGGCCCAATATCGGCTCACGAGGAATGACTAGGGGAAAAGGCATGCCCAAACTAAGAGCAGGTACCCTCTCGAAGAATAAGGTACAAAGGATGTTGCCATATCCAAAGTTCTTCATTCTCCCAGTCTTACACCCCGAGAGTTGAAGCTTCATGTTTTATAACAGACTAGTGCACCAGTCATACACATGACCTTGCAAGCATTTGATACCAATATGCATGTAGTGCCTTGAGGCTAAGTGTTGTGTGGCACTCCCTCCCATTCGGTTTAACATACTTACAATAACTTTCAAAGGGAGGCTGTCAATAGTAGAAATAAGAATCTGACTTCCTGATTTTTCAGTCCCCGCCACACAGTATGCATTCACATATTCTTGTACGAACATGGCACCCACATTGCGTGAGGACCCTTTCAGGTTTACAAGATATCCCCTCCTAGAGAGTCCTGTAATGAAGTATATGTCATCAATGATTAGGTCTAGGGTCTCCCCCCGGACATTAAACACATTGGCATCTGCATCCCAATACTGAATGAGTCTCTGAAGCAAGCGGTTAAGTGCCCTCATGTTCACGGTTCTATAGAATTTCAACAAACCACACCTTCGGAGTGCATGTAGAGTTTTCGGGTCTTGCATAGCCACCCTATCCATCTCTTCATGCTCCCTCTCTCTCCAAACAAGCACCATCCTTCCAAAAGAAGTCAAAATTTTAGTCCTTGACACTTTTTTATCCATTTTCATGGATGTGTGCTACTCTTCAAGCAAGACAGTCACGTTTGGGCGCTACTGTCCTTGAGGAAGAGTAGCACACACCTCCAGTATGCCCTACTTTCCTTCTTAGACAGTAGCGCACACGCACTTCACGAGTTGAGCATGGCTCCAAAATGATTTTTAAGCATAAAAATTGATAAACAAAGCATCAAAATGCAAGTTGGGATGAAAAGAACTTACTTGGAGGAAAGAGGTCGAATGGTTGCCCGATTTGATCACTACGAATGGATGAAGATCAAGGGTTTGCTCCAAAAACTTGCCCTACAAATCTCCAAATGTGATATTTGAGTTTTTTAGTTGAAATTACATATATGAATTTGAATTTGATTTTTTACCCACTTTTGTGAAAAGTCTATAGTTTCAAATTGCATAAAAATGTTCTATTTAATCATTAAATACCTACAAATGTTGGTAGAATGATTTCAACCTATTTCTCTCAAATTTTCACTAGATTTTCGTAGCATCGATCTATTATGACTTAATTTCTTTACCGACAGATCGTTTTCAGTACTTTATAGTTGAAATTTCATGTCATTGAAGATTTTTTTTCATTAATACTAATTTGGTTGTGACTAGAAGCTGTCTTTAAAGTCATTTTAAGCTCTTGTTTGGATTATTGAAACCTAAACAAGATTGCCGAGCAGACTTGTCCTCTTCAAGCTCATTAAAGGAATTGAAGGCCCATTTGCTTAAGTATAAGTTTAACCCTTTTCTGGACTTTTGCGGATTACTTACGAAAAAAGAATACTCTATTCATATGTGGTTAGAAGAGTTCTTCTTCCATTGTTTTAAACTTTTTCGGGGGAGGAGACTAACTTTACGAAAAAGGACCTTTTGGAGCCTTATTTAGGGTTTTCAGGCTCTCGAAACATTAAAACACCAAGCGAGCACTCACCTACTTGAGCTCGATGTGAAATCCACGAGAGGGTAAATAGAGGATTGTTTAAGTTTTTCAGACTCTATAAACAGGAAAACACCGGCGAGCATTAACCTAATTGGGCTCGATATTAAAATCCACAAGTAGGTGCATGGAGTTATTGTTTATGTTTTTCAGACTCCTTAAAATTGAAAACACCGGTGAGCAAGAACAGATCTTGGCTCGATATTAAAATCCAGAGATCAGTATTATAGAGTATTCTTCTATCTCTTCTTCGAACTCTGTAAACAATGAAGAAGGTCCTGAGTCTTCCTCCCATGGGCTCGTTAAACTCTTTACATGGTTGGATCTACTGAGTTTTCATTCTTTCTTGGACTCATTAAAACAACAAGAAAGGTATTCTTTTATCTAAAAATAATAAGGAATAAGAAGGGTATATCACATCTTGCAGTTTCAAAGGCAGTTCAGTCACTCCTATCCTTGAACACAGCACCTATTTGAGTCTATCATTTCAATTGGGTTTAGTTTTTTACCTTAGGGTGAACATGATCTTCGAGTTCTTTGCTCCCCCGGTTGGTTATTCTTGCAACCATATGGAGGGTCTGCTAATGTCTCCTACATTGCAGGCTTATATCACTTTCCCATTTTGTTGAAAACTGCCTAAGTCACTTCGTGTCGTCCTTACTGTTCGAGGATATAGCCTGTGTCGGCCATTCTGCAGTTTATCTTGACCTCATGTGTCATCCATCCTAGTGTCAGTCGTGTTACTTGTACTACTCCACATCAGCTCATACCATTTGAGTGTTCCCCGTGTTGGATGATGGAGGATGCCTTAAGGCCTCCCTTCCAACGAACTTCTTCCCATCGACATCAACTCATTTTGCTCTGGGAATGAAGTTTAGAGTTTTGGTTAGTACCTTGGGGATTGCAGTCACCAGTGGAAATTCCCCTCGTTGTTGAATTATGAGAATACACCAATGTCTCTTATTCAACAGGTTCCTCAAGTGTTCAACATCAAGTCCACTTATTCACACTTGTTGGATCGTATTAGGTACCTTGGGCCCCATTATCATTATCGGTGGAATCCCTCGTGTTTGTTAACGATATACATCGATGATCGATAATCAAACGATTCCCCCCATGTTCGACTTCAGCTCATTTATTCACATGGTTAGGGTTTGTACCTTGGGTTGTTTGGATGAAGCCCTTGGGATTTTGATAGCATTACCTCATTATCACCCAAGCTGCGTAAGACTGAGCCTCACTCATTTTGGCTCTCCATGAGAAATAGATCCAGTTTGTTGTTATGGCCATGATCTCTCATTCTGACATGGATCCACGTTTGTATTTCAGTGGCCATGCTATATATACATCTCCTAGTTATGTATTGGAGATCTTGTTGTATCATGCTACACATCTATATGATGTCAATATTGTAATTGCTTGCTGACCTTGATCTTTATTTCAAGTACTTTTGTGACTTGGTTTTGTGGTTTCTTACTCCTCCGTTGACTTGGAATTATAATATATTTCGGCCATCATTTCCCTCTGACCTCACACATCAAGGGGCATCTGTTATAGGTCAAATCTGCACTTCTCCGTCTGTGATCACATTAAGTTGTTGATCACACAAAAGGACAACATGGATTGAAGAGTAAGATTTCATATTTCCGTAGATGATGCATGGACTTGGTTTACCCCTCAGCAGCTGACAAAACCCTGTTTTAACCTACATTTTGACATGTGCGCTACTCTACAGGCATGATAGTAGCGCATTTCTTGATGTGTGCCTACTCTACAGGCATGATAGTAGTGCATTTTTTGAAGTTTTCCCTACTCTACAGGCATAATAGTAGCGCACACTTGCTAGTATGCCCTACTTTACTTAAGCAAACTAGCGCACACCTAAAATAATAGTTGCACACGCTGGTTGTAAAGCACTGAAGTTGCATATTCTGCGCTAATCTACTGTGAAAAACTCACCCACATCTTAAAATGTAATCAAAAATATATTAATTTGATGAATTGGGATTAGTTGAAGTTGGTTTGCAACTTCCCCAACTTCCCAATCAAACTACCTCTCGATCCAAACTTCCTACCTTGTCCCATAAATACAAGGGGGATAGATGAGAGAGGAAGCAAAAACTATGCATTAAGGGTTGTTATGCTGGAGGAATTCCAAAGTTAGTGTGAAGAGCAGGAGCCCAGGATCCAGTTGCACAAGCACTCTAAATGATCAAGTATAATTGTACTGATTATTTGCTTTTGACAATAAAGGTTGAAATGCCCTTCCCGTCCCAATCAAATGTCTAATGGATTGCATATTTGTTTGGATTAAATACTTGATTGTATTTGATTTTTAAATTGCATTTCAATTTCATCATTGTTATTTTAGTCAATATACGCTAAGGAAGGTATCTTTTGTATTGCAGGTTTACCAAACGGAAGATCAAGCGAAGGATCGATCGAAGTAGCCAGCGAAAGCTAGGATCAAACGTCATTGATAAGGTATGCCTTCAAGAATCTTGATCTCTTTGCTTTTGTATAATCCTATGTGATATGATCAATGTATTTACCTGTCACCCCAGAAGTTGGTAGTGTCCCTCTCCTCGCTATAAGGTAGAAATACTGAACAACAACTTGGTCTTTGGAACAGGTGTTCATCATCCTTCTTTTGTAGATCATAGCACATGATATTTCCTACAAATCAAATTTAATTACATGATTAGTAACACTTCATAATTATCAAATTATGTTGACATTTCAATGATAACTTATTATGCATACGATCTTTCCTACAAGTCAAATTCAATTGCATGATTAGAAACATCTCATAGTTTTTCAGAACAAATTCTTACGCATAAAAAAACATAAGTCATACAGTCGTGCAATTATCTTATCCAATGCTTCAATACAACATTTATCCATATCCCGTAACTTTCTAAATGCCTTCCATCTCTACAAGAACATTTTTAAGAGTGTGCACTACTCCAACATGTCAGCAAAGAGGTTTCAATCTAGATAAGTAGCAATGGAGTGTTGTACAGTACCATAGACCACTTACCCATTATTTGCATATTAGTAGTATCTTGTTCATTAATGCAACTTTTCTAACATGCATAATATACATCCTAAATCTAAGAACATAAGTATGTACATGACTGAACATCATCATTTAAGTAATCATATATACAAGAAATGACAATTCAAATACTTATCTTTGCTTGGTTGTTGGGTGGACTCCCTCTCAATCTATGCTCCCTTGCAGGAACTACTGGAGTGTGCTCCCTCTTGATATCTATTTTCCCTTTGTGATAGCATCATGATTATATGTCTTTTGAACTTCTATCCATCCTGGACCATTATGCATGCTTAAGTGTGCACTATTTTCATCATTGTGTCATCCTCAAGATTTCATACATAATCATACATTCATTAGTATAATCTCAATACTATCAAACATTATAATCCTATAATCTTAACATGTATGGTCATGATCATTTCATACACAAGTAATTTATCACAAGCGTTAGTATTCAAGGTTTCAGGGAGTATTTCTTTTACTCATGCATATGCTTATTTGACCATAGGACTATTTTGTCATATCATTAATCAAACTAAGAAGCATAATATGCATAAACCCATGATTACTCAAACTTATAACTTCATGAATAATCATTATCAATCATACAAATGTATGCTTATATAAGATCCTAACACAAGGTAGGATTCTAACTCGATATAGGAAAACATACCTGGATTATCATGTTTGCTAGTTATGTCTAACATACCCTAAACAATGTCTTCTTTGTTCTCTTCAATGATTTAGAGACCTTGTGCTAGTAACCTGCATATCTTCATAAGTTAAGAATTGTAGAACCAAATCATACATACCTCGTAAGTAGAGATTTGATGTGATCAACGACTATGGATGTGTCTTTGTCTTCATGTCACCATGGTCATATATTCTTGTTCTAGAACTTGATTTGTCTTTCTTGATGTACCTTTCATGTTAGTGGACAACATCATCCTCATACAACACCACAGTGCATTAGTACAATCATAAGTGTCATAACCCTAATCAATGAATGTCTTCTATTATTCACATGCATTCATACTTTTACTAAGGTGATCATACAATCATGATTGTGCTAACCTCAATAATATGAATACAAACATATCATGAACTTAATCATGAAACAGATTTCGAAACATACCTGTATCTCCTCAAGTCATACCTGTCGAGATTGCTTGTAGTCTTCTCTATAAGGGTAAAACCCTAACCATCCAAGGTAGATCACTTGTAAACATCTTATATAGGTTCATGGTGCTCGGATGATAGAATATCAGTGCCTTTTAAACCTCCTTCATTGCTACCCTATGAGTCTCCCAACCTTGATAGGGTTTCTTCTTACTTGGAAACCCCAATTTTTCAATCTCCTTCCTCCCAAAACATTTTGATGGAGGATTAATATCTATGATGAATGGATTCCAAATACATTTTCAAAGTTTCCAATGTTGCATCAGGTGTCTCCAACATTGTATCAGGTCATTCCATACCTAAAAACTGAAAACCCTAAGTGAGAGCTTCTTCCTCCTCTTCTTTGATTTCCTCCGTTGAGCCATTTCATATGTGTCGTATTGTTTCTGGTGTATCTCTGAAATTGAGGATCTGCAGGGTCTTAAACTTTCTCCTGTGGTAGCTAGACCTATCATCTTTCCAACCCCACAGGTTTGAACTTCATCTGATTCTCCATCAGGGAGATATGCTCAGTTTTCCAACATGACCTGTTTAAGGGATGAAACATCATAGAAAACTTGTACGGAGTGCAACGTGTCACTGTTTCAACTTCGGACTCTGAAAATCGGACCTGTGAAACTACAGTCCGTGCCCTAACTGTCACTTTTTATAGAATTCCATTTGGAGCTTCCTAGCCCGAGATATGTCCTTTTTTTCTAGGTCACTTGTTTAGGGATTCATTTTGGAAGAGGCAGAAACCCTAACTTGTACGGATCATAAATCAGAAAGTACCGCGAATCTGAGGCTAAAATTCGTACACAAGATACAGGAAATTTTCATTTTCGGCCTGTCCAATTTTCATATCTGAACCTTCGCCAAAATTGATTTATAGCGAAAGTTCCACGATGACTAGGTTTTTCTATACAAAGCCCTAGCTTTCAAATTGTCGCAAGTGAGACAAGTGTTGTAAATTCCATACATGTCTTCCTTCAGGATAGCTCTGATACCATGTTAGATTTTCATCATTTAATTCAATATGATCTAGGATCTTACTGAGAGAATAAAAAGCATAGCATAAACACAAGAGACAAGAGACACAAAGCATTTCACCAAGGAAACCATAAAGGAGAAAACCCCGCAACTTCCTCAGAGATAGAATGAGAAATAGTACAAAAACCCAAAACAAATAGATGGTCTACAACATCTTCCTCCTCCTCCACTTGTGCGAATTCCTCCTCTCTCTCACCAATGCGAAGTGAGTGAGTGTGTGAATGATCAAATAGAGAGGAGCACCCTCTCTATTTATACTTTATTTTTCACTTATCCTTAACCCCAAACAGGTCGTCCCCTAAGTGTAACTGACTGGGCCGACTTCTCTAGGAGAGTCTAATAACCCATTAATAACTTAACTCTGGGGTCTAATGCCCCAACATACATGGTAGGATTGACCTCAATGAATTTAAATGACCCAAGTACAATAATGACTTCTCCGACCGGAGGAATAAACATCTTCGTCGGAGGTAGAATAATAAAATACAAATACAATATACAAGTGAATACATTCTGAAGTTACAAATACATAAACAAAGGGATATAAAGTTGCATTTTCAGATGGGAAAGTGCTTGCTTGGCGCAAGAACTCAAGCATGAATACAGCCAAAGTAATTGGTGTAAGAGAGGAGAGCTTGTACCGATTAAGCACTCCACCAGCTCAAGCACTTGTTCATGATTCTACCAGCATGGCTGAGCTATGGCACAGAAGACTAGCTCATCTGAACTATAAAGCTCTTCCAGCATTAAGAAATATGGTGACAGGTCTACAAGTACTTCATGTAGATTATGATGGAACATGCAGAGGATGTGCACTTGGAAAGAATGCCAAGGGATCCTTCCTTAATAGTGAGAGAAAATATAAAGGAATTTTGGATCTAGTGCACTCTAACTTGTGCAGACCCATGACTGTTGCTTCACTGGGTGGCTATTATTACTATGTGACATTTATTGATGACTACTCACGAAAGACTTGGATATACTTTCTAAAAACCAAGGAATCTGAGTAAGTGCTCAGCAAATTCAAAGAATTCAAAGCACAAGTCGAGAATTTGTCGAGAAAGAGGATTAAGATCTTGAGATCAGATAATGGTGGAGAATATACCTCTACAAATTTCAATGATTTATGCAAGGAAGCAGGAATTAAGAGGGAGCTCACAGTTCCCTACAACCCTCAACAAAATGGGTTGCTGAAAGGAAGAACAGAACAATTGTGGAGGCATCCAAAGCCATGATACATTACCGAATTCAAGGTATTTTTTAAGAATTATAATATTATACTAGTATACTAGGAAATTATTTTGGATTGAAAAAAACATGTATATAGATAGGTAGGCGAATATTAAATATAAAACATACATTTTACTACTAAAATGTGTAAATTTTGGCGAATATTATGATAAAAAAACATATTTTATGTAAATATAGGCGATATTAGAGACTAAAAATGATCAAATAACGAATTTATTTTTTGAAAAAAAGCCCCAAAAATAGCCAATTGGCGAAATTTCGCCCCTAAAAATTATCCTGACCGGAGTCTATCGATGTTCTTATGGGCATAAGCATCCAGAACAGTTGTCTATGTACAAAACATGTGCCCACATAAGATTTTGAAGAACATGACTCCGGAAGAAGCTTTCACAGGAGTGAAACCAGAAGGGGAGTCCTTCGTATCTTTGGTTGTCCAATCTACATTCATGTGCCCAAAGAAAAGAGGACGATGTTAGAACCATCAAGTAAGAAGTGAAATTTCATGGGATACAGTGAGTCTTCAAAGGCCTACGGAATTTACATCCCAGGATCAAGATATATCGAAGTTAGCAGGGATGTGTCCTTTGAAGAAGAGATGGCTATCAGGAAAGGCAAAGGATATCATATGGAGATCGATGATGAGGAGATGTTAGACCCAAAGGAGATGAGATCATATCCCCCTTCAGTAGCTCAGAGGGAGTTAGCAGATAAGGATGAACCGATCAATCCCATTGATCCAGTTGATCCAATTGATGCTCCCACGGATATTGGAGTAGACCGAAAGAGGCCTAGATGGGCACAATAGACTTTGCAGGATGTAGAGGAGCATGAAGCTCCACATGGTACTTTCCGAGAAAGTAAGAGACCTCAAAGTTTTTCAAGTTATGTTGCACTGATGATTCCATTCATTGACTCATAACCTACCACCTATGAAGAAGCATCTAGAAATCAAGTTTGGAAGGATGCCATGATGGAAGAATACCAATCCATCATGAAGAATGGTGTGTGGGAGGTTGTATCGAGACCTGAAGGGAAGTTCGTAGTGACTTCCAAGTGGCTGTACAAAAACAAGCATCGAGCAGATGGTAGTGTTGAAAAACACAAGGCTATATTTGTTGCCAGAGGATTCTCTCAGAAAGAGGGAGTTGATTATGATGAGACATTTGCTCATGTGGCTCGATATAATTCCATCAGGACTATTATTGCGATTGTTTCAGCTACGGGATGGAAGCTGCATCAGATGGATGTCAAGATAGCCTTCCTCAATGGTGTTATTGAGGAAGAAGTGTCTATTGAACAACCAGAAGGGTTTGTTGTCCATGGAAAGGAGTCTCATGTATGTAGGCTGAAAAAGGCCTTATATGGACTCAAGCAAGCACCTCGTACTTGGTATGGATGGATAGACGGATACTTGGTAAGCTTGGGATTCACCAAGAGTGATGCAAACCCCAACCTTTACTACAAGGTTGTGGATGATGAGCCACTAATTTTGGTTCCTTATGTTGATGACCTGTTTCTCACAGGGAATGATAAGCTTATTGTATGGTGTAAGAAGAAACTTGCCTCTAAGTTTGAAATGAAGGATCTTGGATTGATGCATTACTTCTTGGGACTAGAAGTATGGCAGAGGAAGAAGGATATTTTCCTAAGTCAAGGAAAATACACCATTGATATTCTAAAGAGATTTAGAATGTTGGATTGTAAGTCCATGGCCACACCAATGGATGCAAATTTGAAGAAGATGAGGGACTCTGCTTCATATTCAAATTTGATTGATCCCACTATGTATCGCCAGCTAATTGGATTTCTGATGTATCTGACATACACCAAATCAAATATATGTTTTGTTGTGAATGCTCTCATCCAGTTCATGTGTGAGCCGAGACAAATTCATTGGGTTGCTGCAAAACATGTGCTCAGATACTTGTGTGGCACTATGGGATATGGCCTAAGATATGCTTCAAAGTGTGACTTGATATTGCAGGGATTTTCAGACTGGTGCAACAGGAAGAAGACCTCGGTAGCACTTAGTACTGCAGAGGCCGACTATATGTTTGCTAGTACAGCAGCTCGAGAAGCTGTATGGATTCAGAAACTCCTTGGGGGATTGTTTAGTTAGATTCCAGGGCCAACAACGATTCACTATGATAACCAGAGTTGTGTGCAGATGTTAGTGAATCATGTATTCCACGACAAGTCAAAGCATATAGAGATTCGGTATCACTTCATTCATGATATGGTGCAGAAAGGTGCAGTCAAGTTACAATATGTTCTGACAGATGACCAGACTGCAAATGTTCTTACCAAGCCTCTTCCCAGAATAAAGTTTGAATACTTTCATGGAAGACTTGGATTGGAAGGGAACATGTCCCTCCTTGAGAGGGAAATATGACATGGATATGTTTGGTTCCACCCAAGTACCTCTACTCGTCCAGTTTCTTAGCCAGGTACGGGAGGATCCCATCGGTAGACGAGACAGACAGGTAGTAGATGGTCGGGTGAAGTTTGGTTCCAGACAGGTGCATCTACTCGTCCAAGTTCTCATCCAGGTATGGGAGGATCCCATCAGCAGATGAGACAGACAGGTAGTAGATGGTCGTTTGAATCTTGCACAAGTACCTCTACTTGTTTAGGTTCTCAGCTAGGTATGGGAGGATCCCATCGGCAGATGAGACGAACAGGTAGTAGATGGTCATGCACCTCTGCTCATCCAAGTTCTCAGCCATGTATGGGAGGATCCCATCGGCAGATGAGACGGACATGAAGTAGAGTGTAAAGCTTATCTCTCGGACATCCATGTCGGGTGAAGATACTACTCTTGGACTCACCAAAGGACTGGTTGAGTTGTACATAATGACACTTCTCGAAGGACTGAGACTGTGTTGAAAACCTTCAGTATGTATAGAGATGATCGAGACAATATAGATGTACAAATGATAGTGATGTCGATGATGACCATGTCCGAAGAATACCTTCCTTGTTGAGAGGGAGCGTTGGAATTAGTGCAACTTCGGAAGTTATTCTTACTATATTTTATTGTATTGATTTGTACCTCCTACAGGAGATGATCTTGATGTAATTAATTATGTAAACCCTTGAAAGAATAAATGTAACCTTGGGGATAAATTACTCAAATAAAATATTCAAATAAACATTATTTATTTACCCCAGGTCAAGTCGACACTGTCAAGTTAGACAAGTCGTCCCAGTTAGGGAAAATCCAGTTTGGCAAGTGTATAAATAAAGAGGTTGTGTTCCTCATTTGACTCACTCACTCATCACAACAAGTTCGCATCACTTGGAGAGGAGCTCACACCTACAGGTAGGAGAAGCTTATTTTTTGGGTTTATACTTAGAGAGACTTTCTACTTTCTCTCCCATCTATGTACTATGTTCTCAGAATTGTTCATCTCTATACAAAGGTTGCTAGGTTTTCTCCCTATTGGCTTTCCCGGGATAAATTCTCGTGTTCTTTGTTTCTGTGCTTTGTCTTTCTTCTAGTGATCCTATTGTTCATATGAATTTAAATTATACTGCTATAATTGTATGAAAAACTAACAGGTGTCGACTTTTGAAGATTTGGATTAACATTTCATGAGAAATGGGATGCTAGTTATGTAAAATAAAAAAGCATTGAAGATCTAATAAATAATTGCCAAATATTCAGTAAAATTATCTAATACTCCATGTTTAAATGTAAAAAATACCCTTTGAATGTTCTCTTGGATCAAATCAAAAGATGTGAGGAGAGATTAGTCTTCTTGCCAAACTCTGTCCAAGAAAAGTTTGCCATAGAAGAACTTTTTCATGATAAAGAAACATCTTGTCAATCCTTTGAAAAATATTATGAACAAGAATTCATACATGTTGAAGAAGCACCTTATCCACTTTGAGGAATAAATTTTTGAACATGAGCATATGCATATTCATGAAAATTCCATCGAAGTTATTTGTGTTGAAGACTTAGCTTCTTGATCCACTCATCATGAAGATGAAGATTTGGAGAGTTTTTCTTCTCAAAATTTTGAACATCTTACAATGTCTTGTGATGATTCTGAAAAGAGGAATGATGAAGCCAAACCCTTGGATGATCCTGCATTTGAGAATGTATTTTTTTCTTTGCTTGAAAATGATAGCCAAAATTGTGATATGATTAATTAGGACATCCTAGAAGTAGATCTTAGTTATGAAAAAAATTATTGAAGATCTTTAGGAGATCCTACATATGATACTTCTAGTATTGAGTGTTGATTATGAATCCTTTGAATAACATTTTTTTAAAGATATTTTCCATGATCTCTTCTAGCCATCTGCATATTCTAGTAATTCAGATTTGGACCAACATGAGAATGTTTTTTATGCAGATTTAGGGAAACATAGTTTGCCCTCTTTAAGGAAGATTTGGAAAGTGATTTTCCAGCAGCTCTTCAATGAATAATTATGCTTTGTGGCAGCAAAATAATACTATTATTGCATAATTTGAACATCTTTGCTTGCCCTTTCCCATGGAAAATACAGAGTTGCATTCTAGGGATCCTTTTCAGCAATGTTTTTCACTTTATCTTGCTGAAATATATATTTTCATTAACTTATATAAGTTGTCAACACATGTATACTACTATTAATTGGTATCTCAAATTTATTAAATTTTTAAGAAATTGTCATATAATTAATACTTTCAATATAACTATTTTTTTATCAAACTTTTTTAAAAGGAAAATTAACAATTAAGAACATGTGTTTCCTCCTAGGAGGTTATACGTTCAAATCTGAAAAGAGGGATAGGTTATGTACACCTCCATAAATAATATGGTATGTGTTGAGCATGGTTGTCATTGATGACAAGCCATTAATGACAAAGGAGTGACAAGCCATTAATGACAAAGGTTGATGACAGAGGTTGTTGATGACATGGCAAATAGGCAGCGCAGACATTGTAGCCCATTCATAGATGGTGTGAGCAAATGACCCATTCTGTGGTCATTTGTTGAAGATGATGTGGCAAAGTAAATTGGCAAATTATATGGCATGTTGTGGAATCCATGGACATGATGAAGAAACTCTTGAATCCATGATCATAATGACGTTGAAGCCACAAGCTCATTGGGCATGGTTATGATGGAGCCCTTGCAACCATTAGTTGAAGCCCTTACTTGATGATTATGATGAAGAAACCTTTGAAATAATGCCCTCACATGGAGCCCTTCAAACAACCCTTGATGTGGAAAATTAAGGAGAGGTAAGGATGTAAACGACCCATACTATGGTCATTTACCCAGTTGGAATCACAAGGCAAGTCAGCTCTCAAAAGGAGGAATCCTATATTAAAAATGGCATAAAAATATAAGTAAACGTCGGCCAAATGAAACAAGGGTAAAAAAAAAACCTAAAAGAAATAATTTATTGTCAAGTTGGCCCAGCTATCATAAAAATGATAAACTAATTGTGAAGATCGGCCCAGTCAAAAAGCAAGTATACAAGTCGGCTCAATAAATGTTTTTATTGAATTTGTGTGTATAAATAAAAGCTAATGCCCTCATTCAATAGAAAATTTTCAGTGGAGATTATAGAGCTCTGAATTTCGGTGATTTCTGAGGCAGCCACAGAACTTATATCTGTCTTATTTTAGGGTGAATGTATTGACTATGGCAGCAGCTAATTTTAAGTTTTGACAAGCTCTGAGATTTTCGGGTATAACTACTATCGCAACCGTAGTAACAAATGTGCACAGAATTTTGGGTTACAAGGTAGGTAGTGGGTGTTGCATGCACACATCCCTCTCTATTTTTCAAACACCTACAGCAATTGATCACTGAGGCAAATTTCGGTGGCCTGATTTTCTGATATAGTTCCAAGGCAGTTGCTCTGAGATTCGGACTGCTCACATATTCCTGTGAACTTTAATTTTTAAGTGGAGTGAAGCTATTCCATTGAATACACAAAATTTGAAGAGTATTAGTACTGTGAAGAAGTGATCTAAGATTAGCAAATGATATGTATTATAAGGTTTACATATGATAGCACTTGATGGCAGAAATACATTAGTAGATCCTTGAAGACATTGGGCATGAGCAGAAAATGAAGTTGATGATAGTTGTTGTATGAGAAGATATTGGGCATGAGCAGAAATTGAAGTTGATGACAGTGATCAATATGTGAAGGCGAGATGAGCCTTGCATTCTGAGGTTTGGATACCTCAGCTCTTCTTAGTTGGAGCTAAGAAAACCAAGCTGGGCCTTGGCATGGGAGTTGGTACTCTTTGATTAGTTGGTGTTGATGTAATCGCGAAGATTGAAGTCTTCCATTGTAATTCATATCAAATTATAAATCAAGTTTAATATATTTATCTTGTCATGTGTCTTTTGTGGTCTATATGGATGAAATGTTTATATGAATGAATGATGATGTACTTACTAGTGTAATATGAATGATGAACTCTGTCTAACAGTTTTAAAAAGTGAAAATAATCAAAGTTGCTAGCACAATGATTCACCCCCCCCCTCTCAATGTGCCATTATGTCCAACAATTGGTATCAGAGCATGCCTTCACCATGAGCCTATCAAGCTTGAAGGAGATCAGTGGACACACAATGGAAGGACAAGCAAAGTTATCAAATGATGAAGTTCCAGTATTTGATATGACATATTACTTTGGATGGAGAAGCAAGATGAAAGCTTATCTAAAGAAGTTTGGTGTTTGGGAGATTGTGATCAATCCACCCATTTCGTCCAACAAGAAGACCAAGACAGCTACACAAAAGGATTCCAAGAAGGACAACATCATTGCCTTGAAATTTCTTATGGATGGACTTTCAACCTTTGTCAACCTTTGTCAATGAAGGTAAGGATCTTTCTAATTGTGGTAGCATTAATTGTAAAGAATTTGAAAATGATCTTGTAGATGTTAAGAAAGATTTCCTATCACATATTTTGATGGACATTGATCTCAAACACAATTTGAGGCTTAAAAAGAAGATTTTGGGGTCCTTCAAAAAATACCAAAAGAAGACTATGGACCTGATCAAAAAACTCAATCTCAAAAAGACAAGTTTACAAGATGAGCTAGAAGACAAAAATGATGAAATTGAAAGATTAAATGCCAAATTGATCAATTAAGCAGGAGAAAAAGACCATCCTAGTGAATATTGAGAAGAACTTAAAGAAACAAGGAAGGCTAATCTTGATTTGAAGACTCAGTTGGAAGAATTCTTGAAACACCAGTTGGATGAGAAAGAGAAAACTTGTCAAAAGCTTGAGATGGAAGTAGTTGGTCTCAGGAAGAAGGATAAGAAATCTAATGCATATGTCAATTTCAACAACAGTTCATTCATCTTGGTGATATTTTGGATTGCCAAAGATCCCCATTTGACAAATCCAGTCTTGGATACAACAAGGAAGTAGGAAAATCTGAGGTTGGCACGTGGTCTCCTAAGACTCCTGAAGCAAACCCTTCAATGTCCAAGAATGAAAGCAAAGCTCATCGGCAAGAACCTGCACAACATAAAGAAGACTTCAGAAGATCAAAAAGACGTCAAGAAGTTGGTCCCACTCCTCAAAGCAGATTTAGAAGAGAGACAACTCCAAGATGGAATCAAGTTCCCAAGTATGAAGATGGTTTTAATGGTTATTGATATTTATGTAATAATTTTGGTCATAAGGCATTGGATTGCAGATCTCATTCAAGGAGTGTTGGGCCTTCCCACAATATGGTTAAATGTTGGACATGCAACCGTGTTGGCCATATTGTTGCAAATTGTCACACCATGAGATGTTACAACTATCATGGATTTGGTCACAAAACTCAAGACTGTGCAAGTCCAAGAAAACAACCTATGATGAGTCTCTTATACACATCAGCTAGAAGAACCAATGAACCAAGGTAGACAAATAATGATGAAGGAGCAAATGCTAAAACAAGTGCTAAGAAATAGGTATGGATGAAAAAGAATGTTTTGTTGAATGTAAATGAAGTTGATCAGTGCAAAGAAGATGGTTACCATATGGAAAGCCATGTTTGAGGTCTTTTAAAGACCTTGGCATTGATGAATATGATTGATGACAAGTCATTAATGACAAAGGATGAAGAATACACATGGAAAGAAGACATAGCACAAGCATGAAGTGAATGACTTGACTAAGCAAGAAAGCAAGCACATGATGACAAGGCTGGAGATATGGCACTGCGGGCATTTTAAGAAGGTCTGTGGGCATTCTTAAGGCAGGCTTGCGGGCATCTAAAGGAGGCAGCCTGCGTGCATCGTATCATGACCATGTGGGGCATTTCTTCCAGGTTGTGCGGGCATAATATGGAGAGCTGCGAGCATCTCCAGTACAGCAGCTGCGGGCATATTAAGCTACCCTTGCGGGCATATTAAGTGGAGCCTGCGGGCATAATGTGGGCATCAAAAATAGCCCTTGCGGGCATTCTAAGTGGGGCCTACGGGCATACTTGTAAGCATTCCAAACACACATGCGGGCATATTTTTGAAGGCATGAAGAGACGACATGCGATGAGGTATAGTGGTGTTATACCCACTTTAGTAATGTGGCAAGAAATATATATATATATGTGTGTGTGTGTGTGTGTGAGGACAATATGGAAATTAAATATAAATATATTTGATTTAACTGAAATAAATAAATATATATATATATATATATCATTTTGATATTGACAAGTCGACCTCCACATATTATGGACAAAGAAAAGGTATAAATAAAGATAGAATCGTTTGCTTGAATGGAAGTGAAATGAGAGGATAAAATTCAGAGGTGAGAGGGAGCTCTGATTTCGGGTCTGAGGAGATGAGGACAGTTTGGTGGCAGCAGTTTGTTTGAGCTTCAGTGATTTGGGAAACAAACAAGGGTTTCTTGTTTGATGATGTATGTAATTTGCAGACTTAAGAAAAGTCTGAAATATCATTTGTAAGTCTATATTTGTTGGGGTGTTGAAGCATCCCAGTCAGTTATAGCGAACAAAATCATTTTGGTGGGTGGTGCCACCTTTGGGTTGTAGCCCATACTGGAGATTGAAGTCTCCAATTATAAAAAGTTTACAAAGATTAGATCTTGTCTCTTGTAATGTGTTGATGATAATGTGTCTTGCTTAATGAATGACATTGATGAATATGATATTGAAGTGAATTGGTAATTAATGATATAAGATTTGAGGAAAGAAGTTGAAATTGTTAACAAGTGCAAGCTCACTGATTCATTCCCCCCCTCTCAATGAGCCATTGTGTCCAACAATTGGTATCAGAGCAAGCCTTCATCACAAGCCTAGCAAGCTTGAAGGAGATATGTGGACATAAGTGGAAGGCAGATCATGGATGCTTATTCGGAAGATGGAGTTCCATTGTTTAATGGATGAAACTATGAGTCTTGGAGCATCAAAAAAAGAGTTTGTTTGCAGGCATAGGGATTTGACCTTTGGCAATATGTTGTATATGGTTACACTCCTCCAAAAGGTAGACCAAAGGGAGCAGCAACTAAGAAGCTGCATGATAGCAATGCAAAGGCTCTAAGCTTGATTATGAGGGGCTTACCTCAATCTGAGAAGAAAGGAGTCAATATTGGAATGTACACTTCAGCCAAGAAGCTTTGGAACAAGCTGCAAGATACTTACTCAAAGATGAATGGCAATCAAGAGGAAGCAAGTTCAAGCAAGACAAAAGAAGATCAGCAAATTCCCTACTTAGAAGATGAAAAAGGCATTGTGGACTATGAGGCTCAACTTGTAGTTGCACTAAAAGAGATTGATGACTTAAGAGAGATGATGAAAATCCAAGCTGAAGAAAACTGTCAAGAAAGAAAAGCAGCACAACTACTTGAAGAATCCATGTCAAGACAATTAAGTGAAAAAGAGAAGGTATGTAATACTCAAAAAAAATGAAATTGATTCTCTGAAAGAAGAAGTAGGAAGGTTAAGCATATGTCAAACTCTAGTGGCTAAATATGAAGGAAGTCTTGAACAAAATGAGAAATAACTCTCAAAACTCAGAGAAGAAAACCATTCTCTAAAGGATCAATTGCAAAAATCTCAAGAGGAATATCAAGGTTTGATAGGACAAAAGAAAAACAACCTTGAAGAAGATCTAAGAAGGCAACTCAATATGAAAGTTGAAATCTGCCAAAGATAGGAACAAGAAATTATTTCTTTGAAAGAAAGCTTGGTCAAGGAAAGTGATGAATTAATGACTAAGTCAAAGTTTGGAAAAGGTACTATGATTTTGGATCACATTCTCAGCCATCAGAGATCTCCACATGACAAGACCAGTATAGGATATGACAAGTCACAGAAGAGTTCTGAAGAAGGAGAAAGTTCCCAACCAATTCAAGAAAAAAATGAAGAAGAATCTAGAAGTCATAATGACAGTAGAGAAAAGTGCCATGATCAACAAGGATCAAGAAGGACCCAATCAACAAGAAGGTTTATCTTACAAAAGGGATCATTTAATTCCAGGTATGAGTATAATTTTAATGGTTGTTGCTATGCATGTAATGGTTTTGGTCACAAGGTTGAGGACGGTACGTTCCATGGAAGAAAAAGTGCTGGAAAAATGAGATGTTGGATATGTGAACAAATTGGACATGTTGTTGCAAACTGTCACACACTGAGATGCTTCACCTGTGGAGGTGTTGGTCATAAAGCCCAACTATGTGCAAGTCCAAGGAGGGATCCTATGAGAAGTTTCTCATACCCATCAGCAAGGAAAACCAATGATTCTTGGAAGAAGAATGACATAGACAGTTTTGAAAGACAAAGGAGAAATGATCTCAGCCAAGGATGCACTAAGGTATGGGTGAAAAAGAACATTCTACTAGATCTAAATGAAGTGGATGATAAGTGCACAAGTGGAGATGTCTGCCATGTGGCAAGCCATACTTGAGGTCTCTTGAAGACCTTAAGTACACCTTCAGTTCATGGTGTTTTGGAGGATGAACTGAAAGGTAAGTGAAGGCTGCTCCAAACAGGTCCAAGGATCGTGGCATACTGTTAGGGGGAGCGGGAGTATAAATTTTCATGAAGTAAGAAGATAGCTACAGGTGTAACCACAAAACTCAAGTCAGATCAAAGAAGAAGAAGGCATTTTGAGGATTATTACAACACTATGTATCAGACAAATTTGTGAAATATTATCATGGAAACCTTGAATGATCAAAGTCCCTGGATAAACAATCTAAACTTAAAACAAAAACAAAGTTTTTAGAAGCCTGTGTGAGGACCAAGTTGAACTCAGTTGTTGACAGTTTGAAAGATCCATTTTGGATAAAGTATTATGAAACTTTTGGAGTTTTTCCTAAGATCAAGTGAGTATCTAAACTCTATGTTGTGAGATTGGAAAGTATGCCTACCCGATCAGTTTGATTTATTGAGCCTAGAAGCCAGCTTGAAGAAGCATTGTTGATATCTTGAGAGTATTGTAAAGTCAAAAGAATGGTGAAGACAAATAGAACTTTTTACTGATGCACATTGTTTTTGGAAGAATGTTTGAAATATTAAAGTGGACATGCTCGTGGTTGTTACTCTTGAAGCAATGTATTGGAGATTTTTGAAGCAAATATTATTGAAAGAATTTTGATAATAATAAATCAAGAAGAGGATATTATGGTAGAGATAGTTGTTAGAGCAAAAGAAGTAATTGTCAAATATAAATTGGTTTGATTTTTCCAAGTTGGTTGAACTTTGAAAATGAAGGAGTACACATGAAAGGGGGAGCTAGTTCAAAAATCACAGCAGCATACCTGATAGGGGAAACAAAAAATCTATCGAAGAGATCAAGTGTGGGACAAATTGTCGTTGATGCATGCTTATGAATTTACTAGATAGATCTTTGATGAAGTTTGAAGCAGCTCAGGGGGAGCAGATATATGAAGACCAAGAAAATGAACATTTTCATATAAAAAGCATGGTGTTATTGGTACCAGCAGCATGTCGGATAAGGGAAGCACTCAGGAAAGCTACAACATGCAACAATAATTCAAAGAACATTTACACCCTGAGGACTTTGTTGGCTTTAAGTTTCTAGGAACAACAGCATAAGATCAAGCATTATTGATGACTTCAAGGATACAATTTGTTTTGGGTTGATGACAGAGATTGTTGATGACATGGCAAACAAGTAGCACAGACATTGTAGCCCATTCATAGATGGTGTGTGCAAATGACCCATTCTGTGGTCATTTGTTGAAGATGATGTGGCAAAGTAAATTGGCAAATTATATGGCATGTTGTGGAATCCATAGACATGATGAAGAAACTCTTGAAGCCATGATCATAATGACGTTGAAGCCACAAGCTAATTGGGCATGGTTATGATGGAGCCCTTGCAACCATTAGTTGAATCCCTTACTTGATGATTATGATGAAGAAACCTTTGAAATAATGCCCTCACATGGAGCCCTTCAAACAACCCTTGGCGTGGAAAATTAAGGAGGTAAGGATGTAAATGACCCATACTATGGTCATTTACCAAGTTGGAATCACAAGGCAAGTCAGCTCTCAAAAGGAGGAATCCTATATTAAAAATGGCATAAAAATATAAGTAAAGGTCGGCCAAATCAAACAAGGGTGAAAAAAAACTAAAAGAAATAATTTATTTTGGTTTCGTTAAGGCTTTCACAGGTTGCAGTTAGTCAAGTCGGCCCAACTATCATAAAAATGATAAACTAATTGTGAAGGTCAACCCAGTAAAAAAGCAAATATACAAGTGGACTCAATAAATGTTTTTATTGAATTTGTGTGTATAAATAAAAGCTAACACCCTCATTCAATAGAAAAATTTCGGTGGATATTATAAAGCTCTGAATTTCAGTGATTTCTGAGGTAGCCACAAAACTTATATCTTTCTGATTTTAGGGTGAATGTATTGACTATGGCAGCGGCTAATTTTAAGTTTTTACAAGCTCTGAGATTTTCGGGTATCACTATTGTGGCAGTCGCAATAACAAATGTGCACAAAATTTCAGGTTACAAGGAAGCTAGTGGGTGTTGCATGCACACATCCTTCTCTGTTTTTCGAACACCTACAACAATTGATCACTAAGTCAAATTTCGATGGCCTGATTTTCTGATATAGTTTCAAGGCAGCCGCTCTAAGATTCGGATTGCTCACATATTCCTGTGAACTCTAAATTTTAAGTGGAATGAAGCTATTCCATTGAATACACAAAATTTGAAGAGTATTAGTACTGTGAAGTGATATGAGATCAACAAATGATATGTATTATAAGGTTTACATATGATAGCACTTGATGGCAGAAATACATTAGTAGATCCTTGAAGGCATTGGGCATGAGCAGAAATTGAAGTTGATGACAACTGTTGTATGAGAAGACATTGGGCATGAGCAGAAATTGAATTTGATGACAGTTGTTGTATGAGAAGACATTGGGCATGAGCAGAAATTGAAGTTGATAATAGTGATCAGTATGTGAAGGCAAGATGAGCCTTGCATTCTGAGGTTTGGATACCTCGGCTCTTCTTAGTTGGAGCTAAGAAAACCAAGTTGGGCATTGGCATAGGAGTTGGTACTCTTTGATCAGTTGTTGCTGATGTAATCGCGATGATTAAAGTCTTCCATTGTATTTCATATCAAATTATAAATCAAGTTTACTATATTTATCTTGTCATGTGTCTTTTATGAGCTATGTGGATGACATGTTTATGTGAATGAATGTTGATGTACTTAGTGTAATATGAATGATGAACTCTATCTAACAGTTTTAAGAAGTGAAAATTATCGGAGTTGCTAGCACACTGATTCATCCCTCCCCACCCCTCTCAGTGTGCCATTGTGTCCAACTTATGTACACCTCCATTAACTTTGGTAATCAAATCGCAACGCGAAAAGGGGCCTTTGTCCCACAAACAAAAAAGTACCATACACCAAATTGATTCCTAGATGGAATCTAACTTTTAAAAATAAATTATTTATTATTATTATTGTTATTATTACTAAACATGTTTACTACATATTCCATTTGTTTATATTTGTCTTTTAACATTTAAAATAATTTACATTTTAGTCAAACCTCATATTAAAATTGATTTAACATTCATGTTAAAATTGATATAACATTTGTTGCAAAGGAATGATTGCGTCGAAAAGGCGCATTCTACATCCCAGTAGGGGGAGATGTGTAACTTCTTCCGTGCTCATCCTCGAATTGACACTTGTTCTTTTTAAAAAATAATAAAATATTATTAAAAAATAACATGTCGGCTATTTACAACATTTACAACGGCATATATATAAAACTACACTCAACATTTTCACTCTAAAAAAGGGTTTGCACTTCGAGATTTGATCCCTCTCAACGCTTGGTAGATCCCTTTTAAGATGGATCTATGCTGGTATTATTCATCAAATGTCATCTTTCACTTGAATTTTCTTAAAACTTTAAATGATTTTCAATTAGTTCACAAAAAAACATCTGGTATGCCACTTCAATAAAAACAAATAACAAATTAGCATATCCAATATGTTTACAGATGTAATAACTACGATCTAAGTTCGCATAGGATATTCGTCATTCATATCATGAGGCCCATCATTGATTTCACTTCCAAGTTAAGACTATAATCAATAGAAAGGTTATAGTTAATACCGACAACACTCGTTGCAGCAAAAATGGCTGGCTGCCAGCTATCAAAATAGTTAAAGAACAAAGAAAAGTGCTCTGCAGATTTTCTAGGATAGAAACTACCCTAACCATCATCCCCTTTTTCGATTACTCATGGCGAATTGCAGAATATTTAATATCCTAGAAATGAACTTGGTGGATACTGAAACAGTCCTTTCATCATTGTTTAAGAGGGAAGCTCACTCCATGATTTTATCATTTATTGATGGGTATAAATTCATATCGCAGAGTTCTTTAATTTCAGTAATCCAGCCCGCATGCATAAGTCTGTAAATTTCCTAGTCATACATGGCTACTCAGAAATAAAATTAAAAATATTATCAGGAGTTCTTCCAAGGAAGGAATCTGTGAAAATTCATTGACATGGACAAACAAGAAGACTTAACGAAAATGTGTGCTCAATTTATCTACCTAGCTTGCAAAAATTCTGCCATTTGTTACTGAAAACTTCCGCTCAAGTTTCTGAAGAATAAAATTATTAAGGCAGGCCCTCAACGACGGTAAACCATCTAGAAATTATAAGGCAGTTATAAAAACAGTTAACATTACTTCAAAATATAGACTAAGAATATTCCTTGCAAATCTTCTGCTCAATATTTCAAGGTTACAGATTTCTTAAGTCCAAATAATCATCTCAACATGTTGGAATACTGCCACGTATGTGTGCTCAATTTATCTACCTAGCTTGCAAAAATTCTGCCATTTGTTACTGAAAACTTCCGCTCAAGTTTCTGAAGAATAAAATCATTAAGGCAGGCCCTCAACGACGGTAAACCATCTAGAAATTATAAGGCAGTTATAAAAACAATTAACATTACTTCAAAATATAGACTAAGAATATTCCTTGCAAATCTTCTGCTCAATATTTCAAGGTTAAAGATTTCTGAAGTCCAAATAATCATCTCAACATGTTGGAATACTGCCATGTACAGCAGTGCCACAAAGCCAAAATCATTTCTAAGAAAACTTGAAGATTCGTACCAGATAATTAGATGGGACTGAGATAATTGGCAAATCTACCTGTCAATTTGCACATATTCATAAAAACGATCAGCCCTTAATCAACCCTTGGTGCTTAATTTATCCAACAATCACACTCAGATAATACATCGCTGCACCCTTCAGAGTACAGAATAATCCTGGGCAAATGGCATCTATCTTAATAATATCAAAAACCACAAAAACGGGATACTTCAGTTTTGAAATCAGGTGTTATAAAACTAATTGCAAAAAAGCACGTCACTTTCTCAACATTTGACTAATGGCCAAATATGACATTAAACACGATATAACGGTAATGTGATTGATTGTGAACCAGAGATTATGACGTTATAGCTGGGAGCGAGCAGAAGATGAGCACCAACTTCAAGAGGCACCGAATCAATGTGTACGAAGCTAAATAACATAGACAATTCCACAATCCAATTATATTGCTTCAAGGGGGCATTTATTTTGGTAACAATGTCATGATCAAGAAAAATTATTGGCTTTATAGCTTTCCTTTAAACTTTTGATGATGTCACGTGACCTTGAACAAACCTTGCCATTTCACAAGTTGAAGCACATGCATAGATCCGGAAACCATCCATTTTGCCATTTACCTTTTAGCATGGAATGATATAAATTAATTCTTTTCACTCACGTACTTTCCCTCAACTCGTATACTTTGCAGGCGCACAATCAACTAATCTGCTCACCATTCATAACTCCTAATTATATTTAGGTAAAGAAATGAAATGAAATGAGAATATATCAATGACCATAACTGACACCATAGCAGGTTAATTGGATTCAGAAGAACACTGATTAATAACAACAATAAGGCAGTCCTGGAGCATCACCAAAAAACAAGAAACCAAAATCGTAAACCTCGACTAGAGAAAGAGTAGATGGTAAGATAGAAAGGGGGTAAACCCTAATAGTGTAGTAGGTAATAATTAATATATCAAAACAAAATGGGTAATGTATAGCATATCTATCGTGTGAATGGAGAACCAAGCTGCAGCCCGTGGATAGGGTTTCAAACCTCACATCCTGACAGTGATGCCATGGCAGCTTCAGAGGCCTCTGCCTTTGATCATGAAGCGGCAGCATTTCAAGCCCTTGTTGTCGAGACCTCAAAGAATGAATCCCGTCCAAGATATGCTGTTGATTGCTTTGCGAAGAAAAGCTAAGCACTTTTAGTGGTGAAAATCTTCATTCCATCTCCAAGGTTCAAAGGCCTTTTTATTTGCAGAGAAAGCCCTCTTTGGGAAATTTATGGAGCAATGGCTGAGTCATAGACTTGAGCTCTGGCTGGAAAAATATTGGCTTCCATGAATGAAGGGATCACTAAGCTTCTTCCTCTGTGGCCAGGGCTTTATTGCCTCTTGTTTCAACTCAAGGACAGAGATGTGATTTTCCAAATAGGCCACTAAATTCCTAGGCTCAAGAGGTCTGTATCTGAACTATTGGATGCCATACTTAAATCCAGAAAAGGGCATTTCTACGATGGTCCCCATGTGGGTTCATCTCCAACACCTGCCATTCATTTTCTGGGATGACCTGAGCTTCCAGCATGTAAGGAATAGTATTCAGAAATTCCTGGACAGAGTAGTCCCAAAGGTTTGTCAATATATCTGTGATCGGATCTGTGTAGAAGTTGATCTGGAAAAAAGACTTCCTGAACTCATCCAACCAAACGTTGTCAGTTGGTGTCACCTGCAGGAGTTGGATTAGGAAACTACCTTTTAAGTGCAACATTTGTCATGAGTAATGCCATTTTGGAAGAGATTGTAAGAAATAGCTAGTCACCCAGGCTCAGTCAGCATTACAGCCAATGCAAACAGTGACCAGGAAGAAGCGTAAACACTCTTCATCACAACCCCAAGCCAAATCACCTGCTCCACCCTCAATTTGCAACAGTTTTTGAGGTCTTAGGTGAGGAGCAACGAGAAGACATAGCAGATGAGCCTATGGAGGTTCGCAAGGGGAATAGAAGTCATGATTAGGAGGGACCGGAGAAGAACGAAGACAAATAGGCTAATGATGATGCCAAACCGCCAAAAGAAGAAATCCCCCCAGTTCAGGAGGCTAAGAAACACCCTCAGACATCCTCATACCAAGTTGGAGCAGTTAAACTAAGCATCATCTACCTGCCAGTCAGAAGAGAAAGAAAAAACAGGAAAGAAGCATGCAAGAGAGACCCTGAGCAGAATAAAGCATTGGGCTCCCAGTTTTAGCTAGCTAAATTCGGCTATTCTTTGTGAGGTCTGCATCTTAGGCATGTTTCTGCGATGCATATTCCTCTGTAATCAATTGTCAGACAGAGCTCAAGTAGTCATGACAAACAAAGAATGAAGGCATGTCAGTCCTCATCCCAACATGGTTTGGGGAGGAGAGAAACTTTTCTATTCATATTAGCCCTGTTGTATTAGGCTGTCCACAGTGTCCAGCCATGGCTGCAGCCCCCATCATTTTTAATTCACATATAACCATTACTTCTTCTCTAAGACTTCTGCAATTAGTGTTAATGGGTATGGACTATGGAGTCTTCCAGATGCATCTCATTTGGATTGACTTCATCAACGTTTCGGACCAGACTAATGTGGTCCATCATCAGGATGGACCACATTAGTCTGGTCTGAAACATCAATGAAATCAATCCAAATGAGATGCATCTGTAAGACTCCATACCCAATAACCATTATTCTTGCAACAAGTGAAACTAGCTGAATCAAAAACATGTTCCAGACCCATTGGAAACCATTTCTGGGATACATAGGCACTGGGCAGGCAGATGCTCCAAGAAATCAATCAAGAGCACAGAAGCCTGAAGAACAAAATGTTGATGGATGGCTGACCTTTCTACCATGGGAAGAAAATCTTGGAGATCAAAAGGGTTGGGTGCAAATATGGCAGAGAGGTGATGGCAGAGTGGGGTGTGGTACGTGTGGATACAGGCGGAAGTGATGATAGAGTGAAGCAATGATAACATCAAATGTGGAAAGTCCTGCACCCCGCAAATGATTTAATTGTTATTTCAGCACAGTTGGTCATCCTTAACAGGCTTAATTGGGTAGTATGACTCTGAACTTGTATTTGCATACTTTGGATACTTCAGTCCCGAGTTTGTTTAACCTTTGTCACTATAGAGTTTATAGTAGGGTCAATTTTGTTTCGGTTTTATGACCCTATACTGGTGCTTTAGAATTTTGAGCAAAAGATTGCCCTCGGTTTGTTCTGTTTGCAGTGTAGTAGGAGACTCGTTACATCCTTGCATTGTGCTAATTTTTACAATTAACTGAAGCACTATTTTTAGAGAAAGGAAAATTATGCTGAATAAGACATGAAATTATTTGATGACACTATAGTTAATGTCATACTGATGATACACATTGTTGGAACTTGGGACAGTCATTGTTTCATTTACCTATGACATCTTAATATTACTGGAAATCAAAATTATTAAAATCATGATTGGCATTTTCCAAAATCTATGTTCACAGTATTTGTTTTGAATATACACATTTACATGTATTTTAATGTCACATCTAGAGTCTAGACATGTCACATCCAAAATTTTATCTAAGTCCAACATATCAATATCAGTTCTTGTTAATTTTTCTAACCCCAGCACAGATAAATAATTGCTAGTGATTTTTCCTTGCTAACATTTAAATTTCAGCTCACTGATTATTTTATATTTGCTGAGATCTATTAACAGAAATAAATAGCGAAAGCAATTTCAATGTAAACAGATCTACTCGATAAGAAAACACATAGAATTTCTGCCCTTCAAATCAGCTTTTCATGATGAATATGGTTCTCATTGATGACACACCATTAATGGCAAAGCTTAAAGTATGGACAAGAAGAACATGAGTGAGTATGGCACACCTAATGGGCAAAGAGTCAGCCAAGAGTCAAATGACCCATGCTGTGGTCATTTGAAGATAATATGGATGACTTGGAGAACAAACAAGCAAGCTTGAAGACATGACAAAGATGACATGGCAAAGACAAACCAAAGTGGACAAGGGACATGACAAGGATGAAAACTCATGGTGTGCATCTAGAAGATCATGGCGTGCATTTGCTGGAAGTATTTATAGCCTTGGGCGTGCATTTTATAATGCTTTTTGGCGAGCATTTTCATAAACCTTTGGAGGGCATTGTATGTGGAATGGCGTGCATATTTTGAAGGCCCTTGGCAGGCATATGGAGAGGCCATGAGCGGGCATCCTTATGTACCATGGGCGTGCATCTTATGTAACCCTTGTGTGCATTTTATGTGACATGGGCGTGCATAATTAATAGCCATGGCATGCATTTTTGTGAAGATCAAGAAGCATGGGTGTGCTTGGTTTTGAAGGCAAGAAACTGGCCCATGTGGGCATTATGTGACATAGCAAGAAAACCACCACGAGATAGGTTAAAGTGGTGTTAAATCCACTTGGGATAATAACCAAATAATTATATTTGATGAGTGATATGGGGAAATAAAAATTAAAATATATAAAGATATATTTTGTGAATATTATTTAGAAAAATAAAAGACAATGTGACATGTCGGCCTCCAGAGTTTAAAGAAATATTATTTGATGGAATAAAATATATATATATAAAAAGAAACATACATTTTGACAGGTCGGCTCAGAGAAAAAATCACGGAAAAATCAGTATATATAACCAGCAAACGACTTCATTTTGTGTAGAGAAATTTCGGATTGTTTGGGGAGCTCTGATTTCGGGGACAGTGAAGATGAGGACAGTCTGATGGTAAGGAGCAGGAGCAGTTATAGCTACAGCAATGTAATTTCTGGTTTGTCTCTTACATCTATGCTAGATGAAGACATTGTGATGATGACTTGATGCTGGCAGCAAGCTAAAGGACAGTATGATATTAATCCTTTTATCATTAACTTCTGGGTTGAACTAATGCTGATATGAACAGATAGTGTAAATACTTGAAGATATATTTTGCATGTAAATAGTGCAAAGACTTGAAGCTGGACAGACTGCTGTTATTTATGTGATTAAGATATGCTCAGCTTGAAGATAAAGACATACTCAGGGTTGAAGGATGATGTGGACAGCAACATGAAGACATTGTTTTCTGGGTTTCACTAAGACAGTGACAAAATATGCTGATGATGTGTTCAAGTTGACTTATGACCAGAATGATGAAGATGTGGAGATATGCTGAGACAGGGTTTGATATTTGTCTTAAATAAAGATATATTGCTATGGTGATTGTCATGTGGATAGTAAACAGAATGCTGTGTTCTTGGGCAAAATGAAGAGGGACTTACAGGCAGTTTGATGTGGATGATAAAGACGCTGTGCATGACAAACTGATATTTATTTGAGTACCAAGACAGTTATGATATGCTAAGTAGAACATTGATGATGTGCATGGACAGAAAAGTAATTGATTGATTTGATGAAGACATGGTGGACAGAATGATGAATGAGATGATGTGGATAAAGACATGACTGTAATGAAATGTAATGTATGTACATATGATTTGCAAGTTGGGTCTTGTATCTACTTCTTAGTAGGATCTAAGAAGAACTAGGCTGGGTCCTAGATAAAGAGTTGGTGCTCTTGTATTTCAGTTGGTGCTAAATTGCCTCACGGTTGTAGCCGTTGAACCAAATACTAAAGATTACAAAATCATATCTTGTCTCTTGTGCAATGTGTTGTTGATTATGTGTCTTATTTTGATGAATGACTAATGATGTAGATTATTGATGGAAATGATAAAAGTGAATGTCTGAATAAAGGAATAAGGTTTGATTGAAGTTGAAAAATTGGATTAGGAGTAGGCTCACTGATTCACCCCCCCCCCCTCAGTGAGCAGTGTGTCTAACAATTGATATCAGAGCAGGCCTTCAATAGAAGCCTAACAAGCTTGAAGGAAATCAGTAGACACAAGTGAAGGAAGATCATGGAGGATTATTCTAAAGATGGAGTTCCATTACTCAATGAATCAAATTATGATTGTTGGATCATCAGAATGAAGCATCACATACTGGCAGAAGGATAAGACATCTGGAAATCAATTGAAGGGGGAGTAGCTAAGAAGCCACTTGAAAGCAATGAAAAGGGACTAAGCTTAATCTTGACGGCCTTGTCTCAGTCAGAGAAGGAAAGATTAAATGTTGGAAAGTACACCTCAGCCAGAGATCTTTGGAGTACACTTGAAAGTGAGCACAAAAGGAAAATTCAAGACTTGGACAAAGAGAAGGAAGTCAAGACATCTGAAACTGAAGAACAAGGAATGAAGGAGGTCCAAGCATCAAACACTAGTGAAGGTAAGAACTCTTCTATTTGCAATAATTTTGAAATTAATGAAGTTGCTTTAGTGAAGGTTGAAGAAGATGAGTTGTTAAAGCTCAGAGGCATTTGCAAAAACTCTATTGGATAAGGATGTCAAATCCAATATAAGGTTTAAGAAGAAGATTATGGGAGCATTTGAAAAATACCATGAGGAGACAAAAGATTTGTTCATGAGCTTGAAGGTCAAGAACAAAGACTTGCAAAGTGAGTTAGAAGATAAAAAACTTGAGGTCAAAAGGTTGAACGATCAACTAGGAAATGAACAAGAAAAGGCTGATGTAGATCCTAGAGAACTTGAAGAGAAAAGATGGGTTAACCTTGATCTAAAAATTCAATTGGAGGAAGCTAAAAGAAGAGAAGAAGTATTGAGGAGTCACTTGGATGAAAAGAAGAAGAAAAATGAAGAACTTGAGATGGAAGTTGTTGGACTCAAAAAGAAAATTGAAAAGACAAACTATCATGAGAAGTTCAACAGTAGCTCGGTCATGTTGGATAAATTATTGGATTGCCAAAGGTCTCCCCATGATAAAACTGGTCTTGGGTATAACGAGGTAGAAGGCAATCTAGAAGAAGACAAGTGGTCTCCAAAGACTCCAGAAGCTGGTCCATCAATGACCAAGGATGCATCTCATGATAACAAAGATGTTGGTCCATCAATGACCAAGGACATATCAAGGAGCTAGGCCCAATCCTCAAAGAAAAGAGACAACTCCATGTTGGAATCAAATTCGAAGGGATGAAAACAAGTTCAATGGTTATTGTTTTTCTTGCTCTAATTATGGTCATAAGGCTTTGGATTGTAGATCCTATGTAAGAAGAAGTGTTGGAAGTACTAATGGCAAAGTTAGGTGGTGGGACTGCAATCATATTGGACATGTGGCTGCTAACTGTCACACAATGACGTGCTACTCCTGTAGTGGCTTTGGTCACAAAGCTCAAGAATGCCCAAGTCAAAGGAGTCAACCTAGGAGGAGTTCTTCATACACATCAGCAAGAAGATCCAGTGATTCATGGAAAGGAAAGAGTACAAAAAGAATTGAAGATCTAAAGACAAGTTCACACAGCCAAGGACATCCTAAGATATGGGTGAAGAAAAATATCTTGCTAGATCTAAATGAGGTTGAGGATCAATGCACAAAAGGAGATGAAGATGGCTGCCATGTGGCAAGCCAAATTTGAGGTCGTTTGAAGACCATGGTACATCTTGAGTTCATGGAGTTTGGAGGATGAACTCACAGGTAATTAGTGGTTACTCCAAGCACAGTTACAGGTCCAAGGATCATGGTCACAGCTGGCATGGTGATAGGGGGAGCAAATACAATCTCATGTGAACAGGGGGAGCAAATACAATCTCATGTGAACTCTCTCTAAATTGAAGCAAATGAAGTGAGGTGACCTAATGATGGTTGAAGGGATGTCCTTAAATGCATGTTTATCCTTATGATAACTACAACTTTCCTAAAAGTACAAATGACTTCTTCTAGCTGTTGGTAGTTGATTACATGTTCTATATAGAGCCGGTTATCAAGATTTTTATCATTGTATGAAGACAATCCCTCAGGATCACATGAAGACTTGAGCTAAGTCCCAAACCCCCTATAATGAAGGTCAGATAGAGGAGTCGATCCCAAACTCAGATTGGGACTAGTGGAGTGTATAGGAATCAAGAATGAAGCATTGCTGGAAGACATAGTAACCAAGTTTGGACCAAGACAGATCCAAATCAGTAATGTAAAGAGACAACTACAGCAAACAAGAAGTAAAAATTCATAGCAAACAGTAACCATGACAGAGAAGAGATACTAAGATGATGAGCAGACCTTTGGAATGATAACATACCATATTCAATGTGAACAACAGATCTTTAATGACTGAAAGTGGGATGTTTTGACAGTGAAACTTACAGCATAGTGACAAGTTGTCATTGATGCAGGCTTACATTCTTGATGAAAGATCAATCTCAGCATGAAAGGGGGAGTTTGTTTATGAAAAACTTGAAAATGAGCAGACTTACATGAGCAGTAAGATGACAAGCTAATGGACAAGTTAAAGGCTTCAAGTATGATGATGATGCATGCTTACCTTTTATGAATTTACTAACATCAGCATATCAGTTAGGGGGAGCACTTATGTGAAACTTGAAGATGGCAAGTGATGAAGTTGACATGGAAGCATTCAAAAAAATTTGGGCATTGTGAAGCCTTTAATGGCTCATTGACCCTTTGTCATTAATGTCAAAGGGGGAGAGAAAGATTCAGTTGCCATCAATGACAAAGGGGGAGATTGATGAATATGGTTGTCATTGATGACACACCATTAATGACAAAGCTTAAAGTATGGACAAGAAGAACATGAGTGAGTATGGCACACCTAATGGGCAAAGAGTCAGCCAAGAGTCAAATGACCCATGCTGTGGTCATTTGAGGATGATATGGATGACTTGGGGAACAAACAAGCAAGCTTGAGGACATGACAAAGATGACATGGCAAAGACAAACCAAAGTGGACAAGGGACATGACAAGGATGAAAACTCATGGTGTGCATCTAGAAGATCATGGCGTGCATTTGCTGGAAGTATTTATAGCCTTGGAAGTACATTTTATAATGCTTTTGGGCGAGCATTTTCATAAACCTTTGGAGGGCATTGTATGTGGAATGGCGTGCATATTTTGAAGGCCCTTGGCAGGCATATGGAGAGGCCATGAGCGGGCATCCTTATGTACCATGGGCGTGCATCTTATGTAACCCTTGTGTGCATTTTATGTGACATGGGCGTGCATAATTAATAGCCATGGCGTGCATTTTTGTGAAGGTCAAGAAGCATGGGTGTGCTTGGTTTTGAAGGCAAGAAACTGGCCCATGTGGGCATTATGTGACATAGCAAGAAAACCACCACGAGATAGGTTAAAGTGGTGTTAAATCCACTTGGGATAATAACCAAATAATTATATTTGATGAGTGATATGTGGAAATAAAAATTAAAATATATAAAGATATATTTTGTGAATATTATTTAGAAAAATAAAAGACAATGTGACATGTCGGCCTCCAAAGTTTAAAGAAATATTATTTGATGGAATAAAAAAAAATATATAAAAAGAAACATACATTTTGACAGGTCGGCTCAGAGAAAAAGTCATGGAAAAATCAGTATATATAACCAGCAAACGACTTCATTTTGTGTGGAGAAATTTCGGATTGTTTGGGGAGCTCTGATTTCGAGGACAGTGAAGATGAGGACAGTCTGATGGTAAGGAGCAGGAGCAGTTACAGCTACAGTAATGTAATTTATGGTTTGTCTCTTACATCTATGCTAGATGAAGACATTGTGATGATGGCTTGATGCTGGCAGCAAGCTAAAGGACAATATGATATTAATCCTTTTATCATTAACTTCTAGGTTGAACTAATGTTGATATGAACAGACAGTGTAAATACTTGAAGATATGTTTTGCATGTAAATAGTACAAAGACTTGAAGCTGGACAGACTCCTGTTATTTATGTGATTAAGATATGCTCAGCCTGAAGATAAAGACATACTCAAGGTTGAAGGATGATGTGGACAGCAGCATGAAGACATTGTTTTCTGGGTTTCACTAAGACAGTGACAAAATATGCTGATGATGTGTTCATGTTGACTTATGACCAGAATGATGAAGATGTGGAGATATGCTGAGACAGGGTTTGATATTTGTCTTAAATAAAGATATATTGCTATGGTGATTGTCATGTGGATAGTAAACAGAATGTTGTGTTCTTGAGAAAAATGAAGAGGGACTTACAGGCATTTTGATGTGGATGATAAAGACGCTGTGCATGACAAATTGATATTTATTTGAGTACCAAGACAGTTATGATATGCTGAGTAGAACACTGATGATGTGCATGGACAGAAAAGTAATTGATTGATTTGATAAAGACATGGTGGACAGAATGATGAATGAGATGATGTGGATAAAGACATGACTGTAATGAAATGTAATGTATGTACATATGATTTGCAAGCTGGGTCTTGTACCTACTTCTTAGTAGGATCTAAGAAGAACTAGGTTGGGTCCTAGATAAAGAGTTGGTGCTCTTGTATTTCAGTTGGTGCTGAATTGCCTCACGGTTGTAGCCGTTGAACCAAATACTAAAGATTACAAAATCATATCTTGTCTCTTGTGCAATGTGTTGTTGATTATGTGTCTTATTTTGATGAATGACTAATGATGTAGATTATTGATGGATATGATAAAAGTAAATGTCTGAATGAAGGAATAAGGTTTGATTGAAGTTGAAAATTGGATTAGGAGTAGGCTCACTAATTCACCCCCCCCCTCTCAATGAGCAGTGTGTCTAACATTTCATTCATTAATTTCCAAGCTTACAAGGGCTCCCTTACTGGGAAAATGGCCTGAGAAAATACAACCTAGCAAAATGCCCTCCACAGAAATATCCTCCACCTGCAAAACTGCCAAACAAACCCTGCTTCCTGCTGTTGAGTCGTATGGCTCGTACGGTACTGTTGTATGGCCCATACGGACGGAACAGCCACACCTGTACCTACAAATTTTCCCGCAAAGACATGCCCTACGCATTGTTCGCCCGCGGCTCTGTCTGCACAGTTGTGACCTACAAACTGTTCACCTGGGTCTCTATCAATACGACTCCTACAACTGGTACGGCTTCCGTACAGACGGCTGTCTGCTTGGAACCTTCGCCTAGTTGGTACAGTTCCCCTCGAAGATTTCTCTGTATGTTGCAATCTCTCTCTCTGCCAAATATGGAAATTAGAAAGTCCTCTCCAGCTCAATGCTTGAGTTTCTCTGGTGTCTTTCTCCTCTCACCTTGACCGCCTTTTATATTATTGAGATGAACCAAAACCCTAACTTCAACGGTTGAGATTAGATCTCACTCACTTGAGATCAAAGGCTAAGATTCATTTAATTAACTTAAATCATTAATGCCAAAAACTTAAGCATTTCTCCAAATCAACCTCAATTAATCTATAAAGACATTCACTTTACTAATTAACTTTAATAAAGTGAATTTCCAAAGTTCATGAGAGGTATTAGTGACGATCTCCACCGGATAAACACCAACCCATGTGGAGATACTTGTCCAAGCTACAAACATCAACATTCCCTCTTAGCGAGTAAGGTATTCTCCACCACTCCTAGTGTATCCCTGAAGTAGATAAACTTCCCTTTCACCAAGGGCTTGGTGAGAATGTCTGCAACCTGCTCATCTGTGGGAATATACTGGAGCTTGACTACTCCCTTTTGGAGCCTATCTCAGATGAAGTGATATATGTTCTCAATATGCTTGGACCTGTCATGGAACACTAGATTCTCGGAGAGTTTGATACAACTCTAATTATTGAGTGAATCACCATAGGCTCCAACTCCTGATCAAATAATCCTGTAAGCAATTTGCAAAGCCAAAGAGCTTCACAACTCGCCATACTCATTGGCATGTACTCTGCCTATGTTGAATTGAGGGCTACGGAAGTTTGCTTCCTACTGAACCAAGAAATCACTGCTGAGCCCAAGCTAAAGTAGCACCTTGAGGTGCTCTTCCGATCTTATGCACTCCCTACCCAATCTGAGTCCGAATAACCCTGCAACCTCACTCCATCACCTCCAAGATACATCAATCCATACTCCACTATGCCCCTCAAATATCTGAGCACATGCTTCGCTGCTACCCAATGCACTTGCCTCAACTCCACCATCAACTGACTTAAGGTGTTCACAGCGAAACATATATCCAACCTAGTGTTGACCAAATACATCAAGGATCCTATCAACTGTTTGTATACTCTGGGATCCACCAACTCTAAATCTAAAGAGTCAACCTTCTTTAGGTTGGTAACCATAGGTGTATCCATATCAGTGATCAGTGTACAGTCCTCCATCCTAAATCTCTTCAAGATCTCCATTGTGTACTTCCCTTGACCAAGGAAGATCTCACCCGATCTCTGCCATACCTCTAACCCCAAGAAATAATGCATCAAAACAATATCCTTCATCTCAAACTTTGTATCCAAATCTGACTTGCACCTTGTTATATGCTCCTTTGCACCTGTGAGAAACAAATCATCCAAGTACAGCACCAAGATGAGTGGCTCGGATCCAAAAAGTAGGAAGTACAAGTTTGGATCCGCCTCACTCTTGGTGAAGTCCATGCTCTGCAAATATCCGTCAATCTTGGAAAACCACGCCCTAGGTGCCTGCTTGAGTCCATACAAGGATTTATTAAGCCTGCACACATGAGGCTCCCTCTCATGTACCTCGAATCCCTAAGGTTTCTCTGTATATACTTCCTCCTCAACAATCCTGTTGAGGAAGGTTGTCTTCACATCCATCTGATGAATCCTCCACCTCATGACTGAGGCAATAGATATCACAGCCTTAATGGAAGCATATCTGACGACTGGAGCGAATGTCTCATCATAGTCCACTCCCTCTCTCTAAGAGAACCCTCTCGCCACGAACCTCGCCTTGAACTTCTCAATGTTGCCATCTATTGAATTTTTAACTTTGCAGTATAATTTTCATCTCTTTTAAACTTATTTCATAATTCATTTCATCCCACAATTATGCTTAAAAGAAATATGACCATTAATTTGCAATGGAAATAAAAACAAGGATCAAAAAGATAACCATGCACAAGAGACAAAGATTTTATCGTGGGAAACCCAACAGGGAGAAAACCCAGCAAACTTTTCTCAGAATAAATCAATCCAATACAAGTACAATACCAATCATGAAGATGATCCTTAGCACAAGAGAGGTTCGCCCTCCTTCACAAGAAATCCTAGCAAGGGTAGAGAATCTTCCAAGAGAATAAGAGAACCCCAAAATTATACTTCTTTCCTTAGCTAGGCTTTCCTAGGAGGTGCGCACAAGTAGAGAGAAGAAGATGTGATAATTGAGTATGAACAAATGAAGTGTGAAGCACTTTATTTATATTCTTCAATTCACTAGAACTTTTCTCAATGGGGCCTGTTACAGGATGAACTAGCAGGGCTAGTGTCCAATGATCAAATATGTGGAAGATGTAACCACTATCACCTCAGCCACACCTCCAACTTCTTTGGAGTGTTGTAACCTCCAAGGGGAGAGCCCTTTGATGCTCTACAAGACACTTAGCACAAAAGACTATGTCTTCTAGATGACGATGTTATTGACTAGTGCCTTTTAATCAATCAATCTTAATGAATGAAGAAGATATACTAGATGGAGAAAGTGCTTGTAGATGATAATGTAAATGTGTCAAAGTATTAAGAACATTCATCCAAGTATTCAATTCAAGATTTGTGCAACCGGTAGCAAAGGCATTCCAATTAGGACAGCATTAGATATTCAACAACTATGATCATTCACCATCCAATGAAAAATAAGAGTGTAAGCAGTAACAACCCCTTTATGACAGTATTATAGCAGCAGTGCACAGTATGATAGCCTTATTTAGAGCAGCACTTAGGCAATCAGAGAAAGTGTGTATGATATGTAACGTATGCACTCAATGTAACCACACCACGTTAAACCTTTATCACAACTCCGAGCAATATATGACAGTCATCAAATGGAGGTTTCAGAATTGTATATCAGAAGTATGAAGTGTAATTCCAGTCCTTATACTCACTGATAAGCAAGGTTGTCATTGATGACAAGCCATTAATGACAAAGGAGTCATAAATGTTGATGACATGGCATGTTTGATGAAATCTTGAAGCAAACAAATGGTGGTATGTTGGGGTTCTTGGTGCCCTTGGAGGATTGGGTCTTGAACCCACACATATGGTGGCTCTTGGACAATAATGTTGAAGCTCAAAACATATTGAAGAAGCCCTCACTCATGATTGAAACCCCACAAATTAAGGAGAATGTAAATGACCCATATTGTGGTCATTTACCATGTTCAAGTCATAAATAAAACAAGCATACTTGAAGCAGGATGTGAACAAACCTTGCAGACATTTGGTGGCTTGTTACTGGAACTTATGATGATCATGGATATGCATGATATTTGAATATAATCTTGATGTGGCAGCCCTTCTCAAATATTTTGCATTTTGAGGAAAATCAAATGACCACATTAAAACGTGCTTGGGGAGGGGGTAAAGTAAGTTGGCTGCCAAATTTGTGAAACAATAAAAATCAATTTAAAACAAGCATTTCAATCAAAGTGCAAAGTCGGCTCAGTCAACCCAAGTGTAAGGTCGACCCAGTAAAAAAGGGTAATAAATCATAAAAATTAATATATGTGCTCAAGCAAGGTCGGCCCAGGTTAAATCTTTTCTCCTCTATGATGACACGGGTATATATCACTAACCAAACCTCATTCATTTGATAGATGAAATTCGGGTGAGATCATATAGAGCTCTGATATTTGGGCATATAACAGGTCTGGGACAGCCGCAGCCAAGATGAAGTTGTAAATCTGATCATACCTCTGAATTTGGGTTTACTGAGGAGCTCTGAATTTTGGACCTTTGTGGCAGCCACAGTAGAGCAGGATATCATCTTTGATTTCGGGTAAAAGAAGAGATGACTGAGGCAGCGAACCTGTAAAAATGAGGCAGCCGCAGGCACAGTGTTTCATCTGAAACTTGGGTTGCTACAGCAGTAGTGTGATCTTATCTTACAGGCATCCGAAGTTCCTAAGGTAGCAAAAACATGTGACATGTGAGATATGCTTTTTAATTGACAAGCCAGATGAGATAGAGATTCTTTTGGTGCAGCTTGAAGAGATCATATTGTGGTATTCGTCATTTTGTGGTAGCTCTGATTTTCGAATGAAGAACATATACTGAGGCAGCTGTAGGCATTACTGAGGCAGCAGAGGACAAGATCAGTGTTGATGAGTAGAGGCACTTGTGGACAAGGGTCATGAACAACAGTTAATGGCAGCAGTAAACTTGACATGATTGTGACAAGCTAATTAGTGGGCAAGTAATATTTGTATATATGTTGATGAGCAGACTCTTGTTGACATGATTTGAGCAAGGCATATTTGACAAGCATCCAAAGACTGCTACAACTACAGTTCAGTATGAGCAGGCAGTGATAGACGATTGAAGACATGTTTGTGGACAGATTGGTGACATGACTGTGTTAACAAGGATAGGTTGATGAAATGTGAGGTGACAAGTATCTATATGTATTTGTAAGCTGGGTCTTGCAAACCCCTTCCTTAGTTGGACCTAAGAAAAGACCAAGTTGGGTCTTGAAATAGAAGTTGGTGCTTCTCAATCAGTTGTAGCTGATGTAACCTAACGGTTGTGGCTGATTGAAAATTATCAAATTAAATATAACAAAGTTTACAAAGCTTATCTTGTGATGTGTCTATGACGATTGATGAGATGATATGTTTAATTTGATTAATAGCTTATTGTGAATGATGAACTCTACTTAAGGTTGAAGTGAAACTGTTCAATGATATATGTTTAAGTTTTGAAGAAGTTGAAATTGGTATAAAGCGTTGGCACACTGATTCACCCCCCCCCCTCTCAGTGTGCCATTGTGTCTGTTGCCGCCGGAACACGCACCCAGGGGTTATCGCAGCAGAAATCTTCAAGCTGCTTAGGTGCGTTCCTTGGGGGCAAGTTTCGAGTTGAGATACTATCACTCAACACTCAACTCCTCCGTTTAAGCAGAACTCCTAACGAAGCCAAGGGGAGTAGTCCCTATGAGTTACTGAGGTTGTTTAAGCTTTAGGTTTGTGATTGGGTAAGTTGTTTAGGAGTTTTGAGATAAGAGAAACAAGATACTACAGATATAATTTATAATTGAAACAAAAGCATATAATCTTAAGATGTGAAAATCATTCAACTCATAAAGCATATAATCTTGACCAATGCTTTAGAAAAATAGATTTATAATATGAAAGACCAGTGTTGAGAAAAATGGAGTCAAAAGATGTTGTTTGTGAAAATAAAGATTTTTTGCAGTATGTCTTGGTTCACTCTAGTTAGACGAAGCAATGAATAATCTAAGATCCCAAAATGACTTTGCAAAATAAATTATGACAACAACTTATATGATTTCAAACACAATTCATGACAATATGCGGAAATTAACCATACAAGTAAAAAGAATGCTGCCAATGAAATGTAGAGTGATTGAATATATTGGGATGTTGGTGTGGTCTCAGTGAAAGTATTGCAGTCTTTGTTGGTAAATTTTAGAATTATTAATGAATCTGATTAAGGAGTGGGTAAATTTGGGGTTGGCCCAACAAATCAAATTCACTTGAATTGAGCATTAAAGCAGTTATACCAAGTGTCCAACGAGGCGAGGCATAACCTGCTTAAAGTAGCCTCCTGACTCTGTAGTAGTCCCTCTTTACGACCTCCCGAATTCTTAAGAAAATAATTTGTATGGATTTTCCTATTAATCTAGTCACCAAACTTCCTTTTTGATATCACCAATCTGGATCGGACAAACCGCAGTATGGTGTAGAGCATACGGGAAGCAAGGCCTTAGTTTATGTTTTAAGGAATTTAGACCCCAAGAATCTCTTTCCAGTTCTTATGAAATTTACTCGGGAAAGCAAGGGGGGTTAGAAAAAATAACTAGAGTAAAACAACATAAAAGCAAAAGTTTCCTAATTACTACACTGCTCAAATCTTTCCCTTTCGGTAATCGGTATAGTGCAGTGGGTTAGTATCAAATTACTTTGCAAAATAGTAAAGAAATATTGAAGCATGTAAAGTATACTATCTGCAAAAAGCAAGATGAACAAAAAAAGGAAAAAGGACGCATGCACCAAAATCAATGCCAAACCCCCCAGGGAGGTTTGAGGTGTGGGTGTTGGGTAGCCCACCTGCTTTCTTTTTATTTGTGATTTACAATGAACTTTTTTAAAGCCGAAAACGCCTTGGATCTTTACAGATTTAGATCCAAAACGCTTACACAATGTAAAGGGTAAATGCCGGATGAAGCTAGGAAGCTCCTAGAAGCTTTGGATTGGCCTCAAACTCGAAATTTTCCCACTAAAGTCCAAAAACCTGCTAAAACGAATTTAGGACAGCGAACGAATTAGTGTTAGTAAATGTCCAAAATCACTTTTAAAAGTGTTTTGGGCAACTACAAAAAATTATGGAAAGATCTAAGCTAATCTACTTGTAAAAAAATGACTAGAATGAACTCAAAAGGACAAGTCCTTTTGAGGATCTTGGCTTGGTTTTGAGGGCAGCCAATGTAGACAATTTTAACTTGCCAAATAATACTTTTAAACCCAAAGTAATTAACCTCTACTTTAAGCCTTTAAATTTCCCAATAAAATGACTTGCAAGAAGGAAAACTACTCAATACTAGATCTAACTTGTAAAATAAAACTTTTCTTGAAGATTTAGATCTAGAAACTCACATCAAATCTACTTATGATATGGATCTAAGCTATAGATTTGAATGTTTGCTAAAAAAAAATTGAAAAATGAAGTTCTTTGAAGTTTGAAGGAGAAAGAGAGAAGAAGCTTTGCTTATTGCCGGAAAGATCAACCAAGAGGCTTCTTGGTGGGATGTCAAAGGACTATGTCTAAAAGAATTTGCTTGGAGATGAGAAGAAACAAGCTAGATCAACTCTTCATCCAAGCTAAGCTACCTGCAATCTAATCACACACTTGAACACATACCCGTGCTAGATCCGATAGTATATATAAAAGAGAACAAATGAACATGCATATAAACTTATAAGCATGTAAAATATAGATCTTTATTCACATATATCTAAGAAGAAATAGCAAGTAAGCTTACTAACTATCTCTTTTCTATCAACTGATAACAGCCCTATCAAGATCGGATTCACAAGATACATACACAAGAAATGTAAAACTTCACAAGTTACCTCAACAAGAAACCATGACAATGTTTATCCAACACAATGGCACCACACACTTAGCCTCCAAAGCTTTTGATCTTATTCCAACAATACAAAAGATGAAAAAATTACAATCACAAGCCTTCTCCTTGACTCTAACTAGTTCAAAGGAGGAAGACAGCTTGTTTATATAGAAAATGGGAGAAGGCTGGGCGAATAGCTCCAATGGAGCAAAATGAGGGATTGAGAGCCCACGCGAATCCTTGAGCTGGCGTGAAGAGGGCGTGAGCTCCAGTTTTATGAGAAACTTTTGGGATATGCTGGTCGTTGACTCCATAAGGAGGTGCCACATCTACATAAGGAGATGTGCCCTTTGCTTCATGCCCAACCAACCCATACACAACCTGCCACATACCATAACTGCTCCTATGAGCATTCACGTGAATACATAGAGGGAAGGCGCAGTTTACATGGTAATGAATCGTATACTATCAAACCAAACGTAACACGCCACATCTCCAATAAAGAATGCATCATCCTCACAAGAGAGGGTGCATGGAATGATTCGCATGTCACTTGACTATGCCGCCCACGTGAAGGAGATGGCGCACTCTCTTTTTGGTTGAATTCGTATCCCCTTGATTTGACACTTAAACCATGTGCCACTACCCTCAAAAGACTCGCCAACCACTATGACATGGCATGCCAAGTCATTTGGCATATGCCTTTTGACTCTTTTTTTCATTTTTTAATTTTTCACTTTGGAGCAAATTGGGGTTTTTAGCATTTAAATGCCAATTTGTCGAATCCATAAGAAAAACTACTCCCAGAGGTGAAGTAGACGCCCGGAACATGGGAAAAGTGGGTACTACGGTAAAGAGGACACTCTGGGCGTCAAAACGAGCATCCCCACGCCAAATTCTGCCTCCCGACCACACTTTTATTACAATTTGAATTTTTCCATTTAAACCATTAAAAAATGGCCTAAGTTTATGGAAAAAATTATTTTCTTCGGAATTTAAAAAAAAACTTAGGGGGACCTAGCACATGTCCGTACGACTCAATTTTAACGTCTAGCATGGTAATATACATCGACACCTGAACTCTAATAACTTCCCAAGCTCGAGAAATAATGTTGACCACCCCAACTCAAAAATTATATGTCGTTTATTCAACAGCATATAATTGACAAGGGAAAAAACACTCTGGGCTAGTCAGATTGATATCTATCTTAGGAAAGCTGAGTCCCTTAAAAAACCATCATGCTATAACATTTTTTACAATTTTCCCACAGGGCATGGACATGTGAATTTATTAAAAAAAAAGGCCAAGGTGGCTTGCTAGGACTTCGGATCTTCTGACTATGAACAAGTAGACTTGTTCTATCTTCACATGCTCACTTGAAATCACCTAAGTGCAACTTAGCTGATAACAATGTCCAACAATTGGTATCAAAGCGAGACCTTCATCACAAGCCTAACTAGCTTGAAGGAGATCCGTGGACACAAATGGAAGAACCAGCATAGTTCATTTACAATGAAGTTCCAATCTTTGAAATATCAGATTATTTGGTTGGAGAAGTAAAATGAAAGCTTACTTGAAGAAATTTGGTGTTTGGGAAATTGTGGTTAACCCACCTGTTCAGCCCAACAAGAAGACAAAGACAGTTGCCGAGAAGGACAACAACATTGTCTTGAAGTTTCTAATGGATGGACTCTCAAGCCCTATCAAAGAAAGTGTAAGAGAATACACTTATGTCAAAGATCTTTGGTTCAAGCTGAAAGGTGAGTACCAAAGGAGAAATCAAGACACAGAAAAGGAAACAGAAGTCAAGCCCTCTGAAGATTAGAAACAAGAAGAAAAGGAGGTACAAGCTTTAGGTGTCAGTGAAGGTAAGGATTCTTCTGTTAGTGATAATTATGAATATGATGATGTTGAAATTCTACTTACAGAAAATGAAAAGGAAGACTTGTTGAAAGTCAATCATGCATTTGCATGTACCCTATTGGATATTGATCTCAAATTCAATCTGAGGCTTAAAAAGAAGATTTTGGGGTCATTTGAAAAATACTGAAAGGAAACAAAGGCATTGCTCATCAGATTGAAACTCAAGAACAAAGATTTACAAGATGGGCTAGAAGATCAAAATGATGAAGTTAGAAAATTGAAGACTTAATTAGCAAAAGAACAAGAAGAGACTGGTACAGACCCTAAAGAGCTTGAAAAGACAAGGAAGGCTAATATTGATTTGAAGACTCAGTTGGAGGAAGCCAAAAGAATAGAAGAAATCATGAAGTTTCAATTGGAAGAAAAAGAGAAGACAAACCAGAAGCTTGAGATGGAAGTTGTTGATCTCATAAAGAAGATTGAAAAGTCAAATGCTCATGTGAAGTTCAACAAAAGTTCAGTCATCTTGGAAGAGATTTTGGATTGTCAAAGATCTTCATTTGTCAAATCCAGTCTTGGCTACAAGGAAGAAGGAAAATCTGAGGATGGCACATGGTCTCCTGAGACTCCTAAAACAAGCTCTTCAATGTCCAAGAATGGAAGCAAAGCTCCTCAGCAAGAACCTGCACAAGATAAAGAAGATTTCAAAAGATCAAGAATACATCAAGAAGTTGGTCTCACTCCTCAAAGCAAATTCTTCAAAAAAGAGACAACTCTAAGCTGGAACCGGATATCCATGTATGAATATAGTTTCAATGGTTACTGTTATTCATGTAATGGTTTTGGTCACAAGGCTATGAATTGTACATGCCATGGAAGAAGAAATGCTAGAAGTCGAAGTGACACAATTAAATGCTGGACATGTGACCGAATTGGACATTTTGTTGCTAACTGTCACACATTGAGATGCTTCACCTATGGTGGTTTTGGCCATAAAGCCCAAGCATGTGCAAGTCCAAGAAGACAATCCATGAGAAGTGTTTCATATCCATCAGCAAGGAAAGTAGATGAATCTTGGAAGAAGAATAATGCAAAAATATTTGAGGACCAAAGGACAAATGATCACAGCCAAGGTCATTCTCAGGTATGGGTGAAAAAGAATATTTTGTTAAATAAAGTTGATTCGTGCACAGAAGATGGCTGCCATATGGCAAGCCAAACTTGAGGTCCTTCAAAGACCTTGGAACACCTTGAGTCCATGGAGTTGGAGGATGGACTCAAAGGTAAATGTTGGTTGCTCCAAGCGAAGAAACGGGTCCAAGGATCGTAGCTACAGTTGGCATGTTGATAGGGGAGCAAGAGTACTTTGCAATGATCTCATGAACTCTCTCTGCACATATAGTTGATCTCAGCACATACTCAAGCATCTACAATTGTTCTCAACGTTATCCAAAGGATTGAGGTGATATGATTGAAGCAAGATCATCCAAAGTCTAAGCCAAAGTCAAGTTCTATTTCTCTACAACAATTCACATGGTTAGGAAGCAACAGGTAATTGAAACCATTGTGCACTTTAAGTTCAGCCCTCAGGCATACAAAGTGAAGCTTGTAGCAACGACTACAGATGCAAGTGATAAGGAACAAGTGTATCTCTGATATACAGTGCATTAAAGGTATATCCAGTGTTCTTCAAGCTCATATACACGAATGCAATGGCAGCTACGGAGGCAGAAAAGTTGTTATTGTGCACATTGCATTGTATTTGAATGCACATCTAAACAAGGATGCACATCCACTTATGCTGCATGTCTGTGATTCTTGAAATATTGCACAAAGATATGGAGAAAAGACTCTTGAGATGCTTTGCTTACACTTTGCTTTGAGAAATTACGAAAGCAATGTTTCTAGCAATTTTTCATGATATCCTAGATTTACTTTTGTCCACAACACTCAAAGAACTAGTAGAGGGCATCAGAAATAAAAGTCTTATGAAGGTAGGGAAGTACATAGGAAATCAAATGTTTTGATTCAAAGGGCAAACATCAGGTGACATAGCAGCATGAAGATCGAAAGACAATGACAAAGATGTTTTTGACAATGACTGTTTGACTGTAAATTCATAAGACAGTGACAGTGTCTTTAAGGTGGCAAGCCATGTTTAACAATTGATGATTACAGTAGTGAACAGCAGTAGTATGACTTGACTTTTCAATGCAATAATTATAGACCAAGATAAAGATCTTGTATAGGGGGAGTAAATCTTTCAACCAGAAAGCCAATATGCTACAGTATGAAGTCAGAATAGTTGACTATTCTCGTGGACAATGATCACCTCTTGTGGCAGCCTTTCAAGGTTATTAAAGCCTTTGAAGAATTGTAAAGTAAAGAGCAGATTGGTGATCATCTTGGGGTCAGCCTTTGGAGCACTTGTTTGTGATGACCAGGAGCATCCAATGAACTGCAGAAGTCTTATGAAGAATGCTAACCTCGGATCTAAGCAGTATGGTGACTGAAGGAGAAGGTACCCTAACCAAAAATACAACAAAGTGTTCAGAACTTACAAAAAGAGAAGGCTGACCTAAAAGTTGAATCTCAACAGCACAATGATCGAGTCAAAGAGTTGGAAGTGGAATTGGAAAGTGTACACAATGTTTATGCCCAATTACAAAGAGACAACCAGCAGCTTAAAGACGAATTGGCAACTGCACTTATACACGGAACAACCTTGGGATCATTGGCCTAAGAAGTTAGTAATGAAAGAATCAGAATATCAGAACAGAGTGTTCAAGTTGTGTGTGTAAATGGCCCTACAATGCTCAGTAAACATCTCTGAGCAAGGGGGAGTTGAAGAGTTTTTGAAGAAGAACAAAGTACTCTTGGTTAGCTGTTGCAGAGACCTGAGAAAATAACTTGAGAAATCTCGATTAAGCAAGAATCTACAGGCCCAAAAGGTTAAAATTTTGAAGCAGATTTGAAGACAAGATTGTGGCATCCTGTCAAGCATTGTTAAGAGCAAAGTATCAGTTTACGATAGAGATGGATGCATGAATGTCCTTATGCCAAGTTTGAAAACATGCTCATGACGTATCATATGACTGAGTCAGCGTACTGGAGTGTCCAAGTAGTTTTTGACAACAACTTCACTGGACAAGTCCTAGGACCGTGTGGAGCACTTTTCAAGCTTTGTACATGTTCAAGACATATGCACTTGATGGTCTGATCAATTCCAGGAGGCAACTTAAAATAGCACTATTATGATCTGTCTAATATTACTAAATATCATTCATTAAGAGCCACACAGAACTCGGAACTCTGATACTTTGGGTTTGTGTATGGTTTTGTGATGAAAAAGAACTAAAGCCAATCCCAAATTGAAAGAAAACAATGTGCTAAGTCCAGCTACAGGTGTTTACCATCTTTGTACATGATCAAACTCCTACAGTGACTTCCAAACATCTACAAGTTTTGGAAGAAGATGAAATGTTGTAGGTTGAGGTTGAATGAATAGAGGAGGTTCTTACAATGTTTTTTATTTTTTTACAAGATTGCCATCTAAAGACAATCGAAGACACTTGTGAGCAGCAGACTCTTGATAAGAGAAGCAAATCCTATCTTTGACAAGGAGAACAACTAGCTGAGTGAAAAATTAAGGACTGCTCCTATCACCCATTCTATGGACTACTCTGACAATATCAAAGTTTGATTGACAGCCACACTCTATTTGTGTACTTTGATATGACTATGATAACTAGTATACATGTAAGGGGGAGCAAACATCTCAGCTCGATCTCAAGAAGTATTCAAAAATATATAAAAAATTGGCCATTGTGAAGCCTTTGATTGACCCTTTGTCATTGATGTCAAAGGGGAGAGTCTTTGAAGAGGTGTTGCCATCAATGACAAAGGGGGAGTTTGATGAGCAAGGTTGTCATTGATGACAAGCCATTAATGACAAAGGAGTCATAAATGTTGATGACATGGCATGTTTGATGAAATCTTGAAGCATACAAATGGTAATACTAACTAACATAATATTTACAAGTATAAACTCAGAAAATTAGTTTTGAAGAGTAGATGAACAACTAGGGTTTAGATGGAAAACTATCTACCCAACGCTAGGGCATCAATGAGAGGAGTTACCCTCCTTGAGATGGTACTTGGCAAGCTTGGCAACTAGGGCTAACCTCAACAATCTTTGAGATTCGTTGAGGAGACCTAGCTTAGCAAAACTTGAAGACCTAAAGCTCAAGCTTGAATGCAAGAGTGATCAAAAACAAAAATGAAATGCTAATCAAGACAAAATGAAGCAAGAATGGCTTCCATTCAACCCTAACAAGCATCACTTTCATACAAATTGACTAAGAGACATCAAACCAAAAGTATAAATACCTCCAAGTGCATGTGTTAAGCAAACAACTCTAGCCTCACCTTAGCAATGGCATGAACAATAGTAAAACTTCCAAGAAATGATTCAAACTTGCCAAATAACCTTCATCAAGGAGTGTGCATCCCTTCAAAGAGCCCTAGTTAGGGCGAATAGCAGACATAATGATCTAATCCCAAAAGTTGATGTCTAAAAATGAAGTGAGGAGATTGTATTTATATGATCTCACACTCACTTTTACAAAAAATAAGGTCAATTTAATATTAAAAATGTCAACTTAAAATTAGAATAAAAATAATATAAAATAATCAAAGTAGTGGGTAAATTGGGGTGTTTTTCCCATATTTGACCCCTATTTTAGCAAAATGGCTGAACAATGCCATATTTGACCGAACTAGAGGCCAGACTGTGTGGAGGGAGGGGGGGGGGTCGTCATGCCCCAACTAACCCCAACAGTGATGAAAATCCCTCAATGCCCCCCCTTTATCAAGCAAACAGTCTGCCCAGGAGGATGACGTCATCCTCTGAAGGAGGGCCCAGAGAGAGGGCGCTGCTGAACTGGAGGGCAGGAAGGTGCTGGAGCTGCTCTGAAGGATAAGCTGACGGACACAATGGCTCACTGAAAGGGGGGGGCGGGGGGTGAATCAATGGGCCAACACTTAATACTATTTCAACTTTCTTCTAACCCTAAACCAATATCATTTACAATTTCACTGTAACACTTTCATCAATCTCTAAACTATACTTCATTAATCACCAACTTGAAACATGTCATTCATCAAGTTCAACACATTATCATCAACACATAACAAGAGACACAAGATATAAGCTTTGTAATCTTTTTATACTTCTTCAATTGGCTACAATCGAGGGGTTTTATCAGCTACAACTAAATCAGAAGCACCAACTGTTGATGTATTTGTAACTTCGGAAGATATTCACTTGTATATTGTATGTATTACATTTGTACTTTATTGTATCCCCAATGGAGATGTATTATTCCTCCGGTTGGAAGTGTCGTCATTTGTATTTGCAAGTGTCGCAAGTTATATTGTAAGTGTCGTAACTTATATTTGATGGGTTATTAGAACACCTTAGAGGGGTCATCCCAGTGTGGGTTAAAGGGTTATTAGACCACCCTAGTGGGGTCGGCCCAGTGACAAGTGGTAATGGGTTATTAGACTCTCCTAAAGGAGGTCGGCCCAGTTAGAGTAAAAGGCAAGTCAAAGTAAAGTATAAATAGAGAGTGTGACTCTCATTCTAATCATTCACTCACTCACTCACTTCGCATTAGTGAGAGAGAGGAGGAGTGCACACAAGTGGAGGAGGAGCAGATGCTAGGAGACTATCTCTTGTTTTGGGGTTTGATCTTTGTGATCTTTGTATTGGTGCTCATTCTATCTCTGAGGAAGTTGCGGGGTTTTTCACCTTCTTGGTTTTCCCCGATGAAATGCTTTGTGTCTCTTGTCTCTTGTGTTTGATATGTTGTACATGTTGTTCTCTCAGTTAAGATCCTATATCATATTGAATTAAATGATGAAAAACTAACATGGGTTCAAAGATAGCCTAAAGGAAGGCATTGTATGGCATTTACGACACTTGTTGCACTTGCGACAAATTGGAAGCTAGGGCTTGGTATAGTAAAAACTAGTCATCGTGGCACTTTCATTATAAATCAGTTTTGGCGAAGGTTCATGATCTGAAACTTTTACAGGTCGGAGATGAATGTCCATGTACCTTGTGTCCGAAGGACAGCCTCAGATTCGTTGTACTTTGTGAGATATGATCCGTACAAGTTAGGGTTTCTGCCTCTTCCAGAATGCAGTCCTAAACAGGTGACATAGGCAAAAAGGTCATATCTCGGGCTAGGAAGCTCCAAATGGAATTCCGTAAAAAGTGACAGTTAGGGCACGGACTGTAGTTTCAACAATCCGGGTTTCAGAGGCCGAAGTTGAAACAGTGACACGTGACACTCCGTACAAGTTTGCTATGTTGTTTCATTCCATAAACAAGTCACGTTGCGACACTTGGCATATCTCTCTCTCAGAATCCATTAAAGCTCAGATCTGTGGGGTTGGAAAGATGACAAGTCATTCTACAACATGCAGAAGTTTCAGACTCTGAGGATCCAAAATTTCAGAGATACATCACAAACAATATGGCATATATTTCTGTCCAAACAGAATTGGATTCTGAGCACTTTCATTTTTGGATCGTCACTGCTGCGAGAAATTAGGGTTTCTGCAAAAGTTAGAATTTTTGGAATCTGAGACCACGGCTGGATGCTCCTCATCAAAATCGAAATTTCGAGACCAAGATCGAAGTTTTTGGTTGGGTAGAACCCCGGGCTCTATCAAACCCTAGTTCGGGATTTTGACCAAAAAACCAGAAAACCAAAATTTGACAGAAGCTACAGATCCGAAACTCACAGGTCAATTTTTGGAGTTTTCAAAATCTGAGCACACCAGCTTGCTCGCCTCAGTCATCTGCATCTCCCTGTCCAGACAGAAGTTTGAAATTCCAAGTTTGGATTTTTAGGGTTTCTCTATCAAACCCTAGCCAGCTCCAGATCCAGATTCAGCAAATCAAGTGGGGCTGATAACTTCCGAACATGGAAGTATAGCATTGAGTTAATCCTAGATTAGAATGATTTGGACACCTACATAAGTGAAGAAGTTCTATTTGCAAAGGGAGATGAGGCTAAGGCCTTACAAAAGAAGACTACAAGCAATCCTAACAGGTATGACTTGAGGAGATACATGTATGTTTTGAAATCTGTTCATGATTAAGTTTATGATATGTTTGTCTTCATATTATTGAGGTTAGTACAATCTTGATTAATTTTAGACTTATCTTATCACCTTAGTAAAAGTATGAATGCATGTGAATGATAGAAGACATTCATTGATTAGGGTTATGACACTTATGATTGTACTAATGCACTGTGGTGTTGAATGAGGATGATGTTGTCCACTAACATGAAAGGTACATCAAGAAAAACAAATCAAGTTCTAGATCAAGAACATATGACCATGGTGACATGAAGACAAAGACTCATCCATAGCCATTGATCACATAGAAACTCTACTTACGAGATATTTATAATTTGGTTCTACAATGCTTAACTTATGAGATATGCAGGTTACTAGCACAAGGTCTTTAAATCATTGAAGAGAACAAAGAAGACATTGTTTGGGTATGTTAGACATAACTCGCAAACATGATAATCCAGGTATGTTTTCCTTATATCAAGTTAGAATCCTACCTTGTGTTAGGATCTCATATAAGTATACTTTCGTATGATTGATAATGAATATTCATGAAGTTATAGGTTTGAATAATCATGGGTTTATGCATATTATGCTTCTTAGTTTGATTAATTGTACGACAAACTACAAGAGTCCTATCGTTAAATAAGAATATGCATGAGTAAAAGAAGTACTCCCTGAAACCTTGACTACTAACGCTTGTGATAAATTACCTGTGTATGAAATGATCATGACCATACATATTTAGAATCATAATGTTTTGATAGTATTGAGATTATACTAATGCATGTATGATTATGTATGAGATCTTGAGGATGACACAATGATGACACTAGTGCACACTTAAGCATGCATAGTGGTCCAAGATGGATATAAGTTCAAAGTCAGATAATCCAGGAAGCAAAGATCAAGAGGGAGCACACTCCAGTAGTTCCTACAAGGAAGCAAAGATCATGAGAGAGCACACTCCAGTAGTTCCTACAAGGAAGCAAAGATCAAGAGGGAGCACACTCCAGTGGTTCCTGTAAGGAAGCAAAGATTGAGAGGGAGTCCACCCAACAAACAAACAAAGATAAGTATTTGAATTGTCATTTCTTGTATATATGATTACTTAAATGATGTTGTTCAGTCATATACATACTTATGTTCCTAGATTTAGGATGTATATTATGCATATTAGAAAAGTTGCATTAATGAACAAGATACTACTAATATACAAGTAATGGGTAAGTGGTCTATGGTACTGTACAGCATTCCATTGCTACTTATCTAGAATGAAACCTCTTTGCTGACATGTTGGGAGTGGTGCACACTCTTAACAATGTTCTGGTAGAGATGGAAGGCATCTAGAAAGTTACGGGATATGGATAAATGTTGTATTGAAGCATTGGCTAAGATAATTGCATGACTGTATGACATATGTCTTTATGTGTAAGAATTTCTTCTGAAATCTATGAGATGTTTCTAATCATGCAATTGAACTTGCCTTGTAGGAAAGACCGTGTACCATCACCTACAAGAGAGACTTGTTTCGAACAACAAGCGACGAAGACTCAACAAATCCAGAAAACTACCTGTTGAAGATATTGAAGAATTTGAAGTTCCCAGGATCCGGGATGCAGTAATGGAAGGATGCCATGATTGAGGAGTACCAGTCAATCATGAAGAATGATGTCTGGGATGTGGTCCCGAGACTAGAAGGGAAGTCTGTTGTGACTTCCAAGTGGGTCTACAAGATCAAGCATGCTGCAGATGGCAGCATAGAGAAATAAAAGGCAAGGTTTGTGGCTCGTGGCTTCTCCTAGGAAGAAGGGATAGATTATGAAGAGACTTTTGCACCTGTAGCCAGATACATTGCCATCAGAACAGTACTTGCCCTGGCTGCAGTGATGAAGTGGAAGATACACCAGATGGATGTCAAGACAGCTTTCTTGAGTGGTGTAGTCGAAGAAGAAGTGTATGTGGAGCAGCCACTCGGTTTTGAGACACATGATAGGGAATCATATGTGTGCAAATTGAAGAAAGCCTTATATGGCTTGAAGCAAGCACCCAGGACATGGTACAGCAGGATAGACAGCTTCCTGTCCAGTTTGGGCTTTACCAAGAGTAAAGCGGATTCCAACCTCTACTACAAGGTTGAGGAAGGCAATCCAGTGATACTCCTAATCAATGTTATCGGAACCGGACCGGAACCGGCAAAACCGGCCGGTCAGACCGGTTCACAGGCTTGGCCGGTCCGGTTCCTTTAAAAAAATTTAAAAACCGGATATTTTTCAAAACCGGCCAGAAAACCGGCCGGTTCCGTACGGAACCGGTCAAACCGGTCAAACCGGCCGGTTTTGACCGGTTCCGTACGGAACCGGCCGGTCCGTACTCTGTCGTACGGCCGCGGCTCAGGGACCCACGAACTTCAATTTTTTTTAAAAAAAACAAAAACAAAAACCCTAAGCTAGCATCTAACCTAACCCTAAGCCTATCCTAACACTATTTAAAGACCCCCCCACCCCCTACATCACTCACACTATTCATTGGTCATCTTTTGCCATTATTGAGAGGACGGTTTGGCATTCTTGAGAGGACAGTTTGACATTGTTTCTTTGCAGCTACAGTTGGGGCAGCTTTAAGTGTGTTTTGCAGGGAGGTTTTGGAGGAGCTTGCCCTCATTATTTTTTGCAGCTGATTAAGAGCTACTACGTGGACTGTTTTGGAGGTTTTGAAGGCATTTTGGGCAGAATTTGTGGACTGTTATAGCGGAGCAGTCTCTTCTTTTTCTCTTGGCAGCGACAAATTTCTCAAGCTTTCCTTCATTTCTTCTTGTTTCTCAAAGGTATGTCAAGTCTCAAGACTTTTCTCTTTAAATTTTTTTTTCCTTAAGGCTTAGTTAATTAGTTATTAATAAATTAAAAATCGTATTTCCAGCTCTTGTTTGCAACTTTGCCATGGCTCCAAAAGAGAGGAAGGATGCGGCATGGGTTCATTGCCAATTGGATGAGGGTGGGAAAAAAGTATGCAATTATTGTGGGAAGAAAATAGGTGGGGGGGGTATCCATAGGTTAAAACAACACTTAGCTGGTGCTAGAGGCAATGTTGAACCTTGTAGGAAAGTCTCTGATGATCTTAGAGCAGAGATGCTAAGTAGTATTGAAGCCTACCAAGAAGAAAAAGCCAAGTCAAAAAAAATTCAAGAAGACATAGGGAGAAGTTCAATGCCATTTGAGGATGAGATTGACTATGATTATGATCCTGAGGGTGGTGATCCTGAAACCCCTCAAGGTCATTTGACTAGTTTTGAAGAATCCTCCAGTTTTCCTGTTAGGGGGAGAGGTGGACGTAGAGCATCCAATTTGAACCTGAAGAGGCCACGTAATATTACTACCCCGACCAGCAATAGAGGCCTTGACTCTTTCTTTGTGCCCCGCACTACCCCTGGTGCTCAGCCCACCATTGATGCTAAATGGAAGAAGATGGAGAAGGAGGCTGCTTGGGAATGCATAGCCAGATGGTGGTATGATGCAGACATACCCTTCAATGCAACTAATTCTTCTTATTATCAACCTATGATAGATGCTATTGCTTCATGTGGTCCAGGCTTCAAAGGCCCTAGTTTTCATGATATCAGAGGACCCCTTTTAAAAAATGAAGTTCAAAGAATAGATGAATATCTGATGGAGTTCAAGCAGTCCTGGAGTAGAACAGGGTGCACAATAATGTCTGATGGATGGAGTGATGGAAAATCCCGCACTATTATCAATTTCCTGATTGCTTGCCCAAAAGGAACCATGTTTCTTAAATCTGTGGATGCCTCTGATCAGGTGAAGGATGCACAATTATTATTTCAGCTTTTGGATGGAGTAGTTATGGAGGTGGGGCCAGAGAATGTTGTACAGATCATCACTGACAATGCCTCAAACTATGTTGCAGCGGGAAGGATGTTAGAGGAAAAACACCCCACCATTTGGTGGACACCATGTGCAGCCCATTGTTTGGACCTCATGCTGGAGGATATTGGCAAAATTGAGTGGGTGAAGAAGTGTGTGGAGCAGGCAAAATCAATAACCAGGTACATCTACAACCACTCATGGGTTTTGAGTCTTATGAGGAAGAACACTGGGGGTAAAGAGCTTGTTAGATCAGCCATTACACGATTTGCAACAAACTTTCTTTCGTTGCAATCCCTTGTTGATCAAAAAGCCAATTTGCGGAAGATGTTTTCCTGCGATGAGTGGAATGAATGCCAATGGAGTAAAAAGGCTGAAGGGAAAGATATAGCTGACAAAGTGTTTGAAAAAACATTTTGGAAAAAGGCAGAAGAGATAGTTTTATTCAGTGAGCCTCTTGTGAGAGTGTTGCGAATGGTAGATGGTGATAAACCCGCTATGGGTTTTATTTATGAGGCCATGGATCAGGCCAAAGAAGCAATAAAGAAAGCATATGGTGATAAAAGGCAGAAGTATTTTCCTATTTGGAATATCATTGATGACAGATGGAACAGACAACTCCATCGTCCTTTGCATGCAGCTGGCTATTACTTAAACCCAAGGTAAGAAATGTCTAAATTCCTATTCAAATTTCAAAGTTAAAAGTTTTCTTTTAATTTCAAACATTAACTTTGAATATTTTTTGTCTTTGACTCTTTTGAACTTTGAACTTTTGAAGGTACCACTATACAAAAGACTTTGAAGCCAATGATGATGGGGAGGTAAAAGAAGGATTGTATAGATGCATTGAGCGCATGGTTCCTGATGCCAGGATACAAGATGAGATACACAGTAAGCTACTGCAATTCAATGAGAGTATGGGTAGCTTTGGCATGAGCATGGCCATACGAGGCAGATCTAAGGATCCACCAGGTAAGAATTTTCAAAGTTTTCAAATTATATTATCCATTGTAAAGAATGAGTTAAATTTCCAAAGCCATTTGCTGAAACTTGTTTGCATTCAACTCTTATTGCAGCCTATTGGTGGAGTCAGTTTGGTGGGAGCTGCAGTGATTTGAAAAATTTTGCAGTTCGAATATTGAGCCAGCCATGCAGTGCTTCTGGATGTGAACGCAATTGGAGTGTTTTTGAGCGTATACACACCAAGAAACGAAACCGTTTGGAACACAAACGGTTGAATGACATGGTCTATGTCCAGTACAATCTTAGACTGAGGCGTAACCAGTTGTTGAACAAGACACCAGCATCAGGCAACATAACCTTGGATGACTTTGATCCATCATCAGAGTGGGTTGTGGAGACTCAAGCACCAGTTTTTGATAATGAAGACCTTTCTTGGTTGGATTTGGACCCACCTCTAGAGGTTCCACCTTCAGGGACAGGGGAATCAAGTGGGGCTCAGAATCCCACTCCTGAAGAGGATGAGGATGACGATGAGGAGGATGATGAGGAGGAGTCCGAGTAGTAGACTACTAGACAGTAGACACTAGTAGGGTAGTGGCATATGATCAGTTTATACTTTATTGTTATTCATTAGTACTATGGTTTATTTTTGGATTGTAGTGGCCATTTAGAGCCTCTTTGTTGATGTACTTTGGTTCAGAACCTCAGAGATGTATTGCACTAGGTGCTATTTTGGATATTTGCACCCATATTTGCTATATATATGAGAAACTTTGCATATTTGTGTATTAATGGTTTGGATTCATATGTATGCACATGAATATATATTTTTTTTTACAAAATATGAATATTTTATGTATTTTTTAGTCGGCCGGTTTTTTACCCGGTTTTTTGCCGGTTCCGGTCCGGTTTCCGGTCCGGTTCACATTTTGGGCTTCGCCGGTTCGATGACCGGTCCGGTTCCGATAACATTGCTCCTAATGTATGTGGATGACCTGTTTGTAACAGGAGCAAATAGGTTGATTGCTGACACGAAGAGGAAGCTTGCTGCCGAGTTTGAGATGAAGGACTTGGGTATGATGCATTACTTTCTAGGTATGGAAGTGTGGCAGAGTACAGATGGAATCTTCCTTGGACAAGAGAAGTATGCAGTAGAGATTCTGAAGCGGTTCGGGATGATGGACTATAAGGCCATGGCCACACCTATGGCATCGAACCTGAAGCCATTGAGTAATGCTTCATCAAAGTCGGTTGATGCCACGATGTATCGTCAGATGATTGGGTCCTTGATGTACCTAACGAATACGAGACCAGATATTTGCTTTGCTGTGAACACCTTGAGCTAGTTCCTGACGGATCCCAGACATGTTCACCTGATTGCTGTAAAGCATATTTTGAGGTACCTGAAGGGTACGATTAATTATGGGCTCATGTATGATGCGAATCAAAAGTTTAACCTAGAGGGTTATGTTGATTCAGATTGGGCAGGCAGTGCTGCAGACAGGAAGAGCACCTCGGGGTGTTGCTTCAGTATGGGATCAGGTGTGATCTCTTGGTTTAGCAGGAAGCAATCCTGCGTAGTACTGAGTACAGTCGAAGCAGAGTATGTCGCAGCTTGTTCAGCTAGTTGTGAGGCAGTATGGCTAAGGAAGCTACTGTCTAATTTGTTTGATCTCCAGTTGGATGCTACCTGTATCTTCTGTGACAACCAAAGTTGTGTGAAGTTGTCTGAGAACCCAGTGTTCCATGACTGGTCAAAGCACATCGAGATCAAATATCACTATATCAGGGATATGGTGCGGAGAGGAGCAGTGAAGCTCCAGTATGTTGCGACAGATGAGCAAATTGCATATGTGTTGACCAAACCACTAGCGAGAGTGAAGTTCGAGTACTTCAGAGAGAGGCTTGGTGTTCTTCAAATAGAAGATACTTCGAGGAGGAAGTGATGGGACACATTTGCAGGAGGCATTCCAAGCATGGTGGTAGGAGGATCCTTCCCATGGCTGTGGATGTAAGTGTTGTGTGATGAGCATCAGGACGATGCTCCGGATAATGCTATGTATGATGATGATCAGGATGATCATGTGTGATGAGCATCAGGACGATGCTCCAAATGATATGCATTAGGATGATGCTATGATGATGATCAGGATGATCACGTGATGATGATATGCATCAGGACGATGCTATGATGATGATCAGTATGATCATTTGATGATGATGTGCATCAGGATGATGTACTGTACGATGATCGGTATGATCATGAGCATCAGGATGATGCTCCGTGCGAAGATGATCAGGTTGATCATGAATATCAGGATGATACTCCGTGGCCGTGGACAGGTTGTGCGATAAGCATATAATAGCGCCCTGGGAGATTTGCAGATACTCTTGCTAGGTTTTGCCTATGGCATATAATAGCTCCCTGGGAGATCTGGCAAATGCTCTTTCAAGGTTTTGCTTAGAGGGACATATAATAGCGCCCTGGGAGATTTGCAGATACTCTTGCTAGGTTTTGCCTATGGCATATAATAGCTCCCTGGTAGATCTGGCAAATGCTCTTTCGAGGTTTTGTCCGTGGCATGTAATTTCACCCTGGGAGATCTTGCAGGTTGTGCTGGGCACGTAATCAGTCCTGAAGTGTTCTTGCTAGGTTTTGCTTGGCAGCATATAATAGCTCCCTGGGAGATCTTGCAGGTTGTCATCATGTCATCATGTCTTCAATCAGTCTGTTATCACTCTGTCCAAGCACACCATCCTCATTTTGTTCATAAACACTTCAACATTCTGTCCATAAGCATGTCTTCACCCTGTCCACAAATATGTCATCATTATGTTCATAAGCATGTCATTCTGCCCCACACATGTCTTCAGTTGTTCACAGTCATTTCATCATGTTGTCATCAATATGCCATTGTTGCTGCCTCAGTGAAGCCCAAAAATCAGAGATATAAAAATTATTTCACTGCTGCACCTGTTGATTTGTTGTTGCTCCTGAACCTGTCCTCATCTCCTCAAAACCCCGAAAACCGAGCTCTATTGTGCCTCCGAAATCTTCCACACAAAATTCCAACTTCAAAGTAAAACATGTCTTCTATAGATACTTTTCCTCACCATCAATTTAAGAGGCCGACTTGTCCTTTTTATTTTTTATGTTATCATTAAATAATTCAAATAAATCAAATATGGTTTATTAAGGTGGCCATCCTTTAATCAAGGAGATGGAGTTTTGGTCAACCACCTTAAGTACCACATACTTGTGGGTCCAAGACCCAAACCTTCACACTCCACATTTTCATGCCATGTCATTTTTACTCCTTCCAGAATACTCGCAATGTCCTTAATTATGCCCGCAAGGGGTCTTTTTGCATGCCCTCATGACTCCTTTCAAAATGCCCGCAAGGGCTCCATGTTATGCCTGTTAGACACAATGCTCACTGAGAAGGGGGGGTGAATCTGTGAGCCTATACTTAATCAAATTTTACTTCTTTAATCACCAACTCTTATATCATCAATTTACATTCACATCAGAATCACATTCATCAATGACCTATCTACCAATCACATGTCAAATAGAATATATCAACACAAGAGACACAAGATATAATTGTAATCTTTTTGTAATTGGTTCAACAGCTACAACTGAAACAAAGAGCACCAACTCTTTATCTAGGACCCTGCCTAGTTTTTCTTAGACCCAGCCAAGAAAATGATACAAGACCCTGCTTGTGTTTACAAGTACATTTCTGTACAAGACCGAGCTTGTCAGCAAACATACATTTGTCATGTTACACTTCATCAATGAACACATTACATCATTACAATTTTGTTTATACCAAAATAACCCTTCTGGTTAAAACTGCCCTTACTGCTGTCTTGTCTCCATCTGTTCATCATCATCATATGAAAAGGTATTCTGCCTATAGGTTCATCTTTATAATGTCAATGATTTGATTGCCCATAGTTATTTCATATATCCATCATCTTCTCATTCTGTCCCTTTTCATACAAATGAAACTGTCCAGCACTCTACAGAAATCTTCATTGCTGCACCGAAATCTTCATTGCTGCACTGAAGTCTTCACTGCTGCACGAAATCCTCACTGCTCCATGCTACTGTCCTCGTGCCTATAATCTTCTCCACTTCAAACGGTCACTATCGTTGCTCAGAAAAACATATCATTGTCATATCATATATCTGACAATATCATTCTGAAAATGATTGTCTTACTATCCATGAATCAGCGTGATCATTGTTCAAGTGATCATATTTCATTCTTGCATTACTCATCATCTTTGTCAACATCATCACCAGCATATCAAATACAACTTGTCATTCTGTTCACCAAATTATTACGGTCTTCAAACTTCTGTCAGCATCTTGTCACAAGCAACATCAGATTGATCTTTTCATCATTTGTCATGTCCACAAACTGTACATCAAGATTTTGTCCATGCATTTCAGCAATCATGCATTATGCTGCCCTAAATCATTTAGCAACATAGTCCAGCGTTATGTCATCATAACATTATCACTATTCTGTCCTAGAGATCATTATGTAGCCCTAATCAAAAGATAAAAACATTTTATCCATCACTGGTTTGTTATCAGCATTCTGTCCACGTCAAGCAGCTACCCAAAATTCAGACAAACCCAGAAATAAAGATAAATAAAAAGAATTTATTTCTGCTTCTGCTGCTGTCATCACACTGTCCTCATGCTGCTCCTGTTGCTGCGAAAATTTGCCTCATAAAACAGTCTGAATTTCAGACCTCTCATCTCCAGCGAATTTTTTAAAATGAATAAGGGCGTTGGCCCTATTTATACTAATTTTCCATATTAATTTTGAGCCGACATACTAAGAATTCATCAAATATTTTATTTAATAATTTAATTGAACTTTACTGGGTCGACTTGTCATCAAGACCCTTTTTTTTTTTGGTTATTGTTCCCATTCTTTTAAAAGGCTATTAAGTGGATTGTGTATGCTTGCGTTAGGTGGGCTGCCACATCATCCTTTTAGGAGGTTTGTTAAGTGTTTTAAGAAAATGGGATAGAGCTTGAAGAGCCTTTTCAAATGCTTCATCATTACTTCAATAATGGCCATCAAGCAAAACATGACCGTAAATTCTTCATGGTCCAAGTTACCACAAGCAATGGGGTCATCATATATAATGTCAAGGTCCTTCATATACCTATGAGCCACATCATGCCCAAATGACCACAAAATGGGTCATTTGGCCCACTAGGTGTTCCAATGGCTCCAAGGCCTAAGATGCCATGCCCCAGATGCCAAATCTTTGTCTGCTCCCATGTCTTAAGCTCTTGTCTTTGACTTTTGCCATGTCATGCTTTGTCCTTCATTGTCCTTGTCAAATCTTGTTGTTCCTTGGTCAACATCAACCTTGTCACTCCATCAAATTGCCCGCATATCCATTTAAAAATGTCCGCATCCTTGCTTCTCCTTCACATCACTACTTGCCATTTTCATGCCCGCAAGCTTATGCTTGCTTGGCATATGTCTTCTTTTCCATGTCACTCATTCTTGTTGTGCTTGCTTGCTTTCTTCAAGTCATTCTTGCTTGTCCACATGGTCATTTGGCCCAATGGCTCCAATGCCCATCACCTTTGTCATTAATGTTGTCATCAATGAAAACCATAGACGACCATATTCATCAATGCCCGCAACAGCACTTTGAAAATGCCCGCAAGGGCTATTCTTCAAATGCCCGCATGACCTTAAGAAATGCCCACAGGGGCTTATAGATGTGCCCTTAAGGCCTTCAGAAAATGCCCACAAGGGCTTTCCAATATGCCCGCAGAAGGTCAATAAAATGCCCACAGGCTGATTCCCACAAATGCTGGCAAGAGCCTTTAAAATGCCCACAAGCCTTCTTAAGATGCCCGCAGGCTATCTTTTAGACATGCCCACAAGGGCCATCAAAGATGCCCGCAAGGGGCTCATAAAATGCCCGCACGAGGGTCATTTAAATGCCCGCAGGCAACCTCTCCATATGCTCGCAAAGGGTCATAAAAAATGCCCGCAAGGGCACCATGAAATGCCCGCAACACCCTTAAAATGCCTGCAGGATGCCCGCAGAGTCTTCCAAATGCACGCAATGATCTTCCAAATGCCTTGTCCTCAACTTTGTCATGCTTCTTTGTACTCCATGCTTGCTTGCCATGCTTGCCATCATCAATTCATTGTCTCCATGTCCTTGTCTTTGTCCTCAAATCTTCCATGCTTGCCTAGTCACCTTGTCAAGTCAACCTTTGGTATGTCAAGTCAACCTTTGCTATGTCAAGTCTTTGTCCACATCATTCTATGTCATTGTCATGTCTTGTCTTTTGTCCATGTCATCATGCCATGTGTGTTCTTCATGCCATGTGTGTTCTTCATGTCATAGTTTCAGCCTTTGTCATTAATGTATTGCCATTAATGACAACGATATTCATCATAAGCAAATGCCTCAGTGTTGAAGAAACTGCCGCTGGAGTGATAAAACAAGGGAGATCAACAACTTCCATCTCAAGCTTCTGGTTTGTCTTCTCTTTTTCTTCCGACTGATTCTTCAAGATTTCTTCTATTCTTTTGGCTTCCTCCAATTGAGTCTTCAAATCAATATTAACCTTTCTTGTCTCTTCAAGTTCTTTCAGGTCTTTACTAATGTCTTCTTGTTCTTTTGCTAATTCGATCTTCAGTCTTTCAACTTCATCCTTTTTGTCTTCACTATGCTTAAGTTTCGTGAGTAGCTCTTTTAGTGCCAAAGTCTTCTACTGGTACTTATCTAAAGAGTTCAAAGTTCTCTTCTTAAAACTCATGAAGTCATATTGGTTTAGACTAACAACATTCATGAACCAATCAGCTTTGAGATCAATATTCAAGAAGTTATGTGTTATTTCCTTTGTTGCTTTCAACAAGTCTTCTTCATCATCTGCAAGAAATTTTTCAATTTCATCAAGCATAGAGTTACTACAATCAGAAGAGTCCATACCTTTGTTGGAGTCCAATTCTTCCTTTCCTTCTTGCTTCACATCTTCGGAGGGCTTGACTTTTGTTTCCTGATGTTCCTTTTCAGTATCTTGTCTTCCTTGTTGGTATTCATTTGCCAACTTGAACCATAGGCCTTTGGCTGAAGTGCATTCCCCTACACTTTCCTTGATGGAGCTTGGAAGTCCATCCATGAGGAACTTCAAGGCGGTGGTGTTGTTCTTCTTAGCTTCTTTTTGTGCAGCTGACTTGGTCTTCTTATTGGATGGAACAGGTGGATTGATCACAATCTCCCAAACACCAAACTTCTTTAAGTAGGCTTTCATCTTGCTTCTCAAACCGAAATAATTTGTCACGTCAAATACCGGAACATCATTGTTGTGGAACTCTGCTATTGCATCCATTATGCGTTCACGGATCTCCTTCAAGCTAGCAAAGCTTGTGGTGAAGACCTGCTCTGATACCAATTGTTGGACACAATGGTCACACTGAGAGGGGGGTGAATCAGTGTGTAAGCAATTCAACCCTTTTTACTTCTAATCAATAAAGCAGAGCACATCAAGCTACTAAGTACAACATCTTTGCAACAACATCCATCAACTAAATCAACGATGCATCATAAGCATAATTTCAACATAAAATCACCACACGTCACACGAGACAACACAAGAATTGTATGAGATTTTTATTTATGTTTTGATATGATTTACAATGGAAGACATCAATCTCCGCAATTACAATCAGCACCAACTAATAAGAAGAGCACCAACTCTCAATCCAAGACCCAGCTTGGTCTTCTCAGCTCCAACTGAGAAAGGGTTGAGGAATCCAATCCCCAAGGTTGCAAGACTTAGCTTGCAAGAGTGAAGTCAATCTGAAACCATTTTGTCCACTGTCCCAACTCAATCAATTGTTGCTCATCATCCTCTGCTCTACTGCTCAAGGATCATGCCAAGTCAGATGCCTATCGTCAAGATCCAGCTGCTCAAAGAGTCAAGTTATCTCTGTCCTGCTTATGTCACTGTCAAGTGCATCACTATAACTAGCAACTTCGATCTCTGCTTAATCAAAATTATTCCATCACTTTCAATGTCAAACATACAATCAACAAGGTTGTTCAAAATGTGTCATTGGGGCTTAAGCCTCCTCCCAAAATATCCAAAGCCAAGTCTTAAAGAGTCCTCCAACTCTAATACAATCAAGTTATCAACTGACATATCACTATATAGTCATCATATCATATCACTATGTAATCATCATATCACTGAGCATAGTGTAAGCATCATTAAGTATCACTTAATCATTTCTCTGTTTACTACTGGTTATGTATAACATCACTGACACATCATTACTGGCATATACATATATTACTATGTAATCACTGAGCATAGGTGTAGGCATCATCAAACATTACTGAGAACATAGGATACTAAGCATGTCACTATGTAAACATTGTTGAGCATATCACTGTGTAAACTGAGCATACATACCATCTCTGTGTATAACACTGTGTATTGAGCATATCACTGATCATTTCATCATATCACTGCCTACTGAGCATATCACTGATCATTTCATCATATCACTGCCTACTGAGCATATCACTGATCAAATCATCATTGTCTTTAATCATTGTCTCATGGAAACTCGTGGACTGTGTTTTAATTACCAGAACTTGGACTGTGTAGAAGTCATCATCTTCCAGATCCATGGACACCTCCAGGACTGTTTAACTCAGAATTCCATATTTAACACCAATCATTTCCAGCTGCCTCAGACTTTAGTTGGTCACATGAAAACCAGAGGAAGAAGTCCGAAAATTTCAGTCCTTAATTTCAGCCTGAAAATTACACAGTTAGACAGTCCGAAAATTTCAGCCTGAAAATTACACAGTTAGACAGTCTGAAATTTGCAGAGGTTAGCAGTCTGAAATTAGCAGAGGTTAGACAGTCCAAAATTACACAGAGGTAAGACAGTCTGAAATTTGCAAAGGTTAGACAGTCTGAAATTACACAGAGGTAAGACAGTCCGAAATTATACAGTTGGTTAGTTGTTGCTCTTCCTTTTACCACCGAAAATCCTCAGAAGGGTTCGAATTTCAGAGCTCTTCATTTACAAAAACTTGTTCAAGAATGAAACAAAAACGTGGTATTTATAGTGGTATGTTAATTTGTTTTTGATTTGGGCCGACCTTACTATATATATATATATATATATATATATATATATTCTTCAATGTGGAGGGTAAACTCATGTTTATTGGGCTAACCTAGCATCTTTTCCTTAGGGTTCTTCTTTTATCTCTTACTGAGGCCGACCTTGCTTGATGTTCACACAGTAATTATTATGTCAATGTGTATCAAAGTTTTCCATGTCATTATTTGAATGGTTCAAGTTGTAAGGCTTCAAGCCATTTATAAGAGGTTTGTTGTACCATTGGCTTCCTTAACATCATCATCAAGTATATCATAGACATACTATTATATTCAGTCTTCATTAATTTATATTCATCATCATAGGTGCAAGAGCATTAACTCATCATTATGGGCTCCATCATTTCAAGAGAATGTAATGAGCTTGTGGCTTCAACATCATTATGTCAGTGACTTTAAAGCATTTCCTATCAACAAATGACCACAAGGAATGTCCAAGGATGCATATCATCACAAAGGGTGTATATGCCAAGCTCCATCATGTGCAAGGGTGTATATGCCAAGCTCCATCATGTGTAAGGGTGTAAGGACACTTGTAAGGGCATCTCAACCATGTGTAGGGTTCCAAGACCCAAGTCTTTGTCTTTGTCATCAAGTCTTTGACCTAGTCATTCACTGAGTTTTCCAGGTCATCAACAACCACATCCTTTGTCATTAATGGCTTGTCATCAATGACAACCATGCTCAACAGGGTTCCGATCCAATTCTGCAGTCAAGATGATTGGAATGAAGGTTGAAGATCAACTTGATGGGGCTTCCAACTTCATTTCTTGGAAGTCTAGGGTTCTTCTCATATTAGAAGAAAATGATCTTTTGAAGTTCGTCAATGAGAAGGTTCTAGAACCAAAAGCAGAAGATGGCAAGTCTCAATGGAGAAAGAATGATGCCATAGCAAGAAGAATCTTGGTGGATTCAGTAAAGGATCATTTGGTTCCTCAGATCTCACAAAAGAAGACAGCTAGGAAAATGTTCAAAACCCTAAAGAAGTTATTTGAACATAGTAGCATCAATGTTACTCTCACATTGAGGAACCAACTATCAAATCTAAAGATGTCAGAGTCAGAATCAATCGCTTCATACTTCATGAGGATCTCGGAACTAAGGGACAAGTTAAGCTCTAGTGGAGAATCCCTTGAAGACAAGGAACTTGTTATAACCACTCTAAATGGTCTCCCTCCTTGGGAATCATTTATCCAAAAGCATAAGTGGACGAACCAAGTTGCCCAAATTTGACAGGTTGTGGGCAGATTGCACTCAAGAAGAGATGAGAATTGCAGCAAGGCATAAACTTCATGGGCTTCAATCTGAAGAGAATCAAGCATTTACATTTCATACCAAGAGAGGCAGAGGAAAGGGAAGAAAGTTTCACAATCATAAGAACCAAGGTAGGAGAACAAGTCCTTCTCCAAATCAAAAGAAGAAGAAGAAGGATCTCTCGCATATACAATGCTTCAAGTGCAAGACATATGGCCATTACGCCAGTAATTGTCGAAGTTCAAACAAAAGGAAGAATGAAGCCTCAACCGCTGATGTAGATGAAGACACCCATCATAAGAAATCAAGGAATGATGATCATACGGAGTTCTTCTTCTAGTATGTTGAGGTGATGTTATGAAGATCCAGACTGCAATGGTCTCCCAGCAAGAAAATGAAGAATAGAGGTCTCTCATGGTTCCCACAAGGAGGCAATGGGAGCCCACCCACAAAAACAATAAAAGATAAGTATTTGAATTTATTGCTCACATAGATCTGTTTTGCCTTATATGTTTTCATAACAAATTGTTTGCAAATCTATTAGTAAGTTTGTTGAGCATTTGATATAGTTCACTTATTGATGTACCGTAGGCACTTGTTGTACTTGTTATGCATATGAGTTGCACAACATTCCATGAACACCTATTGGAGCTAGTTTAGATGATATCTCCTTCTTACATGCTTAGAGTAGTGCACATTCTCGATGGCATGTTCTAGTGGAGATAGCAAACATCTAGATAGCTACCATATGTGTTTGGGATACATGTTTATGATTGTTGTGCAAAAGCATTAACTAAGATGCCTACATACCCGTGTAAACTATTGCCATTACATTGAAATATAAATTGGTTAAATTTGATTATGCAGTCGCTAATCATCTGACGGGATTTGACTTGTAGGGAAAAGACCATATGATATGGCCTACAAGAGAAGGATGATGAGACTTGTCCGGATGAACAAGAGGGTGAACACATGAATCTCGTAGAAGTTCAGATTAATCAAAAGCAGGAGGCCTCTAGGAACAGCCTAGAAGCAGTTAGATGGAAATCATCACTACGCAGCAACGAACAGACGAGGACCTAATACATCCAGCTATATTTGATACATGACCCCCAGGCCCAGAGGATCTCATATAGAGATTGGTGTTTGGGGGCAGAAGGCTCCAACGGATGTCGATCTCTCTCTACTACAGATGTTCAGTTCTTCAATAATTATGAAAAGCAATTGGGTTCCAGTTAGAGTCATGACAGAAGGATTAGAGTATGACGAGAGTTACTCAGTTGATTTCTGAGGAGGTGCACATCTTTTCAGTTAGAATTGTACCTCACGATTTAGAACATATTGTTGACAATGATCCCTTGTTTGTTGTCATATACTGATGATCTATTCCTCGCCGAGAAAGAGGGAGGTAGCCCTTGAGATGAGGATATTGGCCTATTGATGGTATGGTAGAAACCTGATGAGATCTTCCTAGGTTAAGGAAGAACATAGTTGAGATCCTGAGCAGATCCAGCATGATGACCTGACTACACTGATGGCATTGTTGGTTGATTCAGACAAACAGCTGAAAGGATCCTTGATGTACCGGGTTGTCACCAGAATGGATATCTTAGTAAGGAACTGTGCTCGTTTGCACTGTGCAAGCTGGTGCTCAGATTGGCACCCGAAGTGATAGGCCGATGGACTTACCTATGGATAGCTCCAGAGAGGGAGCAGGATGCATAGATGCAGAGGGAGCAGGACGCTCCAGCACAGAGGGAGATGTGATGAGCATTATTGCAATATCAGACAAGTATTAGCCATGTGTATTGGCTAAGGGTGAGTGGTCTGATGGTAGTACCATATTTTCTCCCAAACACCCTGTGATGGGGTGGGGAGATTAGGTTCTTGATACTCTCCCATACAGGTGCATGAAGTCTGTCATGTGATTTGTTATTATCTCATTTATTTGCATTTCATGACTAGAGTAGGGCAGGACAGAAATGTCTGCCCCGATATATTTGATGCCTTTGTTAGCTGATATGTGTGCAGGTATCTTCTCCCGATCACTCCGAGAGGGAGTGAGGAGATTGGTTCCATGATTATATCCCTTGCTAAGAGGGAAGGACAATGATACAGAGATCAAGCATTCTCCATATCACTCTGAGATGGAGTGATATCTCTCGGACATCCTAATAGGATGGAGAGGCCACTGCTTTCTCTGGATCACTCTGAGATGGAGTGAGGAGATCTCTCGGACATCCTGATAGGATGCAGAGGCCACTGCATTCTCCGGATCACTCTGAGATGAGTGAGGAGATCTCTCGGACATCTTGATAGGATGGAGAGGCCACTGCATTCTCCAGATCACTCTGATATGGAGTGAGGAGATCTCTCGGACATCCTAATAGGATGGAGGCCACTGCATTCTCCGGATCACTCTGAGATGGAGTAAGGAGATCTCTCGGACATCCTAATCGGATGGAGAGGCCACTGCATTCTCCAGATCACTCTTGGATGGAGTGAGGAGATCTCTCGGACATCCTGATCTGATGGAGAGGCCACTGCATTCTCCAAATCACTCTGAGATGGAGTGAGGAGATCTCTCGGACATCCTGATCGGATGGAGAGGCCATTGCATTCTCCAGATCACTCAAAGATAAAGTGAGGAGATCTCCCGTACATCCTAAAAAGGATGGAGAGGCCAGCGCAAACTCCAGATCACTCCGAAAGGAGTGAGGAGATCTCTCATGGAGAGATTTAGTGCATTCTCTAGATCACTCTGAAAAGAGTGAGGAGATCTCTCAAACATCCTGAGACGAGATGGAGAAGCTGGTGCACACTGGCGCACAGTAGTACTTGTTATCACATCCATAGTAGTCGGGCTACCATGATTGCAGAGCAGTTAATTGTATATTTTTGAGCCAGACCTTCACACAGTTTTGATGAGATCAGCCTATGATGAGCAGGTTTCTTCATGATCACTCACATATCAGAGCAGCCCCAGATCAGACAGCAGTGAACCTTATGCCAAGACTGAGCCTCATGACCTCAGATTTGATGACCGAGGTGACCTTTTATCCCATACAAAGCAGTGCAGTGCCCAAAGTTTCAGCAGCAATGTTTTCAGTGGTTAGTGATGATCCAGATGGCAGGTACAAGTGTATGGCCCAACAGGTATATGATGTGCAATGGTTTTGATTATTTTTCTCTTTTGGTCATTTTAGTAGCTCGACTTAGTATCTAGTGGTCATCATCTGGCGGTATATATATGTATGATATGGATATGGTTGTTAATGATTATCTAAATGGTCTTATTACTCAGAATTAGAAGCTCTTGTTTTATACTCATTGGTTTTACCCTCTTAGTAGTGTGGACCTGATCATTCCCACCATTTATGGCTTGCTAGCTTAGGCATCACCATCACTTTCCCCATCCATTCGTTCTCTCTCCCATCTTTGGTTTTCACCCTGACTTACACCTCAGCCTGTGATATGGAGGACCTCCCCACTTTTGCCTCTATGTTGGATAGCATCCTTGTTAGTTTGTGTCTCGGCTCTGAGTTGGCAACAGAACTTACCGAAGCCTTGATCCTTCTGGGCCAGGAGTACTCGTTGGTGTTGGTTCTTGAGCTTAGGTCACTTGGATTTGATACCTTGATCACTCTAGTCGGTTGCCCCGATGTTTGGTCCTGATTGTGGAAAATCCCTTAGTTGCTTGAGTTGTGTTGGCTAAACCTAAAGCAAATTGTACTACCATCATTACATGCATATGGAAATTGTTATCTTATCTTTTGTGCAAGCCCATGGAAACAAATTAAAAATTGTGCTTCTCAGCACAATGAAAGAGGGCTATGGAAATTGAAATGTTAAAGCACCCCGGATGTAAGCTGCAATTAGTTGTGCTTCTAAGCACATGCAAAATCCAAAGGGTCCTAAGGCCTAAAAAGCAGTGGTTAAATGAATGCTATATCCAAAGATTGTTGGCCGTGAATTAAATGTAATGATTAAATACCTGACGGAGACTACGGGTTAGGATGTGAGATGGAGTAAGGGACAGCTAATTCTAAGTGTCCCCTAGAACCCCAAGTTATGGTTAGTTGTGCACCTAGTTACAGTGGTACTAGCAAAGATCCTCACGGAGCTGGATTTAGCTTGGATGTGAGTTGTAGACATTTGCCAAGGTTGAATAAGCACCTCTCTAAACAACTTATTCCATTTGTAAGACACTGCCATTCCCTGTGTGTTTATTATCCGACATATGCTTAAGTGTGCATTCCCTTTCCCTTATCTAAAGTATCACAGTGTTGAGTCAGTCAAGTCATCCCCTTACCATAGCCTTGTATTCTTCACCCTCACCCTTTGCTAGCAAAATGTTCACGTCTACAAAATGAGTATATTCTTGAGGTTCTATTTTGAGTAAATGATTATTTGAACTTATATTTGATATAATTATTGATTAACCACCAATGAAATGATGCTTACTACTTTAAGTCTTGTTATTAGAATGATTAAAAGAGCATGCCTTAACCATTGGCACTTGTAGCATCAGGCTTTTCTAGCCTGTGTCATTTTTTTATCAGTTTCGACCTGGTCAAATAAGTCAACCATGGGGATCTGAGATGAGTTGGACCAGTGATGTTCGAGGATGATGATTTATGGTCTTTTGATACACCTTTGATGATTCCATACAGTGGACACAGGTTTCATATGATGGTTGATGTATGTTTTTAAGGATATTATTATTTTCATACCATTATTTTTATATTGTCCGGGTGTGGTTGAGAGTTGAGACCACAGATAATTATTCAGGTTGCCATGGGGTGTATGAGTACTCATCTCTAGTACATTTGGACCTTCTGAGTCCATTAGGACACTCAGATATCAGTTACAGGCACTTCCAGTGATGATATAGTCAGATTTCCACTTTTCTCCAGTTTTGCCATGCAAAAATGGCCTACTCAGCAATAGCATTGAGCTAGCATGTTCTCCTAGGGCACTCCTGAGGAGATGGGGGGTCCAGCCACTTGTTATTACCATATTACCCCATCTCCAGAGATGTTGGTACAATCAGATTTGTATCTGGGACACCAGGAAGAGAGTTACAAGCATTTTGATGATTTACAGGTAGTTTTCTGAGGATCAAAAATGAGATAAAAAGGTCACTGAGGAAATCGATTTAGGTAGTTGAGGCAAGGTATTGGCATGAGGTTTGTTCAGAGGTCATTTGTGATGCATCCCACACCTTCCAACTCAGCTTACAGCATTCAATGGGGTCCACACACTCTCCAGGTTGTTATTTGATGTATTATTCTATCATTGAGGGGGGGCACGACTTGGTCACTTAGTCACTTTGTATTGTTAATGAGTCATATCTTATATCTTATGTCATTGTGCCATTGGGTGATGCTAGTGAAGGATAATAATACCGCCTAGCCCCACCATGTGCTCCTTACACTCATCCTAGTCATCTTTTATGTGGTGCGACTCCCCCCCTTAGGGCCACTTTAGTGATTGCGCACCCCCCTTAGTGAGTTGATCCATGTGTTATTGCTCTGGCTCATCATAGTCGTCGATTGTATTATGTTTATCTTTTGATCTCCACCACTCGTTCATAAAGTGGTTAGGGTTTTGGTCTTTCTCACTCCTATTTAAGAAAGACACCCCCTCATTGTAAAGGCACCTTTGGGCTCTTGAACTCTTGGAATAAAAATACTATTTTGCAGATCTACTTCTCTAGATTTGATGGATGCTCTTGCAAGTTGAATATAAAATCTTTTCTCTGTGTTATCATTGTGGATCTAGCTTGTTCCAAACGTTTTTTCTGCAAGGAGGCCTTGTGGTAGAAGAGGAGGGCAAACTGAAGAGGGCGCTATTGTGGGGAAACCTATATCTCTCTCTCGGATCAACCTTTGTCTTAGGGAGTATCTTTATTGTATCTTTTGGACATCTTGATGCTACTTGTTTCATCTTTTCTCCCATATAGTTTCTTTCATGCTTGATCGATTCTCATAATAGATCGTTTTTGGCAGGGAAGGGCGCATTGGTCACTTTGGAAGGATAGTGATTCTACTTGGGGAAGTTGGATCTCACTCTTGATTGCCTCACTTTGGGAAGATTATTAATTTGCAAGACAACCGCAAGCTTTTGAGGTAAGATCTACAAGGTACGTATTGGTTTTCATGCATTTTACCCATTGGTCACTTCAAAGTTTCAAACCTTCATTGATAAAAACCCTAGTTTTTAGATCTGATAGATCTGGCGATTATCTGGGCTTAATAACTCAAACCCACCTCTTAATAAATTAAAGAACCTTGGAGACCAAATTTGGTTGGGATCCAACTCCATTTACCCTTGATATAAGGCACTAGCTATCTCCAAGGGAGGTCGCACTTGTGGGTTAGTGGTCATATTCCAGATCTCTCATCTGGGTGTTGCTAGTTTGTCATTTAAACCTCGGATCCATAGCTTAGCCACCCTCCTAGTGCCATTTCTACTTCAACTTCACCTTGTGGGCCCCATTTCACTCATTTTCCTTAATTTAAGGGTGGGCCCCACTTGGGTCTTTTTGATTGGCATTAGATCTACCTTTTTAATCTCATAAGTGGCACATCCATTGCATGGTTGAGCATTTATCCCTTCTATAAGCCTCCTCAACCAAGCCCTAACTCCATTTATCCACTTATATTCCCTAGATCTAGATCTACTTACTCTTGATCTCTCTCTCTCTCACATTTCCCTAGAAGGTCTAGAGTAAGTTCGCTAGCCTCTTTTGGTTAGATAGGGTCTCCCCCTTAGTCATGCATTGTCTTGATCTAAAGTGAAGAGTGCCTCGATTAGCGTGACAGCCATTTATCCTTGGGAATCATGGCTCTCTTGGGTCACCTCTTTAGTTGTCCAACACCTCTACCATCCTGGATAGGATCACCTTTTGGGACAACTACAAGTTGTGTGATAACAATACTCTTGTATGGACTCACCGATGGACTGGTTGAGTTAGTGTATGTTCCCCGATGGACTAGGTTGACCTGAGGCACGCCATCCTTGTGCATGTTCCCCGATGGACTGGGTCAAGCTGAGGCACATTGTATTGATGCACGATCCCCGATGGACTGGTTTGAGATGATGCATGTTGGACTCTCTAATGGACTGTGCAGAGTTGTTAAGCTAATGCATGATGGACTCTCTGATGGACTGTGCAGAGTTGTTGAGCTAAGGCATGAGTAAATCCCCTATGGATAGGGTAGAGTCGTGGAGCTAGTGCATGTTCTCCGATGGACTGTATTGAGCTGATGCACGAAGATTGATTTGTTGACACTTCTCGACAAACTGAGATTGTGTTGGAAGACCTTCCTTATGATATAGAGAGGTTAGAGATAACCATGATGTACAGATGATATCCAGATGTGTTCCAGTATGATAATACTCATGTTCCCCCCCTGGCTAAGAGGGAGTGTTGGAGTTGTAGTTAAGTGAGGCATCACCTCATAGGTCGACCCAAGAAAGAATAAAATTAGAATACCGTGTTCGAAGAATACCTTCCTTGTTAATGTTAGTTTTTCAACATTTAATTCAATATATCTAAGATCTTAACTGAAAGAACAACATGTACAGCATATCAAGCATAAGAGACAAAAGACAAGAGACACAAAACATTTCACCGGGTAAAACCAAGAAGGTGAAAAACCCCGCAACTTCCTCAGAGATAGAATAAGCATCTATACAAGGATCACCATGATCAAACCCAAGAGATAGATATCTTCAGCAGCATGCTCCTCCTCCACTTGTGCGCACTCCTCCTCTCTCTCACTAATGCGAAGTGAGTGAATGAGAGAGTCACACTCTCTATTTATACTCTTACTTTCACTTGACCATTACTCAACTAGGTTGGCCCCAACTTAACAACTTAACATAAACTGACTCTGGGTCGACCCCACTAGGGTGGTCTAATAACCCTTCGACCCACACAACTCATACAGGGCCGACCCCATAAGGTGGTCTAATAACCCATCAAATATAAGTTGCGACACTTGCAAATACAAATGACGACACTTCCAATCGGAGGAATAATACATCTCCGTTGGGGATACAATAAAGTACAAATGTAATACATAGAAGAATATCTTCCGAAGTTACAAATACATCAACACTCCCTCTTAACTAGGAAGGTATTCTCTAGATACAAGTCATCAATACATATAGGCATAAGTCTTCAATTCTGGAGCTGGATCATAGTCACTGGGTCACGGAGCATCATCATCATTACTGCTGTTGTACTCAATATCTCGATCACTGGGTTATCTCTAAATTCTTCTCGTCATAGGAAGTTCTACAGAGCCAACCCATTTTCATGTTGGATGTAGGCCTAGCCTCCAGCAGGTCTTCATCATCACTGGCCATACTGTGGAATCCTCAAGACTTATTACGTGCGTGCGTCACAAAACCTCGAAAGAGTATCCCAGGACTGATTACGAGCTTGCTGCTCAACCTATCGGATCTCCCCGGGCGATATTATATGTGATCACCACAAAACCTCGAAAGAGCATCCCAAGACTGATTACGAGCACACAGCTCAACGTATCGGATCTCCCAGGGCGATATTACATGTGGTCACCACAAAACCTCAAAAGAGCATCCCAGGACTGATTACGAGCACACAGCTCAACCTATTGGATCTCCCAAGGCGCTATTACATGTGGTCATGGCAAAACCTCGAAAGAGCATCCCAGGACTGATTACGAGCACACAGCTCAACCTATCGGATCTCCCAGGGCGCTATTATATGCCATAGGACAAAACCTCGAAAAAGCATTTGCCATATATCCCAGGGTGCTATTATATGCCATAGGAAAAACCTCGAAAGAGTATCTGCAAACCTCCCAGGGCGCTATTATATGTCCTCCCAAGCAAAACCTCGAAAGAGCATTTGCCAGATATCCCAACGCTCTATTATATGCCATAGGCAAAACCTCGAAAGAGTATCTGCAAACCTCCTAGGGCGCTATTATATGCTTATTTGCACAGCCTATCCACAACCACGGAGTATCAACCTAATACTCATGATCATACTGATCATCATCATATAGTACATCATCCTAATGCACATCATCATCGCATGATCATCCTGATCATCGTCACAGCATCGTCCTAATGCATATCATCTGGAGTATCGTCCTGATACTCGTCACATGTGATCATCCTAATCATCGTCATAGCATCGTCCTGACTCCTGATGCATGTCATCTGGAGCATCGTCTTGATACTCGTCACATATGATCATCCTGATCATCATCATAGCATCGTCCTGATGCATGTCATCTGGAGCATCATCCTGATACTCGTCATCATCATATAATCAAACTGATCATACAAAGCATCCACTTGATGCATATCATCACACATGATCCACCTGATCATGTAAAGCATCCACCTGATGCATATGATCATCCTGATCAACATCATGTAGAACATCATCTAGAGCATCGTCCTGATGCTCATCACACAGCGCTTACATCCACAACCATGGGAAGGACCATCCTATCACCATGCTTGGAATGGCTCCTGCAAATGTGTCTCATCACTTCTTCCTCGAAGTATCTTCTATCTGAAGAACACCAAGCCTCTCTCTGAAGTACTCAAACTTCACTCTGGCTAGTGATTTAGTCAACACATCTGCAACCTGCTCATCCGTCGCAACATACTAGAGCTTCACTGCTCCTCTCTGCACCATAGCCCTGATATAGTGATGTTTGATCTCGATGTGCTTCGACCTGTCATGGAACACCGGGTTCTATGACAACTTCACACAACTCTGATTGTCACAATATATACAGGTAGCATCCAACGGGAGATCAAATAATTCAGACAGTAGCTTCCTAAGCCATACTGCCTTACAACTAGCCGAACAAGCTGCAACATATTCTGCTTCGGTTGTACTCAGTGCTACGCAGGATTGCTTCCTGCTAAACCAAGAGATCACACCTGATCCCATACTGAAGCAGCACCTCGAAGTGCTCTTCTTATCTGCAGCACTGCCTGCCCAATCTGAATCAACATAACCCTCCAGGTTAACCTTTTGATTCGCATCATACTTAAGCCGATAATCAACCGTACCCTTTAGGTACCTCAGAATATGCTTTACAGCAATCAGGTGAACATGTCTAGGATCTGTCAGGAACTGGCTCAAGGTGTTCACCGCAAAGCAAATATCCCGTCTCGTGTTCGTCAGGTACATCAAGGACCCAATCATCTAACGATAAATCATGGCATCAACAGACTCAGATGAAGCATCACTCAATAGCTTCAAGTTCGATGCCATAAGTGTGGCCATGGCCTTGTAGTCCATCATCCCGAACCGCTTCAGGATCTCTACTGCATACTTCCTTTGTCCAACGAAGATTCCATCTACACTCTGCCACACCTCCATGCCTAGAAAGTAATACATCATACCCAAGTCCTTCATCTCGAACTCAGCAGCAAGCATCCTCTTCGTGTCGGCAATCAATCTATCCTCACCTGTCACAAACAGGTCATCCACATACAATAGGAGTATCACTAGATTTCCTTCCTCAACCTTGTAGTAAAGGTTGGAATTCGCTTTACTCTTGGTAAAGCCCAAACTGGATAGAAAGTTGTCTATCCTACCATACCAAGTCCTAGGAGCTTGCTTCAAGCCATATAAGGCTTTCTTCAACCTGCACACATATGACTCCCTTTCATGTGTCTCAAAACCAAGTGGCTGCTCCACATACACTTCCTCTTCGACTACACCATTCATGAAAGCTGTCTTGACATCCATTTAGTGTATCTTCCACTTCATCACTGCAGCCAAAGCAAGTACTGTTCTAATGGAAGTGTATCTGGCTACAGGAGCAAAAGTCTCTTCATAATCTATTCCCTCTTTCTGGGAGAAGCCACGAGCCACAAACCTCGCCTTGTATTTCTCTATGCTACCATCTACAACATGCTTGATCTTATAGATCCACTTGGAAGTCACAACAGACTTCCCTTCTGTTCTTGGGACCACATCCCGAATATCATTCTTCATGATCGACTGGTATTCCTCGATCATGGCATTCTTCCATTACTGCATCCCGGATCCTAGGAACTTCAAATTCTTCAATATCTTCAAGAGATAATTTTCTTGAACTTCGTTGCTGGAAAAAATGTTGTAGTCCTTCTTTTGTAGGTGATGATACACAGTCTTTCCTACAAGACAAGTTCAATTGCATGATTAGTAACATCTTATATATTTCAGAACAAATTCTTACTCGTAAAGACATATGTCATACAGTCATGCAATTATCTTAGCCAATGCTTCAATACAACATTTATCCATATCCCGTAACTTTCTAGATGCCTTCCATCAATGGAATGTTGTACAGTACCATAGGTCACTTACCCATTACTTGCATATTAGTAGTATCTTGTTCATTAATGCAACTTTTCTAATATGCATAATATACATCCTAAATCTAGAATATAAGTATGTACATGAATGGACAACATCATTTAAGTAATCATACATATAATAAATGACAATTCAAATACTTATCTTTGTTTGGTTGTTGAGTGGACTCCCTCTTGATCTTTGCTTCCTGGAGTGCTCCCTCTTGATCTTTGCTTCCTTGCAGGAACTTTTGGAGTGTACTCCCTCTTGATCTTTGCTTCCTAGATTACCTGTCCTTGAACTTATATCCATCCTGGATCACTATGCATGCTTAAGTGTGCACTAGTGTTATGATTGTGTTATCCTCAAGATCTCATACATAACCATACATACATTAGTATAATCTCAATACTATCAAAACATTATAATCTTAACATGTATGGTCATGATCATTTCACACACAAGTAATTTATCACAAGCATTAGTATTCAAGGTTTCAGGGAGGACTTCTATTACTCATGCAAATTCTTATTTGACCATAGGAGTCTTCTAGTTTGCCATATCATTAATCAAACATGCCAAACATACTTATATAAGAGATCCTAACACAAGATAGCATTCTAACTTGATATAGGAAAAACATACATGGATTGTCATGCTTGCTAGTTATGTCTACCCAAACAATGTCTTCTTGTTCTCTTCAATGACCTGTGCTAGTAACCTGTCGAGATTGCTTGTAGCCTTCTCATGTAAAGCCTCAGCCTCATCTCCCTCTGGAACTGGAACTTCTTCACTTATGCAAGTGTCCAATTCATTCTCTTCTAGGATTAACCCAATCCACTTTGATTCGCTGAAACTGGATCTGGAGCTGGATTAGGGTTTGTCAGAGAAACCCTAAAAATTCAAACTTTGAATTTCAAACTTCTGATTGAATGAAAAGATGTGCCTTGTTGAGCGGATCAAGCTAGTATACTTCAATTTTGAAAACTGCAAAATTTGACCCTTCAAAATTGCCTTTGAAACTTCCTGATCTTCTGGACAGGATTCTGAACTAGGGTTTGATAAAGCCCCGTCTTCTATCCATCCAAAAAGTTCGATCTTGTGTTCTAAGCTTCGATTTTTCTGAGGAGCTTCCAGCCGTGGTCACAGATTTCAAAAATTCCAACTTTTGCAGAAGCCCTAATTTTCCATCTTTCCGATCAAAATCCCGAACTAGGGTTTGATCAAACCTGGCCTTCTGACCAACCAAAAAATTCAATCTTGGTCTCTAAATTTCGATTTTGATGAGGAGCATTTAGCCATGGTCTCCGATTCCAAAAATTCCAACTTTCTCCGAAGCCCTAAATTCCCGCAACAGTGACAAGCCAAGAATGAAGGTGCTCAGAATCCAATTCTGTTTTAACAGAAATATGCACCTTATTGTTTCTGGTGCATCTCTGAAATTACGAATCCACAGGGTCTGAAACTTCGGCCTGTGGTAGCCTGACCTATCTTCTTTCCAACCCCACAAGTCTAACCTCAAATGGATTCTCTGAGAGAGAGATATTCCAAATGTCGCAACGTGACCTGTTTATGGGATGAAATAGGAGAGCGAACTTGTACAGAGTGCCACATGTCACTGTTTCAACTTCGGCCTCTGAAAAGCGGACCTGTGAAATTACAGTCTGTGCCCTACCTGTCACTTTTTACGAAATTTCATTTGGAGCTTCCTAGCCCAAGTTGTGACCTTTTTGCCTAGGTCACCTGTTTATGACTGAGATCTGGAAGAGGCAGAAACCTTAGATTGTACAGATCATAAAACAGAAAGTACAGCGAATTAGATGTTGTGCTTCGGACACAAGGTACATGGGGTTCTTATCTACGACCTGTAGAAGTTTCAGAACCTGAACCTTCGCCAAAATGGATTTATAGCAAAAGTGCCACAATGACTAGTTTTTGCTATATCAAGCCCTAGCTTCCAATTTGTCGCAAATGCAACAAGTCTCATAAATGCCATATCATGCCTTCCTTCAAGCTAGCTCTGATACCATGTTAGTTTTTCAACATTTAATTCAATATATCTAGGATCTTAACTGAAAGGACAACATGTACAGCATATCAAGCATAAGAGACAAGAGACAAGAGACACAAAACATTTCACCGGGGAAAACCAAGAAGGTGAAAAACCCCGCAACTTCCTCAGAGATAGAATAAGCATCAATACAAGGATCACCATGATCAAACCCAAGAGATAGATATCTTCAGCAGCATGCTCCTCCTCCACTTGTGCGCACTCCTCCTCTCTCTCACTAATGCGAAATGAGTGAATGAGAGAATATATCAAATGAGAGTCACACTCTCTATTTATACTTTTACTTTCACTTGGCCTTTACTCAACTAGGTCGGCCCCAACTTAACAACTTAACATAAACTAACTCTGGGCCGACCCCATAGGGTGGTCTAATAACCCTTTGACCCACAAAACTCATGCAGGGCCGACCCCAGCAAGGTGGTCTAATAACCCACCAAATATAAGTTGCGACACTTACAATAATACTCACGACAATTGCAAATACAAATGACGACACTTCCAATCGAAGGAATAATACATCTCCGTTGGGGATACAATAAAGTACAAATGTAATACATAGAAGAATATCTTCCGAAGTTACAAATACATCAACAGTTAAGAGGGAGTGTTGGAAATAATGTAACTTCGGAAGTTATTCTTATCTTTATTGTACCTCCTTCATGAGCAATTATTTATGTAATTGACCATGTAAAAGATCATGAAAGAATCAATGTAAACATTGGGTGGAATTACCCAAAGAAAACATTTATCAAACATAATTTTTGTATTCCCAAGACAAGTCGACCCAGTGGGTAAACTGCCCCAAAACAGTGGGCAGTCTGCCCCAAACAATGGGCAGAACTGCCCCCATTAGGTCGGCCCAGTTATGGAAAGTCAAGTCGGCCCAATAAGGGAAAAAGTCACCTTTGGATGTGTATAAATAGAGAGGTCGAACCTCTCATTTGGTCATTCACTCAAGACAAGTTCGCTCTACTAAGAGAGGTTCGCTATTGCAGTTAGGAGACTGATTTTTGAGGTTCTCCACTATTGGAGAAGTTTCTCTCTTATTTTTCTTGGGTTTGCGCTACTACTATCTGGATGTAAATCATTCTCTATTGGAAGGTGTGAGCTTGGGGGAGACAAATAGCTTTGTCTATGGTTGGGACATGATTGTTCTTATCACCGTGGTTAAACGAGCTCCACACTCATTTTGTTTCTGTGCTTTACCATTCTTTTAGTGATCCTAGTTCTCACTTGGGTCTTTTAGATCAGCATTAGATCTATCTAGATCTACCCTTTTTAATTCCATTGGTGGCATATTCTTTCCTTGGTTGAGCATTTACTCTTTGCATAAGCCTCCTCAATCAATCCCTAACTCTAATTGCCACCTATATTCCCTAGATCTAGATCTACTTGCTCTTGATCTCTCATCTTCCTTCACTTCACATCTTCCTAGAGTACCTAGAGCAGGTTCGCTAGCCTTCATAGCTAGCTAGGGTCTCCCCCTTAGTCTTGCATTAACTTGATCTAAAATGAAGAGTGCCTCGATTAGCGTGACAACCATTTATCCTTGGGAATCGAAGCCCTCTTAGGTCACCTCTTTAGTTGCCCAACACCTATACCATCTTGGATAGGATCACCTTTTGGGGCAACTACAAGTTGTGTGATAACAGTACCCTAAACTTGTCTTCTGTATTCATGTTACTGTTGATTAACATCGTGTTAGTTATACTATTGTTAATGATTACATGTTACTGAAGATTAGTTTAACACGGTGACCCAAGTGGTAGTGTTAAAGGTGAGAGATGAAAATTATGTTTTAAGTTACATTGTTTATTTACTGGTGCACTATTCATTTCAGTATTAGTTTATTGAATGTAATTTTGCATTAAAGTACTTTGATTTCTTAATATTCTGCATCAAACCCTGACCCTAACCAAAATTTAACATTAGGCTCCTATAACGAACCCTTGAGGTTGTTGTAGGAAGCCCTAGTTTAGAATTCAAAGAGAAAATTACTCCAAGAGGGAGGTTGGTCACCTCTTCTCTAGCCCTAGAACTTAGGGTTTCATCCATTAAAACCCTGGTTATCAACTTTTATCAAATTTGTTTGCATTTTTATGTGTAATTTCGCATTTTCATTGTAGAATTAGGGTTAGAATTAAGTTTGCAATTTTATGTCTGAAACCCTAAAAAAAATTCCCAAAAATAAAAATAAAAAAATTTCAATTTTTTGGTCCCCCTAAAATTTCGGCCCTCCTATAAATTTGGCCTGCCTATTTATCCCTAAAAAACCCTAGGGCGAAATTTGTGGAATCCCTTGAAACCTACAAAATAGTAAAACTCTAAACAACCTAAAAATAAACCTAAAACCTACCCTTATTCCTTCCTTCATACCCTCGGCAGCCCTCTTTTCTTCCTCTTTAGCCCTCGGTCTCCTCATTCAAGCCTTGAGAACCTTGTGCAACCCTCCAAACAGCCCTCGGAATGCCCTATTCCACCTCAGCAGCCCCCTTTTAGACCATGGTCCTACCTTCCTAACCCTCGGTCTCTCCCTTTTCCTCCTTGGCTGCCCATCCAAGCCCTTCTTTTCTCCTTTTCCAGCCCTCTTCAAACTTTATCTGAGGTCTATCATCAAGACAGCCTGTCAAATTCTCTGTTGCTGCCCTAAAGTCTGCAATAATACAAGACATCAAAAGGACACATAAAAGGTTAGCCAAAGACAAGGTGTACTTATGATAAAATCACTAAAACGTTGTCTAGCAAAGACTAATATAAGGGACTGACTTGGTTATTGTATGCATGCTACAGAATTATATATATCAAACCTTGACAAATTGGCTCAAATTTGCTACAGGATTGCTCTTTAAATTTAATTTGGTTTGACATATATTGAGCATCCTAATTGTTTGATAATCACCGAACAAACACTTTTTTCAAAAAATCACCGAACAAACACTTGCCTAAGTACTGTTGGAAAATCATTGTATTGAATTGATTACTGTTGGAATAAAGGACTGCTATAGCAAGGTCATGTTACTGTTGTTTTGATGGTCAACTTGAATGCTACAGGACTGCTACTCATTAGGATTGATATCTTCTATAATTCAATATTGTGTAACTACTGTTTGGGGATGTTAATCAGTGAAACTTTTTATGGTGAATGTGCATGACACATTGTTGAATTGTTCATTGTATTCAACAAATTGATTAGATAATGGTGCACATGCTTATGTTGTCCCTACACATATACTTGACAATTGGTTACACTGGAAATATCCATTTTGCTAACTAACTCCTACCATAAACATTGTTGGATAGTCACATATTTGGATGTTGCTTGTCACTTTATCTCAGACTGATACATGCATATAAGAACACTTAGGAGTAACTTGATATGTCTTCTTCATCCTCTATTTCGACTCCATAAGGCACTGATCTTTGCATGAGGTTGTGGAAGGTATTTGGCGTGCTTATCTACAGGTGTTCTGAAAGGGCTCTCCCCTTGGAGGTCAAGACACTCCGAAGTAGTTGAAGGAACGTGACTGAGGTGACATTGGTTCACTTTCCTTCATATGTGCTTATCGGACAGTAGCCTACTAGTTTGCCCAGTAACATTTTTCAAGACATCAGAAAGACATCAAAGGGTTAGCAAAATATTACATAATCAACTGTTTAATGAAGGCTGACATGAATGTTTAATTTGCTACTGATATAAAGGAAAGTTGAAAGCTACAGGATTGTTTATTGAGGAGGTTGGGTTTCTTAAAGTTTGTTGCCATTAAATATAACATATTGCTTGGATCCTTGTCTTCATTTGATCGGTAGCACTCATAAAGCAAGCCTTTAAGTACTGTTTAATAATTAGATGGAATGACATTGTTTGTATACTACAGGATAGACACATCAGATATGGTTCAAAAGATAAATTGTTCCATTTGCTATAGGACTGATATATCAATCAATTTGTTGCCACAGGACAGCTCTTTAAGTTGTGTTTGGTTTGGCACATCTCATGATACTAAGCACTATTTGATATTTCATAATTGTTTGATAATTACTTGACTGTCTACTTGTTATCACATATATAGTAGTCGGGCTACCATACACTATTTTTCAGATTCCAGTACACTTTTCAGCCAGTTCCCTTACATTGAAATGCTGAGATGAGCATCTATTATGGATCATGATTATTAAATGGACAGCAGTTTTGTTCCCCATGCCATGACTGAGTTTAAGGACACTCAGAGAGATGACCGATGTAGCCATTTAGCCATTTATGCAGAGCAGTCAGTGGTTCCCAGAGTTACAGCAGCAATTTCAGAGGAAAGATGTTGGTTCAGATTATGTGCATTCAGGTATATGACTCAGCAAGTATATTCTGGTGTTATGGTTATATTGCTTTTATATTCATTCTTGTAGCATGTCTTAGCATTTAGTATCATGATCTGGCAATCATATAGATATGTGGACCTGGTTGAAGTTTTATATATATTACATTGTCCCCACTCAGACTTCGAAGTTCACTACCCATACTCATTGGTTTTACTCTCCCTAGGGAGAATAGGGGTGATCATTTCCACCATACTTTGGCTTGCTAGTGTTGGTCTCATTATTCACTGTCTTCATCCATCCATTACCTCCCAGTTTGTTATTTACCCTAACTTACTACTTGACTAGTGGCATGGAGGACCTTCCCCCACTTTAGCCTCTGTGTTGGATAAGCTTCCCTGTTTTTTGTGTCTCGGCTCTGAGTTGGTGACAGAACTTACCTATGGTGAGTTGGATTGTAGTCCTAAATCATTCTGGTCGGTTGTCCCGATGTTTGGCACTGGTACGAACTCCCCCTAGTCACTTAAAATGTGTTGGCTAAAACTGAAAGCTCATGTACTACTTATGGAAACTTATGTAAATTCGCCCAAAAATCTGTAAACTCTAGAATGTGTTTATCAACACACGTGAGTAAAGGGCAAGAGCAATGAAAAGCTAAAAATACTCCTTGAAGAGTATAATGAAAGGTCCAAAAAGCAATGGTTCTTAAACTCTATATCTAAATGATTGTTGACCTCATATGTATATGTGCAAACATGCCCTGGATGCACGCTGCAATTAGTTGTGCTTATCAGCACACCTGAGATCCGAAGGGTTATGTAGGCCAAAAAGGCCATGAAATGAAATCAATAGATCCTAATGAAACTGGATCATCTTTTATAAAAATAGACATGGTGCCTAAGTTGAATAAGCACTCTTTGAACAACTTACCCATCTGTGAGACACTGCCATCCCCTTTGTTACTGCTTGTCCAGCATATGTTAGAGTGTGTATCCCCTTTCCATTTCCAAAGTGTCACAATGTCAAGTCAGTAGTCATCCCTTAGCCTAGCCTTTTAATTTTTAGCCCTCACCCTTCACTAGCAAATTGATAACAACTATGAAGTGAGTATGGTCCTGAAAGTCTAGTCTGAGTCAATAATAATAATTAATGACTTTATGTATTTGGTTTTAGATCGCCAGTAATGATTACTTCTTGTTATAATTGTTACTTGAATGAATTGTAGAGCATGCTTTAACCTTTGACACCTTGCAGCATTGTGGTGATAGCGTGAGTTATATTATTGGTCATGTTGACTTGGTCAAACTTAGTTTGACCAAAAGTCAGCCACAGGACATGAGGTGGCAGACCTCAGATGATGCAGAGATATGATATATGGTCTGGTACAGGTCACCAGGTGGTTCTATGCAGTGGTTCAAGACTTATGATGATGATTTGTGCTTTTCAGCACTTTTACAGGTTATTATTATTTGGTCTGTTGGATATGATGGATATTTATTTTGATCATGCAGAGATCTATATGGTGTATGAGTACACATCTTAGATGGATTTGGGCTCTCTGAGTCCAATGAGATAGTATGTTTTCAGTTTCGGGCAGTTACAGTGATTATTAGTCTCAGTTGGCTATCCTAGTGCAGTTTTGGCCTGTCAGAGCAATGATGAGATTTGATTGGTTCACCTAGGGCGTTGTGCATGGAGGGGGTGGTCCAGCCACTTGATATTACCATATTAAACCCCTCCCAGAGAGCCTAGTGGGCTCACCTTTACAGCGCAGGGACTCCAGGAGGCAGTTTGGGCAATTTCACACTTCCCAAGGCAGATCAGAAATGGTAAAAATGGCTACTGAGGGATTCGATTTGGGCTACTGAGGCAAGGGATTGGCATGGGATGATGTTTGATGATGAGTGGGATGTCTTCCACACCCCCTCCAACAGTTTCAGCTTCCAGTGGGACCCACACCCATCACTTTCGGCATTTTATATTGATTTCTAGAGCCTCCTAAGGCTCACGACTTTCCCAGAGAGGCACGATTTGGTGCTTAGAGCATTATTTTATTGATATTGTGCCATGGGGATTGACCAAGGGTGTTAGAAATTACCCCTTGGACCCACCATGAGCTAGATCTTATATTTTATCATTGAGATTTGGTGGGACCCTCTCTCCTAGGGCGATTTGGTGGGACCCTCTCTCCTAGGGCGATTTGGTCCATTGATGTATTGTATTGTTATATTGATCCATGTACTTTATTGTTGAGCTCATCTCAACCATTGATTAGATCACTTTGATCTTTTAATCTTAGCCATCCATTCAAAAGGTGGTTAGGGTTTTGGTCTCTCTCCATCCTATTTAAAGGAGAGAGCTTCTCATTGTAAAGGGTCTTTGGCTCTTGGAATCTTGATAATAGAAAAACTGCTTGTGGAAATTCTTGGATCTCCTTTGCATCTGGTGTTCTTAGATGGTGATTGGAAAGTCTATTGCATCCTAGCATTTGGAAATTTGTGGTAAGATCTATCTTTTTGGAAACTTTGTCTTGTCTACAAGAGGGCGACTTCAACTTGGACGTTTTTGCAAGGCTTCTTCAACTCGCTCACTTGGCATTCGCTTGTATTAGGGGGTTATCATTAGTATCATTGTGATCTATGCAATCTTTCTGTTATTTCTCTTGTGGCATTAGTCTTAGCTCTTGATTGCATCAAATCTGATATTGTTGACGTTTGTTGTGCAGGAGAGAGGGCGAATTGGCTTCCTTGGACAAAATCGATCTCATAGAAAACTACCTCAAAGCTTCTCAAATTGATCGGGTTTGCATAGATCATCATCATCAAGGCATCTACAAGGTTATCCAGGTAAGATCCACAGGTTTGTTTACTATTTCTTGATCCCAATCCATTGGCACAAGCATTTAACTGTTAAAACCCTCATTTTACATTTTTTCAGATCTACTTGGATCTAGTAGGCTTTTGGGTAAGATATTGAAAACCCACCTCTATAGTTTGGTGTGGATTGGCTTCCATTTGACCCCTTTCCCAAGGCTCATTAACCTCTCCAAGTGAGGTCGCACTCCTTGGTTAGGTGAGTTTGCTAGGTTCCAAGATCTGGGTAGGTGAGATCCCACTTGATTTGAACTCTCCTCACTTGATAACCTACCCCTAGTACTTCACCTTGTTGATTTTCACCTTGTGGGCCCCATTCCTCATTTTGAGGGTTGTGCCCCATTTGGGTCACTTGGTGATGCATTTTGAATCTCATATCTACTGAGATCTAGCCATTGGATGACCTTGATCTTCAAAACCCACCTTGCTTTGCACCTTACAACCCCAATCTACAGTTTGGTGGACATACGACTCCATTTGGCCCATTTTCCAAGGCATTGATCCTTCTCCAAGCCCTCACAACTCTCCTAGGTTGTTAGATTTGTTTGTGGTTTGATCTTTGTCTAGTTGCTTGCATACTCAGATATTGTCATATCCATCTATCAAGCATAGCTAGAAAGCCCTGACTGTCAGATCTCTGATTTGGGACACTTTCCCTATTTTAAGGGTCACGTTTCCCAAGGCAGTTGATTTTGACCATTTGAAACTAACTTTGAATCATGGAATCATACTTAATCCTAGAATCACTGTGTGTTATCTTTCATTATCACATCACACCTTTCCTAAGCCTCCACAGTGGTCCTAATTCCTCAAATCTAGGGTTCCATACCTGTCACCCTACGTACTTCATTAGATTGATTTGATCTGGTGATTGGATTGATCTCTCCTATTGGGAGTAGATCTAGGTCTCCCCCTTGCTATCTTGGCTTTGATAGCTAAAGCGAAGAGTGCCTTGGTTGGTGTGACAACCATCCATTTGGGAACCAAGGCTCTCTTGGTTCACCACTTTAGTTGCCTGCCTCCTCTACCATCCACCTTGGATCCATCTGTAGGGGCAACTACAAGATCGGTGATAACACTACTGTTGGAGATCATTGTTACTGTTGAACTTATTGTTGAATATCTTTAATTACCATTGTTAAAGATATACTTTGTTTATTTACTAGATGAAGGATCACCTATCTATGATGCTTGTTACATGAATAATACTTTGCTACTGACAATGATATGCTTACTTTGGTTCATTAACACTTACAACATTTCATAGTTTGTCTTCGTCATTCTTCACTTGATTCCAATAAGGCATTGTGTTAGACACAATGGCTCACTGAGAAGGGGGGGGAATGAACAATGAGCCAGCAATTCAACCAATTTCAACTTCTTCCTCTAATCTTATAGTATCATTCACAAATCTACTCCAACATCATATTCATCAATAGAATAAACAAATTATCATATGCCATTCATCAATATCAACAAATCACACAAGACACAATATATAAGCTTTGTAATCTTTTGTATTTGGTTCAACGACTACAACCGTGACGAAATTCAGCTACAACTGAAACAAAGAGCACCAACTCCTTATCTAGGGCCCAGCCTAGTTTTTCTTAGACCCAGCCAAGAAAATGGATACGAGACCCTGCTTGTAAATACAAGTACATTTCATCACAAGACCCAGCTTGTAAGCAAACATACTTTTGTCATGTTACACTTCATCAATGAAACCATTATATCATTACAACTCTATCTCTGTGATCATTTTGATTGTCATAGACAAGTATTCTGTTCACTTAACAAATCAGTCCATCATCTTATTGTTCATTCATTTTCTGTGAAGCCCCACATCATCATTACCAGCATTCTGTTCATGTTCTCATCCTATCCATAAGGAAGTTATCAGCATCATCTCTATGTCTTCATCAATCACCAGCAATCAGTATGATCATATTCATTATAGTTCTGTTCTCATGTTCAATGTTGCTGACCAAAAAGCATCATGATCTTATGCAAATACTAGCTGCCCATCATCATCCATTAATTTTCTGTCTCGGACAAACCCAAAAAATCAAGCATCAACACTGTCCTGTCATTTTGATCAGCATATCATTACAATCTTTAAGCTACAGTCATCATCTTGTTCAGCATATCATTTTCATACTGTAGTCCAAAACATACCAGCAAGCTGTCTTGGAATTGGTTCTGTCCATCCTCATCAAATTCTGTCCATCAGCATCATCTCAAAAATTATATCAACATCACTGTTCTTTGACAAGTCATCAAACTGTCTATTAGCAAGCTACCAGCATCATCTCAAAAATTATATCAGCATCATATTGTTCCTTGACAAGTCATCAAACTATCCATCATCTTCATGTCTCAACATATCATTATCAAGCTGCTGCCCCAAAACAAAGAAGATAAAAAAAATATAAATGTTATCCACTGTAGTTGCCTGCTACAGTACCCGAAATTTCCACAGTGAGCAACCTGAAATCAGAGCTCTACCTCTTCTCCACGAACTACTCATCAATAAGGCAAGTTTTTCCTTTATTTATACTCAGTTTTCCTTTAAAAAAATTGCTGAGCCGACCTTGCAATAAATTGTAATTTTTATATTTTATTTTTAATTTTAAATACTGAGCTGACTTACTCTTTAAATGATTTTATTTTATTTAAAAGAAAAATCATGTTGTTTGATGTTTAAGAAGCCGACCTGAGCTTCAAATCTTGGTTTATTCCAATCAACAAGTATACATATGGTTTTACTTGACTCTTCACGGTTCATTGCTTACAGCTCTTGATAAATTCTTACTTCCATGCTTCATGGAGTGCCTATAGAGGTTATTTAACCTCCCGTATAGAGTTGAAGTGTAGTCATTGTTAGGGCTTTCAATACCCAATGTTTCCAGGTTGAGTGGTCATTAAAACACTTTTCATAATTATTTCTTTGGTCATTCTTTAGCCTGTTGATAGAGACGACTCACAGATGTATTTGCGCTTATGTGTTAGGGATTTGACAAGAACATTAAGATGTCTTAAAATGTTTTGGTGCAAGGGATTCTTCCAATACTTTAAGGAACCACATATCAACTAGCTATGGCATTATGAGGGTTGCATCATCAAATTCAATAACAATCAAGTGTGGTTCCAAGTCCCAAAGTCCTATCTTCTTCATAAATCAATAACTTCTTCAACAACCAGCATATAGGCTTCAAGACATCTTCAAGGGCTTGTTGATGCCTCAAAAATCGCAGCATCAATCAGCAAGGGATTCTCCCCAGTAAGCGATCCCAATTAGATCGCCCACCGTTTGGTGTAGGGAATCCGTCCGGTTAACGGTCCGACTACCGTGTAAGTTTTTTTTTTAAAGATTTGTTTGTTTTACCGGTTGCGGCCCGATCCACCGTTTATATTTTTATGTTTAAGATGATATGCATGTGCCCTAAATTAAATGCATACGTTAAACAAATCTATTCTAAGCTAATTAAATCTAATTTAACCTATCCTTATAAGGAGCAAATTTAAAGGATGAGTAATAAACTGGAAATGCAATCAAGAACTCCACAGATAGCTGTTAAATTGAATAGAAGCATTTACAGCAACAAATAAAGATTATCAAAGATAGCTCTAATAGAGAAAAACATTCTATTACCCATTTAACACAGAAATTTTGCAAAGGAAATGAAACCATTCATAACAGAGAATTAATTCACAATAGCCAGGAAAGATCTCATAGGAAATGTATGAAAGATGCAGAAATAGTTCGGCAATTATCCAACACGATCCCAAGCAAAGTGCTGTGCAGGCTTCCACAGGCCAAAACGATTTTCTTATTCATGTAGCAGAAATAGTTCACATACAAGACAAAAATGTCTTTTCACCTGCCAAAAGTCCTTCTATTCTCCTCTATTTAGCTATATATAGCTTTACAAAATGCTCCAAGAGCTGCCACCTAAACCCTGACCGTTTATATTCCTTTCATTTGTCTTGTAGTGCCCATGTCACAAAAAGAGAATAAAACCCAAAATATTACAAAGATGGACGTTATTGAGGGCCCCATGTCATTTAATAATTGATACATAGGAGAACTTGAAAGAATAGATGTTGGTCGCAGACCCACAGAGTAAGGCAAACAACAGACTATTCATGAATTGATGCCTTTTGTTAACTTGGGCGCTTCTGCTGAGGCTAATACTCCCGCTAGGGCTTGAACTACTAGTGCTGCCGTTGAAGTTGATGTTCTTGCTTCTCCTGCTGTAACTTGTTGTGTTCCAGCTGTTAGCATTCTGTCAATCTCTGCTATATACTTCACCCAGACACCGGTTTATTTTATGATATTGTTTGCATCCAGGGGAAGCATGGTTTTCAGTGAAACCTCATGCTTGGCTAGTTCTTCTTCTTCATTAGTGACTTCTGTCATTGTAGCTTGGAGACTTTCACTTAGCAGATGTGTGCGAATTGCAGCCTGGCCAATCCAATCATGCAGATCCTCAGTGATCAGAACATCTATCTTCTTTACATAATCTATTTCAGCATTCAACCCGTCCTTTAGATCAGACAAACGTTGGGCTTTTTCTGGGAACTCCTCTATAGTTTGAGGCATTTTCACCTGGCACTCTTCATGGGTGGTTCGTATTTTCAAATACAAATTCTCACACCATTCAAGTGTAGCCAAGGCCACTTTGTTCAACTTTACTCCATAATCCTGGCAAAACCCCAAGAGGCGGATATCTGCTTTGAAACCGGCAATGGACTTAAGAGGGAGTCCTTCTGGGAATCCTGATCTTCCCTCTCTCCATTCCATTTGCCTCCTAATGTCCTCAACAATACATGTGTACTTCCTCCTACGCCTAGCGGCCTCGGCATTTATTTCTTTGATCCTGGCCACCACTTGCTTTAACTTGCAAACCTCCTCCATCATGAGTCCCTGGATATCGTATGTCTTCCTCATGATTTCACAAGCCTGCTCATGAAAGGGTCCCAAGTCTCCAACCTTGTTGGTTGCGAGTTGTAATTGATACTCTAGCAGCTCCTTATCTTCCAGCTTCTCAACGCTCTCTTTCAGATCATCAATCTGTTGAGTGGTATCAAACTTCTCTGACTCTAACCGTAGGTTGTGACTTTCTAGAGCTTTTTTCTCCACCTCCAGAGTTCTTATCTGTATTACTAAAGCTCTCTTTTCAGCTTCTAGATGCTGAAGCCTTCTGTTAAGTTCTTCCTTTTCTTGCACAAGGGTATCACATTTCCCAACCACCAAATTTGAATAATTCTGCTCTTTAACCAGAGTTTCCTGCAGATGATGGGCTTTCTCCTTTTCTGATTCCAACTTATCTGATAATATGTCGACATTGTCGGCAGTTGCTAGCACAAAGGCCACAAAGATAGATGCCATTAGTTTGAGTGCATGTTGGGTACCTTGCATGACTGTGGTCTCATGCCTGGTGACAACGTTTGGTTGAAAAGGCCTCTTCGTTCTAGTCACTGTTTCCTTAACAATGGATTTCCTTTTCTTGTTATAAGTAAACTTATCCCATTGGGACACTGTACTATTCTTGGAGGGTGTGAAAGGGACAATGGGCAGGTCCCTTATGGGGGAACCCATATCTAAGTCTTGCATGTTTGGGCTTTCGGGATCAGCATCTTCTTCTTCTTTTCTTTGTGCTTCTTCCTCTTGCTCCTATCTCTGTTTGTCCTCTTCCACTTGCCTCGCATTTCTTTCCAATCTGATCCTCTCTTCTTCTTGAATCCTCTTTACTTCAGCTTCAGCTGCTTGGGCTCTTAAAGTCTCTTCTTCTCGGAGTTTATCCTCTTGGATTTTCTTGGCTTGTTCCTGGAACCTTTGTTCTTCTTCTGAAAGAGCCTCAGCAATCCCCAAGGTATCCTTTCCTCGTTGTTGATCCATTTTCCCCACAACATTAGAGCTCGAGCTGGCTCCCCCTTTGCCAAGTTGACAGATCCGTAGCTCATTCATATTGCTGACCCCTCTATATACTTCCTCATCTTGATCATAATAGTTAGCATATTCAAAGGGAGTGGAGATTTCTTTGCAATGTTGTGCAGCTTTGCCTTGTCAATCATTTCTGTGAAAAATCTTTTGCCCAAAATGTAAGCTTTTCAACTCTACGACGAAATATTCTACCGTTGCAATTCCTAAGAACTTGCAGGCCCCAACATAGAAAGGTAAAGGCGGGAAAGTAGCCTTCTTTGCTTTGTACAAAGTGTTGCCAATCCCATCAATGAACACTTGCCTGACTGCCTCCTTATGAACTATATAATCTGTAGCATACCTAGGTAGGATATACGGGGCTTTGGAGCCTCCGTACATTCTTATATAGGTACCTTCTGGCGAAAGATAGAAATCACCATATTTCTCCAAAACTTCCATGGCGTTCTCAGATAGGCAGCTGGGTTCTTCATTAAACATTAATTCATATAGGGGCATGATGAACTCCTCACAAATGAGTTTGTAATACCTTTTGTAATTCTGAGCCCAAAAGATTTTGTAGGCGATGAACACTGAGCTATCCGCCGAGTTCCATATGCATCCCAACTTGGGAAAAGGGCATTTCGCCACAATACAATCTATCAAGTAAGATGCCATATAACATTCTGCCTTCCTCTCCACTAACCCTTCTCGTGCAGCCATTATAGCTGATGATAGGCTGTCTGAGAGAATAACAGCCCAGTTGAAAATTGTTCCTTTGAAAGCTACGTAGTGGATGATGGGAACCCATTGCACCATGAACATCGTCCTATCGGGTCTTCCGAAGATTCTACTCAACATGAGAGCGATCGGCCTGAAAGGGGGCCTCAGATTCTGAACCTCGTACTCCTGAGTGTCCTTCTTTCTTATTTGCTTGCCCGAAATTAACAGCTTCCTGGCCATCTCTAGATTATCCATCTGGATCTCTTCCAACCATGCATCATCAAACCGCTGCTGGGCTTTGGGCAACTTGTAAGCCGTTGAGATATAGGATGGGTGAAATGAGGCAAAAGCCTTTCCTTTGCTGTCTGCTATAACTCTTGTCTCGGTGTTCGCATGCTGCAAAATCCAACCAATTACTTTCGAGCATGGGAAGAGCTCTGGACGTGTGGCCGCTTTGGATATACAAGAATTTCTGATGTTCTAATATAAATATTCTTCCTCAAGAAGAGCTTCAGGGATGTCCCGATCTCTTATCATACGGTATATGTCTCCCCAGTTTACTTCTGGGGGCACACCTGTGGTGCACTTGGTATCCTAGAATGTAGTTTCTACTCTTGTGCTTTCGTCAGTTGCCTTTGACTTTCTCTTGCCGCCTTTGGCCATTTTTTGAAAAATCCTATAGGCATACAACGCAATGTCAGCGATTATCATTTTACTCATATTATTGAGGCTTAAAATGCCGACTGAAAGCTTCAAATTCGTTTCACTACTGATTTGCAAACTTTTAAATGGCTCTTCTTTTCTAGTTTAAACATCTATATATGCTATTTCATAATCCCTGTGCAAAACTATAAAAAAAAAAGTTTTAGTAGGGCGCTGTATTGCACTTATGAAAATAAATGACATGCATTTCAAAATGACAAAACGTGAGCGCTAAGCGATTGCGAGTACTACGTTCCAAAGCGCAAAACAGTGTAAGCTTTCACAATTGGGCAAGAAAACCGACACTTTTCATAGAAGGGTGGACGGGGCTAGTTTGGAGAATTACAAGATTGACGGCTTAATAGGTGCCCAGGGTCCCCAGGTGTCCATGTTTATACGAGCAAAACTTCGGCGCATTTGAACGGAAAAACAGGGTATGGGTTGCTTCGGCCGTGTTCAAACTACACATCTTGACACGGATAAGGAAAAAAGAATAGAACCATGCACATAACCTTTACCTTAACCACAAAATCTAGTACATGAGGCTTGACGGGGTACTTACTTGTTGAAATACAATGGTAGGTAGGCGTTGATACCTCGGCGGAATCGGTGAGCCTGTAGCAAGTGCTTGCTAACTAGGACGGGAACGGAATGAACGCTCTTGACCAATGGAAATAATGAAAACTAAACGGGGTTCATGCCCTATATAAATAAGACTGGTACATGCGAACCATTATTAGGGTGGTTGTAAGCCATTAAAACGGGGTTAATGCAGTGTACGGACGAGTCAAATCGACCTTTTCTTTAATAAATGTGACCGCCAAAAATCAGAAAGACTCGGTTAAGGTCTCCGTCTCCTGCGGAAAGAAAGGCTGAGTTTGCCCACCTTTGCGGGAGAATTGTCCGAACTTTTCCGCGAAAGGAAAGCGTGACGCTACGCATCAGCCAACTTAAGTGAGTTTGTCCACCTTTGCGGAAGAGTTATTTGAAAGCCTTCGCTATCTCAGGAAAGATAGACGAGTCTTCCCACAAAAATGACTTATTCATAAATTTTCGATCGCTTGCGGAAGAGTTAGATGTATTCTCCTGCCGTTGCGGAGAAACTTAGTGAATTACTTCCGCCGCAGGCTTACTTGGCCAAAGGTTTTACTTTTTCGGAAACTTAAGATGAGTCTTCCGCCGCGAGCTGACTTAGTCCTTTTCTTCCGTCGTTTCGGAAGGTTTGGACCAACCCTTCCGCCATTGCGGAAAAGTTAGCTCAGAACTTCCGCCGTTTCGGCTCAAGATCTTGACTTTTACTCAGGCAAAAAAAGAAAATAAACTCAAAGAGTGAGGCAAGTAAAAGACCTTTCTTTAGGGGAAAAACTAAGTAAGGAAAGACTAAGATGCTCAGATATTCTTAGGCAAACTTCTTCTAAAACAAAAGGAGGGGGCCCCAATATTTTTCAAAAATCTGGGGGGGATGTTGCAGCAACAACAGGGCTTTATCATCATGTCAACACATAAGCCATATCATTTTCAACAAATGACCACAGTATGGGTCATTTGGCCCATTAGGTGTTCCAATGGCTCCAATGCCCACATCCAAGGTTCTTTATGCCATGTCATGCTTCCATGTCATTGTCAAATCTTTGTCCAACTTGTCTTGCATGTCTTGTTAGTGCACATCATCACATCCTTTGCCAAGTCAACCTTTGTCATTAATGTTGTCATCAATGACAATCATATTCAACACATTGGTCACTGACGCAAATTGCAAAGGAAGATCTAGAGTTTGGTGTTTAGGTGTTTGCAGATGTACTAAAAGGTCTCTCCCCTTGGAGGTCAAGACACTCCAAATCGGTTAAAGGAACGTGACTGAGGTGACATTGGGTCACTTTCCTTCATATGTGCTTATCGGACACTAGTCTGTTAGTTTGCCCGGTAACACTAGGAAGCCCTCTATACCAATTTCTTACATTACTTTCCTTCAAATCAAGAGATATCTTGTACATTTTCATCTTAATATCATCATGGGCCACATTCAACTTTGAAAGACTTTCAATAAATAATTCAACATGTAACCTAGTTGAATGCCCATGGAATTCAGGTATGTATTCCTTCCAACCATCATTATCAAATTGATTAGGATACCTTGGGATGCCCGAGAGATCCACTAGATTAAACCAATTGTGCATCCATGGTTGTTCATCAAAACGCCATATTTTCTTCCTACCTTCAAATATGAGATATCTAATCTGAAAAATGTATGTAATCATACCTCATACCGATGTCGAAATGTGTGGAGTCACCAAGGAGAACCTTCAATGCCTTCACAATGTTGCTCGCTTCACCCTACAAGCAACAAGTCTACAAAATCTGCAAGGACAAGGGCTTCATCCCTTCATGGATTCGCCATGTGAGAAGAGAAATCTGCAATAGTAACCTCCCACAAAATGTCAAGAAGCATGATCTTCAAAATCCGGGAAAAGGGCTTTATCCCTAGCAACATTGCCAAAATGTTATAGCTTGAACTGGCATGTATGATTAAAGCCCCAAAGAAAAGGCTAGCCCAACTGCAACCTAAAGGTGTCACCTACTGTCACCTCGATAACCACCTCTCTGCACTCGAATCCTTTGTTGATTTATACCTGAATGTTACATTGTTTCGAGCGTCTTTAGTGAGTAGGAACTTGGAATTCTTCATGGTATAAGACATACCCTATTAATCATTGTTTTGAGTTGGCACCGAAAGGAGGCTGTCAAATCCAAAAAATTCCGAAAAATTTAAAATTTTTAAAATAGCAATTAATATTAATAAATACATTCATTGATCTGTTTGATTTGTTAACATGATCTTAAATGTGTCTAAGTATCTGTTATTGTACTTAAATTTTAAATGTGAGTTTTATCTACAGTTACTGATTTTTTTATGTTCTGCAACCTCAAGGGGGAATTGCCATAGCAGGCTGGGCTTACTTAGCTTCCGAGCTAATGCATCGAAATGTCTTTCTCTTACAGATGTACAGGTACTGTGCGGGTCGCTACATTTAAATCTTTAAAGTATTAAAAATCAGTTGTACCAATTCCTTCAGTAATAGTCTGAGTTTGCTAGACAGGTTATCACGTGTATAAAGGTAGCAATCATCCCATGATCTCTTCAAGATTTTACTGTTTTATAAAATAGAAATTACTTAGAGATTATGACAGCTACGTTTCTTGAGAACCGAAGAATTAAATAACTCTATTAAGTAATTGCGCTCTGATGATATTACTGAAATGCAAATGTAATTTATAGCTAGCACTGTAGATTACCACTGGTTGCCCAATATCTCATGACAAGTATTATTCATTTGTTGTTACTGTATCATTTATAATTACCCTTGTACAGGATCTGGAATTTTCATTGTATAAATTGCTTGTTATTAGCATTGTATACTATTCTGTTAATTACGTGTCTTCTTATGATATCCCTCTAGGGTTTGCTTTGATTGCACCACTATTCCTATTTCTACAAACATTAAAAGACAAAAGAACACGACTGGCAACTATCTCAAATGACACTATTGTAATAGAATTGTAAATCACCATACTTATCTTCATCCTATGATCTCGTAGATTTAAGGATTGATGTACCCTTTGCCTCTTTTCATGAGACTAGGGTTAAGGCATAAATAGTGTTATGTTGTTCTAAACCATTCATAGCTTACATTACCTCCTTACCAAATATAACTTTTTATAATGCACATCACTCCCTCTATTCCATAATTCTTCATGACTGAGTTTTGATCAAGGTTCATATTGCATGCATTAATAAGTCAAGGTTAAATCGATAAAATGCAAGATTTAAAAGTATTATCCCGATGTATGATTTTTAAAGGATGATGTGTGAACTAAGTTATTTTAACATTTAAGAATAACCAAGCACTAACTCTATTACCTATGCTATGATTTTGATTCATCAAACAATGATAACAACCTCATCGAATAATTTGAACATTATTGACTATACCTAAATCTGGTGTTTGTAGGGCAAGGTAATTATGTGCACTAGGCAACTTCGAAGGCATTGTTCTAACATGCATCATATGATGGGTTAAATGATAGTGTCTCGATCATAGGAGAATATCCAGACTATGATTATGTTTTTATCCATGCGATGATTTAAATTTGAGAACAAATAATTGAAACACCTCGTGGACTTTGGATTGTCGACCCATGGTAGGTTAAAATATTTAAGGGCTACGTGGATAGCCTTGGGCCTTGTGTTTGATGATATAAATGGTTTGACCAAACCCTACTTGGCCATTTCTCCTCTGCCTTCGAGCTCGGTTGCCCTGAGAAAAACCTCCTGGTCTGAGTTTCTCGTTGTAGTGCTGATAGTAGCAGTTCCCATGCTGCTACAGTTCATGGTGTGTGTCCTTCGTATTGTTCGGGAGTCTGTATACCCTGCTGTTGGCATTCTATAAGTTTATTGAGCATTTCGGGTTATCTTTTCTGCTGTTACTGTTTGCTAGCAGTTCCTATGCTTCTCCCAGCCCTCGTACTTATCCATTGTATCGTTGAGAGTCGTTGTATTCCTGCTGTTGGTAGCTATGAAGTGGTTATGATCAGGGGTTTATAATCGTGCTTCCATTACTAGTCTGGCCATGGCGTGAGGGTATCGTTCTAATTGTTTCCTGTCACGGCTTCCATCGTGGAAGGTAACCTTGGAGCTTCCCAGCCCATTTCTTCTGGTGTGCAGGGTGGGGGTTTCCATTAAACTCAGCTCGTGGCTACTGGGTCATTCACTGTGGTTGCAATTTCCTCCAAAATCGCTGGTAAGTTATAGCAAATGCTTCGTTGTTTCTTTTTCTTCAATTTAAAAGAATTTAGTTTCGTTTTGAGAAATAAAGGTAACTGATACGTTGTTTCTGTCATAAGCAGGTACCGGCTACTCCGGAAGGTGTACAAGACACAACTCTCGACGTTGGCTCTTACCGGGTAAGCCTGGTCCTTACCATGGCATTTTCCTCCTTGGGGTTTGTTTGGGCGGTTGGGGTTTGGACTTGGAAGGAATGAGTCTATGACTGTGGCCGTTCTGTTGAGTCTTTTGACTGCTTGATAACGCAAGATCTAGACAGGTTTAACCCTGGTAGGATGATAGGGATGTTATGGCTTCATCCGACTGTAATTTATTTGTTTTGCTTGAGGGGTTTAGGGTTTTCTTCAGACGATTTGTTGTAAATCAAAGAATAGAAAACAAAGGCTACTAGCCTGTTCCGCTGATGGGGCTACGGCCTCGTGATTTTACTTTTGTTACTACACTTCTCGAAGGATTCAGGGTGTATCGCAGTGGTTTTATGAACTTGGCTATAATGGAGTAATGTTTTAACTAAAATAGTGTTGGTTTTGCTCCTACGTTTCTCCTGTATAATTTAAGCTTTATTATTATGACTTGTTACAGTTATTCTGTATAATAGAGCTGGTGTGTGACGTGTGTTTTTAACTTCCTTTCTTTATATAAAATGCTTCTATTAATAAATAAGTTGCGGCCGTAAGTAAGTCGATGTATTGATTGTCATTGTTTGATATTCTTGTAGAGTTTGGAATGATAGGGTTTAAAAATTACGTTTGACAATTACGAACTTGTTTAAATGATTATTAAGTCATTTAGGAAAATGACTCTGTCGATTTATGAATCAAGTGAAGGATATAACGAATAAGTTCTAAACTCGATGTTTATACCGTTCTGTGGTTTTGATTAAGGTTCTGTTGGTACATGAAAGTCTTGACGGAAAGATAATACCATAATACTTAAGCTCGATAATGAGCTAGCTATGGTTCTGTTTATTTCTATTGTTCCTAAAACAATACTAAATTATCTTATTAGTGAATCCTGTATAATGTAGTTCGGTTAGGGTTTTTGTACATGGATTTAATTGATAAGTGAAAACTGAAATAATCTTTAGTTAGGGTTTTAAGTTTGATTTAAATAACAGATTTAAAACTAGTCTGAATTAAACTAGGGTTTGTACCCTAACTTACGTAACCTAAATGTGGCTACAAAAGTTCTGCAATAATACTGATATGCTATCGATACTGTAATATATATCTGTTTATATGTTATTACTGTTTCCTATGATTGTCTATTTGGTTTTATAAAACATAGGGTATAATTACTGGGTACAAAGCTTTTACTTATTATCCCGTCAAGTACAAATAATGAAATTCTTGTAATCATGTTTATTTCGGTTTTTGTGGTTATTTAAACAAGTTGTAATTCCAGAAAATAATTACTTTATACTAAAACCCTACTTATCTATTAAACTCAAATAATTAAACTAGGTTTTAAAATGTCAACAATAAACTGTAGTCTACGATACTACTATTATATAGTAGGCATTGAAATACCTTATCAGTAAAGTAATAATGACATTTAAGGAATACTGAAACACAATAACTCTCAATCATCCTACTACTGATAATTTAGGGATACTAACTTTTACTGAACTAATTTACTAATCATACATAAAACATGACATCCATTCATTTATACCTAATAAACAACAGGAATAAGTGGCAGAACCTGTTTCAAACTGTGGACAACAACAGCAATGGGAGGCTGTTCCTCCCTACCAACTCCTGGAGAGTGCCCAGACAGCACTTCTCAGGACCCCCGAGCTTGCTCTGGTCTCCCTAGCTGGAACTAGGTGCAGCAGAATAATTCACTCAGCCAAACAGCTATACTGGAACCAAGTTACTGCAGCAATCCTCTCAAACAAATTCCTTACTGTATATTTCCCTCTTCCTCAATGGGACTCCTGAATAACATTCACCTGAATGTATTCTCCCTCCAGAACCATTGAACCCCCAGCTCAGTTCATTGAGTACTATTTAAAAGATTGCCTAGGTCTTTGTTGGGTTAACTGTCATTAATGAGCCACCTGCTCAGATTCCACTTTCTTGGGGAATCATGACCCCAAAATATAGGGAAGTTGCCACCTGCAACTTAGGAAGTGTTTGAGGATGCTGCCACTTGTCTTTTGCCTTTCCACCTAGTTCCATCCACCAGTTAGACCAGTAACCTCTTTTAACAGCTCTCCCATGCTGTTGTCTCCATAATTTATTTATTAATAATAAAATATTCAGAATTACATTCCATTCTAGTGACTCTGCTAAGTCATCAATTCCTACTAAGCATTAAATTTAACATAATGTCTTAGTAATATGATAAAACAATTACATTATTTTTACAAAATTGGGGTATGTGACAGAGGCTCCTAGTGATTTCCACCATTGTGATGTAAAATGTTAGGGTTTGTTGGTTGGCACCACAAGTAATCCAATTCTCCCTAACCATTCATGAATTCCCCATCTTCCATTTGTCTCATTTCCTCTTCAATCCATTTTGCCCCCTAGGGATTGGCACTAGTCTTTGAAACCTTCCATCACCAATACTACAACGAAAAGACCTCAAGTTTTGCTAGGGCTAACTCTTCAAATCACCTTTGATCGCTCATCACCATAGCCTAGCAATCCTATCCTAGGGTAGCCCCCCTCGAGTTGGAGAAGATCCAACCGGAAGTGCACAGAGGTGGTTATCAAGGTGACAATGGGTAACACCTCTAGGTTGCAACTGGGCTAGCCTGTACTTTGGGGCTTTAATCACACATGCCAGTTCAAGTTGTAACAGAGTGCAATATGCATCTTGAAAATAAGAGAGAAGCAAAAGAGATCAAACGAAGAATCGAGAAAATCTAGATAAAATTATAAATATGTCTTAAGATCTAGGTTCTCATAGAATGGTGACAACACTCCTTGAAAGGAGAAAACCATTGAAGCAATTTTTTATGATTAATATAAAATCCTGCTGAGTTACCAAAAAAAATTAGTGATTACTATTGTGACATCACTAATAAAGACAGTTAATATATTATATGATAAGTAGCCAAATTCATTTGCAAATTCAAGTTGAGTTCTGCCGGAGCAATGATGTTAACAATAGATATCTTCCAACTCTATAGCATACTGTTCTACATGTTGAAGACCGGACAGGCTAGGAATCAGAGCTAGGACCAGCCCCCAGCCAATGTGCTGCTCTACCACTGAGCTACAGATGAGCACCGATGTTACCAAACACAGGAAACTGATAAGTAGCCAGATTCGTTTGCAAATTCAAGAAGAGTTCCTCTGGAGCAATGATGTGAGCAATAGATATCTTCCAACTCTATAGCATACTGTTCTGCATGTTGAAGACTGGACAGGATAGGAATCAGAGCAAGGACCAGCCCCTGGGCAATGTGCTGCACTACCACTGAGCTGCATACCCCTTCATGATGAGCACCAATGTTACCAAAAACCAAAAACAGGAAATGAAACATGAAATGGGAATGGAACTAGAAATAGGGCTAGAGAGTTTCAGGGGATAAGAAACATGAACCCATCCCACTCCCAGCACATCTTATGCATAGAACTGATTAGTAATGTATTAGTGTAGTGTGAAGATAGGAATGAAAACACAAACAGGGGCGGGAATGGAACAAGGAACAAGTCTCGTGATTCGGTTTCTGGAAACATTGAGCACCCTTAACAGTTCGATCTAGAAATGTGGATTGTCATCTCCGATACCCCACCCCCAAACAAATAGAGTAAAAAAAAAGACTGGGTAGGAATTGTACTCAGCACCTTCTCCCTCCAAAGGGCTGCTCCACCACTGAACTAACATGCTCTTCATGGAAGGTACCCATAATGGTTTGATCTAGAAGTGTGGATTGTCATCTTCAACACCAAATAAATGGAGCCAGGGAGCTCGACAAAGCTTCACGTGTTGCTATCATTCATCTTTTATCAATAAAAATAATAGTGTCATACAGCACTAGCTATTTCTTTCCTTTTACGCTGTTTTGGTTAATAACAATTACAAAAGCTGGATAAACGAGAGTATTTAGAGAATAGGTAAAATAGTGTGCAACAAGCCAACAACAGAGAAGCTCATTTAAATTCCATAGTAATTGCATTGTATTAAAACGAAATTGAAAAACGCTCAATAAACAAATAAATAAAATGCAGACCTTCAGATGTAGGGATAAGATCACTGGGAAGTTTTGAGACGAGGCAAGCAGCAGCTGTGGCACTATGCATTGGCATCAATGAGCTTAAACGCGAGGCCACACTCCTAAATAAACCCAATAAAGTAAAGACCAACACACTGACAGATATGTTGTAAATTTTCCCAAATACGTTCTCTCTGAAATAAACTGAGAGAATACCTGTATTGACGGCGAGTCAGATTCGAACAAGGCTCCGAAAAGCAGGATCTGATGGAACTGAAAGGGGCTGCCCTTGACTGCCCTGAATGGATAATTTGATTACAGCGAGGCATTAATCTCCGTATACATCGAGCTTGTGCAGATTTACATACAATGGCAGCCATTCCGGCACATGGGTACAGGAAAAATCAGTCTAAACCCCACTAAAACCCTTTCACTTGATTATGTTTCACTGTCTGAAGTCCTCGAGATTTAAATGAGGGGCTAATATTAGTCTACGCTTGTAGCGTAAGTACTTGTCTCCTACCACAAATCTGATTGTAAAACATGAACCTGTATTCAAAGTCGAGACCATGCTGAAATTTTTGAAAGCTAGGAAAAATTAAATGAATAGGAAGATTTGACTGTTTTTTTAACCGGGCACTATAGAGAGAGCGATATAGAGAGAAGGATAATGAATGGAAGGATTTCATTTTTTTAATTGGGTAATTAATTGTTATGTTAGTAGGAGAGTTATAATTTGTATGGATACTCTCTTTGTATAAGGATCGTGTTTGTTGATGATCTGCTACATCCTCGGAACTTCACTGGGGTATCATTTCCGGCTGGGGATACTTTTGATACTCGGCACATATGTTCTTTTTTTTTCCTTGGATCATATTTATTTTTGGAACTATATATCTGCTGCTGTTGTGACTTAAGGTCACGGTATAGACTATTGGTACCTTTCAGTTTGGGATGTCCATGGGACATGATGCAGTACATGGTTGTTTTTTACTGACATTGTTTATTGACATATTCTGCTGTTATAACCGGTTTGTTCCGGGGTTATTTTGATCATATTGTATAACTTGTACTGGGCTGGCAATTGGACATATTTACTATTTTGTATATTAATAGTAAGTTGAATTTTTCTATGAAAAAAAAAAAAAGGATCGTGTTTGATGTTCACTCATATTCTTGAATAAGTTGACTCCACTACAAAAGCAAGTCAAGGAATACTTTAGTTCACAGAAGAAAGGATGCGGTAAGGACAACCAACCTCAGGATATCCAATCCCAACCATAAGAAAAGAAGGGTAATGAAAAGACAAAGAAAGACATTGGGAAGTGGTACAAGTTCAAAAAAGTCCCTAGCACAACACTAATGAATGTCACTCAATGTAGTTATTGGTGACTAAGATCAAAGCTTAAAATTTGGTAAAATATGTACTTCACCAATAATAACTAGCACAGCTGGCAAAAAAACCTAGGGCTTGATCTATGGGGATCCTATCCAAGATTTTCTTAAATTTAGGATGATGTCGATCTTTTTTTGGCATCCAAGGAGTGAAGCTTTTGTTGTGTGGAAGCCCAGTACCAACCTTGTAAAAAAGTGGGAACTTTCTTGCCTTTTTTAATTAGGGTTTTAGTAGCTTTTGTTTCGGGGGCAAGTTTTTACTAACGTGGGGTAGGATTGATGGTAGTTTTGTGGTGTATCTGCTAAATTTTGGGGGTGTTTTTGGCAGATAAGGATTTATTATTGTCCCTCTTATGGCAAGGGAAAAGAAGGGCAATAAGCCTAACGGATGTGACAGGGGAGTCATGTCAGGCTCTTACCTATCTCCATCTAAGGACTGCTTAGATCACCTATCAGAAAAAAGGTGATGGTATCACTAATTGTTTGAATCTCAAAACTAGGTCTCATTTGAGTCAGGCGGAGGAAGGTGGTGAACTGCTTAGTCTAAGTGAAGATGGTGTAATACCTAGGGCTTTGCGATCTCTTTCGAGTCTGCCAGAGGAAGGTGGTGAATTGTTTAGTCCAAGCGGAGATGGTGTTAACCCTAGGGATTTACGGGCAGATGAGATAAAAAAAACCTATTGTTTTTCACTAAGAAATAGGTTCTGTGATTAGGGCGGGATGCTACTGGGGTTCGTGGAGGTGGTGATCTCGAAGACATTCTACTAAAGAAGCCTTCAAAGCTGACTGATGAAAGGGCCTGCTTTAGGAGAAAGGTTAAAGCTTTTAAGGTTAAGTCGGGGGTTAAAGACTTTATTGTGGGCAAGGATATCTCATTGGACAGAGTGGAGAGTCTTTCGAAGAGAGCTTTGGTTGGAAGACTATAATACACCAAGATTAATAGGTCGGAAATGATAGCTTGGGTGACTAACTCCTGGCAGTCGTTGGTCAAGTATTGTCCTCAAGTCCATATTCTTCCTTGCGGGTAGTTTTGTTTCACATTTCTCTCTAAAGTACATGCTCTATCTATCCTTGGCAGGTTTTGGGTGATTAGAGACAGTTCACTTATTCTTTGGAGATGGTCGGTGGATTTTAACCCTGTAAATTTTATTTTATTTTCAAATCCCCAACCCGGTTTCAAGTTTTGTCAAACGCATAGAATTTAATGCCCAAACCCTACTCCTGCAAATTAGTTTCTCATACATGTATATAAAACTGACTTGAAACACATGGAAATTTTACAACCTTTAAGTGCCCAGAAAATAAATCAGTCACGCCATAAATTTGACTCGGAGATTTTTTACCAAACTTTGGTCCAGGATAAAACCTCGAAGGGAAAACCTGATGAGAGAGAAATTTTATTTCAAAGGCAAAATTACAAATTTAAACAGCAATACTTATCTCCTTTTTCCTCCTCGAAAAACGTGCCAAAAAATCATCGACAGAGTGTTGCACGAACTCTATGGACTGTACTATATGGACTGTTGTACGGGTTGTACTTTCTCAATTTTTGTGCCATATTTATGCCTCGAAATATGTGCCCTTTCTTCTCAATTTATGTGTATGTACAGATGATGTACGAACATCATTAAATGTTATACAATCGTGAATTGAGTGTGTTAGACACAATGGCACACTGAGAGGGGGGGGGTGAATTAGTGGGCCAGTGCTTTTTACCAATTTCACTTCTTCAAAACTTAAACATAGATCATCAATTGCAAGTTACTAAATGCATCAACATTAATCAATCATATCATCAATACAAATCATTAGAGACACATCACAAGATAAGCTTTGTAAACTTTATTATATTTAATTTGATATCACTTACAATGGAGGCCACAACCTTCAGGTTTGCATTAGCTACAACTGACTGAGAAGCACCAACTTTTATTCCAAGACTCAGCTTGGTCTTTTCTTAGATCCAACTAAGAAAGGGTGTGCAAGACCCAGCTTACAATTACATTATCGATACCTGTCACATATGTTCACTGTGTCACTATCATCAACTCTTATTTATGCCCAAAGTATGCTCATGCAACAACTGTCATCAATTCTGCCACTATCATCACTGAGTATCATCACTGAGTATCATCACTATATAAATTGAGCATGTTGTGGCCTTATGATTTATTCACAATTTAACCCCAAAAGATCACATGAAAGCTTGTAAGTATTGCAACTGCCTCAGTCCATTTCTTCTAACCTGATGTTCAATATTTCCTCCACCTGCGGATCTGTTGATATGCTTCTTCTACAGTAGCATGAATCAGTCTTCAAGTGGTGCCAAGGTTTTCTTGGAGAGTATCCTTCCCAATTTCATAGCTATGTACTTGACTGCCTTACTATTGCCTCCTCAAATATCAGAGATATAATATAAACTTCAGACTTGAGACTGCTTCATTGACTGACTTTGGATGCCTTCATTTGATCTACTGCAGTTGTCTTAGAGGCTACCACATACCCGAAATTTTTTAGAGCTAAAAAGGAAACTGCCAAAATAACTCTGAAACATAATTGATTCCTCCTCTACAGTAGTCCAAATTTCAAAGCTCACTTTTCACCTCACTCACACTCTGAAATAAGGCGGATTGCCCTTTATTTATACACATTTTGTATGTTTATTTAATCTGGGCCGACCTTGCAAATGTATGTTTTTTTTTATATATTTCAATAATCAAATTGTCTTCCAGAATTGATCCGACTTGTTATATTTCTTATGTCCATTTTTCTTGCTTGATGTCTTCACAATAAATGTTTTCCATGTCATTAAGGTGTGATTTAAATGTTTGCCATGTCACGGACTGCCTTTCCATAATGCCCGTAACCCTTCCATATGCCCGCAAGATGCTCCATGTCATGTCCCAAATTTGACATTGGGTCACAATGGCCTCATCAAATTGGCCCTATTCATTAGAGTTTTTCAAATTGATGCTAAAGGTCAAATAATTGCCAAGGAGGAAAATTACTAGTTTCCTAGGTTTGGGGTGGAAGCTTTGGGATTTGGAATAATGGGGATAATAAATGATGTTGGAACATTAGGATGGCATAAATATTTAATAAAGGAGATAAATAAATATATACAAGTGAAAATCAAAGTGGCATTTGATCATGAAGACACATGGAGGAAGTGGGACCCACACAAGCTAGAATTTATGTGCCACGTGGCATCCTCTTCTTGCAATTTTGAATCCATGGGAAGTCTAATGTTCTTGGGATGAGTTATAAGGTCAATAATACTCAGCATGAGTCAATGAGGTCGAAATATAGAGGAAGAGTAACTCCCATGGAAGAGGAAGAGGCAATTTGGAGCTAGTGAGACACTCAGGCTAGATTCCCTAGCTCTATGACAACAATGATGAAGATGCTATGACACATGTGACACAAATCAGACCTGAAGGCTGGCATATGACATATATGACATGTCAGGGCTAAAAATAGACTCCAAGAGGGCGCTCAAGGGTGTTAAGGCAGATAAGATGCTTCCACATGTGATTTGGTGGAAGTGGGAGACTAAGAATTATTGTACAAGTGGTGTCCTTTGGAATCTCTTCCCAACTTGAGTTGGCATGAGTCTCTTGGAAGGAATTCGACCCATGGAGGACTTTATAACTTTATAAATGTCAATAACAAAGAATGAAACTAGATTTTGATCATTTGTAGAATTTGCAATTGCATTTGTGAAGAGGGAGAGCTAGTGGATGACTAGTTTCTTGCCTTAGCCAATTTCGAGGGTGAAAGATTCCCATCCAAGTTGGTAATTGGAAAGGACATTCAGACCTTTCATTTGGAGATTTAATGGAGATTTTATTTGCAGGTGTAACCTACAGGGCAGCTCATGATTTCTTCTATTGCAACTCACTCCTTCAACCATTTCCAGTTTTGATGGCATATTCTTGATCCTTGAGGGAGGGCGTTTTTGGTGAGCTATTGTACTCTTTGGGGGAGCTTCTAATGCCCCATTTATTTTGCAATATGAATTAAATACTCTGTTCTTCATCTCCAAAAAGTTTCACGTCGAAATTCCAAGTAGAAATGTGTAAATCTCATTTTTAATGAAAGAACAGTGCCATTTCCCCACTACCTTGTTGTGAACCAATGTACTGCTGATGATTTCGAATGAATGGATGATTTTGTTGATGTATATGTAACTTCGGAATGTATTTCACATATATGTATATTGTATTCCTATAGAGATGTTATTATTCCTCTATACGGAAGTGGTTGTATTCCTATAGAGATGTTATTATTCATCTATATGGAAGTGTTGTCATTTATATTGTAAGTGTCGTAACTTATACTTGATGGGTTATTAGACCACCTTGTTGGAGTCGGCCCTGTATAAGTCATGTGGGTCAAAGGGTTATTAGACCGCCTTATTAGGGGTCGGCCATGTGGGTCAAAGGGTTATTAGACCACCCTAGTGGGGGTCGGCCCAGTCAGCATTATGTTAAGTGGTTAAGTTGAGGCCGACCTAGTTGAGTAAAGGTCAAGTCAAGTTAGTGTATAAATAGAGTGTGTCTCTCTCATTTTACACATTCTATTCTCTCACTGACACTTGGGAGAGTGGCGCACTTGTGGAGGAGGAGGCTCTGCTGTTGGGAGAAGACTATCTCTTGTATTCTGGTTGTATCATTGCTCTATCTATATCTGAGGAAGTTATTGGGGTTTTTCACCTTTATGGTTTTCCCCAAGTAAACTCTGTGTCTCTTGTGTACTTGCATTATTGTGTCCATGATTGATATGCTGTAGATTTGTTGTACATGTTGTTCTCTCAGTTAAGATCCTAGATCAGATTGAAGTAAATTCTGAAAATTTAACATGTTATCAGAGCTAGCCTGAAAGAAGGCATGATATGGCATGTATGACACTTGTTGCACTTACGATGCTAGGGCTTGATATAGCAAAAACCAGTCATCGTAGAACTTTCGCTATAAATAAGTTTTGGCGAAGTTTTTGGATTTGAAACTTTTACAGGTCGAATATAAGATCCCCATGTACCTTGTGTCCAAAGGACAACCTCTAATTCGTTGTAATTTGTGATTTATGATCTGTACAATATAGGGTTTCTGCCTCTTCCCGATCTGAGTCAAAATCAGGTGACCTTGGGAAAAAGGTCATAACCTGGGCTAGGAAGCTCCAAATGAAATTTCGTAAAATGTGACAGGTAGTACACAGACTGTACTATCTCAGAAACATTTTGCAGAGGCCGAAGTTGAACCAGTGACACGTGGCACGCCGTACAAGTTCGCTCTCCTGTATTATCCCATAAACAGGTCACGTTGCGACACTTGGCATAACTCTCTCTCAGAGAATCCAATTGAGGTCAGACCTGTCGGGATGGAAAGATAATAGGTCGGGATATCTCAGAACAATATTTCAGACCCTGTGGATCGAAAAGTTCAAAGTTACACCAGAAACAATCAGGTACATATTTCTGTCAAAATAGAATTATTTTTTAATACCTTCATTCATGGCTTCCAAAATTAAGGGCTTCGGAGAAAGTTGGAATTTTTGTAATCAGAGACCACGGCTGGATGCTACTCATCAAAATCGAAATTTAGAGACCAAGATCAGATTTTTTGGTTGGGAAGAAGGTCGGGCTTGATCAAACCCCAGTTCGGGACTTTGATCGGAAAGATGGAAAATTAGGGCTTCTGCAAAAATTGGAATTTTGGAAATCTGTGACCACGGCTGGAAGCTCCTCAGAAAAATTGAAGCTTAGAGTTTTGAATCAAATATTTTGGTTGGGTGAAGCACCGGGAAACTCAAACCCTAATTCAGGGTCCTCCCCAGTGAATCCGAAAATCTAAAAGGCAATTTCGAGGGGTGAAACTTTGCAGTTTTCAAATTTTGAATATACCAACTTGATCAGCTCATCAAGGCGCATATTTCTATCCTTTCGGAAGTTTGAATTTTTGCGGTTTCTTTGACAAACCCTAATCCAGCTCCAGGTCCAGTTCTTGCAAATCAAGTGGATTGGGTTAATCCTAGAAGAAGATGGATTGGTCACCTGCATAAGTGCAGAAGTTCCTATTTCAGAGGGAGATGAGGCTAGGGCCTTCCATAAGAAGATTACAAGCAATCTTGACAGGTATGGCTTACAGGTATGTTTCATGGTTAAGTTTATCATATGTTCGTCTTCATATCATTACAGTACAATCTTGATTAATTACTGGACTTGTCGTATCACCTTAATAAAAGATATTCATTGATTAAGGTTTTGACACTTATGATTGTACTAATGCATTGTGATGTTGTATGAGGTTTATGTTGTTTGCTAACACAAAAGGTACACCAAGAAAGTCAAATCATGTTCTACTTCAAGAACATATGCTCATGGTGAGATGAAGACAAAGATTCATCCATTGTCATGGATCACATAGAAGATCTACTTTCGAGGTATGTATAACTTGGTTCTACAATGGTTAACTTATGAGACATGCAGGTTACTAGCACAAGTCACTGAAGAGAACCAGAAGACATTATGCGGGTATGTTAGACATAACCAGCTAGGATGCTAATCCAGGTATGTTTTTCCTATATCAAGCTAGAATCCTACCTTGTGTTAGGATCTTATACTGTTGTGTTGTTGATAATGATTATTCATGAAGTCATAGGTTTGAATAATCATGGTTGTATGCATATTATGTTTCTTACCATAATTGATGATATGACTAACCAGAAGAATCATGAAGCTATAGGTTTGAATAATCACGGGTTTTATGCATATTATATCTCTTACCTTGATTGATGATTCAACTAACCAGAAGAGTCCTGTGATCAAATAAGAATGTGTATGAGTAAAAGAAGACTTCCTTGAAACCTTGTGTTGACACTCCATAAAATTTTGTGCTTAAATGTTTTCTGATGGTGTTAATCATCTTCCGGCAACATTGGCGGTGCAAAATAGAACACTTTTCATGGTGGGAGGTTTCAAACTTGGCCAAGAAAAACATCTTTGTCCTCGGGCGTACAAAAGGAGAAAAAACTTTATGTTTTCATGAAAAACTTAAGGCCAAAAATCACGAAGAAAGAGGTTTGATATTCTTAAGATAAAAGCTAAGTATGGAGATAGGATTTTTATAATTTGGCCATAATTGGAGGTTTTATGAAGAGGAAAAGCTTCGGTTTTCTATTTGCCAAAAGTTAAGCTTTTTTATATTTGAATTTTTAGCCCAAAAATCAAGTTTTTTTTTAAGGAAGGAGACTAAGGCTTTATAAAAAATGATATGGCTAAAGAATTTTTAATTTCCTATAACCAAAGGTTTGTTGTATTTTTATATTGAGCTAAAGTTTCAAATTAAAAAGGAGCAAAAGAATATTAAACGCCCAACACCGAGGGCTCACCACAGGACCAAGCGCCAAGCCGAAAAGACCACATGTATCCTCCATCACTCTAGCGCCGAGGCTTAAAAGTATCCCATTCCTTTGTTGCTTGGCATAGAGTGAAGGCATTGGGGTATATAAAGAATAAAAGAACATTCCTTTGTTTTGCATGTGGGACAAAACCTCCAGAGTTAAAATAAAAATCGCAGAGTTTTTCCAATGAGAAAATCATTGTCGCGGATGTCGATAGCATCCCATAGGACATAAAAGTTATGACGGGTATGAAGACAAAGTTAGAGCGATTTGGAGATGAATACACTGCAAGTTCAATGGTAACGCAGAGTCTAGAAAAGTGGTTCAAGAAGCTCTTGATAGAATTATGATAAATAGAACAACGGTTATTGTTGCACATCGTCTGACTACTGTCAGAAATGCTGATATGATTGTTGTGGTCCAGCGTGGTTTTATTGTTGAAAAGGGTGCACACTCCCAGCTCATCGTGAACCTTTCTGGGGCATACTCCCAGCTTATACGTTTGCAGGAAGTGCATCAATCAAAAGAACAATATACAAATGATCCTGATCAAATGGAAATACATTTGCATGATTCCAAGACAATTAGCAGGGTTAGTAGTCGAAAGTCATCTCTTAGACGGTCTATAAGCAAAGGATCGTCGGCTGTTGGTGGTGGTCATAATTCTGTTTCATTTTCATCTTCCTTGCCTGGTGGATGGACATAATGCCAATCCTGTTGATTTGTCAACGAAAAATATCAAATTAGGGAGCTGCTAAATTTCACATTCAAATGCTTGTGACAGAAGTTGATACGGCAGGTGGAGACATGGCGAGGGTGGCAAGTCTGTCGAGATGTATGGTATAGGTTGTTTGCAAAAGTAAGAGAGAAAGATCGACGGCTCTCTATTTATCCCGCATTGTTTACATGCACGCCAGATAACGACGGTTGGTGGAAGCGGTAAAAAACCACTATCTAACGTGTCCATTTCTAATGCATCCGCATTTGTGAAACGTTGTATTGAAAACCACTCAACACCCGTGCGATACCATCCATTGGAAATGTTATAAAAGGGAGGTGGTCCCATTTTCAGCATTTGTTTCTTCCTTTTAATTGGAAAATCAAAGCTTTCTAAACCCTAACGCCATTTCGCCCAAAAGAAAAAGACCAAAGGTGTGTAAGGTTAGGTTTTATCGTTTGGAGGTTTGTATGCCGACCAAAATGGAGAAAGTCGTTGTCTCTGATTACGTAGTGGATTCTCCTTGCTGTTTGGTTATTGTAGAAATATGGGTGAACTGCTAATATATGCAAGCATGCGTGACAGAAAGAAAGGGCGCAGTGGAGAAGCACTACAAATGGCAAATAAATTATGAGTTTTGGTCGCTAGATTACATGGTTCTGGTCAATGTGCAGGATGAAGAAAGTAAATAAACTGAAACAAGATGCCATACAGTAACCCCAAATCGTGCTACTCAATCCAAAGTCAAGAGAAAGCTGAAGTCTGTACAAAGGAGGGACAAAACATCAGATCTCTTTGTTGCCTTCTGCAAGCTTATACGACCGCATGTCATTATGGAGTAAACTTGTCAAATGCTTATCAGCATGTATTTACATTCATTAATCAGTTGGGAATGGGTTTAAGACATGCTCCCACATCGAATACCAAGGTTGAACGCAATCGTTCTCTAGAAAGGTCCTACGATATATCGTTCTTCCCCAAGGATCGTGTGGCTGTATCTTCATTTATTCAAGACGAGAAAGTATATGGATGACTCCCCTCTCAAAATATTACCTAAGTCTTCAACAAAAAGCATAACAAAAGAAGATTAGTCTACAAAATTCCAGCGTCCGTGTTCAAGAGGTGCAAAGCAAGGGTTTGATAAAGGATACGGCTGTATCTCACGAGGGTCGTGACATCGTTTCAATCAGTCAATTATTCTAAAATTCAAGGCAGAAAATGAACAGTTAAAAATGGGAATGCCGATAGCAGGAAGACCTAGTTTTCAAGTACTCGGCAAGTGGCGAGATATCTCCAAGTGGTTATTCGGCATTTAACCAAATTCTCCAAGTATTCAATTGTCCGTTAGAGAGAATACACAATAGCTCAGTAGGTCAAAGATGAAGTGGACGAGGGCAAAGGAATGAGAAAAAACATACGACAACACTTAGCGGTTGGCACATAAACAATAGGTAGTTAAAGAAAAGGAACATAGGTGGCAGGAAGATCCAGATTTATAGGCACTGAATTAGCAAATAGAAGTTCATTTCCAGGATATTCGACAGGTGGAAAATAAGGATGATTTTAAGCCCTGGAATTAGCAGTTTGAAGAAAATTTCCAAATTTCTCTATACTCTTTCACTCGAGATATTTTGCCACCGCTCCAGATTTGTTTTATTTGTAAAAAATTAGTTAGTTTATTATTCCAAGAAGCTATTTTTAGAAAAATACAGTTAGGGTTTGCTTAGAGGCCAAATTTTTGTATAAAATATGCATTTGGCAATGTAAACAGGGTTGGATTTTCAGTAAGAAGAAACCCATTTCGGGTGTTTTGAAGGGCTTTCAGAAATTAATAAAGATCTCAGAACTGAGCAGATTTTTCATCAAAGATTCATGTGTTGTTTAAAAATTGCAGTCTGTACCCTTTCCCTTTCTCTACATGTGCAAGTTTACTTTCTTCGTTATGCCTTTCATTATGTCATTTTCTTCTATGCTTAGATGAACGTTCATATAGATTGAGATTCATGTTCTATGCCTCTATTTATCTGCATCTGAGTATCCATTTATTTCTCCAAAATTAACATTGGATTCATCTAAAAATTGATGCCCGCTGTTAATGGACTGTCTTTATTTCTTTCCCTATCACCTGCAAAAATCTTATTGACTGTAATAAGACAGCTATCTTGCCTTTGTACGAAAATATTTGTTTGACTGCTGGTCCATATTTTTCTGTTTCTCGACTCCATTGCCCAATGGTATCCAATTTATGTTGATCTAGCCACCTCATTTAAATCCTATAAAGTTTTTGTTATTATAATTTACAAATTGGCCCTTGAGTTTCATTGTCGAACTGCTGTCGTGGTGACATTGGATGGCAGATTTGCTGAGAGAGCCCTCTCTGACTGAAAGAGGCCAACTTTGAGTCTAAAGATTGGTTTGAAATAGGTTACCTCGGGGTTTCTTTGATACAACCCAAGGAAAATCCGAGTGCTAACATTTTGGCACCGTTGCCGGGGAACGAGGGTTTCATTTTCCCTGGGTATGAACGACAAAGTTGCAGATTTGATTGTTGATGGTGAACAACGGTCAGATATCAAGCAGGCTGTGCATCTTTCACCTGGCGACTCCATCTTCAAAGAATCCAGTTTTCAGAAATTTCATGGCGACTCCACATTAAAGAAATCCAGTTTTGCATTGGTTCACAGGCTAGTCTCCTCAATTTTCAAATCAGAATCTACAGCTCCAGTATTTCGAGATGGCCTCGTTATTAAGAAGGTATGCTCCTATGAGCAGGTCTCATATTCCCGGTTATCCGAATCAAATTCCTAAAATAGATTGGCAGTCTTATTTGCCTAAATTCAGAGATGAAAACAGTGATAATGCTGCTTTACATTTAATGAGATTTCACATACACGTGCACAAGCTGAAGATTAGGTTTCATGAGGACTGTCTTATGAAGATGTTCATGGCTTCTTTAGAAGGAAAAGCAAGGGATTGGTATGAAAGTTTAAGACCTGGTAGCTTGTTTTCTTTAAAAGATTTTCACATAGCATTTTATGAGCATTATGCAGTAGATTTTCCAGCTTTGTCTTTAGTGGAAGATTGCTGTGATCAGTTTGAGGGTTTCATACAGTTCCTCAAAAATATTGATGAAGATCTGGAAGGTATGAATGATGAAGACTTGTCTGAAATATTTTATCATTTTTCTTCGCAAGTCCATGGCCATGAGGATCGAGAGGAGTTTGCTGTAGATGAGATCAATAAAGAATTGATAGTAGTTTCCCGTGATTCCTCTTTGAAAACAAAGGTTGAATCATCTGCTCCTTCGTATACAAATGAAGAATGCATTCAGCATCAATCTGCAGAAGAGAAGGAAAATGATAGTTGTTTGATTCAGAAAATGCACAAGCCACCTCCTCTTTTAACAGAAGAAGAAATAGATCGGCTCCTGCAGAGTCATGCTACGATCCCTGCTTATACAGATTTGCAGTGTTCACATATTCCGGGATATGAATCCGTTTATGAGGACGATCCGCCGCAAGGAAATCAGCTATTAGACACCAGTTTCTTTCATCAAGAAGATAGAGCTGTCATGTTTAATGATCTTGCAGAGTGTTTGTTGTTTGAAGATGCTTTAGAGTATGAGGTTAATCATTCCTTTCTGGAAAAGAATGTTAAGGAGGAAAGAACATTTCAGCTCTCCCGTCAAATTGCAGAAAATCCGAAGGTACTTCAAATAAAATATATCTTCTTTGATCCTATAGTTGAGTATATGAAGAAATTTCTCAGTTTCAAGTTGCAGCTAGGTTTTTATTGTGAGAATAAGGAGTATAGGTGGTTGCCTATATTGTCATACTTTATGTTATTGACTTATTTTGAACACGGCAAAGGAGTTAGATTGTTTGAACACCTAATGGATTGGCTTTATTGGTGTTTCCGAATTACTTGATTGATGGAAAGTCTTTGACATTCTAAAGGTAGGGTAGGTAGGAGAAATAAGTTTGCCAGGCAAGCAGTCTTCAGTATGTACAGTGTTGTTTTCAGTTCAGTTTCAGCATGAGAGTTTTCAGTTTTCTACAGTTAAAGTGGTTTTTAGCTACAGTTTTTGGATGAAGGATCAGTTACAGGTTGCAGGTTGCAGTTTTCAGGATTGGGAGCCGCCCAATGGATAGGCACAGGGTCTACGTTGTTCTTTGCTGCCTCGCTGGGAGGACATCATCCCCAGTAGGAGCCAGTTGTTGAAACTCCATAAAATTTTGTGCTTAAATGTTTTCTGATGGCGTTAATCATCTTCCGGCAACACTGGCGGTGCAAAATAGAACACTTTTCATTGCGGGAGGTTTCAAACTTGGCCAAGAAAAACATCTTTGTCCTCGGGCGTACAAAAGGAGAAAAAACTTTATGTTTTCATGAAAAACTTAAGGCCAAAAATCACGAAGAAAGAGGTTTGATATTCTTAAGATAAAAGCTAAGTATGGAGATAGGCTTTTTATAATTTGGCCATAATTGGAGGTTTTATGAAGAGGAAAAGCTTCGGTTTTCTATTTGCCTAAAGTTAAGCTTTTTTATATTTGAATTTTTAGCCCAAAAATCAAGTTTTTTTTTAAGGAAGGAGACTAAGGCTTTATAAAAAATGATATGGCTAAAGAAGTTTTAATTTCCTATAACCAAAGGTTTGTTGTATTTTTATATTGAGCTAAAGTTTCAAATTAAAAAGGAGCAAAAGAATATTAAACGCCCAACACCGAGGGCTCACCACAGGACCAAGCGCCAAGCCGAGAAGACCACATGTATCCTCCATCACTCTAGAGCCGAGGCTTAAAAGTCTCCCATTCCTTTGTTGCTTGGCATAGAGTGAAGGCATTGGGGTATATAAAGAATAAAAGAACATTCCTTTGTTCTGCATGTGGGACAAAACCTCCAGAGTTAAAATAAAAATCGCAGAGTTTTTCCAATGAGAAATCATTGTCGCGGATGTCGACAGCGTCCCACAGGACATAAAAGTTATGACGGGTATGAAGACAAAGTTAGAGCGATTTGGAGATGAATACACTACAAGTTCAATGGTAACGCAGAGTCTGAAAAAGTGGTTCAAGAAGCTCTTGATAGAATTATGATAAATAGAACAACGGTTATTGTTGCACATCGTCTGACTACTGTCAGAAATGCTGATATGATTGCTGTGGTCCAGCGTGGTTTTATTGTTGAAAAGGGTGCACACTCCCAGCTCATTGTGAACCTTTCTGCAGCATACTCCCAGCTTATACGTCTGCAGGAAGTGCATCAATCAAAAGAACAATATACAAATGATCCTGATCAAATGGAAATACATTTGCATGATTCCAAGACAATTAGCAGGGTTAGTAGTCGAAAGTCATCTCTTAGACGGTCTATAAGCAATGGATCGTCCGCTGTTGGTGGTGGTCATAATTCTGTTTCATTTTCATCTTCCTTGCCTGGTGGATGGACATAATGCCAATCCCGTTGATTTGTCAACGAAAAATATCAAATTAGGGAGCTGCTAAATTTCACATTCAAATGCTTGTGACAGAAGTTGATACGGCAGGTGGAGACATGGCGAGGGTGGCAAGTCTGTCGAGATGTATGGTATAGGTTGTTTGCAAAAGTAAGAGAGAAAGATCGACGGCTCTCTATTTATCCTGCATTGTTTACATGCACGCGAGATAACGACGGTTGGTGGAAGCGGTAAAAAACCACTATCTAACGTGTCCATTTCTAATGCATCCGCATTTGTGAAACGTTGTATTGAAAACCACTCAACACCCGTGCGATACCATCCATTGGAAATGTTATAAAAGGGAGTTGGTCCCATTTTCAGCATTTGTTTCTTCCTTTTAATCGGAAAATCAAAGCTTTCTAAACCCTAACGCCATTTCGCCCAAAAGAAAAAGACCAAAGGTGTGTAAGGTTAGGTTTTATCGTTTGGAGGTTTGTATGCCGGCCAAAATGGAGAAAGTCGTTGTCTCTGATTACGTAGTGGATTCTCCTTGCTGTTTGGTTATTGTAGAAATATGGGTGAACTGCTAATATATGCAAGCATGCGTGACAGAAAGAAAGGGCGCAGTGGAGAAGCACTACAAATGGCAAATAAATTATGAGTTTTGGTCGCTAGATTACATGGTTCTGGTCAATGTGCAGGATGAAGAAAGTAAATAAACTGAAACAAGATGCCATACAATAACCCCAAATCGTGCTACTCAATCCAAAGTCAAGAGAAAGCTGAAGTCTGTACAAAGGAGGGACAAAACATCAGATCTCTTTGTTGCCTCCTGCAAGCTTATACGACCGCATGTCATTATGGAGTAAACCTTTCAAATGCTTATCAGCATGTATTTACATTCATTAATCAGTTGGGAATGGTTTTAAGACATGCTCCCACATCGAATACCAAGGTTGAACGCAATCGTTCTCTAGAAAGGTCCTACGATATATCGTTCTTCCCCAAGGATCGTGTGGCTGTATCTTCATTTATTCAAGACGAGAAAGTATATGGATGACTCCCCTCTCAAAATATTACGTAAGTCTTCAACAAAAAGCATAACAAAAGAAGATTAGTCTACAAAATTCCAGCGTCCGTGTTCAAGAGGTGCAAAGCAAGGGTTTGATAAAGGATACAGCTGTATCTCACGAGGGTCGTGACCTAGTTTCAATCAGTTAATTATTCTAAAATTCAAGGCAGAAAACGAACAGTTAAAAATGGGAATGCCGATAGCAGGAAGACCTAGTTTTCAAGTACTCGGCAAGTGGCGAGATATCTCCAAGTGGTTATTCGGCATTTAACCAAATTCTCCAAGTATTTAATTGTCCCTTAGAGAGAATACACAATAGCTCAGCAGGTCAAAGATGAAGTGGACGAGGGCAAAGGAATGAGAAAAAACATACGACAGCACTTAGCGGTTAGCACATAAACAATAGGTAGTTAAAGAAAAGGAACATAGGTGGCAGGAAGATCCAGATTTATAGGCACTGAATTAGCAAATAGAAGTTCATTTCCAGGATATTCGACAGGTGGAAAATAAGGATTATTTTAAGCCCTGGAATTAGCAGTTTGAAGAAAATTTCCAAATTTCTCTATACTCTTTCACTCGAGATATTTTGCCACCGCTCCAGATTTGTTTTATTTGTAAAAAATTAGTTAGTTTATTATTCCAAGAAGCTATTTTTAGAAAAATACAGTTAGGGTTTGCTTAGAGGCCAAATTTTTGTATAAAATATGCATTTGGCAATGTAAACAGGGTTGGATTTTCAGTAAGAAGAAACCCATTTCGGGTGTTTTGAAGGGCTTTTAGAAATTAATAAAGATCTCAGAACTGAGCAGATTTTTCATCAAAGATTCATGTGTTGTTTAAAAATTGCAGTCTGTACCCTTTCCCTTTCTCTACATGTGCAAGTTTACTTTCTTCGTTATGCCTTTCATTATGTCATTTTCTTCTATGCTTAGATGAACGTTCATATAGATTGAGATTCATGTTCTATGCCTCTATTTATCCGCATCTGAGTATCCATTTATTTATCCAAAATTAACATTGGATTCATCTAAAATATGATGCCCGCTGTTAATGGACTGTCTTTATTTCTTTGCCTATCACCTGCAAAAATCTTATTGACTGTAATAAGACAGCTATCTTTCCTTTGTACGAAAATATTTGTTTGACTGCTGGTCCATATTTTTCTGTTTCTCGACTCCATTGCCCAATGGTATCCTATTTATGTTGATCTAGCCACCTCATTTAAAGCCTATAAAGTTTTTGTTATTATAATTTTACAAATTGGCCCTTGAGTTTCATTGTCGAACTGCTGTCGTGGTGACATTGGATGGCAGATTTGCTGAGAGAGCCCTCTCTGACTGAAAGAGGCCAACTTTCAGTCTAAAGATTGGTTTGAAATAGGTTACCTCGGGGTTTCTTTGATACAACCCAAGGAAAATCCGAGTGCTAACATTTTGGCACCGTTGCCGGGGAACGAGGGTTTCATTTTCCCTGGGTATGAACGACAAAGTTGCAGATTTGATTGTTGATGGTGAACAACGGTCAGATATCAAGCAGGCTGTGCATCTTTCACCTGGCGACTCCATCTTCAAAGAATCCAGTTTTCAGAAATTTCATGGCGACTCCACATTAAAGAAATCCAGTTTTGCATTGGTTCACAGGCTAGTCTCCTCAATTTTCAAATCAGAATCTACAGCTCCAGTATTTCGAGATGGCCTTGTTATTAAGAAGGTATGCTCCTATGAGCAGGTCTCATATTCCCGGTTATCCGAATCAAATTCCTAAAATAGATTGGCAGTCTTATTTGCCTAAATTCAGAGATGAAAACAGTGATAATGCTGCTTTACATTTAATGAGATTTCACATACACGTGCACAAGCTGAAGATTAGGTTTCATGAGGACTGTCTTATGAAGATGTTCATGGCTTCTTTAGAAGGAAAAGCAAGGGATTGGTATGAAAGTTTAAGACCTGGTAGCTTGTTTTCTTTAAAAGATTTTCACATAGCATTTTATGAGCATTATGCAGTAGATTTTCCAGCTTTGTCTTTAGTGGAAGATTGCTGTGATCAGTTTGAGGGTTTCATACAGTTCCTCAAAAATATTGATGAAGATCTGGAAGGTATGAATGATGAAGACTTGTCTGAAATATTTTATCATTTTTCTTCGCAAGTCCATGGCCATGAGGATCGAGAGGAATTTGCTGTAGATGAGATCAATAAAGAATTGATAGTAGTTTCCCGTGATTCCTCTTTGAAAACAAAGGTTGAATCATCTGCTCCTTCGTATACAAATGAAGAATGCATTCAGCATCAATCTGCAGAAGAGAAGGAAAATGATAGTTGTTTGATTCAGAAAATGCACAAGCCACCTCCTCTTTTAACAGAAGAAGAAATAGATCGGCTCCTGCAGAGTCATGCTACGATCCCTGCTTATACAGATTTGCAGTGTTCACATATTCCGGGATATGAATCCGTTTATGAGGACGATCCGCCGCAAGGAAATCAGCTATTAGACACCAGTTTCTTTCATCAAGAAGATAGAGCTGTCATGTTTAATGATCTTGCAGAGTGTTTGTTGTTTGAAGATGCTTTAGAGTATGAGGTTAATCATTCCTTTCTGGAAAAGAATGTTAAGGAGGAAAGAACATTTCAGCTCTCCCGTCAAATTGCAGAAAATCCGAAGGTACTTCAAATAAAATATATCTTCTTTGATCCTATAGTTGAGTATATGAAGAAATTTCTCAGTTTCAAGTTGCAGCTAGGTTTTTATTGTGAGAATAAGGAGTATAGGTGGTTGCCTATATTGTCATACTTTATGTTATTGACTTATTTCGAACACGGCAAAGGAGTTAGATTGTTTGAACACCTAATGGATTGGCTTTATTGGTGTTTCCGAATTACTTGATTGATGGAAAGTCTTTGACATTCTAAAGGTAGGGTAGGTAGGAGAAATAAGTTTGCCAGGCAAGCAGTCTTCAGTATGTACAGTGTTGTTTTCAGTTCAGTTTCAGCATGAGAGTTTTCAGTTTTCTACAGTTAAAGTGGTTTTTAGCTACAGTTTTTGGATGAAGGATCAGTTACAGGTTGCAGGTTGCAGTTTTCAGGATTGGGAGCCGCCCAATGGATAGGCACAGGGTCTACGTTGTTCTTTGCTGCCTCGCTGGGAGGACATCATCCCCAGTAGGAGCCAGTTGTTGAAACTCCATAAAATTTTGTGCTTAAATGTTTTCTGATGGCGTTAATCATCTTCCGGCAACACTGGCGGTGCAAAATAGAACACTTTTCATGGCGGGAGGTTTCAAACTTGGCCAAGAAAAACATCTTTGTCCTCGGGCGTACAAAAGGAGAAAAAACTTTATGTTTTCATGAAAAACTTAAGGCCAAAAATCACGAAGAAAGAGGTTTGATATTCTTAAGATAAAAGCTAAGTATGGAGATAGGATTTTTATAATTTGGCCATAATTGGAGGTTTTATGAAGAGGAAAAGCTTCGGTTTTCTTTTTACCAAAAGTTAAGCTTTTTTATATTTGAATTTTTAGCCCAAAAATCAAGTTTTTTTTGAAGGAAGGAGACTAAGGCTTTATAAAAAATGATATGGCTAAAGAAGTTTTAATTTCCTATAACCAAAGGTTTGTTGTATTTTTATATTGAGCTAAAGTTTCAAATTAAAAAGGAGCAAAAGAATATTAAACTCCCAACACCGAGGGCTCACCACAGGACCAAGCGCCAAGCCGAGAAGACCACATGTATCCTCCATCACTCTAGCGCTGAGGCTTAAAAGTCTCCCATTCCTTTGTTGCTTGGCATAGAGTGAAGGCATTGGGGTATATAAAGAATAAAAGAACATTCCTTTGTTCTGGATGTGGGACAAAACCTCCAGAGTTAAAATAAAAATCGCAGAGTTTTTCCAATGAGAAATCATTGTCGCGGATGTCGACAGCGTCCCACAGGACATAAAAGTTATGACGGGTATGAAGACAAAGTTAGAGCGATTTGGAGATGAATACACTACAAGTTCAATGGTAACGCAGAGTCTGAAAAAGTGGTTCAAGAAGCTCTTGATAGAATTATGATAAATAGAACAACGGTTATTGTTGCACATCGTCTGACTACTGTCAGAAATGCTGATATGATTGCTGTGGTCCATCGTGGTTTTATTGTTGAAAAGGGTGCACACTCCCAGCTCATCGTGAACCTTTCTGGGGCATACTCCCAGCTTATACCTCTGCAGGAAGTGCATCAATCAAAAGAACAATATACAAATGATCCTGATCAAATGGAAATACATTTGCATGATTCCAAGACAATTAGCAGGGTTAGTAGTCGAAAGTCATCTCTTAGACGATCTATAAGCAATGGATCATCGGCTGTTGGTGGTGGTCATAATTTTGTTCATTTTCATCTTCCTTGCCTAGTGGATGGACATAATTCCAATCCCGTTGATTTGTCAACGAAAAATATCAAATTAGGGAGCTGCTAAATTTCACATTCAAATGCTTGTGACAGAAGTTGATACGGCAGGTGGAGACATGGCGAGGGTGGCAAGTCTGTCGAGATGTATGGTATAGGTTGTTTGCAAAAGTAAGAGAGAAAGATCGACGACTCTCTATTTATCCCGCATTGTTTACATGCACGCCAGATAACGACGGTTGGTGGAAGCGGTAAAAAACCACTATCTAACGTGTCCATTTCTAATGCATCCGCATTTGTGAAACGTTGTATTGAAAACCACTCAACACCCGTGCGATACCATCCATTGGAAATGTTATAAAAGGGTGGTGGTCCCATTTTCAGCATTTGTTTCTTCCTTTTAATCGGAAAATCAAAGCTTTCTAAACCCTAACGCCATTTCGCCCAAAAGAAAAAGACTAAAGGTGTGTAAGGTTAGGTTTTATCGTTTGGAGGTTTGTATGCCGGCCAAAATGGAGAAAGTCGTTGTCTCTGATTACGTAGTGGATTCTCCTTGCTGTTTGGTTATTGTAGAAATATGGGTGAACTGCTAATATATGCAAGCATGCGTGACAGAAAGAAAGGGCGCAGTGGAGAAGCACTACAAATGGCAAATAAATTATGAGTTTTGGTCGCTAGATTACATGGTTCTGGTCAATGTGTAGGATGAAGAAAGTAAATAAACTGAAACAAGATGCCATACAGTAACCCCAAATCATGCTACTCAATCCAAAGTCAAGAGAAAGCTGAAGTCTGTACAAAGGAGGGACAAAACATCAAATCTCTTTGTTGCCTCCTGCAAGCTTATACGACCGCATGTCATTATGGAGTAAACTTGTCAAATGCTTATCAACATGTATTTACATTCATTAATCAGTTGGGAATGGTTTTAAGACATGCTCCCACATCGAATACCAAGGTTGAATGCAATCGTTCTCTAGAAAGGTCCTACGATATATCGTTCTTCCCCAAGGATCGTGTGGCTGTATCTTCATTTATTCAAGACGAGAAAGTATATGGATGACTCCCCTCTCAAAATATTACGTAAGTCTTCAACAAAAAGCATAACAAAAGAAGATTAGTCTACAAAATTCCAGCGTCCGTGTTCAAGAGGTGCAAAGCAAGGGTTTGATAAAGGATACGGCTGTATCTCACGAGGGTCGTGACCTAGTTTCAATTAGTCAATTATTCTAAAATTCAAGGCAGAAAACGAACAGTTAAAAATGGGAATGCCGATAGCAGGAAGACCTAGTTTTCAAGTACTCAGCAAGTGGCGAGATATCTCCAAGTGGTTATTCGGCATTTAACCAAATTCTCCAAGTATTCAATTGTCCGTTAGAGAGAATACACAATAGCTCAGCAGGTCAAAGATGAAGTGGACGAGGGCAAAGGAATGAGAAAAAACATACGACAGCACTTAGCGGTTGGCACATAAACAATAGGTAGTTAAAGAAAAGGAACATAGGTGGCAGGAAGATCCAGATTTATAGGCACTGAATTAGCAAATAGAAGTTCATTTCCAGGATATTCGACAGGTGGAAAATAAGGATGATTTTAAGCCCTGGAATTAGCAGTTTGAAGAAAATTTCAAAATTTCTCTATACTCTTTCACTCGAGATATTTTGCCACCGCTCCAGATTTGTTTTATTTGTAAAAAATTAGTTAGTTTATTATTCCAAGAAGCTATTTTTAGAAAAATACAGTTAGGGTTTGCTTAGAGGCCAAATTTTTGTATAAAATATGCATTTGGCAATGTAAACAGGGTTGGATTTTCAGTAAGAAGAAACCCATTTCGGGTGTTTTGAAGGGCTTTCAGAAATTAATAAAGATCTCAGAACTGAGCAGATTTTTCATCAAAGATTCATGTGTTGTTTAAAAATTGCAGTCTGTACCCTTTCCCTTTCTCTACATGTGCAAGTTTACTTTCTTCGTTATGCCTTTCATTATGTCATTTTCTTCTATGCTTAGATGAACGTTCATATAGATTGAGATTCATGTTCTATGCCTCGATTTATTCGCATCTGAGTATCCATTTATTTCTCCAAAATTAACATTGGAATATTCTAAAAATTGATGCCCGCTGTTAATGGACTGTCTTTATCTCTTTCCCTATCACCTGCAAAAATCTTATTGACTGTAATAAGACAGCTGTCTTGCCTTTGTACGAAAATATTTGTTTGACTGCCGGTCCATATTTTTCTGTTTCTCGACTCCATTGCCCAAAGGTATCCTATTTATGTTGATCTAGCCACCTCATTTAAAGCCTATAAAGTTTTTGTTATTATAATTTTACAAATTGGCCCTTGAGTTTCATTGTCAAACTGCTGTCGTGGTGACATTGGATGGCAGATTTGCTGAGAGAGCCCTCTCTGACTGAAAGAGGCCAACTTTCAGTCTAAAGATTGGTTTGAAATAGGTTACCTCGGGGTTTCTTTGATACAGCCCAAGAAAAATCCGAGTGCTAACACCTTGAATACTAATGTTTATTATCTGTGAATGATCATGAATATACATGTTTAAGATTATTGTGTTTTGATAGTATTAAGGTTATACTAATAAATGTGTGATTATGTATGAGACCTCAAGGATAACACAATGATGATACTAATAAGCATGCATAGTGATTAAAGATGGATGTAAGTTCAAGGACAGGTAATCCAAGAAGCAAAGATCAAGAGGGAGCACACTCTAGTTGTTCCTACAAGAAAGCGAAGGAGCACACTTCAGTAGTTTCTGCAAGGATGCAGATATTCGGAGGGAGTTGACCACTTCTCACAATCCACGTAAGAATGGAGTTGCAGAAAAGAAGCAAAGACTGAGAGGGAGTCAACCCAAAAAACAAACAAAGATAAGTATTTGAATTGTCATTACTTGCATATTTTATTGTTTAAATAATACTGTTCAATAATGTATATATTGATGTTCCTAGAATTAGGTTGTGTATTATGCATATTAAAATAGTTGCATTGATGAACAATATACTACTAATATGCATGGGTAAGTGGCCTATGGCACTATACAACATTCCATTGCTACTTATCTAGAATGAAACCTCTTTGCTGACATGTTAGGAGTTGTGCACACTCTTAACAATGTTCTGGTAGAGATTGGAAGGCATCTAGAAAGTTACGAAATATGGATAAATGTTGTATTGAAGCATTGGCTAAGATAATTGCATGACTGTATGACATATTTCTTTATGTGTAAGAATTTGTTCTGAAAACTATGAGATGTTTTCTAATCATGCAATTTAACTTGTTGTGTAGGAAAGATCGTATACCATCATCTACAAAAAAGGACTACAACATTTGTTCAGCAACAAAGTTATCTATTGAAAATATTGAAGATATTGAAGTTCCCAGGATCTAGGAAGAATGCCATGATCGAGGAGTACCAGTCGATCACAAAGATGTTTGGGATGTAGTCCCAAGACCTGAAGGGGAGTTTGTAGTGACTTCCAAGAGAAGCTACGATATCAAGCATGCTGCAGGTGGTAGCATAGAGACTTTTGCTCCTGTAGACAGATACACTTCCATTAGATCAGTACTTGCTCCGGCTGCAGTGATGATAGGGAAGATACACCATATGGATTTCAAGACAGCTTTCTATAGTTGAAGAAGAAGTGTACGTGGAGTAGCCACTTGGTTCTGAGACACATGACAGGGAGTCATATATGTGCAGAACTTGGTATGGTAGGATAGACAGCTTTCTATCCATTTTGGGCTTTACCAAGAGTAAAGTGGATTCCAACCTTCACTACAAGGTTGAGGAAGGCAATCCAGTGATACTACTATGTGGATGACCTATTTGTAATAGGTGAGGATAGATTGATTGCCGACACGCAGAGGAAGCTTGCTGCCAAGTTCGAGATGAAGAACTTAAGGATGATGCACTATTTGTTTTTGGCATGGAGGTGTGGCAGAGTGTAGATGGAATCTTCCTTGGACAAGGGAAGTATGCAGTAGAGATCCTGAAGAGGTTCGGGATGATGGACTGCAAGGATATGGCCACACCTATGGCATCGAACCTGAAGCTTCTGTGTGATGCTTCATCTGATCTGGTTGATGTCACGATGTATCGTCAAATGATTGGGTCCTCTGTGTACCTGACGAACATGAGACCAGATATTTGCTTTGCGGTGAACACATTGAGCCAGTTCCTGACAGATCCGAGAGATGTTCACCTGGTTGCTGTAAAGCATTTTTTGAGGTACCTAAAGGGTATGGTTGATTATGGGCTCAAGTATGATGCGAATCAAAAGTTTAACCTGCAGGGTTATATTGATTCAGATTGGGCAGGCAGTGCTGCAGATAGGAAGAGCACATCTGGGTGCTGCTTCAGTATGGGATCAGGTGTGATCTCTTGGTTTAGCAAGAAGCAGTCCTGCATAGCACTGAGTACAGCTGAGGCAGAGTATGTTGCAGCCTGTTCAGCTAGTTGTGAGGCAGTATGGCTATGGAAGCTACTGTCTGAGTTATTTGATCTCCCGTTGGATGCTACTAGTATCTTTTGTGATAACCAGAGTTGTGTGAGGCTGTCCGAGAACCCAGTGTTTCATGACAGGTCGAAACACATAGAGATCAAATATCACTATATCAGGGATATGGTGCATAGAGGAGCCTTGAAGCTCTTGTACATTGCGACGGACGAGCAGATTGCAGATGTGTTGACGAAGCCACTAGCCAGGGTGAAGTTCAAGTACTTCAAGGAGAGGCTTGGTGTTCTTCAGATTGATGACACTTCGAGGAAGAAGTGATGGAAACATTTGCAGAAGCCATTCCAAGTATGTTGGAAGGAGGATCCTTCACATAGCTGTGGATGTAAGCGCTAGATGATGAGCATCAGGATGATGCTCCAGTTACTGCTATGTGTATGCATCATGTTGGATGCTGGATATGATCAAGTGGATCATGTATAGTGATATGTATCATGTATTTGTATTTGTATCAAGTGGATACACTGTATGATCAGGTGGATCATGTATGATATGTATCAGGTAGATACTTGGTAGGCATCAAGTAGATGCATTGTATGATCAGGATGATCATGGATGACGAGCTTCAGGATGTTGCTCCAGATGACATGCAGCAGGATGTTGCAGTGATGATGATCAGGATGATCATGTGTACATTAGGATGATGTATGGTGAGTATCAGGTTGATACTCTGTGGCCGTGGAACAGGTTGTGTAGATAAGCATGTAATTTGTGCCTTGGGAGATTTGCAGATAGTCTTTCGAGGTTTTGCCTATGGCATGTAATTTGTACCCTGGGATATCTAGCAAATGCTCTTTCAAGGTTTTGCTTGGGAGGACATATAATTTGTGCCCTGGGAGATCTGCAGATAGTCTTTCGAGGTTTTTCCAATGGCATGTAATTTGTGCCCTGGGATATATGGCAGATGCTCTTTCGAGGTTTTGTCCTATGGCATGTAATTTGTGCCCTAAGAGATCCGATAGGTTGAGCCGTGTGCTTGTAATCGATCCTGGGATGCTCTTTCGAGGTTTTTCCATGACCACATGTAATTTGTGCCCTGGGAGATCCGATAGGTTGAGCCTTGTGCTCGTAATCAGTCCTGGGATGCTCTTTCGAGGTTTTGTGATGACCACATGTAATTTGTGCCCTGGGAGATCCGATAGGTTGAGCCTTGTGCTTGTAATCAGTCCTGGGATTCTCTTTCGAGGTTTTGTGGTGAGGTCACATGTAATAAGTCCTGGAGATCTGGACAGGATGAAAAAGGCCTCAGATGCTCTTTAGGGTTCTTGCTAGTCAAGAGACTCTTTTAAGGTTTTGTGACGCACGTAATAAGTCCTGAGATTTCCACAGTATGTCCAGGGATGACGAAGACCTGCAGGTGGTGGGCCTACATCCAGTATGAAAAAGGATTGGCTCTATAGAACTTCCTATGACAAGTAGATTTAGAGATTGATTGAGATAGCAGCAACAGTGACGATGATCCAGAGAAGATGACTTGTGCTAGAAGACCTGTGTCGAGAAATACCTTCCTAGTTAAGAGGGAGTGTTGATGTATATGTAACTTCGGAATGTATTTCACATATATGTATATTGTATTCCTATAGAGATGTTATTATTCCTCTATACGGAAGTGGTTGTATTCCTATAGAGATGTTATTATTCCTCTATACGGAAGTGTTGTCATTTATATTGTAAGTGTCGTAACTTATACTTGTTGGGGTCGGCCCTGTATAAGTCCTGTGGGTCAAAGGGTTATTAGACCACCCTATTGGGGGTCGGCCATGTGGGTCAAAGGGTTATTAGACCACCCTAGTGGGGGTCGACCCAGTCAGCATTATGTTAAGTGGTTAAGTTGAGGCCGACCTAGTTGAGTAAAGGTCAAGTCAAGTTAGTGTATAAATAGAGAGTGTGTCTATCTCATTTTACACATTCTATTCTCTCACTGACACTTGGGAGAGTGGCGCACTTGTGGAGGAGGAGGCTCTGCTGCTGGGAGAAGACTATCTCTTGTATTTTGGTTGTATCATTGCTCTATCTATCTCTGAGGAAGTTATTGGAGTTTTTCACCTTTATGGTTTTCCCCAAGTAAACTCTATGTCTCTTGTGTACTTGCATTATTGTGTCCATGATTGATATGCTGTAGATTTGCTGTACATGTTGTTCTCTCGGTTAAGATCCTAGATCAGATTGAAGTAAATTCTGAAAATTTAACAGATTTTCTGACACATTTGTGATTAATATACTGCCATGGATGTATTTTACAAGTTTCATGTACTATACTTGAACATTTGAAGTATTTTTACTCAGTTTAATTGCATTGGGAGAAGAAATAATGTCATTTCCCCAAGGGTCGAATGGGTGATTTTTGCAGCTGAATGGGAGAGGGTTGGAAAATATATAATAATAAATTAATGGTGCAAATGAGACCTTAATAACATCCTTAATACATTCTTTAACTTTTTTCAGAAATTTGAGTGGGTTTGGAGGCATTTGGGAAGCCATTTTCTGTACTTATCCCGGGGGGATTTGAACCCCAAATTACTAGTAAAATTGCATACTTGGTCCAGAATCTTAAGAGAGTTTGCAGAGGTCTTTTGGTGGCCATATATCATCCTTGAACATCATATTCAATTACTAATATCATTCATACACCTTCCTTGAATATTTGAAGGCATTTGGAGTCAATTTGAGACCTAGAAACCAATACTAGTCAAAGGGAATTACTAGTAAAATTCCCTACAATGGCCAGAATTGAAAGAGGATTTGCAGAAGTATTTTAAAGGTCCAAAAGCATCCCTAAAACACATATTTATGTTCTAACATCATCCATATACCTTCTTAGAATATTTGGGAGCAATTGGAGCAATTTGGGGACCTAGTGCTCAAAACTAGTCAAAGGTCTAACTAGGGAAATAAGTGAAAAATTGTCATTTTCATAAAATTTCTAACAAGGGACATTACAGTGGTATCAGAGCATGGTCCTTGCACCTGTGGATTAGGTACATACATTCAAGAATAATTGGCATCCATGTCTTACTATGATGATGAATCCTATGAGTACAATTCTTATGAGGAATATGCAGATGCTTATAAACAATATGAAGTAGAATGTGAATGGTACGAGGAAGAGGTGCCATCATGCAACACTTCTTACAATTTCAAGAGAAATGAAGATTATTCTTATGACTTTAAATATGATTAATATGAGTGTGTCACACCAACCAAGGATAATTCTGAGTGAGTTCCAAAGATGGAGAGCAACATATAAAACCTTGCCCCAACAATATAAAAAATATCAAGAATATCTTGCTTCAAGCAAAAATACACAAAATGCCATGTATTTTGAGTGCTATGCTGAACATGTTTTTGAAAATAGGCCCAAAAATGAAGATGTGGAGTTAGTGAAGAAAGGTTTATGCCCTTCTTGTAAAGAGCCTTGGAGTGAGTATCATATATGTGTGCATGAAATTATGTCCCACTTGAGGAGAACTTTTGGGAATTCTTCAAAAATAGATTCCAAATATATTGATCATAAGGAAAACAAGGGGCAAAATGCATCATCTTGCTTGAAGGATAAAAATGAAGAGACATAAAGAGAATGAAGAAGATTCTATTTAAAATATGGAAGATCATTTCGAGACACCTTCTAGGTTAGACATGAACCAAAGAGCATCTACTGTTGGATGCTTAAACTATGAAGGAGTACCTACTGATGGGTGCTCGCACCTCTATGTTGGTGACATAGAGATCACTTTTGAAAGTGTTGCTGAAAGCTCAAGTTCCATTAAGCATGATAATGAAGACCTTGTAGCAATTGAAGAAGAACAAAGATCAACTTCCCCATCACCACTTGAGCTTCATGAAGTTGGTTCAAGCAAAAATGAAGAAGATGAGGAGGTTCATTTGAAAGAGCCTCATTTTCTTGAAGGGTCCTTAAAGATGAATCAAAATAAGATCCAAGAGTCCCTCAACATTCTCCATGACACTCAAGCATTGGTGTCAAATTCTTGTTGGAGAGCTACTTCATTGGAGGAAACATCCTTCCTTGAAGACATGGAGAAGATTCAAAGAGCAATGTGTCACATCAAAGGTAATTTCATGTCTTTGCTTTTTGATAGAAACCATTTGTTTGAGCTTAATGAATTGTTACATGATTCATACTTGAAGAATAATGAGGATATTCATAATCTCACAATTCAAAATGAGCAACTTCTTGAAAAGTTGCAAGATACTTGTTTTTCCTCCTATGTTTCAGATTGTCAAATGGTAGATTGTTTGGAGGATTCTCATGACATGGTGGATCATGAGAAATGTGGAAATTTGAATGTGCTTAATGTGTTTGAAGATGAACTTGAAGAGATCCAAACACTTGATGTGGTGGAAGAGGAACTTGAATTGCCTCTTGATGAAGGTTACGCAATTTTTAAAGAAGAGCATGATTCCTCTACATTGGAACCAATCTATGACAAAGGTTTCACACTTTTGAAGGAGCTGCATGATACTACCCATATGGATCCTTCCCGTGATGAAACTTCTGCACTTTTTGATCATTTGGGTGAGTTAGTTCATTCTCCTACTGTAGTGTCCCTTCTTAGGAATTTTATTAAAATGGCAATTTTTCACTTTTTTCCCTAGTTTGACCTTTGACTAGTTTGGATCTCTAGATCCCAAATTTGCCCCAAATGATCCCAAATCTTCTGAGAAGGTATATGAATGATATTAGAACATAAATATGTGTTTCATGGATGCCTTTGGACCTTTAAAATACTTCTACAAATCCTCTTTCAATTCTGATCAATGTAGGTAACTTTACTAGTGATTTCCCTTTGACTAGTATTGGTCTCTAGGTCTCAAATTGACTCCAAATGCCTTCAAATCTTCAAGGAAGGTGTATGAATGATATTAGAACATGAATATGATGTATATGGATGACATATGGCCACCAAAAGACCTCTGCAAACTTTCTTAATATTCTGGACCAATTATGCAATTTTACTAGTAATTTGGGGTTCAAATTCCCATGGGGTAAGTACTGAAAATGGCTTCCCAAATGCCTCCAAACCCACTCAAATTTATGAACAGAGGTATGTAAGGTGTTAATAATGTTATTAAAGTCTCATATGAACCATTAATGGATTATTACAACTGTTCTCACCCTCTCCCATTCAACTGCAAAAATCCCCAATTCGACCCTTGGGGAAATGGCACTATTTCACCTCCCAATACAACTAAACTGAGTAAAAATGCTTCAAATGCTCAAGTACAGTACATGAAACTTGTATAAGACATCCATGGAAGTATATTGATCACAAATATATCAGAGAATCATCCATTCATTCGAAATCATCATCAATACATTGGCTCACAACAAGGTAGTGGGGAAATGGCATTGTTCTTCCATTAAAAATGAGATTTATACATTTCTACTTGGAATTTCGACCTGAAACTTTTTGGAGATGAAGAACAGAGTATTTAATTCATAGTACCAAAGAAATGGGGCATTAAAATCTTCCCCAAAGAGTACAATAGCTCACCAAAAACGCCCTCCCTCAAGGATCAAGAATATGCCATCAAAACTGGAAATGGTTGAAGGAGTGAGCTGCAATAGAAAAAACCATGTGCTGCCCTATAGCTTACACCTACAAATAAAGAATCCATTAAAGATCCAAATGAAAGGTCTGAATGGCCTTTCCAATTACCAACTTGGATGGGAATCTTTCACCCTTGAAATTGGCTAAGGCAAGAAACTAGTCATCCACTAGCTCTCTCTCTTCACAAATGCAATTGCAAATTCTACAAATGATTAAAATCTGGTTTCATTCTTTGTTATTGACATTTATAAATTTCTAATGGCCTCCATGGGTCGAATTCCTTCCAAGAGACTCATGCCAACTCAAGTTGGGAAGAGATTCCAAAGAACGCCACTTGTACAACAATTCCTAGTCTCCCACTTCCACCAAATCACATGTGGAAGCATCTTAGCTGCCCTAACACCCTTGAGCGCCCTCTTGGAGTCTATTTTTATCCGTGACATGTCATATATGTCATATGTCAGCCTTCAGGTCTGATTTGTGTCATAGGTGTCATAGCATCTTCATCATTGTTGTCATAGAGCTAGGGAATCTAGCCCAAGTGTCTCACTAGCTCCAAATTGCCTCTTCCTCTTCCATGGGAGTTACTCTTTCTCTATATTTCGACCTTGGATGATTCATGCCATGAATAGTACCTTTTGGACTCCCCCAAGTATGTTACCATTCACCTTGAATTCGAATTGGTGAGAGAATGATGCCAAATGTAGTGGGGAAATCTAGCCATATGTGGGTCCCACTTCCTCCATGTGTCTTCATGATCAAATGCCACTTTGATTTTCACTTGTATATATTTATTTAGGTCCTTTATTAAATATTTATTCCATTCTAATGTTCAAACATCATTTATTATCCCCATTATTCCAAATCCCAAAGCTTCCACCCCAAACCTAGGAAACTAGTAATTTTTCTCCTTGGCAATTATTTGAACTTTAGCATCAATTTGAAAAACTCTACTGAATAGGGACAATGTGATTAGGCCATTGTGACCCAATGCCAAATTTGGGACATTACACCTACATCCTACAATTCCATGTTTTGCAGCATTAGTCTCAATGAAGTATGGGTGAAAGGGTTATTTTTTATGGTGCCACATGAGGAGTATGGAACTCCTAGATTTACCTTTTATGATGACATGGTTGGAGCACATTCTTATTCACATTTTCAGCAGCATCATTTGTCACTTTATGATGATGCACATCTACATGGATGCACCTATGATATGCATTTGAGTCACTTGAAGACTCATGGTTTTTCTTGCTCATCACTTGGTTCATTTTATGTTAGAGGAACTTCATCCAACACTTGGGTGAATAGATTTATAATAGGAGAACATTTTTGTTGGAAGCCACATACTTTGTTACATCTTTATGATTCTCACATTCATGGATGTATGGGTGAGACTTATTTGAGTCCTTTGAAGTCTCCTTGTTTTTTTTGCTCATTATTTGGTTCAGATTTTAGTGGAGATTCTTAATTCACTTCTTGGATGAAAGAATACATCGCTGAATATTTTGATGCATATCAAATCCTTTTGGAGCAGCATTATAGGACATGGGATCCTCAGCTATGTCATTGGAGCAGATTTGATTGGTCACTTGAAGCTTGTATTCACTTGGAAAATGGTGGTCTACTTGCTTGGAGGTATAAACACTTTCATGATTCTTTGATGAAGCACCTCCTTGATGTACATTTTCATTATGTTGTTATGTACTTTGATGATATATATTTTGTACTCATGATGTTTGGAAGAATGCATACAAAAAAATGGGATCCAGGAATCCTCTTATCTAATGGTGTGGGTTGGAGAGCACTCTTAATTGTTGGGGTGCAATACAAACAATGGGACCCTGGAATAATTTTTTGTCTCATTGGTTTCAATTTTTTGGGGAAACAAGAAGTATGGGATATGGATTTACCACTTAATAAAGTTATTTTTATCAGATTAGTGCAGCAACAAGCATGGTGGTTCCTCTCTAAAATCTTCATGGAAACTCAAAGACTCAAGGTTGAGCAATTCAATGGCAACTTCAAAGAATTATACCGAAAGCAGGTTCTTCAACACCCATGTTTGAAATTGCTTGAGGACAAGCAATATTGGGAAGGGAGGATTTGTCATGTCCCAAATCTAGCATTGGGTCACAATGGGCTTATCAAATTGGCCCTATTCATTAGAGTTTTTCAAATTGATGCTAAAGGTCAAATAATTGCCAAGGAGGAAAATTACTAGTTTCCTAGGTTTGGGGTGGAAGCTTTGGGATTTGGAATAATGGGGATAATAAATGATGCTAGAACATTAGGATGGCATAAATATTTAATAAAGGAGATAAATAAATATATACAAGTGAAAATCAAAGTGGCATTTGATCATGAAGACACGTGGAGGAAGTGGGACCCACACAAGCTAGAATTTATGTGCCATGTGGCATCCTCTTCTTGCAATTTCAAATCCATGGGAAGCCTAATGTTCTTGGGATGAGTTATAAGGTCAATAATACTTGTCATGAGTCAATGAGGTCGAAATATAGAGGAAGAGTAACTCCCATGGAAGAGGAAGAGGCAATTTGGAGCTAGTGAGACACTTGGACTAGATTCCCTAGCTCTATGACAACAATGATGAAGATGCTACGACACCTATGACACAAATCAGGCCTGAAGGCTGACATATGACATATATGACATGTAAGGGCTAAAAATAGACTCCAAGAGGGTGCTCAAGGGTTTTAGGGCATCTAAGATGCTTCCACATGTGATTTGGTGGAAGTGGGAGACTAGGAATTGTTGTACAAGTGGTGTCCTTTGGAATCTCTTCCCAACTTGAGTTGGCATGAGTCTCTTGGAAGGAATTCGACCCATGGAGGACATTAGAACTTTATAAATGTCAATAGCAAAGAATGAAACCACCTTTTGATCATTTGCAGAATTTGCAATTGCATTTGTGAAGAGGGAGAGCTAGTGGATGACTAGTTTCTTGCCTTAGCCAATTTCGAGGGTGAAAGATTCCCATCCAAGTTGGTAATTGGAAAGGCCATTCACACATTTCATTTGGAGCTTTAGTGGAGTTTTTATTTGCAGGTGTAAGCTACAGGGAAGCTCATAGTTTCTTCTATTGCAGCTCACTCCTTCAACCATTTCCAGTTTTGATGGCATATTCTTGATCCTTGAGGGAGGGCGTTTTTGGTGAGCTATTGTGTTCTTTGGGGGAGATTATAATGCCCCATTTATTTTGTAATATGAATTAAATACTCTGTTCTTCATCTCCAAAAAATTTCAGGTCGAAATTCCAAGTAGAAATGTGTAGATCTCATTTTTAATGAAATAACAGTGCCATTTCCCCACTACCTTGTTATGAACCAATGTACTGCTGATAATTTCGAATGAATGGATGATTTTCTGACATATTTGTGATTAATATACTGCCATGGATGTATTTTACAAGTTTTATGTACTTTACTTGACCATTTGAAGTATTTTTACTCAGTTTAATTGCATTGGGAGAAGAAATAGTGTCATTTCCCCAAGGGTCGAATGGGTGATTTTTGTAGCTGAATGGGAGAGGATTGGAAAAGATATAATAATAAATTAATGGTGCACATGAGACCTTGATAACATAATTAATACATTCCCTACGTCTGTTCATAAATTTGAGTGGGTTTGGAGGCATTTGGGAATCCATTTTCAGTACTTATCCCAGGGGGATTTGAACCCCAAATTACTAGTAAAATTGCATACTTGGTCCAGAATATTAAGAGAGTTTGCAGAGGTCTTTTGGTGGCCATATATCATCCCTAAACATCATATTCAAGTCCTAATATCATTCATACACCTTCCTTGAATATTTGAAGGCATTTGGAGTCAATTTGAGACCTAGAGACCAATACTAGTCAAAGGGAATTACTAGTAAAATTCCCTACATTGGCCAGAATTGAAAGAGGATTTGCAGAAGTATTTTAAAAGTCCAAAAGCATCCCTAAAACACATATTTATGTTCTAACATCTTCCATATACCTTCTCAGAATATTTGGGAGCAATTGGAGCAATTTGGGGACCTAGTGCTCAAAACTAGTCAAAGGTCTAACTAGGGAAAAAAGTGAAAAATTGCCATTTTAATAAAATTCCTAACAAGGGACATTACACTCCATCAGAAATACCTGCAAGGGATATTTTTTATGCCCGCAAGGGCTCTAAGAGATTCCTGCAAGGGCTCTTTTATATGCCCGCACTGCTCCATAGAAATGCCCGCAAGGGCTCTTATATGCCTACAAGGGCTCTTTTGTATGCCCGCAAGGGCTCTAAGAGATGCCGACAAGGGCTCTTTTATATGCCCGCACTGATCCATAGAAATGCTCGCAAGGGATCTTATATGCCTGCAAAGGCTCTTTTGTATGCCTGCAAGGATTCTTAGAGATGCTTGCAAGGGCTCTTTTATATGCCCGCAAGGGCTCTTTTATATGCCCGCAAGGATTCTTAGAGATGCCCACAAACTTGAAATCTCTTGTTTCCTTGAAATGCCCTCCATGTCATTCTAATTTCCAAGGGCCATCACCCCATCAAGCCACAAATGACCATAGAATAGATCATTTGGACCACCTAGTGTTCCAATGCCCATATCATGGCTCTAATGCCCAAATCATGCCATGTCATCAACCTTTATATTGATTTATCATTAATGTGATGTCATCAATGACAACCCTGCTCATCAGAGTGCCCATAATTCTTCTCGATTTCTATGCCCTACTACTTCAAAATTTGTGATGTACTTCTCTGTTGATATTTATTGGAATTTGTGCCCTGGTATTGTCTTCTCTCTCCAAGAACTCGATTTCTCTCTTGTTCTCTTTTTCTTCTCCTCTCCAAAATCTCTTTGGTGAAAATGAAAGAATAATGCCTCTATCCCTAGTTTCCTCCCTTTTTTTTCATGGCAACCACCTCCTTTTAATCTAATGGTCAAGATTAGATATTGAACCAATTAGATCTAAGGCTCACATTAAATGTTCATTAATAAGTCCTTAAATGAATTCAATGCACTTTTTCACTTAAATACATAGTGAACCCCTTTTAATTTCTCACCCGCTTTATTTCTCATAAAGTCAATTAAAAATTAGAACCATGAGCAAAATTTATTAAGTGACTTTATATCTCATAAAGTACTTCTCACTTTAATAAAGTGACTAGGGACCTCATTAATTGTTTTTCCACCCCTAAGCATTAAAAGATGGAAAACGCTTGCCTTGGTACAAATTTTAACACTCCCTCTTAACGAGGAAAGTGTTTCTCACAACTCCCAACTTATCTCTAAAATGATCAAACTTGTCGCTTCCCAGTGACTTTGTTGGAAGATCTACCACTTGCTCTTCAGTAGGAATGTACTACAATTCCACTACACCTCTCTGGACATAATCACAAATGAAGTGGTACCTAATCTCAATATGTTTTGACCTATCATGAAAAACGGGATTCTTTGAAATCTTGATGCAACTTTGATTATCGAAGTAAATCACTGTTGGTCTCCACTCCTGACCATATAACCCAACCAACAACTTGCGAAGCCAAATGGCCTCACAACTGGCTTGAATGGTTGACATATATTCTGCCTCTACATAAATCAATGCAACTGAATTTTGTTTCCGACTAAACCAAGACACCACTGTTGAGCCCAGACTGAAACAACACTCGGATGTACTCTTCTGGTCTGTCACACCACCTACCCAATCATAATCTATATAGCTAGTCAATCTGAATCCATTTGTTCTCCTGTAGTCTAGACCAAAATCCACTATACCACGTACCTCAACACATGTTTTGTAGCAATCCAATGAAATCTCCAAGGCTCCACCAAGAACTAACTCAGACTGTTCACTGCAAAACAAATATTTGGCCTAGTGTTGACCAAATACATCAAGGAACCAATGAGATGTTGATATAATGTCGGATCCACCAACTCTCCCCCATAAGCATACAACTTCTTCCAGTTGGTGATCATAGGTGTAGTTAATGGTCTACAATCCTACATCTGAAATATCTCCAGAAAATCCACAGTATACTTCCCCTGTTTGAGGAAGATATGTCCTGATTCCTGCCACACCTCTAGACCCAAATAGTAATGCATCGACCCAATGTCCTTCATCTCAAACTCCAATGCAAGACCTTCCTTGCACTCTACAATGAGTTTGTGTGTACCTACAATGATCAAGTCATCTACATACAATACCATAATAAGTGTATCCCCACCAACCAGTAAAGGTTTGGATCTGCGTCACTTTTCTGGAACCCCAACTCCTACAAATATTAATCAATATTCGAATACCAATCTCTCGGAGCTTGCTTCAACTCGTAAAGGGCCTTCTTCAACCTGCACACATGGGACTCTCTCCCATGCAACTCGAATCCCTGTGGCTGCTCCATGTACACCTCCTCCTGTAAGACACCATTCATAATTTTTTTCTTCACATTCATCTGATGAATGCTCCAACCCATCTCCGCATTAATGGAGATCATTTATCTAATAGAGGAGTACCTAGCCACTTGCACAAATGTCTCATCATAATCTACTCTCTCTATCTGTGAGAAGCCTCACACGACAAATCAAGCTTTATACTTCTCGACGATGCCATCTGCTACATGCTTGATTTTGTAGAGCCACTTGGAAGTCACAACTGACTTTCCCTCTGGTCTCGGAACCTCCTCCCACACATCATTTTTCATGATGGAACTATACTCATCCACCATGTCATCTCTCCAAACCTGATGGCCTCCTCAAAAGTAGAAGGCTCTGTCTCACGAAGACTAGTCACAATATCCATGTAACTCGAGAATCTCTCTGGTGCTTTACTATCTCTGACCTCCCTCTTAGGTTTCCCCACATACTCTGTAGCTTCCTTCAAAGTTTCTCTAAGCCATCTCGACTTTCTCTTCTCTAAAATAGCCACCTGTGGAAACATCTCCTCTTGTACATCCTCACCTGACAACTATCTACCAGAAGAAGTAGCACCTAAGGTCTGAGATCCTATAGCTGGAGAACCTGTACCAAGCGAATCTAAATCGTGTGAAAGTGAAAGTGAAATTGGTGAACCTGTGACTCGAGAACCTGTACCTAGAGTACCTGTAGACTGTGTGCCTGAACTTGAATATCCTATAACATGTGAACCAATCACTCCTAATTCTTATGACCCTATACAATCACTCCTGATACCTATGACCCTATACCCTGAACCATTGGACTCCGAGATGTGCTCACCTGTGATGTAGGAGTTTGTTGCAGCTCCTGCTCTGACTCCCGAAACTTTCTGAAGGCTCGCTCCTCCTCAAATATCACCTCCCTCCTCACAACAACTCTCCTCTGTGTTGGAAGGCATATATCGAAATCCTTCGAAGTCTCGTCATAACCAACAAAGATGCATTTCTATGCAATGGGCTCCAAATTTATCCTCTTCTCTGAAGGGTGTAACACCCTGTTTTTTACCCCAATATGTATAAAAATGTAAATATTTATGAAAGGGATACAAGCCAGATATGCATGGTCTAGAGTGACCAAGATATGTAAATTTGTAAATTTCCACTCTTTAATATAAAAATCCATGTTTGTCGCAGATTACGGGACAAAAGAAAAGAGATAGGGGACTATCCTTCCACAAAAAGGGGAAAAGGTGCCCAACCCATGCATGCCACCTATCCAACTCTCTTTGGGAAAGGGAAAAGTGTCCAACCTCATGCGTGCCACTTGTCCACTTTGGTTCCACTTGTCTAGCCTCAAGCATGCATATAAATAGAGAGAGGTAGCCTTCATTCCATTATTCCTTGATGTCAAAAAGAATTCCTTCTAGCTACCAATCTTGAATTATCTATTATAGAACCTTGTCACTCGAGATAGCATTTCATACTATTCTGTACTATTATGTAATATTTCGTACCATTTTGTACCACCATCACCCTGTTGCACACGAAGAACCAAACAAAGAACAATGAAACTCCCTCGAGCCCTGGAATGGAATTAGGGGTAACAAAATCGAGGTACTGTTAGCTCAGAGAAGGGAGCTTGAGGTACTATTAAATTGTAGAAGGGAGCCCCATTCCTTGGCCGAGGGATAGTTGTAGCCAGAGAAACCAACACCTTCTTGTGGATTGATAGTCCCAGCTTGAGGGTGGCCTGTCAAAGATATGGCTTGACAGATCCTATGGCTAGGTGGAATGTCCATGGTCTACAGACAATTGGTTCATTTCTTTCGAGATAAGTATTCATTTGTGAATGGAATTTGTTGTGGGAAATTATTGAATTGTGCTTAATATATTTTCTGCTAAATGTTTTACTTAATTGCATGGAATTACTATCATTTGAGGAATTACATTCATAACAAATATACTTGCATACTTGTATTTGTTTTCATACATATTTACATTACTACAATGCCCAAATACATTCATAATTCCACTGTAAACGTCAATTTAACTAGTAGAAATCCAAATTTGAGATAACATGGGTGTTCCTAGGTAAAATTATGGATGTTTCATAGCCAAATTAGCATTGCGAGGGTATTGGGTTTGTGAAAAAGGAACATGAGAATATGCCAAGCATCCAAATATACAGAAGTGTCCTATATTAGGATTCTTCTCGGTGAACATCTCCTCATGAGTTTTACACCCCAAGGCACGGTGTGGACTCCTGTTCTAAACATACACAACAATCTACAGGCCTCGCACCATAGAAAGAAAGGAAGACTCTGATAATGGAGCATTGCTCTAGATGCTCTCACTATCGCGTTGTTCTTATTTTCAACAACTCCATTATGTTGTGGAGTATATGGAACATTAAACTGCCTCCTGATACCCTTGTGTCTGCAAAACTCATCAAACACAATGGAAGTATAATCACCCCCATTGTCTAACCTGAGCAACTGAATCTTCCTCCCTGGTTCTCCACAAGAGATTTGAACTCTTGGAACCTTTTCAAGGCTTCCTCTGATTTCTTCATTTTCAGGAAGTAGAGCTAGGTCTTCCTGGATAAGTAATCAATAAAAGTGAAATAGTACTGAAAACTTGTCAATGAAGCAGATGACATGGGACCACATTAGTCATAATGAATCAAGTCTAATACTCATGTTGACCTGCTATCACTGCTCGGAAAAACAATCTTGTTGTACTTCCCAAAGCATGCCCTCTATATACACCACTCTACTCTATGTTGAACTATGGTAATCCTGTCACCATATTCCTCAACGTCCTCAAAGCAAGATGATGCAAATGAGCCATCCTCCTATCCCACGGGTCACATAAATCACTGCTACTACTATTGTGTGCCAAAGCATGATCAGGCTGAAATAATAACTTATACAGTTTTCTGCATCTAACTCCAATTGCAAAAGAAGCAGAAGGACTCGATCCTTTGGCGAAAATGTGTACTTTCCCATCCAGGACATACACTATGAATCCTCTATTTTCAATAGTGGAAACTGATACTAAGTTTTTCTTCAGCTTAGGGACATACAAGACATCCCTCAATGTCATGGGCTCCAAGGACTCCCTCTAAAATGTAACAGTCCCTCGCCCAACTGCTTTGATAATAGCATCATGACCCAACACCAACTCCAAGTCCAAACTAGTCTCAATGAACTTTGTAAACATATCGCGTGCACTTGTCATATGGCTCGAGGCCCCACTATCAATGTACTAGGTGCATTCAAAGGTGGATACACTCAATGGTTGACCAACTAGTAGAGAATTCTCCCTCTGATCTTGTACATCAATACTAGTAATAGATGCTCTCTCTGAATGACTAGTATAGAGAGAAAACTCTCTCTCAAACTGAGTTGTGTACTCATCAATCTATGTAGTAGTTATTGTCTGCTGCTTCTTCTTCTTCTTATTTGGGAACTGTCCAACATAGTGCCCAAACTTCTCGCAAGCAAATCACTTGACTTTGCTCATGTCTTTCTTCTGTTCGCCACCCTGCTGCTTGGCCCCACCCTTAGGGCCCTTCTTGAACTTCTTCTTCTTTCCTTTGGCTGCTAAGGAAACATTCTCCTCATCCTCCCTACTCTGAGATGAACTTCCATGTATATAACCTCTTTGGGTCTCCTCCTGAATGAAGTCATCCCAAAGACGATCCCAGGAAGGCATATGCTCCCAGGAAGGCATATGCTCTCGGGCTACAATAGACTCCATAAATACAAACCATGGTTTTGTCACACCATTGAAGGTTTTCCACACCAAGTCACTGCCCTGTACAACCCCTCGACTGCTCCAAGTTCATCTCTCACCTATGTTATTATGGTAAGGTCAAATGCCATGTTTTCTGATTCATTCATCCTGGTGCCTTTCAACTTTTCTCTCAGCAGCATCTTCCGATTTTCGTTGGAAGTTTGGTACAAGTTAGTCAAAGCACTCCACATATGATAAGCATGACCTTTACCTATCACATGCGGGATTACATGATCCTTCACGACATCAAGTTTAATCCTTCTTGCCAAAGGCAGCCTTATCTGTAGCATCAATAGGCATTGTAACTGGTTTAGCTTGAGTATTGTTAACTATATCCCATAGTTGATTCTCTTGAAAAATCAGTACTATTCTAGCCTTCCACAAACTAAAATTGACTACCACATCCAACCTATCTTCAATTTTAACCCAGTAGCCATGACAACAAGTAAGTCCAAGAACTTGTAAATGAAATTAACCACCTGTTTTCCCTTATTTCCCAAGTCTGAAATTTAACCTCCGATTTTTATTTATGATTCAAAGCAGGCTATGATACCATGTAATTTTTTTTTTCAAATCCCCAACTCGGTTTCAAGTTTTGTCAAACACATAGAGTTTAATGCCCAAACCCTGCTGCTGCAAATTAGTTTCTCATGCATGTATATAAAACTGACTTGAAACACATGGAAATTTTACAACTTTTAAATGCCTAGAAAATAAATCAGTCACACCATAAATTTGACTCATATTTTTGACCAAACTTTGGTCAAGGATAAAATCCCGAAGGGAAAACCTGATGAGAAAGAAATTTTATTTCAAAGGCAAAATTACAAATTTAAACAACAATACTTGTCTCCTTTTTCCACCTTGAAAAATGTGCCAGAAACTCATTGATAGACTGTTGTATGAACTGTACTGTATGGACTTTACTATATAGGCTGTGTTGTAAGGACTATACTTTCTATATGGACTATACTTTCTTGATTTTTTGTGCCATGTTTCTGCCTCGAAATCTATGCCCTTTATTCTCAATTTATGTGCCTGTACAGACGTTGTACGGACAACATTAAATGTTGTAGAATCTCGAACTAAGTGCCCATAATTCTTCTCGATTAATGTGCCCTACTGATTTGGACTTATGAAGGAACGCAAAGAATTATAGAAATACACATAAACGCAGAGATGTAGCATAAATAAGACTTCATTTCATTAATATTACATAACGGAAATATGCTTACAAACAGAATGGAAATAAACTAGCTAGGGCACTGGTAGCTTATCTCTGAGAAGAGATGGGCGGCCACCGGCCTCTGAACTCTGTGTTACAATGGGGCTCGAAGCCCATCTATTATTAAGAAACAAAGGAAAACCCTAATCATCCAAAAACCTAACCCTAGGAGATGAAAATGCCAAACTATGGGCCCCGTTGGGGTAAATTGGTATATCAATTTCCCAGCATCGTAACTTTGGCATATGATCTCCATTTGACACACATAATACCTCATTGGAAAGATATATCCGAGGACTACACTGAAAATTGTGAATGTTCTACATTGGTTGGAAGAAGTTTTCCCAAAAAATGTCGTTTAGGGCCTCAAAACGGCTCCGAAATTTTAGGACCCCCAAAAATGCTAAAAATAGCAAGTTGTGCTATAATTAAGGAAACTAAAAGAACTGAAAGAACAATGTTGGGGCCCTAAGTGGAATAGGTGGTGGCCACCAATATCCACCTGGATCATTCCTCCCCCCTTAAGAAGCAATGGTCCCCATTGCATGGAGTTCCTCCATGAGATGAGGAAACTTCTACTGAACTTGGTCCCCAGTGAGCCACTTGCCTTGGTGCAGGAGTTGGCCAGCTTTGACAACCCGATACAATTGGATATTTTGCTGGCGAGTGTTCTTGATTTGCATGTCCATGATACAATTTGTGGTGGCCTGTTCCCTGTAGTCTGGGTTTAACTTTGTTGCTGTGAGTTGTTCTGCAATGTCAGAGATGTCCAATAGAGGTGGAAAGTAGGGCCGAAGGCAGTCCACATTGAACATTGGGTGCAAACCAAGGAATGGTAGAATATCGAGCTCGAAGGTGTTGTCCCCTACAGCCTTAGTAATAGTGTATGTCCCATATCGGAGTGGGCGAAGCTTACGGTAGGGTCCAGCGAGGCGCTCCTTCTGCAAATGTAGCCACACTTTGTCGCCCACCTAGAAGTTGTGTGGCACCCGATGCTGATCATGTCGCTGCTTGTATTTGGCATTGGTTCTGTCCAATATGTCATGAACCTGTTGGAAGATGTGCTGAATGCGCTCAATGAAGTTGTTTGCCTTGTCAGCTTCCGATTGGACATGAGCCGAATTGGCCTGAGTGACCGCAAATGGCATGGCTATGTCAATGGGACATAGTGGCTGGAATCCCAAGCCCACCTGAAAGGGGCTGTGGCCGGTTGAGTTGTGGAGAGATCGGTTATAGCTGTGTTGTACATAGGGGAGGCGACACTGCTACCTCATCCGTGAAGGGCTTAATGCTGTGTTGTACATAGGGGAGAGATCGGTTATAGCAATGTCACATAATACCTCATCCGTGAAGGGCTTAATGCTGTAGGGGAGGCGACACTGCTGGCTAACGTGGAGATCCCGTCCTTGGTGAAGCCACCCAATGGTGTACGACTGTGGGTGTGCTATGGTCGGCAAGACCAACCGCTTCACGACCTCTGCTGAAATGAGGTTCTTTTGGCTTCCGCTGTCGACAATGAACTGCAGCGGGGAACCCTTTACCCAAATTTGGGAATGGAAGAGGCGCTCCCCCTCCTTTGGATCTTTCGGTTCCTTCTTCTGGACCTTCGTGGTGGAAACAGTGGCGTTGGGCTCTGCATCGATAATCTACTTCCCCCTATCATTACCCTTTTCAGGTTCTAGTTCGGAGTCGGAGTATGCATCCGATTCATAAGCCTTCAGCTTGGCCACCAGTGACTGCTTGGCCCGACACTCACTTGTGTTGTGCATGGAGCTCTTATGAAACTCACACCACTTTCCCATGTCCTTCTTTGGCTTCGCGGTGTTGTTCTTTGCTTGCAGTTTTGGTGGGTTATCCTGGGCCGCCTCGCCTTGGCTTTGTCCTTTGTTTTGCGGTTTGGGGGCACCTTTCCCTTGCTTTTGATTTGTAGATCCAAAGTCTCTCTTCTTCTGTTTAAACTTTTGCTCAGTCTTGGCAACAAACCGATATGCTGCACCAAGCGAGGAGATGTAGAGGAACTCCATTTCCTACTGAATGTATCTGTGTAGACAACTGCGGCACTTCAGCACCAAATGTTTCTCTGAATCTTTGATACCTAGTTTTGTGCGTAGGGTATGGAACAGATTTGTCAGCTCATGCACATCTTGATCCCTTTGCTGCCGCAGCATAGTCCATTGTATGTACTTGTCCTCATAGCTTCCCACGGGATAATATTGTTCCTTGATGGCGTCTCGGAAAGAATTCCAAGTGGGTGTGGCCGAAAACAGAGAGGATGCCCTCTCGTCCTTCTGCTCTTAGTAGTTTTCCCACCAGTCCTTGACATGGGGGGTGACTTTGAGGAGTGCAAAAGTGATTCTTTTTCGGTTGGAAAAGTCATGCACCGAGAAAGACCCTTCTAATGGATTCAACCATCTATCTACGACGTCCGCATCTATTTGGCCTTCAAATGTGGGAATGTCAAAGTTTACTTGTACCTTAAAAGGGGTTGCGCCTCTAGAGTGGTTGTTGGTGGGAAGTCGTTGAAGGATCTGAGCAAAGTTATCCATCATCGTGTTCCTTTGTTTCTCGAGGGCCTCCTCGAGCAATATTTTGATAGGATCTCCTGCTCCCTCCTCTTTCTTTTCATCCGCCATGGGCGACCGTCGGGGTTTGCGAGGCTGATCTTGCAAGGGTTCAACCAGGTCAAGCCCTAACTTCTTATACCCCGACCTCGTTGGGGACATGCAAAGAAGGATCGAGAAAGAGCAGACCCGCTCTGATACCACTGATCTAGACTTATGAACAAACGCAAGGAATTACAGAAATACACATAAACGCAGAGATGCAGCATAAATAAGACTTCATTTCATTAATATCACATAATGGAAATATGCTTACAGACATAATGGAAATAAACTAGCTAGGGCGCTGGTAGCTTATCTTTGAGAAGAGATGTGCGACCACTGGCCTCTGAACTCTGTGTTACAATGGGGCTCGAAGCCTATCTATTATTGAGAAACAAAGGAAAACCCTAATCATCCAAAAACCTAACCCTAGGAGATGAAAATGCCAAACTATGGGCCCCGTTGGGGTAAATTAGTACATCAATTTCCATACGTTGTAACTTTGGCATACGATCTCCGTTTGACGCACATGATACCTCATTGGAAAGATCTATCCGAGGAATACACTAAAAATTGTGAATGTTAGACATTCATTGAAGGAAGTTTTCCCCAAAAATGTCGTTTAGGGCCTCAAAACGGCTCTGGAAGTTTAGGACCCGAAAAACTACTAAAAATAGTAAGTTGTGCTATAATTAAGGAAACTAAAAGAACTGAAAGAACAATGTTGGGGCCCCAAGTGGAATAGGCGGTGGCCACCAATATCCACCTGGATAACCTACTACTTCAAAATTTGTGATGTACTTCTATGCCTATTTTTCTTGGAATTTGTGCCTTGGTTTTATCTTCTCTCTTTAAGAACTCGATTTCTCTCTTGTTCTCTTTTTCTTCTCCTCCTCTCCAAAATCTCTTTAGTGAAAATGAAAGAATAATGCTTCAATCCCAAGCTTCCTCCCTTTTTGTTCATGGAAACCACATCCTTTTAATCCAATGGTCAAAATGAGATCTTGAACCAATTAGATCCAAAGCTCACATTAAATGTTCATTAATAACTCATTAAATGAATTTAATGCACTTTTCACTTAAATACACAATGAACCCCTTTTAATTTATCACCTGCTTTATTTCTCATAAAGTCAATTAAAAATTATAACCATAAACAAACTTTATAAAGTGACTTTATATCTCATAAAGTACTTCTCACTTTAATAAAGTGACTAGGGACCTCATTAATTGTTTTTCCATCCCTAGGCATGAAAAGATGGAAAACACTTGCCCTGGTACAAATTTTAACAAACCCTAGGAAGCAAAAGGTCACGAAACGACATATATGGATTTTGCTTCCTAGGTTTCCTATTCAATATTGGTCTAAAGAGATCTTCGTAAACCTTGCTAATCATTTGGGGAAGTTTATAACGGTGGAAAAGGATCTATTACATTCAAGGGATAAAAGAATGGCGAGGTTTTTGGCTGGATTCCATATCGAGGAGGGCTTGCCGAATAAAGTCAATATAAAATGGGGAGACAAGGTTTATGAACAGAAGTTTGATTACAAAGGAATCCCCTTTAGATGCCTCTTATGCAGGAGTACTGGGCACCTGAGGAAGCATTGTAGGTGGTTTATCCAATCCTCAATGATCGATATATATAGTGATACTCAAGAACTAGACGAGTCTTTTCACAAGACACTCAGCGTTTGGAACAATCCTGTCCTGTCCTGGAACCCGAAGATAAAGGTAAGTCTCTAGTCAACTCCCCCACCCATTATGAAGATTTATCTTTGAAAGAATTTTTTTTCATCAAATCAGTTGAAAAATATTATTCAAATAGAATAATGGATAAGAAAGTTGGGGGGTTTGAGTCTTTGGCTAGGGAGTCGGGGTCATCCTGGATCTATGATAATATCGAAAATTTCCCGGTTGAAGAGAGGTCTGGTAGGGTTTAAGAGGGCTCTGTGATGGTAGATGTTGTGGAAATCCCTTTAGAGTCCCCTTCACATAGGGAGCCAGTGGAAAGAGGGTTTTGTGCTCGGTTAAGGGTTTCTCTGTTCTTGGAGTTAAGGGGGTTATGTCTATGAATTCTAAAATGCTCTTGGAAATCTTGCTTCTTATAAGGGGATAGACGGTGGAAGTATTTGGGATGAGAAGGGTAAATATGATAGTTTTTCTCATGCTAAGGAGTCTTTGGTTGATTTTCCAGAACTTCATGGTCCTAAAGAGGGGGGTTTAGATAAAGGAAGAGAAGCAAGGAAGGTAAGATATGAGACTGAGATGAATTCACCTCTCCCTATGGATACTGCAAAAACACCTATCAGTATTTATGTCAATAAGCATTCAAAAAAACCTGGAATTGGTATTATAAACTCAATCTACCACCAACATGTGACTATAAGGGAAAAAAAGGAAACTATTTGAGAAAGACAAAGGGAATTTGGACTTGGAGGAAGGGTTGAGTAAGGAGAATTATTTTCCTTTATCCTTGAGATTAAGGGAAGAAGAATAAAACAAGTCTGAAATTGTCTTTGATAATGGGTCTCTTGGAGCTTTAACCCCCCCTAAGATTGTTACCTAATGATCTGTATTTCCTTTATTGTAAGGGGGTTAGGAGGGGGGGCCCAAATTTCGAGACTTAAAGAGATTATTTCAGCTCAATAAGGTAGATTTATATTTGATCCAAGAAACTATGTCTTTAGGAGGTTAGTGTTATTGATGCTTCTGGTCACTCGGGAGGGTTACTTGCTATTTGGAATCCAGTTGTGTGTGCTCTGTCTCCTTTTAAGACATGTGTTGGTTTACTCTTATAAGGGAAGTTAAAAGGGTTTGATCAAGATATAAAAATCCTTAATTGTTATGCTCCTTATCGTGATCGTAGATCATTTTGGGAGGTGGCAAAGTCTAGTGGGATTTGAAACTCTAAGAACTTGATTATTGTTGGAGATTTCAATTTAAATTTACACTCTTTTGAAAATTGGGGTGTAAAATCATCCATGGATCCTTTAGCTACCTATTTCCAGGAGCTTTTTCAAAGGTGTAATCTAGTGGATATCATGCCCAATAAGTTGTGCCCTACTTGGAAAAATAATAGGCCTCGGGAAGAGGGTATAGGCAAAAGACTTGATAGATTTTTTATTTTATAATCTATAGTTTTTATGTTCTCGATACAAATCTTGGACTATATTTTCAAATATTTCTAATCATAATCCCATTGCATTAGAATTGGCAGGGGACTTGATCTCAACAAAGTTCCCTTTTAAATTCAACCGGTCTTGGTTGAATTATGAGGACTTTTGATCTTTGGTAAAATCGTCATGGTAAGCATGGACAGTATGGGAAGATGGAATGCAATGGATGACCTAATTCTTAAACTTAAAAATTTGAAGAAGATTGTTGTTGACTGGTTGAAATCAAAAGAGAAAGAGTCAAAAGATACTCTTATTGATATTGAATCTAGTATCAATCAAATTTTGGTTTGTAATCTCATAGATGTTTTGTTTAAAGAAGAAAGGGGTAAGTTGTTGAATCTTGAATTTAATAAGCATCAAATTTTGAAAAGGGAGGAAGAAACCTAGCGGTTAGAGCAGGGCTATGTGGATCTCTCAAGGAGATAGCAATACTAAAATTTGTCACATATATGCAAGCTATAGAAGGAATTTGAATTCCATATGGGACATAAAAGACATTGAAGGGAATTGGATTTTGGCACAAAAGGATATTGAGAAATCTGCTAAAGATTTCTTTAGCAATCACTTTAAAGAATCTGGTTTTGCAGATATTGGCATTCAAATGAAAGTGATCAAGCAATATCCAACCTTTTTTTCAAAGGAGGAAAGCCTTCAAGTTGGTAGACCTATCACCATTGAGAAAGTGGAAAAAGTTTTGAAAAAGTATGCAAAAGATAAAAGCTCAGGGCCTGATGGTTGGCTCGCGAAGGCTTTTACTACTTTCTTTATGTTATGGGCATTGATCTTCTTGCGGCTACTGAAATGTACAGAACCCAAGGGTTTATGTCAGGGGCTATAAATTCGACTTTCATTTCCCTTATCCCAAAAAAGGATAATCTGGATACTTTTGCAGACTTCAGACCTATTGCTCTATGCAATTTGATTTATAAATTGGTGACAAAAACAATTGCAAACAGGATCAATCCAAACCTTTCATAAGTGGTTTCTAAAGAATAATTTGGGTTTCTTGCTAACATGTAAATTTTAGATGCAATTGGTGTCACACAAGAATGCCTTCATTCAGTGAAGTTAAAAAAGCTTAATGCACTTATTCTTAAGTTGGATTTGGAAAAATATTATGATAAAGTAAATTGGGTGTTCCTGAGACTTCTTTTGTTACAGATTGGACTTTCGGTTGAGGTTACTAACTGGATTTTAGCTTGTTTTTTGTCTGCAAAATTTGCAGTGTTGGTTAATGATTCTCCCACTGGTTTTTTTACTAGTTCTAGGGGTTTGAGACAAGGATGTCGACTTTCTTGTCTTCTATTTTTACTTGTGATTGAAGGGTTGAGTAGGATGACTGCAGAAGCAAATTTGAGTGGAAGATTAACAAGTTTAAAAATTTCCTCCGCTCTTCACATCACACATCTACTATTTGTTGATGATGTAGTCATATTTGGTAAAGGTACGTTGGATGAATGGAAGACCTTTTATGATATATTTTTAGTATTATGTTCAGCTTCTGGCTTGGAGATAAGTGTGGAAAAGTCCACCTTTTATCATTACGGTGTTAATGAGAATATTTTAGACTAGATATGTTCTTTCTTCCCTTATAAGCTCAAAATTTTAGATTCTGGGTTTAAATACTTAGGATTGTTAGGATATTTAGACACTTAGGAGTTACTTAAGATCAACTTGTGCAATATATCCGTTAGGAATAGTGTGTTTCTTTAGTATGCATTAGTATGCATTTGTAAATACTTAATCCGATGGTCACGATATGTTCCCGACATAGAGTGATCCGACGGCTCAACTTCTCTTAGATCAAACCTAACCTTGATCCATGGCTTAACACCCGATTGGTCCATGATCTCTATTTAAAGAGCATGGAGGGTCATTGTTTAGTTGATCAATTATGAGAATCTCATTTGTAACTTTCTTTCTTTGCATAATAAATTGTCCCGTAGAAGCTATTTGGCCGGGGTCGTGGAGTGTTTCCCTCAAGAGGGTTTAAACCATGTCAAAACATCGGTGTGTTGATCTGTGATCTGTTTGTGTGAAGTGGTTGCTCTTGGTGTTCGGTCATTTGGTAGTACCCTGTGTACCCGAACATGGTATCAGAGCTTTTATGAAGTGCCGCTTCCGGTTATGATCTAGATCTTGAACTGCTATTGCCGAAACTCGAAAGGGTTTCTAGTTCTGGTATTTTTGTGCATTTCTGGGCTATGGGAGGTGTTCCATTACGTCCGGAGCATCGTTTTCATTGGGAAATAGTTTTTGTTTGATAAAAAACGGTTCCCGGTTGCTCCAGAAACGCGTATTTCATCAGATCTGAAGGTATAATGTTACAGTGACGCATTTTTTTATTTTCTTTTTTTAAAAGGAAAAAATCTCATATTTCACCTTTTTTTACTGTTAGATTTTTTTTTGGGTTCGGATTGTTGCTTTCCCGTCTGCGTCTGCTTTTTACCGTGCACCTTGAGCGATCTCGGCAAATCAGAAATAGAAAGGGAAAGGGTTTTTCTCGGCTGCGTATGCTCTTTGCCGTGTACCTTGCGCGATCTCGGAAAATCAGAAACAGAGAGAAAACGTACACTTTCCAGGCAAGCTAACGAGATCTAACTCCACAAGTGTGGAAAAGTTTTTTTTGTTTCGATTTGTGGTGTGTTTTGCAGGAAAAAGGGCAAGCACGCAAACCGAGCAAGAAGAGTAAAAAAAAAAAAAGAGAAAAAAAGCCCCATTCCTCATTCCCATATTTTACATACCTTTTAATCTATCTCACTTGGTTCAAAGTTGCTTTATTCCTTAATAGGTCTTGAGTTCAAGTCTTAGGAAGTTACTTTTGAAAGGAAAAGTGCATACAATTTCTATTTTCAAGTTACTTTATTGTAAAAGTGCATCTCACTTAAATAATAAAAAATAAAAATACAAGTGAGTCACTTAAGTTTTATTTATTTATTATTGCACTATTTAAAAGTGAAATCACTTATTTTACAAAAGTGGTTCACTTAAAGCAACTTTCTTGTAAAGTGATTGTCAAAAGGTTCATCTTGGGAAGAGGGGGGTTCTTTTTTTTGCTGGACATTCTCTAGCTGCCACGTCACTATTGGGGACATCTTCAATAGTTTCTTTGTTCAAGCATAACTTCATCATACAGAGTCAGTTTTCAGTGTCGTTTTTTTTTAAACCACTTATTTTTTGAGCTCTTCACATCTAGACTATTAGTTTATGCTTTTACAACCATTAATTTACAAATATGGCCGCCCCTTGTGATATTCTACTTAACAGTTCCAACTATTTCTCATGGAAATCTCGTATGGAGGATGTTCTACGAAGTAGGGGACTTTTCAGAATAACATCAGGGAAAGAAAAAGAACCCACTGATGATGATAAAAAAATAAAATGGGCAAATAGATGTGATGAAGCTCGTGGATTGATTGGGATGTCAATCTCTACTGATTTGCGATCCCGCATATCTAGAATTGATGAACCTAATGCTGCTTGGGACAAGTTGGAATCTGTGTTTGGTAAACACAATGAAATTCGAGGTCACCAACTCGAAAATGAGTTGATTTCTTTAAATCCAAGTGACTTTTCATGCATTCAAGATTATTTATCTAAGTACAGAACTCTTAAACTCTTATGTGCAGAATGTAAGATTGAGAGGGAAGACAAACAATGAATTTATCATATTCTTTCCAAACTTGGACCTGCATATTCTGTTTTTGTATCTACATTTTACTCCATGAAAGCATCCTTGAATGCAGCTAGCTATCAAGAGCCTAGTCTTGAATCCTTTTGTGATTCCTTGATTAGAGAACAAGATAAACTCATTCATCTTGGAATAATCAACAATGCAGATACATCTGGGAAAGCCTTATTGTCCCAACAGAAAGAAAAGTCCAAGCCTCCCAAGAAACAAAATTTTCGCAATAATAAGTCAAACAAGGGTCCCAAACCCTCTTAGTCAGCTCCTTCTTTAAAAAATGACAAAGGATCCAAGCCAAAAGGTAAGAAGACTGAGCATCATTGCAACTATTGCGGGAAAGATAATCATGATGAATCTAAGTGTTTCAAGAATATGGCAGCCTTGGAAGCAGCAATGAAGAAGCACCACATCAGCCTAGATGCGCCTTCAGAATCTGCCTCTCATGGACATGCACTTTGTGCTTCTGGTTATTCTTATAATGCATCTTCTTCTTCTACTTCAAATGAATGGCTCATTGATTCTGGAGCATCTTATCATATGGCTAAGGTTCAAGCCATCTTTTATACTATCCATGAATGTAACACCAAACAAATATTTGTTGGTGATGATAGATCTCTAAGTGTTGTAGGAGCTGGAACAGTTCCAGTAGATAATGGTGATTTTAGTGATGTACTATGCGTTCCAAGAATTTCCTGCAATTTGTTATCAGTCTATCAGATCACTCATTCTGGTGAAGGTAAAACTGTGACCTTTACACCTCAGCAAGTTGTAATCAAGGATTTTAAAGATCCTCAACAGGTCCTAGCTACCGGAATTGTTGATGATATTACCAGGTTGTACAAGTTTAACAACTTTGGGTCATCACCTTTCCCTTCAGTTTTTGTTGCTCATAGTGATAACTTGAGCAAACTTTGGCATGAGCGATTTGGTCACTTAAATTATCGCTCATTGCAACAACTATGTAAAGAAAATATGGTGACAGGTCTTCCGATGGTATCTTGCAGGGATGGAGTTTGCTCCGGTTGTGTACTCGGAAAACATCATCGGGACAGTTTTGACAGACATGCCTCTTGGCACGCCTCGGTTCCCTTGGAGCTTGTGCATAGTGACTTGTGTGGTCCTCTTCCATCTGCTTCCTTTTCTGGTTTCAAATATTTCTTAACTTTCATTGATGATTACACCAGACGCACTTGGGTTTATTTCCTAAAACTTAAGAGCGAAGTATTTAACATGTTCTTGGCCTACAAGGCCCTTGTTGAAAAACAATCTGGTCATCAAATTATTAAGTTAAGATCTGACAATGGAGGAGAATATGTTAACAAAAAGTTCACTACTTTCTGCACTGAACAAGGCATCCAACAACAGCACACTGTTCCATATACACCACAACAAAATGGTGTAGCTGAGCGGAAGAACCGCACTTTAAAAGAAATGGCTAATTGTATGATCCAATCTAAGGGACTAAGTCTTCAATTTTGGGCTGAAGCCATAAATTGTGCAAATTACATAGTTAATCGCACCTCCACTAAAGCATTACAACGTATAACACCGGAAGCAGCACGGAGTAAAACTAAACCTGATGTAAGTCACTTTCGTGTGTTTGGTAGTGAAGCATGGGCTCACATTCCAGATGAAAAACGGAAAGCATTGCAGCCTAAAAGTGAAAAGTGCATATTTGTTGGATATTCTGAAGATGTAAAAGGTTATAGACTTCTTCAACCACATTCTCATGATATAATCATTAGAAGAGATGTTAAATTTGATGAAAATCTCTTGGCCTGCGAGCCTAACTCGACGATTGTGCCATCCTTGGCCTGCAAGCCTGATTCGGCGTTTGTGCCTTCTTCTTCTTCTTCCAACTTCCTTGACAGGTTTCCAACTCCAGTTTCTGATAATGACAGTGAGGATGAAAATCCACCTCCGCCTGCTCATGTTCCTCTAGTTGCACCAGCATAGGTGCTTCCTCGATGGGTCCGTTCAACATGTGAAGCAGCTGGTGATCTTGCCGGTGATCCTAGAGATCAACGTCGAACACGTTCTCAGTTTCAGCGAGCCTCTTCTCTTTTGGCTCAAGTTTCCGAGAATCATGATCCAGAAACTTTTGCAAAAGCTTTAGGGAATCCAAATTGGGATGCAGCCATGGATGAAGAATATCGTTCCTTAATGGCGAACGATACTTGGGATCTTGTACCTCTTCCAAAAGGAAGAAAACTTGTCAGATGTAAATGGGTCTACAGAACTAAGTATGCATCAGATGGAAGTGTTGAAAGACTTAAGGCAAGGTTAGTTGCCAAAGGTTTTTCCCAAGTTGAAGGGATTGACTACAATGAAACCTTTGCTCCCGTCGCAAAAATGAACTCCATCCACCTTGTTCTTTCCCTTGCAGCCTTACACAACTGGGAAGTCCATCAAATGGATGTCAAGTCTGCCTTCTTGCATGGTGATTTACAGGAGGAAATTTACATGGAACAACCTCCTGGCTATGTTCAGAATAACTCTAGCCTTGTCTGCCGCCTTAAGAAATCCTTATATGGCCTTAAGCAAGCTCCTAGAGCTTGGTATGCCAAAATGGATAACTTTCTCCTTGACATTGGTTTTTCTAGATACCATTCTGACCCCAATGTCTATACCAAGAAAGTAGGAAACCATCTCATCATACTTGTTCTATATGTTGATGACCTTATTCTTACTGGTAGTGACCCTAAGCTTATAACCCATGTGAAATCCAGTCTTAAACAAAATTTTGAAATGTTAGACTTAGGACATTTACATTGGTCTCCAAGTCCTGCAAACCAAAGAAGGAATCTTTCTTTCTCAGTCTAAGTATGCTTGTGACCTTCTTCGTCGCTTTCACATGGAAGATTGTACACCAGCCCCTTCTCCCTTCCAGTCTGGAGTCAAACTCTTTGCCACTTGTACTTCACCTGAAGTCGATGCCACCTTGTATCGTCAGCTTGTTGGTAGTCTCTTATACTTGACTCATTCTCGTCCTGACCTTTCCTTTGCCGTTGGTCGTGTTGCCCGTTATATGCAGACACCTCATGAAAGTCACTGGAAAACAACTAAAAGAATACTTCAATATATGAGAGGTACAGTTCAGTTTGGGATTCATTACAGTACAGGGGGGAAACCTTTGTTGGTTGGTTTCACCGATTCAGATTGGGCCGATGATCCTGATGATCGAAAGTCTACTGCAGGTTATATTTTCAGTCTGGGATCTGGACCTATTACTTGGGCTTGTAAGAAACAACAAGCTCTTGCTCTTTCTTCAGCAGAGGCAGAATATCGAGCAACAGTTAATGCCAGTCAGGAAGCTTTATGGGTTCGACAGATCCTTTCAGAGTTTGGATTCGAGCAGCAACAACCTACTCCACTTTGATGCGACAATCAAAGTGCCATCAAGCTTGCCAAAGATCCAGTTCTACATCAACGCAGCAAACACATTGAGCTACATATGCACTTCATCAGAAATCTTGTTCATGATCGTGTTCTTGAAGTGCTCTTTTTCCCTACGGATGATCAAGTTGCAGACATCTTCACCAAGTCTCTTACAGAAGCGAAGTTTTCTAAACTTCGATCTATGTTAGGAGTTCAGGAACTTGTCATTAAGGGGGGATATGCTCTAATGCCTCCTTCCTTCTCCTAATAGTGTCACTTTTGTAAATCCTTCAATCCTATCCCAAGTTGTTCTTAAGGGGGGATGTTAGGATATTTAGACACTTAGGAGTTAGTTAAGATCAACTTGTGTAATATATCCGTTAGGGATAGTGTGTTTCTTTAGTATGCATTTGTAAATACTTAATCCGATGGTCACGATATGTTCTCGACATAGAGTGATCCGACAGCTCAACTTCTCTTAGATCAAACCTAACCTTGATCCGTGGCTTAACACTCGATTGGTCCATGATCTCTATTTAAAGAGCATGGAGGGTCATTGTTTAGTTGATCGATTATGAGAAGCTCATTTGTAACTTTATTTCTTTGCATAATAAATTGTCCCGTAGAAGCTATTTGGCCGGGGCCGTGGAGTGTTTCCCTCAAGAGGGTTTAAACCACGTCAAAACATCAGTGTGTTGATCTGTGATCTGTTTGTGTGAAGTGGTTGCTCTTGGTGTTCGGTCCTTTGGTAGTACCCTGTGTACCCAAACAAGGATATCTGTTGAAACCGAACAATTATAGGGTTGAAGATTTGCGGTGGTCAGTGAAAACAATTGAAAGAGCAATTGAAAATATGGTGTATAGATTTTTATATATGGGTGGAATACTTACTCTGGTTCTCTCTATTCTTGTGCGAAATCCTAGTCTATTGGTTTTCGTTGATCAAAATTCTTCAAACAATCATTAGCCAGATTAGACAAAAGCTTTTTAATTTCCTGTGGGGAAGTGATGAGAAGAAGCATAAACTGCATTTGGTTGCCTGGGAACATCTTGCTCTGTCGTCATCTTGTGGTGGCTGGAATATTAAGAATCTAAGGTGGTTTAATACTGCTCTGTGTATGAAGAGTTTGTGGCGGGGTCTATTCGATGGTGGTCTATGGAGTTCTGTGCTCAAGGAGAAATACTTCAAAGATACTTCTATTCTGAGTTGGCTTAGATCTGAGGTGAAATCCATCAGGGGAGCCTCTATTATCTGGAATGGATTCACAATAGTTTTTCATTGGATTAGTCGATGGGCTTCGTGGCTTGTAGGTAATGGTAGAATTTTCTTGATCGATACCGATCCTTTTATTGGTGATAATGAGAACTTTACTTTGTCTGCAGAAATTTTAGATTATTTGGTTTTGTTTGGTTTTGTTACTCTTAATCAGATTAGAAAACCCTTGTGGCTAAGACACAATGGTTGTTACTAGTTTCATTCAAGTGATTTAGGATTGCGGGGAAGTTGGGCAGAGGAATGGGATAAATACATTCAAGCTCTGAACAATGTTGGTATCAGCTTAATTGAAGAAGAAGAGGATAAAATCGGTTGGAGTTGGAATAGGTATTCCAAAAAAATTACTTCCGAGGATGCATATAATTCTATTGTTTCCTCTTCGAGTTAGCCTGATGAAAAGTGGTGGTTCGATAAGCTTTGGAAGTGGAAGATACGACTTAAGCTAAAATGTGTTTTTGGCTGAGTCTAGAGAACCATTTATTGACGTGGGATAATCTGGTGCATAATGGTTAGCAAAGTCCAGGTTTTTATGTCTTATGTAAGTAGTATGAGGATTCCATGGAAAATTTATTTATTGGTTATGTTCTCAGTAGAAAGGCTTGGCAAGAAATTTGTGATGATCTAAATTATTCATCTGTTTGCGGGTATGGTAACTTGGATAATAGTTTCAATGTTTGGTTGTTACCTATTTTCTCCAGTTGGGCAATTTGGAACATGAGGAATAGGGTGATATTTGATAATAAAACTCCAAATTTTAGATGTGTAGTATGAAGTGTGCTGGGTTCTATAAAGAGTTTTTCATTGATACTAAACACAAGGCTTCTATTGTTTCAAAGGATCCTTCTTACTACTTTTCTTCCACGATCATTTTTTTTACGGAGCCTCGACAGAAGGTGTTTGTGGCTATGGGATGTTACTTATGATCAATAAGGATAATTTCGTTAAGCTTTGGATGGGAGGAGGGTGGGGTACCAATACAAAAGTAGAGCTGCTGGGCGTATGGGGCCTTCTCCAGGTGGCTTATTTGAATGGCATTGTTTCATTACAAGTGTATGGCGACTCTAACTCTATCATCTAATGGGCCAAGGGCAAGTATGACTTGCATGTCTTGCATCTGTACCAATGGAGCCGTCAAATCCATTTTTTTATGATAGCTTTCTATGAGCTATCCTTTGCTAACATTCACATGACATATAATGTTGAAGCAGATATATTATCGAAAAAAGCAGTGGATAGTTCAGATGGTTACTTGTTTTAAAAGGAATTTATGGATGGGAATTCTGTTTCTGATGGCATTGTTGACTTGTTTATTCAATTTTAGATGATGTAGTTTTACTGTGGTATGATATTTTTCGGATCTATTGTTGACTAAAAGACTTTGATTGTTCAGAATTTTAAGGTTTTTTTGTGGAAGGTTGTTGGTCTTTTGTTATCTGCCTTAGTAGGCCTGCTATGTATTTTGCACCTTACTAGGTATACTGGAGGAAGCTCTGATGTACCAACTATTTTGCGATTGTATGAGGTTTTCATTTTCTTTGATTTAATAAAATAGCAAGAAAATGTTTTTGTTTCTACTGAAAAAGGATCATGGTAGATGGAAGAGGACTAATTAGATGGATGGAGTTTGTGGGTGAAGACATTTTTGTGTCATCAATTGGTAGAGATCAAGGTTCGTCCCTAGAGGACATCATTTCAGACCCTGGGGGAATCATGCTCAAATCAAGGAAACTTTAGCTTATTCATCCAAAGTGTATAACATAGATCTGGAGTCAACCTCTCCAAGATTGGACAAGAACTATGAAATCTTCCTTGAAGGAAATGGCACACCTTATCTGGGGAAATTAAAGAATCAAATGATGGAAATATGAGGCTAAATGGACCTAGCACTAGATCAATAATTGAATGTGAGGGATCACAGGTCAAGGAGACATCAATTAATAGCACATATCTCAAGCTATGCAACTCAGATCAACTTGATAAAAAATCATTGCTCATATTCAAAAATAACATTCATTCCTACTCATAGTGGGCTTTGGAAGTTTCTCTATCCCAATCTTCCTATGAGGCCTCCATGGATCAAGGCCCTAGTGTTGATTTCAATGGGAAAACCCTAGATTGAGAAGCCTTTAGCAATTATGTGAGAGTTACCTTAAGGATAAGGATGTATTGGGGAGGTTGAGGGTGAAGGAGACAAAAAAGGTAATTAAGCAGAGGAGTCAAATAGTTAGAATGGTATTAGGTGATGACCTACAAATCAAGCAAACTATGGAGTATGTAGGTAATGACCTTATTGGAAAAATATTTGAATAGTTTTGTGTGGACAGATCCTTAAATGATTGGATGCAAAGGTCAATGACTCCAATATTGGGCTCTAGTCTAGTATTCCATCTTCTAACCAAGGGATGGATCGACTTCCTCTTTTGATCAGATGAGGATGTGAGGAAGATCATGGAGAGAAAGTGATATTGGGATTATTTGTATCTTTCTTTGAGAGCTTGGACCATATATTTTGACCCTCATACCAAATTCACAAAGAACACCCCACTCTATGTAAATTTACTTAGTCTTCCAATGGAATTATGGTCTAAAAGGTCTTGTGGGAGATTGGGATTCATCCAGGTAAAATCTTGAATTTGGACCTTACCTTCAAATCCAACGTAAAATAGATGATGGCCAAAGTCCTAGTTGAAATCGACTTGAGTTTAGGATTGCTTAAAAGCATGGATATAATAGTTGGGGAATGTTATCCCTTATCTTGTAAAAGGCCTTGCATGTGTGATTCTTATCACAACAATTGTGATTTTCTGATCTAGATGGACCTGTTATCATACAACTTGTAGTTGTCCCTAGAGGTATCCCATCCGGGATGGTAGAGGAAATGGACAACTAAAGAGGTGACCAAAGAGATGCCACGGTTCCCAATGCAAGCTGGGAGTCACGTCAACCGAGGCACTCTTCACTTTAGATCAAGATGAATCAAGACCAAGGGGGAGACCCTATAACCATTCGAAGATGATTGGACCAAAACAAAGGTTCCTGGGGATATTTGAAAGACAAGTTACGGAAACCAATGCAATGTTAGGTGGACCTATAAGTTTAAGTATGGTTGAAAGAGGCTTAACGGGTGACTAGTGTTTCAACCAATGAATGACATAGGCCACATAATGAGATTAGATAACAAGATCTAGTACCATAAAAGACACATGTGGGACCCACTTCCTTGGGATATGGGAATGTTTCAAATGGGACCCACATGGTGAAGTTAGGGATGCATATGGTACCAAGGGGTATGCAAGGGTTAGATCTACGGATCTAAGATGAAATTAGAGATACCCACATATGGGATCTAACAATTGACAATATTCCTAAGGAGTGCGAATTACCTTAGGTGGACTAGTGCCTTGAAATGGATGGGAAAATGGAGTAAAAAAGATGTGAAAGTGTAGATCGAGACACCTAAGATCCAAATCAAGGGTATTGTTCAAGATTAAGTAGATTGGATGGTTAGATCTTACTAGATCTAATGTTTCACTAAGTGACCCAAGTGGACAACAATCCCCAAAAACAAGGAATGCTACCCCCAAGGCAGAACTTCACAAAGTGAGACACTAGATGTAGGTTTCAAGGTATGCTCGTTTCAAATCCAATGGGATCTCAACCACCCACGTCCCAGAAGTGGGCACACTCAAACCCCCAATAAGTGCGACTTTGCCCAAGGAGGGCTAAATGCATGGGATGGTGTGTCAAATCAAGTCCAAAGGTCACCAAAGTTTAGATCCGGGTAGTTTAGGAAATTATCAATGTGGATCTAGAAAATCAAAGTGATCCAATGGCTAGATATCCATAGATCTGAGATTGAAAGTGCATCACCAAATTGACCCAAGTGGGGCACAACCCCCAAATGAGGAATGGGGCCCACAAGGTGAAAATCAATGAAGTGAGACACTAGGGGTAGGTTATCAAGTGAGGAGAGTATGAATCAAGTGGAATCTCACCTACCCATGTGTTGGACCTAACCCAATTAGCTTCTCCCAAGGGGTGCGATTTGCCTCAAGAGGGCTATTTTGCCTTGGAAAGTGTGTCAAATGGAACCCAATCACCACCAAACTATAGATCCGAATTGTCGTGGATACTATAGAGGTGGGATTTCAATATCTTTCCAAAAGCCAAGCTAGATCCAAGTAGATCTAAGAAAAACAAAAATGAGGGTTTTGATTTTAAGGGTTTGTTGACCAATGAAGAAGAATGGATGGATCTAGGCACATACCTTGTAGAACTTACCTCAATTGCTTATGGCCACCTTGCAAATTGATAGCATTCTCCTATGTGTATGTTCAAGAGTGAAATTTTGTTGCTCCAAGCCAAAACGTCCTCCTACAATGAAGCCAAATCGTCCTCCTCCTACAAGACAAGATCATGTGAAACAAGCCAAGTAAGATGATTATTAAAATGATGGAAAGATTTAATAGAAAGCATCAACTACGTCACAAAGATACAATAATGATACTCCCTATCACCAAGATCAACCCAAGAGAGAATATGTGGATCCCTCCAACAATAACCCTCTTCAAATCGTCCTCCTCTCCACCAATTCGGCCTCCCTGCAAGAAAACAAGATGTAGCTCCAAAACCCACAATGATACATAGAAGAGATACTATATACTCAAGATGCAAGAGAATCCACAAGACAAGAGAAATATGCTCCACAAAAAAGTGTTATATTCCAATATTCCAGAGCTCCAAAGGTGAGCTATACAATAGGGGGTCTCCTCCTTACATAGGATAATAAAGACCAAAACCCTATCCCACTTTACAATACAACATGAAGATGAGTGGTTGAGATTGAAAGATCTCAATACATAATCAATGGCTAAGATGAACCACAATAACATAACACATGGATCACTCAAAAAGGTGATGACGTCATAGCTAGAAGTGACTAAAGAGGGTGACGTCATCCACTAGAGGGGGCAAAAGTACATGGGCCCACTTCATATGACTAGTACATGACTCATGAAGCACATGGTAGAGCTAGGAGGCATCAATCCTTACTATCTAATCCCCATGGCACAATAAAATAATATAATATGTCCAAAATAATACAAATGATCAAATCTGTGAGAGACAAGCAGTAAAAGGCCTCCTGTGGCCTCTGTGGACCCCCCCAAATGATGAAAACTGTATGGAAGATAGGGGGTTCACCCTGGAAGAACTCTGTGAAAACCAAGTGCCAAAAACTTGCCTCAATTGTCCAAATCGAATTCCTCAATGACCCCTTTATCCCATTTCTGGACTGCCTCGGTAACTGTGAAAGTGCTAAAACTGCCCCCTATGGCACCTGTGCTGTCAATCTGAGCCCACCAGGCTCTCCAGAAGGGGGGGTAAATGGTAATATCAAGTGGCTGGACCACCCCCTCCTCATACAACGCCCTAGGTGAACTGGCCTCTCATGGCCCCTGCTGCTCAGGCTGGGAAATCAGCCCCAAAACTGGTCAACAAGTGGAAAACTGCATCTATCACTGTCAGAAGTGTCCGGAACTGAATGACAAGTGTCTCGTTGGATACAGAAGACCCAAATATACTGAGAATGTGTACTCATACACCATGTGTTTCCCTGATGGGCTAGCTGTAGGGCCCACCATATATGGACAGTGCATAATCTGATGATCTGAAGTAATAATAAAACATGCTGAACTGCATCAATCATCATTTGGACCATATGTCCATCATATATCATCATCATCAAGAGTATGTGGGACCATACATCATCATCAATAAGCCTACATGGCCCACATCATCACGGATCCAAAGAAATGACCATAGTCAAACTGAGTTTGACTAGATCAAAATATAACCAAGGATAAATCATATCAATAGACTAAGACATGTTCCTCTAATCATACTCACAACTTAACTTAAAGTATAACATCATTTAGTGGCATTAATTATGTTATCACGTTCCATTGTTATTTATATTCACTTGCACAATAGCTTAAATGACAAACTCACCCATTGGACATGGTCTAACTGCTAGCTAAGGATGAAGGCTAGGAACAAGGTTGGGCAAAGGGAATGACTTGTCTAAACTCAACTAAAAGAAACTTTGGACTGGGAGAGAAGGGGAAGCTACAAACTCTGTGCTGGACAAATAAAACACGGGGAATGGTTGTGCCTCACAAATGGGTAAGTTTTTTAGAGAGTGCTTATTCAACTTAGGCATCATGTCTATTTTTATAAAAGATGACCCAGTTTCATTTGGATCCATTGATTTTCATTTCATGGCCTTTTTGGCCTACATAACCCTTCAGATCTCAGGTGTGCTGATAAGCATAACTAATTGCAGCTTGCATCCAGGTCATGTTTGTATACATATATAAGGTCAGCAATTGTTTAGATATAGAATTTAAGTACCATTGCTTTTTGGACATTTCTTATACTCTTCGAGGAGTATTTTTAGTATTTCATCACTCTTTCCCTTTTTTTAGTTTCCATGGGCGAATTTATATAAGTTTCCATAAGTAGTACATGAGCTTTTAGTTTTAGCCAACAACATCTCAAGTGACTAGGGGGAGTTCGTGCTAGTGCCAAACATTGGGACAACCGACCAGAATGATTTAGGCCTACAATCCAACTTACCAAAGGCAAGTTTTGTCACCAACTCAGAGCCGAGACACTAAACATACAGGGATGCGGTCCAAACACAGAGGTAGAAAAAGGGGAAGTCCTCAATATCAGAAAGTCAAGTAAGACAAGTCAAGGGTTAAAGATAAATAAGGAAAGTCATGGATGGATGAAGTCAAGTGAAAGTGGAGCCTAAGCTAGCAGACAAATGGTGTCAATAAAGACCATATCTATGTAAGGTAGTAAACCAGTGAGTTTTGTTAAACAACCTAAATGTGCAAGTAAAATGTCCATTTTATAATTTATCATCAAGATAGTCCATTTTAAGTTTACAAAGTTTGCCACATCATGAATCATATACCAAGCTAATGTTGTGAACATGACTAAAACAACAAGATAATAATCTATAGTCAATGATCAGAAATCCATAGGTCATACAACATCATCATAAGAATAATCATCATATATCATCTGAAACATTGTTGCAATACATCTCTAGTCACTGAACTGAAACTGTATGGAATAAAGGGTCACATCGGTCATCAAATATGAACTCTCAAGGCTTAGCCTCGACACAAGGTCTAACATAAGTCTGAATAATACACTGTTCTGATCATGAGTGATCTCAAAATATAAACTCATCATAGCCAAGCTCTGAATAATCCAAGCTCTGAAATGTGCAGATATCTGCTAAGCAAGAATAGTAGCCCTGCTACTATGGTGGGATAACAGGACCTTTCTGGCCATCCACCTAATCCACTTTGCTCAAACACACAGTTTTCCATCTTACAGTTTTGTTATGATTTTTTGGGTCCTAAACTTCTGAGGTCGTTTCAAGGCATTAAACAATGTTTTTTTTGCACAACACCACCTAGTTGATGGCATTCAGCTATCTACTAGGCCATTGGGAATGTGTACTTCTCAGCTAGATGTTTTTGACAAATTACCAAGTGCCCCAAATGGAGATCAGATGCAAAAGTTACACCTCGGGGAAGTTGACATATCAACTAACTACAATGGGGCCCACAAACCTATTGGTGTTTCATATTATGGGGTTAGGGTTTTGGATGTTTGAGGTTTTCTCATTGATGTTTTATGTTTAAAGGCCCTTGGGCCTCATTGCAACTCACTTCTTGCAAATGCACGTAGCTGTCACATCTCTTCTCAGAGATAAGTTTCCATCATTCTAGCGAGTTCATTTCACTCTGCATTTTGTTACAATGCCTGCATATTTCATTATTAATCGAAACTTAGTATTATTGTATCTTTGTGCTTCATAATATTTATGTGTTTCATTTCATTGCCTTGTAAATCCAGACCATTCTCATCACAACCCTTGTGATTTTCACCACACATATGCCTTTAGGATGATACTTGAGGAGCATTCGATATATACATGGGCAACATGATTGGTGCACATGCTTTCCTCCACACTTACCTTGTGACATTGTCGACCATCGTTGTGGTGGGTGTTTAGGTGTCTAGAGGAGAGTCACTCTTTTTCACATATGCTTGATGCCCCAAAGAGCACATTACTGGGAGGGGACTTGTTTCGGTTATTAGTTATTGTGGTTTATGACTCTCCTAGTGGAGCACTCCAATTATGTATACTTAGGTATACTTCATAGACTTGGAAGTGGAACACTCTTGTGATATTTTATGAATTGGCAGTGATGTGGCATACTTTAAGTGGATGGTATCTTATTGGATTAAAGCACTCTCCTTACTTGGAATTCCTTCACATATTTGGAGGCATGGGGTCTTACATTGCATGAGATTCTAGGTTTTTCCACCTCGACACACAATGTGGGTTTACTTGTCATTGATACTTGTCCTCATTAAGGGAACGCCCTAGCAGTTTTTTGTTCCAATTAGCATTAGATTGACATATTTATACTATTGATTCATTATTTTAGTGGAATTATCCTCATGCATATCCTTTTCTATGTTGGATTATCCCTCTCAAATGGCTATATCTTGGTATGGGTTGACATGGTTCAAGCCTTGGTATATGAACGCCCTTTCTTGTATGGAGACACTTGGAACTTGGATTGAGTCTTGGCATGGTCAACTATCATAACTGGTAGAATTCTCCCTAGATTATCTCTAGTTGATGCACCTTTTAAGATCCAACCACTTCACATTGAAAACTTTGAGTAGGTTGTTCTCTTAGTTTAGGGATCCAGAGCTTGTTTGGTGAATATCACATGGATACAATATTTCATCTTGATGAGTTGACTCCCCACTCTATGGATATATGAATTGGCAGTTACTTTGAGGTTGGTTACACTTTGGGGGTCACGATATTGAGCTTTTTTATGAGACATCCCAACTAGGAGGACTACTTTTTAACACCCATTTCACTTTTTAGACGTTTTATTCATGATTTAAGTAGTGTTGCACACATGTGGAGGATTATTTAGTGGAGTGTCCCCTTGGAGTCTTTCTAGTAGAGTTGTTGGAGAACCTTAACATGGTCACCCACTTCATTTAAGGAGATGTCCTTGCTAGATGAGTGTATGTCGATGGAGATAGAGACACATGGCATAGCCACCACTTCTTAGTCATTATTTTATGCATTATTTGACTTGTCATTTGAGTTAGTTGGAAGGTATTATTTTTTTATGCCTACTAGGGAGTGATATAGGATCTCATACTTGGATATTATTATTTTAAATTGAGGATGTTTTGAGCCTACACTATATAACAAAGACTCCTCCCTTTTGTTATGGTTGTTGAAAGTGTGGCAAACTTTGAGAGCTTACTATTGAAGATATATTGAACCTGTTATTCAAAGGTTTAAGGGTCCATTATTGTTGATGTGAGGATATTGTTTGGAACTTGTGGTTGAATATTGATGTGAAATAATACTTGCAAAGTATATTGCTTCATGGGCTATTTTTGAAGGGTTACTTTACTCCAATAAGAGAAATTAGGCGTGGTCTTTTCCTCTCTAATCTTTGTGATGCTTTAAGAATCAATATGTTGTTATTGCATCTATCACCTTATAGAGTTATTGCAAATTAATACTTCACAGTAAAACACACTCTAAGAAACTTGTCTAAAAGTGCATCTCTTATAGAGCAATCTTAAGGAAAAATTATGCCTTAATTAATAACAATATTATATTGGTTGTAGCATGTATTTTGTAGCTCTATTTGCTCTAATTACTCATCTAAAACAACCCTTTAAGTCTATCCTCTTGAACCCATGTGTCCAGTTTAGATTTAGGCACTAATCTTTCTTTTCGATCATGATCTAGGTGGATATTGGTGGCCACCCACCTATTCCATTAAGTTACAACAGTTCTCTATCTTCTTGGCAATTTTCTCTGGTTTTCTAGGTACCAAACTTGTCGGGCCATTTTGAGGCCCTAAACGGTGCCTTTTGGCCATTTGGGGGGGCAAGGAATGCAAGGCCCTAGCCATAAGTTGTACTTCTCCATTAGTTCTTTCCAACAAGCCATTGTAGGCCCTAAATAGATATTGTATGCAAAATTTGTGCCACTGGGAAGTTAGCTAGCCACATCGAGGCTCGCAAATCATTTTGGTGCTTCATCTCCTTGTTATAGCATGGTTTTCCACACCTTATGCAACATGCCTTGATGGCCTTTCTATTAGTTTTTGTACCTAGGGAAGTGTTCCCCAAGTGACCTTTTGCCTAAAGTCACTTAGAAGGGGGAAAAAGGGGACCCTCACATTAAATGACTTAGTTAAAGCATTTAATGAGACTTTATAAACTCAAAGTCACTTTTTGATAAATTTAAGTGGGTGAGGGAAATTAATATTTATAAAAGGTAAGTGGGGCATTTAATTTCCACCGTTGATCTCAATCAATCTCATCCATTGGATTAGAACAACCCTAGGGTTTGATAAAAAAGGTACGAGGGAGGCATTTCACTTCACTTTTGAGAGATTCAAGAGAGAAGCAAGAGAGACAAGAGAGAGCAAGAGAACAACTCGATTCCCAAGGAGAGATTTCAGCACAGAAACCGAGGTGGATCTTCAACATTTATTGTTGGCACATTTCCCTAAGAATCCATACTTTATGGATTTCCTTGCACGGGTTTTTAGTGTAGCACGGTTTTTGAGAAGGCACCATTTTCGAGGCATTGATACAACACAGAAAAAGAGGTGACCATACAGGCTATACAAAAAAAAATATGGGCACTGTTTTTGAGGAGGATTCTGACATGAATTCCAAGAAATATTGGCACAGATTTCAAGGTCACCTCAGGCACAAATTTCAAGGATATTTCTGCATAGTTTTCAAAGGGGTTTTGAGCACGAAAATCAAGAATCCGTACAGTCTGTACGGACTGTTTTCTGGCATAGATTTTGTGAAGAACTTGCAATAATTAATTAATGAAAACACACGAGATAGTAGAAATAACAGAACTCAGAATCACTTTTATATTGATCACAGGCCACTTCGAGGGGGCAACCTCCTTTGAGCAAGATCAATACAAATAACTTCACGGTACCTTCATTGGGATCAACACCAACTTATATACTAAGTCTAGGTGCCAATACCATGGATCAATACCATGTGTCAATACAAACCATGGGACAATACAAAGTGTGGATCAACAATTACTACTGGACGACTTACAAAGCATATGCGTCCAACAACAATAATACAAACTATGGATCAACAAATACTACGAGACAACTTACAAAGCATATGCGTCCAACAACAATATACTAACAAAGTAAATAGGAGGGTTGACATGTGTTCCTAACATCCCCTCTCCCTTAGAAAAAGCTTTGTCCTCAAAGCTTTAGATGTGGAAATTGATGCAGAATCTGAAGGAGTGGTTCCCTTGCAGCATCCTCGGGTTGCATTCCGGGCCACTGACGCCTTTTGAGGTTCAAGGAGGGTTGCTTGGAAGGATGTAGACGAAGAAGAACCATATCAGCTACGTGAAAAGTGCACTCAGAATGGTGCTGATCGGCTTGTTGTTGCAGTTGAATTCTTGCCATGTGAAGATTGTCCTGCAGAATGAGAAGAATCTAATCATGATTTTGAAGAACCGAGTCAATTGCCTGAACTGGGAGCTGCTGAGGGTGTAGGGAAGAAGAACTGGTGGTGCCTGTCCATAAACTGCTTCATATGGTGTCCTTTTAGATGTGGTATTGTACCACTGGAGCATTGCTAGAAAATCCATAGAAATAGTTGGCCAAATCTGTGTAGGGATGGGCAAGGGTTCGAGCAGTCTTGAAAGGAGTGTCGGTTCACCCTTGTTGACCTAGAAAGTATCACAGTCAATCCCCAACTGTTGAATTGTCAGTTTTAGTCCCTGCCAAAAGAAGTTACATTGTTCTTGGTGATATGTTTTGAGGAACCCAGAGTGCCCTGCCGATGAAGAAGCATGGAGTTCACAGAAGAGATAGCCCTGTTGAACATATTGCAACCAATTTGGAACAAGCAGAGAAATAGCTGTAAGAGGAACTGGATCATCAAATGTGTGAGAAGGAGCATCTTCCACCATATTGTCCTTACCCTTCTTGTAAATGATCGCATAGGCATAACCCATGAGTTGGATAACCCATTTCAGGTGTGCTGGGGAGGAGACCGGTTGTTCTAGGAAATTTTCCAGATTCTGGAGATCAGTCTTGATGCAGAAATGATTCCCTAATAGGTATGGCTGCCACTTCTGTACTGCATGCAAAATAGCGAGCATTTCCTACTGAGATGTAGATGCAGATAAAGTCTTACCGGAAAGGTCTCTTGAAGGAGACAAGCCCACTAGTTCAGCAAAGACACCTGCATATCTATCCCAGGAAGTAGGGGAGACCGTTGATGGGTGCATCTAAATGGAATGGAGTTGAGCGATGACACCATGTGAATTCTTCTTAAGGATCTTTTCCAAGCGATGTGAACTGACGATGCAGGGAGACCCTTGTGGTAAGCCCGTAAATTTGTGTTGTTTCCCATTGACTGAAAACTGCATCCAAAGTTCAGCAAAATCCCATAAGATGGGGCCAAGTGTGCGTAACCATTGAACGCCCAAAACCACATCACATCCACCTAGGGACAAGGCAAACATGTCAGAGCGCAGGTTATAATCTTCCAGAGAGATACGCACATTGTGACACTTCCTCTTGCAAGGTAAGGTGCCCCCATTGGCAACCATGACTTCAAAGTTGGAGCAAGGATGGACAAAACAATCAGCCTATTTGGCGATCCGAGGGTCAATGAAGTTATGAGTGCTACCAGAATCAATGAGTATTGTAAGAGGAAGCTTCTTGAAGTAACCCCTGACCTGCATTGTTTGGGGGGTGGTGACACCGGATAAAGCATGGAGAGATATCTCTGGTTGGTCATCCTAAGATGAGGGGTCAATAGGCGCTCCTGAATGTTGACCTGATCATCCATTGTATCTGGAGCTTCTTCACCAATTTTAGAGGTAGGTGGAGAATCCATATCCAAGAGATAGAACTTTTGCTGAACACATCTATGTCCCTGAGTGAATTTCTCATCACAATTATAACAAATCCCTTTTTCTCTGTGTGCCTGCATCTCTGTTTCAGACAAATGCCTGATAGGAGTTGGTCGAGGAGCTGGCGGGATGGGAGGTCGTTGAGAACCCATATTTTGGAAGGGAACAAAAGTGTGTTTGGAGCGTTGTTGGGCTGCAATCTTATCTTCTGCCAACTTAGCCAACCCCAGGGCTTCCATCATTGTGTTGGGACAGAACATTTTGACCTCTGAGCGGATTTCATCCTTAAGACCACTGATAAAACAACTCCTGTAGAATTTATCAGACAATCCTTCTGTGTGATTGGATAGTTTCTCAAATTCTATCTAATACTCTCTCACAGTGCAAATTTGACGAAGTTTAGTGAGTGCTCCGGTGAAGTCATCAAAAGCACTAGGACCAAATCGTTGCAAAAGGAGTTGGCAAAAATCTGCCCATTTTGGCTCGTCATGAGCCTTGATGTACCAACGGTACCATTGAAGGGCTTCCTGTTCCAAATGAAAGGATGTAAGTGAAACTTTTTGGACATCAAAAGTATTATGCAGACTGAAATACTGTTCTGCACTATAGATCCATCCAGTCGGATTAGTACCATTGAAGCGAGGAAATTCAAGCTTCGGACCACGAAAATTGCTGGAACAAGAGAACCCATTGTCTGATGAAGACTTGGACTGTCGTTTGTTGTTCATGGCTGAATGCTCAAGATGGAGGTTGAGAAATTTTTCATCCAGATCCTGGAGTTTGGCTTGGATGATTGCAAGTGCTTCTTCCATGGTTTTTGCTCCTCCGCGAGTGACAACCATAACTAGGAGTTTTTTTGTTTGTTTATTTTTTGTTTCAGGAATGGATCCTTTTTTTTTTTTAGGAATGGATTTGCAACAGCGCGAAAGGGATATGAAACAGATAGATTTGCAATGGAGCGGAAGTGATTGGAAACAGAGGGATCTGAAACGATGCCGAATGGATTGAAAACAGATGGATCTGGAACGACTTTCAGAATGGATCTGGAATGGCTGGATCTGAAATGGCACGAAATTAATCGGCAACAGTTCAACTGAAAATAGATATGGACCCTAGGTATGTGCGGCTTCCTAACAGTTCAGGGGTTTCACTCGGCCACCAATGCTATATGACGGCTTGCGTATTGGGGTAGTACCCCTCACTCCACGGCTCAGGTAAAACTGATAACCACTTTTCCACAAACGACAACTCTTGATTTACCTCACGGGTGGGAACTAGTCAATCAAGTATGGGTCGTTGCCCTTTTCGCTGGCAGGTCCTCTCAATGGGAATCTACTTTGGGGTTCTTGTGGTACTCCTCACAATGAGTTTTAGGGCTTATACCTAAGTACTTCCCACAGTTAAGCGGATAGGGATTATTCCCAGATCTGAACTTGCAACACGTGCGAAATTTTTTTGGGCAGAAATTCCACCCAACGAGCCTAAGAAAGTGCTCTGATACCAGACGTGAAGAACCTGCAATAATTAATTAATGAAAACACACGAGATAGCATAAATAATAGAACTCAGAATCACTTTTATATTGATCGCAGGCCACTTCGAGGGGGCAACCTCCTTTGAGCAAGCTCAATACAAATAACTTCACGGTACCTTCATTGGTATCAACACCAACTTATATGCTAAGTCTAGGCGCCAATACTATGGGTCAATACCATGTGTCAATACAAACCATGGATCAACAATTACTATGGGACGACTTACAAAGCATATGCGTCCAACAACAATAATACAAACTATGGATCAACAAATACTACGGGACGACTTACAAAGAATATGCGTCCAACAACAATATACTAATAAAGTAAATAGAAGGGTGGACATGGGTTCCTAACAGATTTTGAGATCTGTTTTGCACGCATCCCAATGCTGCAGGCACAAATTTCAAGGCACTGTTAGTGGCACAAAAATCAAGAAGAAAGCTGGGCACAAATTTCGAGAAAGATTCTGGGTGGTGGAGATAAGTTGTATTTTCACAGTATTTCTGTCCTGTAATTTTTTGCTAAAGAAATAATAAACTCTCTCTCTCAAACTGGTTTTCCCCATGGGGGTTTTTCCAGGGCACAGTTGCCAAAAATTTCCGAGTCTCATTTTTATGGTGTGCATGTTAAAAAGTTATTTTTTGCCTGTTAGTATGATTTTACAGCGTGTTTAATTGTTGAAGAAATTTTCATAAGTAATTTCCATCCTATGCAAAACTGGCTGGGAATGAAAACCACGAAAACATTAACATAAACCAGCAAGCTGCAAACTCAGAAAAATTTACATGGTATCAGAGCTCGGGGGAAGAAAACATTAGTATTTTGCAGACACACAAAAATTTCCAGAACTCAGTAAATTCATAAATTTTCTTCTATTAGTGAGCAGCACTTTGTTGGGTTGGCTGAAAGATGGCTACAGGACTTAGGTTGGAGGATGGGATGAATGGGACAGTGAACTTTGTGCCATGGGAGGCCAGAATTTTACTGATATTAGAGGAGAATGAACTATGGGAGGAAGTGGTTAGAAATACTACAATAAACCCCGTTCAGATTCTCGTTGCTACAGATGCAGCAACACTATCAGCCTTCAACAAGAAGGACTGTAAGGCTAGGAGGATAATCCTTGATGCATTTAAAGACCACATAATCCATCACATTTCAGGAAAGGCTAGGGCACACTTGATGTGGACTGCTTTGACCAGTTTGTATGAGAGTACCAATGAGAACCAGAAGATGGTTCTCAAAGAGAAACTCAAGAGTATAAAGATGAATGGAGGAGAGGGAGTGACATCATATCTTACTAGGATATCTGCAGTTCGAGATGAACTGGCAGTAGTTAGGGAGGTGGTATCTGCTACTGAGCTTGTATGTACAACAGTGAATGGGGCTTCAAATCCCTGGGGTGCATTTGTGCAGGCCATAGTGGGTAGAGAGAACCTACCTTCTTGGGAGAGACAGTGGGATGACTTTGTGTAGGAGGATACCAGGAGAGGTCTCGTACAAGGCAGTTCATCACTAGGTGGGGTAGATGAGGAGAACGTGGCATTGAAAGCAAAGGGGAAGAAGAAGAAGGGTCCCAAGAAGGGTGGGGCCAAGCAGCAGCAGCATCAGGGTGGGCAGAAGAAGGACTCGAGTAAAATCAAGTGCTATGGTTGTCAGACGTTTGGGCACTATGCTTCACAGTGTCCAAAGAAGAAGAAGAAGAAGGGACAACAGACTGCAGCCTCAGCGGAGGTTGATGACTTTGGAGATAGGTTTCAGAGTGAGTTTTCCCTATGTGATGGACAGATTGAGAGAGAGAGAGAGTCTCTTTAGCCACCAACACAGATGTGGAGATGTAGATGGAGCATTCATTGTTGGCAAGCCATCAGACGGGTCCATCCACCACTAGTACTTGGTACATTGATAGCGGAGCGTCGAGCGACATGACAGGTGCTTGAGAGTTGTTCTCTGAGCTATCACAGATAGGTATAGATGTGGAGGTAGTACTAGGTGATGATACCATTGTTAGAGCAGTTGGTCGAGGGACCATTACATTTCAGAGGGAGTCTATGAGTCCCATGATTCTGAGGGATGTGTTGTATGTCCTTGGGCTGAAAAAGAACTTTGTTTCAGTTTTCAGCATTGAGCACAGGGGTCTTGGGGTGTGTTTCTCAGATGGGAGAGTACAAGTGTTCCCCAGGACTACAGGAGTATCTACCTCCATGGACATTGTGGTTAGATGTGGAAGACTGTAATAGTTATTGTTTCAGCCGCAACATGCTCTAGCACACAGCAATAGCAGTGAGCTATGTGAGCTATGGCATCGGAGGATGGCCCACCTACATCACCCAGCTTTGAGATTGTTGAGAAGCATGGTTACAGGTTTACCCGAGTTCAACACTGAGCAGAGTGATGTGTGTAGGGGGTGTGCTTTGGGAAAGCACACCAAGACTGCTTTTCCAAGAAGTGACATGAAAGCAACATGAGTGCTTGACTTGATCCATTATGATATTTGCGGTCCTACGCCATCGTTCTCTTTGACTGGTTTTGAGTACTACATCATCTTCATTGATGACTACTCCAGGAAGACCTGGATCTACTTCTTGAGGAGCAAGAAGTCACCCTTAGTTTTGAGTGTCTTCCAAGGGTTCAAAGCCCTTGTGGAGAAGCAGGTAGGGAGGAATATTCGTATGTTGAGATTGGACAATGGGGGTGAGTATACCTCCAAGAAGTTCGATGCTTTATGTAGATAGGAGGGTATACAGAGACAATTGACAGTTCCCTACACTCTTGAGCAGAATGGAGTAGCAGAGAGAAAGAATAGGTAGATTGTGGGAGCAGCGAGAGCGATGCTTCATGATCAGGGGTTACTGTTCTTTCTATGGGCAGAGGCATGCAGCACTGCAGTTTATCTCCAGAACAGGAGTCTTCATCGAGCTTTGGGGAGGAAGACTCCGGAGGAGATGTACATAAGAAAGAAGCCTGAGGTGAGCCACTTTCGTATATTTGGTTCTTTGACTTACTCTCACGTCCCTTCTGAGAAGAGGATGAAGTTTGAGCCCACTACTGAGAGAGGCATATTTGTGGGATATGACGAGACTTCGAAGGCATATCGGCTTTCCATTCCTGGCCAGAAGAGAGTTGTAGTGAGGCGGGAAGTGAAGTTTGATGAGGAGAGAGCCTTCAGGAAGTCTAGAGAGTTAGAGCAGCGGGAGCCACCAGCTCCCACACCTCAGTTGACACAAGCTTCTTCGATACAGGTTTCAGGTCCACAGGTTTCCGGAGTGACTGGATCACAGAGTACAAGCACAGCTTCTACAGGTTCAGTGGTTTAGGTGACAGGTATTGCAGGGACAAGTTTAGGGACAGGTTCAGGTTCTAGTTCACAGGTCACAGGTTCTTCAGGCATTGGTTCATCAGTTATTGGTCCTCGGGGTGTTGGACCTTCTGCTTTTGGGAGTTCCTTAGATGAGGATAAACCAGTTTGGGAGAAGCCTTCAAGGAAGAGGAAACCTAAATGGCTTCAGGATACCTTGAAGGAAGTAGAGGAATTTGGTAGGCCCCAGGAGGAGGTCAGGACAGTTGTGATTCCAGACAGGTTGGGTATGGCTCTTGTTGTGAGTCTTCATGACTCTAAGCCTTCCACATTTGAGGAGGTTTGTCAGAATCAGGTATGGAGAGATGCCATGATGGAAGAGTACCATTCCATCATGAAGAATGATGCTTGGGAGATAGTGCCAAGACTAAAGGGTAAGTCAGTTGTGAGTTCCAAGTGGCTTTACAAGATAAAGCATGCTGCAGATGGTAGTGTGGAGAAGTACAAGGCTCGGTTTGTGGCTCGAGGGTTTTCACAAGTTGAGGGAGTTGACTATGATGAGACTTTTGCGCCAATTGATCGGTATTATTCCATCAGAGCAGTGATATCTATAGCAGCAGAGATGGGTTGGAAGATCCACCAGATGGATGTGAAGACCGCATTTCTCAATGGTCTTCTGCAGGAGGAGGTGTACTTAGAGCAGCCACAGGGATTCGAGATTCATGGGAGAGATTATCATTTGTGCATGCTGAGGAAAGCCTTGTATGGACTGAAGCAAGATCCTAGAGCTTGGAACTCCAAGATCGATGCATACTTGACTTCGATGGGCTTTCAGAAGAGTGAGGCTGATCCCAACCTTTACTACATTATGGTTGGTGGAGATCCTCTCATTCTTCTGTTATATGTTGATGACTTGTTTATCACTAGAGAGGAGTGTCTCATTGCACATTGCAAGAGAGACCTTGTAGCTGAGTATGAGATGATTGATATTGGGCTGATGTAATGTCCCTTGTTAGGAATTTTATTAAAATGACAAATTTTCACTTTTTCCCCTAGTTTGACCTTTGACTAGTTTTGAGCTCTAGGTCCCCAAATTGCTCCAATTGCTACCAAATCTTCTGAGAAGGTATATGGATGATGTTAGAACATAAATATGTATTTCAGGGATGCTTTTGGACCTTTAAAATACTTTTGCAAATCTTCTTTCAATTCTGGCCAATGTAGGGAGCTTTACTAGTAATTTTCCTTTGACTAGTATTGGTCTCTAGGTCTTGAATTGACTCCAAATGCCTTCAAATATTCAAGGAAGGTGTATGAATGATATTAGGACTTGAATATGATGTTAAGAGATGATATATGACCACCAAAATACCTCTGCAAACACTCTTAAGATTCTGGACCAAGTATGCAATTTTACTAGTAATTTGGGGTTCAAATCCCCCTGGGGTTAGTACTGAAAATGGATTCCCAAATGCCTCCAAACCAACTCAAATTTCTGAAAAGAGGTAGGGAATGTATTAAGGATGTTATTAAGGTCTCATGTGCACCATTAATTGATTATTATATCTGTTCCAACCCTCTCCCATTCAACTGCAAAAATCACCAATTCGACCCTTGGGGAAATGGCACTATTTCTTCTCCCAATGCAATTAAACTGAGTAAAAATACTTCAAATGCTCAAGTACAGTACATGAAACTTGTAAAATACATACATGGCAGTCCATTAATCACAAATGCATCAGAGAATCATCCATTCATTCGAAATCATCATCAATACATTGTTCACAACAAGGTAGTGGGGAAATGGCATTGTTCTTTCATTAAAAATGAGATTTATACATTTCTACTTGGAATTTCGACCTGAAACTTTCTGGAGATGAATAAAAGAGTATTTAATTCATATTAAAAAATAAATGGGGCATGAGAAGCTCCCCCAAAGAGTACAATAGCTCACCAAAAACACCCTCCCTCAAGGATCAAGAATATGCCATCAGAACTGGAAATGGTTGAGAGAATGTGCTGCAATAGAAGAAACCATGAGCTGCCCTGTAGCTTAAACCTACAAATAAAGACTCCATTAAAGCTCCAAATGAAAGTTCTGAATGGCCTTTCCAATTACCAACTTGGATGGGAATCTTTCACCCTCGAAATTGGCTAAAGCAAGAAACTAGTCATCCACTAGCTCTCCTTTTACACAAATGCAATTGCAAATTCTAAAAATGATCAAAATCCAGTTTCATTCTTTTTTATTGACATTTATAAATTTCTAATGTCCTCCATGGGTTGAATTCCTTCCAAGAGACTCATGCCAACTCAAGTTGGGAAGAGATTCCAAAGAACGCCACTTGTACAACAATTCCTAGTCTCCCACTTCCACCAAATCACATGTGGAAGAATATTAGCTTCCCTAACACCCTTGAGCGCCCTCTTAGAGTCTATTTTTAGCCCTGACATGTCATATATGTCATATGTCAGCCTTCAGGTGAGATTTGTGTCATAGGTGTCATAGCATCTTCATCATTGTTGTCATAGAGCTAGGGAATCTAGCCCAAGTGTCTCACTAGCTCCAAATTGCCTCTTCCTCTTCCATGGGAGTTACTCTTCCTCTATATTTCGACCTTGGATGAGTCATGCCATGAATAATACCTTTTGGACTCCCCCAAGTATGTTACCATTCACCTTGAATTCGAATTGGTGAGAGAATGATGCCAAGTGTAGTGGGGAAGTCTAGCCATATGTGGGTCCCACTTTCTCCATGTGTCTTCATGATCAAATGCCACTTGGAATTTCACTTGTATATATTTATTTAGCTCCTTTATTAAATATTTATGCCATTCTAATGTTCAAACATAATTTATTATCCCCATTATTCCAAATCCCAAAGTTTCCACCCCAAACCTGGGAAACTAGTAATTTTCCTTCTTGGCAATTATTTGACCTTTAGTATCAATTTGACAAACTCTAATGAATAGGGCCAATGTGATTAGACCATTGTGACCCAATGCCAAATTTGGGATATGACAAATCCTCCCTTAGCAATATTGCTCGTCCTCAAGCAATTTTAAACATGGGTGTTGAAGAACCTGCTTTCTGTATAATTCTTTGAAGTTACCATTGAATTGCCCAACCTTGAGTCTTTGAGTTTCCATGAAGATTTTAGAGAGGAACCACCATGCTTGCTACTGCACTACTCTGATAAAAATCACTTTATTAAGTGGGAAATCCATCTCCCATACTGCTTGTTTCCCCAAAAAATTTGAAACCAAGGAGATAAAAATTATTCCAGGGTCCCATTGCTTGTATTGCACCCCAACAATTAAGAGTGATCTCCAACCCATACCATCAGATAAGAGGATTCCTGGATCCCATTTTCTTGTATGCATTCTTCCAAACATCATGAGTACAAAATATATATCATCAAAGTACATAACAACATAATGAAAATGTACATCAAGAAGATGCTTCATCAAAGAATCATGAAAGTGTTTATACCTCCAAGTAAGTAGACCACCATTTGCTAGATGCATACAATCTTCAAGTGACCAATCAAATATGCTCCAATAACATAGGTGAGGATCCCATGTCCGATAGTGCTGCTCCAAAAGAATCTGATATGCATCAAAATATTCAGCCATGCATTCTTTCATCCAAGAAGTGAATGAAGAATCTCCACTAAAATCTGAACCGAATAATGAGCAGGGAAAACAAGGAGACTTCAAAGGACTCAAAGAAGTCTCATCCATACATTCATGAGGATATGTATCATCATAAGGTAAATCAATATGCTGCTGCAATTATAAATAATGAGGTGCTCTATTCATGTCATCATCAAAAGGAGAGGTAGGAGTTTCATACCCCTCATGTGGCACCACTAGAAAAAAACCTTTCACCCAATTTTCATCCCAAAGTGATGTGGCTGGAAAAGAAGTGTGGGGTGAGGAATTATGAACCAACTTTAATTCTTTACAACTCTTACCCATTGAAATATTTAATTCATCTTCTCCATAATTGGCTGGTCCAACTATTGTGAGATCATGTACCTCTTCCAAGGCTTTGCAACTCTCTCCATGAGGCAACTCATAGTCCCTTTGAACAAGTACAAGTGCATTTCCTTCTTCTTGTTTTAGTGTAGCATCTTCAAGAACCTGCATATCAACATGTACCTCATTTTCCACAATTACATTAGGTTCCTCTTTTGTGGCATAAATTGTTTCATCCTTTTCCTTGAAAAGATAACCATTGCTCATTATTTTTTCCGAGTTGCTTCCAAGTTCACTAAGCAACAATTTGAACTCTTGAAAGTATTGCCTCCACTTGTCTTCAAAGGAAGGTTTCAGTAATTTTCTAAACTCCTCATTCTCCTCTAAGGTTCCTTTCTCATCCTTACTCATGGTGACCAATGAATGCACTTCTTCTCCTATTTCTTCCCTTTCACCAAAGTACATCCAGTTTCAGTTTCTAAGGGTGGTGGCTTATTTCTTTGACTCCTGGTCTTCATTAATGTTTACCCCATCAGGTTCCAAGACCATGCTCTGATACCACTATAATGTCCCTTGTTAGGAATTTTATTAAAATGACAATTTTTCACTTTTTTCCCTAGTTTGACCTTTGACTAGTTTTGAGCTCTAGGTCCCCAAATTGCTCCAATTGCTACCAAATCTTCTGAGAAGGTATATGTATGATGTTAGAACATAAATATGTATTTCAGGGATGCTTTTGGACCTTTAAAATACTTCTTCAAATCCTCTTTCAATTCTGGCCAATGTAGGGAACTTTACTAGTAATTTCGCTTTGACTAATATTAGTCTCTAAGTCTTGAATTGACTCCAAATGCCTTCAAATATTCAAGGAAGGTGTATGAATGATATTAGAAATTGAATATGATGTTCAGAGATGATATATGACCACCAAAATACCTCTGCAAACTCTCTTAAGATTCTGGACCAAGTATGCAATTTTACTAGTAATTTGGGGTTCAAATCCCCCTGAGGTTAGTACTGAAAATGGCTTCCCAAATGCCTCCAAACCCACTCAAATTTATGAACAGAGGTAGGGAATGTATTAAGGATGTTATTAAGGTCTCATGTGCACCATTAATTGATTATTATATCTGTTCCAACCCTCTCCCATTCAACTGCAAAAATCACCAATTCGACCCTTGGGGAAATGGCACTATTTCTTCTCGCAATGCAATTAAACTGAGTAAAAATACTTCAAATTCTCAAGTACAGTACATGAAACTTGTAAAATACATCCATGGAAGTCCATTAATTACAAATGCATTAGATAATCATCCATTCATTCGAAATCATCATCAATACATTGGTTCACAACAAGGTAGTGGGGAAATGACATTGTTCTTCCATTAAAAATGAGATTTATACATTTCTACTTGGAATTTCGACCTGAAAATTTCTGGAGATGAAGAACAGAGTATTTAATTCATATTAAAAAATAAATGGGGCATGAGAAGCTCCCCCAAAGAGTACAATAGCTCACCAAAAATGCCCTCCCTCAAGGATCAAGAATATGCCATCAGAACTGGAAATGGTTGAGAGAATGTGCTGCAATAGAAGAAACCATGAGCTGCCCTATAGCTTACACCTGAAAATAAAGACTCCATTAAAGATCCAAATGAAAGTTCTGAATGGCCTTTCCAATTACCAACTTGGATGGGCATCTTTCACCCTCGAAATTGGCTAAGGCAAGAAATTAGTCATCCACTAGCTCTCCCTCTACACAAATGCAATTGCAAATTCTACAAATGATCAAAATCCAGTTTCATTAGTTGTTATTGACATTTATAAAGTTCTAATGTCCTCCATGGGTCAAATTCCTTCCAAGAGACTCATGCCAACTCAAGTTGGGAAGAGATTCCAAAGAATGCCACTTGTACAACAATTCCTAGTCTCCCACTTCCACCAAATCACATGTGGAAGCATCTTAGCTGCCCTAACACACTTGAGCGCCCTCTTAGAGTCTAATTTTATCCCTGACATGTCATATATGTCATATGTCAGCCTTCAGGTCTTATTTGTGTCATAGGTGTCATAGCATCTTCATCATTGTTGTCATAGAGCTAGGGAATCTAGCCCAAGTGTCTCACTAGCTCCAAATTGCCTCTTCCTCTTCCATGGGAGTTACTCTTCCTCTATATTTCGACCTTGGATGAGTCATTCCATGAATAATACCTTTTGGACTCCCCCAAGTATGTTACCATTCACCTTGAATTCGAATTGGTGAGAGAATGATGCCAAGTGTAGTGGGGAAATCTAGCCATATGTGGGTCCCACTTTCTCCATGTGTCTTCATGATCAAATGCCACTTTGAATTTCACTTGTATATATTTATTTAGCTCCTTTATTAAATATTTATGCCATTCTAATGTTCAAACATCATTTATTATCCCCATTATTCCAAATCCCAAAGCTTCCACCCCAAACCTAGGAAACTAGTAATTTTCCTCCTTGGCAATTATTTGACCTTTAGCATCAATTTGACAAACTCTAATGAATAGGGCCAATGTGATTAGGCCATTGTGACCCAATGCCAAATTTGGGACATGACAGCTGATGCATTACTATTTGGGGATGGAGGTTTGGTAGGAGCCTGGACATATTTTCCTGGGACAGGGGAAGTATGCAGTTGATATTCTAAGGAGATTTCAGATGGAGGACTGCAGGCCGATGTCTACACCTATGATCACCAATTGGAAGCAACTTCATGCTTCTGAGGGTAAGTTGGTGGATCCTACACTTTACCGTCATCTCGTTGGATCGTTGATGTATCTGGTCAACACCAGGCTAGACTTGTGTTTTGTGGTGAACACTCTTAGCCAGTTCATGGTGGAGCCTAGGAGTGTATATTGGACTATCGCAAAACATGTGCTGAGATACCTAGAAGGTACAGAGGACTATGGTTTGGACTACAGGGGTTTGGGTGGAGTCATCTTGGTTGGTTTCGCAGATTCAGACTGGGCAGGTTATGTGAGGGATCGGAAGAGCACCTTCGGTTGTTGTTTCAGTTTGGGCTCGGCAGCAGTGTCGTGGTTCAGTCGGAAACAGAAGTCCGTTGCATTGAGTTCTGCCGAGGCTGATTATATGGAATCCAGTCAGGCTACTTGCGAGGCATTGTGGCTTCGCAAGCTGTCGGTATATTTATTTGATCAGGAGCTTAGTCCTACGGTGATCTATTGTGACAATCAGAGTTACATTCAGCTCTCTGAGAATCCAGTGTTCCATGACAGGTCAAAGCACATTGAGATCAGGTACCATTTCATCCGAGACTACGTCCAAAGAGGAGTAGTTGAGTTGCAGTATATTTCCACTGATGAGCAAGTAGCAGATATCCTGACGAAATCTTTGGGGAGGGGCAAGTTTGACTTCTTCAGAGACAAGTTGGGAGTGGTGCATAACACCTTCCTCGGTAAGAGGGAGTGTTAGTTTTTGTACCTAGGGAAGTGTTCCCCAAGTGACCTTTTGCCTAAAGTCACTTAGAAGGGGGAAACAGGTGACCCTCACATTAAATGACTTAGTAAAAGCATTTAATGAGACTTTATAAACTCAAAGTCACTTTTTGATAAATTTAAGCGGGTGAGGGAAATTAATATTTATAAAAGGTAAATGGAGCATTTAATTTCCATCGTTGATCTCAATCAATCTCATCCATTGGATTAGAACAACCCTAGGGTTTGATAAAAAAGGTATGAGGGAGGCATTTCACTTCACTTTTGGGAGATTCAAGAGAGAAGCAAGAGAGACAAGAGAGAGTAAGAGAACAACTCGATTCCCAAGGAGAGATTTCATCACAGAAACTGAGGTGGATCTTCAACATTTATTGTTGGAACATTTCCCTAGGAATCCGTACTGTACGGATTTCCTGGCACGAGTTTCTAGTGTAGCACGGTTTTCGAGAAGGCACTGTTTTCGAGGCATTGATACAGCACAAAAAAAGAGGTGACCGTACAGGCCGTACAACAACAAATCCGGGCACTATTTTCAAGGAGGATTCTGGCACGAATTCCAAGAAATATTGGCACATATTTTAAGGTCATCTCAGGCACAAATTTCGAGGATATTTCTGCACAATTTTCAAGGGGGTTTTGAGCACGAAAATCAAGAATCCATACAGTCTATACGGACTATTTTTTGGCACAGATTTCGAGATCTGTTTTGCATGCATCCCAATGCTTCAGGCACAAATTTCGAGGCACTGGTAGTGGCACAGAAATCGAGAAGAAAGTTAGGCACAAATTTCGAGAAAGATTCTGGGTGGTGGAGATAAGTTGTATTTTCACAATATTTCTGTCCTATAATTTTTTGCTGAAGAAATAATAAACTCTCTCTCTCAAACTGGTTTTCCGCGTGGGGGTTTTTCCAGGGCACAGTTGCCAGAAATTTCCGAGTCTCATTTTTATGGTGTGCATGTTAAAAAGTTATTTTCTGCCTGTTAGTATGATTTTACGACGTGTTTAATTGTTGAAGAAATTTTCATAAGTAGTTTCCAGCCTATGCAAAACTGGTTGGGAATGAAAACCATGAAAACATTGACATAAACCAACAAGCTGCAAACTTAGAAAAATTTACACTTTCCATGTCCCTTTGTAGACTCATATCATCCCTCTTGCTCTAAGAAACCCCTAAAAACACATTTTTGTTGATGTACGCACCCTAACTCCTATACAACATGTGTATATGTAGGCTGCTCCACTACAACCCACGTACATAAGATTTCGTGCTCAAAACAAAACATATTTGGAGTTTTCCATCCCAAGTAATGACCATATTGATCCTTGGACTTCCATATGTTGGAAACGCTTCGATTCGACCCTCCACCTCCTTTGAGGATTATATATTGATCCATTGTGGAGCATGAGAGGAAGAGAAACTGGAGGGTAAGGAAACTCAGGAGAAATTTTGCCTCATTGCCATTGCCTTGACTCTACATCCCTTTATCCTTGTTATATGAACCTTTTGATGGTCATCTCTCAAGCTCTTCCATACCTTGTGAAGGAGGAACCCAATTACTCCTTGAACTTGTGAGCTTGCCTTTACATGGAGGATTGAAGTGGTGGAGGCCTACGTGGAGGAATTTAGTTCTTGGTTCCGACGAGTTTCCTATAGAAGGTTGTCACTATGTACTTCTGTGCATTTTATTAATAGAAACTGTCTTTTCTTGTCCAATACATTTTGCAAATGTTAATTCTATCTTCCTTGCGTATATTTGTTAAACATGTTAATGGATTATGCTAGTTTTTATGCTAACATTTTATGTCTATATTCCATATGCTCAGATATATTTTTTGTTGAGGACAAGTTCTAGGTAAGGAACATTGGATTTCGAGCTCAATGATGGTATTCTTCAAACTTCCGGTTGAGGTAAGATTTTTCTCTGTTGTTTTTGGCATTTTACATTTATCTAGCATACTTGGGAATTGAGTTGGTTTCTTGGGTCAATCTATCAGTTGTGGTTCACTCCAATCCATAGGAAGTTTTCTCCGTAACACTCCTAGGGTTAGGTTTTATTATGTTTAGGGTTTTTGCCTCTATGCTTATGATGAAAATTTCATTTTTGGTCTCTTTGTAATCATCTCTTGTGAATGAGCATAGTCGATGCATCTCTCATTAGAGATAAACTACTACCATCCAAGCTACTTTGCGTTGCTTGCATTTCACAGTGTTTTTCCATTCCATTCAATAATAGAATTTGGGTTTTACTGTTCTATTGTGCGCTTTGCAAAATATTTGTGTGTGTGTTTCCATTTTTATAATGCTTCCTTCATTTTGTTCTCTAAATAATTAGATCAAACCACCCCCCAAAAAACAAAATCATCATAATTTATTTTATGTTGATTTAAATCTAGAATTTACTGCTGGAAATATCATAAACCAAATTTGGTTTAAGTCTAATAACTCTTCCAAATTCATTATTATCCCTTAGATTTAGTTTCCTTCATGAATTCCCCCCATGTGTCAGAGGAGGTCATTCTAAAAAGAGTGAAATTGCTACCATGGTGACATTGGGTAGTCTCTCTATAATTACCCCTCAGATTTTTCCGACACCATCCAAGGTGAGTGTTTGGGATATAACATTTTAGCATCATTTCCAAAGAGAAATTCCACTTCCTAAACATTTGAAGCTTAGGTTTCATGACATTTGAGGAATATAAAAACCTAGGGTTTATCATACATGCTCATATGGTGACTCCACTTGAAGAAAATTTTCCTAAGATGTACTGTTCAAGAAGTTCTTCACAAGGCATTGTTTACCCAATTTTGAAACCAAAAAGATCTTAAGGAAGAAGAATGAACAAACAAACCCATTCATCTGAAATTACAAGTAAATAAGGGTTTGATTTTATTGAAAATATGAGGCATTTATTCTTTGATAATTTAGTGCAATTTAATCATGAAAGCAACATGGTTGTTCCCTGGTTGGATGAGAACTACAAGCCATTGAATTTCTTAAACATTATTGGAGCTCCTCGTGAAATAGTAGAAAGGGCAATAGACAAGTTATGCATATTTCAAGGAAATAATGTTGTATCAACTAGGGATCATTGAAATGCTTACATGAACATGATAAGAAGATTTTTCCTAAGATGTATTCTACAAGGAGCTCTTCACAAGGCATTGTCTACCAAATTTTGGAACCAAAAAGATATTATAGAAGAAGAGTGAACAAACAAAACTGTGCATCTCAAAGTATAAGTAGTTAAGGGTTTGATTTTATTGAAGATATAAGGAATTTATTCTCAAATAATCCAGTGCAACTTAATCCTAAAAGAAACATGGTCACTCCTTGGTTGGATGAGAATTACAAGCCATTGGATTTCTTAAACATTACTAGAGCTCCTCTTGACATACTAGAAAGAGAAATAGATAAGTTATGCATATTTCAAGGAAACAATGTTGTATCAACTAGGGATCATTGGAATACTTTTGTGAACATGATAAGAAGAGGAAAGGTTCAACATCTTGATGTAGTTCTAAGAGTGCCTTCTTTGATAAATGGGGAGAGCATAAAGACAATAGATGTATGTTTTTTGCTCCAAGTAATGCAAAGATACGTGAGAATGAAACGATAGATGAGTTCAACAAAATATTCGATCAAATAGTGCAAAAGTTGGATATTGATATCAAACCCCCAAGGAAACCATTATGATATACTATCTTGATTAATTTGAAGGAGATATAGGCTTCCAAATAAGGTAAAAGTATCCTCAAAATCTCAAAGCAACTTCATATTCTACAATGATAATTGAGAAGAATATTACAAACTCTAGGAAGTCAAAATTTCCCAATTTCTTAAGACCAATTACCTTTAGAGTTTTGAATACAATAGACCAAGCTCCTAATCCAATACAAAATTAACAAAAATCATAAGATGTATGGAATCTAGTTTCACTCAATATAATACTACTATTCAAAATAGGTCAGTGCAACTAGAAATACCTCAATAGAATCGATATTCACCATGAGTTCGTACAAGGGGTATAACAAAGAGCATACACAATCATTAAAACCCATTCTGCTCTGTTTCTGGTTTTCCGAGTTCGCATAGAGTGGACAACAAAACATCGAAGGTAGAGGCATATGTCCTCTACATTATGTAAAAAAATTAGACTTTGATTCCAGATATTGGCTACGTGTAAGACAAAACACTAAACCCCTATTCTTTGAAAATTCTACACTCGGGCTCTGAACATGGAGCGGCTTGGGCATGGTAATTAATCTCAATAATTTTTCAATAAATTTGGTGAGAATATATAATTTTTTTCCTCTACCACATATCCATATTTCAAGCCTTAACTCTAAAATTTGAGAGTGTGCAAGTCAAACTACTAGTCACTTGTTTGTGTATAAATACTATTTGGAGCACACCGTGATCAGGGTTTGGAAGGTTGAGCGGCATCCAAATTTGTTGAAAATTTGTGGGAACATAGAAATATGTTTCTTTGACATCCTGTAAAAAATTTATACCTTTATTCGAAAAATTGAGTGCTTGCTAATCAAAATACTAAGTAATTGTATGCATAAAAAAATTCACTACCATGTTGGTTCTAGGATTATGCACGGAGTCTAAACTCCATATATTCCTTTGGAATTCGTTTTGAAGGTAGAATACTATCTCTTCTATAACATATCCAAAATTCAATGTCTCATTCCAAATTCCGTGCGCGTTTCAATGAAAATATTAGAGCACTATCCAGTGCATGGAAAATCTAAAAAACTTGAAATAAAACTGAAACTAAATTGAAAATATTTTTGTGGTGATGTAGAATTGCCAAAACCCCAAGAATGTTCTTGCATCAATAGAAGTTGTAATAGTGGTGGCCATTTCTTGGAAAATGGAAGAGTAAGTGTTCTATTATTTAAATAGTAGGCATTTTGATTATTTGAGTAGGAAAATACAATGACGATTCTGCTAATAAAAATATGACTATTTCCTTTTTGTTTGAGGAGCTCTATCGACTTTAATTACGTTGATAAGTGTTATAAATAACACTTATTGGTGTTATTCTCTCAAATTTTTGCTCAAGATGAAGGTCGATCTCCACAAATCCTACATTCCCAAAGATTATTCATTGTTGTTCTTACTACCAGTTTTTATAGATTCCTACAGACTCGGTGTTTACAAATTTTTATGGAGTTTTGATGAAGTGATTCAAACATTCTTTGGGTCGCAACTTCTCTCGCTTGGATTTGAGATTGGGACCTCAGGCACCGTGGATCGATTGGGCCCAAAGGACAACATTTCAGAACTCGCCAGCAAGTTGGTTACTGCTTCGACATCAACATATCTCCATGAGCTACTGTTAAATTTAGAATTGTAACGAACATTAAGCACTCATTGCATTCCCTAATTTACATACAATTTGCATCTTTCATATTGTATTACATCAATATGGAGGTCTCCCTTTAATCGATGGCGCAATTGATGAAGTAATCCTCCACCCCACTGAAGTTTGAGATAGTTCATGGCTTCTAGAATCTTAAACAAAGTGCAGTGTTCCACACCTTGCAACCCTACTATCTCATCGCATCCTCGATTTTTTCAGAAGCTCTACATAATTAAGTGGTTGCGCCTATCAATGTTCACAGACCAAACTTAACTTGTGGCTGCACTAATTTATTCTCACCGATTTTGATCCATATTTATTGTTAGAAAATATTCTTTATATATAACCTATTTACTTTTATCTTATTTGGAACATGTTATAAAAAGGGTTTCTTGTTGGTTACATGACGTTTGAACTAATTAACCATACACAGATGTCATATAACTAGCAATTGTTACACCTAAATCTCGTTATCATGAGTCGCGTGTTAACTCAGTGCCTCAACCCCTGAAGTTCTCATGATCAATCAAGTCAAGTAGAGAAAGTTGATGCCCTTTGTCCACATTTCTAGTTGGGTCAGCGCATGTTGTCTTTGAGCAAAGAGCGCCCAACTAGGGCCGGCGCAGAGTATATTCTGCCAAACTGCGCAGGTGGCGCAGATTGTCTTGGTCAAGTCCTGCTTTTTCCTTCTCATGTGCTGGTTGTCTTCACGCAACTTGCGCCGGAGTTGGTTAAATGGGATAAAGGTAGCTTTCGAGCGTTTTCTAGAAGTTGGATGAGGTGGATCTCTATCCCTAACTCCTAGGTGAGTTGTCCTACAGTTCCCTAACCTCAAGGGAGGATCCCTTATCCCTCTCCCCATGATCCTCAACCTACTCTACCCACTTGGTCCTATAAATACAAGGTCCCTCTCCATTTCAAAGGGGGGGAAGTCTATAGCACTTGCATGCTAGTGAAATTAGCTTAGGAGATCCCTATACATCTATTGGGAGACTCTCACTTCCTTTGGAGGCATTGGCTTGGCTTGTTGGAGGAGGATTGCAGAGTTAAGGCTTGGCTTCTGATCATCTTTCTACTTTGTATTTCCCTCTTTTATACAGTAATATAAACTCTTTCCACAAATGTTATTGTGTTGATTAATGTTTTGTAGTTTACTTCCTTAACTGTTTACTCAGATCAGCTATTGTTTAGACATATTTTACTGCTTGTATCGTTTCCATATGTCTTGACAGGTCTTGCAGCTAAAGATCTGACGACCACTGGATTTGGAATAACAATGAGGAAGAAGATCTGCAATCTGGAGGTAAGATGTCTAAGTACTCGATCTTTAACTAGATCTAGGAAAGTAGCTTTGTATTATGTCCTTATTTGTCCAATTACAACAATATCTCCAATTTTGAATTTCTATAAAAAATATACGCTTTCCAAAATCATTTTTAGAACTCATGAGCTTAATGATGTATATATTTAAATATAATTTATTAAAAATATATATTTGATATATATTGTAAAAATTGAGAATTTTAAGATTGCAATGCAATACTTTGTTTAATGAAACAAGTTACAACTATACCAAGTAACATTTTTATTACTATGAATATTTTCCAAAGGCATTTTCGCAATGAGATATGGTCTCATGCCACTGTTCCAAATTGCTTGTCTTTCGAGTGAATTAAAAACCGCCACTTGTCTGTACCTTGAAAATGTTTCTAGTTGTCTTTCGTTTTCTTGCTGTTTGGTTGTCCTTAAACCTGAGGTTGAAGTGGAGGATGCACTAGGTGTGCCAAAGGATAAACTGGGGTTTGAGGCGGTAAGATTACCAAAATATGGGTTTGTTGCAGACGATGTCGGGGAACAAAATGAACAACCCATGGATGACGTCGGGGTGTTAAAAAGGAAGGAAGACGAGGTCGAAGTCAAAGCAAGGGTGCCAATAGGGAAATTGGGGGCTGAAGCTGAGGAATAAGTGGAAGTCGAAGATGTAGAGGGAATGAACAAAAAGGAAGGTGTTGGAGACGAGGACAAACTTAAAGAAAAGTTGGTTACGGATGGAGCCATTGATTTGAATTCAAAAGAGGTGCCACCGTCGAGTGAGAATGCAGACAAAGCCAATGATGCCATGGGCTGAGACGAGGGGGTTTTGAAACTCGATTGGAATTCAAATATGGTGGAGGTGTTGAAGACAAACTTTGAAGCCGATGATGAAATGAATGAGAAGTCTGTTCCTGCCATTGAGAATGGGCAAGCATAAGCAAGCAACAGAGGGAGAGGAGCAAAGCCATATAGGGTTAGGGTTATGTTCAAGTTCAAGGTCAGACTTTAGTTCAAATTCTTAGCTAGTTGGGATGGGTTATATTTCTTCCAATGCATTCCAATGCTCCAATGTTGGATTCCAAGTAATTTATTATAGATCTAGATCTAACGTTGTAATTTATAGGGCATAAAGTTTGCAATCCAATGAATTGAATTCCGAGAAATGAGGATTGGAAATTGAATTAGTTTCTATTGTTTGTAGTTACTGAAAAAAATGTGGGTGGAAAGAAGGTATTGGATTGGGAGCGGGTGGAAAGAAGGTATTGGATTGGGAGCTACAGAGCAGGTATGGGTTCCAAACAATAATTCCTTATCTTGTCAAAATTTGAAATTTCTCTATTTGTCAAATTTAGTAAATTTTAGTGAATATGATAGGACTTTCATTTACATATCAAAAATTTTGGTGAATATTTTGAATATTTTCAACAAATACTGTGAAACACTTGCTAACAGGGCATTAGTTGAATGGCGAGTCCAACTGGGTGTTGAGCTTTCCACCAGGGTTTTGTTTTCATTGTGGGTTTCCCAACCTGTTTACCAAGAATTCCAAATGTATGAGGCCTGGTGCAAACCTTCTACGATTTTGGTAGAATCACTGCCCCTTAGACCTGGCCTTGAATCCAAAGGGAACAACTCTTAGAGGTTCAAATATCAGGGGCATGTTTCTATGAAGCATTTCTAAAAGAGGAAATGAAACATTTGTTAAAAAAAAGGTTAATTTCCAAAAACAAACAAAAGCATGTGTGTTCCTCTGAGAGGGAGAGGACACATTTCTTGGAATTAGAGTATCTTGGTGAGTTTATCATAGGTTGTTTTCTGTAGTGTCCTGTTGACTGAGAAAACTGTCCTAGGCCAACTTACAGAAAGACAACCCACACACTCGACTTAATGTAGTGTTGTATGTGTTTAAAGTAACTGTCTTTCCCAGGATCAAGGCCCTGCTGCCTGTGTGATGTGCTCTTCAAAATGAAGAGTCTCTCTAAGGTGTGTGAATGTGAAAATTACCTAACTAACCTACTAACAAATCAAAGAGTTTTGGATTAATGCCTAACTAATCCTAAAGATTGTTTTTCTGCTCTATGATAATCTAGATGCAAATTTCCTATCTTGACCAAGAGCATAAGTTAAAATTACTATTAATTCACCTTACATTCGAAAGATAAATATATAATAATTCAAATTGAAGAACAGTCTCACAATCAAACTATTACATGCTAAATAACTTGAAAGCTCCTACAAATTAACGGATTAAGATCACGAAAAAAATGTTAGATACTTTTAATTCTGCAAAATAGATCAATATCAGCTGACAGATCAAATGCAACAACAATCATTATCTTTCAAAATAAGTTTTAAAAGACTCTGATCATAAGAAATGAAGCATAAACTAAAAGCAAAGTTTACAGTTTGCTTCAATCCGACAGAAGATAATGATGAACAGAACAAATAATCTGTTTCAATTACCCCATAAAAGAAATTTTACAAAGCTGTGAGAACACCTCCATCTCTGGTTCCATGAGAAAAACTCAATTTTGCATAAGAACAAGAGAACAGAAAGAGAAACACAGTCATCTCTCTGGTTTATGGAGACCATCCCTAGCAGAGAAATATACAGCAAAAGGAAAAATAAGTTTGTCCAGTTTCCTGGAACGTTCCTCTCAATCGACTGATTGCAAGTTATAATAAAACTCTAACCGCCTCCTCAACAAAAGAGGTGGCACTCAATTCTTCCGAGAAATTACTGCTCGACAACTTCATCTCTTTCATCTAATGAACATGGAAAAGTGTCGATCAATCCGATGATAGCTGGAAGAATCTTCAACGAAAACTTTCGAGAAGCCTGGGTATCATTAAATCCTCCGGAACCTATTTGATGATACTCTTATTCATAACCGATGAAGGTGACTTTGATTTTCGTTCCATGGTTGTTTTCCTGCAGGCTTCATATCCTTGGCGATCCAGTAAAATTCCTTTTCTCCCTTTCGTCAATTAATCGATTTTTTTTTATCTTCATCCGTCAAACCTGCATATCAAAATATACACAACGAACCTCAACTAGAAAGAACGAATGAAAGTAAAAACGAAAGAAATATTTCAAATGGTGAAATAAGAAGATAAAGAATCTTCCCTTTTGATCGAACTGGGAAACTGCCCCAAGAAATTACTGCAGTGGTCTTCTAGAAATCGACTTCGTGACTACGTCCTCATCAACATGAGCGAACACTTCAGAAACTTCAAGTTAACAATTTCAAGAAATTCTCCTCAACACGCGGTGACAGGTTGACAATTCGTTAGAGCTTTTAGTTTGCAACGATTGTTCTTTGGCGAATATTTCGATAACCTCACATCGTGGCAATACCCTTCGCAACGTGTCTCACTACCGTAAAAACCGTCTTGAGCTGGCTGCAATCTTCATGGATAGCGTGAGACCTGCTCTCGGTAGAATTCAATGCAACGTGAAACGTGTTCCAACAATTTCTTTGATGGTTATTAACAATGAAAGCATATCTTTTATTGATGGTAGCTAAAATCACATCAAACTGATGAGTTAGCTAAAATCACATCAAACTGATGAGTTAGCATTTCCTTTTGTTCTTTTTTTTTTTCGCAAAAAAAACATATTATTGTTATTCAAAATATGAATCAAATAGTACATAATTTGGTCCATCAAGTGATAGTCCTACGTTGATATCCATATTCAGCACATACATACTTTCTCACCCTCTCTAATAAGAGAGTCCAATACAGACTAGCTAACTGAACAGTACAAGCAGTTCCAAGATCTTCTACAAAAGTCTGAAATCTCACTCTCTACAGAAATACATCATCAAAAATCAACAATAAATGCCTAAACCAGAAAGACTAAAAAAGCCAAAAATAACATCAATTCATGACGTTATAAGAGACCGAGTCAACCATCATATTATCCCAGAATTCTTCCCAAAGCACATAATCTTCCTCGCCATCCAGTGCCAATTTAGATAGACTGTCAGCCTGTTCATTATGTTCACGATAAATGTGCTCTAGAGATATGGACCTGAAGGTACAAAGTTTTTCCTTGATTCTTCTACACCAGCAAGCCAACCCCAATATATTAATATCATATTCACCTTTTGCCCATAAGATAGTCACCCGGGAGTCCCCGAAGATCTTAACACTAATAAGCCCAAAAATATTGGCAATCCTGACAACACACCATAAAGCCAATAATTCCGTCTTCATATTAGTCCCTCTGCCACATTTAAGACAGATTGTATAATGATGCTGTTGATTTATGTAGATCACACCACCGGCGCCACAATTCCGAGCATTAGCAGCCCCATCAAAGAATAATACAGGTATCATAAAATTGTACTGTAAGTTCCCAATATTCCGCTGAACAGTGACAAAATCAGTATTCTGATATGGCAAATAGTGAGAAAGTATATTGTTGTAAGTAACCTGCACATTAGGAGAAAGGTCCTCGAAAGTAGCTTTGTTCCTCACGAACCACAGACCAACAAATGAAAATGGGCAACGTAGCAAAAGGTTTACAGCTCGAAGTCCACACCTTCAAACAATAATCTAATGTATTACCTTTCCATGTGCAGGCAATATCAAAGAAATGACAGATTTTGTTCCAGATCTCCACAGTAAAGGAACAATCGATGAAAAGATGTGTGACATTTTCCATAGCAGACTTACAATGGATGTAGCAATTGGGCCCAACCCAACCAATCTTAATTAAGTTGTCCCATGTCTTCAATCGATCCATAAGAAGAAACCAACTGAAGCATTTCAATTTCAATGGCAAGTTCCATAACCATATCTTCTTATACCACCAGTGGTTAGGAAAGATGCAGCGCCTTCTAATCATGCAATCATATGCCGACTTAGCAGTTATAACCCCTGTCACTTCATTTCCAGACCAAATAACAACATCATCCTCAGCAGTGAGCCAAATTCCTGCCATATTCAATCCCCGGGTATATGCTTCCCATTCTTCACTCACCGCCTGTGGCACACTTAAATCAACAGCATTGAACCAATAACCTGTAACATCATTCTTAACAATAGTATTGATAGTTATTAGTCCATCCCTTTTCAAATAATCTGAGAGTTCATTCGATAAATTATATGACTCTTGAAGCCCAAGAATCGGGTCCACACCAATGGAAACCTCAGTCCCATTACCAATTTCCAACAGAGTTTATGAGAAAACTAGTAATAAACCTTCATGAAACCTCTCCAAATCGGAGAGACCCCTCCCACCTTCTTATTTGGCAATCTCAACCAGTGAGAGATATTTAACTTAATGTATGTATGGAAAATAACTTTTGACCACAGGGAAATACCAAATATAGCTCGCTAGAGACTTTTCAATCTCAGAGCGTCACTAAAGACGGACAGGTCCTTCAAACCCCAACCTCCAAAATTATAAGGCAGAGATATTCTCTCCCAACCAACCATAGTAAAATTAGCCTGCTTAAGTCCCCCAGTCCATAGAAAATTAAATAAAAGGCTTCTAAGTGAGTTAATCACCGAGCATTGAACAGTAAGCAATGAAAACCAGTAGACCGACGTCCCCAATAGAACAGATTTAGCCAAAGTTAATTTGCCTCCTATAGAGAGCAAATGATATGTCCAGTGAGATATACGAGATTCAAATCGCTTGACAAGCCAATCCCAATCTTTAACTAAATAGCCATTGGGTTTTAGTAAAAAAACCCAAATATTTAAAGCCATCTGAGACCTTGCTGCACCTATAGGGGGAGAAAAGTTTGAATATCCAAGACCCTGCCATCATCAACCAAATTTTGGAAAAGACTGGATTTTAATAAGCTCACTCTCATGCCTGATGCCTTACAGAATAGATCAATAATACCATGAAGGATTTTCCATTCCTCCACAGACACCTTCCCAGCAATCAACACATCATCTACAAATAGAACATGTGTCAAATATAGATTCTTAGCAATTTTAATATCTCTAAACTTTCCTTGTTCTTTTGCTTGTTTTATCAACATGCTTAATCCATCCATAATCAACAGAAATAAAAGAGGAGACATTGAACATCCCTGACGAATCCCTCTAGAACAACTAAAGAAAGTTGTAGGAGCCCCATTAACAAGAACTGCAATATTTATAGTATTGACACATGCCATAATCCAACTGATAACCAATGCAGGCACCCCAATTTGAATCAATAAGATCCTCAAGAAATCCTAATTAACCCGATCATAAGCCTTCTTTAGATTCAATTTGAACAAAATAGCACTGCGTTTCTTACACTTAATAGTATAAAATAACTCTTGTACAATACCAACAGCAACATGTATTTGCCTATTCTGTAGAAAGCCAAACTGTTCAGGGTTGATAAACTTAAAAAATATAGCCTTAAGACGACCAAGAATAATCTTGGAAACAATTTTATATGCCAAATTACATAGTACGCAAAGCGTTTCCTTTCCTATCCTTCAACAAACTTTAATATTGCACCGGTACCCAATCCTTTATTGGTTTATGATGTGGTGGCACCAATTGAAGTGATGTGCACGTGGCAGCAGATGCTAATTAGATTCAACTTCCTCATTTGAGAGTTCTTCGGATGCTGGCATACAAGAACATATCCCGTCTTGCTCAGCAATCGTGGCAATCATGTACAAGAATCAAACAAATTCTGAATTTTGTCGTGATAACGGTAATGGTTTCCCTGCCCAAAACGACACAGCCATAAATTAATCACAAAATAGAAGTTCTTTCAATCAAAGTGATACGTGCTCAAGTTACATTTTAAAAGAGCTTTAAGTAATAATGTTTTATATTGTAAAGGATCTCCTCTTTTAAAAGTATGTATGAGTGAAGTATAACTTTTAAAACAACAGAAAGAAATTTATTGATATTACTATACAAATGTATCTTTAATTGCTTTAAAATCGTGACCCTCTACCATGTTCATTATTGCAAAACAATAAGATGAAGCAAAAAAGAATGATATTGACTTTAGTTATTTATCATTTTTAAAATGCTCCTTAAGTTATGAATATGGATTTCCAGTGTACAAAGTTTGAATGATTATAACTTTAATTATCATTCATCCTTTAATTATGAAAGAAAACTTTTTCAAATAAAGATAATGAAAACACCTCACTAATTTAGATATTTACATAAAAGTCATTTTAATATTTTTTTTTAAATTTTTTTAATTTTCATATAATAGATAATTTACTAATGTGTAAATAAAACCCAAAACAAGTGTGTTTCATTATAAACTTAAATCATACTATCTTTAATGTTTTCTTCATTCATAATAAGCTTAACCAGCATTAGAATTCTAGAGAGGAGATCAATCATTTTGATAAAGACATGGTTCCATTCTTCAATATGTAGTCATTTAGGACATGGCTGAAATTTTTTGAAAGTAAACATCTACTTAAACAATTCCATTTGCCAAGATGTTTACTTATTCATTGATAAAGTGAAGGTGAAATTTGACAAGAATTTCGTAAGGTCGTCGAAGAATCAAATTGATCCAACTCAAGTGAATAAAGACATATGATCAACTCAGACAAGTTCAAATAAGAGTACATGCAATTGTTATTGAGAAACCAAGAAACCGGAGTCAAATAAAATGTCAATCACCAAATCCTTAAATCCATGAAAACCAAGCCAAAGAACAAGCATCAGAATGAGTGAAAGATCAAGGAAAGAAAATCATGAAATCACCTATCAAATCAAGCAAAAAATAAAATAAAATAAAAAACTAAGTATTTACAAAAATCTAATGGGGGGCCACTTTATTTGCACAAATCAAGGGGAGTTGTTGGGGTGCCAACATGTCCTTGACCCCAAAACCAAGGCCAAGGTCACCAAGAAACCCAAGGGAAGGCTAAATAAAGGTAAATACAAAACAGAATAAGGTTATCTAAGTCCAGGCCATCATTTCAACAAGCCAATTAAATAAAACAACCATCCATTTTAAAGGCAATGCAAACTTGCAATGCATATCATTTTCCATATGCACATGCTAAGCAAGGAAAATGTGAGCATGAATGTAACCACATCTGAGAAAGCTATTAATATGTCATCTAATATCAATTAATCAGATCTAATCCAAACCTTAACCATTATAAAAATCATATTTGCAAGATATCTTAATCAATATAAATTAAAAGATCTACAAGCTGCCACATTCAACTATAATAACAGTGTTAGAAACCAGATCTACTAACTACCACCTACAACCATATTAACATACAAAAAACCAGATACGAGGGCTTCCATCTACAACAATATAGATGATAATAACATCAGATCTCATGAATATCACCCACAACCATATAAATTGTAAGCAAATCAGATCCAAGAGTACATATACAACATGAGTGCAGTGAATAATGACACAATAAAATACTCATCATTGACTACCAACCATAGCCATATCATCATAAAAAAATTCAAATATTAAATATGCCATCTACAACCATATCAAATCAGATCCACATGGATGTCACCTAAAACCATATAGATCATAAGCAAATCAAATCAATAAGCACATATAATTACGAGAATGCAATAAATAATCATATAATAAAATACTTATTTGATTAAGGGGAAACCAGCTTCAACGAGACAAATTTCCACCCAGCCATAGACACGGTCAATTCAATCCATACTTGAATAGGTCACCCCTAGCTAAGGCCATGGATCCAAAAGAAGAGGTACTCTCAACCAATAACAGGGCATGTTCTCTTTCAACACTGTCAACACTATCACACAGAAATGACCATATCTCAACCATGCATAAAGCTTTTTCAATGAATCAAAAGGTATTCCTTATTGGAAAAATCACTCTAGATACAATGGAACATGTGTTATAACCCATAAGTGCTCATAAATAGGCCAACCAGATCATATAGTTTCTCCCTTCTCACCACTACGAGGAAAAATCCTACCACAATAAAACAACTATATCTTAGCCATTTGGAAATCTTTTTCATTAAAACAAAAAATGCACCTTACTCAAAATGTATCTCTAGACGAAATGGTATAGGTATCATAACCCATAAATTCTCAGAAGTGGTTGAACCAGAACATATAGTTGCACCATCCTCAGCTCAACTGGAGAAAATACAATATATTTCCATCACATGAAACTCAGGCCACACATCCTGAGAAAGCACAATAAATTTTCATCACAAGAAACTTGGGCCATGCATCCATAGAAAGCATAATACATTTCCATCACAAGAAACTCGGGCCATGCATCCCGAGAAATCATAATACATTTCCATCATAGGAAACTCGGGCCATGCATCCTGAGAAAGCACAATACATTTCCATCATAGGAAACTTGTGCCATGCATCCTATGAAAGAAAAATACATTTCCATCACAGGAAAATAGGGCCATGCATCCTAAGAAATCACAATACATTTCCATCACAGGAAACTCTGGCCATGCATCCCGAGAAATCACAATACATGTCCATCACAGGAAACTCAGGCCATACATCCCGAGAAAGCACAATAAAATCTATCCAGGAAATACTCTAGCATAGAGTAGTCTTCATACCTCACTACAAGGCCTTTAATCTCTAAAATCTATCCAAGAAACACTTTGGCATATATTAGTCTCCAATCTCTATCCAAGAAACACTCTGGCATAGAGTAGTCCTCCAATGATATCTATCCAGGAAACACTCTGGCATAGAGCAACATTCCAATTCACTCGAGGTGCAAGAAGAGAAGAAAGAAGATCCCCCATAAATCCAGTCTAAATTCTCTTATAGAAATTCAAATCCTTGGGTAGAAACTAACTCAAGTTAACTCGATATTAACCATACTAGTTATTGGAAACTTCTCCAACTTCCACTATGACAATTCCAATTCTCATGAGAGATATTCGAATTTCAAAGAGAGAGACTCCAAACCTCCCAAGCCAACTCGAATTCAAGTGGGGACCATTCAATCATGAAGGAAAATTTGAATTAGGTGGGGAGAAGGTTACATAAGCAAAGGATTCCTTTCCTGGAATAGTAAAGGAGGAGTTACACAACTTTTGAGGTGTCTAGGCTAAAAATAGCAAGTGAGGGTGCACTTGTGCAAGTGGGGTTACAAAACCAAGTGTAACTTCCAAAAAGGAGTTACAAAACCACCAAGGGGGGCACATTCAACAAGGAAGGCCCACTAAATCATGTATTAGGCTCAATAGTACTAGCATAGGCTAAGATAATAAAAAATAGGAAACATATAGTGTTTTTAGGGAGAGCCACAACTCCTAGTCCCCAACCCCCACACATGTGGAATCGATGACCCCGCAACCACATTAGTTATCCATGTTGAGCTAGTTATTTAATTAAAATCAAATAATAATAAAATAATAATAATAATGTCCATAGTCCATGCTCCTAGTGCCACATAACAACACAAATAATAATCACAACATATGTCCATGGTTTAACACACTAGGGGCATTACATCTCCCCTCCCCTTAAATAATGCATCGTCCTCAATGCATACTTATTCATACATGCCTTCACCTATCCCTTTATTCATACTTTCCTTCACACGTTTTCAAAAAGATGAGGGTATGCCTCCCTCATAGCGTCTTTCAGCTCCCAGGTAGCATCAACATGAATGTAATGGGTCCATTAGACCTATACCTTCCTGATATCTCAATTCCAGAGCACCTTGGTTTTTCTACCCAATATGCAGATTGGTTGTACCAAAAAATACCCTTCCAGTTCCATCTGAATCACATTCCAATCAATCACATGATTAACATAAGGTATATACTTTTTCAACAAAGATACATGAAATACATCATGCACTTTTATGCAAGCAGGCCATGCAAGCTCATATGGAATGGAACCTATCCTAGCTAAGATCTTAGCTAAGATCTCAAAGGGTCCATATTATCTTTCATAATGTACAGATAGTCTATAGCCCCATAGTTGTATCATGCATTCCTCATAAGCATTAGTAGCTTTTAGTGATGACTAGCTACAACATAGATACTAGTCCTTAACATAGTAATTACAAGCATCAAGCTATAAAAGTATATTCCAGCCATTAACATTGACTCTTTACAATCATCAAGACATATGAATTGCTATTATAGAGGCCAAGCCTCACCCAATGATAACACATAGGACTATCATGTCCTTGCTAATCAAGCCAATATAAGCCACATAACACTATTCATTTGTCAATCATGCCTTTACACAAGAAATATGACCATCAAGCATTATTACAGGATTAAGGATTAGACTAACAAGCCACATAAGCACTATTCCTATAAAATTATCATGGCTATATATTCTATGTTATCTTTTATTATGCCTTCATGCACATCATGTTCAATAACCATTAGAACATCACCAATTATCATATACACCCATGATGCACATTGCCTTCATAGTACTATCATAACTTAAATGCATTTATGATGATGTCACTCCCTCATACTGGAGACACCTATTCACATGATCATAAGATAGATACAAAGTGTATGCATATACGACATAACTACATATGCACATACTTACGTAACCATATGCATACCCATAACTTGCATGAACAATATGTATTAGTTCCAAGTACATCATAACAACATGATCACATGCTAATATATACAACATTAATCATTATACCAACACATACAATCTTGCAGATACCAAGATGGATAAAACCAACAACTTACATAAAATTATCAAGTGTAGAGACTACATATACATCCTAACAAGTCTTTTTTTTTTTTTTTACCTTGGAAAAGGTCGTAATTTTATTATCAGAAGATACAAAATTACATTCTGCAGATATATGGAGAGCAAAAGCTGCTCCATACATTGTCACATATAAGTGGGTACAGTAAATGAGCTCGGGAACAAACCCTCATTGCACAGAAAAATGGAGAATACAGAAAACTAGAAGCTATGACCATCCACAGTTCTTTGTAGCAGACCCTCCACAGAAAGATATAGATCCGTCATAACCGAAACCCTCATTGGAGGAAGCAGAAGATCCATGTCTGTGGACAGAGCAGCAGACACGGTAGACCTCCCAAACCGGAAAAAACAGCCAGCAAGCAAACCCTTGATGAAGAAATAGCCAGACAAACCCCATTTTGGACTGGAGCAGTCCGTCGAATCAAATAAGCTTTTCAGCTTAAGTATCATAGCTTTCAGAAAAAAAAATACAAGTACCGAAGTACCCCAAGAACAAATACACCCTAGAATAGGGACACCACAATTTAAAATGAAAGATTTCCATCACAGGCAGCGTTATCGACGACAACTTCTAAGCTGTAATCAAGAATTCCCTTCAAACCCAGCGCCCACATTCTGGTCAAAGTGTCCGCGGCCTCTGCAACAGTTTCTCCGGCGCATAAATGAGAAAACACCGTCCGCTTCACAACTTTCAGAATTGGCACTCTGCAAGGCGCGTAGTCCATCAGAGGCGATTTCAGCACTCATGCCAAGATCCGCGACCGGCTCACAGGAAACGAGGAGCAGATTGAAGAGCGAAACAACGAGCTCCCTCGTGGTTAACCCCGAGAACAATCCCTCCGTGTCTTTGAAATCGTTGGAAGAGGCAGCACTCCATTGACACGAATTTGCGGAGCCGTGGCTGCAACCACGGAAGAATATTGCAGGGGTTTTGTAGACGAATTCATGTTACGGTAACTCGTGTAACAGAATTCATGGTGCCTTGTTGAGCTCCAAACTCTGCCGGTTCATGAACGCACCACGGACGCCATGAAAATCTGCAAATCTTGAATTCGAGATCAAGAAACGCTGAATTGATTCAAGAAATGCAAAGCAATCGCTCTGAAGACATTAGTAAATGTTGATCCAAGACTGTCAAATCCCCACGCAAAAAGGAGGTAGCAGAGCCACCGATTATGGATCTACGCCTCTGTGGGAAGTCCTCTGCATGTCGCTACCACAGGAGAGCGGAAGCGCCCAACCATTACACCACCATCTGCGTAAGCGCTAGTCGAACTAGCCTCCAAAACCAGCGCCATCCTCAGCAAGGGAGCAGCCACCGCCGCCAAAGGAGAGCAGGAGCTCGCAATTGCCCACGGCCAAAACCTTGCCGCCACCACCATAGGAGTCAGGAGCCTGCCGAAGCTCCAGCTGACTCGCTGCCGCCGATGCCGCTCCGAGGAAGCACAGTAAACAGTCGTCGCCGCCGCCACTAGAACACAGGGAGAATCGCTGCCACTAGAATGCAGGGAGAACCGCCACCATCGCCACTGGAATGCAGGAAGAGCCTGCAAATCCAATGGGTCACGGCCACCACACCAAGCACAGGGAGAACCATCAAAAATCGCCATCGTTCGGCTAAGACAGATAGAATCTCAGGGGAGAAAGGGGGTGGCGACCATGGAAGGAACCATGGCCGCCGAGTTCATCGCATCAAAATGACTCTCAAAACCTAGTAGCAGAGCCCTCATCCTAACAAGTCTTTTAATGCATCAAGGCCACAACTTAAGAGCACTCGACTAATTAAGGGCAACTGGGTGTCCAAGTTCCCCGTTCCACCCAACCATAGGCACTCATACGACATATACTCTTTAAGTTGTGAGGTCACCCCCGAGATGGGCATCAGTTTCACTAGGAACAAGGGAAGACACATAATTCTTCCCAAGAATTATTCTCATCAACCAGACACCAAGTTCCCAGCCATCCCAGGCTAAGAAACACAAGGATCTACTTGGAGTTGATCCTTCACAAGTAGAGTACTTAACCCTGCTTAATATGCATAAACATGGCAAGTGAAGCAATCCATTCCCAACCAGCTTATCATGTCAACAAACATAGTTAACACCAATCCATTATCTTACCAGGAATTAATAACATACTTTACCTCATGAGGGTCAAGCCCTTATCCCACGCAAGGGACTTAACAACAAAATCAACATGGATGACAGTTCACCCATAACAACCAAATCATAGACATCTGTCCATGCATACATATGCATTCAAGCACATGAACAAATCCACTACAAGATCATAGATGGTCAATACCCTCTCCCTTGAGCATAGAATAACACTATAAGAGAGTCATCAAGGAAGAGCCCTCTCTCCGACATTAATATATCTAAGAGATCCTACACATGGTACATATAAACACAATTACCCATCCATCGAACACATAATACATATGTATGCAATTACTTACACACGCATGACATACACTACACACATATAATAAAATTATCAAGATAAGACAATGATAAGGTTTCACCCTTTCTCTACCATCATATGCATCTCATTATCAATCTACAAGCATATTAGACATGCATATGCATTACATCCAACTAAAGATGGGCATAAGCCCTTTCCTGCAAGTCATGGCAACACAATTAATTATAGAAAATAATCAATCCAAGACAACAGTGAGAAGAATAGTCCCTTCACCATCATAAATATATAATATTTATATATGCAAGGGTAAAGAGATCATTACCACAATATAAGAAAAGGCCCTTCACCATCATACACATATAATATTTATATATGCAAGGGAAAAGAGATCATTACCACAATCTATATCTATATATAAGCTCAATGTATTATATGTAGCGTGTGTTATGTATGAGGGGCTAGACTCTCCTCAAGAGGCTGCTCCTCTCCCTCACTCCCCAAAATAGACAAGGAGAAGAATATAGAATAATTAAATGAAACATGCCACATATAACGAAAAACAAAAGGAAAATGGAATCACCATTAAGACAAGTGGCCTATTTCCCCAAAATAGATACAAAAGAAAATGGAACAACCGTTCTGACAAGTGGCCTATTTCCCCCAAAATAGATAAAAAATAAAATGGAACCACCCTTGAGACAAGTGGCCTATTTCCCCCAAAATAGACAAGGAGTTACTCATCAATGTAACCACTGCCATCGTGCTACCATCCAAGTGGCATAAATAGGCATATATATTAGAAATAGAAATCCGAAAATCCATATAGGGTAAAATGCCACTTAATAATTATGCTCTTAATTAATAATAATAAAACTATATCATCTTAATAACTTACCATTAAATTGATACTAATAACAGTACATATTATTTTCCTTCTAGAAAATAATAAGATATATGACAATTATTTACTTATCAATTAATAATCATATTGCTTACTTATCATTAAGATAAGAAATAATAACTTATTCTATTATAGCAGCCACAGATTATTAACCCATTCTTACTATAGGTCATACGTGCATTAAGCACTCATTAGATGCTAGAAGGCCTCCACTGCTTCAATTGGGGTTTAAAATTGTATTTCAATAACCACACTACATGCTCATTCATTAAATGACATAACTAGGGCTGCAATGTGTTCATTATCAATCACTGTTAGCAGACTACACATCTCTTTCACAATACAGATATTATGATTCCAAAACATAAACATAGAGTTTCAAATCTGTAGAAGGCCCAACAGTCGCAGAGTTGAAACCTAAGCTCTGATACCGCTCTGTAGTGTCCCCGACACAAAAAACAAGGCCAAGGTCACCAGGAAATCCAAGGGAAGGCTGAATCAAGGTAAATGCATAGTGGAATAAGGTTATATAAGGCTAGGCCATCATGCTAACAAACCAATTAAATAAAACAATCATCCTTTTTAAAGACAATGCAAACTTGCAATGCATATCATTTTCCATATGCACATGATAAGCAAGGAAAATGTGAGCATGAATGTAACCATATATGAGAAAGCTATTAATATGTCATCTAACATCAATTAATTAGATCTACTATAACCCTATAACCATTATCAAAATCAGATTTGCAAGCTATCTTAATCAATATAAATTAAAAGATTTACATGCTACCACATTCAAACATAATAACAGGAACCAGATCTACTAACTGCCACCTACAACCATATTAACATAAAAAAAACCATATATGAGGGCTTCCATATACAACCATATAGATGATAATAACATCATATCTCATGACTATCACCCACAACCATACAAACCGTAAGCAAACCGGATCCAAGAGTACATATACAACATGAGTGTAATGAATAAACACACAATACAATACTCATCATTGACTACCAACCATAGCCATATCATGATAAAAAAATTCAAATATGAAAGATGTCCTCTACAACCATATAAAATCAGATCTCATGGCCATCACCTACAACCATATAGATCATAAGCAAATCAGATCCATAAGCACATGTAATTCCGAGAATGCAATAAATAATCATATAATAAAATACTTATTTGATTAAGGGGCAACTAACTTTAACATGACAAATTTCCACCCATCCATAGACACAACCAATTCAATTCATACTTGAACTGGTCACACCCAAGTTGAGGTGATGGATTTACAAGCAGAGGTACTCTCAACCAATAACAGGGTGTGTTCTCTTTCAACACTGTCAACACTATCACACAGAAATGACCATATCTCAACCATATAGAAAGATTTTTGATTGAATCAAAAGGCATTCCTTACTGGAAATATCACTCCATATGCAATGGAATAAGTATTATAACCCATAAATGCTCATAAATAGGCGAACCAAATCATATAGTTGCGCCCTTCTCACCACTGTGAGGATGGGCTACGTTATTTGGCTCGAAACGTCGAATTTCCAATCTCTTACACAGGTTTCCAAATTGTTTTCAAAACTATATCTTATCCATTTGGAAATATTTTACAATGTAACAAAAAGTTTACCTTAATGGAAAAATCACTCTAGACGCAATGGTATAGGTCTCATAAACAAAAATGCTCAGAAGTGGTCGAACCAAAACATATAGTTGCGCCCACCTTGGCTCAACCAAAGCAAATACAATATATTTCCATCACAGGAAACTCAGGCCATACATCCTAAGAAAGCGCAATACATTTCCATCAGAGGAAACTCAGGCCATGCATCAAGAGAAAGCACAATACATTTCCATCGCAGGAAACTCAGGCCATGCATCCTAAGAAATCATAATACATTTCCATCACAAGAAACTCAGGCCATGCATCCTGAGAAAGCACAATACATTTCCATCACAGGAAACTCATGCCATGCATCTTGAGAAAGCACAATACATTTCCATCACAAGAAAACTCAGGCCATACATCCCGAGAAAGCATAATAAAATCTATATGGGAAACACTCTAGCATATAACAATATTCATACCTCATTAAAAGGATTTCAATATCTGAAATCTATCAAGGAAACACTTTGGCGTACATTAGTATCCAATCTCTATTCAGGAAACACTCTAGCATAGAGTAGTCCTCCAATGATATCTATCCAAGCAAAACTATGGCATAGACCAACATTCCAATTCACTCGAGGTGCAAGAAGAGAAGAAAGAAGAGCCCCCATGAAGCTAATATGAATCCTCTTATATCCATTCAAATCCCTGGGCAGAAACTAACTCAGGTTAACTAGAGAGTAACCATACTAGTTACTGGAAGCTTCTCCAACTTCTACTGTGACCATTCCAATTCTCATGAGAGCAATTCGAATTTCAAAGAGAGAGACTCCAAACCTCCCAAGCTAACTTGAATTCAAGTGGGGACCATTCAATCATGAAGGAAAATTTGAATTAGGTGGGGAGAAGGTTACAAAGGCAAAGCATTCCTTTCATGGAATAGTAAAGGAGGAGTTACACAATTTTTGAGGTGTCTAGTCTAAAAATAACAAGCGAGGGTGCACTTGTGCAAGTGGGGGTTACAAAACCAAGTGTAACTCCCAAAAAGGAGTTACAAAACCACAAGGGGGCACGCATTTAACAAGGAAGGCCCACTAAATCATGAATTAGGTTCAATAGTACTAACATAGGCTAAAATAAAAAAAATAGGAAACAAAGAGTGTTGTTAGGGAGAGCCACAACTCCTAGTCCCCAACACCCTCATATGTGGAATCCATGACCCCCTATCCACATTAGTTGTCCATGTTGAGATAGTTATTTAATTAAAAGCAAATAATAATAAGATAATAATAATAATGTCCATGGTCCATAGTCCAGGAACCTAGTGCCACATAACAACACAAATAATAATCACAACATATGTCCAAGGCTTAACACACTAGGGGCTACATATTCCTCCTTTTATGAACCCTCTTTTCAAATATCAGGGCATGATGCATCCCATACAAACACATATGAAACACGATAAGAGAGGCATTGGTGCAAAGAAGAAACTAAAGATAATAATCAGTTCAACACCAAAAGAAATGACCAAGTAATTTCGTTTATCATATACAATTTGCCATTATAGACCATTTTCTGGCTCAAATTTTTTGGTTGATTTCCATGTGTTTGACTAAGATTATGCTCTTATCAGAAGCAAGCAAAAAAAACTCAATCGAAGTTGAAAATGTTATCTAAGAGGTTGAGAAAGTTGCAAGTTGAAGAGAAACGAACGCGCGAACATGAATTTGAGCAAGCCCTTTTCAAGGAGTTTTGGCCAGACAATGTATGAACTTACTTTTGTGACTGCCCCTTTATGGAAAAATATGGACTTGGGGCTCTTCCAAGCTAGGTTTGTTGTGCCTCCAAATGTATATTATAGCTATGGGTATATACAAACCATTAAGCAAGGCCACTCTGTGGTGAGATGAACCACAAAGTGGTCAAACCAAAATGTGGTTGTTACGGAGAAAACTTCCTATGGCTTGGGGAAGACCACAACAGACAGGTGACTACCAGAAAATAACTCAATTATCAATGCTATGCTATATAAATGACAATGCTAAGATAATGGAGAATATAACCATCCTCGATCCGGACGTTCGATTTAGATCCCTGTTGAAGCTTTCAATTGGTGCACTTGAACCTGCAAATTAGTCTTGACAGCCAATATACAACAAGTGCATATAATATATGAAAGACATTAACATCATCAATAGAAATGGTCCATGATATCATAAGTAAATGCAACCCAATGTAATATAAACAACATTCACAACATTAATGGACGAGAATATGAGTATTTCTATTAATGAATAACAAAAAGTACAATGTGATACGACCTCTTGCCGGCAACCAATTTGAACCAAGAATTGGGTCTCTCCACTTGTGCCTCCACCACTTCAATCCTCCATGGAATGGAAAACTCAAACTATGAAAGGAGTTTGGAAGGTGAACATAAGGAGTTCACAACAACAAGGATCAATGAGTGTAGACTCAAGATACGGCAAAAATCCACTAGAGTTATCTTGCTCTCTCTTTCTCATCCCTTCCATATGCCATATGTGCTCAATATATAACTTTCCAAAGGTAAGTGAAAGGACACATCGAGGCATTTAGGGGCAAATGGAGGGCCAACGGTCACCCTAAGACCTCTTTTTGGGACTAAAAAGTAATTTACTAGTGGTTTTTACCATTTTACTTGACACTCGCGGGCTATAGTGGAACAGCTCGCGGGTATGCTGGCTAAAATGTAACAGCTAGCGTACAGGAAGAAAAATAGGGAAATAGTGTGTTCTGAAGGACATAAAGTGCATTTGAGTCAGTGAAATGGATCCTGAAGGCCAAAGAGTGCTGATGCTCACAAGGTGGAAAATTATGTTGTAACAGATGCCCCCTAATGTGTGAGGTCAGAGAATGGTGCTACGATGACCGAAATACATTATAAAACTCAGAAGTGGAGTGATGGAGACACAAGTGGAAGGAGCAACTCACTCATCATAATACAATAATATCTCTGAATACATGTCGGTATAGTACAACAATCTGATACAATGGCCATGAATAGGCAGTACATAGTGAATATATGTTATAAGTGATCATAGCCATGATCCCTCTATAGTAATATATGGTTCCTTGCTGAAAAGGAAACAACTGGTGCAAACTGGAGGTACAAACTGCTGATATCTGAGAGATGATATCTTAGATGTAAAGTCACGATCATAAGTAGCATACTGAATGCCACTATCGCCTGGGGTCTTCTACACAAATCAGCTACGGTGCAAGTCCTATCAAGTGAATAAAGGAGTCGAGGTCGAACCTGATGTGACATCGTCTAATTAACGGTCAATGATGTATACCGTTAACAGACGCGAGATAACCCACCAATAATTAAAATGGGCATCAAGGCACAGAGTACAATCATCAGAGTGTGAATAGATGTGTTGAAGTCGAACACTAAGATGAATCCATCGATCAAGGGACATTGATGTATTCCCAAAACTGTCGATGGTGAGAGAACCTACCACTAATGACTGCAAGCCTCAAGGTACTCAACCGAACTCTAAGTCTCAAATTCCGGAATAAATGGGTTGAAGTCAACGGAACGAAACTCGCTGGAAGGAGGGCATTAAGGCATCCCCCATCAATCAGCACGAGGTACCATCTATGCTGAAATATTTGGAAGAACTCAGGTGAAACGAACTGACTCAATAAGGATGGCCGACATGCAATAGTCAAGAGATCTGAGGAGTGGCCGACTATGGTTTCAGGACTTCCTTTGAACAAGAGCATGAGCAGATGGATAGACTCAGGAAGCATAGACTCGACATAGACTGTTTGATGCAGGGGGGCATCAACAAAGGGCTCCATAATGACAGGAAGCTTAACCAATCAGTGGAGTAAACTGAGAAACAAGTATAGCTCCTAAGGTCCAACTATAGTTCCGACTCATAATGTATGGAGTGGAATGAATGCTCTGTTCAAAGGCAACACAACAACTGCCAACTAGAAGTAGTAACCATAATCCTGTCCGACTTTTTGGAATATTTGATTGTTTTGGTATTTTTCATATTTGGAAAAGCTTGAAAAAGAATAAAATTGCTTATAGTACAACAATTGAGGGAACGAGTGTCAAATGGCGAGCAGACTAGTCCCAAGCAGTGGAACATACCTATGATCAATGAAAGGAAGCATCTGCAGGATGTGGACACTCAGGGGGGGGGTGTTCCCTCAGGTTCAAAAGGGTCATCAAGCTGTGAAGGATAAATTAAGGCTCTGCTAGGCTCGTTAGGGAAAGTGCTCAGGCACATGGCTAATAAGTGAGTAAGTGGGAGCTGGCACAAGGCTCAAGCGGCAAGCAGGATAATGCAATGCAATCATAACTCGACATAAAAGGGGAGTCCTTTTTTGTAGAGTTAGTCTCCTCACCCAAAAAAGCGTAAAATAATGAGAGAAGAACTCTTCTAGTCACGTATGACTAGAGTATACCTTTTCGTAATTAATCCACAAAGGTCCAGAAAAGGGGTAAACTTATACCTAAGTGGATGTTGCTTCAAATCCTTTAACGAGTCTGAAATGACAAGTATACTTGGCAATCTTGTTTGATTTGAAAAATTCTAACAAGGGCTTAAATTTTTTTTTATAAAAATATTTTCCGTAAAGGTTTAATGAGCCCGAAAAAGTAAACTAGTGACCTCCTTACTATTTTTAACAATCTCAAAGGAGAGATGGAAGAATGTTCGTAATGGGAGCAGACGAGTGTCAGGGACATGCGAGACTAGTTCCAAGCGCATGGAACAAAGCTATGCATAATGCAAGGAACATGAGCAAGATAAGGACACTTAGGGGGTGTCTACGAATTCGGATGGCAAAAGGTTCAAATGCATCATAACAATGGGGAGGCCTAAACCTATATGCAAGGTTCTGAATATGCATGCCATGATCGAAGCAAATGTCGAAAAGGACCAGTAAACAAGTATAAGTCCAGCTAAGAATCCCGTCTCCAAGAAACATAAGTACCAAGATTATCTCTAAAACATACGTAAAGAAAAATCTGATACAAGTCACTATGGTAGAAACATTTTCAACTTCAATATTGTTAACCTCAGACATAACGCAGGTAGAGCTAACCACTGAAGGTGCCATAGTACCAATACCTGAGGGATCAAAATGATCATCTTCAAAATGAAGAGCAAAGCTGAAGGATGTGAAGGAATCTGCAAGAGAAAATTCATCATCACAGGAGTTGGAAATTCTAGAAATAGAATCAAACTCTTCAGGAGCACTGATTTGCGGATCTATAGGAGAGCTCAAAGACTCATTAGACTCAAACGTCAAACCAGAGCTGGACGAGACTGTGACTGGATCCAAATCCAAATGGGTGGCGGATTTTATTATAGGATCATCTCGTTCAACAAGACCAAGGGTGGGAAGGGAATGAGATCTATGATAGAAATCCCCCCAAGGTTCATCATTATCATGCGTGGACTCAATAAATCTTCATATGAAGGCAGAGTACCATCAAGGCATTCAGATCAACAAGATGGGTTGACTTCCTATACAGGCAGTACAACGGGATCTCCCTCCTCTGTCTGAGAAGAGGGAAGATCCGGCTCTATAGTGGCTTGTTGAATATCGTGATATGCAAGCTCAGCAGCAGACAGTGGCATAGCCATCCCATCATGCACAATGTCTCCAGACGTGGGACTCATGGACGGTAAGGTCCATGGATCAACAAAATATGAAGTCTGGAACGATACATTAGTTAATTGAGGAGACACATTATCGGAAATGGTTCCAATAAAATTTATCGGTGAAGGGAAATCATAAGATCCCATCAATGAGGAGTACAATCTGACACCCATGTTCCTAGTTGCCGGCTGAGAATCTATAACTTGGGGGACCACTAATCCCGTGGATGCTGTGGAATAAGGACTAATGAAATCCAGCTAGTCGATTGCCACAATCTTGCCTTCGTGTGGAAAGTAAATAACTCTGAACACAGTTGACGCGACAACTTTCATAGCGTACATCCAATTCCTACCCAGGAGAAGGTTGTAGTCGATGGGTGCATCAACCACCTCGACTTCAATAGGCACAGGTTTCCCACCCAAGCAGAGAACAAGGGAAGGAAGAGTCCCATGCGGCTTAAATGACCGACCGTTAAATGCAGTGAGCATGGTCCTAGACGTGGATAAGGGAGGAGAGCCAAGAGCTTTCCAACAAGAGAAAGACATCACTGACACAGAAGCACCTTTGTCAACCACCGTTCTCTTGATGAAATTATGAAGGCACTCCACATGGATTTGAAAAGCCATGTGGTAAGGTAAGCGAGGTTGAACGTCAGTAGTGTCAAACTTGATAACGTTGGGACTTGCCCCATCCTGAACTCCTAAAGCACTCAAAAGGGCTTGCCTTTGAGAAGGACACGCTTGTAAAAATTCAAGAGCCGACATGGCACACGGAGTTTGACCGAAATCTTCTACAATAGAGTAGTTCTGTGCGGCTCGAGCATTGGGATTATGCGTAGAGCACTTGAGAACACCTTTCGGTATCCATGACATAGTAGAGGGATTCTCGATATGCAAAGAGTTATTAGGAGGAGGAGTTTCATTTCCCATATTTGGTTGTGGTGCACCATAATCGTGTTGACGAGTAGCAACACTAACCTCCGATTGGACCATATTCATGCATCCATAGCCACTAGTATTGGAGGAAGACGTTGTAGTCTCATTAGGTCCATAACCAGTAGTGGGAGCATGCAAAGCCATGTTTTGATGATGAGGAAGGGGATCTTTTAACACAGCTAGGCTTTGTGCTAGATGCTTCGATGCTTCTTCGATTCGAGGACATAAGTGAGTAAGGTGATCTTCCCCACAAAGCTTGCAAGAGAATTTCACTTTACGCCTAGGTTTATGGTCCCCACCAGCATTTCCACCTTCCCGAGGAGGGTTGGCGTTCTCTTTTCGAGGGGTATTGCGATTACTACCATTGTTCCCATTGTTTCCACCCTTACTGTTATTTCTCCCGTTCTTCTTACCACCAGGATGTTGGTTACCCGATGGGTTTGTCGATTGCATAGTGTGTACATCGGACGATGGGGTGGAAGTGGACAAGGTGTGAACCTGTCTGGGAGTAGACTGGTTAAGTGAATTTTTTTTCATTTGATTAGCAACCGAATCTACGGGTCGAGTGCTTGCGGATCCCACAATTCTATTGGCACGTGGTCTAGGAATTGACTTGGGCTCATGTCGTGTTCGCGGTGCGTCAGGAATAATGTCATACAAAATGCCAGACTGAGAATATAATAAATCTAACTGCTGGAATTTTAAGATGGCTTGTTCCTTAGTCACAATGCCGGACATCGAAACATCCTTATCAATATATGGAAGTAAATACTTGAGAAACCATTCCAACAGAAACTTTGGAGGAATGTTGGCTTTCACTAACCTCTTCCATCGACGCCACTCTTGAACGTGGTCAGAAATGTGTGTGGCCTTATTCTGGCGGAAGGTAGACAAAAGTTCAGTACCAGTATCATAACGAACTGGCAACTGGAAATGATCCAAGAAAACCAAAGCTATCTCATTGAAACCCCTATAAGTTCCCCCAGGAAACTCGACATACCACTTTGCGGCTGCCCCCGTGAGGGTGCATTGAAATAGTCTCAAATGAACAAAATCGTGATTCAACGAGTTGGATGAGAACCAAAGGTGAAAGGTCATAACGTGGTCACCCGGATCCTCACCACTCTTCCCCTCAAACTTGGGAATGTCCAAAGGGAGCTTGGTAGGTACCGGAGGCCAACTAGGATCGCGACACACCAAATCATTCTTGAGCTTCGAAAGATCCGGAAGATTCAATCGTGCAAGGAATGGGAGCTGTGGCTGGAAAGCTTGGTTATAAGCTCCCATAAAAGGTTGATTATAAGGACCCGAAGGATAAGATGGACCATAAGCTTGACCATGACCATTAAAATGTTGATTATATGGACCCAACAGACCATAAGTTTGACCATGGCCATAAGGTTGATAACCTCCTCCAACCTGACCCGTGTGAGAGTAAGCAGGTATATATGCATTTTGAGCACCATATTGAGGTGGGTTATAATGATGGCCAGCACCGACTATATTGTAGTAAGGGTTACCACCATAATTATGGGGCATATACGTACTATTCGTAGCAGGAACTGTGTTGTAATGACCATGGTTATAAGGTATGTTCCCACCCCCTACATAAGCATTATTATTAGAGTGAGCAGTCATGTGGTGACCATAAGTATGAGATGTATTCCCAACTCCAACATTGGTATTACTAGTAGCAGGAACGGTGGTGTTGTGACCATGAGTATAAGGTATATTCCCACCTCCTACATTAGCATTACTAGTAGCGGTAGCAGACGTAAAAGTATATGGTATGTGTCCACCCCTGTGATTGGGAGGATTGTTAACATTCGCAAAAGTGGTCCTCGGTTGACGGGTAGAGTCATGTGTATTGTAATGTGGATGGTGAGTCGTATTTCGAACAATGTTCCTATTAGGATGGGTATTCCTAGGAGGCATCCTTCCTCCAACATTTGCATTGTTAGGAGGGATGTGACTGGTCCCCATACTATGTGTGTGAGTGGAAAATGTGGTGCCCCCGACGAGGGTATTGCCCCCAGTGGGTGCAGTGTTGCTAACACCATGACTAGTGCCAGCATGACTACCAAATGTAGTAGAAGGATCAACTGTGTTGTAATCAGGCATACCAAAAGAGAATGGGGTAGCGTTGGTCATCGAACCTGTGTTATCATGTAACTTTGGAATCCCATACAGGAAATCATGTGGATTCAAAGGATCGAACGGGTCATCCTCGGGTGGATCTAGACCAAACAAACTAGGTTGGGTCTCGGGTGGATCCATACCAAACAAACTAGGTTGGGTCTCGGGTGGATCACCCCCCCACGCCTCTCTAGGAGTAGGGGTGTCTGAAGTGTGTTCGACTCTACCCGATGGAGTCGTAGGGATTTCTCCCATGCCAGAATGTGCAATCATGACGTCAACGATATACGTTTCGTAAGAATCCGAAGACTCGGAGGGGGCTTTCTGGCATCCCCTATCAATACGACATGTAAGCTCAGTAGCTAGTAAACCAACCAACCAATGAGATCGACGGAGAGCAGGACTCCGCGCCACGATATCTTCGGAGAGACTATAAAATCAAAGCGTCCCCTAATGGACAAACTATCGATCAAAAACAGAAAATCAAGAGCACACACCTAGAGAAACTACAACCAAGAGCATGCAAACAGAGTGGCTAAATGAGCTCCCGACACTACAGCCGGTATGTCTCACCTAGGAGAGGCTTGAGACTCCCAAACTATAGCCGGAGGAAACATAATTAGTTATAAAGGTTCCCAGGCTTCACTGTGTGCAAAGGGCCAAGACCCTCTACAACAAACAACTGTGTTGTCCAACCCCTATCTGACTTAGGATACAAATAGTATAACCACTGCAAGCACTCTATGCGATACCTAGGAAAGGAAACTATGGTCACCGCAATATAACTAATGCTTAGGGGGACAGTCGCAGGTGGGATCCGTCGTATGGGAAGGATAGCTAAGCCCGAAACTCAAGAGGGTCAAATCCCCCAAGAGTCCCCAGATACGAACAAATCTTGGAAATATCTCCCACGTTTGGCCAGTATTGGAGGGCTTGTTGGCGGGAAATACTACCCTATAGTAAGAAAACATATACTATCAACTTAAGGGGGTTGACAGGTAAGCACATTAATTGCATTACAGAGATGTTTATGAATGGAAATAGATTATAGGTCTTGAGGACATACCTTTTAAACGAAGTCTGATCCTAGCTTTTATCCGATCTTGCGCTCGATCCGAAATCCAATCTCCCATTCAGTAAACCTGCAACACAAAGACCTCTCTCAAGGTATCTTGGCCAATATAATAATGATGCAATAGAATAATGATTCAAACATCAAACATTAACCAACATAATCCAAATAAATACATATTCCAATAAAGTACTTGATTTGGGACGAGAAAGATGCTTCAACCTTTATTATAAAAAACAAGTGAATGATACACAATATACCTGACTTTGTAGCGTGTTCATGCAACCTGATCCTGGGCTCCTGCTCTTCTCTGGCTTGGAAATCTTCCAGCATAACCTCCTCCAATACAAGCTTCTCTTATAAAGAATCTCTTTGTGGCTCTCATGTCTAACCCCTCTCTTCATTCCTCCTTGTATTTATAGGACAAGGGAGGCAGTTCAGGTCGAGAGGTGGTTGTAGAGGAAGTTAGGGAAGTTGGGAAACCAACTGCAACTAATTCTCATTCATGAAATTAATTATTTTTTGATAATATTTTGAGGTGTACGCTACTATTTCACAGTGGAGTAGCACCCAGGGCTCAAAATGATATTTTTAGGGTTTTTCCAGCTTGCAAGGAGTTGGAGTAGGTCAAGGTCTCATCTAAGGTCAACATGCTCCTCCATCCAAGTTGTCATTTTGTGTGATCGACAGCTCAAGTTGATCATGGACGGAGAGGTGCAGGTTTGACCTATAACAGATGCCCCCTAATGTGTGAGGTCAGAGGGAAACGATGGCCGAAATACATTACAGTCCAAAGCCAGAGGAGGAGCAAGGGACCACGGAAGCAAGTCACAAGAACACTTGAAACAAAGATCAAGGTGAGCGAGCAATTACATTCTTGACATCATATAGATGTGCAGTGTGGTACAACATGACCTCCGATACATAACAAGGAGATGTATATATAGCATGGCCACTTAGAATACAAGTGTGGATCCATGTCAAACCGAGAGATCATAGCCATAACAACAAAATGGATCTATGTCTCATGGAGAGCCGAATATAAGTGAGGCTCAGTCTTGCGCAACTTGGGTGATAACATAATGAGGTAATGTTATCCAAAATCCCAAGGTCTTCATCCTATACAACCCGAGGTACAAACCCTAACCATGTGAATAGATGAGCTGATAGTCGAACATGGGGGGTATTGTTTGATTACCGGTCATTGATGTATACCATTAACAAACGCGAGGGTTTCCACCGATAATGATGATGGGGCCCAAGGTACCTAGTACGATCTGACAAGTGTGAATAGATGGACTTGGATTCGAACACTTGGGAATCCTGTCGAAGAAGAGACATTGATGTATTCTCGACATTCAACAGCGAGGAAAATTGCCACTGGTGATTGCAATCTCCAAGGTACTAACCAAAACTCTAAACTTCATTCCTAGATCAAAATGAGTTGATGTCGATGGGAAGAAGTCCATTGGAAGGGAGGCCTTAAGGCATCCTCCATCATCCAACTCGAGGAACACTCAACTGGTATGAGCTGATATGGAGTAATATGTAACAAGACTGACTCTAGGATGGCCGACACATGAGGTCAAGTTAAACTGCATAATGGCCGACACAGGGTATATCCTTGAACAATGAGCACGACACAAAGTGACTCAAGCAGTTCTTGACATAATGGGGCAAATGATAAGCCTGAAATGTAGGAGACATTATCAGACCCTCCATATGGTTGGAAGAATAACCAACCGGGGGAGTAAACAACTCGGAGATCAGGTTCACTCTGAGGTCAAAAACTAAACCCAACCGACATGATAGACTCAAGTAGGTGTTGTGTTCAAAGATATAACTGACTGAACTGCCTTTGAAATTGAAGATAAGACACATCTTTCCCATCCCTTATTCTTTTTAGATAAAAGAATACCTTTCTTGTTGTTTTAATGAGTCCAAGAAAGAATGAAAACTCATTAGATCCAACCATGTAAAAAGTTTAACGAGCCCATGGGAGGAAGACTCAGTACCTTCTTCATTGCTTACAGAGTTCGAAGAAGAGATAGAATATTACTCTATGTTACTGATCTCTGGATTTTAATATCGAGCCGAGATCTGTTCCTGCTCGCCGGTGTTTTCAATTTTAAGGAGACTGAAAAACTTAAACAATAACTCCATATATCTGCTCGTGGATTTTAGTATTGAGCCCAAGTAGATTAATGCTCGCCGGTGTTTTCCTGTTTATAGAGTCTAAAAAACTTAAACAATCCTCTTTATACCTATCCGTGGATTTTATATGGAGCCCGGATTGGTTTGTGCTCGGCAGTGTTTTCTTGTTTATAGAGTTGAAAAACTTTAACAGTCCTCTATTTACCCTCTCGTGGATTTCACATCGAGCCCGAGTAGGTGAATGCTCGCTTGGTGTTTTCATGTTTAGAGAGCCTAAAAACCCCAAAGAAAGGCTCCAAAAGGTCCTTTTTCATACAGTTAGTCTCCTCCCCTGAAAAAGTATAAAACAAAGGAAGAAGAACTCTTCTAGCGCATACAGGAGTATACCTAGAGTATACATTTTCCGTAATTTATCCACCTAAGCCCGGAAAAGGGGTAATTCTATACCTGAGTGGATGAGGCTTCAATTACTTTAATGATCTTGAAGAGGACAAGTCTACTCAGCAATCTTGTTTAGGTTTAAATAGTCCAAAAAAGAGCTTAAAATGACTTAAAGGTCAGCTTCTGGGATCATGACTTCATAATCTGCCAAAACTAGGTCTTCAACAACAATATTAGTAATCGCGGCAAAAAATTTCGGTTGATACATAAATTTAAACTATGAGCTAGTTAAAAAGGTCTAACAACGAGAAATTTAGTCTTAGAAGATTGATCCTACAAATTTTCAGTGAAAAAATGAGCACCGGATGCGTGAAATTACCTTTGCACCATGTGTGTCTATTAATTGATTAATTAGAACATTTTAGTAAAATTTGAAACTATAGGTATTTTAACAATGGTGGGTAAAAATTAAAATCAATTTCAGTGTATGTAATTTCATTTTAAACTCAAATTTCAATTTGTTTTGTAGGGCAAGAATTTGGGGGCAAACCTTGCATTTTCAATGTTCCGTGGAGATCGATACGAGCAACCAAACATCATTCTTCTTCCACCAAGTAAGTTAGAATCTTCCTATCTTGCATTTCCATGGTTTAGTTTTCAATTTTTGAGCCAAAAATCACTTGCAAGGCAATGCTCATATTGTTTTCTACGTGGGTACTACTGTGTAATAAGCATAGTAGGGTATATAAGGAGATGGGCGCTACTATGCTCACATAGAGTAGCGCCCATACGTTACTGTCTAATATATACAGTAGCGCTCATGCTTGAAAGTGGAGAAACAAGTGCCAAGAACTAAAGATTTGCCATTTTTTGTGCAGGATGGTTCTTCTTTGGAGGGAGAGGGAACACGAGGACATGGATAGGCTGGCCATGCAAGACCCAGTCACTCTCCATGCTCTCAGAAGATGCGGTTTGTTGAAGTTTTACCGAACCGTAAATATGAGGGCCCTAAATAGATTGTTTCGAAGACTTGTTCAGTACTGGGATGTGGATACCAATACATTTGTCATCCGAGGGCAAACTTTGGATCTTACAGTTGATGACATTTACTTCATTACTGGACTCTCTCGTAGGGGAGATGCAATAAATTTGAAGGGGTCTTCTTGCAATGTGGGTATAGGATCGGTGCAAGAGTACTTGAATACATATTGTGTGGCTGGAGCTGAGAAATCAAGAAGTCAAATATTGATTTATACCATTGAAGGCCTCCCTCTAAAGGTGACTGTGAGTATGATTAACCGGGTGGCAAGTAGTGCCTCACAACACCTAGCTTCCAGGCACTCCATGCATATTGGTGTACGACGCTTACAGGGTCATGTGTACGATTGGTGTACTAGTTTACTGGCATCCATGAAAGCTCAACTCACGGGTTGTAAATCCGGGAGTATGAAGAATTTTGGGTATGGAAGCATCTTATGTACCTTCTTCTTCGAGAGGGTACCTGCTATTAGCTTGGGGATGCCTCTACCTCAGGTTAACCCCCGTGAGCCCAGACTAGGCCGTTGGGGTGACATATTCCTCTGCCAGGGTGGTGGGGAAAGTCACTATTATTATCATACTGATGATTTTTGGGGCTGGTGGGAGAGGTAGGTGCCCGCCTTCGAGAAGTTTCCATATGCTGGATTGGACTTCCGCCATGATCCAGAGCTGGTGCTTCCTCCAGGTGGAGCCTGGAGAGCTATTGGTATGTTTAATTTTGAGAATTATTTAATTTTTTGAAAATTTTCAAGTATTTGATTTTTATGAATGAATTTTGAAGTACTAAACAAGTGTCATATGCAGATATTGGGCCTGTACGTCCCGAGGGACATCCCACTATCTTTGTAAGGCCAGCTGATATTGCTGTAGCAGATGCTATGTTGGGGACCATAGAGAGAAAAGTGAGTCGGTTGACTCATGATGTTCCTACATGCCGTATGGATCAGATACCTATTGATATGCAGGAAGATGTAGTTGGAGTGCCCCCAGCATGGCTTAGAGTGCTACGAAAGATAGCTAGGCTAGTCATATGTTATCAGAATGCAGTAGATGATGACGAGGCCCCTCCTTCTCCATAGGAGATGGATACATTATATGTATATTTTTGAGGCTACAGAGCCCAGTTTTGTACTATTATGATATGACTTGTATTAGACTATGATCCAAAACTCATATATTTTTTGATACAGTATCGGCTATATACAGTATTGGTTATTTACATGTGTATGTGTTTAAATTTTATGTGTGAAATGCAGTTTATGAAAGTGTATGATACAAATGCCAATCTAGCACATAGTTTGCTAATGAATCAGCTAATGCATTTAGATTTCTTGGAATGTGTTCATATATGATAGAATCAAACTGTCTTTACAATAGTCTAACTCATAGAAACTGACGTAGCAATACCAGATCTCTAATCTGGTAAACACCCGTTAACTAAAACACAATTAGTTGTGAGTCAAGTCTTACCTCCAAATGTGAAATGCCATGACTGAGAGCATCTCAGAGAAGTTCTATAACTGCACTCTATTCAGCCATATTATTCGTAGTGGGACCCAAACAAACCCCCCCCGAAGAGACCAGTTGACCAGCGGGTGAATAAATGACCCAAGCTGTTGAAGCCAACTATCAGGTGTGGCGACTGGTGCCATCAGCGAATCCTAAGAAATGTTCAGTCAACATCTGGTACACGAAACGAAAACACACATAAGATTAACTAACAAGCATAAACAAAAACTAGCTCTACAAAATATACAACTATGTTACAAGAAAAAGCACAACAGCCTAAGCGTAGTACTTCTTCAGGTAGAGCCCATTTCTAGGCTCGACCAGCTTATTACCCTCGTAATCTACCAGCTCGTAGGCACCTTTCTTCAGTACTTTGGAAATTATATAAGGCCCGAGCCACATGGATTTGAACTTGCCAGGTCGTAGAGGTTCCTTGTCTTGATCCCAACGTAGGACCAAATCTCCTTGAAGGAAAACCCTAGGTCTGACGGACTTGTCATATTGTCCTTTGACTCATTTTTTGTGGACCTCGTTTGTTGTGAGTGCGTCACGACACTACTCATCTAGATGTTCTAAATGTAACAAATGTTCTTCTAGTACTGAAGTATCCGGTACTGAACGACTAGTTTCAGCGAAGGAATCTCGCATTCAATCGGAACGACTGCTTCTATCCCATGCACAAGTTGGAAGGGAGAGAACCCGGTAGCAGTCTTGACATTTTCTCGGTAAGCCCAAAGAGCAGGGTATAGCATGATGTGCCAGTTGTTTCGACTGACATTAAAAGTTCTTTGCAATATTACCTTTAAAGTTTTGTTCACTGCTTCGACTTGTCCATTCGCCTGTGGATAGTATGAAGATGAATGTTCTTGTCGAAAACCAAGCATTGTATATAACTCGATCATCATGCTATTATGGAAATGACTGTCGTGATCAATCACAATCTCCTTAGGGATGCCGAACCTAGCAATAATATGATTAAACACGAAATAAGCGGCAGTTTCTCCATCTGCCTTGACAGTAGGCATTGCCTCCGCCCACTTGGTAAAGTAGTCGACAGCAATGATGATGTAATGATGCCCTCTAGCTAAAACTGGATTGCAAGTCTTGTAATCAACCCCTCATTTTGTGAAGGGGCTTGCTGTAATCACAGGATGAAGAGGAGCTGGGTGTGCCCTCATTTTCTTGGTGAAAAACTGACACGGACGACAGCGTTTCATAGCTTCCACACAATCTTTAAAGATCGTGGACCAAAAATATCCGGCACGCAGTATCTTCTGAGCTGTTGCCAACCCAGAAAGATGTCCCCCACAAGCTCCACTGTGGGCATCATTTAATACTGCTTCGGTTTCTTCTAGAGTTAACCAACATCGTAAGATGGAATCTACCCCACATCGATACAAAGTATCTGAAATGATGAGATAGTTCTTCGCATGGCTTTTCAGCTTGCGTCACTCTTCTCGAGAAAAAGTAGTAGGACACCTCAAGGTCTAGAGATATACTAAGATATCCCCGTACCATGGGTCAGAGGAAGCAATGAGGAAGATATGTTCATCCGGGAATGATGATTCTTCTTCGACATGCTCTAGGTCACTCGGAAACTCTAAGATTAACTCAGCGAACACTAGTGACTTCTTCGACTTGGCCGATTGAAAGACCAAATCACATTCCTGTAGGATTACAATCCATTTATTATATTTCCCACTGATGATTCGTCGAGTGAGAACATACTGAAAGGGATTGACTTCTGCTATCATAGTAGTTGTTCGTAAAAGTATATAGTGACGAAGCCTTTGTACTGTATAGACCGCGGCAAGTGCTAACTTCTCAACGTGCGAATATTTAACCTCAGGGGCTATCAATGCGTGAGAAAGATAGTAGACAACATGCTCTTGGAGCGTATCATCCTCCTGAACTAATACTATGCCAATTGTATTAAGAGACGCTGACAGATATAAAAGAAAGTCTTTTGCTTAGTCCGGCGGGCTCAACAAGGGGGCTGAAAGTAGTGCCTTTTTTAAGGCCTCAAAGGATGCCTGAGCAGCCTTGTCCCACACAAAGTAGGAGTCTTGTTTGAGTAGTCTCATAAAACCTTTCGTAATCTTAGCATAGTTTATAATAAACCGTCGCAAGAAATTAGACATGCCTTGCAGACTTTGGAGTTGTCGCAAGGTGCGAGGAGGAGGCAGATTTACAATCACCTCTACTTTTAGCGGGTCGACCATTATGCCACGATTGGAGACAATGAAGCCCAGTAGACGTCCCGATTCGACGCAGAACACGCACTTATTAGGATTCAAACGAATCTTATATTGTCTGCATATTTCAAACACCAGTTTGAGATGAGCTAGATGATATCGTCTCTTTCGAGATCGCGCCAGGAGGTCATCCAAGTATGGTTCCACTATGTGTTTGATATCATGAAAAGAGAAATTCATTGCTCGCTGGAAGGTAGCTCCAGCATTCTTCAAGCCAAATGGCATCTTCCTGTAAGCGAAGGTTCCCCATGGGAAAATGAAAGCTGTTTTGTGTTGATCTTCGGGTTTGATTTGTATTTGATTATATCCCAAAAATCCGTCCATGAAAGAGAACATCTCATGTCCCGCACAAGCATCTATGATTTGATCAATAAACGGTGTATGATAGTTATCTTTCGGACAATCTTTGTTCAAGTCCTGGAAGTCAGTACAGACTCGAATGGTACCTTGCTTCTTATCAACCGGAACAGGATTTGAAACCCATTCCGTCATGTCAATCGGATAGATGAATCCGACTTTAAGCAACTTTTCAACCTCCGTCTTGATGGCGGCCACTTTTCTAGGATTCACAGGACGGAGCTTTTGTCTCATAGGTTTTGCGTTAGGGTATGTCGTGATGACATGCTCCATGATGGTTGGGTCAATGCCTGGCATCTCCTCATATGACTAGGCAAAAATGTCGCGGAATTCTTTGAAAATTTTAGTATACAGAGCGATCTCTTCTGGAGAATAGTCTGCACCAATAAAAATGTTTTCCACAACCCCGGGTTTGGTGGAAATGTTAATCGGAATTGTTCTCGATATATTAGCCATATTTCCCTCAGCATAAACAGCTCTCGAAGTAGAAGGAAAAGATGACAAATCAACAAATCCACCGGGTCTCATAAAGAAATCCCCTCTCTCTATCCTATCTAGATCCGAAAGTAGGTAGGACCTGTGATGCATATGTTCCCATGGTTGGTCCAGGCCCATCATGGCTTCCAAGATGGCTTCATCAGACGGCAAAACCATGTCTAAACAATCGAAAGAGTGGGTAGAATTCAGTGACCATGCTGGGGCATAGTCCATATCTGACTCAGCAGAGACTGGTGGAGTCATGATATGTTCCATTGCAGCATGTTGTGCTTCCATATAGTCTAATTCTGCAACGGATAGAGGCACTGAAGGTTCTGATGTAGTGGGAAGGATCCACGGATCAGTTCTTAAACCAACAGTGAATGTTTCAGTAGAAGTATCCACATCAGAATGCATAAAAAGAACAGGGGGGAAGGTTGAAAGTGCCTATTAATGACCCGTAAAGCCCTGCTCCTAAGCTCTCACTAACCGGGGCGGTTTGATCAATTAAGGGAATTGTGGTTTCTGAAGAAGTCTGGTTGTTTCTCTGAGTGAAAGAAAGCTGATCGACTGTAACGACCTTACCTTCAAATGGGAACATAAAAACTCGAAAAAATGCCTATGCAATAGCTCGCATGGCATACGTCCAGCTCCTGCCTAATAACATGTTGCAATCAAGTGGAGCGTCCGTAACTTCTACTTCTACGACAACTGTCTTACCGGCCAATGTGACATCAAATGATGGCAAAACCCCGTGTGGATGGAAAGTCCTGCCATCAAATGCAGTAAGCAGTGTGTTAGAAGGGGCTAACTCGGGAGAACCCAAATCTTTCCAACATGAAATTGACATTACGCATGTCGACGCGCCCTCATCTATGATAGCTCGTCTAATGGTCATTGGGCCATGGACGACTTCAATCTGAAGGGCAATGTGGTACGGAAACCGATATTTGATATCAGCCATATCAAATCGCACAGACATGTTAGAGGATTCCATACTTCCAATAGCTGCCAGAAGTGCATTTCGTTGTAAAGGACAACTTTGCAAGACTTCTAAGGTAGACATAGCACAAGGGGTCTGGGCTAGATCCTCAACCACATTGTAGTTGGAGGGATCCCGAGTGTTGGGATTGTGTGATGCTCGTTTCAAGACACCTTTCGGGATCTTGGGCATTGGGTCCATAGGTATGTGGAGTGGAAGATTCTGGAATCTCCTTATCCTTCTTCTGTGCATCCGAGGAGTAATTCCTGGCTCTCGTTTGTAAGAGTGCATCCGAGTTAACCATGTTAATAAAATTTTGATCAAACGAAGCATGTGTGGTGCCCCCAGTATTGGAGGTTCCAGAGGCTGAAACCCGCCCCTTAGGGAATGGATCTTTCAGTACGATAGGTTTCTTCTCTTGAAGCAGCTTCTGGGCTTCTTCGAGTAGAGGGCATTGATGAGTGAGGTGGTCCTGCTTGCAAAGTTTACAAGGGAACTTAACCTTCTTCTTCTCTTTTTTACCCTCCTCGGCATTCTCTTTTTTGGGCTTCTGATGGTTCCCCTCTCCTTTCTTGCCCTTCTTTTTGTTATTGGGCTGCCGAGGGCCCTTTTGATTGTTCTGAACCTAGTTGATAGATTCAAAAGTAGAAGGAGAGGTTGTGATGGAAGTAAATTCTGCAGTTGATTGTTTAATAGATAAGGCATGAACCTGTTTAGTCAAAGCTTCGAAGGATGCAGAATCAACTGAACCCACTATGTCGTCCGCATGTGGTCCAGGCTTAGGTCTACTCAGATCAGTATTTGATCGCGGTGCATCAGGTATAATTTCATAAAGTAAACCAGATTGTGCGTAAACAAGGTCTAACTGCTAGGTCCATAAGATGGCTTCTTCCTCAGTAGACACTCTAGAAGTAGCTACTTCCTTAGAAATATAAGGAAGGAGTGATTTCAAATACCACTAAAGAAGGAATTCTGGAGGTATGTTGGCTTTAATGAGCCTCTTCCGTCCTTGCCACTCCTGAATGTGATCAGATAAGTGAGTGGATTTATTTTGTCTAAATGTAGACAAAAGGTCTGTTCCGGCATCATACCGAACAGGAAGCTGGAAGTGGTTCAGAAAAAAAGTCACGAGATCCCGAAAGTTAAAGAAAGTGGCTGCTGGTAACTCAATGTACCATTTAGCTGCAACACCGTTTAAGGTTCTCTGGAACAGTCTCAACCTTATGGAATATTCGTTTAAGGGGTTCGAGGAACACTATAAATGGAAAGTAGTGAGATGGTCATCAGGATCCTCGCCAGTTTTTCCTTCGAACTTTGGAATATCTGAAGGTAACTTGGTAGGAACAGGTGGCCGTGTGGCATTGTGACACACTGGATCGCTTGTCAACTTGGAAAGATCTGGAAAATTTAAAGTTGCTAGAAATGGTAAACGAGGCCTGTAAGACGGTATTTGATAAGCTGGGGTTGCAAAGGGGGAACCACCCATAGTTTGACCCGTGAACTGCTGGTAGGGGTTTCCTCCGGCCGTCTGCTAGTAGGGGTTTCCCCCAGTCATTTGCTGGTAGGGGTTGACCCCAGCCATCTACTGGTAGGGGTTTCCCCCAGCCACTTGCTGGTAGGAGTTGCCCCCAACCATCTGCTAGTAGGGGTTGACCCTAGCCACTTGCTGGTAGGGATTGCCCCCTGCCATCTGTTGTTGCGCGAAAGTATTATTGAAATTCCCCCACCCATATGAAAGTGGGTTAGTGCTCTGTGGGTTCGTCCACTGTGGCTGGGCCTTAGCCCTGCCATATTGCTGGTTAAAAATGTTACCCCCTCCTCCTGAAAATAAGGAAAAAGGGATGTTTCCTGCAGGTATATTACCTTGATTCGTGTTAGGACCTGCAAAGGTATTAAAACTAGTAGTAGCTGACGTAGACGGTGCGGTCATGGTACTCATGATAGGAACAGTTGTAGAATCATTTGGCCCTACATTAGGTGTGGAAATCCACGTGCTGGGTATGTGGTATAACGGTTGAGTCACAGGAGGTGGAACTAGATTAGCTGTACTGCTAGGTCCAAAAGTAGGTGTAGAGGCATATGCCATAGTTGTTGAACTTGACATGCCTAATGTACTAGTATTAAAGCTGAAGGACGGAGTGGACACAGAGGTTGTCTGTGCCGAACTCGGTGTAGCAGTAAGAGGAGGATTTACAGTATTGGTATTCATACCTATTGTGGGAGTATGTGGAACTCCCAGTTCGCCTCCCAGATTAGTCATAAAATGCTTAGGTGTGAAATGATATGCACTATAATATGGTTGCTGGAAACCAATGGGTATCAGCAACAGAATTCTAAGATTATTCAGAGGAGGATTAAAAGGAGTACTAAACTCAGCAGAAGTGAGATCTTCAATCTCAACTGAACTAAAATGTCGCTGATCTGGAGTCCCTGGTTGTGGTTCCTCAGGAACCTCTATTTCAGGGCTTTCTGTTGCAGTTTGTAGTTCTTCAGGAAACTATTTCAGGTTGTAGTTCCTCAGGAATTTCTATTTCAGGATTTTCTGTTGTAAAAAGTTCCTCAGGAAGTTCTATTTCACCAGTGGTTTCCAAAGGAACACTAGGGTCTACCCTCTGTCGTCTAGCTGGTGGTAGTGGTTCTGTTCTAAGTGGAGGAAGGTTTTGCAACCTTCTTGATCTACGAAGTTCTTGGTTTTCCACGATTATATATAAAAATAAAACTAGAAAACCTAGTGGCCACTAAGACTAGGGGGCAAACAACACACCACTAAAAAGTCCTAAGTATGCAAACCAAGCAAACAAGATGCCTTCCGGAGAAGAGTCTGGGATGATGAGGGCCCAGAACAGATCAACGAAGGATGAAGAATAGTTACCCGGGGTTCACAATACAATGACTAAGGGTGCAAGCGCTGGAATCACCCAACCGCCCTCCCAAAGACCTGCAAGAGATTTCCTCCCACGTCTGTCCTATGTATAATAGATATACCCTCCGCTGTCACCTGTGTATGAACCTATGGTCAGATACTAAGGTACAACAACACCAAAAACTCCTGGGGGAACAGTCTCAGGTCGAATCGGAAGGTGTGGGTAGGGTAACTGAGCCCGAAACTCAAAAGAGTCCCCAAACGCGATCCAATCCTAGTATATGCTCGAAACAGAAAGTAGGAGGAGTATTCCCAACAATCTGATCTCACAAGACCTACTGCATAGATCCCAGGCAAGCTTTGAATGAAGTGGGTTTACCTGTGATAGTCGAACTACGATTTTTGCGTAATGTGTGACCTTGGGTGGTTTAAGGTGATTTAAACCCAAGATCCTAACCAAGACTAGTTGGTGTAGTGTATCCCTAAATAGAAAATTGTTGCTATTTAATTTTATTAAATATTTTTAGGGATATTATTACTCAAAAGGTAGTGCGTTTGTGTGGCGTGGTTGCAACAGGAAAGCAAAGTGCATAAATTATAACTTTTAACAACAATTTTTTTTATTTTTTCATTTAATGTTTTTTCCAAATTGAAACTGAAACAAATCTAAGCAAATTTTCTTTTTGTTTTCTTTTAAAATTATAAACAAAACAAACTATGCTATTTTGCAAAAGATATAAGCCTCACTATTCTTAAGCTATCAAATTTTGCTTTTTCTGTTATTATGAATGAAAAAGAACTCTAAAATTATGAAGCAAATAAGACTTATACAAGATGTGTAAGTATGGCAAAAAGGGTCCTAAGCTCACAACTGTCAAAACAATGGTTCGACAAAGGCTTGTCCTACAAGTTTTTTCAAGAGAAAAATCCCTCACACTTGGAAACAAAGTGGATATAAAACAAAGAGGAAGGATGCTACAAACTGGAAATCAAACTCAAGAGGAATGTCCCAAAGCACCAAACCCTAACAAGACCACTAAGCCAAGAAAACAGTAGGCAAGCGATTTAACAACCACCCTACTAACACAAAGACTGAAAGATGAAGCAAACTGAAGTGCTCCAATCTCACTTGATACTGGAAAAAGATAAAGAAGTCAAGAAAGTTTGGAACTCAAAAGTTTGGAAGACACCCTAAAGGATCCAAAACGGACCAAACCCTAAAACAAAGGATAAGATGCCTAAAGAGCAAACAAATGTTGCCACAAACAACAAATGCAAAGCATACAGGTTTGTAGGTCAGCAACACATTGTCAGGGCAAAGATAAGCAATTGAGTTCACTAAGGAACAATGCTTAGTCTCCAAAAAGGGTAAAAATGGACCAAACACTTCACCGGTAAACAAGTGACCTAAAGATGGAAAAAAGACTCAAAGAAAGGTTCTGAGACTCAAAGAAGAGTTACAAACCTCAAGTACCAGTCAAGAAGACCTAAAACAAAGTCAGAAGACCACCCAAAAAGGAAGAAAACTCAACCAAACAACCAAGAGAAGGCTATAGGAATGTACCCTACTGGGCAGTAGGGAAACTAGTGCTCTTGGAGGGATGGGTGCTACTGTATAAAGGCAGACTAGCGTATCGGCGCTACTGTATGTATATCAGAGTAGCGCTTAGGTCTTAAAGAGTCAAAAACTGACTTTGAAAAGATGCAAAAGGACTGAGTGAAGCAGAGAGAAGCAAGCAGGGGATACCTACAGGGCTTCTCAGCAGATTAAAGGAGTTAATAGGTTCTGGAAAGACAAACAAGAAAGGTTTCCTAAAGCAGAAAAACAACCTTCCCCAGTGGAGTCGCCAGTCTGTTGGCGGGAAATACTACCCTATAGTAAGGAAACAGATACTATCAACTTAAGGGGGTTGACAGGTAAGCACATTACTTGCATTACAGAGATGTTTATGAATGGAAATAGATTATAGGTCTTGAGGACATACCTTTTAAACGAAGTCTGATCCTAGCTTTTATCCGATCTTGCGCTCGATCCTCAATCCAATATCCCGTTCAGTAAACTTGCAACACAAAGACCTTTCTCAAGGTATCTTGGCCAATATAATAATGATGCAATAGAATAATGATTCAGACATCAAACATTAACCAACATAATCCAAATAAATACATAGTCCAATAAAGTACTTGATTTGGGACGAGAAAGATGCTTCAACCTTTATTATAAAAAACAAGTGAATGATACACAATATACCTGACTTTGCAGCGTGTTGATGCAACCTGATCCCGGGCTCCTGCTCTTCTCTGGCTTGAAAATATTCCAGCATAACCTCCTCCAATACAAGCTTTTTTTATAAAGAATCTCTTTGTGGCTCTCATGTCTAACCCCTCTCTTCATTCCTCCTTGTATTTATAGGACAAGGGAGGCAGTTCAGGTCGAGAGATGGTTGTAGAGGAAGTTAGGGAAGTTGGGAAACCAACTGCAACTAATCCTCATTCGTGAAATTAATTATTTTTTGATCATATTTTGAGGTGTACGCTACTATTTCACAGTGGAGTAGCGCCCAGGGCTCAAAATGATATTTTTTAGGGTTTTTCCAGCTTGCAAGGAGGTGGAGTAGGTCAAGGTCTCATCTAAGGTCAACATGCTCCTCCATCCAATTTGTCCTTTTGTGTGATCGACAGCTCAAGGTGATCACGGATGGAGAGGTGCAGGTTTGACCTGTAACAGGGCTATCTCCACAACCAACCTCCAGTGACCTCGTGCTTAACTTTGGTCTGAGTAGAGCTTCCTGAGAACACTGATGTATACCATGGATTTCACCACTCCTTGGCCAGAAACATAATGTTTCATCTAGTAGTCTTGGATTGTTAACTCACAATGATCTATTCCAAGACTCTAAACCTATGCTAGTTGGTGTAACCTATAAATAAAAATCGTTCAAATCAATTTTAAGATTAAGCTTTAATTTTAATGGCTGTGGTTACTCAAAGGATATGGTCGTGAAACTAATGATGTATATGACTCAATAGTATGCAAAATCGTCAAACTCTAGACTCATCTATCCAATAAAAACAATGCCACTAGAATGAAAATCAATCCAACGGTTTCGAAATAAAAATGCAACTCTTTTATATTTTCAATGCACAAGCAGATCCTAAATGAAAGCGCAAGCACTCGGATTCAAAATGCAGTACATAAAAGTAATTTTTTTTTTTGTATTTTCACTTATAAGCAAAAGGAAAATGCAAAACTATGTTTTTGTATTTTTCAATATAATGAATTGAAAAATGCAAGCAAAATCTCCCTATTTAGTTACAGAAATGCAGAGGAGATCACTCAGACAACCCAGCAGATCCAAAACAGTAAGACTTAGCCAATGTAATGAGCTAGAAAATTAAAAATGGGTAAAAACCAACAAGGCTCAAAACCAAGAGAAAAGAGGAGTTCTAGTCACGAACAAGGCATGGAACAGTCAGGAACAAGGCCAAAGAAGACTCAGGAACACTCACAACCAACCCGGCAACAACCAAAGGCCATAAACCAATTACCCCCGGAGTTGTACACTACTGTTGAAGAAAAAACTGCGGGTACCCGCGGGCTATAGTGCAGACAGAAGCAGGTAGACATGGGTAGAACTAGGCTCACTTGCATACAGGGAAAAGCAAATGAGTAAACAAAGAGCCCAATGACCCAGAAAAAAGCATGTTTTCTATAGTGTATCCTAACGGCTAATCAATGACACAGAGACTCGACACACAACAACTCTAAATAAGTACTAATGCTTAAAAATCCCCCAAAATGGATGTTTTCCCCAGTGGAGCTTCCATTTCTGTTACAGAGAAAACTTCCTATGGCTTGGGGCAGACCACAACAGATAGCTGACTACCAGAAAATAACTCAATTCTCAATGCTATGCTATATAAATGACAATGCTAAGATAATGGAGAATATAACTAACCTCAATCCGGATGTTTGATGTAGATCCCCGTTGAAGCTTTCAATTGGTGCGCTTGAACCTGCAAATTAGTCTTGACAACCAATATACAACAAGCGCATATAATATATGAAAGACATTAACATCATCAATAGCAATGGTCCATGATATAATAAGTAAATGCAACCCGATGTAATATAAACAACATTCACAACATTAATGGACGAGAGTATGAGTATTTCTATTAATGAATAACAAGAAATACAATGTGATACGACTTCTTGCCGGAAACCAATCTGAACCAAGAACTGGGTCTCTCCACTTGTGCCTCCACCACTTCAATCCTCCATGGAATGGAAAACTCAAACTATGAAAGGAGTTTGGAAGGTGAACATAAGGAGTTCGCAACAACAAGGATCAATGAGTGTAGACTCAAGATACGGCAAAAATCCACTAGAGTTATCTTGCTCTCTCTTTCTCCTCCCTTCCATATGCCATATGCGCTCAATATATAACCTTCCAAAGGTAAGTGAAAGGACACATCGAGGCGTTTCAAGGCAAATGGAGGTCCAAAGGTCACCTTAAGACCGCTTTTTGGGAGTAAAAAGTAATTTACTAGTGGTTTTTACCATTTTACTTGACACCTGTGGGCTACTGTGGAACAGCTCGTGGGTACGCTGGCTAAAATGTAGCAGCTAGTGTATAGGAAGAAAAATAGGGAAATAGTGTGTTCTGAAGGACATAAAGTGCATCTGAGTTAGTGAAATGGATCCTGAAGGCCAAAGAGTGCTGATGCTCACAAGACAGAAAATTACGTTGTAACAGTGGCGAGAAATAATGTTGAAGTGATGAACCATCAAAACATTTTTCAGTTACAACTCACGATCTCAACTTATTTTAGATATAGAAAGCACATAACCCATGTATTCACCAATCATACATCAACAAAATTTCCTATGAATTGGGTGAAATCGTAATTTGTGTAATCATCTGACAACTAGTTCATGTACAAGTAATTCACGAATTATCCTGCCTTCCTCATTTGGATTGAGTCATCCTAGTAGAATAGGTACTGCTATGTGTCATATTTAGTACTGTTTGCATTTGTTTTTCATTCTAAGCTTCCACTCTTTTTGAAGCCTAAATGTTTTATGTTTAGTTCATCCATGTCATGAATATGAAATGAAAGGAGCATTGACATTGCTATTGGCACATGGCCAACTCATTTCTTGTAGAAGCCACTTTGAATATAATTTTCATTGCGGTGTTGTAACTTTTTACATTTTTTACTAAGAAACTTACATGTTGCAATAGACACATTTGAGGGTTCATACACACCAAGCAACAATTCTGATATTTTCCTTGGGAAGTTCGTCATATATTTTGGGTGTCTCTAGAGTTTAGTGAGAGGGTACATTATCCCTTGGCATGTGTTGGTATTCCCAAGGGGTTCTACATCAAAAGAATATAATGCAAATACATTTTTCATTTTGAACCACAAGAAAATTTTCCAATTCAAGTCAAGCGTGAAAAATCTAATTGCAAAGAAAACACATGTTTAATGAAATATCTAGAGTTGATTTAATGAATATTCATGGATATTCATTTTGTATTTAAAAATCTTCAAAATCAATCAAAACATATTCATGGATATTTATTTTGTATTTAAGAATCTTCAAAATCAATCAACTCTAGGAGGTGTTCTTATTTCTTGTTTCCATTGATAGCATGCTTACAAGATCTATTGCATCACCTTAATTCCTTGAGCCATCTGTGATAAGGGGGTGGGACTGAGCAGCTGTGATAAAAATGGTATGATTAATTGTACATGTTAAACCCCTCCCTTCAATACCATTAGCTCTTGAGTTAGGCTTGGTATGTTGGATTAGACATAAAGATGTATGATTATAATTTCCAACAATACTTTGAAAAGTGTAAGAAACACTAGAATGCTTGTAATGTGATATTATTTTGTCTTCTTTTCTCAACCTTGAGAATATATTGCAATATATCAAATAAGTGTCTATCATTATGACTAATCTCGAGTCAGATAGTATCTTCCTCGTTTACATCCTCAATATATGCACCAATATTTGTCTTTGAGATTTAGGTCTTTGATTTGATCTTGCTTATTCTCTAGACTAGATCCTTCTCTTACTCATTTGTTTGCAGAGAGGAGCAATTTCTTTCACCATTACGTGTTTTTTACTTAGACATCATGGTTTATTCTTTTCAACATTGTTTGATGGTTTCCTATTCTTTCATCTGGATCATTCATTATTCTGAATCAAAGCTTCCTTCTTTATCCTTCTTGTTATTATCAAGGGGTGGCTAAGCATTTGCATTATTCTTGCCTCTGTGGGGGGCAGAGAAATGAGGGTGAGGCCCCCAATTAAAACCATAGGAAGGTGGTTAAGTAGATTTTGATATACAGGAACCAAAGAGTTTTGCGTTCTTCAAATAGAGAAATAGAATATGCGAGTTTGAAAAACTATCAATTAGAAGAAGGGGTCACATTTGCATTCTAAAGGTTTCTATTCATAAGCAGTTGAAATGGAACACCGACATAGGCATTAGATGCCTCACCAACTTAAAAGGGATGTGTTAATGTTTGAAGCTGGAATGGTTCCAAGGTAACTGGAGATGTGTAGTGTCACCTTGAATAGTCTCCTTGCACGTAAGGATAGTGCTTGCTACCCATAGGGGCAATCCCTATGCAACTTGTAAGCAATGTCTGAACCCTAAAGATCAAAGAAATCTACAAAACTGCAATAAATACTTGCTATAATTTAAATTATTAGACATGTAATTTGCACTAAAACACACTTAATAGCAATCCAAAACATAGATTTACACCGAATTCTAAATCTATTGTTAGAACACAAATACCGCCCTTAAAAGTGCAAATATGTTTGCATAAATAGAACAACAAGTTTAAATATCAAAATTAAGAATAATGACTTAAATGCCTTGAACCCTGTGGGTTATTGAGTTTTTAAAATTGATCAAGAGCGAGTACGAAATATCGTGGGTAATGGAATTTATAAAATTGATAAAGAGGGAGCAGTTCTCGATGTTAACAAATTCAATATAGATTAAAGCAAAATAAGAGACACATTAAACACATGAGATATAGTCATCGAATAGATGTTTCCTTTATTTCCAAAGTTTGGGAGAATATTAGTGTCAACTACAAGAAATGGATTCAAGTGAATAGAGTGTAAACAACATCTACCTCTCACTGAAAACTATGCCAATCCAAAAGAGGGATGTGAAGCTAAGTTGTAGGAAACATGGCATTGGGGTCCATACAAACCATGGAAATACTTAAAGATCTGCGAAATGTATAGGTACATGTTTCCTGATTCCAAGATACACATGGGAAAACCAACACACTTTTTAGGCGTGTATATGTACTTGTATGATGTGCAAAGAGGAGGAGGCACACACAAACTTATTAAGAAGAACTTACCTAATTGAATAGGTGAAAGAAAGCTTGGCAGCCCATCAAGTATTTCACACGGAGAACTTTAATTGTATAATATAAGAACCTTCAGTTTTGGCATCGTCTTTAAAAATGTTGGAAGACAATATTGTTTTGCATCAAAGAGTAAAGCTAAAGATTCCACCTCAGGAAAATGAATTTGACACCAAGCTTGCTCTTGCATTGCACCTACATATACATACACACCAAGTTCTTGCATGTAACTTAAATTCATGATGTGCTTCTTAATAAGTTGGATGGTGTATAATTCACTATGTGCTTCTTAATAAGTTGGATGGTATATAATTCACCATGTGCTTCTTAATAAGTTGGATGGTGTATAACTGCAAGCACATTATTAATAAACTAATGTATGTTAGAAAGCTTAAATAAATCACATGCATAGAATACAAGTAAACAAATTGATATACACATGAACACAATACATAGACTTGTAGTGGAAACCCTTAACAAGAAAAACCACTAATAAGTTCAATGGTATATAATCCACGATGTGCTTCTTAATAAGTTGGATGGTGTATAACTGTAAGCACATTATTATTAAACCAATGTATGTTAGAAAGCTCTAATAAATCATATGCATAGAATAAAAGTAAGCACCAATTTGGTACAAATGAAGACAATACATAGACTTGTAGTCACAAAGCCTTAAAAAGGAAAACCACAATTGGATGTTTTGTTTTTTGGGTTATTTATTAGGGTCATGCAAAGGGAATTTAAAGGGTTGATCAATGCATTCAGTGTGCATTCATGTAGCGAATTGATATCTCGACCTCTTTGAAAAAATGCCATTAGTCAAACATGAGTTTGGAGTTTGTCTTTTGTTTTGCTTGAGTACTATTGAAGATTTGTTTTACATTTTCTTTTTATTTATGGATTAATTGAAAGGTTAGTGTATATGTAAACACATGGACACAATGTCAATGGCTTCATTTTTATTTGATGTAGTAATCATATTTAGGACCGAATAGTCCTTCTAGGTTTTTCATATTGAAGAGGCACGATTCCTTCCAAAGTGATATGTGAGAAACCTTTGTTCCATAGAGCATTTTTTACCCATGCTTTGTCTTCAATTAAAATACACAAGAATCCCATTCCATGTTTCTTAGTGTACCCTTTATCATGTTTCCTCTTGTACCCTTCTCATGTTCTTAGATAACTTCTCGAACCTTTCATAAAAAAATCCCTTGGTCACAAGTTTATACTAGCAATTTTCAACATCACCATCTTCACTTGATTGGTTGTTAGAATCTCAAAGCAATGCTCTAACACCAACTTGTAGTGTGCATGTATTTAGTATGGCACTACCACTGCAACCAAAAAATTAATTGGAAATAATAGTGAGAAAATAGGATAGTAGCAAAGCTCAAAATAACATAAATAAATGACAAAGCAAAATAGATTGGGGTTGCACACCCAAGTAGGTTGCACCTACATATTTGAATAGGATCGAGGAAAATGTCTCCAATGAAGCTTTGATTATATTATTGAAGTGATAAAAAGTTACAAATGAGGGAGAACCCGTAGTTATAAAAAATAGAGAGGAAGCCTAATTTTAATCCTAATTCACTAATAATAATAATTAGATAGTTATTACATGAAAGTGGCATTTTGCAAACATTTAAATATGATCCTTAATGAGTAGAACATTATTACAGAACAAAATAGCCGCATGTATATCGAGTCAATGATCATAATAAAGATGGTGTGCCTAATTACACAACATACATATTTATTCAAGAATGAGACCTTATTTAATGTGCAGAAAAAAGTTCATAACAAATAAACTATAGCTATAATAGAAGTAAATAAAGGTTCATCCCTAGGAAGAGAACTTACTTGGATTTCAAAAAAATCATTTATTAAAGATGTAATATTGACTTCTAGAGACTAGAAGAAACATGCACATCACTTAGATCATTCTGTATTACATGGTTGCGTCTTTATTTTGTTGGGAGAAACAAAATGGGAATAGTTTCAAGGCCACAATAATTTTTTTTTGCATCAGTCTTAGGAGTGATGGATATTTCTACTTATGGATCCAGTCTATTGTAGATTCTCACTTTCAACCACAATAATCTATATCACAACATTTTGACCACGTATCTCTCAATTGTAGAGAAGGCATGGGCGTTTATATAGAATACCTTAGATAGCTGCCCTTTCATTTATGTGACAAAATCTGTTTAAAAATATGTCATAGCAAAGTAGCATTCATGACAGATGGATTTTAAAGTATTTGCTCCAAAAATGTGAGAAATGTGATGAAATTCCATCCATGGATTTATCCTCCATTTTTATACGACATAATATACTCAATAAATTCCAACATTGCCAAGTCAACCTATGAGTTCTTTTTGGCAATACCATGATTTTTTTGACAGGATTTTGGTTCTATCTACAATGACCAACTCCTGATATTTCCCATATGTTTTTCTTGTTCACTCTCATTCTTTTCACCCTCTCTTTTCCAATGTACTTTTGGACTTGTAGTATTTTACACAATTTCAAATTGTTTATTCACTTATCTTCGGTTCCTTGAAAATATCACTTCACATTGCATTTCCCTATTTCACATCCCCATTTATGTTTTTTTTCAACATAATTGCAAATGAATATGGAAAAAAAAAATTATGGCATTTATGATATAACACCAATGATCTTTCAAATATGATATAACCTAGCTGAAATACTTAATGAAGGAACATAAGTGAATATGTTGTGATATCTTTCATAAAAATGCCAATAATCCCTCTAGTCCTTAAACCTTATTTCCTCTCTCGGGAGAAATCATTTGGACCTCTATTGAATTTCTTTTTGCCTTAAACATTGAGTAACTTTGTTCTAGTAGTATTTGACACATTTTCAAAGAGCTTGTTTTGTTGGCCTAGGTTCCTTTGAAATATCACTTTGCATTACCTTGTCCCACTTGACTTCCCTCCATCTATGTTTTGTATTACTCTTGATTTCAACGAGGATGTCACTATGCAACAACAAACAATCCAAGAAATGAAACAATCCTATGTCATTTAGTGAACTAGGTCTGGTAACAACCAGGAATCCCATAGTGAGCTTGATTCTCATTAGTTTTTAAATAATGGAATGTTTTGGAAAGTAGTAGTTTTGCTAGGAGAGTTATTATGCTTTATACTTGTAAGATATATGGGTATAGAAATGGAACCTTGAAATTGACAACTAGAGTAAGCAATAGTGTTGATATTTTGAGATATTGTTCAAATATTTTTCGCTATGGACTTTCTTTTGTTATGTATTATCTTATTGGATTATTTAGCTACAATCATATTTAAATACAAATCTATAACCATTTTTGTTCAAAATAATAATAAAATGATATAATGTATAATCAATATGACCTCAAGTATGACTTGTTGATGACAAAACTTTTGTTTGATCTTTTATTTGTGAATGAAAGAGTTAATTCTTTTAGCAAACTCAACATTTTCACAAAGTCTTTTAAAATTCCGAGAACAAGAATAATGATCAACTATAATTGACAAGGCAACTCAAAGTACTACAAATATTTTTGTTAGAAAACAAGTTTGTTGTTTTAGGTGCACAAACAACATTTTAAATAGAAATATTGATTTCAATCTATACAATTTGCAAACAACTACAAAAGTGCATTCATGTTGTCTTTGAATAAAATGCAAACTATTCATGCACTTTAAAGAGATGCCTTTCAAGAACTAAATGACATTAAAAGGGGGTGATATAACCTACACTTTTGAGAAATGATTGATTAATTAGATGATGCACACCACTACATCTTGCAATTGTTGGCCAATAAAAATGTCTGTGAAATTTAACATAATAGGAAGAATGTGCCTTTTGAAGTATCTTATTCAAACACACGAGTTAACTTATATAGAAATCCGTTTTTCAAATGGTAGTCTAAGAAGAATTCTTGATTCATTAAATTGGGTTGGTGTAAAGCAAATGATGAAAGTCCATGTCTATATCAAAATTCAGTGGGCACTCGAAAACTAATGTTAGTACTTAACAACCATAAGTAATGTTGGAAGGGCCTTTAGACCTTTGTATATGTCATCATATATTATAATGTAATGTATTGAAATATGTGTGTAAACCCTAAAGGAGATCAGTTGGACCGGTTGTAACCACTCCAACCAACTCTACGATGTACAAATACCCATCGAAGATTGAATACAAGATGATTGAACGTTCGTCCAATCTTTCATCTTGGTACCATTGCTGCTCTATTTTGGTGTGGGTGACAACAAAAACAAAAGAGAGTGGTTCGAATATGGAAGAAACTGAGGTGCTTGTGTGGAGAACCTGCAATTAAGATTAAAGACTATCGTGCGTTAATATAGAACTACCCTGCGAAGGTTGCCCTGCCTGAAATTAATCCGCGTGACCAGCATGCCATTAATGTACCAATTCAAGGGAACTGACTTACCATTCTGGAACAACTATGTGTGGCTTAATTGACTGAACATGTAGTAGTGTTGCTGACGATGGATGCTTTAATCAATTTGATATGGTGGACAACTAGACGAGCATTTTAACACCAAATACTTAATTTGGATTAATTGTAGTAAGCTGACAGATGACCCATTGATGCATGTTTGATCAGTTGGAGATACATCGACTGGTGGAAGTCGACTAACTCGTGTCGATTATTATTTTAAATGGAAGATAGCAATCCGTCGATTAAGGATTTTTTTCGATTATCAATCGGTGCATATATATTCGACTATGGAAGAACACCAACCACCGTTGGCTTTAAACGGTGTTGTTGACTGTATGCGGGTCGATGACTGTTGAATTTGACCACATGGAGATTATCGAGTATAAAAATATTTTCGAAAATATTGCTACATATGATGGGCACTCTATGGGATCATTTTTATCCTATTTAGGAGCAATATAGGAGCCATATTGCTTGGAATTTGATAGAGCAAAGAAGCTTATCATCTAAATGGGTGGCTTTCTAAGAGAACATAAGGTGGAAATGATGTATATAGAATTTTTTGGCCCATTGTGATGAGGACTTCAATAAAAGAATAGAGTTATAGTGAGGAATCAACACTTTCACAAAAATGGCACCCATGATTCAAGAGACTAAAGTGAATAATGATGGCTATCAAGCAAACTCCCTTATACACATGACCATGCAAACAAATTATTTTCCAATGAGATTTTTTTGGAAGGGATGAAGCCCAAAATTCCATCTTGATATCTCAGATCTAAGTGCACAAAATTTGTTCAATGAGAGTTAAGTTGTAGCAACAATATGCATATGTTGACTTTTACTTACTAAAGTCACATAAATATTCTTAAAAACAAAGTTAGAATATATTCATCTTTGCCAGATCAACCATATATTGTTGCAAGCGATTCAAATGATTTAATCAACACCACAAGGTGGATGCTCTCTCCAAAAATGGTTTGTCTACCTACAATAATTGTTGGTGTGGCTCCCACTATGCTCGTTGATGAAACTATTTTTTAGTGTTCGTCCATTGGCCCATCCTTCTCTATATTGTGAGTTTCATGTCACATAACAATCCCTTTGCTTTGAAAGGGATACTAGTTTTCAACATTGATGTCATTGTGTGTGGTTTCACAACTCTAGAATGCATGTATTTCAACAAAAGTCAAAGTATCTCTACATTGACATTAAAATATAAAATACATAATATTGTGCTATATATTTTAGAGGAGGGACATATGTATGGAGATATCACAACTACACACTTACGAATTAACAAGGAATCATTGAGCCTCTAAGTCAAATGAATATAGCTTATTTATAAGGTGGAGGGTTTGGAGGAGAAATATGGTCACTAAGTAAAGGAGATCCAAATACAATCTCTACATTGACATTAAAATATAGAATAAAATAATATTGTGCTATATATTTTAGAGGAGGGACATATGTATGGAGATATCACAACTACACACTTACGAATTAACAAGGAATCATTGAGCCTCTAAGTCAAATGAATATAGCTTATTTATAAGGTGGAGGGTTTGGAGGAGAAATATGGTCACTAAGTAAAGGAGATCCAAATACAAATTTATTGTTCGAAACAACCCTGAAAAATTACAATTGTAATAGAATTATCTTCGTTTTAAAGGAAAATTTTAGAATCAAACCAAGAGATTGCAAATGAGTTAACACCATACTTAAAAAACTCTAATTGAACCACCCTTAGACCACTCAATGAAAGCCACACATCAAGCTCTTCATAACATTTGTTTTATTAATCTTTTTAATTTTTATTATTTTTTCATAAAAATATAATGATACTGTTATATTAAAAACAATATAAGATGATTACACAAATAGTTCACAAACCAGGCCATCTATTTTTACTTTATAACATCAACTTTACTTCTCATTTTTTTCTTTTAACATTTCTTTACCACTTCTGATAGAATGACTAATTTTTAATTTTTATATTTTCAAAATTTACATGACAGTTATCCTATAACATGGAGATGGAGGAATATGAAATTTCAAGCCTGATCGCCCCCAAATTTTACTTTTGATTAAAGGTTTGACACATGAGTTGATGAGAGCTGTCCCATCTTAATAATTATTTTATTATTTTAAAGTTGTATTTGGTGAACATTAACCATGTTATCAATATAACTATTGTCAGACGCATATCTTGATGAGAGTTTGTCCCATCTCGATAATCACGTTATTATTTTAACATTGTTTTATTTTAAATTAAAAATGATCTTGTCATCCATTAAAAATCACCTCCTCCAGGATAGGTAATAGTACCATCACATGACAATGTGTTATCTCTATTGCCCAGTTAATAACTACCATGGAGTCGCCAAAAATCTGTAGTGATAGGCAGCCTTGTTCAAGTTCAAATAACATCAGCAGTTTAAGTGACATAAGTTCAGCATAGTTATTTGATCCTCTCCCCAAACCAGCCACGAGATGAAAATAATGGTTCTCAGCTTTGTAAAGGATTCCCCCCCGCCACACACCGAGATAATCACGTTATTATTTTAACATGGTTTTAAATTAAGAATAATCTTGTTATCATTATAAATATCGATTTAATATGGAGTTGTTTAAAAATGAGACAATTTGATTTAGGTTTTTCATCCAAATCTTTGTTTTTTATTTTGCAAATTTTGAATTTAACTGTGTTTTAATGGTGATTTTGATGGTAGAAACTAATTCAACACCATAAAAAATCTCGGGATACCTAAAATTTCAGAGTTTGAGAAATGTAAAAAGATTTTTAAAAATTTCTGTCAATTTTTTTTCAATTAACTATGTTTTAATGGTGATTTTGATAATGGAAACTAATTCAACACCATAAAAAATCCCAGGATACCCAAAATTTCAGAGTAAAAAATCCAAAATTTTCAGTTTGAAATTATAAAACTTACTGCACGATTGAATATTAAGAAATAAATTTCATTATTAAAACAGAACTTAGAATATAATCCCATTAATCTATTGACAAGATATACACATGTATAGAAATTTATATTTATGTTTATGCCTAAGCTTTCAAATCAATGATATTATTGATATTTTTTGTTTTGATTTTAAGGAAGTTACATGTTTAAATATGATTTTCCTTTGATGTTTCACGTGGTGGTTTCAAAAATTATGGAAGTGGAAGGTTCCTATGAAGTAAAATGCTTTCACTGGCTAGCCTTTGAAAAGTGCCTCCTCGGCAACCTCACTCACAGAGGATGGGTAGGACCAGGTATGTGCCCACTTTGCAAGCAGGGCAATGAATTTGTTGGACATCTTTTTCATTCACTGTGTTTTTTGCAGAAATCTGTGGATTAAATTATGCTTGGAATTAAAAATTCCTTGCTGTTGGTAAGAAATTTTTATGGATAATATAAAATTGTTAAAGCTTTTAAATTGTTGCCCATATATATTTGTTGGGACATCTGGAAATTTTGCAATGTTGCTATTTTTGAAGACAAGATTCTAAACATTCATGTTTGTGTAATTAAGGCTCTCAGTTTGTTTAAGGATTATACCTCTGTTTCTTCTCATAGAAGAAGACATAGGCTTCTCTCAGGTGGTCTGTGTGGTGTAGGGTCTGTGTGGTGTAGGGTGTCTGATCAAAATTAATGAAGATCATGTTATCAAGTTGAAGCTTTTTTGTGGTCGTGGCACAAAATATTAAAGCTGAATTGATTGCCCTATGAGGCTTATTACATACTGTTCATTTACTAGGCATTGATTTACTTTTTGTTTTTGGTGACTCATTGGTGATCATCAATTGGGTTAAAAAGCTTTGCTCTTTACAAGTGATTTCTCTAATTCATTGGTGTCAGAGATCTGATGAGCTTATCTATACTTTTCTGATCTCTCCTTTCATCACATCTTCAGAGAATAAAATGGTGATGCGGATTTGTTGTCTAAGGAGTGTTTGAATGGGATTGAGGGCTCTCTCCTTGTGGAGGAATTCATTGAGAATTCTCGGACCTACCTTGGGTCTTCTGATATTTTAGTGGCCTAATCTTTGTTATGCTCTGGCCTTTTGCTTATGTTTCTGGTTTTTATGTTCTTGCTGCCTGATAGGGCTTTAGAATCTGTTAACTTTGGCTCTGGTTTTCTATTTTTGCCTCTGCCTCTCTGGTTTGTGGTTTGTAATGGGATGATACAGTTTTTTATATCTTTCTGGTGTACTTTTTGATTCAATCTTAAATAACAAAAGTATTGCCTTTTTTTACATGGTTTGTGGTCTGTAATGGGATGATACAGTTTTTTATATCTTTCTGAATATATGGTGTACTTTTTGATTCAATCTTAAATAACAAAATTAAAAAAAAATTTAAATCTGAACTTGTTAGAATATGTATATTTTTTTAGATTTTAGTAATCCTTATCTTTATTTTACAAACCTATACCTCATAGGCTAATTTGATATCTAACTTAACTACCACTTAAAATTAAATCATCATTATTATTATAATAAATATTGATCTGGACCCTTCTACCAACCCACTGCTTTGGCTTTCATAGGCACAGCCTCTCTCATCTTCACCGGGCATTCAAATTTGGCAGCTTCATTGGTATTCAAGACCAGTCCAATCTACCCATTCTCACGTGACTTATCCGGTGAATTTGCATGCAGTACATAGTTTGGACTGGGTATTTTGGAATCGGGAGACAAAAGGGGTTGGCACCTTTCTCAGTTTGTTTTTGTGATAAGATTTCTGTGTTGGCAGTTTGACTTGTTTATTTTTTATTTTAAAAAATGACAGCTAAAGAGATCCGAAGGGGTGGATTGGTTTACGTGGGTAGTAATAAGAGTAGATCGTCACATATTCCACAGAAAACAGTTAAGTCTCCATGGGTGTCCTTTCTGTGGGGCCACTCAAAGCAACTTGGCATGCTGGAACCACAAACATGTATTTTGGAATCGGGAGACAAAAGGGGTTGGCACCTTTCTCAGTTTGTTTTTGTGATAAGATTTCTGTGTTGGCAGTTTGACTTGTTTATTTTTTATTTTAAAAAATGACAGCTAAAGAGATCCGAAGGGGTGGATTGGTTTACGTGGGTAGTAATAAGAGTAGATCGTCACATATTCCACAGAAAACAGTTAAGTCTCCATGGGTGTCCTTTCTGTGGGGCCACTCAAAGCAACTTGGCATGCTGGAACCACAAACATGTCATGTATCCAGTCACTGGGGCCCTTCCTGAAGACAATGGTACACTTCAATTTTTTCTTTTAGACGTGGGTAGATGCACATTGCAGATATGGGGAAGGTAGTTAGCTCTGTCCAACTACTTCACATGGGTTGGGGTGTATAAAATGTGATAATAGTCGAGGGGATTGAGTACTAAATTAGTGCAAACAAAGCTTCTCAGGTTTGAGGATAAGGAGAAGAAGATTATAGAGAATTACATGGCAGTCAGCTTGCAGATAAGAGGGAGATTGCTGATCAGGGCTAGCGGCGTTATCAGACACTACATTCCTGTTTCGAGGTGCAGTTTTCTTTATCCTTCCCTTTTGAAGAGGATAGATATGTTGCATTTCAATGTGGCAATTACATGTTAAAATCTGCCATCACAAATTTTGGTTTATGTTGGAAAACATAGGTGTGCTATTTTTGTGATTAACAGCATACATATCTAAATCCAGCTTTTATATGACCTCCATGAGGTCGAGGTTACACGTCGGGATATGCAATCTTGTGCTTCACGACTTCAAAGTGCGTATCAGATCTGGGTTTGGATGGGTCTGAGTTAGTGCCCATATTCAATGCAATGCATTGTTACATGCATACATCACACACAGATTTGATGGATCACCCGATTTCAACTTGGGCTTTTAGACATCTAAACTCAGCTTTGACATGTGCCTCATGTAAGTTGAGGTTGCATATTTGGAGTTTCAAACATATCCAATGCAACTTTGAGATATGCAATCTCTTGCTTCACAACCTCGGCCTAGATATTAGACCTGGCTTTAGATGTGCCTGAGTTAGTGTCCATATTCAATGCACCATTACATATATATCACACACAGATTTGATGGATCTCTGCCACCCAAACTTGGACTGTAGAATGCACCTTGCCCAGCCAAGTTCTCAAATTTATACGGCAAAAGATGAGTGGCCTCTTTTGTTGTACTTGTCAAGACCTTTAGAGGAACCACTAGGTTTTATTCCAAATGGAATTGACCAACGCTAGCAAGGAATCTTGCTTTTCTAAGTTTTTGTTTTCTGTTATCTTTTCTGTTGATTTCATGTGGGCTTTGCAACCTCAAGGTGCATATCAGACTTGGGTTTAGATGGGCCTGTACTAATGGCTATATTCAATGCATCGTTACACACATTCATCACATAACTTGGGTTTAGATGGGCCTGTACTAATGGCTATATTCAATGCATCGTTACACACATTCATCACATAAAGATTTGATAGATCATCTCCATCCCAACCTGGGCTGTAGACTGCACCTTTCTTCTATCTATGCAACTAGTCCACAGAATGTCATGAACTCAACATCTTCTAGGTCTGGTTTTTTATTGTCATCCCCCAATAAGATGGGCTGACAATGGAACCTTATTGTCATCCCCCAATAAGATGGGCTGACAATGGAACCAAAGCAGTGGTTGGTGATTTAAGATGCTGGCCATTTGACTGCATGCTTGTTCCCAAGAAGCCAAGATCTCTCACCTTTGCAGAGAAAGATGAGTGGCCTCTTTTGTTTTACTTTTCAAAAATTTTTAGACAGATCACTGGGTTTTATTCCAAATGGAATTTATCAATACCAGCGAGGGGTCATGATTTCGTAAAAATAAATAAATTCTCCGTTACCCTTTCTGCTGATTTCATGTAGGCATTAGGCAAAAGGAAGAGGAATTAGGCATCATAAGTTGTGGCTGCCCTGTCCAGCCAGCAAACTTTCTTTCATTAGTAGTAACTTGTAAATTGCTTGGAACTTCAGGTCTCTCGGAAGAGGCCTGTAGCAGGAAGCTGCAGGACCACTAGGCCTCAGTCCAATAGAGAATGCCAACAAGGGTTCTTGCATTTGTAAAATTGTTCTGTTAGTTACAATTTATGTTTTAAGATAGTCTATTAAGTGTTCACCCTGCAAAAATTTCCCTCATTGGTTCTAAGCTACTTTTTTTTTTCTGAAGTGTTTCAGCACTGCATAGTGTTATAAACCAAATATGCAATTTAGATCATATACAAAAGATATCAGCGATAATAAACAACACAAAAGATATTCAGTAAGCTCCAACTTTATTACGATGGAAATGATTATTTTGTTGGGATGAATCAACCCTGTACAATTGCTTCTTCGAGGGGGCTACCTCCTAATGAGCTAAGCTCTACTTACATTATTCTTCTCCACACCCTTCACAAGGAGACTTCCATCCTTATTTATAGAATCCCAATACATTCTAACCTCCTAACTACCTAGTGGACCTTCTTTAATGAGGTGCCATTACATTTATTTATTAACATAGTGGGCCATATTTAATAATAACAATATAGTGAACCTAGTCAACTTTACATTGAATGGCCTCCACTACTACTCTAATGGGCCCTTCGGGCCCCATGTTAAACCCATAGGGAGAGCCATAACACTCCACCCCACTTAGGAAAGCATTGTCCTCAATGCTCGATGTGAAATTGTACAGCCATAATCCATGGTCCCTTGGGCGAATGTAAACTACCCTACTGAAGTAAGAACTAGAGTCCCATGAACCGGTGTGAGCTACCATGCGGATGTCGTCCAACATGTGCCATCTTAAGCTTGGATCCCATGTATGAGTGTTAATGGCCATGGTGAAATAGTTGAATGGATTCATCCCAAAACTTGGGGCCAATGTGTTGCCGTTGACACTCCATTGATGAACTAAAGCTCCATGAACTCCCAAGTGTGGTGCCCCTAAAGGTCATATGGATCCAAAGAAATATAACCATCCTAGGCAAGCAAAACCTCCAGAGAGTAGGGAAATGATGGAACTAAGAGGAAATATTCTACTGTAGAAGAGGCTGACTGTAGTTTCCTATCACCACCAGTTGCTATTTATATGAAAGAGAAGATTCATCAGAAAGAATAAGGAAGTAGTTGTCATCCAAAAAATTACAAACATCCATATACCAATCCTCACAATCATCCTCTAAATTATAACATGCATCTCTGTCGTGGTTATATGCTCCAAGGATTGTAGATGTGGTATGCCGGATAGAAATCTCCTCCAAGTGAGCAACCAATTTCTTGAATTGAGCAGAAATCTTGTTAAATGTACTTTCCATCTTCCGTTGCTTAAATTGTTCCCATGCATGGACCACTATTTGCTTCTCCCATGGTGCACCCCCCCACTTTGCCATGCTTCAGTGGAGGGAGGAATTGTTTCAAGGGTTATAACATAGGAAAGAGTAGCTGGAACTAGGGCATATAATATGTCATATGAAAGCCCTAAAAATTATCTTTCTAAGGGTGCTAATCTTGCTGCAATCTGATTACTCTGTCAAAAGTTATGACCTTTGCAAGGTCAACAGTTGTCACTCGAAAGTTTGAAACTTTGAAAAATTTGCAGATTTCAAATGGTCATATTTCCCTCTCTTGGAATCAGATTTGAGCAATTTTTTTCTTTTGAAATTGCGTATTTTTTCGAGAGGAATTCAGATCTGCAAGTAGATTCTGCTGGAAAATACTCAAAAATGGATTAGAGTCTCACCGCCCTCTTTTTTCTCTTTTCAAAAATTTGCAAAAAAGAGAGAAAAATTCTTCCATTGTTGTGGCCCAAGAAAGTGGTTTTGATACCAATTGTTGAAGGCTTTAAGTCACCTGACACGGAGGACACGGGGATACGAGTGTCCGACACGGACACGACAACCCCTAGAATTAGGACACGGAGGACATGTTATATATATATATATATATATATATATATATATTTAAAATTATATATGTAATAAATATAGATATGTAGATCCAATTTTTTGTAGAAACTAGAACATTTACAAATATTCAATAGAAATTACAATCAATACACATTACACAATCACAAATCGCAATGCATATGTCTCACTCCACTATTGAAACAAGGGAAAAAGGCTGGTGATTGGCTTCCCCTGCCCCCACTATTGGATGCCCGTGGGAGGTATAAGAAAGCCAACCAAAATATGACTATTTCTATTTGATTGGATTACATGAATGCGGCCACACCCTATTATTATCTTTTCCCGTTACTAAACACCCTTTATATTTTAGATTATGCCACTTATAATGATGATGCCAGTTAGATTTAATGTCATGGGTAGGAATAGAAATAAGGGGTAACCTCCCCTATGTGAAATGAATCCCCTTGTGATGTTGTTTGTGGAATATGCCCCCACATAATACTTATTGGTGTGCTCCCTGACTTGATTTGAGAGGCTAAGAGCCAAACAATGTAATATGTAAATGTACATGGAAGAATAATTAAAATGCATCACAACTAAGAGCCAAACAATGTAATATGTAAATGTATATGGAAGAATAATAAAAATACATCACAAACTGCTGACAGAGAAGGATGACAAACATGGGGGGCTATGTTCTCACAGACTCATAAAATTTCTCATTAAGTCATCAAAATCAAAATGTTCCATTACATAGATGTTGGAATCATATTTTTCATCAAGTCATCAAAATCAAAATGTATTGCATAGATGTCGGAATGCCATTGGAAAATGCAAAAAGGGGTAGATCAAGATGGAAAACTTCTAATGCTCTTCACCTACAAAAAATACCCCTCTTAGAGCTCAAGACTCAATGAAAAATGTGAATGAATGAGGGTAAAATTGTTTTTTTTACAGTTTTTTTGGGTTAGAAGTGTCCTGTTTTATAGACATGGTGTCCTGTTTTTGGGACACAGTGTCCTGTTTTTGGGACACGTCCTGACACACTGTTGGACACATTTTTGGGACATGTCCTAAAACAGGACACGCCCAAAACACGTGTTTGACACGATGACACGGGACACGATGGCCTATATGGATGTCTTCGGTATCATAGCTTTAGATATGAAAATACAATCACACAAGAGATAGCAGAAAACCTTCACTTTCATTAATGTGAATTGATTCTTTTAAAGGAGGAATCAACTCATATACAAGAGATATCGGCCATAAGAAAACAACACAAGAGATACTCAATAAGCTCTAACTTTATTATGATGGGAATGATTCTTTTTATGTGATGGATCAACCCTGTTCACTTGCCTCTTTGAGGGGGCTACCTCCTAATGAGCTAAACTCAACATGCAATATTCTTTTCCGCAACCCTCATAAGGAGACTTCCATCCTTATTTATTGATTCACAATACATTCTAACCTCCTAACTGCCTAGTGGAACTTCTTTAATGAGGTCGCATTACATTTAACATAGTGAGCCTTGTTAATATCAATGAATGATGGAATTTTCCAATTCCAAACATTATATTTACATGATCATAACTCCCCATGTGGTCCTATGAGGAGCCCAACCCACGTTTCCGCCTTAATCCCAAGCTTAAGTTAATAATACAAAATAGTTTAAATCAACTTTCATAATCATGGGTTTAGGGACCTTGGAATATATCACTAGCTAAGGTTTATAATCAAGGCCTAAGGGCTTAGGTTAATAACTCAATAAGGTCCTCTCCCCATAGCCCCCTTTCACTTCCTCCAGTTGTGGAATCATAGCCCTCATCTCTTTTTCATCGTTCTTTGTTTGCAGCTATTAGAGTTTTTATATTAATTATCAATGTATATAATTACAAATTTACAATATATTTGGTCATCCTAGACCATTTATGTTCAACTTCTAGCCATTTCATCATTACATACATAATTACATTCTGGGGTAAAAATGAGCTATTACATCCTATGAAAGGAAGTTTGCATGGTGGATGTGACTGCCCCTAAGTTGTTGAGAACTCATATGTTGTTGAATATAGATTGCTGACATGGAGTCTCTTAGTGCTTGACAAAGTTGTCACACTTGGACTTAGCAAAGCTTGAAAAATCAAAATATAGCAAGGGTGAGTCTTGGTGAGTCTGGAAAATCTAGGTGAGTCTTGGCGAGTGGTAGGTTCACAATTGAGCATGAGGCAAGTACTAGGCCTAGCTAATATTCAGGAAGACTTGGAAAAACTTGTGAGTCTTGGTTGAGTCAAACTTCACTGGTTCTTGATTCTCTAACTTGACCAAGATTTGTTTTATGAGGAGGCTCTCAGTAAAGATTATTGGTGCTACCAGAGTCTTCCAAGCCCGAATCGATTCCCAAGTTTGACTCTGCTCTTTGAAGAAACTGAGTTGAGTCAGGTCTAGGCCTGAGTCACACTGAATTGTGAGAATGATTCGGACTCATACGTCAAATGTAAGTCAAAGTGACTTGCAATCTGACTCACGAGTCTTGGAAGTCAAACTTAGGTTGCTTATCTATAAAAGACATAAAAAGGCACTCATTTTGCTTGTTTTTGTGATCTAATATCACGGTATACAACCTGGGCAACTGTCTATTATCAATGGCATTTTGTAGTATGTAGTACCATATATGTAATTTGAAACAAATTATAATTGAAATTAGCATCATATAGACATTTTAAACTTCCCATTATTGATATTTTTAAATTTTTTATTTTTAATAAATTTTTCCATGGTAACTCTCGAGTTTGAGTAAACTCTTACTCTTTGGCCTCGCCGAGTCATTCTCCTAGTGGAGTTTGTTACTTTGCATGTAGGTTTGTCTTCGGATTCTACAAGGAAGAAGCCCCGGGAGTTAATAAAGCTGATGTGTTTATGAGGAGACAAAACATGCCTCTTTCCCTTTATTTTTCTTAGAATGCATCCATGCTGGTGTTGCATGGCAACTTTCCCAATGTTGAGAAATATGATAGAATGTAATTGCCTAGCATTCCACAGAACAACGAGATTTTTCTAGTTGTAGGAAAAATGTATTTTTTTTTCAAATTAAAGAGTGTAATATTATATTTCTAGATAGACATTGATGTTACATTCTGCAACTTGCATGCTTTTAGCATCAGTGCTGAACCTGTGGGCTCAAGCATAAGAAAAGCCCCAGTTGTCCAGATAGTTCAGATATAACTGTCCTGTCCACAACATATTACATAGAATTCAAAAGTATTGAAGCAATAAGTCATCATTCCAGATCTGAAAAGATAACAGTAACCATCTACATAAGCAGACTAACAGAAAAAGCCATCAGCAAGAAAAGAAACCTTAAAGCATTCAACAGAAGTACTAGGAGGGAGTTTAGAATGAATCCCATCCATCAATTCCACCAGTCTCAAAACACCAAATGGCACATCCACTCCATCCTTCGACTGCTAATCGGTCGAAGTGTTTAGTTCTGGAAAAACATGCTTAAAGGAGACATCTGACAATCTCCCTTCCATGTGAGAAACACCTCCATTAAAGTCTGTAAGCCCATACTGAAAGTGAACAGAACCAACCATCCAGTCTATAATGAGCTTGGAGTCCCCCAGTACCTACAAACTGTCAATCTCAGTAGGGAAGCTAGATCATATAACTCTGCCAATTATTGGTTCCATGCCGTAGCCCAAAGGAAAACAGAGAATTAAGAGAAGATGACAAGAATAACGCTCTGCCTGCTCCACATCTTCCAGGGTTACCCTGAGAAAACTTGTAGGAAAGTTATTGTATCTGCTAAGAAGAATTTATGGTCCATAGCTTGTAGAGTATTTTATATTTGAATGCCTAGAAGATGTTAGAATGTGCTGGAGTATCAAATGAAAGTTGAGGTGGTGGACTGTTAAAAGTAATTGCAGTATTCAAGCATCACTAGAAAACATAGTGCACCTAAACTTTAGCTGCTAGAGCTAGCCATCCTCCTTCAGCAAAGAGCTTCCCTAGTAATAAATTATTTTAAAGTGTAGATTATCACCCCACTTGTACAGAGGGCTTTAGATTTCTCTCATTTATGCAAAATTATTCTATTTTCCAGGGCTTCTTCTCATATTGAAGGTATAGAAAAATTTACCAGAAGCATTCTATCTGCAGTAATTTTTAAGGCACGCAACAAGTTGATTACTCAGTTGGTGTTTTTGCAGAAGATATATACATTCATCTGTATACGAGAAAAATGAAGATGAAGGTGCTCGTCTAACTAGGGTTCCAGAGGATGTGATTCAACCAAAGTCTGAAAAGTGGTGGTTACCTTAAGACAGGAGTGTTTGGTCCAGCAGAGGAAGAAGGCTGGGCAGGTGGAGATCATCACCACTCTCGGGAAAACAGTGATGAATCTGTTCTCGAGCAAAAGGCCTGGTTCCGTCCCTTCGAAGATGTTCAGAAACAACCCTCCAGTTGATTGGTCAATGTGTGCTGCTTAAAAGTAGATAAATTATGTTGTAAAAGAAATTAAAATAAGCTGCCCTGCAGCTGGCATTGTTGGTTTGAACTCATTTTTCTGACCAGCTCTATGATCTTAATGCATTCGCAATTACTGTCAATTTCTTGTCAGAAAACCAAACATTCTAGACATGAGGTTGCAAAACGATTATGCATGCTTTTTATTGTATATCTACAAGCCACTTGTACATAATTTTTTTGAATTTGAATTTGTTCGCAAAATGCAATGGCAGGATTATCCAAAGGACTGCCCTGATTATTCCAATTACATTACACTGAACTTAATATTTACTAGTCATTTGGCACTTCTAAGTGGTGAAATCACATGGATTGGGAATGCTATATTAGCTTGGTAGAGATTATGAGAATGATTTAGAGCACTGCTTTCTAATGCCAGCTCTTTTGATTTTCGTTCCTGCCTTCCAGTTCCGAACAGCTTTGGGCAAAAATGGAACTTAGTATGTTGAGTTGGTTATTTCACAGCTTGCTATTGATCTCGTCCATGTCCACATGCTTTTTTCCCCTTGGAAATGCATCTTATTTTTTTAAAATAAACACCAGAGTTACAAAATAGACATAATAGTTACAACGGATAGACTTAGTTACATGAAGATCCTCTACCTATGAAAGCTAGAAAGGCTAACATATGGGCCTGTGACCCAAGGGGCAAGGAGTCTACAAGGCAAACTTTTCTTAAAATTTGTTTATAATCATTTTACTGCAACTTGAATATCCTTAGATGAGGGGAGCTATTCTATCAAAGTCAACTAGATTCTGCCTCCCTCCCTGTCCAGCACCAAACTTTTGCAATCCATTACATAAGAGCACCCAACTAAGATCTCATCGAAAATATGCGGGGCATGTCCACAACAACAAATGAAACCAAACACTACTTAACTATGAAAGCTTCAGTCTTGCCCCAGCAAAAACCTTTTAGAACACTATCTAAGAAATGAACTATAACATAGAAACTGAAACCATCTTAACATTGCAATATGGATTGCTCAGCTGAATGGGGACTTGGTTTAAAGTTGTCTCAGCCTGTGTGAAATCTCAGTCCACAACTGCCTAGTTAAATCATCCAAAGCATCGACATGAAAAGAAAAATGCCTTTATCATGTAGAAGCCTTTTCAAAGATATGTAGACTTCAATAAACTGGTAGCATGGTATAACTTGGCTGTGAACTGTCCTCTTTAATCTCAATATCCAAACCTTCATTCTAATCTGCCATGAACAGCCTCATCATTGAGTCTTCTAACAAGTTTATCTACCCACAATATGTGCGTTTGATGCAGTCCATTTGAAAGCAGTCCTCTATATAGCTTTAACAAGTCTGGAGAATTATCACCAACCAACTATCATTCCATTTGCTTCAACCAGGCCTCAAGAATCATGGATTCCATACGACATTGAACATTTTGCCAGTGATCTCTTATTCCCTTGAGTCTTAGCAATACCAGCTTCCCTTTGAGTCTCGTAACAATGTCAACACTAGTCTGTTTGAGATTTTCCTTGCCAACAAACACAGAAAGAGGGTGGATAGAAAATCACATTGCGTTTCTTCGAGCCGAGGGGCTGTCTTGGGCTAAATAAAATGAATACACAGGAAAATTTTCCAAGTAAGCGAGCATTTATCCTGAGGGTGTCTTCACCTATTCTGCGACAAAAGAGGATAGTACACAGTACTCAAAAGATAAGTCCCATACAGGAGATCTAATTGTTGCTTCTGACGATTTACATCTTAAGGCCGAGATTGAGGTTAGCCAATGTGTCACTTGACAACTGATGGCCAAATCCCAAAACCCAAAGAGATGCAGTGCTTATTTATAAGACGCATAAAAAATGCTCTTACAAGGTATTTGAAAGCCAATTTAAAGATTATTTGTTGACTTGGATCTGTTTTCTTAACCACCTTACTTTAGCTTGAAATTTGGTATACGACCTTATTTGGCCACCCCATAAATTGGAGTTTGAGATTATCTGTCTACATGTTTGAAAATATTTAATGGAGATATACAAAGAATAATAAAAGGTACATGACAAAAAAAAAAGGGAGGAAAAGATATTTTATAACAGAACAGAGACAAGTGTAGTTTCAAATGGAGTTGCTTCTCCAGTCCCAGCCAAAGGTTCAGTAGCTCCAGTTGATCCAGCTAACCGAGTTGACCCAGCAGTAGTTTAACCCGATGTCATACAAATGCAATTGCGAAATTAGCACAACCACAACAATTTAAATATACATGATAATTATTTATGGTGCAGTAAATAATGAGGCTAACTTAGACATAAATGAACTCACATATTAAACACAAATTGACATAATAAATTGGACAGCAAATTCAATTGACATTTGAAATCTTCATTAATTCCATCAAATTGTATAACATATGAACAACATAAATTGCTGCAACAATAAGATCAAAACAACTATAAATCTGTTTACAATCTTAAGATGGGATAGAAACAACATAGCTAAGCAAATCCAATCACTTCATTTCTCCTCTTCTCATATTCTTTAAATTACCGTGTACAAACAAATTTGGGGGAGAGAGAGAGGGGATGATTCGTTGTGATTGTTGTTCTCCCCACACCAATCTATTGAGTTGTCCCTATGTGCTAGTGTGCGTATGTTGCTTTGCCTTGTTTGTTTGTGACAAAAGTGCATGCCAAGGTTGCACGACAAATATTAACATGATTGAACTAATAGATTGCACAATTATGTCGCAGTGTCAAAGCTATGCAGCTAGGAATATTACTATGTCTATAACATGAAAATTTGCCTCTCTAATTGGTGTCAAAGTTGTCCACTGTAATGTGCATCCTGCATTGATAATTCTACCTACCGTGCACCTTTGATATCTCAACTTAATTTGTGCACTCCAATTATTTATTGGGTGAACCTTTTTTAGTGCAACTCCTCTCATGATGAACATCAATGATTCATGACTTCTTTCAAAATTGGTGCCTAATCCACGATAGTGAATGTAGTAGATTAATCATCTCCCTTTCACAATCCCCTAGTAGCCCTCAACTATATTGAAAGTGTTAGAAAACATGATCGCAGAGCAATAAACTAAAATAAAGGCGGAAATAAAACATATATGGGAACAATACAAGAGAGACACCAATATACGTGGTTCACTCGATATGGGCTACATCCATGGAGAAACAACTAATCATTTCTTTTATTCCATCCAACAAAATGAAGAGATACAACTTGCAACACATCCACTGCAACCTTCTCTTGACTCTTTCATAGTCTCTCTCACTCGTCACAATGATCTTTCACAATACATAGCTGCAATACAATTCCCACATACATGAAAGAGGGTTGCCTTCTAGGGAAAAAAACCCTAACATAACTTCTACCATTAGATCTTTGACCTAATGATGAACGCTTCAGATTGACTATGAAGTTACAATATTTTACAAGCCATTTAAAAAATTTTTATTCGTGGGCTCTGCCCTGAACCTCCAGCTTCTTGTATGAAATGGTACTTGAGCTATACATGTTTATCTTAGAATGGAATGATGAGTTCTTTGCAAGATGAATTACACTTTCGCTATCACTGTACAACCTACTATTCTCTTGCTTCTTACCCAATTCCTCCATGAACCTTTGTAGCCAAATCATCTCTTTACTAACCTCTATAACAACAACATACTCTACTTTCGTTGTTGAAAGTGCAACAACATTTTGTAGTTTTGAAATCTAACTTACTATTGTTCCACCTACAGTAAAAATATACCCCGTGGTGCTTCTCCTGCTATCTTTATCACCTGCCATATCTGAATCAACATATCCATGCAGAACTGCAGTGAACGTATCCGTTCACTAAGTTAATCGTGTCCGATTAAGGGTTAAGAAGCGAGACCGTCTTCCATATTTGAGATAAATGATAATAATATATTGATTGATGATGATAAGTTACAATAAGCTCGCCTTTATAGGGCTTGAGCAAGAATAGCGGAGGGTTACACCCTTTCGCTTATTAACCTAATAATCTATTTAATATATAAATAATAATATTAATTAAATATTCACAGCATTGCCTTCCCCTTTTGGAAAGCTTTGTCCTCAAAGCTTGAGTATTTTCCTAATGTCGTCCTTCATTCAGATTCAGTGTCGGTATTAGAATCAGACACAATTTCTTGTGTAGAGACTTGCACTTCCTTTCCATTGATGATTTTGCATTGTATTGTCTGATTGTTCCTACATTTATGGCCTGGGATCCAATCATCACCGCATCGACGACATATGTTTTTCTTCTTCTTTCTATTATCAGAGTAACTGTTAGATGGCTTTGATCTATTTTCCATTTCATAGGCATATGATTGAGGTTTGTGGCATTGATGGTCGGGTGACCAAGTATCTGCACAGTACCTACATTGTGTCTCTTTTTCTTGTCGATAATGGTTATCACCTCTTGTTTTTATTCCTTCCAGTTTGCATTCTGCGGCTTTTGCTTTATGTCTTGCTACCTCTACATTAGGTATATCATGTAACTTTAACTCTTTTTGGAGATACGGTTTAATACCTCCTAAATAGGTTTCGAGTCTTTGTTTGTCAGACAACCCAAATACTCGTGTCGATAAGGATTCCCACTGATGTGTGAATTCCTCAACGCTTCCAACTTGTTGTAATCTGGTAAGTTTACTGAAAAATTCATCTTCTTTGATACCTTGAAACCTATTAAAAAAATCGTTTTTGAACAAGTTCCAGGTGTAGGAAAAATTGTCTCTCTTCCACCATAAGTACTAATTATAGGCGTACCCTTCCATATGCATTGACGCATATTTCACCTTCTCCTCGTCAGATTGAATATTGTAAATGTCGAAGTATTCTTCTGCTTTGTTTAGCCAAGCAACGCATTGGTCTTCACTTCCATTGTATTTCAACAACTCTATTTTTTCCTTAGGTGGGTACACTATGTAAGGGTGATATTGATTCCCTTTTGCTTTATGGTTTGATGGTGGATCGGAACTACTGGATGACGTAAGTGACATATTTGAACTGCTTCGTTGTTGGCGGTGATTTTTATCTTTTTTATTCTCTACTATCTTTCTGATAGATTCTATTTGGCTGTTTAATCGTGCCTCCGTATTTGGCAGTACTTTTGTTTCTATCTCTTGCTTAAGCGCCGCATTGTTAATCTTTATTTCTTTTTGCAATTCTTCTTGTGTTGTAATCCTTTCTGCTTGAGTGGTGAATTTTTGAAACAATACAATTTGTAATTATTTGTCTTCCATATCGCCTTTTGGATTTCATGTATGAACACTTGTGGACCTTCATTACTTCCACTTTTTGCATTGGTTGTGGTTCCAACATTGAATGTCATAATGATGGAGGTATTTTTAAAAGATGTTCTTCGATCTTGGAAATTAGGACAATGGTCATCTTTAAGACTTTGAAGTTTGAAAATCTCCATACGAGTCTTCTCAATTTCCTGGAGCCATATTATTGTAGATGGATTCCATCTTACAATCTTAGTATCTATGCACTTAAATTCCAACAATTTCAAAGATATGTGGTGGTTGTCACAAGAAATATGCACATCTAAACTGACATCAATCTGATTAGAAATCTTTAGGTCTTGTACTAGTTTCCTCTGAATCGTAGCCTTCATGGCTTCTTTTTTGGAAGGAACTTTAAGGACCTTCATTCTTGATTTCCCTATGACTATGTCCAAGGATCTAATTCTGGAACAATATAAATGTTGTTCATCTGTAGTAACCTGCTCCACAGGGATTCCTAACGACGTGGATGAAATACCTTTTATGTCCTCTAGCTTACCAACATTAGGCCCATTATCATATTCACCATCATTTGGAACGTAAGTGACAGTGGGCAAAGAAACAATTTCTACATAACTATCTACACTTGTGTTTGTAGAACCATCATTAGTTCTTCCAACATGTTTAAGTAGACATTCACTACTTCCATGGCTTCGAACTTCATCAATCAGATCAATCGATTTATCTAATAAAACTAATTGGGAACAATGTTCAAGTGTCTTCTCTTGCTCAACAAGAACAATTGCATTTGAAATGTCACTTGCTATTGTAGACCTATAATCTATGACTTCATCATCCACAACTGGTGGATGTTGATCTAATGCACATGCATGCTCTGTCACTTTGATGTCATCTTTTTCTTCAATTTCTACAATAGGTTTTCTTATTCTATCTTCCTCATCTTCTGTGTATATGTCCTCTTTTGGATATTTATCAACAATGGCTTGGTTCTTATCAATGTCATCTCTATACATGCCAATTCCATGGGAGACATAGGTTTTAAATCTTTTTTCCTCAAAACTGTCATCGTCGTCACCGAGAGCGGGCCAATCTTTTCGATACTTATCAGCAACACCGGTTTGACTATCCTCGGTATTGTGAATAATGTCATATTTACTTGTTCCAATTCCACGAGAGATGATGGCTTTAAGTCTCTTCTCCTCATAGCTTTCATCTTCATTATTGAACCACTTCATGGTTAAAAGTTTCAGACTTAATTAATAATAGGAACTAATAGTTTCCACTTAAATTTAAATTTTATAATAATAATTATAAAATTATTATTATGGAGCAATCAGGTTTTAATAAAAATAAAATATAAAATATTATATAATAATATTTAATATTATTATAATAATATTTAATAAATATTGTTTTTTTTTTGGTTTTGTTTTGTTTAGGGCTACGTGGATAAGAGATGGGAGGTGGCGGCTGGAAGAGGAGGAGCAATGGCGGAAGGGTGTGAGGAAGAGGGTGCTGAGGGAAGGCGCAGAAGAGGAGGGTGCGTAGGAATGTTGTGAATATTTAATTAATATTATTATTTATATATTAAATAGATTATTAGGTTAATAAGCGAAAGGGTGTAACCCTTCGCTATTCTTGCTCAAGCCCTATAAAGGCGAGCTTATTGTAACTTATCATCATTAATCAATATATTATTATCATTTATCTCAAATATGGAAGACGGTCTGGCTTCTTAACCCTTAACCGGACACGGTTAACTTAGTGAATGGATACGTTCACTGCATTTGGTATCAGAGCAGATTCGCTCCTGCACTCTGAGCTCGGACTTGGCTCATCAACTCCTCCAACGAGCTCGGATTCGGCTCCTCATTCCACCATTCCTGCTCACTCGTCACTCCCGCCACCTTCTGCATCCCGCTCCGCGTACAGCCCCCACGCCTTCTCCCGCTATTCCTCCCTTCACTCCCTCATCCACGCCCTTACCTCCTTCCTCGCGTGCTGCTTCCACTCCACACAGCTCCCTCCATTTTTTCCCACGCCCGCTTCTCCGCTGCCTTCCCCCACCATCGCCTGCATCTCCCTCACACCCTGCTACCACTGCTCCAGCTCCCCAAAATACTGCCCACGCACCACCACAATGTTTAAACTTCCAAAACATAATGCATGAGTAGTAGTACCTCTCAAATACTTGAGAATCCACTTTACTGCCTCCCAATGTTATTTACCTAGATTGTTTATATACCTGCTCTCAGCTCCCACTGCATGTGCAATATCTGGTCTTGCGCAATCGTATACATCAAGCTACCAACTGCCGATGAATAAGGGACCTTGGACATGTATTCTATTTGCTCCCATGTCTTGGGACACATATCCTTAGTTAGTTTAAACTCACTGGACAAAGGTGTATTAGCTGGTTTTGCATCTTGCATTCTAAACCTCACCAACACATTCTCTATGTACTCATCAAGAGACACTGTCAATTTGCGATTATTCCTGTCTCTTGTTATTCTCATACCGAGGATTTGATTTGCAACACTCAAATCCTTCATCATAAATGAATTAACTAATTTCACTACAAGGAAAAGGGCTTGTAGCGGAGGTCATAGTGGAGGCTTTTAGTGTTACAAGATTGACAAAAATTCTCAAAAAAACCTCTGCTACAACCTCCGCCAACGGTAGTCGATGTTTTAATGGAGATTATTACAGATATATTTTATAACTAAAAAAAACTCGGCAGACAGATATTTTAGCGGATTTTTTTTACCGGTGCGCTTTGCTTAAATTGTGTGCACCGGTGCATGTAGTAACAAAACGCACCGGTGTTGTACGATGTAAGAAACTGCACCGATACACTCAAACAGAATGAGCACCAGAAAGATCCAAATTTCAATGCTGCAATGGTGCTTGTGTATATATTATATGCATCAGTGCTTACGTACAAGATACACGCACTGATGCAATATGTTACATCATACGCACCAGACAATTTTTAATATTTTTAAATTTTATCAGTGTTGTCCATTTATCAGAGCACACCGGTGCATTTCATTGTAAAACACATAGGTGCTTACAAACTATCAAAATAACCCGGTGCATTTAAACAACTCGAACGCACCGACGCACTTAAACACAAAAAAAACACCGGTTCGTATAAACTTTGATAGTTCTCGGTGCATATAAACCATTGACATGCGCCGATGCGATAAAAAGAAGAAAATGCACTAGATAGGTCATCTGGCACGTGGACATTCTTATTTTTAAAATTTAACGGTGCGTTTATTTTACATTGGAGTGCCGGGTGTGTCATTTACATAAACGCATCGGTGCATAGTATTCGGGTAGACGCACCGGTGCGACATCAGTTATCAAAAGCACCACATATGTTTATTTGAATATTGGCTACTAACATTGCAGTCAAATATATATATTATATTTTTTATTTTTTTAATTTCATTATATATCTGAAATTGAAAGATTTTTTTATAGTACTATTCATTTCAATTTTAATTATTGCATTTGTTTGGATTAATTTTTTATATCATAGATGCACGCATCTATTGTAATATTTAATCATCCATACATTTAATTACCAATGTACCATTTCATATGTAACATTTGACAATAACATTGAAGAATGCAATAGAATAAAAAAAATATTTTATTGTGCCGAGAGGCGCTCTACAGCCCAGTATGGGGGAGATCGTGTCACATGTGTGGAGTGTTTGTCTAGTGTTTGTCGAGTGTAGTATGCGGGATATCTTGTAACATGTGTGAGTGTTTGTCGAGTGTTTGTAGAGTCAAAAATTAATAACCAAATAAAAAATTAAATATTGAAACGTCGGCCATTAATAAACAAAAAATTAAAAGGACGTGTTTTTTCGGAATGAAATCAATTACTATATAACACATATAACCATTGCTAATGAATTCAAACAACCGCGCTTCGAACAATTCTGAACTACAGCCTCTGTGGAATAGAGAATCAAACCTGATCGCATTAAAGAATCAAAGATGATCGCAGCTACCCGCAAGGTACAGATTTGAAAGTCAAATTCAATTTTTATATTAAAATTTTAATTGAAATTTAAACTCCCAGCTCCTCCCTGCTGTACGCTCCTCCATGCTCCCCCTCCCTCCACGCTGCTCCTCCACGCCCAGCTCCCTCCGTGCTCCTCCCTCCTCCACGCTCCCTCCTCCTCCATGCTCCCTCCTCCTCCCTCATCCACACTGCTCCTCCCTGCTGCATGCTCCCTCCACACCCAACTCCCTCCACGCCCTGCTCCTCCACGCTCCCCCTCCCTCCACGCTGCTCCACGCTCCTCCCTCCTCCCTCCTCCTCCTCCTCCCTCCTCCACGCCACTCCTCCTTGCTACACACTCCCTCCACGCCCAGCTCCCTCCACGCCCCCCCTCCCTCCACGCTGCTCCACGCTCCTCCCTCCTCCTCCTCCTCCACGCTGCTCCTCCCTGCTGCACGCTCCCTCCACACCCTACTCCCTCCACTCTCCCCCTCCCTCCTCCCTCCCTCCTCTGCCACTCCCTGCACCAAAATATTTAAACATTATAACATTAAATTTAAAATATTATATGTTAAAATTAAATTTAATATAGTATTTAATTTTAATATATTTGAACTGAAATAAAATATAGTATTTAATATAGGATTTTAAATATAAGTTAAATATAACTATTGAAATATAAATACAATAATATTTAAAATTAAATACTATATAAATACTATTTTAATATTGTTGGTGGAAAGCAGAGCAATTGAAACAAAGTACTAACTAGATTTTAGTGAAATATAGTATTTATATGCGTGCATAGATTTCAGTGATTTTTATTTTTAGATTTCACTGTAGTTTATCATTTAATTTTTCAAACAATTGGGTGTATCCCATTGGTAAAACTGTGTGGTGTTTTTAGGTAGGTCACGGGGTCGAACCCTCTTGATCCACCATTCACCCATTTTCTCCAAATTCAATAATATTCCTGTATATATATAACTTATTTACATTATGTAATAAGAACTACTTGTGGTATAGTGGTAAGGTTGTTGGGATAATGGGTGTGAGGTTGAAGGTTCAATCCTCTTAGATCACCTATTTTTTTGGAAAAAATATTGTATTTTGAAAATATATTGAATTTTTTTTTAAATACATTGAATTTTGAAAATTTAGTGACATTTATACTTGCATTGATTTTAGTGAATTTTGTTTTATCCTTGCATAGAGTGTGAACAAAAATGGAAGATGTGCATACAGAGGATGTGATGAGACTGATGGGAGAAGAACAAAAAACACAGAACGTCGAAAATCAAGGAAGAAAATCTAACGAAATTAGTACAAAGGAACGAGAAGAAGACTTGAAACGAAAAGCAGATCGACAAAAAGAATATTGAAAAAAGAAAGTTGGACGAAATGACAAAAGAAGAACGAGAAGAACGAAGAAAACTGAACACAGAATGAAAAAGAGCATATCGAGAGAGAAAGTTGAAGCACTCAGAAGAACAAGGAAATGACAATGTACAACAACAAAGACAATGTTCAACCAATATACCCGTGGAACCAACTTTGGGAGTTGCCGAACGAAGAAAATCGAGGGAAATGACAGAAAATGAACGAGAAGAAGAATTGGGACGAAAAGAAAAAAAAAAGAGAATATCGAAAAAGAAAAATGGATTAAATGACAGCAGAAGAACGAGAAGAACGAAGAAAACGAAACGCAGATCGACAAAAGGAATATCGAGAGAGAAAGTTGAAGCAGTTTGAGGAACAAACAAATCAAAATGCAGAACAACAAAGGAATAATAATGCAGGACAACAAAGATGATACTCGACCAATATACTCGTAGAACCAACTGTGGGAGATGCTAAACGAAGAAAATCGAAGGAAATGACAACAAAAGAACGAGAGGAAGACTTGGAACGACAAACAGAACAACAAAAACATTATCGAAAAAGAAAGTTGGATGAAATGATAGCAGAAGAACGAGAAGAACAAAGAAAATGAAACGCAGATCGACAAAAGGAATATCAAAAAATAAAGTTAGACAGAATGACAACAAAAGAAAGCGAAGAACAAAGAAAATGAAACGCAGATCGACAAAGGGAATATCAAAAAAGAAATTTAGATGAAATGACAGCCGAAGAACGAGAAGAACAAAGAAAATGAAGCGTTGAACGACAAAGAGCATATCGAGAGAGAAAGTCGAAGCAAATGGAAGAACAAAGAAATCAAATTGGAGAACAACAAAGAAATCAAAATGTAGAACGACAAAGGAAATATTCAACCAATAAACCAGTGGAACCAACTGTGGGAGATGCTCAACAAGTAACGGTCGGGGAAAGAAGATTAAAATTGGCCATAATATATCGGTACCATCTGAAGAGATGTATACTAGACATCGCAAATTTCAGGAACAAATTGATAAATTAGCAGAAGTGAAAGTGTGTCATGTCTGCCAGGAGTCATATGCAGGAATACAAGTACATAATACAAGTATGGGTCCAATGTGTTTGCAATGTCTTAGAGAGGGATCTAATAACAGATTCTCAGTTAAGAACCACATGGATCCAGGAAGTCAACCGCATGTCCTTGAAGATCTCACACAAGTTGAAGAGATGTTGATAGCACGTGCAAGTCCAATTTTGCTGGTGATGCATTCAATAGGTGGACAATACAAATATCGAGGACACACCATTAGTTTTCCGTAGGAGATTAAAGATGTTGCTAAGAAATTGCCACGACATATTAACAACTTGGACTTAATGGTCGTTGTGCGAAAAAAAGGACGACAAGGATCCAATTATGATTTCATTGTTAGAAAACAAAGAGTTATGGATGCATTAGTATATAAGATTCAAAATGATCCATATTATCTAGTTGTTCGAGTTTATTATGATGCAGTAGAAGAGTTACCCGAAAATGCAACAGATATCTCACATATGCTTAATTCTGTTACTCTTCTTGATATTGACGACGATAGTGAATTTGCAATGTTGGAAGGGATACCAGGAGTTGATGACATGTTAGATGGTTTACACACAACTTCTTTTGCATAAAGGCTTCCAAGTGCACCACGAGAGATAGAAATTATTAGAGCATGGGAAAATAATCCTAATCTAGATGAAAATAACACAAATGATGAATCGACTGATGTGCTTAACTGGCCTGGCATTGGCTCATCTTCGATTAACGAGTATAACACTGTTGGATTATTTGATATGGCATTTCCATCATTGTTCCCTAAAGGAGAGGTAGATTGGTTGCAACCGCGAATGCAAAATGTCCATCTACATGAGTATGCATAACATCTTCTTAGATATCACGATAACAGATTTGGAAGGCACCCTCGCTTTAGATATTTTTTATTGAATATCATAATGAGACATCGTGCTCAAGATTCCTCAACAGTTTTTGTCAAAAAAAATATTGGTGAACTACCCACAACAATGGAAGAGTTACGACAACATTTACAAAATCTTCCAGATTCAAGATTGGGAGAAAGATTAATGAGATTTGGAACGGTATTAAGAGGCACACGTGCATTTGGAGCAAGTGTCGTCAAGAGTTATCTGACTTGATTCAACAGATAGGTTGTCCAACAATATTGTTCACACTAAGTGCAGCGGATATGCAGTGGCCTGATTTGCATAAATTAATGCCAGGCACAAGTCCTACATATCCACATGAAGCGAAAAAATGGCGATGTCAAAATGTAATTGATAATCCTCACATCGTGGCACATTATATGCACTTGAGACATACAATGTTTCGAGAAGAGGTTTTCAAACATTTTCACCAAGCTACGGATTATTGGAGTCGCTACAAATGGCAACATCATGGATCTCCTCATGTCCACGGCTTTCTTTGGTTAAAAAATGCTCCCAACATGGACACTCTAAATTGGGATGATCCTACAGAAGTTACATCTGCAAAGAATTATTTCGACAAATGTGTGCATGCAGTAAATCCATGTGAGGGACATCAACGAAATATTCAAATTGGAGATAATGTAGATGATCATCCTTGCGTAAAAGGCACAGAACAAATATTTCAATTGGATCCAATGACTGATTATGAAGAACTTCTTAATTGTGTTGAGCATCATATTACCTGCAATGAGAGAAGTTGTCTTCGAAAGAAGAGAGGGAAATTGGTATGTTGGTACCACACACCATGGGATCTATGTGACCAGTCAAAACTTTACATTGATGAACAAGGAGAAAAAAAGTATGAACCTAGACGAAATGATGACAGAGTCAATACACACAATCGTGAAACAATGATGATGTGGAGGGCTAACATAGATTGGAAGCCTGTACTTTCCAAGCGCGTTGTTACTAATTACATAGCAAAATATGCTTCTAAATCAGAAAAGGGATCTGAAACTTTCCACAATATGTTGATGCGGTCTCTTCTATCCAGAATCCGAACGAACCAGCATCACGTGCATATAAAACTTTGTTGTGTAAATCCATTGTTGATAGGGACATTGGTGCACAGGAGACATGCCATATGCTTCTAGAGATTCCTCTTTCAGAATGTAGCCATCTTTTTCTCGTTCTAAATGTTGGTATGAAGGTTTTCAAACAAGTACAAGTTGAAACATATAATGCCGACAATGATAATTCTTTGATTGATGCATATACTAAGCGACCAGAGAATATGGAGCAACTTACATTGATAGATGTTGCAAAATATTGGTCATATGACAAACATCGACGGGGGGAAAAATGGTTACCACGAAGTAATGCATCTATTGTACGTGTGTGTCCGAGATTTAATTATATTCCTGATCGAAAAGATGAGAAGTTTGTTGATTTTTGTTGGTCTGAGTTGGTTTTGTACAAGACATTTCGTGACTTTCAAAGAGATATAGGCCACACATCTGATGAAATAGTACAGAATTGGCAAAATTTGCAGTATGTACCTTGGCATGTTGATCGCCAACCTATGCCTACAGATGCTCGAGTTGAATCCGACGCAGAAGAAGAACGTCCAAATCTGCAAAGAGATTCCAGCCAGCATGAATGGGAGATCATATGTGGATTATATAAAAATAAATTTATAAATTATAATGAGTTTGAGATGCTTGGACATAGGGATCTTGATCGTATGAATGATTGGAACACTGCTTTTGTAGATGAAGAGACCTCCAGTCCTGCAATTCATTTCATCTTTGATATGCGAAAATTGAAAAGGATTTCTACTAATCAACATGCAAAGTCTTACTCAATTGATAGTTTGGGTGATAAGCAAAGAATATCATACGATGTTATCCTTGAGCATTATAGAAAGGGTGTTGATCCACTACACATGATAATCCAAGGAACTATAGGTACCGGAAATTCATATTTGATTGGAGCCATAAAAAATACACTTGAAAATCTCTCGCATCTAGGGAAAAGTCCATTACTTCTTATAGCTCCTACAGGGGTGGCAGCTTTCAACATATCCGCAAGAACAATTCATTCTGCACTTCATATACCGATCAAAGAAATTAATCCTTTACGAGGACCAAGTTTAATAAACTTACAGGAAGAGTTGAGGAATGTTAACTATATTTTGATCGTTGAAATGAGTTTTATTGGAAAAAATCTATTAAGCAACATAGATTCAAGACTTCGCCAAGCCTTCCTAGAAAATGCTAATATACCTTTTGGTGGAAGATCAATTATATTTGTCGGTGATTTGGGACAAGTTTCACCTGTCATGGATAAGCCTGTATATGCATCGGAAGGTATTGCAAAATAATTGTGGAACACATTCACAAGAGTTGTGACGCTCGATACTGTGTTTTGACAGAATGGACAAAGCAATGAACAAATATATTTTCGTAATGTGTTAATGAATATTAGAGATGCAATTCCAACAATAGAGGATTGGAAATCACTGATGACGTGTACGTATACTTCCATCGATGCTTTAATGAAAAAGTCCTTCGATGAGGCGATGCATTTATTTGCGACAAATGAAGATGTAAACTGTCATAACAAGCGTTTAATAAGAAGCCTAAACTGTCCCATTGCGACCAGTATGGCTACATCTGTAAGAAGCAACTATTCTATGGAAGGAGATGAAGAAGGGTTGGAAGTTGAATTACTTATAGCCATAGGAGCAAGGGTAATGCTCACATCAAACCTCTAGATTGATGCAGGACTCGTCAATGGTGCTCTTGGAGTTATACAACAAATTGTATATAACCCTGGAAGTTTGCTTCCAGATCCACCAACGTATGTTTTAATAAAATTTGATAATTATGTGGGGGGGCTATGGAATGAATCATTTCCTCAAATTGTTCCTATTACATCTATCGAAAGAGGTAATAAAAAACAACTTCCATTGAAACTTGCTTGGGGTTTAACAATCCATAAGTCACAGGGTTTGACATTGGAGAGAGCTACTATTAGTATTGGAAAGTAGGAGAGGAAAGGTATGACATTTACAACAATATCTAGAGTTAAAGATTTGGCAGGTCTACAATTTCAACCTCCATTCTCATATGATCGATATGAGAAGATGTCAAAACTACCAAGTGTGAAGATAAGAAAAGATGAAGAAGAAAGATTGAGAATGATCACAATGTGAACCATATTTTCATTTATTTAATCCTTGCAAAATTATTATCTTTATTGTCCAGTTTAACAATTTACTCAATTCTTAATACTTATTACTTGCATTATGATAATCCTTGTAAATGTATCTGTGTTTCCAACTTAACCTGTTCCTTACAAAACGTAGATCAAACTCCACTTTTGTGTCACCGCCCATGACTGAAACCAGCCTAGATCCAAATCCTAGGCTCTATCAAGCGCCGAGAGGGATCAAATCTCCCGAGGTGCAAACCTCGACTTAGGTATTGCACTCAAGGAGAGGTTTGCACCTTAGGAGATTTGATCCCTCTCGGCACTTGATAGAGCCTAGGATTTGGATCTAGGTTGGTTATATATCAATAAGAGTGCCTTTGTCATACAAAAGAGGACACCATAGAGATAACAATAATCAAAATGTCAACATGCATGTAATTGTTACACTTATTGGTAACCCTTTGTTTTTCAATTCAGACACTATGTCCAGTACATTATTATACAAAATGTCTGATTTTCACAAACAATCATTTCAAAATATACAGCAAGCTACAACAACTTGCATTAACATCAAAATTAAATATGGATCATCATTTTTTGTTGGAACTGTTATTGGTACTCGAGCCACTTGCATCAATTGGGTTATTTGGATGACTGTTTTGTTGATTGGCTTGATTGATTTCCTCTTCTTCAACTTCCATCTGCAAACATAAAAATAAAGTGTACTGAGTGTATCTACATTGATGGGAATAATGAAAAATAAAATAGATAGTATACATGAATTTAAATTGAAAAAATGACATACCATAGAAATAATTGAGCCATGAATGATACATATTCTTTCAAAACCAAATCTCATGCCTTCTTTCAACAAGTCTTCTATTGGCTCAACAAATCCTATATTTAATATAATTGATTTTTGTTGTTTTATTAATTATAAAATGAGAGAAATAAAACAATATAGATACTTACAAAATTCACAATTAATTTTTGATATGCCACCATATACTTACAACCCTTGCTTAACCCAATGCTAATTAATTCTTTCGACGGATCCTCTTTGTACGTTAACACCTGTTCCAAGACATCCAAGGATCGCCAGTGAAAACAAAAGAAATTAAATATACAAATCACAACCACTACGAAATCTTATTTTCTTATAAGGAAATCACAAATACTCACAAAATTTGCTATCAACCCCTTTTTTCCTTGTTGTCTTGTCTTGTGTGCTGAATGGGTTCCATTTTCTTTTCTTTTCTACAACAAAACAATTGAAAATTAACATTTAATGTTGAATTAATTAATGATATGTACATAATCATAAAAATCAACGATTTCATACATTTGAAGCACGCTGTTGTTGAGATGGTTCTTCCTTATATGCAATTATGTCCATTTCCTTGACCATCTCCTCGTACACTCTTTTGGACATCCCTACTGGAAAATTTCTCATATCACCTTGTTCATCCTTTGGGATTTTCATAATCTTCCTGGAAATATGGCCCCATGGCCCCATCTCACCCTCATTCACCGGCTGAAGATAATTAGGCTCCACAACCATCAATTTCCCACATGGAGATTCATTACAAAAACTCCACTGCCACTGCACTTGCTGGACTATGATCCATCTTGGACCTCACAAGTTTCTTATCTTCACCTTCATGCTTGAAGGCCAATTGAAACTGAGTAGGAACTCAATTTCTCCCTAGTTACTTCATTTTTTAACATGTATGCATGATTATGGCTAGTATGTATGTTTTCCAACTTCAATTATCCATCTTCCAAAACAGATTGTATGAAATGGTACTTGAGCTATACATGTTTAGTCTTAGAATGGAATGTGAGTTATTTACAAGATGGATGACACTTTGGCTATCACTGTACAACCTACTATTCTCTTGCTTCTTACCCAATTCCTCCATGAACGTTTGTAGCCAAATCATCTCTTTACTATCCTATATAACAACAACATACTCTACTTTTGTTGTTGAAAGTGCAACAACATTTTGTAGTTTTGAAATCCAACTTACTACTGTTCCACCTACAGTAAAAATATACCCTGTGGTTCTCCTCCTGCCATCTTTATCACCTGCCATATCTGAATCAACATATCCCTGCATAACAATGTTTAAACCTCCAAAAGATAATGCATGAGCAACAATACCTCTCAAAATCATGAGAATCCACTTTACTGCCTCCCAATGCTATTTACCTAGATTGTTCATATACCTGCTCACAACTCCCACTGCATGTCAAATGTCTGGTCTTGCACACGCATATACATCAAGCTACCAATTGCTGATGAATAAGGGACCTTGGACATGTATTCTATCTACTCCCGTGTCTTGGGACACATCTCCTTAGTTAGTTTAAAATCATTGGACAAAGGTGTATTAGCTGGTTTTGCATCTTCCATTCTAAACCTCACTAACACCTTGTTGGCAGGCGGGTTTGGATGAGTCAGCTGCACAGCATTGCGGATGCTACGAAAGGTCAAAGATGCCACGCAAGGAGGAAAACCCCGCATGAGTCGAAATGATATTATTTTATGTATTTTTGGGTCATTTTGGACTGCATTGTGCGGGTTAGGGTCATTCTTTTGTAGATCTTGTTAAGAAGTAGCTAGGCGGTTGTCTAAGTGGACCATGAATGTAAAGGCGCAAGCCTATAAATAGATGTAGTATCGCAAGTGTTAGGATCATCCTTATCATGATCATAGAAGAACATGACATGTTTTGTATTGGATATTGATCTTGGTTTTTTGAATCTCGGTATGCGACAGAAGAACTGTGTTGATGTATCTGTTTTTGTTGCGAAGGTTAATATGACATGACGAAGCTTGAGCAGAATCATTGTGACTTTTCCTGTTTTCTTGTTATGAATGTGATATGCAATATGAAACTGTGACTGATGCGATGTTTACCTGTTCCAAATGATGTTATACTGTTAGATCTATTTGCGCATTAATGGTTTTGCTGATAATGAGATCTGTGGAATGATGATGCGATTATGTTTGATGCATAAGATGAATAATTAGATCTATTAAATAATGTTGCGCTAAGTCAATAAGTAGATGCACATGGTCCTCCTTCATTCGGTGCAAATGTGGTTTCGTCAGCTCTCCCTCAAACATCTCGGGTGAGACTTCATATGCTATGTAGGTGTTGCTGACAGGGTAAAACCTCTCTGTGCCGGTGCTAAGGAAGATCGCAGTGGTTTGGGTGTCGACAGAGTGAGGAACCCCTATCGACTGGGTTTGTGTCAACAAATGGTTCCGTTGCCGGGACCATAGCACGAAGTGGAGGGAGAACATGTTGTGGCATCCGACGAAACCGGAAATTCAAGATTGGTTCGACCAAAAGTTGAGAGAGTTTGCTGAGAAAGAGAATCAGAACCCTGGACTGACGACAGATAGGTGGTTGGCAAAGTACATACATGACGGTCCACATAAGTATTTTTTCTTTGAATTCCCGATCATCTTGTATGAGTGGTTAGCGCAATTGAACTTTCGCAAGGTACATTTCCAAGGCGGTGAGCCAATGTCCTGGACCCCAGAATTGATCTAGGAGTTGCAGGAGGTAGACAATAGAGCATCGCAGGCTGTTGAAGTCTGGCTTGACAGTATATTGGAGAGCTATATCACCGAGTTTGCGGTCGACACACCGAAATATTATAGCGAAGCAGAAAGAGAATTCTTCAATGGACCAAGAGGTAGGTTCCTATTGTCATTGCAATTGTCCATTAAGATGCTCATCTATGAAAAGGGCATATTGAAGATGAACCTCGAGTAAAATAACCCTGGTGGGCGGAGGCTGTGGACACCGTGAAGGCAGGGGGGAGGCGAATGGAATGACGTGAGGTAGATGGGTGAAAGTTACGACGAGACTATAAGGGAAGCTGAGGAAGAGAGTGGTATTACGAGGGGAGGAGAAAGGTTTCGAAAAGAGAAGAGGAAGAGGACAGGGGAAGGTCCTGCTGAGATTGAAACAAAAAATCGCGAAGGAAGACCACATGGGACGAAGCGACCCCGCAGTGCCGAAAAGGAAAACCAGGCTGCGCCCGAGGTAGAGGAAATACCAACCCCTAGTAGTAACGTACCCACACCTCCGCTCATTATATCACAACTAGGAAGAAAATCGAATTTTACACTGTCGTGTTCGACGTGTCAACAACACTCAAATAGTAGCAGATAAACGACCATAGGAAGAAGGTCCAAGATGGCAGGCGATGATGAGAATTTACCTCTGTTCCATGGAAGCAGAACTGAGGACCCATAGCAATATTGGTTCTTATGTGAAGCTATGTGACTGTTAAACAAACTGCGGATGATGATGTCAAGAAAGGTCAATTGGCGACGACTCTTCCGGGTCCTGCACTGGATTGGTACATGAAATTTGTACAAGTTCCTGCAGGGAGTCCAGAGAAGACACTGGCTGAGGTTAGAAAAGGATTAATTGAAGAGTTTAGAAAACCAAAGTTTGAAGCGCAATACATTACAGAACTGAAGGAGATCAAGTAGTATCCAAATGAAACTGTTTAGGATTTTGACTAAAGGTTTAAAACGCTAATGGCAAGAGTCAGCTTTGAAATGAGTGACATTCAACATAAGGAATGGTTCATCGCGACATTACTGACTCATATCAGACTTCCATTGATGCAACAGAAAAATGCGACACAGAGCGAGGCTCTGGAGATTGCGATGAAGTTAGAAGCTTCACCTGTTGGTGAGAATGCAGTCGGCATGTCTCAGATCCAGAAGCAGCTGGAAAATCTGACAATTTAGTTGCAAGATCTCAAGAAGGGTAAAGAGCACTGTGAAGAGGTTTGGTGTACTCGATGTCGTGCATAGGGACATACTAAGGATAACTACCCAGATTTCCGAAACTACCTATTATCAGGAGTGCCAAACCCACTAGGTGGCAGCGGTATGCCATGGTGTAGCATTTGTCAAGTTTATGGGCATCGACATGAAGAGTGTGCATACATGTAGAAGATGGTCACGAAGCCGACGAATTTATGCTGTACATTCTGCCAGTCTATCGGGCATGAAGATAAGGATTGCTGTGCATATGGCCTAAGCCAGGAAAGATCGTACGAATCATACTACGTAAAGGGAGATGACCATCGTGCAGTACAACAATCGCAGCCGTAGCCATAGGTGGCCCAGCCGCCACCTCAACCGCAGATGCAATTTGTACTGCAGCCGCAACAACAGTTTGTGCGACAACTGCAGTATAATCAGATGCATATGGCTCCACAGCAGCCATCGTATGTTCAGCTAGCGCAATATGTTCATCCAGGGTAGTGTGTTCAGCTACAACTGAATACCCCGCCGCAACAATTTAATCAACTGCAATATCAACAATAAGGAGGATTTCGAAGAGGACGAGGTGGAGGCTTTGGTTGAGGAGGAGGATGGGGTCGCGAACCTGTGCAATGTTATAATTGTGGAGTATTAGGACACTATCAGACAGATTTCCCACAGTTGCAAGCACAGTGTACATATTGTATCGCTGTTGATCACACTGTTGAGAACTGTCCATAGTTGATTGCGAGATGGCAGGTAGGAAATGTCCCGCAGTTACAGATTCAAAACCAATTGCAGAACCAGTTTTAGAATCAGAATCAATTGCAGAATCAAAACCAGTTGCAGAACCAGTTTTAGAATCAAAACCACATGCCAAATCAGAATTAGCTGCAGAACCAGAATCAACGTCAAAATCATGACACAAATCAGAATGTGAATCAACCTGTGAATCCATCACCGAACCAGAATCAGGGACCAACTGTCGTGATGATTTTAGCAGAATCGAGGACGCAAGATGTTGACGTTGCTGTTATCACTCGCGGAGGTGCAACGACAAGAGAAGATGGTCCGCATCCACTCATCCAGTTGGCTGGAAAGAAGAAGGTGCAGTTTGATATTGATGCTGAGAGAGACACATTCTTTGAAGCACGTGATGTGATAGAAAGAAATATTGGTAAGTCAACTACTTATGACATGCCTGCTGCTTTTGAATCAACTTTGGGAGCAGGACCATCACGACAGTATGGTACTTTGCAGAACTTCTTTGAAAGTTGCTTGTCGCTAGCAAGAGATCCTGATGCTCTTTCCAAGATTGAGATTCTGTTGCATTGACCGACCAAGGGACGGAAAGAGTCCACAGTGAACTCTTTATAGAGGAAGAAGACAGGAAAAGAGATGTGCATGAATATCCAGATTGGGGACTATGAGGTAGATGCAGTCATTCTGGACCTAGGCTCAGATGTCAATATTCTAACAAAGCAGACATGGAAAAATATGGGGAGCCCAACGCTGAGTTGGTCTCCCGTGCAGCTACGACTGACTAATCAGGAAAAAGTAACACCAATTGGGAGAATTCCGCGCCTTGTTGTGGAAATTGAGGGGATGAAAACCTATGCTGATTTTGATGTTATTGAAGTTGTCGATGGTGGAGGCTCCTATCCCGTGTTGCTGGGGATTGGATGGGCCAATGACAATATGGCAGTAATTGATTTCAAGAAGCGGGTGATGACCTTTGAAAATCAAGACCTCAGAGTCATAGCTCCATTGGATTCGACTGAAGGGCGAAGATATGTTGAACTAGTAAAGGATGAAGTTGTAAGAGGACGGGATCATGGATAAAAAATTTCAGAAGACTACATCCATCCGAATGATGATGGCGAACTCGGTTGGCGCAGCTCTAGCTCTGCGTCTTTCGGCTCTGATGATGCATTAGAGAACTGGCAGAATCACATGCATGAGGTGTCATTCAAAAAGTGTGGTTTGATCACGCAGTCGCTGTGCCGTGTCGTGACTGAGACTGTTGAATTACCAGTATACGAAGGACTACCTGAGTTGTTTGAATTTCTAGTGGCATTTGAAGACAAGGTGTCAGAACCACAGTGGTTGCTGGCACTGGAGGAGGCATTGAAGGCTGCTCCAGCACGTTGGTGGGAGACCCATAAGAAGTCAATTACTGGGTGGTCGCAGTGTCGAAGATTGATGACAATTCGCTTGGGTGACGCAGAAATATACCACACTGGAAAGTGTGATGGGAGGAATGACCCTGGCGGTCATCTGATTGAATGTCAGACTTTGTGGGCCTCGTGACCAAAGGATGAATGGGTCCATGCCTTTGTCCACAGGTTGGATGAAATGCCGCGATATTGGTATGCCTCAGCTGAGTTGCGCAGAGAGATTACCACTTGGGAAGAGTTGACGGTTTGCTTCACTCATGCCTTCAGTTTTGCGGATGCCAATCCAGATGTTCATAATTCCCTGTAGATCATTTGTGATGTTGTCCTGAAGGTGGTTCCAGGTGCATACCCCGTGGATCTGCATACGTACTATCAGCTGCAGTCGATGATGGAATGCTACAATATTACTGGAGGATCGGAGGATGGTGATGACCTGTGAAATATCAATATTCCGAAAACAAAAGGGAGTTGGGACATCATAGCACCTGATGTACCGACAGATCCAATAAATTAGCCGTTGAAGCTTAGGAAGGTCAACATTGGGATAGAGGCGAACCCAAAGTTTGTGAATGTTGGGGACTGCTGGGATGGAGAAATGATGGCAAAGATCACAGACCTGTTGCATGAGTTCCAAGATTTGTTCCCTACGAAGTTTTCCGAGATGAAGGGAATATTGGGGGATTTAGGAGAGATGAAGATTCTGTTGAATCCAGATGTGAAACCAGTAAGGCAGCGACTGTATCGACTGAATCCATGACACAAGGAAAGGGTCAAAACTAAACTTGATAGAATGTTGGATGCTGGAATAATTGTGGATGCTGGAATAATTGAGCCGGGCGAAGAATCAGAATGGATTAGTCCCATGGTGGTTCATGATAAGAAGACAGGTGAGGTTCAGATTTGTGTCGACCTGAGGAAGTTGAATGATTCCTGTATGCATGATCCATTTTCGACGCCATTCACTGATGAGGTACTAGAAGGAGTGGGCGGTCAAGAAATGTATTCCTTCACAGATGGCTTTTCTGGCTATCACCAGATCAGGATCGCAAAAGAGGATCATCACAAGACAACATTTGTGACTGAATGGGGTTGTTTCTAGTATACTGTGATGCCATTTGGGCTAAAGAATGCACCTGTGATATTCTATCGGGTTGTTGTCACTGCATTTAGAGATTTTATTCAGAAGTTTTTGCAAGTCTATATGGATGACTGGACAGTTTATGGATTGATCAACGACCATCTGGAAAACCTGCGACTGATGCTGGAGCGATGTAGACAGCATCAGATCGCGCTGAACTTGAAGAAGTGTGTTTTCTGTGCATCATTTGGGATGTTGTTGGGTCACATTGTTTGCAAGCAAAGATTGTTGGTTGACCCAACATAGATTGCGCTGATTTTGAACTTGCCACCACCTACAACTGTAAAGCAGTTGAGAGCGACGATGGGGCACACTGGGTACTACCGCAAGTTAATTTGTGGTTATGCCGCGATCACGACTCCTATGGAGAGGTTGTTGAAGAAGGATGTGTTGGGTCACATATTTGTCCCTATTTTCATTACTTATTTCATCCATCTTCTTCCTATTATCACCCATTTATCATTCCATTTTCCATCCATTCGCTGTAACTGCTCGAGAAATGCCATATTAATCTTATTGATGCTTTAGTGGTTAATCATGATTATTTTCCTTTATTTTTGATGAATTGAAGACTCTTATGCATAATTTTACTGATGATGGTTTATGGAGTGATTGTTCATATTAGTAACTGTAGCAGCCATGGTTCAAGCCTCAAAAGTTGGCATGCTAGCACATATCCACATGGATATTTCACAACATGGTTTCAGCTTATAATTAATTATGTGGATTTGTGACTTCAATTTGTGCTCAAGTCCAACATGGCACCCTCCATCTCATACTCAAACTATTCCAACCAGAAACGTGTGCCAGATAAAAACATAGTGATTCGCATCTCGATTTGTGGGAAGTTGGAGACGAATCTCGAAAATCTGGGACATGGGTTTTGTGCGCAACGACCTCATTTACTTGACTCGCTAGGAAATCACCAAACAAACTTGCGGTTTGAGCTGTACAACTGGTTCTCTGAACATGTAATTCTCAGATTTACTGTTGCGGCCGGTTTTACAAATTAGCAATTGGTTGAAACAGATCACAAGTTGGGGATTCGGTTTCTCATTCTCCTGAGAGCATTTTATGTATAAATATGTAATCATTCTAATGTATTGGGAAGAGGAGGAAGAGAGAAAGCAATGTTATGCTATAGGATTTGATCCAGACTCTGATGTAATGATTTCATTCTCATAATACATGCTGACAGTTTCTTAATTCTGGAGTTGTAGACTTTCATTGTGGAGATCCAGCTCTGCTCAGTGGAGGAAGGGCCCTCTTCCCTGAGCAGATGCTGATAGTGTTGATTGTTATTTTGTAGATTTTTTTATTATTTAGTTCATGCTTTCATTCCAATAGATTTATCATAGTTGTATGCTTTCATTCATTAGATTTATCATAGATGTTTCCTTGTTAATTCATTTTGATAGATCGTTGGCCAACATAGCATTTCTTTTAGATTCATGCAATTAGATCTTGCTTCATAAATAGTTGATTTTGTTTTAAGTTAGATTTACATTTTGGTTTTATGAGAAGGATTAGGGTTTGATTTATTTTCAAGAAGGTGTGATCTAGTTTACAAAGAGTTTTGATTTCATACCAATAGATAAACAATGTTAGGTAGAAATTGTGCTTGCATAGATCTTGCAAAATAGCTTTGAAATAAAAGACTTCCTTGGGTTGATAATTTATGTTTTGGTAGTATCAGGTGTTTAATTAATTAGACAATTAATCCACCCAACAGGATGCGGTATTCTTATGGAGTCCAGAATGTCAAGTCAGTTTTGAGATGCTGAAGGCTAAGATGGCTTCTACACTGATCTTGGTATTTCCTGATTGGAGCAAGGAATTCCATGTCCATGTGGATGCATCGTCGATTGCGTTGGGTGTGGTGCTCGCACAACCAAGAGAAGGAGATCTTGACCACCCGATTGCTTTCGCAAGTCGGAAGTTGTCATCTGTGGAGAAAAATTATACGACTGGAGAGAGGGAAGGTCTGGCGATGGTATATGCGCTACAGAAGTTTAGGCATTACCTGTTGGGGGGTCATTTCAAAATGTTCACACACCATTCTGCTTTGAAATACCTAGTTAATAAGCTTGTGTTGGAGGGGAAGATATGCCGCTGGCTACTTCTCTTTCAGGAGTTTGATTTTGAGGTAATTGGGAAGCCTGGTCGCTTGAACGCGGGGCCAGATCATTTATCGTGAATTGAGACAGGTGAGGAACCAACAAACATTGAAGATGGGTTGCCAGATGCGCAACTATTCAGAGTCGAGATGGCTGATGAATACTATGAAGAAATAATTCAGTTTTTGGCGACGGGAACCGCACCAGAGGAGTTTACCACAAGTCAAAAGAAGCAGTTGGTGGTTAAGGCCGTGGATTTCCTGTTGATTGTCGGACAACTTTATAAAATAGGATCGGATGAGCTCTTGAGGCGCTGTGTCCTACCTCATGAAAAAGGGAAGATATTGGCAGAGGAACATGCGGGAGTTGTTGGTGGACACTATGGAGGTCGTGCTATTGCTAGGAAGGTGCTTTGCGTAGGGATTTGGTGGCCCACTCTTCATAATGATGCGACAGATTATGCACGAACTTGCGACGTCTGTCAAAGAAATAGAAAACCCTCAAGGAGGGATGAGATGCTGCTAGTACCTCAAGTGACATTGCAGCCATTTGATAGATGGGCTGTGGATTTTGTGGGACCAATCAACCCGCCTGGAAAAAGAACTGGTGCACGATACATAATTACAATGACAGATTATTTAATAAGTTGGGCGGAGGCCGCACCTGTTATCGATTGCATCGCTGCGACAACAACGCGATTCTTGTTTGATAATATTGTTATTCGGTTTGGATGCCCAAAGATATTGATGAGTGACCAGGGGAGTCACTTCATCAATCGTACAGTTAGCGCATTGACATAAGAGATTTAGATACAACATAGGAAGAGTACCCTGTATCATCTGCAAGAAAATGGAACATTGGAGGCATTCAACAAAGTGTTGGAGCATGTGCTTACAAAGTTTTGTAACATGAACCGTGATGACTGGGATTTGAAGATTCCAGCAGTCTTGTGGGCCTATTGCACCACTTGTAAATGATTGATGGGACATACACCGTTCAAATTGGTGTATGGGAAGGAGGAAATCATGCCTATGGAATACATTCTTCCAAGTTTGTGCATAGCATCCGCGACAGGCATGGACGACGAAGCAGCATGAGAAGAACGATTGGCGCAGTTGGTACAGTTTGAGGAGGACCGTTTTGTCGCAGGTTTTCACCAGAGCATAGAAAATGATCGCCAAAAATCTTGGCACGATCGCCATATTAAAAAAAAGCAATTTCAACAAGGTGACTTGGTGCTGTTGCATGAAAGCAAGTTCATGAAGCATCCAAGTAAGTTACAGATGCATTTGCTAGGTCCATATCTCATTAGTTTCATTACTTCAGGCGGCGCAGTACAGCTGCAGCAGTTGGATGGAGCAATGCTGCCAAAGCTAGTGAACGGTAGTAGGCTGAAACCCTACAGGACGGGTCCAGAGCTACACGATGCTTAAGGCATTGCGCAAGAAAAAAAAAAGAGATAGGATGCTAGGTGGAAGGATGGCGCACCAGCAGGGATAGGATGCGCAAGTAGGTGAGATGGTATTGCAGTTAGGAAGCCATGCTACGATGACTGCAGGGCCATGACACAGTCAAATCAACAATAAATGCAGATAGTTGAAAGCAGTTAACTAACGATGCTCGTCGATGTGACATGTATTTATGGTGGATCCGACCATTAGATTGACTGGATCGACGACGGATTTAGGCAGTTAATGCAGGATTTGGTCATGATGATCGGATCGATTTGGTCATGATGATGGTAGACCGATTTGGCACTATAAGAACGGGCCGAATCCGGTTGGAATTCACCATTATGCAAAGTGTGAATTGAGCTAGGTAGTGGTGAGTTGAATTGGGAAAGGCTGAGTAGAGTTACAGAGCGGAGTTGCATAGTGTTGAGCGAGTTTCCAAGTGAGGTGAGGTTGAGCACCTGTTGGATGTTGCGGGGCACTGGTGCAGCATGCAGAATGAACCAGACACGGTTGAGATTTCGAGTGAACAGGAATCACCAGTCGTCCCTGTAACCATTGAGGAGGAATTTTCCAGTATGCTGGTTGGGTCATCGTCAATCACGAAGAAGAGGAGGGGGGGAAACATCCTAGCTCCTAGGCGTCGCTGAAGAGGAAGACACGATATTTCGCACAATTACAGGAGGAGGTACCTTCCTAGATGAGTCCATCAAGCCTAGGAGTTGTGGAATCAACATCTCACGCAGCGGTATCCGCTGCGGATATCCTTGGGTATGTAACTCCTTGCCGACCCGAAAGCTTACCAAGAACCAAAGATACCAAGTGAGGATGCCGACGATACCACAAGGCATGGTATGCACCATAGACATTGTTATTGCACTGATGTAGATGAAGTATGATGACCATGATCTACTTGCATTGAGGGATTTTACGATGGATCCATATGTGCCGTCAGTAGCAGTTGGAGGCAGCCCAACACCACGCATTCCACACGATTGGGCGCACAGATTGAATCAGGCAGGACTGTTGGGATTGATCAACATGCCGCATTTTGGGTAGTTGACTGAGGCAAATGCTTGCGTAAAACAACTTTTGGCCAGTTTCCATGGTGGGATTTTATGGCTGGACAGACTGGTCGCAGTCACGGTCGACCTTATTTCAGAGATCACGGGGTTGCCTAAGGATGGGCCAGACCCCTCGCAGAATTTCCAAGGGAAAAATAATGATAAGAAGCTCATGGTGAAGTTGAGGACGTGTTATGATTTGCAGCGTGACAGACGGGCATACTGCATCGATAGCATCAATGGTCAAGCGGTGCGCATCGGGGCAAGGATTTTGGATACTAAACTAGTCAGGAATAACCAACCCAACCAAGGTAACTCAGGGGCCATTGCATGTGTCGAGATGTGTGTGCAAGGGGTCCAGATGAACTGGTCTCTCTTCTTACTGAGCCAGTTGGAAGATGACGCGGTGGCAGTCCAAGCAGGAAAGAAGCCGTTCACATACAGTTGGTTGTTGATCTTAATCACGCTTGTCACTTGGATGGAGCCAAAAGATTATCAAGGTATGGACATGGACGCAGTCAAGGTTTGTAAGGGTGCACGCTACTAGAACGTTTGGTGGGTGTAGGAAGTTGAGCGGCTTAAGGACTGCACAACATAGTTCTGGCTCTACTAGGAGGAGATGTAGGTGGCGGTTGTGAAGGTTCCGCAATTGTCTCAAGTAGCCGTAACGAAATATCAATGGATTGCTCAGTTTGTGATTGTCCGACACGCCATTCATGTGCAAGCGAGGTGCGACTCGAAGAAGCGGTGGTTGCCGACACCATACAAGTTGTCTAACGAAGAGCTGGAGGCAATTATTGATGATTGGCCCACTGAATGGAGAGAACCAGTTAGTTTGGAAGAAGGATCGACGGGCCCACTAGCAGATGCACCAGATGATCCACTACTCGCGATGGACCAGCAGAGTAACCATGACTTGGACCAAGAGTCATCGCGGACACCCACTGATGAGGAAGTAGAGGGCACATTTGAGGAGGCTAGAATGAATGGGTGATACGAACAAGGTATGACAAGTGGCGCAAGCCCAGGGATGGAAGCACAGCTGAATCGACTTATTGAGGCCATCACACACACCACAGAGGCTTCAGCTGAAGCAATGAAGAAGCAGGCGGCAACAGGTTCCAGCGAGGTAAAAAATTGACTTGATTCTTTATTTGATGTTGTTTTGAAGAAGGCACCAGAGGTAGCGACTGTGCAGGACATTGGCCCAATCAACACTGGGATGCGGGTTCAGAATGTACAAATTCCACTGACTGCGATTGTGACCGACAATGAGGATCTCCATGCCTCCCTGCAGCAGTTACAAGTTTTGTCCATCAACATCAACGCATTGTCCATGCAGACGCTGGTGCATATGTAGATGGTCTCCAACCAGGAATTGGCCAACAGGGAACAAAATATCAATGGTCAGTTCTTGCGATCGCAGAAGAAAGAGGTGGAAGTGTAGAAAGAGGTGGAAGAATTGAGGAAGGAGCAGGAGCGGCTGATTGTGGAGAATGCTAGAGAAATCGAGGAGCTGAAGAAGGAACATGACCGCTTGACGGTGGAGAGTGAAAACCTCTGGGACAATAGAGTACGATTGGAAGAGGCAATTTTTTATGCTTCTCAGTATGTATTGGAGCCCACCGCAGAGTTGGATGCGGTCGAAAGAGCACAGTGACTTGGGGCCGTCATTACCCATTTGCAACGAGACAATGCCGACTTACTGGCTTTGGTACAACCAGGCATACCGCTTGAGCAGGTAACAGAAAGGAAAAGCGCCATGGAGGAGTTGGAGACCCAGCTAGGAGAGTTGGAGCAAGAAGCGACAAAAGTAACTGAAGCGACTGCACAATTTTGGGACAACATAGTCCAAGATGAGCAATTGGAGCAACTGACCAAGCTAGCGTAGGAGGAAGAAGGACAACTAGCAATAATGAAGACTTCGCTGAGAGCGCTGCCACTTGCGGTTCAGGTCACCAAGTCTACGGATCTGAAGGAGTTACAACAACGAGTTGTAAGGGCACAAGAGTGTCAGCGGAAGCGCAGTTTGATGAGTTCCAAGATATTGGTGTGCAACTTTCGGTCAAGGCATTTTCTGTGCTGCAGGCCATGCAGGAAGGCAAGAAGAAAGTTGCTGATAAGCTAGTCGAGCATCCATTAGCACAGGACTTGACATAGATTCAGGAGATCCATGCGACCGTCAAGGAGTAAGCCAGGGAGATCAGTCAACAGTATGAATATTCCAGGCTAAAGATCAATGAGTACACCATGTCCAGTTGACGTGGCTCGAGGGTGAGCCACAAGATTTTGTTGGGGGCCTGTTGGCAAGCGGGTTTGGATGAGTCAGTTGCGCAGCATCACGGATGCTGCGAAAGGTCAAAGATGCCGCATAAGGAGGAAAACTGCACACAAGTCGGAAAGATATTATTTTATGTATTTTTGGGTCATTTTGGACCGCAATGTGCGGGTTAGGGTCATTCCTTTGTATATCTTGTTAAGAAGTAGTTAGGCGGTTTTCTAAGTGGACCATGAATGTAAAGGCGCAAGCCTATAAATAGATGTAGCATCACAAGTGTTAGGATCATCCTTATCATGATCATAGAAGAACACGACATGTTTTGTATCGGATATTGATCTTGGTCTTTTGAATCTCGGTATGCGACAGAAGAACTGTGTTGATGTATCTGTATTTTATTGCGAAGGTTAATATGACATGATGGAGCTTGAGCATAATCATTATGTCTTTTCCTATTTTCCAGTTATGAATGCGATATGCGATATGAAACTGTGACTGATGCGATGTTTCCCTGTTCCAAATGATGTTACATTGTTAGATCTATTTGCTCATTAATGGTTTTGCTAATAATGAGATATGTGGAATGATGATGCAATTCTGTTTGATGCATAAGTTGAATAATTAGATCTGTTAAATAATGCCGCGCTAAGTCGATAAGTAGATGCACATGGTCCTCCTTCATTCAACGAAAATGTGGTTCCGTCAGCTCTCCCTCGAACATCTCGGGTGAGACTTTATCTGCTCTGCAGGTGTTGTTGGACAAGGTAAAAACTGTCTGGGCCGGTGCTCAGGAAGATTGCGGTGGTTTGGGTGTCGATAGAGTGAGGAACCCCTGTTGACTGGGTTTGTGTCAACACACCTTCTCTATGTACTTATCATGAGATAGTCAATTTGCGAATTTTCCTATTTCTTGTTATTCTCATACCCTGGATTTGCTTTGCAACACACAAATCCTTCATGCTAAATAAATTAACTAATTTCACTATAAGGAAAAGAGCGTGTAATGGAGGCTTTTAGTGTTACAAGATTAACAAAAATTCTCAAAAAAACCTTTGCTACAACCTCCACCAATGGTAGCATATGTTTTAATGGAGATTATTACAGATATATTTTATAATTAAAACAAACTCGGCGACCGGTTGTTTTAGTGGATGTCTTTTTACCGATGCACTTTGCTTAAATTGTGCGCACTAGTGTGTCTAGTAACAAAACACACCGGTGCTGTATGATGTAAAAAGAATGCACCGGTGCACTCAAACAGAACGAGCACCGTAAAGAACTGATTTTCAAACCTGCACTGGTGCTTGTATATATATTATATGCACTAGTGCTTACGTACAACATAAATGAACCGATGCAATACATTACATCATACGCACCAGACAATTTTTAACATTTTTAAATTTTATCGGTGCTGTCCATTTATCAAAGCACACCAGTGCATTTCATTGTAAAACACATTGGTGCTTACAAACTATCAAAATAATCCAATGCATTTAAACAAGTCGAACACACCGATGTGCTTAAACACAAAAAAAGAACTGGTTCATATAAGCTTTGATAGTTCTCGGTGCATATAAACCATTGATATGCATCAATGCGATAAAAAAAGAAAACACACCGGATAAGGCGTCTGGCATGTGGACATTCTTATTTTTAAAATTTAACGTTACGTTTAATTTACATTGGAGTGCTAGGCCTGTCATTTACAATGGTGCATAATGTTCGGGTAGACACATTGGTACGACATCAATTATCAAAAGCATTGCATATGATTATTTGATCAGTGGCTACTGACATTGCAGTGAAATATATATATTATATATATATATTTTTAATTTCATTATTTATCTGAAATTGCAAGATTTTTTTATAGTACTATTCATTTCAATTTTAATTATTGGGTTTGTTTGGATTATTTTTTTATATCATGTATTCATGCATCTATTGTAATATTTAATCATCCATATATTTAATTACCAATGTACCATTTCACATGTAACATTTGACAATAACATTGAAGAATTCAATAGAATAAAAAAGTTTATTTTATTATATATCAATAAGAGTGCCTTTGTCATACAAAATATGACACCATAGAGACAACAATTTTTAAAATGTCAACATTCATGTAATTCTTACATTTATTGGTAACCTATTGTTTTTAAATTTAGACACTATGTCCAAGACATTATTATACAAAATGTCTGATTTTCACAAACATTTATTTCAAAATATACATCAAGCTACAACAACTTGCATTAACATCAAAATTAAATATGGATCATCATTCTTCGTTGGAACTGTTATTGGTGTTCGAGCCACTTGCATCAATTGAGTTATTTGGATGAATGTTTTGTTGATTGGATTGATTGTTTTCCTCTTCTTCAGCTTCCATCTACAAACATAAAAATAAAGTTACTGAGTGTATCTACAATACAAAGAATAATGAAAAATAAATTAGATAGTATACATGAATGCAAATTGAAAAAGTGACGTACCATAGAAATAATTGAGTCATGAATGATACACATTATTTCAAAACCAAATTTCATGCTTTCTATCAACAAGTCTTTTGTTGGGTCCACTCCATACTTTGTTTCCTGCAAGTTTTATGCCTCACCACAAATCCTAGATTTAATATAAAGGATTATTGTTGTTTTATTAATTATAAAATTAGAGAAGTAAAACAATATAGATACTTACAAAATCCACAATTAATTTTTGATACGCCAACATATACTTACAACCCTTGCTTAACCCAATGTCAATTAATTCTTCTGACAGATCCTCTTTGTATGTTAACACCCGTTTCAAGACATCCAAGGATTGCTAGTGAAAACAAAAAAATTAAATATACAAATCACAACCACTACGAAATCTTAATTTCTTATAAGCAAATAATAAATACTCACAAACTTTGTTATCAACCCCTTTTTTCCTTGTCGCCCTATCTTGTGTGTTGAATGGGTTCCATTTTATTTTATTTTCTGCAACAAAACAATTGAAAATTAATATTTAATGTTGAATTAATTAATGAGATGTACATAATCATAAAAATAAATGATTTAATACATTTGAAGCACGTTGTTGTTGAGATGGCTCTTCCTGCGATGCAATTATGTCCATTTCCTTGACCATCTCCTTGTACACTTTTTTGGATATTCCTATTGGCACATTTTGCATATCACCTCGTTCATCCTTTGGGATTTTCATAATCTTCCTTTGGGATTCGACCCAAAAAGTGGCCCCATCTCACCCTACGCTTTCTATATATAATCATAAGCTTAGCAAATCTAAAATCCCTAAAAGGTAAAATTGTAATTTTGTATAACAATAGAGGGATTTAAACCCTAATGTAAAATTTTATAGCCACATCAGCGATAAAATAAGGGTTGCAACATTGAAGGTAAGTATAATTTTTTTTTCTAAATCTAGTTAAACTTTAAATAAGATAATAAGATCAATAGCAATATTTACATGAAATTTTTACTATGCAGGGTTTTGTTTGATTCACCATATCTAACAAATTTCGGTCCTCAAAATAATCCAGTTGTTCTAAACTCCTTCCACATAAGTCTTTCTTCCAAAATTCTCTCCTGAAATTTTCAGTAAACGAATGAATTAATGTTTAGTTTTTTTTTCTTTAAAACACTATTTAGAATTAGTTTTAGAACTTAAAATTGCGGCATTTTTTTAGTTTAGGGAAAAAATAGCTTGTGTGATTTTTTTTTAAAATTTTGATTTTTGGCATTTCGATGCGTTTGTGGTCATAATGCACTGGTGTAGTCATATACGAAACACATCAGACCTTTGAATTTCAATGCGACACTAGCAACATTAAATTTAGTAACTTAAAAAAAAATCTCATGCCGCAGTGCATGTATAATTAGGATGCCTTGGTGCACTTATGTTTTTGAAACGCACCGACTAGAAAAATGTATTTATAAATATCTGCTACCAAATGTAGCTGATATTTCTACTGCTGGGGATTTTGCGGATGTTCTTTCATGGTGCATTTATAGTTGTTAAGCACCGACGTATTTGGTGTATGTGAGCGCACCGGTGCTTGTATATTTGAATAGACGCACCGGTTTAATTTGTAAATCCCGTGGTTTTTTGTATCTACTTAAAATTACATATTCATCTCAAATGTTCTTTTAGTATTCAAGCACACCAATTACAATATTTCATTATATATGTGTGTGTGTGTGTGTGTGTGTTGTTTAAACTCACCTTATTCTTACAAAATGGTTTCCAAACCATATTGGAAGTTAGATTGTAATATATTTCTTAAAATTTTTTAGGATTGTAGAGATGTATATTGATTGCTGATTTGGCTCAAATGTAGGGAGAAAAGTTTGTAGTATCAAATGACCAATTCTTCAGATTCCATCTCATTCCATCTTGTTCAAAGTTTGACAAGTTCTCCCTTTCCATCATTAGTAAGTTCACGTTTTATTTATATTTTGACTATTTATTTGAATTTATGTTATCCATGTGAATTTGAATATTAATTTATTCTTTATTGCAGGATCCTGATTCAGGTTTGAGTTCAGATGCACAAGACATTCCACCAGTTTCAAAACATTTTAAGCTCTTATTAGGAGCAAGATACCGAAAACAGTTTGTAGATGAAAATGGGCAGACGTTTTACCCCACCAATTGTAACCTACCATCTTCAAGCAACAATCTTGGCTCACCGACAACAATTTGTCGTGAGCTAGAACTAGTTTATGAATGTCAAGGGTTTAAAGAGAACCCTTTGCGTGTCACACTCACCCATTACACCAATTATAAATTACTCAATGTTGATGGTCTAGTACCCCCTATTGCAATAAAAAATCCAATAGGTGATATAGAAAAGACATGCATGAACAATTCCATATGCTCATTTTTGAAAAAGCTGGAATGATGAAGAAATTTTCAAACATGTCCCACACAACATTCCTGTAAGCTTTTAGCCTGGTATGTTTAGCCTCATAGTGCCTTTCACCTACTGGATTATTAGCTCTGTATCTCCATAGACTTTGACCCTATTAGCTTTCAGGTCTTTAAGCATACTCAAACCCAATAGCAATGCTTCATACTCTACCACATTATTTGAACAATCAAACATTAGCTTAAAAGTATGGAATTTTGTGCATGCACTTCCCTTTCTTGGAGGGATGATCCATACCCCAGATCCATCTCCTTATTTATTTACAGCCTTGTCAAATCACAGGACCCAATGATCTTCTTTCTGGGATGCTAAGACGACTTCTACCTCCAGGTCTGGATTCTTATGGTGGTCTTCTTCCCTCATCTGCTCATTGTCCTCTGCACTGGCCAAGTTGTCCAGGCATAGCACCTCATTCTCGCTATTATCTTCATCATCCACACCATGAAATTTGGTAACCTTCCCGCTTTCTTCTCCTGAAACTGGCTCATAAAAAGAATTGAAGAACCTATATTAGTGTCCACGGTGAATATGGGGTGTTTATCCATCTTGTCCTTGCTTCTTGCTACATAGGACAACCTATGCTCTCTGTACAGCCTCCTGTGCTCTCCAAAAACAAGGATGGTGGCGTAAGACATATCCATCTGCATGGTTCCTTTCAACTTTGAGGTCCAGGATCTAGACAACAACATCCCAAAATTTGGTGGAATATCTGCCACCCCTACATCCATGATGATATTCTTATGTGGTAATTGAGTGAGTAAGACCACCATATCCTTGATCATACCCACGCATGGGACCCTCTTGGAATCAAAGGAGAATAGATCCTTGTACAACCTTGTGATTTCTAATCCTAGGCTTTCCACCACTAAACTTGGCATGAGATTATGAGAAGCTCCTGAGTCAAGCATGGCATTATGCAGGATGTGATCATGTATATTCAGACTGATATAGAAAGGAGGGACGTCCTTTTCTCAAGTATTTTCCACATGGGGACTAAACAAAAGGGAAGGGTTGTCATCTTGCAAGTTGAGGGTATTAGGCTGCTTTCCCTCTCCGCTATTTACTTCTTTAAGGATCCGGTCTTTATATCCTAAGTTCTTGACCAACTTGTGTAAATGGATGGACATCTTAATCTTAGATATTTCACTTTCTAAGCTGAAAGTGGAATGGACCCTTTCTATTGCCTTTGTACCATTTTCATCTCCCCACTCTGGATTCTCCTTAGGAGCCTCTTCTCCCTCCCCTGGCATCTTATTAGAGACTGTGGCCCTTGGGTACCTTTTCCTAGGGGCTCCTTTTATTTGTGGATGAGAAGAGGATAGATCAATAGTAGCCTTTCCTCGGTTTGCTGTTACCTTTTTACTTCTCAAATTGTGCTGCTTCTCGAACTCACAGATGGCATTGTGGATCCCCCTATGGTATTGGTCAGCTTTTGATTCCTCTGGGCCACCATCTGATTGCAGGAAAGGATTGGTCATGTTCGTCCTTAGTCAACAGATTTTTTATTTTATTTATATATATATATATTTTTATGTTTATTATTATTATTATGTTTATTATTATTATTATTGTTAATTGTTTATTTATTATTATTATTTTTTTCAGAATGGATCTGCTACGACGTAGAAGGGATCAGAAACAAATGGATCTACAATGACGCGGAAGGGATCAGAAACAGATGGATCTGAAATGACACGGAAAGGATTGGAAACTGATGGATCTGAAACGACGCGGAAGGAACAACAACAGATAGATTTGAAACGATGCAGAAGTGATCGGAAACAGATAGATCTGAAACGAAGCAGAAGTGATCGACAACGGTTCTGGATAGAGGAAATCTGCGATTTATCAGCTAAAAATAGATATGGACCCCATATGCTCGGCTTCCTAATGGTTTAGGAGATTCACTCGGCCACCAATGCTGTCTGATGACTTGCGTATTGGGGTAGTACCCCTCACTCTGGCGGCTCAGGTAAAATTGATAACCGCTTTGCCTCAAATGACATACCTCATGGGTGGGAACTAGTCAATCAGGTAGGGGTCGTTTCCCTTTTTGCTGGTAGGTCCTCTCAATGGGATAGCTACTTTGGGGTTCCCGTGGTACTCCTCACAATGAGTTTTAGGGATTATGCCCAAGTAATTCCCACAGTTAAGCTGATAGGGATTATTCCCAGATCCGAACTTGCAACAGATGAGAAAAAAAAAATTTGACAGAGATTTCACCCAACGAGCCCAAGAAAGTGCTCTGATACTAGATGTGAGGAACCTCCAACATTAATTAATTAAAATACACGAGATAACAGTAATAAAAGAACTTAGAATCACTTTATTGATCACATGCCACTTTGAGGGGGAAACCTCCTTTGAGCAAGCTCAATACAAATAACTTCATGGTGCCTTCATTGGCCTCAAAGCACACTTATATATTAAGTCTAGGCGCCAATACTATGGGTCAAAACCTTGGGCCAATACAAACAATGGGTCAACAAATACTACAGGCAACTTACAAAGCATATGCGCCCAACAACAATAACACAAACTATGGATCAACAAATACTACGGGACATCTTACAAAGCATATGCGTCCAACAACAATATACTAAAAAAGTAAAGACATGGGTTCCTAACACTGGCCAGGAAAACTTGTTCAAATATTTCATAAGTATCAATTCCTCCAATGGGAAGGGATTTAAACCATTTCTTCACTCCCTGCAAGGATTTGGGAAAATAACCTCATCTTGGAATCATCTTCATCTACCTCCTCTAGCTCTATAAAATCAACAAAGTGGTCCACATGATGTTGTGCAGAAGTATTTCCCTCCCCATCAATTCTCATGAGGCACTGGGCATATCCTACAGGTAGGTCATCGAAATTCAGTGGGAGGGCTAAAGGGGCAAATCTGGCAGCCATAGCTCTTGGGTTTTGCTTGGGAGCAGGGAGAGGAATATTCAGGGGTTGGGAATCCTGGCTGGTAACTATAGTGAAGGGGAATATGCCTCTATTTTATTCTTTGTCTAGTAAGTTTCCCCACAAGGAACTTAGACACTGGGTCTGGAAATTTCTTTGGTCAAACAAGGCTCCTCTTAGATCAGTCTCGGATCTATACCTAAATGGGGAGGAGTCAATCCTTAAATATGAGGAGGCCCTTTCTACAACACGTGCTTCTTTTTTAGGTAAAGAAAAGGACCTAGTTAACGGAGAAATACCTGTATCGCTTTTATTTTATTTCTTGATGAATTTCTCTGAATCTGATGTAAGCTTTGGCAGCTCTGGTTCTGGATGACTTCTAGTAGGTATCCTCCTAGAAGCCAGAATTCCTTCTAGGATCTCTCTGACTTGAAGGATGGAGTTTCCAAGCGAATAATGTAGGACCCTCTAGGCCTCTGATTACTGTTCACCATCAACAATAATCTCTTGTATGATATAACTGATTGAAATGAGGTTTCTCTCCAGTGGAATCTCCTATTTGAAAGTTGGAGTCGCCAGGGAAAATTATACAACCTTGGAACGCCAAACTCTCTGTTTTCCCTCGGAGTTCTAATTTAATACTGTGAAAACCAAAGATTGTCCCCAGCGGAGTCCCCAAAATGTTATCACTCAAGATTTTCATGGGTTGCGGCAGGAAATACCATGACGTAACTGTTGCAAACCAATCTTGATTAGATGGGAACTAGCCTTCCCAAACACAGAGAGGGCTCTCTCTTTAGCGCTTCCAGCAACAGGATATAGCTTGAATATGCTGGGTTATTTGGTAGGGTGGTGGCTAGACCTTCAAACAATGAATTAAAATGGGTTTTGGTTGGTTGGAGTTAAGAACAGGAGGACAGTTGGGCATGGAGTCAACTTCGACGGATTTACAGTCATAAATGACAGATTCAGACCACGAATGTAGAGGCAAGAGGCAAGGTAGATAGGGTTCTTTCAAGTCGCATTGATCAGTAGATGAAGGCAGAAAAAGGAGAACAAATTCATCACAAGCTAGAGCATCTGAAAATAAATTCTAAGCTACAACTTTTAGAGAAAAGGGTGGAATACCTAGTCATATGCATATGAAGCATGTGGACATGAATTATAGACCATGTAATCTTGATCTTTAGGTACTGCAGAAGAAAACAATTAATGGAAATACAAAGCTAGAACATATACATAGGAAATAACAGACATCGGAACCCACATCACATGAATCTCAATCTCTAGAATCGAGTCTTCTCATTGAATTAAGAGGACGAGCTCAATACATACGCATAGCAGTAATCTCTCTGATACAAAAAATTCCAATCTTTTGGTCTACTTCATACCTTGCCTTTATAGGCTTACAGAGCATCAAAATATCCTAACTAATTCAAAACAAATTCGCATAGGGAATGATGAGGCCACACGAGCCGAGCCGCCCAAATCAATGCACCCTGATTTTGCTCGGAGTGATGGTAGGGGATTTCACATACTGGAAGTGCGACATTGGTCCTCAAAAGCCGCCTGCTCATCCTTCGAATTGGGATGTTTTATATTTATTCGGACAGGAAACTGAAACAGACCCCCCTTGCTACTCTGAAACGTGCCACCTTCTCACGAGAATCTTTATTTCCTGGCAGTCGCGATTTGTTCTGCGAAACCTGCTTCGATCCACAATTCTATTTTCGCAATTGCCTTTCTGTAATTGCCCTTCTGCAATGACCTTTCTGCAACAAACTTTCCAAAATTTCCCTTCCGCAACGGCCTTTCCACAATGGCCTTTCCGTAATCCGCAATCCACCATGTGGAATGCGGGATTTGGAAACTCGGATTTGGGATTTCTGGAAAATCACCTTTCCGCAATCCGCAATCCACAATGCAGAATGCGAAATGCGGAAACTTAATTTTTCACCTTTTGGAAAATCATCATTCCGCAATCAACAATCTGTAATGAAAAATGCGGAATGCGAAAACTTATCTTTGCGCTCTCCGGAAAATTGTTGCTCAGCAATCCGCAACCCACAACGCAAATTGTGGGAATTGAAAAACAGGCTCGCGGGACGCCATTTTAACCGCTGATCTAATCTGCTCTTCAATCCTGGCCATCCAATCTCCTTTTGTTGTGGAAGAAGCCCATTTAGTCCCTTTTAGTTGCGGAAGACACTTTTATGGCTGGTTTTCTCATTCTTTCTATTGTGGCTCTATCATTTGGCTCGGAATCGCTTGGCAACTAGCCATTTTTGGGCTTTCTGATCCTTTCCTTGGTGGAAACCAAAATAGGTGTTAACACATGGCTTGATAAATTCAAGGATGAAGTATGTAGCCTCTGATTGAGCATATCCATTGATGGCATCAACCCATATTCCCAACCAAACACCCTCTATACTGTTTGTCCCGTAGTAGTGATAAATAACAATATGTCCCCATGGTTGTCCGTGAAGAATGAAATTTTTATGTTGGCTCTTATAGTCCTTAGTAGAATACAAGTGAAGAATATGGATGTTTACCTACAACCATTGATCGATGAATTCAAGGAATTATGGGAAGGGATACATGCATATGATGTGTTGAGGCCCATCCCATCAGAGAGGATTTTTATGTTGTATGGTGTATGTGCATACACCACACATGATTATCCGGGGTTAGGAGTTTGCTCAGGTAAATATATTATTGTTTGATTTGTTTATATTGAAAGCAATAATTTTTGGCATATTTAATTTCGTGCGACTGTCTTGATCTTGAACACCAACGTGCTCTCTTTACTATAACATCACAGGTCTTGTAACAAAAGGTTATTATGTATGTAAATGTTGTGGACCTTTTATGAAGGCTAGGTGGTCCAAAGACCTATGAAAGTTAGTGTACGGCTTTTCTTGGGTATTCCTCCTAGAAAACCACTCTTATAGAAGAGCAAGATCTTCTTTCAATGGTAAACGAGAGAAAACCCAAAGGCCTGAAATAATGACATTGATTGACTGGATTAGAGCATATGACAGAGAGAAGGAGAATGAATACACATAGATGTTCTATTCAAATGTGTAACATGTGATTGATGATCGTGAATTCTTCAACACCTATGTTGAGAAAATTCCTAAAGGAATGAAAAGGAAATCGATATTTTATGAGCTCCCATATTGGCAGCATCTTAAGATTTCGCACTTACTAGATCCCATGCATATATTTAAATTTTTTTTCATGTTCTTTGTGGCATCACATATCATCTAAAAAAAGTGACAAGTTAGCTATCAAGAAAGATCTTATTTCTTCAAATACTAAAAAGAAACATTGGCCAAGATAAGAAAATAGAGGAGAGGCTGGCCCCTCTTTTTCATTTTAAAAAGGCTATGTCCCATGGATTTTGAAGAAAGATGATATTAATTTGCAAAGGAAGTTATATTGGGTGTGAAGGTACCTTCTTTTTATGGGTCTAATTTATGACACTGCTTCACTGCAGACGAAAAGTTGTTGGGTTTGAAATCACATGGCCATCTCAACCTTCTAAGGGTACATATAATGTCAAAAAATTGCTTTTACTTTTTATTTATATATTTTACCACACAAGTTAAAATGCAATTAACTTTTTGTGTTTTCTTTGTAGTGTCATTATCCATTGTTTGTCTGTGGGTGTGTGAACCACAAATTTCCCGATGACCTACGGCGGGACATATCTAAACTATCTGCATTTGTACGGTGGATCACATCAAAGGAGATTTACATCCCTAGCATTCCATGGTAGCGTCAAGAGATCGCTGAGATTGTTTGTATGTTCGAGAAGGAACTGCCGTTGAGTTTCATGGACTTGCAAGTTCATATTCTAATTCACCTAGTCGATGAGGTTGAATTAGTCGGGGTGGTCTCATGTCACTGGATGTTCTTCTTGGAGAGGTTCATGAAAAACGTGAAGGGGTTTTTTCGACAAAGGGAAAAACCCGAGGGGTCTATGGAAGAGGGGTACATGGTATATGATTCATTCTATTATTCTAGTGAGTACATCAAGCAAATTGACCACACACCAGGTGCAATGATTTGGGATGATGAACGTGATGAGGATAAAAGGGAATGAGAGGTACTAGAAAAGAATAGAAAAAGGCGCATGATAAAGAGTAAGTCGCTTATCTTTCGATCTTCAAATTTCCACATAGTAACTATTCACAACAAACTTCAAAATCTATATTTGATCCCATACGTATTGAATGTGGTTTTGTTTCCATGAATACAACAACGAATTCAGAAATTGATGCAATTAATAAATTCATTCTTTACAACGCAGAGGCAACACAACCGTGGGTCGCATTGTATAAAGAGAAGAGGAGGAAATTGGACATTGACATAAAAAATTCAGGTGGTTGCACCGTAGAAGCATGCCTTTTCTAGATCATTTAAAAGAAAATATGCCAATGATCTGTCCCAACAGTTGGGTTGCAGACCAAGTTAGAGATACATATGGTGCATCCGGTCATTACCCTCCTAAAGAGGAGGATGTGCTAAACATCGGGATTGGGTGCAACAAATCGGTAATAAAATATTTTTGTACATTTATAACTTTATAATACAACTTTGAATTATAACATTTATGTTTAATATATTAATGCTTGGGTTATTATACATATGACACCATCATTTTTTAACTTTTCTTACAGGTGCATTCATTCCCATCTACGTGGGATTATGGACATCATTTTCACACCGAGGATGCTGACGATGGACGTCTTACACAAGATTGTGGAGTGGAAGTCGAGTTTGACCAATTTAGTCGTGCTAGCCACCACGATCGAAACCTAATAGGAGGGATGTTGGGTTATGTCAGAGAGATACAAGAGATCATTCAAGTGGACTTCTCATATTTTCAATGTGTTATTTTTAGGTGCAGGTGGTGGGACACATTCGATAGGAATAATGTAGAGGAAGATTATGATAGTGGGTTGATATGTATCAACTCTAGAAACATGTAGGATGAAAGTAAGGAGCCTCATGTTTTCCCAAAACACCGCAACCAAGTGTTGTTTTACTCGAATGTGTTGGATAAATATTGGTGGTTCATATTAAGACATGACCCTAGATCTAAACATGTTTTTGAGAACAACGGTGCTATCATCCAACCGAGGAAGATAATGAGGGTGATGGCAATAGAGAGTGATATGTACATGCATGTTTTATTTCATCATTTACAGATTGGTATATCATTTTGTTGTTATCTTTGATTGTCTAATTATATTGTTTATTTTTCATGTTATGATGGTGAAAATAGAAAGTCGATTACTAGATACAGTGTTTAAACAATTACATGAGTTGGTTAATAACCGATATGATGTGAAATATGTTTCATGTCTATCAAGAAATTTGTGATTGTATGTCATTATCCATAGTTAGAGATGATATTTGTAGCTTTCCATTTAGTTCATAATTTCAGTGTGGGTTTTATCATTTAATTTATTGCATTGTTACAATTGGATCAAAATCTACGAATTAGAGTACGAATTATCATTGATATTAATCATATTTATTGTTTGTTATAATTTCATCTACTCTCATGTCAATAACATGGTCAATTTAATGATTATATTATACTTAAACACTTATATTTTATATTTTAGGTACTTAGACATGCATATATTGTTAAAGGAAAAAAAAACTTATTGCAAGATTAATAAAATATGTATATCCTTTAATATTTATATGCTATAATAAATTAACAATAACAAACATTTTTTTTAAATCCTATATTTGAAATATGCATATTCATATCTATATGTATCTCAAGTTTCATTGTTGATGGGTTATTCCATCATTTGACCTTGATTAGCATGGGTCTTGGGAAAGTGATCCGACTCCTTTTTATCATCTTCTCCAATCACATTTAATGGAAAAGTACATAACTATCAAATTGGAAATAATTGCAATTCTTTGAACACTAGCTAGCTTTGAGCATCCACAAACAAATCATGTTAATTATGTATTAATCATAACCAAACTTCATTTTTGGAGAGTATAAAATGTGTTCCTTCAATGTGGACTAATATTATATTATATAATGAAGATCATGATTAATAATAATAAGTTTGGAGAATGCAACTTTTGGGCTATTTACAATTGAGAGAAAACGTCATTCTTTTAATTATTTGTCTTTCTTCCTATTAGAGCTTTGATATTTGTCATTGTAAAGTGAGTTATTGTAAAAAAAATAAAAATCTTGAATGATACATTGATAGGTCATATTGATGTTCATATTTACACTTTTTTTGTGATGTTCATATTTAAATTTTATAATAATATTACATGGTAACACTTGACTTTTTGGTATGATGTTTGGTTAGACTTATAAAAAATGATTAATTTATGTTTATCATTTGAATAATTAAGTTATACACAACATTATACGATGAAGACTTAATTTCCTTATTAAAGATCTTTATATATTATTTCGTAATGCTTAACAGAAAGTTGCAACAAAATAGATATATTATTATATAAGTATAATATCATGACAAATTTTACTACATTATTAAGAAAAATACAATAAATTATAATATCCATAGAAATTATATAAGAACAATATGAACACCAAATAAAGAAAATATTATTACATAAACATAATACTATGACAAACTATAAAAAAATAATAAATATCATACTTTGACAAATTATATTACAACAATCATAAATCATAGAGTTGCCACAAATTCATCCATTATCAATACAAAATTCATAAAAATATTTAATTCAATGATATTTTTAATTCAAATATATTATGTAAAAATAATTTATTTAACCTATATTAAGTTAATTAATGAAACATTAATTTTCAACATTTTCAATGACCATTACCCCAATCCATATTTTCACATTTATGGTGACCTGACAACCAACCATACTTTCAAATTCATTTTCTAACCAATATATCAACCTATATATGAAACCATACTTCAAATTGTCTACAAAATTTAGGTTGAAATTATTTAATATGAAAAATGGTCGAAAGGATGCTAAAATTTTGATCAAAATTAAAAAACCCAATAACTTTTTTTACAAAGGTCTAATGCTTTGAAAACTTGTTAAGTCATACACCAACTTGTTTTATATCATAATTTACAATGCAAATTGTGATGTTTCTGTTGACTAAATTAATAGTTATTGATTTAAAGACCCACATGATTTTCAATAGTACAAAGTTCTTTTACATAAGCATACAATCATCATCATTTTCAACACCTAACAAACATAAACATCATGATCGTACAATCATAAACATAAACATAAACATAAAATTCATTTTACTAACATAAACATAACCATAAGCATAAAAATAAACGTACCTGCATCATCATCATTTTCATGACGTAAACATAAACATACAATTATTGTCATTGTTAGCATCTAAGACACATAAAAATAAACACCATCATACCATCATTAACATAACACAAAAAATAGGCATGAACATACCATCATAAACATTACATTACATATTCAACTGACATATATATCTAATAGATTTAAACATCATCTAACACACATATCTAATAATAAACGTAAACATAAACGTTCCATGATCATCATTTTCACCACATAAACATAAACATGCCATCATCATGATAATTTTCACCATCTAACAAACATAAAACACATCACCATCAACATATAAATAAACATCAACATAATTAAACATCAACATAAACATTGACATCAATATAAACATCGACATCAACATAAACATTGACATCAATATAAACATCGACATCAACATAAACATGAAAAATGTGGTATTTATATAGATATGAACATATATAACATCAACGTGATGATACAATATGCCAAATATAATATATCTCTAATCCAATAACTGCTATGACATATCTGATCCAAATCCGCTAGAGGCATCGTCACCTCCACCAATAGAGCCAGAGGCAATATCAACAACTTTTCCAACTTAGCTAGAGGCATCGAAACCTCCACCAATAGATACAAATGCCTCAATACTAGGAAATAAATGAGCTTAGACTAGAGAAGCATGGATAACTCTATCAACCCGAATCATACGACCCCCTCTAAGCATATTTGTAATAGATCCTGTTGGAGCAGGAAATGGTGGATGGTCAGGATGAATAGTAGGACTGGTAGGTCAGTTGAGTAGGAGTATAGGAGATGATGAAGTAGTATCGGGAGGAAGGTCGAGTAGGAGTAGAGGAATAGATGATGAAGGAGGTGATGGAGGTGGAGGAGGGGGACATGGTATAGGAGGAGGTGGATGAGATGTCGAAGGTGGAGGAGGAGGAGGTGGAGGATGAGGAGGAGGTGTAGTAGATGTGGAGGATGCGCTACTTATCGAAGCAGCTAGTGGAGAAGGAGGTGGACTAGGAGGGTGAGGATCTCCGCTCTCATCAGACTATGGACTGCCATCAGCCATGGCATATAAAAGAATGAAAGTACCAACAATGTGTTGCATCAATTTTATCATATCAAGAGGAAGCATCCTCCATATCTCAATGTATCGGTCCTACCTCTAAATCTCCTTGACCGGAACAAGATGAAGTCCTTGATCTGCTAATAACCTGGACAACTTATCCACGATGTCCTATTGAAACCTTTTCTCTAGCATGCGTTGAAGGCTAAGTCTTGTTAGTTGAGGCACCTCAGGATGATCATGCATCTCAATGTCCTCATCCTCATCCTACGGTGGATGAGGGCTCACATCGCCATTAAATGTGCTAATATCTGTAAAATATATAGTACACAATAATAATTAGACAATTTAATTAAACATGAATTTAATATAATAATTTAAAATATATTTCATTTACATTAAGTATAAAGAGAATAAAATGAAACTATATTAATTTAAACATAACACTAAATTTACCTCTATCATCAGGTGGCTTGTCTTAGGTGAAGAATATGTTGGTACACTGTTAGGAACCCATGTCTTTACTTTGTTAGTATATTGTTGTTGGACGCATATGCTTTGTAAGACGTCCCATAGTATTTGTTGATCCATAGTTTGTGTTGTTGTTGTTGGGCGCATATGCTTTGTAAGTCGCCCTTAGTAATTGTTGACCCATAGTTTGTATTGGCCCATGGTTTTGACCCATAGTATTGGTGCCTAGACTTAGTATATAAGTGTGTGTTGAGGCCAATGAAGGCACCGTGAATTTATTTGTATTGAGATTTCTCAAAGGAGGTTGCCCCCTCGAAGTGGCCTGCGATCAATAAAGCGATTCTAAGTTCTGTTATTTCTGCTATCTCGTGTGTTTAAATTAATTCATTATTGTAGGTTCTTCACATACACCCTCTCCAATCCAACCTCGCATATGGATATGCAACCATGTCTAATATAATCTAGTCCTCGCCACCTAGCATGTCAATCATATCCATGGTAATCCTCATAGGAAATTTCGATTGCCCCCTCTTGGGAATCATCTTCCCCCACATGCGCATACACACATAGGTCATCAATCTAGGAGGGCGTTGGTCAAAAGATGCCCTAGTCGTCGAAAATTTCTCAAAAAAAGACAAAACAACTTTGAATCGAAAGGGAATTTTGCTCTCCCGCCAATAGATGCACGACATTGACTAAGAGCATATAAAAAATGTCATTAAAAAAATAGCAAACCACATAACACACCTAGGTTCCTGTACTAAATAATCAACGTATTATAATAAAGGCCAAATAATGCACTTCCCATCACTGGTGTGATGCACGATGATCGTCACCAAAAAAGAGCGGCACCTCACATCCTCTCTACCAAAAGTAGCAATGGAAAGTTGCACACAGTTTCCCTAAAATTGATCAGGCTCGAGGATGTTGGGATTGACATATTTCTAAACATAAACTAGCTGAGTCCCTACTGTAGTTCCCGCTGGGACCTCAGGGAACTGAGGAAAGTCCTCACCTCTCCTAGAAAGCCTGCTGATAAGATATATGTCCTCCGTTGATACAAGAGCATCGACCTAAATTTCTATAATTTCTAAATAAGCAACAATACTATTTCCTGCTGCCATGTAATAGTTTCTAGAAGTCTAGATTAGGTTTTGATTTAATGTAATTAGTTAGGATAGGATTGGTTTGATTGTAATAATGGAAATTTTCCACTCATGCCTTGAATATTGCAAGAGATAGTTCGAGGATAGGGTTTGTTATCCATTTGTTGTGTATAGGAGTCCAGATCCTGCTTAGTCGAATCTGACTGGTTTGTAGGAGTCCTATTGCATCATTGTATGTAACCGAGCTACGGATTGTTGATGAAATGAAGAACAGAGTACCCAGAATCTGTGTTAATTGTTTAAATCCCTATCTTCTTTCAATAACCAGAACTATGTAAATTCTCTGTGCATGCGTCAACGAAGTATTATTGAAAGGTATCTTTAGAAGCCAAAGGCCATGATGAGTTCCTTTGCACGAGATGTGAGAAATCGATCATTCCATTGATCAATTTATGAAACCGTAGCTTCAATTTAATCAAAGCAAACGAACCAGAGAGAAAATCCCCATTAGATGGTTGAAAGCAAGTTTGGACGGCTAAGATCACGAAAAGAAGGAGATTGACGGTCCAGAAAATTTTCTGCAAAGCCAAAGTAAAGGTTCGTTGAAGCTGAGGACAAGCGAGGATCATACGGTGGAAATAAAACCCAAATTCATGCGGGAAATATCAATGGCCGGGAAAGCCCATCGCGGAATGAAGTTGTGCAGAAGTTAGACCTCCGCAATCCCTAAGTGGATGTTCAAACGTTGACCACAGATCAACGGATACGAGAGAACCTCCAAGAGATCGACGACTCGAACAGTTCCGACAATCCAAATCCCATTGCAGAAGCCACCTTGTAGAGAGTAATTGTGGAAGGGATTTTGAAAAATACACCCACAATTGCAGAATCGAGCACTTCTACAAACTGTGGAAAGAGTATTGCGGAAGTACTTTTCGAGAATTACCAAGGGAGGAAAATTGCGGAAAAAAGCGTTGCGGAAGCCTAATTGCGGAATCAAGTTGCAAAAGCACCCCCTTAATTGCAGAAGAAGGTGTGCCCACAAATTGTGGAAAGGACAATTGCGAAAGGGATATTTAGCTATTGTTTAAGAAGTCTGGAGGTCCGGATAACTTTAGAACCTAACTATTCTTGGGACAACGGATTGGATTGGGTTTTCTGATCTTCTCCTGCATCAATTGGTATTAGAACGTGGCTTATAGAAAGGATAAAGATGCCACCAAGACGAGGCCAAGTGCATGGAGTTCCAGTTTGAGGTGGTAGAGGAAGACAAGCTGTAGATGCAAATACGCAAAGAGAATTGAGACAAATCCAAGCCAGAATGGAAGCTATGGAGAGAAGAAATCTCGGGCCTTTAGATGTCAGTGATGAAGAAGAATCTTCTGAAGATGAACCATAATAGGTTGATGAAGAAGTGAAGGTATTGAGGATGCTGGAAAAGGCTGGTAGCAGGGCTAAAATGGAAGTTCCCATGTATGAAGGTAACCTGAATGTTGAAGATCTCATGGACTGGATCAATGCTTTAGAAAAGTACTTTGACTTTTTTAATGTCCCTTGTTAGGAATTTTATTAAAATGACAACTTTCCACTTTTTTTCCCTAGCTCGACCTTTGACTAGTTTTGATCTCTAGGTCCCAAATTTGCCCCAAATGATCCCAAATATTCTAAGAAGGTATATGAATGATATTAGAACATAAATATGTGTTTCAGGGATTCCTTTGGACCTTTAAAATACTTCTGCAAATACTCTTTCAATTCTGGTCAATGTAGGTAACTTTACTAGTGATTTCCCTTCGACTAGTATTGGTCTCTAGGTCTCAAATTGACTCCAAATGCCTTCAAATATTCAAGGAAGGTGTATGAATGATATTAGGACTTGAATATGATGTTCAAGGATGACATATGGCCACCAAAATACCTCTGCAAACTATCTTAAGATTCTGGACCAAGTATACAATTTTACTAGTAATTTGGGGTTCAAATCCCCCTGGGGTAAGTACTGAAAATGTCTTCCCAATTGCCTCCAAACCCACTCAAATTTATGAACAGAGGTATGTAATGTGTTAAGGATTTTATTAAGGTCTCATTTGTACCATTAATTGATTATTATATCTGTTCCAACCCTCTCCCATTCAACTGCAAAAATCACGAATTCGACCCTTGGGGAAATGGCACTATTTCTTCTCCCAATGCAATTAAACTGAGTAAAAATACTTCAAATTGTTGGTTGTGGAGCCAGATATTCTAGTCTCATAGATGATATTATATCAGCCATCTTTGTACCCTAGTTCTATATGATGTGTAGGTGGACTGTACACTCACCCCAGCGGGGGGGTGTGGGGGGTCCGGGGGCAGCGCCCCCGAAGAAATTTTTTTGGGGCTGTTTTCGCCAGCTGTTTTGCGGGCCCATGGTTTTGGGTATCCCATGGTATTTTCCCATTGTATTTCCCTTATAAAAGAAAGACATTGTAATACGGCTAGGGTTGGTTGATGTATTAGGTTTTATGCATTGTAAAGATCTTTGAGATATGGAGAGAGACTGTGAAACAGAGAAGAGGAAGTGCAGCGATTGTGCTACAGGTTGTATCCCTTCATCTTGCTGGACGGTAATAATAATAAGGACTGGCAAATTCAGTGTGGACGTAGCCCAAGTTGGGTGAACCACGATATATCTGTGTCTCTCTTGTAATGTGTATGTGTGATTATATTTGCATTTCTGTTTATTGTTATTGCTCTGCGATCCTGTTTTTCTAACAATTGGTATCAGAGCCAAAGGTCTATTTGGAAGTTAAACCCGCAGGAAGCAAGGGTTTCTGGTTCGAGTGGGAGCAATGGTAGAAGAAGGAAAGTTTAAGGTCGAGAAGTTTAACGGCCAAAACTTCGGGTTATGGAAGATGCAAATGGAGGACTATCTGTACCAGAAGGATCTATTCCTACCATTGGGTGGAAAAGCAAAGCAACCGACGACTATGAAGGACGAAGAATGGGTGGTTCTTGACAGAAAGGCTCTGGGAACAATACGGTTGAGCCTGGCTTCGTCGGTGGCTTTCAATATCTCAAAAGAAACAACAACAGAGGGTTTGATGAAAGCATTGGGTAAGCTATATGAAAAAACCTCGGCTTCCAACAAGGTATTTCTAATGAAGCGTTTATTTAATATGAAGATGTCTGAAGGTGGATCTGTTACTGATCATTTAAATGAGTTTAATACGGTTACAAATAAGCTAAGTTCTGTAAGTGTGAACTTTGATGATGAGGTTAGGGCTCTTCTAATCTTGTGTTCATTGCCAGAAAGCTGGAATAGCTTGGTCATGGCTGTAAGTAACTCTGTCTCTGGTTCAAACACCTTGAAATTTGATGATGTTATTAGTGTTATTCTTAGCGAGGAAATGCGAAGAAAAAGCACAAGTGAGACATCAGGTAATGCGTTGACCATGGAGAGCAGAGGAAGACAAAAGGAGAGAGGAAAGAGCCAAGGTAATCGTGGAAAGTCTAAAACGGGCAGATCTAAGTCCAGACTGGGAAAGATAGAGTGCTGGAACTGTGGAAATAAAGGACATCTGAAGAAAGACTGCAAATCTATAAAGAAGAAAGGAGATGCACAGAAGGAAACTACCCAGGAAGCAAATGTAGCAGGTGATGTGTTACAAGATGCTTTGATTCTTGCATTAGATAATACTAGTGATTATTGGGTAGTAGATTCAGGAGCTTCATGTCATGCTACACCCCATAGGAAATACTTTCATGAGTATGTTCCTGGCGATTTTGGACATGTTTTATTGGGTGATGATGAGCCATGTAAAATTGTTGGAATGGGTAAGGTATGGATAAAAGTTAAGAATGGAACTAATTGGTTGTTGAAAGATGTTAGGCATATTCCTGCTATGAAAAGAAATCTGATCTCAACAGGGCAGTTGGGAGATGGCGGTTGTCTATCTACGTTCGGAGAAAAGTGGTGGAAGATCACTAAAGGATCAATGGTGATAGCAAAAGGAGACAGAGTAGGTACGTTGTATTTATGTCCTCATAATACTGACCATTCTATCTCTTTAGCTTCCACAGGAACAGATACAGCATTGTGGCATCATAGGCTTGGCCACATGAGTGAGAAGGGGATGCAGATTCTCCACTCAAGGACGTTGCTGCCGGATTTGAAGCAGGTAAGTTTGGAATTCTGTGAAAACTGTGTTTATGGAAAACAGAAGAGAGTCAGATTTCTCAGGGTTGGGAAACAAAAGAAGAATGAAAAATTAGAGCTTGTGCATACAGATGTATGGGGACCGGCTCAGGTACAATATCTTGGTGGCTCTCATTATTATGTTACATTTATTGATGATGCAACTAGAAAAACTTGGGTTTATTGCATTAGACAGAAATCTGATGTGTTTGCTACTTTTAAGAAGTGGAAAGCTTTGGTTGAGAATGAGACAGGAAAAAGGTTGAAGTGTCTCAGATCTGATAATGGAGGTGAGTACTGCAGCAAGGAGTTTGATAGTTACTGTTCATACCATGGGATTCGTAGAGAGAAGACAGTCCCAGGAACACCACAGGAAAATGGTGTGTCAGAAAGGATGAACATAACGATCATGGAGCGTGCAAGGTGTATGAGACTGCATGCAGGGCTGCCCTTACAGTTTTGGGCGGATGCTGTAAATACTGCTGTTTATTTAATAAAGAGAGGACCTTCAAGTGCTTTGGATGGTGGTATTCCAGAGGAAGCATGGACAGATAAAAAGGTAAACTACTCATTTCTGAGAACGTTTGGTTGTGAAGCATTTGTCCATATTGATAAAGAAAATAGAACAAAGCTTGAAGCTATATCCAAGAAATGTACATTTATTGGATATGGGGTTGATGAATTTGGTTATCGTTTATGGGATTATGAAAATAACAAAATCATCAGGAGTAGAGATGTGATATTCAATGAAAAGGTCATGTATAAGGATCAGTTGCAGGGAAAGAAACAGGAAAAGGAAAGCACAGAGTACATAGTGCTTGATGAAGTTAAAGAAAATGAAGTTCGTGCCAGAAAATCAAGAGCAGCAGCAAGTACCTGAAACTCCTGCAACTGTAAGAAGATCTACTAGGTTAAGTAGACTCCCTGAACGATACTCTCCTTCAATGTATTATTTATTGATGACTGATTCTGGTGAACCAGAATGTTATGAAGAAGCAGTGCAGGTGGAAACTAGAAAGAAGTGGGAGCAAGGCATGAATGAGGAGATGGACTCATTGGTAGGAAACCAGACTTGGGATTTGGTTAAGTTGCCTGCTGGTAAAAGAGCATTGCAAAACAAATGGATTTACAGGTTGAAGGAAGAAGAAGGAGGTAAGAAGCGGTACAAGGACATACTTGTTGTAAAGGGGTTTGCACAGAAGAAAGGTATAGATTTTGATGAAATATTTTCTCCTGTTGTAAAGATGACTTCAATTAGGACTATCTCAAGTATAGTGGCGGTAGAAGATTTGCATCTTGAACAGTTAGATGTAAAAACAGCCTTCCTCCATGGGGATTTGGAGGAAGAAATATATATGCAGCAGCCACAAGGGTATGAAGTCAAAGGTAAGGAGGATCTGGTATGCAGGTTGAAAAAGAGCTTGTATGGCTTGAAGCAAGCTCCAAGGCAATGGTATCTAAAGTTTGACAGGTTTATGACAGAACAAGGTTATAGTAGATGTCATTCTGACCACTGTGTTTATTTCAAGAAGCTAGACAATGGAAGATATATTATCTTGTTATTGTATGTGGATGACATGCTTGTTGCAGGGTCTGACATGCAGGATATAAATGTACTCAAAAGAAAGCTAGCTAATTCATTTGCGATGAAGGATTTGGGTGCTGCAAAGCAAATCCTTGGTATGAGAATAATGAGAGACAGGAAAGATTGCAAATTGACATTGTCTCAAAGTGAGAACATACAAAAGGTGTTGGAGAGGTTTAGAATGCACAACGCAAAACCTGTAAGTACACCTTTGGCTAACCATTTCAGTCTAAGTAAGGAAATGTGTCCCAAGACACAAGAAGAGACAGATTACATGTCCAAGATTCCCTATCAATCAGCAGTTTGCAGCTTGATGTATGCCATGGTGTGCACAAGACCAAATATTGCACAAATGCAGTGGGAGTTGTGAGCAGATATATGAACAATCCAGGTAAAGAACATTGGAAGGAAGTACAGTGGATTCTCAGGTATTTGAGAGGTACTACCACTGAGGCATTATGTTTTGGAGGTTCAGACACTATTCTACAGGGATATGTTGATGCAGATATGGCAGGTGACAAGGATAGCAGGAGGAGCACCACAGGGTATGTGTTTACTGTAGGTGGAACAGCAGTAAGCTGGATTTTGAAACTACAGAAGGTTGTTGCACTTTCAACAACAGAAGCAGAGTATGTTGCCATTACAGAGGCTAGTAAAGAGATGATATGGTTGCAGAGGTTTATGGAGGAAGTGGGTAAGAAGCAGAAGGATAGCAGACTGTATAGTGACAGCCAGAGTGCCATTCACCTTGCAAATAAATCAGCATTCCATTCCAGGACTAAACATATACAGCTCAAGTACCATTTCATACGCTCTGTTTTGGAAGATGAACTGTTAAAGTTGGAAAATATACATACTAGCCAGAATCCTGCAGACATGTTCACAAAGGTAGTGACCAGAGAGAAACTGAGTTTGTGCTCGGTTTCAGTTGGCCTTCTAGCATGAAGGTGAAGAGGAGAAATTTGCCAAGTCCAAGTCTAGCAAGTGCAGTAGCGGTGGAGTTGTTGTGATCAGTCTCCAAGTGGGAGATTGTTGGTTGTGGAGCCAGATCTTCTAGTCTCATAGATGATATTGTATCAGCCGTGTTTGTACCCCAGTTCTATATAATGTGTAGGTGGACTATACACTCACCCCAGCGGGGGGTGTGGGGGGGCCCATCCCCCCTGGCTGGGGGGTCCGGGGGCAGCGCCCCCGAAGAATTTTTTTTGGGGTTGTTTTCGCCAGCTGTTTTGCGGGCCCATGGTTTTGGGTATCCCGTGGTATTTTCCCATTGTATTTCCCTTATAAAAGAAAGACATTGTAATACGGCTAGGGTTGGTTGATGTATTAGGTTTTATGCATTGTAAAGATCTTTGAGATCTGGAGAGAGACTGTGAAACAGAGAAGAGAAGGTGCAGCGGTTGTGCTACAGGTTGTATCCCTTCATCTTGCTGGACGGTAATAATAATAAGGACTGGAAAATTCAGTGCAGACGTAGCCCAAGTTGGGTGAACCACGATATATCTGTGTCTCTCTTGTAATGTGTATGTGTGATTATATTTGCATTTCTGTTTATTGTTATTGCTCTGCGATCCTGTTTTTCTAACACAAATGCTCAAGTAAAGTACATGAAACTTGTAAAATACATCCATGGCAATCCATTAATCACAAATGCATCATATAATCATCCGTTCATTCGAAATCATCATCAATACATTAGTTCATAATAAGGTAGTGGGGAAATGGCATTGTTCTTCCATTGAAAATGAGATTTATACATTTCTACTTGGAATTTCGACCTGAAAATTTCTGGAGATGAAGAACAGAGTATTTAATTCATATTAAAAAATAAATGGGGCATTAGAATCTCCCCCAAAGAGTACAATAGCTCACCAAAAACGCCCTCCCTCAAGGATCAAGAATATGCCATCAAAACTAGAAATGGTTGAAGGAGTGAGCTGCAGTAGAAGACCTTTCATGAGCTTCCCTGTAGCTTACACCTGAAAATAAAGACTCCATTAAAGCTCCAAATGAAAGGTCTGAATGGCCTTTCCAATTGCCAACTTGGATGGGAATCTTTCACCCTCGAAATTGGCTAAGACAAGCAACTAGTCATCCACTAGCTCTCCCTCTTCACAAATGCAATTGCAAATTCTACAAATAATAAAAAGATGGTTTCCTTATTTGTTATTGACATTTATAAAGTTCTAATGTCCTCCATGGGTCGAATTCCTTCCAAGAGACTCATGCCAACTCAAGTTGGGAAGAGATTTCAAAGAACGCCACTTGTACAACAATTCCCAGTCTCCCACTTCCACCAAATCACATGTGGAAGCATCTTAGCTTCCCTAACACCCTTGAGCGCCCTCTTGGAGTCTATTTTTATCCCTGACATGTCATATATGTCATATGTCAGCCTTCAGATCTGATTTGTGTCATAGGTGTCATAGCATCTTCATCATTGTTGTCATAGAGCTAGGGAATCTAGCCCAAGTGTCTCACTAGCTCCAAATTGCCTCTTCCTCTTCCATGGGAGTTACTCTTCCTCTATATTTCGACCTTGGATGAGTCATGCCATGAATAATACCTTTTGGACTCTCCCAAGTATGTTACCATTCACCTTGAATTCGAATTGGTGAGAGAATGATGCCAAGTGTAATGGGGAAATCTAGCCATATGTGGGTCCCACTTCCTCCATGTGTCTTCATGATCAAATGCCACTTTGATTTTCACTTGTATATATTTATTTAGCTCCTTTATTAAATATTTATGCCACTCTAATGTTCAAACACCATTTATTATCCCCATTATTCCAAATCCCAAAGCTTCCACCCCAAATCTAGGAAACTAGTAATTTTCCTTCTTGGCAATTATTTGACCTTTAACATCAATTTTACAAACTCTAATGAATATGGCCAATGTGATTAGGCCATTGTGACCCAATTCCAAATTTGGGACATGACAAATTTGAAGAAGTTGAAGACAAAAAGAGGATGAAATATGCAACAACCAGACTGAAAGGATATGCAGCCATTTGGTGGGACGATATATAGATCCATAGGGAAAGAAAAGGTAAGTCCAAAATCAAAACCTGGGATAAGATGTTAGCTAAAATTAAAATTCAATTTATGCCTAAGTATTATCAGTTAACTCTCATTAGGAAACTGTAGAATCTTATACAAAAAGGTATGAGTGTTAAAGAATACATAGAAGAATTCTTTAGGCTGAGTATTAGAGCTGGACAGACATAAGGAGACATATAAAGAGTGGCCAGGTATCTAAATGGACTGAGGTATGACATACAAGATGAAATCTACTTATTGAATTTCATGACTGTTGAAGATGCTTATCAGGCAGCCACTAGGGTGGAAGAGAATCTACTAAGAAAACAAAACCAAAATAATAGAGGAAGAAGTATAGCAAGAGGCAAAGGCTCTTCAAATAGAGGAGAAATATTTCAGACTTCTAGGAATGATGTAGAAGGTTCCAACATCCAATCACCCCAAAGAGGAGGATTCAGGGGAGGAATATTTGGTACTAGAGGAAGAGGCAGAGGCAGAGAAGTGAAATGATATGCATGTGGTGAGATTGGACACAGGTCTTGGGAGTGCCAAAGGAACAAACCAACAACTCAAAGGAATGCAAACATTATTGAGGTTAGAGAGGATCTAAATGAGATACCAGAGATGGGAAATCCTCCCGAGGAAGGTGAATCTCTTATGATGAAGAGAGTTTTGGTAAAAAAAAAGAAAGAAGTGCATGAACCTACACAGAGGAAGAGTTTATTTAGGACTAAGTGCAAGTCACAAGGAAAATGTTGCAAGGTGATTATTGATAGTGGTAGCACAGACAATTTGGTCTCCACTGAGATGGTAGATAAGTTGCCATTAAAGAGGGTGAAACATCCTACTCCTTATAAAGTGTCCTGGTTGCAGAAAGGACATCAGCTCTTAGTGAATGAGCAATGCAAGGTGGAGTTACAAATTGGTAAATACAAAGATGCAGTGTTGTGTGATGTGATGCCTATGGATGTGTGCCATATACTCCTAGGAAGGCCATGGAAATATGACATAAAGGCTGTTCATGATGGAAGAAGAAACACTTATTCGCTGGAAAAATATGGCAAGGAGCATGTGCTGCTACCTTTGAAGGATGAAACAGTTCAATAAGTTGCAGGACCTAGTATTTTTCTAATGACTCGGAAAGAGATACTGCAAGAAGTCCAGAAGGATGAGGAGTTACATTTTTCCCTTATTGGAAAACCAAAGGTAATTTTGAATGCCACAAAATTTGATGATTTTCCTACTGAAGTTAGAATTCTGCTTGATGATTTTGTTGATATTATTATGGATGAGTTACCAATTGATTTACCTCATGTGAGAAGTATTAGTCATCATATTGACTTAATACTTGGTGCAAGCTTACCCAATAAGGAAACTTATAGATTAACACCTCAAGAGAATGAAGAGATTAAGCAGCAGGTACATGAGTTACTGGATAAAGGTTTGGTGAAAGAAAGTTTGAGTCCTTGTGTAGTGCATACAGTGCCGAGCCCAAAGAAAGATGGTGCATGGCGTATGTGTACTGATTCCCAAGCAATCAATAAGATTACTATCAGGTACATATTTCCCTTACCTCATATTGATGATTTGATGGATTGTTTAAGTGGGTCCAAGTATTTTTCAAAGATATATTTGAAGAGTGGTTATCATCAGATAAGAATTAGAGAAGGGGATGAATGGAAAAATGCATTCAAGACTAATAATGGGTTGCATGAATGGTTAGTAATGCCCTTTGGGATTACTAATGCACCTATTAATTTCATGAGATTAATGAATGAAGTTTTGAAGGAATACACTGGAAATTTTTTGATAGTGTACCTAGATGATATTCTGATCTTCAGTCAAAGTAAGGAAGAACATATGAGACATATCAAATTGGTGTTGAATACCCTACAGAAGGAGAAACTACTGGTAAATTTGAAAAAGTGTAGTTTCATGAAGAATGGGTTGATTTAATTGGGTTTTGTAGTCTCAGAAGAAGGGTTGTGAAGAACCGCCAACAATTAATTAATGAAAATGCACGATATATCAAAAATAACAGAACACATAACAAATTTTACTGATCGCGGGCCACTTCGAGGGGGAAACCTCCTTTGAGCAAGCTCAATACAAATAACTTCTGGATGCCTTCATTAGACTCAACATGTACTTATATATTAAGTTTATGTGCCAATACTATGGATCAATACCATGGAACATCTAATACTACGGGATGACTTACAAAGCAGATGCGTCCAATACTATGGATCAATACCATGGAACATATAATACTATGGGCTAGTACAAACTATGGATCAATACCGTGGAACATATAATAATACGGGATGACTTACAAAGCATATGCGTCCAATAACAATATACTAACAAAGTAAAGAGAAGGGTTGACATGGGTTCCTAACAGCCCCTCCCCCTTAGAAAAATATTTGTCCTCAAAGATTTAGATGTGGAAATTGATGTTGAATCTGAAGGAGTGGTTCCCATGTAGCATCCTCTGGTTGCATTCCGTGCCACTGAATTAATACCTCTGTGATAAATCGAGAGTGAAGCTGAAGAGTGCGCCTATTGAGGATGGTCTCTGGATCCAAAAGGATGGACCCTTCATTATCCAGTTCTGGTAAAATAGTTTGTTTGCTGATGTTGGTGCCAAGAAATTTCGTTAGACCTAATATTCTAAAGAACCTTAAAGGGCCCATAAAACTTTGGAGAAATCTTATGACACCATTTGAGTTTCAGGGAGGATTGCTTGGAAGGCTGTAGATGAAGAAAAACCATATCACTTGCTTGAAAAGTGTGCTCAGATTGGTGTTGATCGGCTTGTTGTTTCATTCAAATTCTTGCCATGTGAAGATTGTCCTGCAAAATGAGAAGAATATGATTGCGGTTTCCAAGGACTGTGTCAATTTCATAAATTGGTGAACCGTTGAGGGTGTATGGAAGAAGAAATGGCAGTGCATGACCATAGATTGCTTCATATGGGGTCATTTTAGATGCAATATTGTACCACCATTTAGCGAGAGGGATCCATTTCTCCCATTGAGGTTATTGTTCGGAGGTGAAGCAATGAAGATAAGTTTCCAAACATGTATTGGTAATTTCAGTTGGACCATCTGTTTGTGGGTGAGACCCTGAACTCATCTTCAGTTTGGTGCTAGTGTGGCAAAACAGTTATGTCCAAAAATGACTAGTGAAAGTTGCATCGCGATCCAAGACAATGGAAGAAGGGATTTCATGAAGACGAAAGATCTGATGCAGAAAAATTTGTGCGACTAAGGAGGCTGTATAGGGATGGCTAAGGGCGCAAGATTGACTATATTTGTAGAGGTGAACAACCACAACCAAAATCACTGTCGTCCCTCCAGATTTAGGGATCCATTCAATGAAATCCATAGAAATATCTATCCAAATCTGTGTAGGGATGGGAAAGGGTTTGAGCAATCCTAGAAGGAGTGTCATTTCACCCTTGTTGAGATGGAAAGTATCACATTTAGCCACCAAATTGTCCTTACCCTTCTTGTAAGTGATCCATAGGAATAACCTATGAGTTTACTAACCCATTTCTGTTGTGATAGGGAGGAGACCCGTTGTTCCAGGAAATATTTCAGACTTGGGTTATCAGGATTGATGCAGAAATAATTCCCTAAGAGGTATGGTCGCCACTTCTATACTACATGCAACATAGCCATCATTTCCTTCTCATATGGAGAGGCGGCTAAATTCTTACCAAAAAGGGCTCTGGAAGGTGGTGTTGTAGTCGCAGGGGTCGCATGGTTACCAGTGATACATCTTATAGTATTATATGCAAGCAATCACCAAGATACAGGTACAATAAACAAGATATGGAAGACGAAGCAACAAGCCTTTTATTATTCAACAAGATATGCAGAAGAGATACAAATATCTGAACAATCTCTAACTACTATATAGATCGGCTCACAAGCCTATTTATACAATTGATAGACAATTACATAACTACCTGCCAGCTCAACTGACCAACCCGACATGTTACTAGTCGACACAAGCTGTCGACATATATTACAATTAGTTGGATGGAGGACCTAGTCGGCAGGTCGAATTAGGATCCTTCAATATCTTCCTCACCACAAAATATTTCTTCATCCTGAAGAAATGAGGAGATGCAATGTAACTATGAGTAGTGAATTATGCTGTTACTGCTGTGGCTGACTGGAGTTGGCTGGTTCTTGCTGTTGGACGCAGACTTCGACAATGGCCTCTGCGGATACTGATAGCTGATGCGGAAAATCCTCCCAGATGTGTAATGCGTTCTGGATGTCGATGGTCAAACTGGTTAGGATCGACAGTCTTTCCATTTTGTCTTGCATGGATTTACCTTGTAGATTGATCATGTCATGGCCAAGTAATTTCATTTTTTCGTCGATGGTGGAAAGAAGTCTATAGAGGTGTGGATGGATATTTTCAACTTTGGTGAGGCTAACTCGGCTTGGATAATCCACTGTTCTTCTTGTTTCTACAGCTTTGCGAGCTTTCTATTCTCCATGATAATTTGTTCATTGACGGTTGCAGTGAGTACTTCGTCAGCATTTTGTCATTGCTGATGAACTGTGTCGAGCAGCTTTCGTGTCTGTTTCATTTCTTCAAACACTTTTTCGTAAAAAGTATACCAATTATGCAAGACTTCAACAACTGTGGTGGATTCTTGGGTATACTGTGCGAGCAGGATGTGAGCTTCTATGAAAGCCATGTATTGATTTGTCATTAAGATAGATGTCTCTGATTCCTGATCTCATCGATTCTTAGACAATTGGTCTCTCAAAGTCGACACAACACTCTCCAGTATGGTGTATACTTTGTCGAGCGGGTTTGCGGTGTCAAAATTCAACGGTATAGGTATAATCTGCTGTGCTAAGTCCTAACACTTAGTTAAAAATGTCGTTTGTTCTTCTTGCAGTTTCTGTAGATGCTCACGAGTTTCAATTCTTCTGTGTCTCTTCTCTTTGGTGACTGCATTTGCAAGAATGTCGAGTTCATCCTCATTTGCTTCCTGAGGATCATATGCAGCAATTGGGCCAAATTGGTATAAGTGCACAGAGAGTCGACTTTCCTACTGGATATGCTGCTGGTGTTGCTGCTGCCTTTGCTTCTGCTGTTATTTCTGTCGCCTTGTCACATCCCCATTCTTGACCCTTATGGTATTTGGGATATAATGTAAATATTGTATGCATATTTTGTATGATTCCTAGCGTGGAGTTCAAGGCCAAGGCCCCGCTAGTGAACGCTCAATCTTGAAGAGGAAAGTATGTTGGTATTATTTAACCCATGTGCTAGTGAGCCATGGGAATTGTAAATATGCATTTTAATATAAATACCCACAACTAGCTATGCAATGCAACAAGAGATGGGGGCATGATATTACAAGGAATTGAGAGGGAAATATTCAAACCCTTGAGCCAATGAAGTCAAGCCAAGTGTCAATGAGAGAACCCATCAACCATCAACTACCCATGTTGACTTTGGTGCCCAATCATTCATTTCTCCCAGGAGTTGGGTGAAGTAGTTAATGCCTTGGGGATTGGGGAGGTATGGTTGTCCAAATTCGAGCATGGGCAAGCTACCCTCATGGAAAATCGTGTTTTTGTTTCTTGGGCAAGAAAACAACCATGATTTTCTCCCTAATCCATTACCATGAGAGAGTTTTTCCTCTCTCACGTTTTGGAACTGCCAGGGCATTTTCTAGCTACGTTTTTATGGTTTCTTTGGGTCTTCTAGCTAGGAAGAGGGCGTTTTTGTGTTGCAGCCCTATTGGGAGATGCCTAGGCATTTTTATCCATTGATTTCCAGTGTTTTCCTCCCTTTTGGCATTGTTGGGAATTCGTTTTTGTATTACATACCTGTTGGGAAGGAGAGAGCACGATTTGGGGGTTTGTAGAGACCATTGCGGCTCTTTGAATGCCCAAGGACGTTTTCTGAAAACGAATTTGCTTTCCCTGGCTTGATTCACCATATATCACTTCATTTTGGCTGCCCACGTTTTTCCTCATACCCAGTACTTGGGATTTTGTTGTTATGTGTATCCATGCTCAGTTTTGAGTTGCTGTGTGTTAAGAAATGTTGGGGTTGAGATGGGTATCCATTGCTTTGGGTTGTGATGAGCTTGTTGATGTATATGTAACTTCGGAATGTATTTCATATATGTATGTTATATGTACTCCTATAGAGATGGTATTATTCCTCTATACGGAAGTGTCGTCATTTATATTGTAAATGTCGTAACTTATACTTGATGGGTTATTAGACCACCTTGTTGGGGTCGGCCCTGTATAAGTCATGTGGGTCAAAGGGTTATTAGACCACCCTATTGGGGGTTGGCCATGTGGGTCAAAGGGTTATTAGACCACCCTATTGGGGGTCGGCCCAGTCAGCATTATGTTATGTGGTTAAGTTCGAGCCTACATGATTTATGTAAAAGGCAAGTCAAGTCAAGTATAAATAGAGTGCGGGAGGCACTCTATTTACTCACTCACTAATGCACTCAAGGAGGAGTGGCGCACTTATGGAGGAGGAGGATCTGCTTCTAGGATATGTCTATCTCTTATGGTTGGGTTGTATCATTGCTCTATCTATCTCTAAGGAAGTTATTGGGGTTTTTCACCTGTATGGTTTTCCCCAAGTAAATCTTTGTGTCTCTTGTGTGCTTGCATTATTGTCTCCGTGATTGATATGTTGTAGATATGATGTACATGTTGTTCTCTCAGTTAAGATCCTAGATCAGATTGAAGTAAATTCTGAAAATTTAACATGGTATCATAGCTAGCCTGAAAGAAGGCATGATATGGCATGTATGACACTTGTTGCACTTACGATGCTGGGGATTGATATAGCAAAAACCAGTCATCGTAGCACTTTTTCTATAAATCCGTTTTGGAAAAGTTTTTGGATCTGAAACATTTACAAGTCGAAGATTAAATCCTCATGTACCTTGTGTCCAAAGGAAAACCTCTAATTAGTTGTACTTTGTGATTTATGATCTGTACAATATATGGTTTCTACCTCTTCCAGATCTGAGTCAAAATCCGGTGACCTTGGGAAAAAGGGTATAACTTGGGATAGGAAGCTCCAAATGAAATTTTGTAAAGAGTGACAGGTAGTACACAGACTGTAATGTCTCAAAATTTTTTTTCAGAGGCCGAAGTTGAACCAGTGACACGTGGCACACCGTACAAGTTCTCTCTCTTGTATTATCCCATAAACAGGTCACGTTGAGACACTTGGTATAACTCTCTCTCACAGAATCCAATTGAGGTCAGACCTATTAGGATGGAAAGATAACAGGTCGAGCTATCTTAGGAAAATGTTTTAGAGGCCAAAGTTGAAACAGTGACACGTGGCACGCCGTACAAGTTCAATCTCCTGTATTATCCCATAAACAGGTCACGTTGCGACACTTGGCATAACTCTCTCTCAGAGAATCCAATTGAGGTAAGACCTATCGGGATGGAAAGCTTACAGGTCAGGCTATCTTAGGAAACTTTTTTCAGACCTTGTGGATAAAAAAGTTAGGAGTTACACCAGAAAAAATCAGGTACATATTTCTGTCAAACCAGAATTATTTTTGAGTACCTTCATTCATGGCTTCCGGAATTTAGGGCTTCGGAGAAAGTTGGAATTTTTGTAATCAGAAACCACGGCTGGATGCTACTCATCAAAATAAAAATTTAGAGACCAATATCAGAATTTTTGGTTGGGCAGAAGGCCGGGCTTGATCAGACCCTAGTTCGGGACTTTGATTAGAAAAGTGGAAAATTAGGGCTTCTGTAAAAATGGGAAATTTTGAAATCTGTGACCACGGCTGGAAGCTCCTCAGAAAAATAGAAGCTTAGAGATTTGGATCAAACCTTTTTATTGGGCAGAAGAGTGGGCTTCATCAAATCCCAGTTCAGGGTCACATCCAGTGAATCCGGAAGTTTCAAAGGCAAATTTAAGGAGTGAAACTTTGCAGTTTTCAAATTCTGAATATACCAGCTTGATCAGCTCATCAAGACACATATTTCTATCCTTTCAGAAGTTTGAAATTCAAAGTTTGAATTTTTGGGGTTTCTCTGACAAACCCATATCCAGCTCCAGGTCCAATTCTTGCAAATCAAGTGGATTGGGTTAATCCTAGAAGAAGATGGATTGGTCACCTGCATAAGTGAAGAAGTTCCTGTTTCAGAGGGAGATGAGGCTAAGGCTTTACATAAGAATATTACAAGCGATCTCGACAGGTATGACTCATCGAGGTATGTTTCGATATTTGTTCATGATTAAGTTTATGGTATGTTATTACGGTTAGTACAATCTTGATTTTAGATTTGTCGTATCACCTTAACAAAATTATGAATGCATGATAGAAGATATTCATTGGTTAGGGTGTTGACACTTATGATTGTACTAATGCATTATGGTGTTGTATGAGCTTTATGTTGTTTGCTAACACAAAAGGTACACCAAGAAAATCAAATCATGTTCTACTTCAAGAACATATGCTCATGGTGACGTGAAGACAAAGATTCATTAATTGTCATGGATCACATAGAAGATCTACTTTCGAGGTATGTATAACTTGGTTCTACAATGGTTAACTTATGAGACATGCAGGTTACTAGCACAAGTCACTGAAGAGAACCATAAGACATCATGCGGGTATGTTAGACATAACTAGCTAGCATGCTAATCCAGGTATGTTTTTTTTTTCTATATCAAGCTAGAATCCTACCTTGTGTTAGGATCTTATACTGTTGTGTTGTTGATAATGATTATTCATGAAGTCATAGGTTTGAATAGTCATGGTTGTATGCATATTATGTTTCTTACCATAATTGATGATATGACTAACCAGAAGAATCATGTAGGTATAGGTTTAAATAATCACAGGTTTTATGTATATTATGTTGATGTATATGTAACTTCAGAATGTATTTCACATATATGTATATTGTATTCCTATAGAGATGTTATTATTCCTCTATACGGAAGTGTCGTCATTTATATTGTAAGTGTCGTAACTTATACTTGATGGGTTATTAGACCACCTTGTTGGGGTTGGCCCTGTATAAGTCATGTGGTTCAAAGGGTTATTAGACCACCCTATTGGGGGTCGGCCATGTGGGTCAAAGGGTTATTAGACCACCCTATTGGGGGTCGGCCCAGTCAGCATTATGTTATGTGGTTAAGTTCGAGCCTACATGAGTTAGGTTAAAAGGCAAGTCAAGTCAAGTATAAATAGAGTGCGGGAGGCACTCTATTTACTCACTCACTTCTCACTTATGCACTCAAGGAGGAGTGGCGCACTTATGGAGGAGGAGGATCTGCTGCTAGGTTATGTCTATCTCTTATGGTTGGTTGTATCATTGCTCTATCTATCTTTGAGGAAGTTATTGGGGTTTTTCACCTTTATGGTTTTCCCCAAGTAAATCTTTGTGTCTCTTGTGTGCTTGCATTATTGTCTCCATGATTGATATGCTGTACATGTTGTTCTCTCAGTTAAGATACTAGATCAAATTGAAGTAAATTCAGAAAATTTAACATGGTATCAGAGCTAGCCTGAAAGAAGGCATGATATGGCATGTATGACACTTGTTGCACTTACGATGCTAGGGCTTGATATAGCAAAAACCAGTCATCGTAGCACTTTCGCTATAAATCCGTTTTGGAGAATTTTTCGGATCTAAAATTGTTACAGGACGAAGCTAAGATCCCCATGTACCTTTTGTCCAAAGGAAAACCTCTAATTAGTTGTACTTTGTGATTTATGATCTGTACAATATAGGGTTTCTGCCTCTTCCAGATCTGTGTCAAAATCAGGTGACCTTGGGAAAAAGGTCATAACTTGGGCTAGGAAGCTCCAAATGAAATTTCATAAAAAGTGACAGGTAGTACACAGAATTTACTATCTCAGAAAGCTTTTTCAGAGGCCGAAGTTTTACCAGTGACACGTGGCACGCCGTACAAGTTCTCTCTCCGGTATTATCCCATAAACAGGTCACGTTGCGACACTTGGCATAACTCTCTCTCAGAAAGTCCAATTGAGGTCAGACCTATCAGGATGGAAAGATAACAGGACGAGCTATCTCAGGAAACGTTTTCAAAGGCCGAAGTTCAAATAGTGACATGTGGCATGCCGTACAAGTTCGCTCTCCTGTTTTATCCCAAAATAGGTCACGTTGTGACATTTGACATAACTCTCTCTCAGAAAATCCAATTGAGGTCAGACCTGTCAGGATGGAAAGCTAACAGGTCAGGATATCTCAGGAAACTTTTTCAGACCCTGTGGAACAAAATTTTTGGAGTTACACCAGAAACAATCAGGTACATATTTTTGTCAAAACAAAATTATTTTTTGGTACCTTCATTCATGGCTTCCAGAATTTAGGGCTTTGGAGAAAGTTAAAATTTTTGTAATCGGAGACCACGGCTGAATGCTACTCATCAAAATAAAAATTTAGAGACCAAGATCAGAACTTTTGGTTGGGAAGAAGGCCGGGCTTGATCAAACCCTAGTTCGAGACTTTGATCAGAAAAGAGGAAAATTAGGGCTTCTGTAAAAATGGGAATTTTTGAAATCTGTGACCACGGCTGGAAGCTCCTCAGAAAAATAGAAGATTAGAGCTTTGGATCAAACCTTTTGATGGGGAAAAAGAGTGGGCTTCATCAAACCCCAGTTCAGGGTCATGTCCAGTGAATCCGAAAGTTTCAAAGGAAAATTTGAGGAGTGAAACTTTGCAGTTTTCAAATTCTAAATATACTAGCTTGATCAGCTCATCAAGGCGCATATTTTTATCCTTTCGGAAGTTTGAAATTCAAAGTTTGAATTTTTGGGGTTTCTCTGACAAACCCATATCCAGCTCCAGGTCCAGTTCTTGCAAATTAAGTGGATTGGGTTAATCCTAGAAGAAGATGGATTGATCATCTGCATGAGTGAAGAAGTTCCTGTTTCAGAGGGAGATGAGGCTAAGGCCTTACATAAGAAGAATACAAGCGATCTCGACAGGTATGACTCATCGAGGTATGTTTTGAGATTTATTCATGATTAAGTTTATGGTATGTTTGTCTTCATGTTATTACGGTTAGTACAATCTTGATTTTAGACTTGTCATATCACCTTAATAAAACTATGAATGCACAATAGAAAATATTCATTGATTAGGGTGTTGACACTTATGATTGTACTAATGCATTATGGTGTTGTATGAGGTTTATATTGTCTACTAACATGAAAGGTACACCAAGAAAGACAAATCATGTTCTGGTCCAAGAACATATGGTCATGATAACATGAGGACAAAGATTCATCCATTGTCATGGATCTCATAGAAGATCCATTTACGAGGTATGTATAACTTGGTTTTGTAATGGTTAACATATGAGACATGCAGGTTACTAGCACAAGTCACTGAAGAGAACCAAAAGACATTATGCGGGTAGGTTAGACATAAACTAGCTAGCATGCTAATCCAGGTATGTTTTTCCTATATCAAGCTAGAATCCTACCTTGGTTTAGGATCTTATACTGTTGTGTTGTTGATAATGATTATTCATGAAGTCATAGGTTTGAATAATCATGGTTGTATGCATATTATGTTTCTTACCATAATTGATGATATGACTAACCAGAAGAATCATGAAGGTATAGGTTTGAATAATCACAGGTTTTATGCATATTATATCTCTTATCTTGATTGATGATTCAACTAACCTGAAGAGTCATAGGTTTGAGTAATTACAGGTTTAGACATGTTATGCTTCTTATGATTTGACTAACCATAAGAATCCCACATAAACCTTGAATTTTAATGCTTATTATTATGTTTGAAATGATCATGACTATACATGCTTGAAATTATTGTGTTTTAATAGTATACTAATGAATGTATGATTTTATATGAAATCACAAGGATAACACAATCATGATACTAATAAGCATGCATAGGGACCAAGGATGAATATGAGTTCAAGAACAGGTAATTCAGGAAGCAAAGATCAAGAGGGAGCACACTCCAGTTGCTCCTGCAAGAAAGCAAAGGAGCACACTCCAGTTGTTCCTGCAAGAAAGCAAAGGAGCACACTCCAGTTGTTCCTGCAAGAAAGAAAAAGAGCACACTTCAGTAGTTTCTGCAAGGATGCAGATATTCAGAGGGAGTTGATCATCTTTCTACATTCCACAACAGAAAAGTGTAGAAGAAGCTACTTCAGATTAGGACTCCAACAGCTCCTGCAAGGAAGCAAAGACTCAGAGGGAGTCCACCCAACGAACAAAGAAAGATAAGTATTTTAATCATCATTTCTTGCATATTTGTTTGTTTAAATAATACTGTTCAATAATGTATATACTGATGTTCCTAGAATTAGGTTGTGTATTATGCATATTAGAATAGTTGCATTGATGAACAGTATACTACTAATATACATGGGTAAGTGGCCTATGGCACTGTACAACATTCCATTGCTACTTATCTAGAATGAAACCTCTTTGCTGACATGTTGGGAGTTGTGCACACTCTTAACAATGTTCTGGTAGAGATTGGAAGGCATCTAGAAAGTTATGGGATATGGATAAATGTTGTATTGAAGCATTGGCTAAGATAATTGCATGACTGTATGACATATTTCTTTATGTGTAAGAATTTGTTCTGAAAACTATGAGATGTTTTCTAATCATGCAATTTAACTTGTTGTGTAGGAAAGATCGCATGCCATCTCCTACAAAAGAAGAACTACAACATTTGTTCAGCAATAAAGATATCTATTGAAGATATTGAAGTTCCCAGGATCTGGGATGAAGAAATGGAATGCCATGATCCGTCGATCATGAAGAATATTGTTTGGGATGTAGTCCCAAGATGTGAAGGGAAGTTTGTTATGACTTGCAAATGGATCTATCAGATCAAGCATGTTGCAGATGGCAGCATTGAGAAATATAAAAGTGATGAAATAGAAGATGCACCAGATGGATTTCAAGATAGCATGGTGTAGTCATATATGTGTGCAGAACTTGGTATGGTAGGATAGACAACTTTCTATCCAGTTTGGGCTTTACCAAGAGTAAAGCGAATTCCAACCTTGACTACAAGGTTAAGGAAGGGAATCCTGTGATTCTACTTCTGTATGTGGATGACTTATTTGTAACAGGAGATGACAGACTGATTGCAGATACTAAGAGGAAGCTTGCTGCTGAATTCAATATGAAAGATTTGGGAATGATGCACTATTTCCTAGGTATGGAGGTGTGGCAGAGTGCAGGTGGGATCTTACTTGGTCAAGGGAAGTACACAGCTGATATCCTGAAGAGATTTGGGATGATGGATTGCAAGGCCATGGCCACACCTGTGGCATCAAATCTGAAGCTTCTATGTGATGCTTCTATCGTCAGATGATTGGGTCCTTGATGTACCTGACGAACACGAGACCAGACATTTACTTTGCTGTGAACAACTTGAGCCAGTTCCTGACGGATCCGAGGAGTGTTCACCTAGTTGATGTAAAGCATGTTCTGAGGTACCTGAAGGGTACAGTGGATTATGGACTCAGGTATGAGGCGGATCAAAAATTTAACCTACAGGGTTATGTTGATTCAGATTGGGCTGGCAGTGCTGCAGATAGGAAGAGCACATCTGGGTGTTGCTTCAGTATGGGATCAGGTGTGATCTATTGGTTTAGCAGGAAGAAGTCCTGTGTAGCACTGAGTACAGCTGAGGCAGAGTATGTTGCAGCCTGTTCAGCTAGTTGTGAGGCAGTATGGCTACGGAAGCTACTGTCTGAGTTATTTGATCTCCCGTTGGAGGCTACTGGTATCTTCTGTGATAACCAGAGTTGTGCGAAGCTGTCTGAGAACCCATTGTTTCATGACATGTCGAAACACATAGAGATCAAATATCACTATATCAGGGATATGGTGCAGAGAGGAGCTGTGAAGCTCCTGTATGTTGCGACGGACGAGCAAATTGCAGATGTGCTGACGAAGCCACTAGCCAGGGTGAAGTTCGAGTACTTCAGAGAGAGGCTTGGCATTCTTCAGATCGAGGACACTTCGAGGACGAAGTGATGGACACATTTGCTGAAGCCATTCCAAGCATGTTGGAAGGAGGATCCTTCACATGGCTGTGGATGTAAGCGCTGGATGATGAGCATCAGGATGATGTTCTGGTTTCTACTTGGATATGATCAGTTGGATCATTTTTATGCATGTATGTACGCATCATGTTGGATGCTGGATATGATCAGTTGGATCATTTTTATGTATGTATGTATGCATCATGTTGGATGCTGGATATGATCAGTTGGATCATTTTTATGTATGTATGTACGCATCATGTTGATGCTGGATATGATCAGTTGGATCATTTATATGTACGCATCATGTTGGATGCTGGATATGATCAGTTGGATCATGTGTATGTATTTTGTATATGCATCATGTTGGATGCTTGGACCATGTATCTGTATATGTATCAGGTGGATACATTGTATGATCAGGTGGATCATGTGAGGTGATATGTATCATGTATTTGTATCAGGTGGATACATTGTATGATCAGGTGGATCATGGATGATGACATGTATCAGGTAGATACGTGGTGTGCATCAGATGGATGCATTGATGATCAGGATGATCATAGATGACGAGCTTCAGGATGTTGCTCCAGATGACATGCAGCAGGATGTTGCAGTGATGATCAGGATGATCATAGATGACGAGCTTCAGGATGTTGCTCCAGATGACATGCAGCAGGATGTTGCAGTGATGATCAGGATGATCATGGATACATCAGGATGATGTATGGTGAGTATCAGGTTGATACTCAGTGGCCGTGGATCAGGTTGTGCAAATGAGCATGTAATCCGGTGCCCTGGGAGATTTGCAGATGGTCTTTCGAGGTTTTTCCTATGGCATGTAATTCGGTGCCCTGGGACATCTGGCAAATGCTCTTTCGAGGTTTTGCTCTGGGAGGACATGTAATTCGATGCCCTGGGAGATCTGCAGATAGTCTTTCGAGGTTTTGCCTATGGCATGTAATTCGGTTCCCTGGGATATCTGGCAGATGCTCTTTCGAGGTTTTGTCCTATGGCATGTAATTTGGTTCCCTAGGAGATCCGATAGGTTGGGCTGTGTGCCCGTAATCAGTCCTGGGATGCTCTTGCGAGGTTTTTCCATGACCACATGTAATTCGCTGCCCTGGGAGATCCTATAGGTAGAGCTGTGTGCTCGTAACAGCCTGGGATGCTCTTGCGAGGTTTTGTGGTGAGGTCACATGTAATTCGGTGCCCTGAGAGATCCTATAGGTAGAGCTGTGTGCTCGTAACAGCCTGGGATGCTCTTTCGAGGTTTTGTGACGCATGTAATCAGTCCTGAGGATTCCACAGTATGGCCAGTGATGATGAAGACCTGCAGGTGGTGGGCCTACATCCAGTATGAAAAAGGACTGGCTCTGTAGAACTTCCTATGACGAGTAGATTTAGAGATTGATTGAGATAGCAGCAGCAGTGACAATTATGATGACTCGATGACGATTATCTAGTGACGATGATCCAGAGAAGATGACTTGTGCTAGAAGAACTGTGCTGAGAAATACCTTCCTAGTTAAGAGGGAGTGTTGATGTATATGTAACTTCGGAATGTATTTCACATATATGTATATTGTATTCCTATAGAGATGTTATTATTCCTCTATACGGAAGTGTCGTCATTTATATTGTAAGTGTCGTAACTTATACTTGATGGGTTATTAGACCACCTTGTTGGGGTTGGCCCTGTATAAGTCATGTGGGTCAAAGGGTTATTAGACCACCCTATTGGGGGTCGGCCATGTGGGTCAAAGGGTTATTAGACCACCCTATTGGGGGTCGGCCCAGTCAGCATTATGTTATGTGGTTAAGTTCGAGCCTACATGAGTTAGGTTAAAAGGCAAGTCAAGTCAAGTATAAATAGAGTGCGGGAGGCACTCTATTTACTCACTCACTTCTCACTTATGCACTCAAGGAGGAGTGGCGCACTTATGGAGGAGGAGGATCTGCTGCTAGGTTATGTCTATCTCTTATGGTTGGTTGTATCATTGCTCTATCTATCTCTGAGGAAGTTATTGGGGTTTTTCACCTTTATGGTTTTCCCCAAGTAAATCTTTGTGTCTCTTGTGTGCTTGCATTATTGTATCCATGATTGATATGCTGTACATGTTGTTCTCTCAGTTAAGATCCTAGATCAAATTGAAGTAAATTCAGAAAATTTAACATATTATATCTCTTATCTTGATTGATGATTCAACTAACCAGAAGAGTCCTATGATCAAATAAGAAAATGTATGAGTAAAAGAAGACTTCCCTGAAACCTTGAATACTAATGTTTATTATCTGTGAATGATCATGAACATAGACGTTTAAGATTATTGTGTTTATTAAGATTATACTAATGAATTATGTATGAGACCTAGAGGATAACACAATGATGATACTAACAAGCATGCATAAGGATCGAGAATGTATATAAGTTCAAGGACAGGCAATCTAGGAAGCAAAGATCAAGAGGGAGCACACTCCAGTTGTTCCTACAAGAAAGCAAATGAGCACACTTCAGTAGTTTCTGCAAGGATGCAGATATTCAGAGGGAGTTGACCATCTTTCGACATTCCAAAACAGAAAGGTGTAGAAGAAGCTACCTCAGCAGCTTCTGCAAGGAAGCAAAGACTCAGAGGGAGTCCACCCAGCAACCAAACAAAGATAAGTATTTTTAACTATCATTTCTTGCATATTTGTTTGTTTAAATAAAATTGTTCAATGATGTATATGCTCATGTTCCTAGACTTAGGATATATTACAATGATTGCATTAATGAACAATATACTACTAATATGCATGTGATGGGTAAGTGGCCTATGGCACTGTACAACATTCCATTGCTACTTATCTAGAATGAAACCTCTTTGCTGACATGTTGGGAGTTGTGCACACTCTTAACAATGTTCTGGTAGAGATTGGAAGGCATCTAGAAAGTTACGGGATATGGATAAATGTTGTATTGAAGCATTGGCTAAGATAATTGCATGACTGTATGACATATTTCTTTATGTGTAAGAATTTGTTCTAAAAACTATGAGATGTTTTCTAATCATGCAATTTAACTTGTTGTGTAGGAAAGATCGTATGCCATCACCTACAAAAGAAGAACTACAACATTTGTTCAAGCAACAAAATTATCTATTGAAGGTATTGAAGTTCCCAGGATACGGGAAGAATGCCATGATCCGTCGATCATGAAGAACGATGTTTGGGATGCGGTCCCAAGAGTTGAAGGGAAGTTTGTTATGACTTCCATATGGATCTATCAAGATCAAGCATGCTGCAGATGGCAGCATAGAAGTGACGAAATAGAAGATACACTAGATGGATTTCAAGACAGCTTTCTTGAATGGTGTAGTTGAAGACGAAGTGTATGTGGAGTAGCCACTTGGTTCTGAGACACATGACAAGGAGCCATATATGTGCAGAACTTGGTATGGTAGGATAGACAGCTTTCTATCCAGTTTGGGCTTTACCAAGAGTAAAGCGGATTCCAACCTTTACTACAAGGTTGAGGAAGGGAATCCAGTGATACTACTTTTGCATGCGGATAACCTGTTTGTTACAGGTGAAGATAGATTGATTGCCGACACGTAGCGGAAGCTTACTACCGAGTTAGAGATGAAGAACTTGGGGATGATGCACTATTTGTTTTTGGCATGGAGGTGTGGTAGAGTGCAGATGGAATCTTCCTTGGACAAGGGAAGTATGCAGTAGAGATCCTGAAGAGATTCGGGATGATGGATTGCAAGGTCATGGCCACACCTATGGCATCGAATCTGAATCTTCTATGTGATGCTTCATCTGAGCCGGTTGATGTCTCTATGTATCGTCAGATGATTGGGTCCTTGATGTACCCGACAAACACGAGACCAGACATTTGCTTTGCTGTGGACACATTGAGTGAGTTCCTGACAGATCCGTGGAGTGTTCACCTGGTTGCTGTAAAGCATGTTCTGAGGTACTTGAACGGTACAATGGATTATGGGCTCAAGTATGAGGCGAATTAAAAGTTTAACCTGCAAGGTTATGTTGATTCAGATTGGGTTGGTAGTGCTGCAGATAGGAAGAACACATCTGGGTGCTGCTTCAGTATGGGATCAGGTGTGATCTCTTGGTTTAGCAGGAAGCAGTCCCGCGTAGCATTGAGTACAGCTGAGGCAGAGTATGTTGCAGCCTATTCAGCTAGTTGTGAGGTAGTATGGCTACGAAAGCTACTGTCTGAGTTATTTGATCTCCCGTTGGATGCTATTGGTATTTTTTGTGATAACCAGAGTTGTGTGAAGCTGTCCGAGAACCCAGTGTTTCATGACAGGTCGAAACACATAGAGATCAAATATCACTATATCAGGGATATGGTGCAGAGAGGAGCTGTGAAGATCCTGTATGTTGCGACGGACGAGCAGATTGCAGATGTGCTGACGAAGCCACTAGCCAGGGTGAAGTTCGAGTACTTCAGAGAGAGGCTTGGCGTTCTTCAGATCGAGGACACTTAGAGGAAGAAGTGATGGACACATTTGCTGAAGCCATTCCAAGCATGTTGGAAGGAGGATCCTTCACATGGCTGTGGATGTAAGCGCTGGATGATGAGCATCAGGATGATGTTCTGGTTTCTGTTGGATATGATCAGTTGGATCATTTTTATGTATGTATGTATGCATCATGTTGGATGCTGGATATGATCAGTTGGATCATTTATATGTATGTACGCATCATGTTGGATGCTGGATATGATCGGTTGGATCATGTGTATGTATTTTGTATAAGCATCATGTTGGATGCTTGGACCATGTATCTGTATATATATCAGGTGGATACATTGTATGATCAGGTAGATCATGTATATTGATATGTATCAGGTATGATCAGGTAGATCATGTATGTTGATGGATACATTGTGTGGATCATGTATCTATGTATCAGGTGGATACACTATGTATATTGATATGTATCAGTTATGATCAGGTAGATCATGTATGTTGATGGATACATTGTGTGGATCATGTATCTATGTATCAAGTGGATACACTATGTATATTGATATGTATCAGGTATGATCAGGTAGATCATGTATGTTGATGGATACATTGTGTGGATCATGTATCTATGTATCAGGTGGATACACTATGTATGATGATATGTATCAGGTAGATACGTGGTGTGCATCATATGGATGCATTGTATGATCAGGATGATCATGGATGACGATCTTCTCCAGATGACATGCAGCAGGATGTTGCAGTGATGATGATCAGGGTGATCATGTGTACATCAGGATGATGTATGATGAGTATCAGATGATACTTTGTGGCCGTGGATCAGGTTGTGCAGGTAAGCATGTAATTTGTGCCCTGGGAGATTTGTAGATGGTCTTTCGAGGTTTTTCCTATGGCATGTAATTCAGTGCCTTGGGACATCTGGAAAATGCTCTTTCGAGGTTTTGCTTGGGAGGACATATAATTTTTGCCCTGGGAGATCAGCAGATAGTCTTTCTAGGTTTTTCCTATGGCATGTAATTCATTGCCCTGGGATATCTGGCAGACGCTCTTTCGAGGTTTTGTCCTATGGCATGTAATTTGCTCCTGGAAGATCTGGATAGGATGAAAAAGGCCTCAGATGCTTCAGCCAGGTTTTGCCATGACCACATGTAATTTGCTCCTGGGAGATCCGACACGTACAGCTGTGTGCTCGTAACATCCTGGGATGCTTCAATCAGGTTTTGTGGTGAGATCACATGTAATGTGCTCCTGGGAGATCCGACAAGTAGAGCTGTGTGCTCATAACAGCCTGGGATGATTCAGCCAGGTTTTGTGATGGGTCACATGTAATGTGCTCTTGGGAGATCCTACAGGTAGAGCTGTGTGCTCGTAATAGCCTGGGATGCTGCAGCCAGGTTTTGTGACGCACGTAATAAGTCCTGAGGATTCCACAGTATGGCCAGTGATGACGAAGACTTGCAGGTGGTGGGCCTACATCCAGTATGAAAAAGGACTGGCTCTGTAGAACTTCCTATGACGAGTAGATTCAGATATTGATTGAGATAGTAGCAGCAGTGACGATGATCCAGATAAGATGACTTGTGCTAGAAGACCTGTGCTGAGAAATACCTTCCTAGTTAAGAGGGAGTGTTGATGTATATGTAACTTCAGAATGTATTTCATATATGTATGTTGTATGTACTCCTATAGAGATTGTATTATTCCTCTATACGAAAGTTTCTTCATTTATATTGTAAATGTCATAACTTATACTTGATGGGTTATTAGACCACCTTGTTGGGGTCAGCCCTATATAAGTCATGTGGGTCAAAGGGTTATTAGACCACCCTATTGGGGGTCGGCCATGTGGGTCAAAGGGTTATTAGACCACCCTATTGGGGGTCGGCCTAGTCAGCATTATGTTATGTGGTTAAGTTCGAGCCTACATGATTTATGTAAAAGGCAAGTCAAGTCAAGTATAAATAGAGTGTGGGAGGAACTCTATTTACTCACTCACTTCTCACTGATGCACTCAAGGAGGAGTGGCGCACTTATGGAGGAGGAGAATCTGCTGCTAGGATATGTCTATCTCTTATGGTTGGGTTGTATCATTGCTCTATCTATCTCTAAGGAAGTTATTGGGGTTTTTCACCTTTATGGTTTTCCCCAAGTAAATATTTGTGTCTCTTGTGTGCTTTCATTATTGTCTCCGTGATTGATATGCTGTAGATATGCTGTACATGTTGTTCTCTCAGTTAATATCCTAGATCAGATTGAAGTAAATTCTGAAAATTTAACAGAGCTTGAGAGTCCACTTTTCCTTGTAGATATCATTCTCAACTCGGGGGTGGTCTCTGAGTGCTGAAATAATACAGGCTGAGTAGATACCTACGGTTGGGAGGAACGTTGCAACAACATAGCTAGTTGTTTAGGGCCATTTCACCATAAAGATAAGTGTCTTGCTGTCTATACATTTACTTCTGCAATGTTTGGATTGATGACTGTTTTTGATATGCTGTATGCATATAAAATATGTGTGTGGATGAGTTTTTAATTCCACTATGCTTAATTGTTTAAATGGCATTTGCACACTCTTAATTTTATTGCTGTGAATCTAATGACTTGGAGGAGATTTTGAAAAGCCCCATAGATTGGTAGCATATTCCCTTCCAGGAGTTGGGTCCGTGGGAGGGGATTTTACATTGTGGTATCAGAGCTTATGATTCAACACTATGGTTGTTGGGCCCTTCATAGAAATATAAATCATTGTGTGTACATGTATTTTGTATTTGGAATTAAAATGAATTAAAGAAACTTGAAGGTCCCATGGATTCTAATTGATTAGGATGGGAAGTCATTTCCATGACTGTTTTGGGGATTAATTTAAAAACTGCTTGCATTGATCCCATTCTATGAAATTGAGGAAGGAGGGAGAAAATCCCTTTTTAGGTTGAATGCTTGCTTTAAATTGTTTCCAATGCAGTAGCAATCAGTTTTGTATTTGTCTGTTTGCCTCCATGGAGGAGAGAAAGGAGGCGCAACCTCTTCCATCTTATATTATTTTGTTGTTTTATTCTTGACATGAAAGAGGTGCAATTTTCTTGACATACCTTTTCTGTTTTGTTTTATGCGAGTATGATCTCTAAGAGGCTTACCTCTGTAAAGAAACGAAGCAAATATTTCAAGAAAAATTCTAACTGTTTTTGAAAATTTGAAAATTTTCTAAGTGTTTGCTGCTACGCTTGTGTCGACAATTTTAAGCTTAACTTTTGCGACGCGGGAGACAATCTTAGGCTTAAATGCTGTGATGTGTTTCGGCGAAATTTTACGAAGTTTTTGTGCAAACGCGGTCAACAATTTTAGCCATAAAATCTGCGACGCGGTGACAAAATTAAGATTAACTTTGCAACACGGTCGGTGGAGAAGTTGTTAACTCTGTGCCGAAGGGAAGCGGTCGGTGGTCGCATGGTTAGCGGTCAGAGATTTTAACCTTATCTCTTGTGACACGGTCGACGGAGAAGTTGGTAATTATGTGCCAAAAGGAAGAGAAAATCTCAAAAATTTCTAATTGTTTTCAAAAATTTTCCTAAGGGCTACGGCGACAGAAGTTACGCTAAATTTCTGCGCGCGCGCGACGAAGTTAAGATAAACTTTGCGACGCGACGGCGGGAGTTACACTAACTTTCTGCGCACTCGTGGCGAAGTTAAGATTAACTTTGCGATGCGGCGGTAGGAGTTACGCTAACTTTCTGCGACGCAACGGAAAATTTATGTTGAATAATTTACGACCCGCGGCGGTGAAGTTAGGGATAATTTGTGCGACACGACGACAAAATTAACGTTAAGATCCGCTCCAACCGCGGCAATTTTAACCTCAATATTTGCGATACGGTCGGAGGAGAGCTCGATAAGTCCGCCAAACAGGGAAAATGCAACAGCTTTTCACTAAGATTTTCAGGTGCTGAAAATGGAAAATCGCCATGAAACGTATGCGCTAGATTGTGCAAAATCAAAGGATTTACAAAAAAGAAAAAGAAAAAAAGAGGACGTTACCCTCGACCCGCCCTGCAGTGGCACAGGTAAGCCATAAGGGGGCAAGTCCCCTTGACCCCCTTCGTCCCCCGAAGATAGTCGTTAAAAGTGTGAAATACATTTCTATGCTTGGAATGAGAAGCAGGAATTGCATAGAAGGGGTTGTGGAATCTCAATAAGGGTAATTGGTTGTAATATCAATTATGGAGGATGGAAGAGAAATCTCTCACCTTAAACTATTTATGTTTATAACATAATAATTGTATTCTTGGAAAGTAGCAAAAATGAATGATATACATATATGTATATATTGAATTGCTAATTCATGAGAAGATCATAGCTAATGATTGCTTGTGTGCATGGTAGAAAGTCCATGAAATTGGATCAGCTATGATGTGGAAGAGGAAATTCCATGCTACAATGAGGAAATTGGAAAGGGAGAATTCCTTAACTCCTCCATTGCTATTTTGTTTATATTTCCTAAGTTCTATATACTGACAATTATGGCATAGGAATGCTGAAATGCAAGAGAATAGCAGAGTAAATATAAATTAGTGGGCATGATTAAAGAGTCATTGCATAGTGCATGTAAATTGATTATGCATGAGCATGATGTTGCATATGGGTAAAGGTAGTGAAGTTACAGATGCAATAGCCCATTAATGGTATTTCCTATGGTGGATGACAATTAATGTTGTCGATAATGGTTGTATGAATCAAACCATAGAAGCATGACTGAAAATGCAAGAGGTTAGATAGATGATACGACTATGCACTAGATGACATATTAAGAAACGTTGCACAGTGCATGTGAAAAATGTTTTTGTATATATATATGGTATTGCATAATGGTAAATAGTGAGGCGCTACATATGCAATGAGCCACTTAAGAGGTTATGGTGGTTGCTAATAATTAGTTGTGTTTGCATTGGTTGTAGGACCAAAGAAAACCGAGCAAGGCCAAATATGTGAATGATGTTGTTGCATATGACCAACAACCTTATGAGGGAAGGATGGTGCAACAAATCTATGATCATGAGGTTTAGAAAAGGACTGTGAAGCCTTGGTAAGAAGATAACTGATCAGGTAACATCAAGCGATGTTAATAATAGCCATGCAGGTAAGGGTTAATTGTGCTTAATTGCATGAATGCAGAAAGAGGATTGGGTGATATCCCTTCAACTATGTTTAAACTATGTTGAAATGTTTGCATGTGAGACTGAGTGCCTGAATGTGAATATAATCCTACCAAGTATGGTCAGGTGTGGGTAAGTGAAGGCAATGAGCCTTATACCCTATAGTTTCTTAGAAACCTCAATGCATTCATATGAAATTATATCATGCCATTTGTGTATGTTGGTTGTGAGTTTAACAACCCAAGCAAGTGATGACTTATGGTCATGTTATAGTGTATGCCATATGAGATAGCTATGGTTAGGCCATAATATGCTAGAATGCATAGTATTCATGGACTAATGCAAGGTTGTATTGAGGGATTATGCATTTAGTGAATGCCTATTAAAATATTATTTAGATGTTGTAAATGTGAGATGCATTGTGTGAATGCATGGTTGTGACATATATGTGTCTCAATGCAGTTAGATAGTAGATGAAATGGTGAACTATAGTTAATTTTGAGACCATTTCATGAGATACTGTGAATGCAGGAGAATGATTGCATAAAATGATGTAATTAAACCATGCAACTCTAGTATGGTACTGATTCACATGAAGTAGATGATTTTGGTGATATTAAAATGCTTCAGTGACTGTGGCAGCAATGAAATATTATATGCATAGAGACTTACAAAGCGTTTGGCTAATGGAAGTTTCAGATTTTAGGTAGATTGTTTTGGGCATGGAAAATATGGGTAAGTCCATGATGAAGATTGGAATATACCATGATCAAGAGCCAAACAATATGAGAATAGACTCATGGCTAAGCGAATCAATTTCCATAGAGGACAAAATTGCAATTCATACTTTAATTTAATTGTCAATGCCATAGACTGATTAGAGAAATCAGATTTGAATTTTATTACTAAATGCTGCTAACTGTTTGGCTATTTGATAAATGTGCCAGGAAGACACATTGCAGGAAGACTAGGAGTGATGGCCTGCAAAAGCCAAACTAGATGGGAAAGACCCCATGCTTTGGAAATGGGTTTCGGGTGAAATGCCATTGATAATGTCTCGGCCAAACCGCATGTCGGTAAACCATGAGAGTGAGATGGTAAAGCTATGCCCAAAAGGCATGTGAGATACATCTGCAAAATTAATGAGTATTCTGTGACCCTAGACAAGAACATGCATGTCTAAATTATTAGGGTTAATATGCAGAGCATGCTTTATCTTATTTATATCATTGCAGTATGCTTGAGTATGATTAGGGCCTACATGGCACACATCGGAAAGGGGGTGCACACATTTTCTGGTGTTGGGTCATGATAGGGTTTTCAATATCGACTACACCCTAAGGGAATGGACGCATTCCTGGTGTTTCAATACTTGATAGTGAATGATATGGATTATGGTTACAAAATTGAACAACAATACTGATGAGCTTGCTTATCCTTCTTGTGTTGTCAGCCTACACAGATGCAGATTGATACTGCACATTAAGAGGCAAAGTGAAGAAGGGTATGCAAAAGGACAATATAGGAATTGGTAACCTTTCTATGCTCACATGAAATATTACCAGAAGGGATGGACAGGCCCAAAGAGCTGTGTAATAAGAAGAGGTATCATCCTTGTGTGAGTGGGGTCATGCTAACCTGCAGTCAAGAAAGTCACCTATAAAGTTCCTAAAAGGAACCACTGATTTGCACCAGAGAAGGAGTGACGTCCTTGTATGAATGAAGAGTTGTATGTATGAAGGGTTGTGATGCAAGAAGGTGTGGTGACATTGGTGAAGGTATAAAATATCTATTGGGACAACAGTAGGAGGGCGGGTGCCAAGACTGATTGAAAACCCTGAGATGCCTATGGCTCCATAGTAGAGCCTTGACCTATAATAATCAGGTGGCGTAGTTTCCTTCCATTGGTCGATGACCTAGACAAATGTGCTGGATCGACAATGGAGAGGGCCAACCAGGTATGGGACTGGTTGGTACCACCAAATGCTTGGTAAATCCAATTGGCTTGAAGGTGTACTGGTGAAGCATTAACTACATCCAAGTCCATAGACGATCCCAAGGCTTGCAAAGCGAAGCAGGATCCTATGGACCAGAGGGAAACACACAATACAGATAAGTATTCAATTTCATTTATGTCTTGTTTGGAATAATGAAGATTTTAGGTATAATTCTTCTAACAAATAAGCTAATACACTAATGTTTCTTTGTTGAAAACCTTGGTCATTGCAGGAAAGCAAGAACCTGAAAGCGCTATAAAATTACTGGTAAATCCAGAGATTAAATGAGTGGGCGATATGAAATTATTGATAAATCCAGAGAGTAACTGGTTGGGCATTCACTACTTAATATTGTGAAACAACGTGTATGCTGGCCCAATACCCCTTAAACAATTGATAAAACCAGTCAGCGTACTGGCCTGGCATTGCCTATTTGAATGATTGTGGAGTAGCCTACGTGCTGGCCCAACATTCATAATTGTGTCCACGGGAAATCCAAGGCTCATAAAGCAAAGAAGGATCCTGTGGAATAAAGTGAAGACATCCAATACATATAAGTATTTTGTTATCTTGCAGCTTCTTGCTTATGAATATACGTGTGTATATGATTTCTCAAACTCTTGCTTAGAAAAAAAAACCTTATGAAATAAACTAAACATGTGAATTGATTCAATGTTTGAGTGTAGGTATTGTTGGAAGCAAGGACCAAGAAGGCATCATAGGGATGCATATGGACATATGACCGTCCTAAAGAGCTCAATATGAGCTGTAATAAAAGATGGTGCTAGTGAACATGAGTGGTTCCTAGCAACCAGAGGTTCTATAAGCGGAATGGGAAGGGGTACCCAAGTTGAAAAGCATTAGACAGACCTTAGAAACTAAGTGTCATAGCCAATAAAGGGCAATTCAAGTATTCACATTAAAGTGAAAGAGACTAAGGAGCATGAAACCACAATGATCGCGTAGCTCCGTAATAAAACAAGACTAAGAGGTAGAAACTCTTACTCTTCGCTTTCCTTTTTATTGATGCATTTATAAAACAAAGAATTGTTGAATGCATGTCATGACTAGAAGAAGAATGTGTTTATTTGCTTGAATTAAATTGTGAATGCTAAAATAGTTATTTCACTGTGAAAGGATGAACATGAAAGAGATCATGTGTATGTTGGGAAAGCATGAAATTTTTTTTGGAAGTCGCATGAGTGAAGCATGGACGTTCCATGTCAATTGGGAAATAATTGACTAATTTTAATGTTTATATTATGCTTGTCCTAACAAAGAGTTTCCATGATAAATTTCACAGGGAGAAATTGAAACAATTGGTTGTTGATGTATATGTAACTTCGAAATGTATTTCACATATATGTATATTGTATTCCTATAGAGATGTTATTATTCCTCTATATGGAAGTGTCGTCATTTATATTGTAAGTGTCGTAACTTATACTTGATGGGTTATTAGACCACCTTGTTGGGGTCGGCCCTGTATAAGTCATGTGGGTCAAAGGGTTATTAGACCACCCTATTGGGGGTCGGCCATGTGGGTCAAAGGGTTATTAGACCACCCTAGTGGGGGTCGTCCCATTCAGCATTATGTTAAGTGGTTAAGTTGAGGGCGACCTAGTTGAGTAAAGGTCAAGTCAAGTTAGTGTATAAATAGAGAGTGTGTCTTTCTCATTTTACACATTCTATTCTCTCACTCACACTTGGGAGAGTGGTGCACTTGTGGAGGAGGAGGCTCTGCTGCTAGGAGAAGACTATCTCTTGTATTCTGGTTGTATCATTGCTCTATCTATCTCTGAGGAAGTTATTGGGGTTTTTCACCTTTATGGTTTTCCCCAAGTAAACTCTGTGTCTCTTGTGTGCTTGCATTATTGTGTCCATGATTGATATGCTGTAGATTTGCTGTACATGTTGTTCTCTCAGTTAAGATCCTAGATCAGATTGAAGTAAATTATGAAAATTTAACATGGTATCAGAGCTAGCCTGAAAGAAGGCATGATATGGCATGTATGACACTTGTTGCACTTACGATGCTAGGGCTTGATATAGCAAAAACCAGTCATCGTAGCACTTTTGCTATAAATCCGTTTTGGTGAAGGTTTCGGATTTGAAACGTTTACAGGTCGAAGATCAGATCCCCATGTACCTTTTTTCCAAAGGAAAACCTCTAATTCGTTGTACTTTGTGATTTATGATCTGTACAATATAGGGTTTCTGCCTCTTCCAGATTTGAGTCAAAATCAGGTGACCTTGGAAAAAAGGTCATAACTTGGGCTAGGAAGCTCCAAATAAAATTTCATAAAAAGTGACAGGTAGTACACAGAATGTACTATCTCAGAAAGTGTTTTTAGAGGCCTAAGGTGAACCAGTGACACGTGGAACGCTGTACAAGTTTGATCTCCTGTATTATCCCATAAACAGGTCACGCTGCGACACTTCGTATAACTCTCTCTCAGAGAATCCAATTGAGGTCAAACCTATCGGGATGGAAAGACAACAGGTCGGTATATCTCATAAACGTTTTTCAGAGGCCGAAGTTGAACCAGGGATATGTGGCACGCTGTACAAGTTTGCTCTCTTGTATTATCCTATAAAAAGGTCACGTTGCGACACTTGGCATAACTCTCTCTCAGAGAATCCAATTGAGGTCAGACCTGTCGAGATGGAAAGATAATAGGTCGCGCTATCTCAAGAAAAGTTTTCAGACCCTGTGGATCAAATTTTTTGGAGTTACACCAAAAACAATCAGGTACATATTTATGTCAAAACAAAATTATTTTTGAGCACCTTCATTCATGGCTTCCGGAATTTAGGGCTTCGGAGAAAGTTGGAATTCTTGTAATCGGAGACCACGACTAAATGCTACTCATCAAAATCAAAATTTAGAGACCAAGATTAGAATTTTTGGTTGGGTAGAAGGCCGGGCTTGATCAGACCCTAGTTCGAGGTCACGTCCAGTGAATTCGAAAGTTTCAAAGGCAAAATTGAGGAGTGAAACTTTGCATTTTTCAAATTCTGAATATACCAGCTTGATAAGCTCATCAAGGCGCATATTTCTATCCTTTCGAAAGTTTGAAATTCAAAGTTTGAATTTTTTGGGTTTTTTTGACAAACCCTATTACAGCTCCAGATCCAGTTCCTACAATTCAAGTGGATTGGGTTAATCCTAGAAGAGGATGGATTGGTCACCTGCATAAGTGAAGAAGTTCCCATTTCAGAGGGAGATGAGGCTAAGGGCTTCCATAAGAAGATTACAAGAAATCTTGACAAGTATGGCTTACAGGTATGTTTCATGGTTAAGTTCATCATATGTTTGTCTTCATATCATTACAGTACAATCTTGATTAATTACTAGACTTATCGTATCACCCTAATAGAAGATATTCATTGATTAAGGTTTTGACACTTATGAATGTACTAATGCATTGTGATGTTGTATGAGGTTTATGTTGTTCGCTAACATAAAAGGTACACCAAGAAAGACAAATCATGTTCTACTTCAAGAACATATGATCATGGTGACATGAAGACAAAGATTCATCCATTGTCATGGATCACATAGAAGATCTACTTTTGAGGTATGTATAACTTGGTCCTACAATGGTTAACCTATGAGACATGCAAGTTACTAGCACAAGTCACTCAAGAGAACCATAAGACATTATGCGGGTATGTTAGACATAACTAGCTAGCATGCTAATCCAGGTATGTTTTTCCTATATCAAGCTAGAATCCTACCTTGTGTTCGGATCTTATATTGTTGTGTTGTTGATAATGATTATTCATGAAGTCACAGGTTTGAATAATCATGGTTGTATGCATATTATGTTTCTTACCATAATTGATGATATGACTAACCAGAAGAATCATGAAGGTATAGGTTTGAGTAATCACGGGTTTATGCATTGATGATTTAACTAATCAGAAGAGTCCTATGATCAAATAAGAATATGCATGAGTAAAAGAAGACTTCCCTGAAACCTTGAATACTAATGTTTATTATCTGTGAATGATCATGACTATACATGTTTAAGATTATTGTGTTTTGATAGTATTAAGATTATACTAATAAATGTGTGGTTATGTATGAGACCTCAAGGATAACACAGTGATGATACTAATAAGCATGCATAGTGATTAAGGATGGATGTAAGTTCAAGGACAGGTAATCCAAGAAGCAAAGTTCATGAGGGAGCACACTCCAGTTGTTCCTGCAAGAAATCAAAGGAGCACACTTCAGTAGTTTCTGCAAGGATGCAAATATTCAGAGGGAGTTGACCACTTCTCACAATCCACATCAAAATGGAGTTGCAAAGATTTAGAGGGAGTCCACCCAGCAACCAAACAAAGATACGTATTTGAATTGTCATTTCTTACATAATGTTATTCAATAATGTATATGCTTATGTTCCTAAGAATTAGGTTTTGTATTATGCATATTAGAATAGTTGCATTAATGAACAGTATACTACTAATATACATGGGTAAGTGGACTATGGCACTGTACAACATTCCATTGCTACTTATCTAGAATGAAACCTCTTTGTTGACATGTTAGGAGTTGTGCACACTCTTAACAATGTTCTGGTAGAGATTGGAAGGCATCTAGAAAGTTACGGAATATGGATAAATGTTGTATTGGCTAAGATAATTGCATGAATGTCTGACATATTTCTTTATGTGTAAGAATTTGTTCTGAAAACTATGAGATGTTTTCTAATCATGCAATTTAACTTGTTGTGTAGGAAAGATCGTATACCATCACCTACAAAAGAAGAACTACAACATTTGTTCAACAACAAAATTATCTATTGAAGATATTGAAGTTCCCAGGATATGGGAAGAATGCCATGATCTGTCGATCATGAAGAAAGATGCTTGGGATGTGGTCCCAAGACCTGAAGGGAAGTTTGTTATGACTTCCATATGGATCTATCAAGATCAATCATGTTGCAGATGGCAGCATAGAGAAATATAAAAGTGATGAAGTGGAAGATACACCAGATGGATTCCAAGACAACCTTCTTGAATGGTGTAGTTGAAGAAGAAGTGTATGTGGAGAAGCCACTTGGTTCTGAGACACATGACAGGGAGTCATATATGTGCAGAACTTGGTATGGTAGGATAGACAACTTTCTATCTAGTTTGGGCTTTACCAAGAGTAAAGCGGATTCCAACCTTTACTACAAGGTTGAGGAGGGAAATCTAGTGATTCTACTCCCGTATGTGGATGATTTGTTTGTAACAGGAGATGAAAGATTGATTTCCGACACACAGCGGAAGCTTGCTGCCAAGTTAGAGATGAAGAACTTGGGGATGATGCACTATTTGTTTTTGGCATGGAGGTGTGGCAGAGTGCAGATGGAATCTTTCTTGGACAAGGGAAGTATGCAGTAGAGATCCTGAAGAGGTTCAGGATGATGGATTGCAAGGCTATGGCCACATCTATGGCATTGAACCTAAATATTCTGTGTGATGTTTCATCTGATTTGGTCAATGTCATGATGTATCGTCAGATGATTGGGTCCTCTATGTACCTGACAAACACGAGACCAGATATTTGCTTTGCGGTGAACACATTGAGCCAATTCCTAACGGATCCGAGAGATGTTCACCTGGTTGCTGTAAAGCATATTCTGAGGTACCTGAAGGGTACGGTTGATTATGGGCTCAAGTATGATGCGAATCAAAAGTTTAACCTATAGGGTTATGTTGATTCATATTGGGCAGGCAGTACTACAGATAAGAAGTGCACTTTTGGGTGCTGCCTCAGTATGGGATCAGGTGTGATCTCTTGGTTTAGCAGGAAGCAGTCCTGCGTAGCATTGAGTACAGCCGAAGCAGAGCATGTTACGATGGATGAGAAGGTTACAGATGTATTGACCAAGCCATTGGCCAGAGTGGAGTTTGAGTACTTCTAAGAGAGGCTTGGTGCACTTCAGATCGAGGTTCCTTCCAAAGGGAAGTGATGAGTCCGGAAGATGCAGATGCACATGAGATTTTCTGACATGGTTGATGTGTTCTCCCTTGGTCGTGATGTAATTGCTGAGCCATTTTTCACATGGTGGTAGATGTGTTCTCCCATGGTGAAAAAGTAAGGGCTGGAGCCTTCCCCGAATGGTGGTAGATGTGTTCTCCCATGTCGGTGGTGTAAGTGGTGGATGATGTGCATCTGGGCTGTGCTTTGTGGACGATGAGATGATCTGAAGAGGACAATGCTATGATGATCAGGAGGATCATGGATGATGAGCATCAGGACGATACTCCAGTTACCACTTTGTATATGTATATGTATCATGTTGGATGCTTGTTATGATTAGTTGGATCATTTATGTATGAACGCAACATGTTGGATGCTGGATATGATCAGTTGGATCATTTGTATGTATTTTGTATATGCATCACGTTGGATGCTTGGACCATGTATCTGTATATGTATCAGGTGGATACATTGTATGATCAGGTAGATCATGTATGTCGATATGTATCAGGTATGATCATGTGGATCATGTATTTATATGTATCAGGTGGATACATTGTATGATCAAGTGGATCATGTATGATGATATGTATCAGGTAGATACTTGGTGTGCATCAAGTGGATGCATTGTATGATCAGGTTGATCATGATGATGAGATTCAGGATGTTGCTCCAGATGATATGTACCAGGATGGTACAAGTGATGATGATAAGTATGATCATGGACATTAGGATGATGCCTCGTGCGATGATGATCCGTTGGATCATGAGTAACAGGTTGATACTTGGAGGTCAGAGATGATATGTGGCAGGTTGTGCAAATAGCATGTAATCAGTCCTGGGAGATCTTGCCGATCGTGCTGCGGCACATAAATGTTCCTGGGGTACTCTTTCCAGTATTGCTATGTAGTATGTAATCAGTCCTCAGATATCCGATAGGTTGATCTGTGTGCTCGTAATCAGTCCTGGGATGAGGTATTACTACGGAGACATGTAATCAGTCCTGGAGATCCGAGAGGTTGAGCTGTGTGCTCGTACTTAGTCCTGGGATGCTCTTTAGAGATCTTGTCGGTCGTGCTGTGGCACATAAATGTTCCTGGGATGCTCTTTAAAGGTTTTTTCTATCCACATGTAATCAGTCCTGGAGATCCGAGAGGTTGAGCTGTGTGCTCGTAATAAGTCCTGGGATGCTCTTTAGAGATCTTGCCGGTCGTGCTGCGGCACATAAATGTTCCTGGGATGCTCTTTAAAGGTATTGTGGAGGAGATGCATGTAATCAGTCCTGGGAGATCTTTCCGGTCGTGCTTAGGCACATAAATTTTCCTGGGATACTCTTTTCGGTATTGCATCCGCACATAAAATTAGTCCTGAGAGGCCACCTCTATTAGACCGTTCGCACAGATGATGAAGACCTGCAGGTGGTGGGCCTACGTCCAGTATGAAAAAGGACTGGCTCTGTAGAAATTCCTATGACGAGTAGATTCAGAGATTGATTGAGATAGCAGCAGCACTGACGACGATGATGACTCGATGACGATTATCCAGTGACGATGATCCAGAGAAATGACTTGTGCTAGAATACCTGTGTCGAGAAATACCTTCCTAGTTAAGAGGGAGTGTTGATGTATATGTAACTTTGGAATGTATTTCACATATATGTATATTGTATTCCTATAGAGATGTTATTATTCCTCTATACGGAAGTGTCTTCATTTATATTGTAAGTGTCGTAACTTATACTTGATGGGTTATTAGACCACCTTGTTGGGGTCGGCCCTGTATAAGTCATGTGGGTCAAAGGGTTATTCGATCACCCTATTGGGGGTCAGCCATGTGGGTCAAAGGGTTATTAGACCACCCTAGTGGGGGTCGTCCCAGTCAGCATTATGTTAAGTGGTTAAGTTGAGGCCGACCTAGTTGAGTAAATATCAAGTCAAGTTAGTGTATAAATAGAGAGTGTGTCTCTCTCATTTTACACATTCTATTCTCTCACTCACACTTGGGAGAGTGGCGCACTTGTGGAGGAGGAGGCTCTGCTGCTAGGAGAAGACTATCTCTTGTATTCTGGTTGTATCATTGCTCTATCTATCTCTGAGGAAGTTATTGGGGTTTTTCACCTTTATGGTTTTCCCCAAGTAAACTCTATGTATCTTGTGTGCTTGCATTATTGTGTCCATGATTGATATGCTGTAGATTTGATGTACATGTTGTTCTCTCAGTTAAGATCCTAGATCAGATTGAAGTAAATTCTAAAAATGTAACATTGGTTGCAGCCGGCACAAGCAAGTGTTGCTAGTAAGTAAAGAGTGGTCAGTTTTGCACATTGACCATGGCAACAGACCAAGGGCTATTAGAATTGTCTGAAAGTCTTCTTCAAACAATTGCAAAAACCCAAGAAAATATTGGAGAGATGCTCAAGCTACAGAGGCAACAAAATGAGATGAACCACGAGGTTTTGCAGGACTCTATTCGTCTGCAAAAAGGGGTAAAAAGCATTCTGGGAGCAATCAATAAGGGAACGGAAAGTGGATCAATGAAGAAGCATTCATCCAATCGACCGATTAAGAAATGTTCCAGGTGGGAAGACTCAAAGGAAATGGATCAAGAAAAGGTAAAGCAACCAGTGAAATGTTGGGGATGTGGCAGAAATCATTTCCTCCGCGACTGCCGAACAAGAGAACATCAAGAGGGCAACAGTCGTAAATTTTTCAGGTTTGTGGACCAGCTGGAAGGTAAAGAAAAGGAAGGAATTGTTTTGGAACAACGTCCTTATGCAGAGCTAGAAGGTCCCAGCCAGCAGGAACAGTTTGTGAAGGCCAAAGGACTTGGTCTTGAAAACCCAAGTAAATGGTGAAAAGTAGGACATACCTACCACATTTTGTGAATTTTGGATATGTATAAAGTGTGTAGGTATTCCTAGGTATTAAGACATCGAGGATGGTGTTATTCCAAGGGGAGGGGTATGTCACATCCCCATTCTTGACCCTTATAATATTTGGGCTATAATGTAAATATTGTATGCATATTTTGTATGATTCCTAGCGTGGAGTTCAAGGCCAAGGCCCCGCTAGTGAACGCTCAATCTTGAAGAGGAAAGTATGTTGGTATTATTTAACCCATGTGCTAGTGAGCCATGGGAATTGTAAATATGCATTTTAATATAAATACCCACAATTAGCTATGCAATGCAACAAGAGATGGGGGCATGATATTACAAGGAATTGGGAGGGAAATATTCAAACCCTTGAGCCAATAAAGTCAAGCCAAGTGTCAATGAGAGAACCCATCAACCATAAACTACCCATGTTGACTTTGGTGCCCAATCATTCATTTCTCCCAAGAGTTGGGTGAAGTAGTTAATGCCTTGGGGATTGGGGAGCTATGGTTGTCCAAATTCGAGTATGGGCAAGCCACCCTCATGGAAAATCATGTTTTTGCTTCTTGGGCAAGAAAACAACCATGATTTGCTCCCTAAGCCATTACCATGAGAGAGTTTTGCCTCTCTCAAGTTTTGGAACTGCCAGGGCGTTTTCCAGCCACGTTTTTCTGGTTTCTCTGGGTCTTCTAGCTGGAAAGAGGGCGTTTTTGTGTTGCAGACCTGTTGGGAGCTGCCTGGGAATTTTTCTCCATTGATTTCTAGTGTTTTCCTCCCTTTTGGCATTGCTGGGAATTCGTTTTTGTATTACATACCTATTGGGAAGGAGAGAGCACGATTTGGGGGTTTGTAGAGACCATTGCGGCTCTTTGAATGCCCAAGGACGTTTTCTGAAAATGAATTTGCTTTCCCTGGCTTGATTCACCATCTATCACTTCGTTTTGGCTGCCCACGTTTTTCCTCATACCCAATACTTGGGATTTTACTGTTATGTGTATCCATGCTCAATTTTGAGTTGCTGTGTGTTAAGAAATGTTGGGGTTGATATGTGTATCCATTGCTTTGGGATGTGATGAGCTTGAGAGTCCCCTTTTCCTTGTAGATATCATGCCCAGCTCGGGGGTTGTCTCTGAGTGCTGAAATAATACAGGCTGAGCAGAGACCTACTGTTGGGAGGAACGTTGCAACAACATAGCTAGTTGTTTGGGGCCATTTCACCATAAAGATAAGTGTCTTGCTGTCTATGCATTTACTTCTGCAATGTTTAGATTGATGATTGTTTTTGATATGCTGTACGCATATAAAATATGTGTGTGGATGAGTTTTTAATTCTGTTGTGCTTAATTGTTTAAATGGCATCTGCACACTCTTAATTTTATTGTTGTGAATCTACTGACTTGGCGGAGCTTTTGAAAAGCCCCATAGATTGGTAGCATATTCCCTTCTAGGAGTTGGGTCCGTGGGAGGGGACTTTACATGCCTTCTCTTTTCTTTCTTCTGCTTTCTCTTTCTTTTCTCTTGTCCTTTTTTTGTGGCCTCTTTCTGGTGGTCTGGTCCCTTCTACTGGTCGGTAGCTTCTGGTTTTTTTTTATGCTTCTGTCTGTTTGTTGGAGGCTTCTCATTCTACGTATTATTTGTTTGTTGTTTCTTGCACTGTCCTTGCTGCGTCGACTTCTTCTATGTGGTCTATTGTTTGTTTTACTATTGATTTTGTGTGTGTTCCGTCGGTAGGGGTAGGGGATGGTAGATTGGAAACAATCGGGGAAGGGGGTGGAGTGGTTGGTAGTTTGGAGGTGGATTCTTCTATCGGGGGTGGCAGAAGTGGTTCGAGGTTACCTGACGGAACCATAATTTCTTGGGTTAAAGGGGATTTAGAGATACTTATTTCGACTATTTCATCGACCGGGATAACTATGGGTGGATTTTGGGTTGGGTTTTCCATAGTTGGGTCGACTGGGAGGGGTGTAAAGGATGAGGTTTCTTGCACAAAAATGTCATTGGTCGGATCAATGTATTTTTCTAGCCTGGTTTGGGTGTATCCGACAAATTGAAGTTCTAAGATGGTTGGTGGGGAAGGCTGGTTGGTCATGGGGTCGTCAAGTGGGGTTGAATCAGTCGGGGGGTTTGGGTCGGATATGACAGGTTTCTTAGTGATTAAAGTTCGCCAGTTGGGAAAAAGTGACGGGAGCTGACTGATAAACGCGTTTAATTCATTGTCATCTTGAATCGTAGCTCTTAACGGTTGAGGGAGTGTTTGTACTAATTCTGGGAGAGTAGTTGATGGTGGAAGTGAAGCGGTAGTGGCGGCTGGAGGGATCGAAAGAATTTCTTCTTCCATAATAGTGGTCGGTGAAGGTGGTGGTGAATTGTGGGTGAGGTCGACATGGGGTCCGACCACAGTCTTGGATTTCTTCTTTGAAGGTGTCAAATCTTGACTCCTTTCTTCTTCTAGGAACTTCTTAAATTGATCTTCGACGGGGATTTTGTTTTTAGTTGCATCTACTAAAATTTGTGTCGCACTGTCGATGAGTTCCGCATTATCCTCTTCCGTCGGATCTTGTATAGTAAGATTTCGTTTCCCTTTTCCTTGAAATTTATCCTTCCTGTTCTGTCGGGCCGTGGATATGTCTTCGGCCACTTGTTGGATGTTTTCTTTTGTGAGGGAATACTCCGGGTTTAATGTACCCATTCAAATAAATATCAAGTAGGGAAAATTCCACCAACCTACTAGTTTCCTAGGTTGGGGTGGAGACATTAAAATTGGAAGAAGGAGACTAATAAACCCTAATGGAATTTGGTTTGGGCATACATATATTAAGAGGGGAAAAACAAATATTTATGGTGAGAAAATAAGATGGCACTTGGTCATGGAGACACATTGGTGGTGTGGGACCCCCAAAAAGCTAGATTCCCCATGCCACATGGCATTCCAGTCTCACCCATTCGAATCCAAGGTGGAGTCCACTATTCTTGGGGTAGTTGGAAGGGCATAGTAATTGGAATGACTCAATGAGGTCGAAATGTAGAGGAATATTAACTCCCATGGGAGAGGATGAGAAGAACCTGCAATAATTAATTAATGAAAATACAAGAGATAGAAGAAATAACATAACTCAGAATTGCTTTTATTGATCACAGGCCACTTCGAGGAGGCAACCTCCTTTGAGCAAGCTCAATACAAATAACTTCACGGTACCTTCATTAACCTCGACACACACTTATATACTAAATCTAGGCACCAATAATATGGGTCAAAACCATGGGCCAATACAAACTATGGATTAACAAATACTACGGGCGGATTACACAGCATATGCGCCCAACAACAATAACACAAAATGTGGATCAACAATTACTATGGGACGACTTACAAAGCATATGCATCCAACAACAATATACTAACAAAGTAAAGAGAAGGGTTGACACGGGTTCCTAACATCCCCTCTCGCATAGAAAAAGATTTGTCCTCAAATCTTTAGATGTGGAAATTGATGCAAAATATGAAGGAGTGGTTCCCGTGTAGCATCCTTGGGTTGCATTCCGGGCCATTAACGCCTTTTGAGTTTCAGGGAGTATTGCTTGGAAGGCTGTAGACGAAGAAGAACCATATCAGCTACATGAAAAGTGTGCTCATAACGGTGTTGATCGGCATGTTGTTTTAGTCGAATTCTTTCCATGTGAAGATTGTCCTGCAGAATGAGAAGAATCTGATCGCAGTTTCAAAGAACTGAGTCAATTGCATGAACTGGGGAGCTAATGAGGGTGTATGGAAGAAGAATTGGGGGTTCCTTTCCATAGACTGCTTCATATGGTGTCCTTTAAGATGTGGTATTGTACCACTGGAGCACTTCTAGGAAATCCATAGAAATAGTTGTCCAAATCTGTGTAGGGATGGGAAAGGGTTTGAGCAGTCCCGAAAGGAGTGTCGTTTCACCCGTGTTGACCTGGTAAGTATCAAAGTCAACCATCATCTGTTGAATTTTCATTTTCAATCCCTGCCAAAAGAAGTTACAGTGTTCTCGATCATACATTTTGAGGAAGGCAGAGCGTCCTGCCGATGATTAAGCATGGAGTTCATAAAAGAGATAGCCATGTTGAACAGATTGCAACCAATTTGGAACAAGCAAATAAATAACTGTAAGAGAAACCGGGTCATCAAATGTGCAAGAAGGAGAATCTACCACCATATTGTCCTTACCCTTCTTATAAGTGATCGCATAGGAAGAACCCATGAGTTGGATAACCCATTTTAGGTGTTCTGGGGAGGATACCTGTTGTTCCAGGAAATTTTCCAGACTCCGGAGATTAGTCTTGATGCAAAAATGATTCCCAAATAGATATGGATACCACTTCTGTACTGCATGCAAAATAGCCAACATTTCTTGTTGAGATGTAGATGCAGCTAAATTCTTGCCAGAAAGGTCTCTTGAAGGTGACAAGCCCACTGGTTCAGCAAAGACACCTGCATATCTATCCAAGGAAGTAGTGGAGACCATTGATGGGTGCATCTGAATGGAATGGATTTGAGCAATGACACCATGTGAATTCTTCTTAAGGATATTTTCCAGGCGATGTGAATTGATGATGCGGAGAGACCCTTGTTGTAAGCCCGTAAATTTGTGTTGTTTCCCATTGACTGAAAACTGCATCCAAAGTTCAGCAAAATCCCATAAGATGGGGGACATAATCGCCAAAAGAGACTGGAGATGCTTTGCTGTTGCGGACTATGTAATGTTTTGCAGGCCTTAATACACAGTTAGTTTTCTTCAGCTATCTCTTCTGTTATATTTTTTCAAATGTCTTCGATGGATTGTGATTTTGCTTTGACACATTCACTAATACTGTTTATTATTTGCAATCAATAACTTGCATGGGTCTATAGTTCAGATTTCTCTCAACTCATGATCTCCGTAACTGATGTTTTAAATGAATGTCTTTATCTAAAACATTTTATATATTTCTACAAATGATTCACAGTAAGCATTAAGTTAATGTTAATTTGTCAATTAACATTCCAGATGCAGGATAAGCTTGTATGCACTTATTTCTTAATCTATTATTGGTTGAATGTATTTAACTGATTATATCTTGAGCTACTGAGTCAGGATCCAGTTTTGCATGTCTGTTAATTTGGTGAAAAGATTTAGTAATTTTCAGATCGAGTTGTCTTGTGCACAAACAAATCTTTCCTTTTAGAATAGGCCTGACCTAGATTAGTTTTTTTTCCCAAGTTAGACTAACTCTTAGGATCAATAAAACTCTTGTATTTTCTCACAAGAAGACATATCCTATCGAGGATCAAACACAACAAGTGCCAGCGGAGGCCTTTGTATCCGTGGGTGTTAGCCACACAAAACAGCTCGAGGATAGGGTAATAATTGCGTAGGATTATCGGAAGCCTTTGGCTGGGTTTTCATCCCCTGTATCTGGAGCTTCTTCACCAAGTTCAGAGGCAGGCAAAGAACCCACATCCAAGAGATAGATCTTTTGCTCAACACATCTATGGATCTGAGTGAATTTCTCATCACAATTATAACAAATAACTTTTTCGCTACGTGCTTGCATCTTTGCTTCAGAAAAATTCTTGATAGGAGTTGGTCGAGGAGTTGGCGTGATGGGAGGTTGTTGGGAAACCATATTTCTGAATGGAACAAAAGTGGATTTGGAGCATTGTTGGGTTGTTATATTGTCCTCCACCAACTTAGCCAACCCTAGGACTTCCATTATTGTGTTGGGACATAAGATTTTAACCTCTGATCGGATTGTATTCTTGAGATCACTGATAAAACAACTCCTGTAGAATTCATTAGACAATCCTTCTATGTGATTGGCCAGTTTGTCAAATTCTATCTGATACTCTCTCACAGTGCCAATTTAGCGAAGTTTAGTGAGTGCTCCTGTGAAGTCATCAAAAGCACTAGGACCAAATCGTTGCAAAAGGAGTTGGAAAAAATCTGTCCATTTTGGCTCTTCATGAGCCTTGATGTACCTATGGTACCATTGAAGGGCTTCATGTTCCAAATGAAAGGATGCAAGTGGAAATTTGTTGACATCAAAAGTATTATGCAGACTGAAATATTGTTCTTCCCGGTATATCCATCCAGTCGAATCATTACCATTGAAGCGAGGAAAATCAAGCTTCGGCTCACGAAAATTGTTGGAAGAAGAGAACCCAGTGTCTGCAGAAGATTCTGGCTGTCGTTTATTGTTAATGGTTGAATGCTGAAGATGGAAGCTGAGAAATTTTTCATCCATATCTTGGAGTTTGGATTTGAGGGCTACAAGTTCTTCCTCCATGATTTTTTCTCCTGTGCGGGTGACAACCATAATCATGAGTGTTTTGTTGTTGTTGTTGTTGTGAATGGGTAGAAAAACAAAAACAAAAGCTTCTTTAGTAAAGGAAAATTTGGATTTGGGAAAAAATATGATGGGTAATTGGGGTTTGACTAGGTTTTGGACACTTTCTGATGGACAGGGAAGCAGAAAATGGGAATTTCAGAAGCAGGATGAAAAAATGAGAAAATTTGTCAAAGATGGACAAAGAAGCATAGATAGGAAATAAACACTGTGGCAAGATTTGAAGGCGATTGGGTGAAAATCGAAGAAGTTATGGTAAACACTAAAAATAGACAGATGTGGAATTTATGGCTTCGGGAAGTGGATTTTGGGATAGGGTCCTCATGAATGAAATATGCAGAATGGGATGGAAGGGGTGTGAGTGAATTTTCAAGGGAAACAGAGTTAAAAAAAAGAAGATATGGCGAAAAAATAGATTTTTTTGGAATGGATCTGCAACGACGCGGAAGTGATCTGCAACAGTTCTGGACAAATGTAATTAGCGATTTATCTGCTAGAAAAAGATATGGACCCCAAGTATGTGCAGCTTCCTAAAGGTTCAAGGGATTCACTCGGCCACCAATGCTGTCTAACGGCTTGTGTATTGGGGAAGTACCCCTCACTCCATGGATCAGGTATAACGAATAACCGCTTTTCCACAAACGAAATCTATTGGCTTACCTCATGGGTGGGAACTATTCAATCAGGTAGGGTTCATTTCCCTTTTCGCTGGCAGGTCCTCTCAATGGGCCAGCTACTTCGGGGTTCTTGTGTTACTCCTCACAATGAGTTTTAGGTCTATGCCCAAGTACTTACCACAGTTAAGCGGATAGGGATTATTCCCGGATCCAAACATGCAATTGAAAGGAACAATACAGATGCGAAAAATAAAAAAAATTGGCAGAAATTCCACCCAACAAGCCCAAGAAAGTGCTCTGATACTAGATGTGAGGAACCTCCAACAATTAATGAATGAAAATGCAAAAATATTTGAAATAACAAAACACAGAATATATTTATTGATCGCGGGCGACTTCGAGGGGCCAACCTCCTTTGAGCAATCTCAATACAAATAACTTCTGGATGCCTTCATTGGCCTCAACATGTACTTATATACTAAGTCTATGCACCAATACTATGGATCAATACCATGGAACATATAATACTACAGGACGACTTACAAAGCATATGCGTCCAATACTATGGATCAATACCATGGAACATATAATAGTATGAAATAATACAAAATATGGATCAATACCATGGAACATATAATACCAAGGGACAACTTTCAAAGCATATGTGTCCAACAACAATATACTAACAAAACAAAGAGAAGGGTTGACACGGGTTCCTAACAGGGTCAAAGATGGATCCAAAAAAGATACAAGCAATTCTTAATTGGCCAATCCCGAAGAATACTTTTGAGGCCATAAGTTTTCATGGTCTTGCAAGTTTTTATAGAAAATTCATCATGAATTTTAGTCAAATTTGTGCACCCATAATAGACACCCTTAGGGAAAGTAGACAAATTTTCAAGTGGACCGAAGCAGTTGATAGAAATTTCAATCTGTTGAAAAAAAATATCACTGAAAAGCTTATTTTGGCTTTACCAAGTTTTGATAAAGTTTTCCAAGTGGAGACAGATGCTAGTGGGACAACAATCAGAGCTTTTTTGAGCCAAGAACATAGACTAGTAGCATATTTCAGTGAGAAGTTAAATGAAGCAAAACAAAAATATTCATCATATGACAAAGAATTGTATGCTGTTGTGCGGGCTCTTAAGAAGTGGAGGAATTGCTTGATGCCCAAAGAGTTTATTTTGTATTCAGATAATCATGCTTTGCAATTCATAAATAGTCAACCTAAATTTCCTTGAAATGGAGAATCTACATCCCCTTCTCACTCATGTGCCCAAGCCTATGATGCCACAATGTCGTATCCACTCTTTTAGAATCTAAAGGGATAAAAGAGTCAGCATTAACAATAAATAAATACAATGTACCTACCTTCTTTTCTTTCACTATTACCAGTGACCCCTTAGTGACCTTCCACGTTTTTTCTGTAAATGTAGATATACAACCATCACTTCCCAACTGCCCTATTGAAATTATATATATTCTAAAAGAAAGAATGTGCCTTACTTCTTTTAGCAACCATTGGTTTCTATTATTTAACTTTAACTTTATCTTACCATTTCCAACAATTTAACATGGTTCATCATCATCCAAATAAACTTGTCCAAAATTACCTTGAACATAATTTTGAAAATATTTCCTATAGGGCATGGCATGAAATGAATCCCTTGAATCTAATATCCAAGAATTAGTAATATAATCTAATGAAAGGATCAAAGCATCTTGTAACACGTCACCTGATAGATTTTCTACTTGATTATTGTCCCGTTGTCCATCTCATTATTTCTTTAGAGATCTACAATATTTCTTTAGATTTCCTTTCTTACCTCAATTCCAACACTATATATTTCCTAGTATGGATTTGGATATGCCCTTCCTAGAATTCCCATGGTTCTCTACGCTCTTTCCTCTCTCAATTTTTCTTCCCCTGTTCTCCATGGTCGATGCATTACTTGATGTATCACCTGTGCTTTTCCATTGCATTTCCTCACTAAGGATAACACCAACAACATCATCAAATTTCAAAGTGTTTAAACCAGAGATAGAGTTACTTACAACCATGACCAAGCCGTTCCAACTTTTTGGCAATGAGCACAAGATTACAAAATCCCTAACCTCATCATCAAATTCCACTCATAGAGAAGTTAACTGATTAGTAGCCGTATTAAATTCATTTAAATGGTTGGCAATAGACCCACCTTCTGACATATTCATATTAAATAATCGCTTCATTAGAAATACCTTGTTGGAGACCGAGGGTTTTTCATACAGTTTAGCCAATTCCTTCATCAGATCCTCCATTGTATTTTCTTTTGAAATGTTGAAAGCCATCGATTCTGCCAGGAACAACCATATTGTTCCTAGTATATTTATGTCAAGAAAATCCCTCCCATTCTTCATCCTTCATAGTTTTCAAATTCTTTGTTTTTCCTCCCAAGTGTAGGAAGAGATCCTTCTGATATAGATAGTCTTCCATTTGCATCTTCCATAGATGGTAGTTTTGGCCGTTAAATTTCTTGACCCTAAACTTTCCTTCTTCTTCCATTGTTCCCTCTTGAACTAGGAACATTCCTTTCCCGCGAGTTTATCATCCAAATCGACCTTCAAATCTGATACCAATTGTTAGATAACAGGATCACAGAGCAATACAATAAAACAAATGCGAAAATTAAAAATATAAGAGAAAAATACAAGAGATACACCAATATATGTGGTTCATTTGATATGGGATACATCCATGGAGAAACAACCAGTCATTTCTTTTATTCCATCCAACAAAATGAAGGGATACAACCCACAACACATCCACCACATCCTACTTTTCACTCTCTCACGATCTCTCTCACTCATCACAATTATATTTAACATTACACAACCATAATAGAATTCCCTCATACATGAAAGAGGGTTTCCTTCTAGGGAAAAAAACCTAACATAACTTCTATCACTAGATCTGAAACCTAATGATGAAAGGTCCAAATTGACTATGGAATTACAACATTTTACAATGCATTTTTCTAAAATTTCTTTTGGGGATCCACCTTCAAACCCCCAGCCGAGGAGAGAAAATATCCCCCCTAGACCCCCTCTTTGAAACTGGGATCCAAACATGGATGAAAAAAAGACCTTTGAATCAGGAAGATAATTAGGCTCCACAACCAATAGAAAGATGTCCTTATGTCCCTCTAGATTAGGTTTTGATTTAATGTAATTAGTTAGGATAGGATTGGTTTGATTGTAATAATGGACATTTTCCACTCAGGACTTGAATCTTGCAAGAGATAGTTCAAGGATAGGGTTTGTTATCCATTTGGTGTGTATAGGAGTCCAGATCCGGCTTAGTCAGAGCTGACTGGTTTATGGGAGTCCTATTTAATCATTATATGTAACCGAGATATGGGTTGTTTATGAAATGAAGAAAAAAGTACCCAGAATATGCGTTAATTGTTTAAATCCCTATCTTTTTTCAATAACCAGAACTGTGTAAATTCTTTGTGCATGCATGAATGAAGTATTATTGACAGGTATCTTCAGAAGCCGAAGGCTAGGATGAGTTCCTTTGCATGAGACGTGAGAATTCGAGCATTCCATTCATCAATTTATGAAACCATAGCTTCAATTTAACCAAAGCAAACAAACAAGAGAGAAAAATCCCATTAGATGGTTGAAAGCCAGGAAATCCCATCGCGGAATGAAGTTGTGCAGAAGTTAGACCTCCGCAATCCCTAAGTGGATGTTCAAACAAGAGATCGACAATAGGAGAGAACCCACAAGAGATCGACGATCGAAAAATTACGATAATCCAAATCCCATTACGGAAGCCACCTTGCAGAGAGTAATTGTGGAAGGTATTTTGAAAAAGACACCCACAATTGCAAAATCGAGCACTTCCATAAACTGCGGAAAGAGTATTGCGAAAGCCAACTTGCGGAAGTCATTTTCAAGAATTATGGAGGGAGTACGATTGTTGAAAAGAGCATTGCGGAAGCCCAATTGCGGAATCAAGTTCCAAAAGCACCCCCACAATTGCGAAAGGAAGGTGTGCCCACAAATTGTGGAAAGGACAATTGCGGAAGGAAGATTTAGCAGTTGTTTTCTAATTCTGGAGGTTCAGATAACTTTAGAACCTAACTATTCCCGGGATAGCGGATTGGATTGGGTTTTCTGATCCTATCTTGCATCATTGATCAGGCTCGAGGATGTTGGTATCGACATATTTATGAACATAGACTAGCTGAGTCCCTGCTACAACTCTAGCTGGGACCTCAGGGAACTGAGGAAAGTCCTCACCTCTCCTAGAGATCTCGTTGATAAAATAGATGTCCTCCTTAGTGGGTTGGGATGACTCATCAGGACCAATTCAAAATGCCTGCCTATGATGATCCTAGTGTGTGATCAACTGGGTGAGGAACATACCATTCCCCTTGAGTGATGTCGCCTCCTCATAGAACTTGAGGAGGCTGACAACTCTCAAGAGGTGTTTTTTCTGAGGAGTAATGGGACAAGGATATAAATATCTCTCCCTGTCCTTGGCTTCCCATTCTCTGCGAAAGTTATACTGATCCACTTGTGCTTCGCGCTGCTGCCTAGCCTCATGACGACCATGTCTCTGTTTCACATATAGCATAAATACGTCTTATAATAATACATATAAAAGAATTATACGAGAATTATATCTACTAAAATCAAATATTATTTAAAAAAGAATGACAAAAAATGCACCAATATAATCTAAACGCACTACACATGGTGCGCTTATATGCAAATGACACCACAAATACTCGATGTATCATATACTAAAATTGATTTTGATAGTGTGCCAAATACTCGACGTATGATATTTTTTATAAATTTGATTCACGGTGCACCTAAATATCATTAGTGAATCGGTGCACACACATGAACTAGGCGCACCATGAATCAATTAATTTTTATTGAAATCTATTCATGGTGCGCCTATGGCACGTTAGAGCATCGTCTACTGGTGCACCGACGTGCTAAAGGAGCACCGTTAATTTAAGTTTTTGTCATTAAAAATTTATATTTCTATATGTCCATGCGTTTAGATAGCGTCAACGCACCATTAACGATGCATTTACGCGATCTAAGAGCACCATTGTTTATGAAATTTTAATGTTTTATGAGAAAGTGTTAATGGTGCACCTAATGCACGTCATAGCACTGAACACCGGTGCACTAATGTGACATAAACGTAGCGTATATATTTTTTTGGTTTTTAATATTTGTTTACCAGTGTGTTTCGGACACTTAAGTGCACCGGACTACTGGCTCTCTTTAGTGTCCAACGTACCAGTAAGCAGTTGAATGTTTTAAAATAATTTTTCATGATTGAGCGGTGCGTTCAAGCTGTTCAGCTCGCACTGCGATCGATGTGCCCTATAAAATTTTACAGGTTTCACCATTCAGCGATGCGAGCCGAACGACTCAAACACAACGTGCAATGTTTTTTTTTTTTAAAGGACAATTTCAAGTTTAATTTAAAAAAATAATCTGCTAAAAATTTAAATTATGAAGTAAGAATTATTTTACCTGCTGAACGGCCCGTCGGAGAGACACATTTCCGATGTATGGAAAATTTGATTTTTTCCCACTATTTGGAATAATTCAAACTACAGTCAACATGAAATAGCAGTGAGTAATTGTCCATGTGGACCATGGATGTGAGGGCGTCTAGGTGGGTGAAGTGCAACGTCGGTGTAGATGGGCTCAAATGCATTGAAGAGGGTAAAAATGAGTTGGCCAACACGGTTATTTTTTTTATTAAACATTGTTCCGGTGTGCTTGACAATAGGGCGCACAAGTGTGCTCGATAGTTTGGCGCACCGGTACGAGTAGGTGTTAAAATAAAATAATAATATTTAATAAAATAACAAAATAATATTTTTTTAACAAAATAGGTTTCGTTGCAATGGGTTTCTTCAGACGCACTGGGGCGTGTAGTTTCACTTAGCGCACCATTATTAGTTCTTAAAAGGTTTTTCGTTTAGAAACTTACATTTTTTTTTTAATAAAAAAATGTCGGTGTGTTTCTTTATACAACACACATCGAGGCATTTTACAACTAACACACCGTTTATATGCTTTACATAAAATTTTGCAATTTAAAAGAAAAAATATAGTTTGGTGTGTTAGTGTTGATGAGACGCACCTGGGTGGTTAGTGTTACTTAACGCACCGAGGTGAGGTTTTAATCTAAAATTTAACGTGTTTTTTAATAATATATATCTATCTATATATATATATATATATATATATATATATATATATGATTAAAATATTATACAGTGCGCTCATTTCTACTACATAGACCGGGGCGTTTTGGTGTTCGGAAATGCACGACTCTGGTTATTGGAAATGATTTTGTTTTGACAATGCTATTTTTCGGTCACGATGCGACATGCTAGGAAATAGATCGGTGCACGTTTTTGAAAAATGCACTGGTGCGTTTAATATACTAAATGCACTGAAACAAAAAATTCCGCTAAAACCTCCGACCGCTTGCCTTCGCTAATGACCTTTGCGATAAACATATATTTGGGCTATTTTGGGAGGAGCATACGCTGTAACCTCCACTAAATGGCCTTTTCCTTGCAATGTTTCCTTTTGAGCACATTTATACTCTGCATGTTAGACCCTGCAACAAGCATGTCATTTGCATACAATAAAAAGATAATATAGCTTCCATTATCTTGCTTCTTAAAATAAATATAGTGGTTAGAATGACATCTACTATAATCTTATTCTATCATAAACCTGTCAAATTTCAAATACCACTGCCTTGGAGTTTGATTTAGGACATACAAGCTCTTATTAAACCTGCATACTAATTTCTCCTTCCCTTTGACCTCATACCCTTGTAGTTGCTACATATAAATATCTTCCTCCAAATCCCCATGTAGAAAAACTGTTTTTACATTTAACTATTCAGGATGCAAATATTCTATTACCACTAGAATTAAAATAGTCCTAATTGAAGTCATTTTAACAACATGAGAAAATATTTAATCAAAATCTATACCTTTCTTTCATGCAAACCCCTTTACGACAAGTGTGGCCTTGTACCAATTTTTTCCTCCATCTTCTTTGTTATCGATCACATCAACACTTCTCCGACCGCGACGACATTGAATCGTCACTCACACAAAAGGGCACTATGGATTGAAGAGCTTGGATTTGATATAAAAGTTTTTGGATTTAATAATCTATTTTTCTCCTGATCAATTCATTTTTGTGATAAGAATTTAGGACCTAACCGCGACTTTGTGTCTGCCATCTAGTGGGTTACCTGTTGGTGATCCACTTACCACTCGCGGGTTTCCCTAAAAAGTTGCACCCGCTACCTATTTGAAGCTTCCTAGTGAGTTACCCGCTTGTTGCAAAGTTTACACTCGCGGGTCCCTCTTAAAATCACGAAAAATAAAAACTAAATTCGAATTTGGGGCAGTTGGAGGAAGTTATTTAATTTCCACACCGACCCTAATTGCTTTCCTCTCGAAATTATCCTCCCTACCTTTCCATAAATAAAAGGGGAGGGCCATTAGAGAGGGGGTTCACTCACTTGATAAGGAAATGCTGGAGAAATTTTGATTGAAGGAGATGAGCAAGAGAGTCCAGATCTTGGTTTCGGAGGTGCTGTTGCAAGATACTGTATATGCATATGTTGTCATCTTTATGATCAATAAAAGAAGCTTTTATATTCACATATTATTGGTGTTTAATGTGTGAATTGAATATTTAAAGTCTTTCATTCTCTTATATGCTTGTACTTTCAACTTTATTATTCAATCATGTGTAGCCAAATGTTTCAAGGAAGGTTACTTCCATTTTGCATGGTTTTTATGCAAGATTGTGGAGCAGGGCTGAAGATTTGAAAGCTTGGATCAACCTTCTAAGTTATAAGGTACCAATTGCTTGGATTTTAAACCCTAGTCTTTTCCATAAAGGATATCTTGCTATATACCTGTTATTTCCTTGTGGTTTGGTTGATTTTATGTATGTTGGTGACCTCTTTACTTCCCAGTCATTAGGATTAGTTTCCGTACAACATAATTGACAACTCCATTGGGGAGTTCCCTATTGATTTGGGAGTCATTTTTTTGAGATTTCTTCAGTCCGAGTGTGTTTTTAGGCTTTAGGAGGAGTTTGCAGAGATTTGGTACCATTGCTCTTAGCCTATAATTTGATCTTTTTGAGATTTTTTTTATATTTGTTTTTAATTTTTGAGGCATACCTGCAACTTTCAAATACTTACAGTCGCAAGTTCCCCTATTACCCTCATGTTTTCTGTATTACACCTGCGAGTAGCTCTCCTATTACTGTCTGAACAGTCACGACTACCCCTATAGGTTAAATTTTTTCCTGCTAGGGTTTGATTTTCAGGGTTGTGCCTTGGAAGCTTTTGAAGTTATTGCTCTTCAAAAGACTTATACAGTCACTGTACTTCCCGTGTTCAAGTTTGACTTCTTCTTTAGCATCCTTATTTATTTTGAAGCTTGTTAGGGTTTGTATCTGAGTCTTTCAGGTTTGAGTGATTGGTTTGTTGATGCTTTGGTGGACCTTCATTGGTTGTTGGTCTGTTTAAGAGTTGTTCGTGACCTTGAATAAGTTCCTTGTGGATGATTTTTCTTGCCTTTCAATTCCTTTACTCAAAGTATTTTATACCAAAGTTAGCTGACTTTTTGTTTGGATTAACTAGTCAAACTTGTTGTTTTTAGAATTCTGAGAGGGTTAGAGTTCTGTTCTTGTAAGCTTAGATGCAGAATCTTATACACTTAGTTCTTATTTGAGTTTTTTATGCTTGTTTATAGTTAGTTTTTCTTTTCATATTTTAAAAGGAAAATTCAAAAACAAGTAGTTTCCTTAGCAAGTATTATAGTCAAGTTTTTCAAAAGTAGTTGCATTTTGCATAACTTTATTTTTGAAAAAGAAAAAGAGTTTTTTTACTTCATTAGGTTTGCATTATCAGTACCTTGATTTTGAAAGGAAAAAAAAAAAAATAAAAGCAAAAGAAGTGAAATCATCATTGTACAATTTCATTATACACTTATCATGTTGTCTTTACATTTCAGTTGTAACATCACTATGCACACAACCGCTATTTTTTTACTATATAACAACCTTAGAAGAACCATTAACTTAAAATCAATTAGTAACTTTTCTTTTTAGGTTCTATCACCAATTAGTTCAGGTTAATGCTTTGGATTAGGGTGTTTTAAACTATCCAAAGCAGTTAAATTTAGATGTAGTGGTCAATTTAGGTAAATACACCTTTGTAGAAGGTGAACCGAGAAGCTCCACTTACACCGCAGTCTAGCACGATGCCATGCGAGATTGAGTAGGGGATATACCCCTCTGATATTCAATTGAGCATCTACCAGTATTGGTGTGTGTACGCGGATTCATTAGTACTTTTGGTGCTTTTGAGTTTTAGGATTTGTTACCATGCCCATGCGCATCGATTCAACTTGCGACTGTCCCTCGGACCTTCTCTATAAAGTTGGTAGCCTTAGTATCTAGATGTTTAAGGCTCTACATGAGTGTTGGTGGAAGGATGTTTCCATTGCACCTAGGACATATTCGGGAGGAAATCCTCTGCAGTTCATTGGGAAGGCAGTTGGTGATTCAAATGCTTGGCCCCATCGAATCTGTACTGTGGACCCATAATAACTGTTCTTCATCCCTTCATTGGTTTGTTCTTGTCTATCATCATCCCAAACACTCCTTTGGAAGGTCATCTGTGTGCTTGGTCTGGATCACTTAGGATTTTAGTAGTGTGCTACTTGATTACTCCTGTTTTAGTTGGCCCTAGGTTTGCTTTAAAGTTAAATTTTTAGTTGTGGAGGATCATCCTCTCCATATATATAAGAGGTTTCAAAAAATTCCTCCACTCACTGTGGAGCATCCACCGCAACCTCAACAATGAAGAATAAACATTAGTGGCTCTTTTGTGTCAACCAAAACAACTGATCTACCTAGAGAACCCTATCTTATCACTCAAAATTCACTGGTTTCACACACAATTGAGGTTGAGGACTTGCAAGATGAAGGCTTTGTAAGACATTTAACCCACCCTTAACTAGACCTTATGATCCAGTGTTAGTGCAATTGAATTATTTAGGTCAACATGAGGTAAGTGTATATAGGTTTATGTCTGGTTTTATCATGGATAACACAAGGGAAGGGTCAGGAAATGTATACACTCCCACTTATGCTATTATGACTAGAGGGTTCTCTCCTCTGCATGTTATCATTCAGGTACCTAGTTCATTGCAGTTAACTTCTACTTCGATCACATCTTTGAACTTTAGTACGGTATCCTTAGGGCCACATAACACTCAAAGTGTTTCAACTTCTATACCCTTTGGATCCAATATTGGTTCGTCTAGTTTACCTTTTACTGAGATATCTACAGTACCTTTCACATCCTCCCCTTTCCTTCAAAACTTATAGACTGGGCCTACTAGTTTGACTCCTTTTATCCATAGATTCCCTTGCCATGGAGGAAATTCCTCCCTCTGCACCTTTTGTAGGCTTCGTGCTTGTTCACTCCATTGCACAATTTACGAGTTCAAATTCCTTTACATGATACAGTTTTCAACAAACTAATGTACAAACATCGAATGTGCCTATAGGGATTGATCATTTTCACTTTTTGGTGGAAGAGGCAGTATTGCTCCTACTTCAACTCCTTTTTCAGTTGGAGCTAGTTATAATCAACCACAGTGGAGTGGGCCTCAAGGGAGTAATCCACTTGCTTATGGATGGAGCTCTTTTAAAAAAAATTCACGTCACAACTAATGGCTGGGGGAAACCCTAACCAACCTTATGGGGGCTATGGCTAAGGAAAATTTACTTATCCACCTCCCCAAACACATTTTCCGCCGGCTAGACCTCGGTTACTTTTTCTGGCAATGTTAAAATTGACAGATTTTTTGAAACTCATGAAAAATCCGATCCATCACGACCCGACTTGGCCGCCTTTCCAACCAAGATTCCTTCAGACATTCCAAAGTTTTGAAGGTAATATTGGAGAAGATCCTAGAGACCATGCCACTACTTTTCATTTGTGGTGCTATTCCAACTTGCTGAACGATGATTCTATATGGTTGAGACTTTTTCAAAGGACCTTAACCGATGTAGCAGCCAAATGGTATATTGAATTTCCATCTGCTGCTTATCATTGATTTTATGATTTAGAGAACATATTTTAAACCATTTCCAACTTCCTGTGCGATATGACATCGACACAGACCTTTTGTCTACATTTAGGCAAAACAAGGCCACACACATATCTAACCACATTCTAGAGTGGACAAGGAGGAAAAGGTTGATCAAGGCCAATATTCCCCCAGAGTTCTTATTAGAGTGGTTTTTGAAATCACTCCTACCTTACATATCTAAATATGTTTCCACTTCAGGGGTTACCTTAGAGGAGGAAGCCATCTTGAGATCCCAACATATGGAATTGATTTATTCTCATTCTGGGATCTTGTATGAAATTATCCCTGACGTGCCAAGATAAAATACTGATCGCACCAAACCTATGCCTAGAATGCATGCTAATGGAATTGTTGGTTCACTTGACTCATTGACTGTAGAAGATTTAGCCAAGCAAGTGCAAGAGCTATCTGCAAAGCATTCTGCAGAGGAGGCAACTACGGTTTTCACCTCCCCTTCTAAAATGACTACTATACACAATGTGTACTCCAACCAAAACTGTACTCATCATCCCAGTGGCAAGAAAAATAATGGAAAGAAGGGGGAGGGTAATCAAAACAAGCCCAAGACCACTGACAGTGCTTAGGGGGGTAAGAAAGAAAAGAATAAAGTAAAGTTTCCTTGTAAACTTTGCAAGGAATACCACTTGACTCATCAATTCCCATTATATGATGAAGCCCATAATCTATTGCAACAAAAGAAACCCATCGTCCTAAAGGATCCTTTTCCTAAGGGACACAACATGGCTTCTGGAGGCTCTAGTACTGGGGGCACCCAAGGTGCCACACCATCTGATCAATCGTATATCAATATGATTCAATCAGAAACTTTATTGCAGACGAGAGAAAAAAAATATACCCGATAATCATCGCAAAAAGACAAAGAGACTCTTGAGGTGTCCGCTCCTCTTCACATTGAGAGGCCTGCAAACCCTATGACTAAGATACTGAAAGGTGTTTATAAGCGGGCATCACAAAATACCAATGTGAGGGATGCTCCCAAATATTCTGTTGTGGAAGAATGATCCCAAAATCCATGTGCCATGTCAGCTTTAGAAGTTTTGCAAAGTTTCCCTTTGCAACATAATGCACTTCTGGCAGCAATAGGAAGTATTGATTCATCAAATTTGTTGGAAAAGTTTGATATGTCTGATGTCAAACCCTGGTTTCCATATCACATTGCTTTCCGAATTGATGTAGTCCATGGCTCTAAAAACATTGGACGAACCGTGGCGGATGAAGGCACATGTACGTGCGTAATGGCCATTTCCTGTTGGCGAGATTTAGGCTCCGCTGAGTTAGTCCCTTCAATCACATTACTTACTGCTTTTGATGGAAGATCTTTCTGTCTGCATAGGATTTTAACCTACTTAGAAATCCATTTAGAAGTCAAAGCTATGTCGGTAGAAGTTGAGGTTGTTGATGCTCCTCTTGACTACAATCTGTTGCTAGGAAGGACTTGGACGTATGCAATGCAAGTTATTCTATTGTCTATTTTTCAGGTCTTGATGTTTCCTCACGAAGGAAGAATCATCACAGTCGATCAAATTTCCTTCACCCAAAAAAGTAACACAACCTATTCAGAGTCAAATATCCCAATGATTGATCAAGCACGTCCACCCAATGAGAGTTTGGGAGTAGGTTTATATTATTCTCTTATGGGCAATTTTGATTTTCCTGCTCCCACCAGTTACATTGGTTCAATGAGTACTCAAAACAATTTTTTAGTATAAGGATGTCTTCACAATATCGAATAAAACTGATCCTTGGATCTTACCTACTCAAAATGAGCCAATGGTGCCCTGATCTATGGCAGAATTTTCCTATCAAGCATTACAAGGAATAACCATAGATCACATACATGGGAAATAGACTCCACTCATTCTTTTGACTGTTTAGAAATGATTTTTCCTTCAGATGAGGCCATTTTGGAAGCAATGGTAGGTATTGATCACCATCGGGAACATATGCATCATAGATCCTATTTCCTTCTAGATTTATATAGAATTGAGAATGAGGAGTTTCGAGTGAGACTTAGTGGGGATTTTGATCAGCTTGTTAACCCTTTAGTGAAACACATAATTTTTGCTGAAGGAAATATGGATAATATATCGGCCACAATACCGATCAATATCTCCATAAAACCTGATATTGTGGAAAATATTTTCATCGGTGCAAGTTGTTCTCCTGACGAAGTTTGCTTGTACACAAATCTCTTTAAATAATTCCGCTATGTCTTCGCCTGGTCATACAGAGAGATGCCAACAATCGACCCATCTATAGTTGAACACAAGATTAAGACATATCCGAATGTGAAACCAGTTTGACAAAAGATTCGTCCAGTTAACCCATGAAAAGATGCAACTATCAAAGCTGAGGTTGAAAATCTCTTGAAAATTGGGTTTACCTATCCTATTTCAATGACGGAATGGGTTTTCAACCTAGTTCTAGTTGACAACAAGCAAGGTACGCATCGATTTTAGGGATCTCAATAAAGTATGTCCTAAAGATAATTATGCCACACCTTTTATCAATCAGATCATAGATGCGTGTGTAGGTAACAAAGTATTTTATTTCATGGAGGGATTCTTGGGATATAATCAGATTCAAATAAAACCCGAAGATCAACATAAGACTATTTTTATCTGTCCCTGGGGTACCATTTCCTATAGGAAGATGCCTTTTGGTTTAAATAATGCTGGAGCTACCTTCCAGCAAGCAATGAACTTCACTTTCCATGATATCAAACATATAGTTGAAACCTACCTGGATGATCTACCCATGCGATATCGAAAGAGAAGAGATCATCCAGATCATTTACGACTTGTGTTTGGACGATGTAGACACTAAAAGATTTGATTAAATTCTCCCAAATGTGTGTTCTATGTCAAGTCTGGAAAAATTCAGGGTTTCATCATATCCAGTAAAGGCATTATGGTCGATCCATTGAAAGTTGAGGCTATCATCAAATTTCCTCCTCCTTGAAACATTAGACAACTTCAGATTCTACAGGGCATGCCCAACTTCCTCAGATGTTTCATTGTTAACTATGTGAAAATAATGAAAGGGTGTATGCATCTATCTAAACAAGACACCCCATTTTTTTGGGATGAGGCTGCTCAAAAATTGTTTGAGGCTTTGAAGAAAGCCCTCGTATTAGCCCCCTTGTTGAGTCCGTCGAATTATGCTTGAGACTTTATCCTATATCTGGTCTCATCAAAGTCTATAGTTGGCATAGTTCTAGTCCAGGAGGATGATCAACCTCAAGAGCACATCATCTATTACCTCAGTTTCTCTTTGGTGAGACATGAACTTAAGTATTCCCATGTTGAGAAGTTGGCACTTGCAAATGTGCATGCAGTTAAGAGGCTCCACCATTACATATTGTTGCGAACCACTACGGTCATTGTAGACGTCAATCCGTTTCAGTACGTTTTAAACCGATGCATAATCGGGGGAAAATTTAATAAATGGATTGTTATACTTCAAGAGTTTGATCTCACTTTTTGGCCTTCTAAATCTAAGAAGTCCTTAGTGTTTTTCGAGCTCATTTTCGAGTTCCCTAGTGATGAGGATTTTAACATGGAAGAGGATTCATTTCTCGATGAACACATCTTCCTAATTTCTATCTATGATCAGTGGTATGGGGATATTTTGATATCTCTAGTCTTTGAAGTGTCCACCAGCTTTTCCAAGAGGAGAGCGACAAAAAAATTGAAATAACACTAATAATTACCTCATAGTTTCTTATACTCTGTATAGATGAGGGGTTGATTCCATCTTGCGTCATTGAGCAACTCTTGAAGAGGCTGAGTTTGTTCTGAATGATGACTATAGTGGAGCATGTGGAGGTCATCGTTTTATGTTGGAAACAACCCAGGAAATACTACGTGTCGGTTATTTTTGGCCCACCATCTTCAAGGATTTTGTGGAAGTTGTTAAGCGTTTTCATCCATGTCAATTCTTCAGTAAAAAGATGCAGACACATACTGGTCCCTTATTCCTTGTCATCACAGTAGGCCCCTTCACTAAGTGGGGGATTGATTACATGATGTGCAACCCAGTTTCTGTTGGGGGGCATCAATACATTATTGTCATGGTGGACTACTTTACTAAGTGTGTAGAGGCAATGGCTACTATGAAGGTAGATGGTGAAACTGCAACCTATTTTGTATTCAATCATATTATCACAAGGTTCAGTATTCCTAGAGAGATCGTTATGGATCACGAATTTTTTTTTCAAAATAATATGATGTCCGAGTTGACTACTATGCTTGGATTTAGACAGGAGAAATCGTCTCCTTTCTACCCATAGGAAAATGGCCAAGTCGAAGTAATAAACAAAAATTTGAAAAACCATTCTCCAGTGCACCATTAATGCTAGTAGGTCAAACTGGCACATTATGTTATATCTAGCTCTCTGGGCATATCGAACAACCATTAAGACTGCTACTGGCTTTTCACCCTTCCAACTCGTTCACGGGCTAGAGGCAGTCACACCAATTGAGTGCAAAATACCATCATTAAAGTTGGCTATTCAACTTTTACCTGAGACATTTGCTTTGGAAGAATGTCTGCTTCATCTTGAACATCTTGATGAATAGTGTAGAGATGCACTCATTGCAAATGAAGCACACAAAAAACGAGTCAAAAGTTAGTATGATAAGTTTGTTAAACCTATGGTTTTCTATGAAGGAGATCTTGTTTTCGTCTACGACCATGACAAAGATCCTTTGGGGGCAGGAAATTTCAAGTTTATGTGGCTCGGACTGTATGTAGTCTCCAAGGTTTTGAAGAAAGGATCATATGAATTGGTCGATTATAATGGTATAAGCTGTCAGAGCCTAGAAATGGGCTCTATCTGAAGAAGTATTATACATAGCCCATATAATTTTTCTTGTAGATAACTGTACAGTAGTGTAGGTTTGTTATTTTCTTGTTTTTCATGTAACTTTGGTTGTGTTTAATATGTCAACTGAGTGGTTTGTAGGATTCGCTGATGGCACTAGTCGCCATACTCGTAACCTCGCCTCAGTTGCTTACGTGATTTACTCATTTACAAGTCACATGGTTTCGTCAGGAGGTGATTTTCTAGGACCTCCTACTAACAATATGGCCAAGTATAGAATTGTTATAGATCTACTCCGAGATGCATTACACCATGACATTTCATATTTGGAGGTTAGGATTGATTCTCAGTTAATTGCGTCTCAGCTCATTGGTGAGTATCAGGTCAGGGATTCTTCATTATTACGTCAATTATTTAATGTTAAATTGATTGAAAGAAATTTTTATTCTATGATATATCAACACATTTCAAGAAACCAAAACACTATAACTGATGCATATGCAAACTATATAATTGACTGGCATTTGTATCTTACACAGTAAATAAATAGCCATGCACATAAGGGAAACATATATATATATATATATATGTTCAAAATAATAAAATATTTTGAGTATTCATCTTTGTCAAATATACATATCAATATACAAAAATCGGGAGTATAGCCTCAAAATGATGTAAATGTCCCTAAGAAGAGGTGGGAGCCTCAACCTCCTCAACTATGACCTCTCTATAACAGATAATCAGTCTAGATACTTTATAGAGTAGCCTAATACATGTAGGGGGCACACCCACTACATGTTCCTGCATATCCATAGGCATGCGCTCTATCTGATATGTAGGTATATCATGTGTCAACTGATTCATCTTCCCCTCAATGGTATGAAGCATGGCCTTTGCTCCGCCCGACTCCATTGGTCGTACGGACACTCTAGGGTTTCCTGCTGGCCTCATTGGTCCCACATCTACATCGAGTATGTTGTTAATACTTAAAATCACAAAAACATATATATGTACATATTCATAACAAAATTCATAAAAAGTGAATAATGACAAAACACAAAATGGTTACCTATGTCTCCCCAAATTGCTCCTGGAGGGAGCATGAGTTCTGGGTCACCACAAAAGTCCAACTTAGTGTAAGGAAACTGCTCAAATGAAGGAACTTACCGAATCCACCACCTTAATAAGTCCTCATCATCATAGAAATTACGGGTGTCTACCCCTCTCTGTCGTACAAAGACTTCACCCCAATGAGTCATCTTGGGCTCACGATGGTCAACCGGTGGAAGGGCCACTTCGAGACTCAAACTTGGAACTCTCTCTTGAAGAAGGTACATAAGATAGTCCCATATCCTAAATTATTCTTTTTTCCTGTCTTACACTAAGTCAATTGGTGCTTCATGTTCACCAATAGCCAGGTGCACCAATCAAATATCGCATTGCGTAAGCATTCTACTCCAATTTCATATAATTGTGAGAATCCAAGTGTTGAGCGGAACTACCGCCCACTCGTTTAATAGTACTCAAAATGAATTTCAACGAAAAGCTCGCTATATTCCCAATTGTCACTTGAGTGTCACTCTTCTCTGCTCCAATTGTGCAATAAGTGTTAATTTAATCTTGGACCGATAGGGCCCCCACTCTTCAAAAAGTTCCCTTTAGGTTAACAACCTCTCCCTGACGAGACAATCCAGTCATAAAATAGATGTCGTCTATTGTGAGCTCTAATGTCTCACATTGGATATTGAATACTCCCTGATCCAGATCCCATAGTTGCACTAAACTTTGAATCAAATTGAGTTAGGCCCTCATATTGGATGTGCGGAAGAATTTTAAAATAACACACCAACATAAGGCATTGGGAGTCAATGTATCTTGCATAGACTCTCTATCCATTGCCTCATGCTCCCTTTCCCTCCGTGTGAGTACCATTTCTACAATTCATCAATTCATATGAGTGAGAATTGAGTTTTTATATTTTAAACTGCACCACCCGCGAGTTTCATTTACTATAGTAGCGACTGAACCGCGAATGAAGAGCCCTTCACCCATGGGTTTTCATCGAACCCGCTAGTATAACCTTGTCCACCCGCGAGTGTGCAAAGATAAATTCAAAAGCTAAATAAAAATTCAAAAAATCGACAAAAAACCATTAAAAATTATATGAAAATGCAGAGGAGAGAGATAGGAACTACCTGCAATTGACGGAGTTCGATTTCGTCTACCGGATTGGTCATGAGCAATGATTGAAATATTAGGGCTCTTTTGCTCCTCCAAATAATAAAATGGTAAAAATGACTTGGTCTCATCCCTTTTCACTATTTGTGGTAATTTTAATTTTAATTTTTACCCACTTTATATAGTTTAGTGTTATTTTATGACCACTAACAAGGTTGTTTTGACTAGGTCATTGAGCGAAAATGCGCTTTTATAAGGTTTTGTCCACATTGGTACTTAAAAAAAAGGTTTTTCACTCATGGTATTTTGGTTAGGTTCCTCTTGCACGTTGCATTGCATTTATACCTCACCATCTTTTATGCCTTAAGACCCATTTTTTTCACCATGGACTGCGGCATTAACCTTCAATTTCCCCGCTATTGTCATTGTTCTTCCATGGTTAGGACCTACTCTACATGGGCCACCCTAGATAGTACACCATGCCATATTTGGTACCCATGTTGTCAGTTGATTTTTTGGGATCTTCCCAGTATATTGTGATCCGCAAACAATAAACGCATACTCGTTTTTTATTATTTGCTGACCACCTCTAATGAGGCTCCTGCTCATATGGGGTTTTCTCTAATCTCTTGTTAGACTCCTTAAAATTGACAAGATAACCGAGTATACTTGTTCACTTAAGACTCATTAAAGGAATTGAAGGGACATCCACTTAGGTATAAGTTTACCCCTTTTCCGTACCTTTGTGGATTATTTACGAAAAAGGTATACTCTAGTTCATTGTGACTAGAAGAGTTCTCTCTCGTATCTTTTTATACATTTTTGGGGATGGGACTAAATTTACGAAAACATACCCCATTGGAGTCTTATTTAGGACCTTCAGACTCTCTAAATATGAAATCCTTGTGACCATATACCAACTCGGGCTCGATATAAAATCCATAAGTAGGTGTATGGGGTTATTTTTTAAGTTTTTCAGACTCCTTAAATATGAAATCACTGGCGAGCATGGACAGATCCGGGCTCGATATTAAAATCCACGTATCAGTATCCTATCGAGTATTAGTCTATCTTCTCTTCAAAGTCATAAAAAAATGAATAAATTTTTTATTTTTCCTCCCATGGACTCATAAAATTACACATGGTTGGACCCCTATCAAGCATTATTCTCTCTCTTCTTTGAGCTTGTTCAAAAATGAAGAAGGTCCTGAGTTTAATTTCTTGGACTCGTTAAAATTTTACAAGAAGGATATTATCGAGCTTCCTTTTATCTTTTTCATGCTCACCAAAAAATGAAAAGATGTCTAAAAAGAGAAGGGAAGGTAAAGGTTTCCTTCACTGGTTCATATTATGGCAACAGGTTTAATCATTCCTTGAACGCAACACTCATCTTGAGTCAATGAGTCTTAGTTTTAGCTTTAGGATAAGCCTGATTCTAGAGTTATTTAGTCCTCTGATTGGTTAGTCTTCCGAACATATGGAGAGTTTGTTTTGTCTCCTACATGATAGACTTGTATCATGTTTCTTGTATGTTCCAAGTTGCCTAAGTTAATACAATATTCTGCTCACTGTTGAAGGATTTCACCCGTGTCAGCCATTCTACAGTTTTCCTTGATTCCTCATGTCGGTCATCCCTTATATCATTATAACCTTATTTGTATTTCATACTAATTTAGTCTCCTCGTGTGAGATGATGAAGGATTCATCAATGCCTTCCTTCTCATGGGTCTCTTCCTATCGACTTCAACTCATCTTGATCTGGGAAGAAGACTTAGAGTTTAAGATAGTACCTTGATATTTGCAGTCATTAGTGGCATATTCTCTCGCTGTCGAGATATGGGAATACATCAATGTATCTTACTTGATAGGTTCTTCAAGTGTTCGACTTCAAGGTCTTTTATTCACACTCGTAAGAATGTACTAGGTACCTTGGGTACCATTTTACTTATTGGTGGGTGTCCTCGTGTTTGTTAACGGTTTACATCAATGTCTAGTAATCAAATGGTATCCTCCATGTTCGAATTCAACTCCTTTATTTGCATGGTTCAAGTTTCGTACCCTTATCGCTGGTTTGGATTGAGACCTTGGGCCTATAATAACACTATCCCAATCTGTTATTTCCCAAGTTGTGCAAGATTGAGCCCTACTTATTTTTGGATCCTCATCCAACTTGTTCATTATGGATATGTTCTCCTTTTGACATGGATCCACGCTTGTATTCCAGTGGCCATGCTATATACATTTGTTATGTCTATGTATTAAAGATCATGTTCTATCCTTTTGAACATGACATATACTGTATGATGACCTTTGTTTTGTTTCAAGTACCTTTGGGGATTTAATTCTGTTTGTAATGCATTTCGACCATCGTTTACTCTTACCTCATGCATTAGGGGGAATCTTTTATCAATCAAATCAACACTTCTCCACCTGTGACAACATTGAATCGTCGCTCACACAAAATGACACTATGGATTGAAGAGCTTGTATTCTCTATAGATGTTCTTGGCTTTAATCATTTATTTTTTCTCTAGATCAATTTATTTTTGTGATAAGAATTTAGGACCTAACCACGAATTTGTGTTTGACATCTAGAGGGTTACCTGCTGGTGATCCACTTACCACTTGCGGGTTTCCCTAAAAAGTTGCATCCTCTACATGTTTGAATATTCCTAGTGAGTTACCCACTTGTTGCAAAGTTTACACTCGTAGGTCCCTCTTAAAATCATGAAAAATAAAAATTAAATTCGAATTTGGGGCAGTTGGAAGAAGTTCTTTAACTTCCACACTAAACCTAATTGTTTTCCTCTCGAAACTATCCTCCTTGTCTTGCCATAAATACAAGGGGAGGGCCATGAGAGGGGGGGTTCACTCACTTGATAAGGAAATGCTAGAGAAATTTTGATTATAGTACAAAAGTAAGAGAGTCCAGATCTTCGTTTTAGAGGTGTTGTTGCAAGACATGGTATATGCATTTGCTGTCATCTTTATGATCAATAAAAGAAGCTTTTCTCTTCCCATATTATTGGTGTTTAATGTGTGAATTGAATATTAGAAGTCTTTCATGCTCTTATATGCTTGTACTTTCAACTATATTATTCAATAATGTGTAGCTAAATGTTTTGAGGAAGGTTAGTTATGTTTTGTAGGGTTTTTATGCAAGATTGTCGAGCAGGGATGAAGATTTGAAAGCTTGGGTCAACCTTCTAAGTTATAAGGTGCCAATTGCTTGGATTTAAACCCTAGTATTTTCCACAAAGAATATCTTTCTATATACCTATTAGTTCATTGTTCTTTGCTTGATTTTATGTATGTTGGTTAGCTCTTTACTTCCTAGTAATTAGGATTAGTTTCTGTACAACATTCTTCCTTCAACCTATAAACCCATTTATTCTACAATGCTCTTTTACCTGCAGGTAATTGAACCAAGTCCCAATTTTGGTTACTTACTAAGGATTCCATCTCCTCTTTCATGCCTTTGAGTCCCACTTCTTTCTAGTTTCTACCTACATTGCCTCTTCATAACTTTTTGGTTCACCAAAATCAATCAACAATAATAATGCAATGAAGGAAAGTATCATTCAGGGGATCTACTTAGCCCAATATATTTTCTAACAACACTTGTAGGAGTTTGAGGTATGTGCTCCTGTTGTTATTGTACATTTTGATTTTTTGGTACCTTTGGAATTTCATTTCTTTAATTTCATCAAACACTGTGTATTTTGTGTTTTCCTTTTCCTATTTCTTTCCCTGCAACTAATATTTGAACAAGACCTTTCACTGAATACAACATCTCTACTCCTAATGATTTTGTGATTTTGACAATCCCATAATCGATAACCAAAATCATTAACTATGTATCCAATAAAGGTACACTTTTTGGATTTTTCCTCAAACTTTGTTCTATTTTCTTTGTCAATATGGACAAATGATTAACAACCGAAAGTCTTCAAATGAATAGTTTGCTTTTTTAGCTTTCCATATGTCCTTTGGAATGCCACCATCCAAGGATCTTGAAGTCACTTTGTTTATTAAGTAAACAATAATATCCGCAACATCTACCCAAAACTGCAAGGGAAACCCAACATGCAATCTCATACTCATTGCATGCTCCATGATTGTCCTGTTCATCCTTTCTAACAAACCATTTTCTTGTGGTGTTCCTGGAACTGTATTTTCTCTAGGAATCCCATGGTATGAAAAATAACTATCACACTTTTTGTCGCAATATTCACCTCCATTATCTGATCTGAGAGACTTCAACCTTTTTCATATCTCATTCCAAACCAATGTTTTCAATTTATTTAAAGTATCAAAACCATCATATTTTTGTTGAATGCAATAAACCCAAGTCTTCTTAGTTGCATCATTAATAAAAGTAACATAATAATGAGAACCACCAAGATATGATACATGATCTGATCCCCATACATATGTATGCACAATAACTTTTTAGTCAAATCCGACTTTCTTCTGTTTCCCATAAACATAGGTCTCACAAAAACCCAAATCAACCTGCTTCAAATCTAGCATAAACTTCCTTGAAATGGAGAATCTACATCCCCTTCTCACTCATGTGCCCAAGCCTATGATGCCACAATGTCGTATCCACTCTTTTAGAATCTAAAGGGATAAAAGAGTCAGCATTAACAATAAATAAATACAATGTACCTACCTTCTTTTCTTTCACTATTACCAGTGACCCCTTAGTGACCTTCCACGTTTTTTCTGTAAATGTAGATATACAACCATCACTTCCCAACTGCCCTATTGAAATTATATATATTCTAAAAGAAAGAATGTGCCTTACTTCTTTTAGCAACCATTGGTTTCTATTATTTAACTTTAACTTTATCTTACCATTTCCAACAATTTAACATGGTTCATCATCATCCAAATAAACTTGTCCAAAATTACCTTGAACATAATTTTGAAAATATTTCCTATAGGGCATGGCATGAAATGAATCCCTTGAATCTAATATCCAAGAATTAGTAATATAATCTAATGAAAGGATCAAAGCATCTTGTAACACGTCACCTGATAGATTTTCTACTTGATTATTGTCCCGTTGTCCATCTCATTATTTCTTTAGAGATCTACAATATTTCTTTAGATTTCCTTTCTTACCTCAATTCCAACACTATATATTTCCTAGTATGGATTTGGATATGCCCTTCCTAGAATTCCCATGGTTCTCTACGCTCTTTCCTCTCTTAATTTTTCTTCCCCTGTTCTCCATGGTCGATGCATTACTTGATGTATCACCTGTGCTTTTCCATTGCATTTCCTCACTAAGGATAACACCAACAACATCATCAAATTTCAAAGTGTTTAAACCAGAGATAGAGTTACTTACAACCATGACCAAGCCTTTCCAACTTTTTGGCAATGAGCACAAGATTACAAAATCCCTAACCTCATCATCAAATTCCACTCATAGAGAAGTTAACTGATTAGTAGCCGTATTAAATTCATTTAAATGGTTGGCAATAGACCCACCTTCTGACATATTCATATTAAATAATCGCTTCATTAGAAATACCTTGTTGGAGACCGAGGGTTTTTCATACAGTTTAGCCAATTCCTTCATCAGATCCTCCATTGTATTTTCTTTTGAAATGTTGAAAGCCATCGATTCTGCCAGGAACAACCATATTGTTCCTAGTATATTTATGTCAAGAAAATCCCTCCCATTCTTCATCCTTCATAGTTTTCAAATTCTTTGTTTTTCCTCCCAAGTGTAGGAAGAGATCCTTCTGATATAGATAGTCTTCCATTTGCATCTTCCATAGATGGTAGTTTTGGCCGTTAAATTTCTTGACCCTAAACTTTCCTTCTTCTTCCATTGTTCCCTCTTGAACTAGGAACATTCCTTTCCCGCGAGTTTATCATCCAAATCGACCTTCAAATCTGATACCAATTGTTAGATAACAGGATCACAGAGCAATACAATAAAACAAATGCGAAAATTAAAAATATAAGAGAAAAATACAAGAGATACACCAATATATGTGGTTCATTTGATATGGGATACATCCATGGAGAAACAACCAGTCATTTCTTTTATTCCATCCAACAAAATGAAGGGATACAACCCACAACACATCCACCACATCCTACTTTTCACTCTCTCACGATCTCTCTCACTCATCACAATTATATTTAACATTACACAACCATAATAGAATTCCCTCATACATGAAAGAGGGTTTCCTTCTAGGGAAAAAAACCTAACATAACTTCTATCACTAGATCTGAAACCTAATGATGAAAGGTCCAAATTGACTATGGAATTACAACATTTTACAATGCATTTTTCTAAAATTTCTTTTGGGGATCCACCTTCAAACCCCCAGCCGAGGAGAGAAAATATCCCCCCTAGACCCCCTCTTTGAAACTGGGATCCAAACATGGATGAAAAAAAGACCTTTGAATCAGGAAGATAATTAGGCTCCACAACCAATAGAAAGATGTCCTTATGTCCCTCTAGATTAGGTTTTGATTTAATGTAATTAGTTAGGATAGGATTGGTTTGATTGTAATAATGGACATTTTCCACTCAGGACTTGAATCTTGCAAGAGATAGTTCAAGGATAGGGTTTGTTATCCATTTGGTGTGTATAGGAGTCCAGATCCGGCTTAGTCAGAGCTGACTGGTTTATGGGAGTCCTATTTAATCATTATATGTAACCGAGATATGGGTTGTTTATGAAATGAAGAAAAAAGTACCCAGAATATGCGTTAATTGTTTAAATCCCTATCTTTTTTCAATAACCAGAACTGTGTAAATTCTTTGTGCATGCATGAATGAAGTATTATTGACAGGTATCTTCAGAAGCCGAAGGCTAGGATGAGTTCCTTTGCATGAGACGTGAGAATTCGAGCATTCCATTCATCAATTTATGAAACCATAGCTTCAATTTAACCAAAGCAAACAAACAAGAGAGAAAAATCCCATTAGATGGTTGAAAGCCAGGAAATCCCATCGCGGAATGAAGTTGTGCAGAAGTTAGACCTCCGCAATCCCTAAGTGGATGTTCAAACAAGAGATCGACAATAGGAGAGAACCCACAAGAGATCGACGATCGAAAAATTACGATAATCCAAATCCCATTACGGAAGCCACCTTGCAGAGAGTAATTGTGGAAGGTATTTTGAAAAAGACACCCACAATTGCAAAATCGAGCACTTCCATAAACTGCGGAAAGAGTATTGCGAAAGCCAACTTGCGGAAGTCATTTTCAAGAATTATGGAGGGAGTACGATTGTTGAAAAGAGCATTGCGGAAGCCCAATTGCGGAATCAAGTTCCAAAAGCACCCCCACAATTGCGAAAGGAAGGTGTGCCCACAAATTGTGGAAAGGACAATTGCGGAAGGAAGATTTAGCAGTTGTTTTCTAATTCTGGAGGTTCAGATAACTTTAGAACCTAACTATTCCCGGGATAGCGGATTGGATTGGGTTTTCTGATCCTATCTTGCATCATTGATCAGGCTCGAGGATGTTGGTATCGACATATTTATGAACATAGACTAGCTGAGTCCCTGCTACAACTCTAGCTGGGACCTCAGGGAACTGAGGAAAGTCCTCACCTCTCCTAGAGATCTCGTTGATAAAATAGATGTCCTCCTTAGTGGGTTGGGATGACTCATCAGGACCAATTCAAAATGCCTGCCTATGATGATCCTAGTGTGTGATCAACTGGGTGAGGAACATACCATTCCCCTTGAGTGATGTCGCCTCCTCATAGAACTTGAGGAGGCTGACAACTCTCAAGAGGTGTTTTTTCTGAGGAGTAATGGGACAAGGATATAAATATCTCTCCCTGTCCTTGGCTTCCCATTCTCTGCGAAAGTTATACTGATCCACTTGTGCTTCGCGCTGCTGCCTAGCCTCATGACGACCATGTCTCTGTTTCACATATAGCATAAATACGTCTTATAATAATACATATAAAAGAATTATACGAGAATTATATCTACTAAAATCAAATATTATTTAAAAAAGAATGACAAAAAATGCACCAATATAATCTAAACGCACTACACATGGTGCGCTTATATGCAAATGACACCACAAATACTCGATGTATCATATACTAAAATTGATTTTGATAGTGTGCCAAATACTCGACGTATGATATTTTTTATAAATTTGATTCACGGTGCACCTAAATATCATTAGTGAATCGGTGCACACACATGAACTAGGCGCACCATGAATCAATTAATTTTTATTGAAATCTATTCATGGTGCGCCTATGGCACGTTAGAGCATCGTCTACTGGTGCACCGACGTGCTAAAGGAGCACCGTTAATTTAAGTTTTTGTCATTAAAAATTTATATTTCTATATGTCCATGCGTTTAGATAGCGTCAACGCACCATTAACGATGCATTTACGCGATCTAAGAGCACCATTGTTTATGAAATTTTAATGTTTTATGAGAAAGTGTTAATGGTGCACCTAATGCACGTCATAGCACTGAACACCGGTGCACTAATGTGACATAAACGTAGCGTATATATTTTTTTGGTTTTTAATATTTGTTTACCAGTGTGTTTCGGACACTTAAGTGCACCGGACTACTGGCTCTCTTTAGTGTCCAACGTACCAGTAAGCAGTTGAATGTTTTAAAATAATTTTTCATGATTGAGCGGTGCATTCAAGCTGTTCAGCTCGCACTGCGATCGATGTGCCCTATAAAATTTTACAGGTTTCACCATTCAGCGATGCGAGCCGAACGACTCAAACACAACGTGCAATGTTTTTTTTTTTTAAAGGACAATTTCAAGTTTAATTTAAAAAAATAATCTGCTAAAAATTTAAATTATGAAGTAAGAATTATTTTACCTGCTGAACGGCCCGTCGGAGAGACACATTTCCGATGTATGGAAAATTTGATTTTTTCCCACTATTTGGAATAATTCAAACTACAGTCAACATGAAATAGCAGTGAGTAATTGTCCATGTGGACCATGGATGTGAGGGCGTCTAGGTGGGTGAAGTGCAACGTCGGTGTAGATGGGCTCAAATGCATTGAAGAGGGTAAAAATGAGTTGGCCAACACGGTTATTTTTTTTATTAAACATTGTTCCGGTGTGCTTGACAATAGGGCGCACAAGTGTGCTCGATAGTTTGGCGCACCGGTACGAGTAGGTGTTAAAATAAAATAATAATATTTAATAAAATAACAAAATAATATTTTTTTAACAAAATAGGTTTCGTTGCAATGGGTTTCTTCAGACGCACTGGGGCGTGTAGTTTCACTTAGCGCACCATTATTAGTTCTTAAAAGGTTTTTCGTTTAGAAACTTACATTTTTTTTTTAATAAAAAAATGTCGGTGTGTTTCTTTATACAACACACATCGAGGCATTTTACAACTAACACACCGTTTATATGCTTTACATAAAATTTTGCAATTTAAAAGAAAAAATATAGTTTGGTGTGTTAGTGTTGATGAGACGCACCTGGGTGGTTAGTGTTACTTAACGCACCGAGGTGAGGTTTTAATCTAAAATTTAACGTGTTTTTTAATAATATATATCTATATATATATATATATATATATATATATATATATGATTAAAATATTATACAGTGCGCTCATTTCTACTACATAGACTGGGGCGTTTTGGTGTTCGGAAATGCACGACTCTGGTTATTGGAAATGATTTTGTTTTGACAATGCTATTTTTCGGTCACGATGCGACATGCTAGGAAATAGATCGGTGCACGTTTTTGAAAAATGCACTGGTGCGTTTAATATACTAAATGCACTGAAACAAAAAATTCCGCTAAAACCTCCGACCGCTTGCCTTCGCTAATGACCTTTGCGATAAACATATATTTGGGCTATTTTGGGAGGAGCATACGCTGTAACCTCCACTAAATGGCCTTTTCCTTGCAATGTTTCCTTTTGAGCACATTTATACTCTGCATGTTAGACCCTGCAACAAGCATGTCATTTGCATACAATAAAAAGATAATATAGCTTCCATTATCTTGCTTCTTAAAATAAATATAGTGGTTAGAATGACATCTACTATAATCTTATTCTATCATAAACCTGTCAAATTTCAAATACCACTGCCTTGGAGTTTGATTTAGGACATACAAGCTCTTATTAAACCTGCATACTAATTTCTCCTTCCCTTTGACCTCATACCCTTGTAGTTGCTACATATAAATATCTTCCTCCAAATCCCCATGTAGAAAAACTGTTTTTACATTTAACTATTCAGGATGCAAATATTCTATTACCACTAGAATTAAAATAGTCCTAATTGAAGTCATTTTAACAACATGAGAAAATATTTAATCAAAATCTATACCTTTCTTTCATGCAAACCCCTTTACGACAAGTGTGGCCTTGTACCAATTTTTTCCTCCATCTTCTTTGTTATCGATCACATCAACACTTCTCCGACCGCGACGACATTGAATCGTCACTCACACAAAAGGGCACTATGGATTGAAGAGCTTGGATTTGATATAAAATTTTTTGGCTTTAATAATCTATTTTTCTCCTGATCAATTCATTTTTGTGATAAGAATTTAGGACCTAACCGCGACTTTGTGTCTGCCATCTAGTGGGTTACCTGTTGGTGATCCACTTACCACTCGCGGGTTTCCCTAAAAAGTTGCACCCGCTACCTATTTGAAGCTTCCTAGTGAGTTACCCGCTTGTTGCAAAGTTTACACTCGCAGGTCCCTCTTAAAATCACGAAAAATAAAAACTAAATTCGAATTTGGGGCAGTTGGAGGAAGTTATTTAATTTCCACACCGACCCTAATTGCTTTCCTCTCGAAATTATCCTCCCTACCTTTCCATAAATAAAAGGGGAGGGCCATTAGAGAGGGGGTTCACTCACTTGATAAGGAAATGCTGGAGAAATTTTGATTGAAGGAGATGAGCAAGAGAGTCCAGATCTTGGTTTCGGAGGTGCTGTTGCAAGATACTGTATATGCATATGTTGTCATCTTTATGATCAATAAAAGAAGCTTTTATATTCACATATTATTGGTGTTTAATGTGTGAATTGAATATTTAAAGTCTTTCATTCTCTTATATGCTTGTACTTTCAACTTTATTATTCAATCATGTGTAGCCAAATGTTTCAAGGAAGGTTACTTCCATTTTGCATGGTTTTTATGCAAGATTGTGGAGCAGGGCTGAAGATTTGAAAGCTTGGATCAACCTTCTAAGTTATAAGGTACCAATTGCTTGGATTTTAAACCCTAGTCTTTTCCATAAAGGATATCTTGCTATATACCTGTTATTTCCTTGTGGTTTGGTTGATTTTATGTATGTTGGTGACCTCTTTACTTCCCAGTCATTAGGATTAGTTTCCGTACAACATAATTGACAACTCCATTGGGGAGTTCCCTATTGATTTGGGAGTCATTTTTTTGAGATTTCTTCAGTCCGAGTGTGTTTTTAGGCTTTGGGAGGAGTTTGCAGAGATTTGGTACCATTGCTCTTAGCCTATAATTTGATCTTTTTGAGATTTTTTTTATATTTGTTTTTAATTTTTGAGGCATACCTGCAACTTTCAAATACTTACAGTCGCAAGTTCCCCTATTACCCTCATGTTTTCTGTATTACACCTGCGAGTAGCTCTCCTATTACTGTCTGAACAGTCACGACTACCCCTATAGGTTAAATTTTTTCCTGCTAGGGTTTGATTTTCAGGGTTGTGCCTTGGAAGCTTTTGAAGTTATTGCTCTTCAAAAGACTTATACAGTCACTGTACTTCCCGTGTTCAAGTTTGACTTCTTCTTTAGCATCCTTATTTATTTTGAAGCTTGTTAGGGTTTGTATCTGAGTCTTTCAGGTTTGAGTGATTGGTTTGTTGATGCTTTGGTGGACCTTCATTGGTTGTTGGTCTGTTTAAGAGTTGTTCGTGACCTTGAATAAGTTCCTTGTGGATGATTTTTCTTGCCTTTCAATTCCTTTACTCAAAGTATTTTATACCAAAGTTAGCTGACTTTTTGTTTGGATTAACTAGTCAAACTTGTTGTTTTTAGAATTCTGAGAGGGTTAGAGTTCTGTTCTTGTAAGCTTAGATGCAGAATCTTATACACTTAGTTCTTATTTGAGTTTTTTATGCTTGTTTATAGTTAGTTTTTCTTTTCATATTTTAAAAGGAAAATTCAAAAACAAGTAGTTTCCTTAGCAAGTATTATAGTCAAGTTTTTCAAAAGTAGTTGCATTTTGCATAACTTTATTTTTGAAAAAGAAAAAGAGTTTTTTTACTTCATTAGGTTTGCATTATCAGTACCTTGATTTTGAAAGGAAAAAAATAAAATAAAAGCAAAAGAAGTGAAATCATCATTGTACAATTTCATTATACACTTATCATGTTGTCTTTACATTTCAGTTGTAACATCACTATGCACACAACCGCTATTTTTTTACTATATAACAACCTTAGAAGAACCATTAACTTAAAATCAATTAGTAACTTTTCTTTTTAGGTTCTATCACCAATTAGTTCAGGTTAATGCTTTGGATTAGGGTGTTTTAAACTATCCAAAGCAGTTAAATTTAGATGTAGTGGTCAATTTAGGTAAATACACCTTTGTAGAAGGTGAACCGAGAAGCTCCACTTACACCGCAGTCAAGCACGATGCCATGCGAGATTGAGTAGGGGATATACCCCTCTGATATTCAATTGAGCATCTACCAGTATTGGTGTGTGTACGCGGATTCATTAGTACTTTTGGTGCTTTTGAGTTTTAGGATTTGTTACCATGCCCATGCGCATCGATTCAACTTGCGACTGTCCCTCAGACCTTCTCTATAAAGTTGGTAGCCTTAGTATCTAGATGTTTAAGGCTCTACATGAGTGTTGGTGGAAGGATGTTTCCATTGCACCTAGGACATATTCGGGAGGAAATCCTCTGCAGTTCATTGGGAAGGCAGTTGGTGATTCAAATGCTTGGCCCCATCGAATCTGTACTGTGGACCCATAATAACTGTTCTTCATCCCTTCATTGGTTTGTTCTTGTCTATCATCATCCCAAACACTCCTTTGGAAGGTCATCTGTGTGCTTGGTCTGGATCACTTAGGATTTTAGTAGTGTGCTACTTGATTACTCCTGTTTTAGTTGGCCCTAGGTTTGCTTTAAAGTTAAATTTTTAGTTGTGGAGGATCATCCTCTCCATATATATAAGAGGTTTCAAAAAATTCCTCCACTCACTGTGGAGCATCCACCGCAACCTCAACAATGAAGAATAAACATTAGTGGCTCTTTTGTGTCAACCAAAACAACTGATCTACCTAGAGAACCCTATCTTATCACTCAAAATTCACTGGTTTCACACACAATTGAGGTTGAGGACTTGCAAGATGAAGGCTTTGTAAGACATTTAACCCACCCTTAACTAGACCTTATGATCCAGTGTTAGTGCAATTGAATTATTTAGGTCAACATGAGGTAAGTGTATATAGGTTTATGTCTGGTTTTATCATGGATAACACAAGGGAAGGGTCAGGAAATGTATACACTCCCACTTATGCTATTATGACTAGAGGGTTCTCTCCTCTGCATGTTATCATTCAGGTACCTAGTTCATTGCAGTTAACTTCTACTTCGATCACATCTTTGAACTTTAGTACGGTATCCTTAGGGCCACATAACACTCAAAGTGTTTCAACTTCTATACCCTTTGGATCCAATATTGGTTCGTCTAGTTTACCTTTTACTGAGATATCTACAGTACCTTTCACATCCTCCCCTTTCCTTCAAAACTTATAGACTGGGCCTACTAGTTTGACTCCTTTTATCCATAGATTCCCTTGCCATGGAGGAAATTCCTCCCTCTGCACCTTTTGTAGGCTTCGTGCTTGTTCACTCCATTGCACAATTTACGAGTTCAAATTCCTTTACATGATACAGTTTTCAACAAACTAATGTACAAACATCGAATGTGCCTATAGGGATTGATCATTTTCACTTTTTGGTGGAAGAGGCAGTATTGCTCCTACTTCAACTCCTTTTTCAGTTGGAGCTAGTTATAATCAACCACAGTGGAGTGGGCCTCAAGGGAGTAATCCACTTGCTTATGGATGGAGCTCTTTTAAAAAAAATTCACGTCACAACTAATGGCTGGGGGAAACCCTAACCAACCTTATGGGGGCTATGGCTAAGGAAAATTTACTTATCCACCTCCCCAAACACATTTTCCGCCGGCTAGACCTCGGTTACTTTTTCTGGCAATGTTAAAATTGACAGATTTTTTGAAACTCATGAAAAATCCGATCCATCACGACCCGACTTGGCCGCCTTTCCAACCAAGATTCCTTCAGACATTCCAAAGTTTTGAAGGTAATATTGGAGAAGATCCTAGAGACCATGCCACTACTTTTCATTTGTGGTTCTATTCCAACTTGCTGAACGATGATTCTATATGGTTGAGACTTTTTCAAAGGACCTTAACCGATGTAGCAGCCAAATGGTATATTGAATTTCCATCTGCTGCTTATCATTGATTTTATGATTTAGAGAACATATTTTAAACCATTTCCAACTTCCTGTGCGATATGACATCGACACAGACCTTTTGTCTACATTTAGGCAAAACAAGGCCACACACATATCTAACCACATTCTAGAGTGGACAAGGAGGAAAAGGTTGATCAAGGCCAATATTCCCCCAGAGTTCTTATTAGAGTGGTTTTTGAAATCACTCCTACCTTACATATCTAAATATGTTTCCACTTCAGGGGTTACCTTAGAGGAGGAAGCCATCTTGAGATCCCAACATATGGAATTGATTTATTCTCATTCTGGGATCTTGTATGAAATTATCCCTGACGTGCCAAGATAAAATACTGATCGCACCAAACCTATGCCTAGAATGCATGCTAATGGAATTGTTGGTTCACTTGACTCATTGACTGTAGAAGATTTAGCCAAGCAAGTGCAAGAGCTATCTGCAAAGCATTCTGCAGAGGAGGCAACTACGGTTTTCACCTCCCCTTCTAAAATGACTACTATACACAATGTGTACTCCAACCAAAACTGTACTCATCATCCCAGTGGCAAGAAAAATAATGGAAAGAAGGGGGAGGGTAATCAAAACAAGCCCAAGACCACTGACAGTGCTTAGGGGGGTAAGAAAGAAAAGAATAAAGTAAAGTTTCCTTGTAAACTTTGCAAGGAATACCACTTGACTCATCAATTCCCATTATATGATGAAGCCCATAATCTATTGCAACAAAAGAAACCCATCGTCCTAAAGGATCCTTTTCCTAAGGGACACAACATGGCTTCTGGAGGCTCTAGTACTGGGGGCACCCAAGGTGCCACACCATCTGATCAATCGTATATCAATATGATTCAATCAGAAACTTTATTGCAGACGAGAGAAAAAAAATATACCCGATAATCATCGCAAAAAGACAAAGAGACTCTTGAGGTGTCCGCTCCTCTTCACATTGAGAGGCCTGCAAACCCTATGACTAAGATACTGAAAGGTGTTTATAAGCGGGCATCACAAAATACCAATGTGAGGGATGCTCCCAAATATTCTGTTGTGGAAGAATGATCCCAAAATCCATGTGCCATGTCAGCTTTAGAAGTTTTGCAAAGTTTCCCTTTGCAACATAATGCACTTCTGGCAGCAATAGGAAGTATTGATTCATCAAATTTGTTGGCAAAGTTTGATATGTCTGATGTCAAACCCTGGTTTCCATATCACATTGCTTTCCGAATTGATGTAGTCCATGGCTCTAAAAACATTGGACGAACCGTGGCGGATGAAGGCACATGTACGTGCGTAATGGCCATTTCCTGTTGGCGAGATTTAGGCTCCGCTGAGTTAGTCCCTTCAATCACATTACTTACTGCTTTTGATGGAAGATCTTTCTGTCTGCATAGGATTTTAACCTACTTAGAAATCCATTTAGAAGTCAAAGCTATGTCGGTAGAAGTTGAGGTTGTTGATGCTCCTCTTGACTACAATCTGTTGCTAGGAAGGACTTGGACGTATGCAATGCAAGTTATTCTATTGTCTATTTTTCAGGTCTTGATGTTTCCTCACGAAGGAAGAATCATCACAGTCGATCAAATTTCCTTCACCCAAAAAAGTAACACAACCTATTCAGAGTCAAATATCCCAATGATTGATCAAGCACGTCCACCCAATGAGAGTTTGGGAGTAGGTTTATATTATTCTCTTATGGGCAATTTTGATTTTCCTGCTCCCACCAGTTACATTGGTTCAATGAGTACTCAAAACAATTTTTTAGTATAAGGATGTCTTCACAATATCGAATAAAACTGATCCTTGGATCTTACCTACTCAAAATGAGCCAATGGTGCCCTGATCTATGGCAGAATTTTCCTATCAAGCATTACAAGGAATAACCATAGATCACATACATGGGAAATAGAATCCACTCATTCTTTTGACTGTTTAGAAATGATTTTTCCTTCAGATGAGGCCATTTTGGAAGCAATGGTAGGTATTGATCACCATCGGGAACATATGCATCATAGATCCTATTTCCTTCTAGATTTATATAGAATTGAGAATGAGGAGTTTCGAGTGAGACTTAGTGGGGATTTTGATCAGCTTGTTAACCCTTTAGTGAAACACATAATTTTTGTTGAAGGAAATATGGATAATATATCGGCCACAATACCGATCAATATCTCCATAAAACCTGATATTGTGGAAAATATTTTCATCGGTGCAAGTTGTTCTCCTGACGAAGTTTGCTTGTACACAAATCTCTTTAAATAATTCCGCTATGTCTTCGCCTGGTCATACAGAGAGATGCCAACAATCGACCCATCTATAGTTGAACACAAGATTAAGACATATCCGAATGTGAAACCAGTTTGACAAAAGATTCGTCCAGTTAACCCATGAAAAGATGCAACTATCAAAGCTGAGGTTGAAAATCTCTTGAAAATTGGGTTTACCTATCCTATTTCAATGACGGAATGGGTTTTCAACCTAGTTCTAGTTGACAACAAGCAAGGTACGCATCGATTTTAGGGATCTCAATAAAGTATGTCCTAAAGATAATTATGCCACACCTTTTATCAATCAGATCATAGATGCGTGTGTAGGTAACAAAGTATTTTATTTCATGGAGGGATTCTTGGGATATAATCAGATTCAAATAAAACCCGAAGATCAACATAAGACTATTTTTATCTGTCCCTGGGGTACCATTTCCTATAGGAAGATGCCTTTTGGTTTAAATAATGCTGGAGCTACCTTCCAGCAAGCAATGAACTTCGCTTTCCATGATATCAAACATATAGTTGAAACCTACCTGGATGATCTACCCATGCGATATCGAAAGAGAAGAGATCATCCAGATCATTTACGACTTGTGTTTGGACGATGTAGACACTAAAAGATTTGATTAAATTCTCCCAAATGTGTGTTCTATGTCAAGTCTGGAAAAATTCAGGGTTTCATCATATCCAGTAAAGGCATTATGGTCGATCCATTGAAAGTTGAGGCTATCATCAAATTTCCTCCTCCTTGAAACATTAGACAACTTCAGATTCTACAGGGCATGCCCAACTTCCTCAGATGTTTCATTGTTAACTATGTGAAAATAATGAAAGGGTGTATGCATCTATCTAAACAAGACACCCCATTTTTTTGGGATGAGGCTGCTCAAAAATTGTTTGAGGCTTTGAAGAAAGCCCTCGTATTAGCCCCCTTGTTGAGTCCGTCGAATTATGCTTGAGACTTTATCCTATATCTGGTCTCATCAAAGTCTATAGTTGGCATAGTTCTAGTCCAGGAGGATGATCAACCTCAAGAGCACATCATCTATTACCTCAGTTTCTCTTTGGTGAGACATGAACTTAAGTATTCCCATGTTGAGAAGTTGGCACTTGCAAATGTGCATGCAGTTAAGAGCCTCCACCATTACATATTGTTGCGAACCACTACGGTCATTGTAGACGTCAATCCGTTTCAGTACGTTTTAAACCGATGCATAATCGGGGGAAAATTTAATAAATGGATTGTTATACTTCAAGAGTTTGATCTCACTTTTTGGCCTTCTAAATCTAAGAAGTCCTTAGTGTTTTTCGAGCTCATTTTTGAGTTCCCTAGTGATGAGGATTTTAACATGGAAGAGGATTCATTTCTCGATGAACACATCTTCCTAATTTCTATCTATGATCAGTGGTATGGGGATATTTTGATATCTCTAGTCTTTGAAGTGTCCACCAGCTTTTCCAAGAGAAGAGCGACAAAAAAATTGAAATAACACTAATAATTACCTCATAGTTTCTTATACTCTGTATAGATGAGGGGTTGATTCCATCTTGCGTCATTGAGCAACTCTTGAAGAGGCTGAGTTTGTTCTGAATGATGACTATAGTGGAGCATGTGGAGGTCATCGTTTTATGTTGGAAACAACCCAGGAAATACTACGTGTCGGTTATTTTTGGCCCACCATCTTCAAGGATTTTGTGGAAGTTGTTAAGCGTTTTCATCCATGTCAATTCTTCAGTAAAAAGATGCAGACACATACTGGTCCCTTATTCCTTGTCATCACAGTAGGCCCCTTCACTAAGTGGGGGATTGATTACATGATGTGCAACCCAGTTTCTGTTGGGGGGCATCAATACATTATTGTCACGGTGGACTACTTTACTAAGTGTGTAGAGGCAATGGCTACTATGAAGGTAGATGGTGAAACTGCAACCTATTTTGTATTCAATCATATTATCACAAGGTTCAGTATTCCTAGAGAGATCGTTATGGATCACGAATTTTTTTTTCAAAATAATATGATGTCCGAGTTGACTACTATGCTTGGATTTAGACAGGAGAACTCGTCTCCTTTCTACCCATAGGAAAATGGCCAAGTCGAAGTAATAAACAAAAATTTGAAAAACCATTCTCCAGTGCACCATTAATGCTAGTAGGTCAAACTGGCACATTATGTTATATCTAGCTCTCTGGGCATATCGAACAACCATTAAGACTGCTACTGGCTTTTCACCCTTCCAACTCGTTCACGGGCTAGAGGCAGTCACACCAATTGAGTGCAAAATACCATCATTAAAGTTGGCTATTCAACTTTTACCTGAGACATTTGCTTTGGAAGAATGTCTGCTTCATCTTGAACATCTTGATGAATAGTGTAGAGATGCACTCATTGCAAATGAAGCACACAAAAAATGAGTCAAAAGTTAGTATGATAAGTTTGTTAAACCTATGGTTTTCTATGAAGGAGATCTTGTTTTGGTCTACGACCATGACAAAGATCCTTTGGGGGCAGGAAATTTCAAGTTTATGTGGCTCGGACTGTATGTAGTCTCCAAGGTTTTGAAGAAAGGATCATATGAATTGGTCGATTATAATGGTATAAGCTGTCAGAGCCTAGAAATGGGCTCTATCTGAAGAAGTATTATACATAGCCCATATAATTTTTCTTGTAGATAACTGTACAGTAGTGTAGGTTTGTTATTTTCTTGTTTTTCATGTAACTTTGGTTGTGTTTAATATGTCAACTGAGTGGTTTGTAGGATTCGCTGATGGCACTAGTCGCCATACTCGTAACCTCGCCTCAGTTGCTTACGTGATTTACTCATTTACAAGTCACATGGTTTCGTCAGGAGGTGATTTTCTAGGACCTCCTACTAACAATATGGCCAAGTATAGAATTGTTATAGATCTACTCCGAGATGCATTACACCATGACATTTCATATTTGGAGGTTAGGATTGATTCTCAGTTAATTGCGTCTCAGCTCATTGGTGAGTATCAGGTCAGGGATTCTTCATTATTACGTCAATTATTTAATGTTAAATTGATTGAAAGAAATTTTTATTCTATGATATATCAACACATTTCAAGAAACCAAAACACTATAACTGATGCATATGCAAACTATATAATTGACTGGCATTTGTATCTTACACAGTAAATAAATAGCCATGCACATAAGGGAAACATATATATATATATATATATATATATATGTTCAAAATAATAAAATATTTTGAGTATTCATCTTTGTCAAATATACATATCAATATACAAAAATCGGGAGTATAGCCTCAAAATGATGTAAATGTCCCTAAGAAGAGGTGGGAGCCTCAACCTCCTCAACTATGACCTCTCTATAACAGATAATCAGTCTAGATACTTTATAGAGTAGCCTAATACATGTAGGGGGCACACCCACTACATGTTCCTGCATATCCATAGGCATGCGCTCTATCTGATATGTAGGTATATCATGTGTCAACTGATTCATCTTCCCCTCAATGGTATGAAGCATGGCCTTTGCTCCGCCCGACTCCATTGGTCGTACGGACACTCTAGGGTTTCCTGCTGGCCTCATTGGTCCCACATCTACATCGAGTATGTTGTTAATACTTAAAATCACCAAAACATATATATGTACATATTCATAACAAAATTCATAAAAAGTGAATAATGACAAAACACAAAATGGTTACCTATGTCTCCCCAAATTGCTCCTGGAGGGAGCATGAGTTCTGGGTCACCACAAAAGTCCAACTTAGTGTAAGGAAACTGCTCAAATGAAGGAACTTACCGAATCCACCACCTTAATAAGTCCTCATCATCATAGAAATTACGGGTGTCTACCCCTCTCTGTCGTACAAAGACTTCACCCCAATGAGTCATCTTGGGCTCACGATGGTCAACCGGTGGAAGGGCCACTTCGAGACTCAAACTTGGAACTCTCTCTTGAAGAAGGTACATAAGATAGTCCCATATCCTAAATTATTCTTTTTTCCTGTCTTACACTAAGTCAATTGGTGCTTCATGTTCACCAATAGCCAGGTGCACCAATCAAATATCGCATTGCGTAAGCATTCTACTCCAATTTCATATAATTGTGAGAATCCAAGTGTTGAGCGGAACTACCGCCCACTCGTTTAATAGTACTCAAAATGAATTTCAACGAAAAGCTCGCTATATTCCCAATTGTCACTTGAGTGTCACTCTTCTCTGCTCCAATTGTGCAATAAGTGTTAATTTAATCTTGGACCGATAGGGCCCCCACTCTTCAAAAAGTTCCCTTTAGGTTAACAACCTCTCCCTGACGAGACAATCCAGTCATAAAATAGATGTCGTCTATTGTGAGCTCTAATGTCTCACATTGGATATTGAATACTCCCTGATCCAGATCCCATAGTTGCACTAAACTTTGAATCAAATTGAGTTAGGCCCTCATATTGGATGTGCAGAAGAATTTTAAAATAACACACCAACATAAGGCATTGGGAGTCAATGTATCTTGCATAGACTCTCTATCCATTGCCTCATGCTCCCTTTCCCTCCGTGTGAGTACCATTTCTACAATTCATCAATTCATATGAGTGAGAATTGAGTTTTTATATTTTAAACTGCACCACCCGCGAGTTTCATTTACTATAGTAGCGACTGAACCGCGAATGAAGAGCCCTTCACCCATGGGTTTTCATCGAACCCGCTAGTATAACCTTGTCCACCCGCGAGTGTGCAAAGATAAATTCAAAAGCTAAATAAAAATTCAAAAAATCGACAAAAAACCATTAAAAATTATATGAAAATGCAGAGGAGAGAGATAGGAACTACCTGCAATTGACGGAGTTCGATTTCGTCTACCGGATTGGTCATGAGCAATGATTGAAATATTAGGGCTCTTTTGCTCCTCCAAATAATAAAATGGTAAAAATGACTTGGTCTCATCCCTTTTCACTATTTGTGGTAATTTTAATTTTAATTTTTACCCACTTTATATAGTTTAGTGTTATTTTATGACCACTAACAAGGTTGTTTTGACTAGGTCATTGAGCGAAAATGCGCTTTTATAAGGTTTTGTCCACATTGGTACTTAAAAAAAAGGTTTTTCACTCATGGTATTTTGGTTAGGTTCCTCTTGCACGTTGCATTGCATTTATACCTCACCATCTTTTATGCCTTAAGACCCATTTTTTTCACCATGGACTGCGGCATTAACCTTCAATTTCCCCGCTATTGTCATTGTTCTTCCATGGTTAGGACCTACTCTACATGGGCCACCCTAGATAGTACACCATGCCATATTTGGTACCCATGTTGTCAGTTGATTTTTTGGGATCTTCCCAGTATATTGTGATCCGCAAACAATAAACGCATACTCGTTTTTTATTATTTGCTGACCACCTCTAATGAGGCTCCTGCTCATATGGGGTTTTCTCTAATCTCTTGTTAGACTCCTTAAAATTGACAAGATAACCGAGTATACTTGTTCACTTAAGACTCATTAAAGGAATTGAAGGGACATCCACTTAGGTATAAGTTTACCCCTTTTCCGTACCTTTGTGGATTATTTACGAAAAAGGTATACTCTAGTTCATTGTGACTAGAAGAGTTCTCTCTCGTATCTTTTTATACATTTTTGGGGATGGGACTAAATTTACGAAAACATACCCCATTGGAGTCTTATTTAGGACCTTCAGACTCTCTAAATATGAAATCCTTGTGACCATATACCAACTCGGGCTCGATATAAAATCCATAAGTAGGTGTATGGGGTTATTTTTTAAGTTTTTCAGACTCCTTAAATATGAAATCACTGGCGAGCATGGACAGATCCGGGCTCGATATTAAAATCCACGTATCAGTATCCTATCGAGTATTAGTCTATCTTCTCTTCAAAGTCATAAAAAAATGAATAAATTTTTTATTTTTCCTCCCATGGACTCATAAAATTACACATGGTTGGACCCCTATCAAGCATTATTCTCTCTCTTCTTTGAGCTTGTTCAAAAATGAAGAAGGTCCTGAGTTTAATTTCTTGGACTCGTTAAAATTTTACAAGAAGGATATTATCGAGCTTCCTTTTATCTTTTTCATGCTCACCAAAAAATGAAAAGATGTCTAAAAAGAGAAGGGAAGGTAAAGGTTTCCTTCACTGGTTCATATTATGGCAACAGGTTTAATCATTCCTTGAACGCAACACTCATCTTGAGTCAATGAGTCTTAGTTTTAGCTTTAGGATAAGCCTGATTCTAGAGTTATTTAGTCCTCTGATTGGTTAGTCTTCCGAACATATGGAGAGTTTGTTTTGTCTCCTACATGATAGACTTGTATCATGTTTCTTGTATGTTCCAAGTTGCCTAAGTTAATACAATATTCTGCTCACTGTTGAAGGATTTCACCCGTGTCAGCCATTCTACAGTTTTCCTTGATTCCTCATGTCGGTCATCCCTTATATCATTATAACCTTATTTGTATTTCATACTAATTTAGTCTCCTCGTGTGAGATGATGAAGGATTCATCAATGCCTTCCTTCTCATGGGTCTCTTCCTATCGACTTCAACTCATCTTGATCTGGGAAGAAGACTTAGAGTTTAAGATAGTACCTTGATATTTGCAGTCATTAGTGGCATATTCTCTCGCTGTCGAGATATGGGAATACATCAATGTATCTTACTTGATAGGTTCTTCAAGTGTTCGACTTCAAGGTCTTTTATTCACACTCGTAAGAATGTACTAGGTACCTTGGGTACCATTTTACTTATTGGTGGGTGTCCTCGTGTTTGTTAACGGTTTACATCAATGTCTAGTAATCAAATGGTATCCTCCATGTTCGAATTCAACTCCTTTATTTGCATGGTTCAAGTTTCGTACCCTTATCGCTGGTTTGGATTGAAGACCTTGGGCCTATAATAACACTATCCCAATCTGTTATTTCCCAAGTTGTGCAAGATTGAGCCCTACTTATTTTGGATCCTCATCCAACTTGTTCATTATGGATATGTTCTCCTTTTGACATGGATCCACGCTTGTATTCCAGTGGCCATGCTATATACATTTGTTATGTCTATGTATTAAAGATCATGTTCTATCCTTTTGAACATGACATATACTGTATGATGACCTTTTTTTTGTTTCAAGTACCTTTGGGGATTTAATTCTGTTTGTAATGCATTTCGACCATCGTTTACTCTTACCTCATGCATTAGGGGGAATCTTTTATCAATCAAATCAACACTTCTCCACCTGTGACAACATTGAATCGTCGCTCACACAAAATGACACTATGGATTGAAGAGCTTGTATTCTCTATAGATGTTCTTGGCTTTAATCATTTTTTTTTCCTCTAGATCAATTTATTTTTGTGATAAGAATTTAGGACCTAACCACGAATTTGTGTTTGACATCTAGAGGGTTACCTGCTGGTGATCCACTTACCACTTGCGGGTTTCCCTAAAAAGTTGCATCCTCTACATGTTTGAATATTCCTAGTGAGTTACCCACTTGTTGCAAAGTTTACACTCGTAGGTCCCTCTTAAAATCATGAAAAATAAAAATTAAATTCGAATTTGGGGCAGTTGGAAGAAGTTCTTTAACTTCCACACTAAACCTAATTGTTTTCCTCTCGAAACTATCCTCCTTGTCTTGCCATAAATACAAGGGGAGGGCCATGAGAGGGGGGGTTCACTCACTTGATAAGGAAATGCTAGAGAAATTTTGATTATAGTACAAAAGTAAGAGAGTCCAGATCTTCGTTTTAGAGGTGTTGTTGCAAGACATGGTATATGCATTTGCTGTCATCTTTATGATCAATAAAAGAAGCTTTTCTCTTCCCATATTATTGGTGTTTAATGTGTGAATTGAATATTAGAAGTCTTTCATGCTCTTATATGCTTGTACTTTCAACTATATTATTCAATAATGTGTAGCTAAATGTTTTGAGGAAGGTTAGTTATGTTTTGTAGGGTTTTTATGCAAGATTGTCGAGCAGGGATGAAGATTTGAAAGCTTGGGTCAACCTTCTAAGTTATAAGGTGCCAATTGCTTGGATTTAAACCCTAGTATTTTCCACAAAGAATATCTTGCTATATACCTATTAGTTCATTGTTCTTTGCTTGATTTTATGTATGTTGGTTAGCTCTTTACTTCCTAGTAATTAGGATTAGTTTCTGTACAACATTCTTCCTTCAACCTATAAACCCATTTATTCTACAATGCTCTTTTACCTGCAGGTAATTGAACCAAGTCCCAATTTTGGTTACTTACTAAGGATTCCATCTCCTCTTTCATGCCTTTGAGTCCCACTTCTTTCTAGTTTCTACCTACATTGCCTCTTCATAACTTTTTGGTTCACCAAAATCAATCAACAATAATAATGCAATGAAGGAAAGTATCATTCAGGGGATCTACTTAGCCCAATATATTTTCTAACAACACTTGTAGGAGTTTGAGGTATGTGCTCCTGTTGTTATTGTACATTTTGATTTTTTGGTACCTTTGGAATTTCATTTCTTTAATTTCATCAAACACTGTGTATTTTGTGTTTTCCTTTTCCTATTTCTTTCCCTGCAACTAATATTTGAACAAGACCTTTCACTGAATACAACATCTCTACTCCTAATGATTTTGTGATTTTGACAATCCCATAATCGATAACCAAAATCATTAACTATGTATCCAATAAAGGTACACTTTTTGGATTTTTCCTCAAACTTTGTTCTATTTTCTTTGTCAATATGGACAAATGATTAACAACCGAAAGTCTTCAAATGAATAGTTTGCTTTTTTAGCTTTCCATATGTCCTTTGGAATGCCACCATCCAAGGATCTTGAAGTCACTTTGTTTATTAAGTAAACAATAATATCCGCAACATCTACCCAAAACTGCAAGGGAAACCCAACATGCAATCTCATACTCATTGCATGCTCCATGATTGTCCTGTTCATCCTTTCTAACAAACCATTTTCTTGTGGTGTTCCTGGAACTGTATTTTCTCTAGGAATCCCATGGTATGAAAAATAACTATCACACTTTTTGTCGCAATATTCACCTCCATTATCTGATCTGAGAGACTTCAACCTTTTTCATATCTCATTCCAAACCAATGTTTTCAATTTATTTAAAGTATCAAAACCATCATATTTTTGTTGAATGCAATAAACCCAAGTCTTCTTAGTTGCATCATTAATAAAAGTAACATAATAATGAGAACCACCAAGATATGATACATGATCTGATCCCCATACATATGTATGCACAATAACTTTTTAGTCAAATCCGACTTTCTTCTGTTTCCCATAAACATAGGTCTCACAAAAACCCAAATCAACCTGCTTCAAATCTAGCATAAACTTCCTTGAAATGGAGAATCTACATCCCCTTCTCACTCATGTTCCCAAGCCTATGATGCCACAATGTCGTATCCACTCTTTTAGAATCTAAAGGGATAAAAGAGTCAGCATTAACAATAAATAAATACAATGTACCTACCTTCTTTTCTTTCACTATTACCAGTGACCCCTTAGTGACCTTCCACGTTTTTTCTGTAAATGTAGATATACAACCATCACTTCCCAACTGCCCTATTGAAATTATATATATTCTAAAAGAAAGAATGTGCCTTACTTCTTTTAGCAACCATTGGTTTCTATTATTTAACTTTAACTTTATCTTACCATTTCCAACAATTTAACATGGTTCATCATCATCCAAATAAACTTGTCCAAAATTACCTTGAACATAATTTTGAAAATATTTCCTATAGGGCATGGCATGAAATGAATCCCTTGAATCTAATATCCAAGAATTAGTAATATAATCTAATGAAAGGATCAAAGCATCTTGTAACACGTCACCTGATAGATTTTCTACTTGATTATTGTCCCGTTGTCCATCTCATTATTTCTTTAGAGATCTACAATATTTCTTTAGATTTCCTTTCTTACCTCAATTCCAACACTATATATTTCCTAGTATGGATTTGGATATGCCCTTCCTAGAATTCCCATGGTTCTCTACGCTCTTTCCTCTCTCAATTTTTCTTCCCCTGTTCTCCATGGTCGATGCATTACTTGATGTATCACCTGTGCTTTTCCATTGCATTTCCTCACTAAGGATAACACCAACAACATCATCAAATTTCAAAGTGTTTAAACCAGAGATAGAGTTACTTACAACCATGACCAAGCCGTTCCAACTTTTTGGCAATGAGCACAAGATTACAAAATCCCTAACCTCATCATCAAATTCCACTCATAGAGAAGTTAACTGATTAGTAGCCGTATTAAATTCATTTAAATGGTTGGCAATAGACCCACCTTCTGACATATTCATATTAAATAATCGCTTCATTAGAAATACCTTGTTGGAGACCGAGGGTTTTTCATACAGTTTAGCCAATTCCTTCATCAGATCCTCCATTGTATTTTCTTTTGAAATGTTGAAAGCCATCGATTCTGCCAGGAACAACCATATTGTTCCTAGTATATTTATGTCAAGAAAATCCCTCCCATTCTTCATCCTTCATAGTTTTCAAATTCTTTGTTTTTCCTCCCAAGTGTAGGAAGAGATCCTTCTGATATAGATAGTCTTCCATTTGCATCTTCCATAGATGGTAGTTTTGGCCGTTAAATTTCTTGACCCTAAACTTTCCTTCTTCTTCCATTGTTCCCTCTTGAACTAGGAACATTCCTTTCCCGCGAGTTTATCATCCAAATCGACCTTCAAATCTGATACCAATTGTTAGATAACAGGATCACAGAGCAATACAATAAAACAAATGCGAAAATTAAAAATATAAGAGAAAAATACAAGAGATACACCAATATATGTGGTTCATTTGATATGGGATACATCCATGGAGAAACAACCAGTCATTTCTTTTATTCCATCCAACAAAATGAAGGGATACAACCCACAACACATCCACCACATCCTACTTTTCACTCTCTCACGATCTCTCTCACTCATCACAATTATATTTAACATTACACAACCATAATAGAATTCCCTCATACATGAAAGAGGGTTTCCTTCTAGGGAAAAAAACCTAACATAACTTCTATCACTAGATCTGAAACCTAATGATGAAAGGTCCAAATTGACTATGGAATTACAACATTTTACAATGCATTTTTCTAAAATTTCTTTTGGGGATCCACCTTCAAACCCCCAGCCGAGGAGAGAAAATATCCCCCCTAGACCCCCTCTTTGAAACTGGGATCCAAACATGGATGAAAAAAAGACCTTTGAATCAGGAAGATAATTAGGCTCCACAACCAATAGAAAGATGTCCTTATGTCCCTCCATCCTTGAACCTTTTTGAGCATATAGCATGTTCCTCTATTACATGAGCATGGATTCAACAATGATAGACTATGATCATGCTACACTATGATCAAAATATAGTAACTATACAATTTATAATACCATATATATATATATATATATAATTTTCTTTCGAGGGAAGTGAGTTCTCTAAAAGTATATTGAACAAGCTATTTGAATGAAGGGGATTTGAACTTGTGAGGTTCAAAAGATATTGAGTTATAAAGACAAAGAAACACCGACATACTCTTTAATTGATACACTACCACGTTTAGTGGGTGACTACTTCAAATGGTTGAGCTTCAAGCCTAGCTGTAAAACATTGCCAACTAAAGTTATGTTGGGAAGAATAAGGTTTAAAATCTATGTATCCCTTGTTGAATATGACAAGAGCAAAGGGTATATGGAAAACAAATAACCATGATAAATTTTCATATAGTATGATGTCAACAATCCATGTCACAACAACGACAATGGCACTACATACAAATTCACTGAAAAATTCCAATTTGAAGTCGAATGGATCTGCTCTTGTGTTGATGAAGGGAATGGATAGATTTTTTGTGTATGGCATTCCAAGATGCAAAGCATTAAAATTTTTGGCCCAGTTGACAATAATAGAAAGATAAGTGGTGATTCTATAAGTGTTAATCAGCTCTTGAGCAAGAGGAGTCAGGAGGCGTTCAAGAGGTCAAATACGGTTTTTTTTAGATCTTTGTGAAAGCCTTCATTGAAAAAACTATTACCTTGGAGATGGAGAATATTGACAACTTTGATATACTGAAGGCTAAGACTCTATTTGTAACAACCCAAAATTTGTATTAAACTAGTTCTAAATAAAACATAGGAAAAAGTAATAGGTATATTAAATATTAAAACAATAAAAATAAATAATATTGGGAGAATTTGTTAATTAAAAATACATGGTTTCAGTACCAAATAAAGGAAATAAAATCTTTAAAAAGGAGTGAGGATTGGAGGGGAAGGTCATTCTATTCTTGTTAGATTCTAAAGGGAGATATAAATGGTTACGAAAGGTAAAAGAATAGATGTTAAGCCCTAAATATGGGAACATTTCCCCCTATATTGTGGTTCATTACATTAGTTTTGATGTCAAATTTGGTCCATTAGTGGTAATTGTCATGAGTATGGTTATATTAGTTATGTCGGCTTGGGTCAGTTAGTTGGGATTGTTCTCTGCATTCTCCTATATATAGGAAGGAGACATTTCATTTGGAGTATCTTATCTTGTCTTGTCTTGTCTTGTGTACTTAGTACATTGTGTAAGGAGGTTTCCCCCTTGAAGAGGCTTATTATTTAGCTATTTTCTTCAATAAATTCGTGGGTTACTCTTTCTGATCTATTTCTTCTCTTTTCATACTATTTTTGAAAATTTGTTGCATAACATTTGGCATCAGAGCCCTTTCCTCGGGACTGGTTTCTTCAAAACGAGTCATCTTGGAATGTTCGCTATAACTTTTTGTATACAAGGTTTCAGAGAGAGAGACGTAAAACCTATCTAGGAAAATGGACGAACTAATTGTGTTCCAAGATTCAGATCCTAAATCATTACATATGCAGATATATTTGCTCTAGAATATAGCGCTTCTGACTAGTCCAAAAACTAGTCTAAACCAGGTGTTCTGAGAGTCATATATGGGGCAATATATATCCAAATTGAGTGAGACATATTGAATATGAAAGAATACAGAACAAATTATCTGTGGTATGGTTTTCAACCTTAGATACAAAATATTGGACATGTGGCATACAGTACAATTTCTCTATTATGGAAATACCAAAAATAAGAGGTTTTGGGAGATTCACAATAAATTCTTATTGGTAAATCCAAATTAGGTCATACCCATGGCATTGGAAAGAGGACACATCGGGATACAATAGTGCAAATGGTTAGACCCAAAGGAGCAAAAGTTTAAAACTTACATCAGTTTCAATTCGGCCTTAAAACTATATTCCAATCAGGGTTTGAAAAGGTAAGCCATTTTTAATTCTGATTAACTTTGAGTAGAAGGATCTAATTGTGGTGACATACAAGGTGTGATATATATTTATATTATTCAAAATGCCACCAAAAGGAAGTTTAAATACCTACACTCCATACAAACCCCCAGAGGATCCATCTTCGACGCATGATGAAAGGGAAGACCTCTCTTCTTGAGTGTCCCAATGGGAAGATATGATTAAAGGTTCAATTTGTATGGTAACAATATGACAAATATTGTTAATCTCATACAAAATTCAAGGTATACTCTTCCTACAGGTGATGATGTGTTCTAGGATACTCAGGAGGATAAAGATAATTCTCATGTTGAGAAACCTTCCATGAATAAGAATATTCCAAGAGGAAATGATTTTGGTAATGGAAGTCATCAAGGATGGTCACCAAGGGGTACCCAAATTCCCAAGATTGCATGAGAAAGTTTGATGGCAATGATCCAATAACATGGATATTCCAAATGGAGCAATTATTTGATCCACACCAAGTTCCAAATTTGCAAAAGGTAACTATTGCATCATTATATTTAGAGACTGATCAATTTGTATGGTACCAATGGATTTGTGACCGTAAAAAGGACTCTATTATATCTTGGTCTATATTCACCGAAGAAATGATTGCACATTATGGGGATATCAATAGCAATACCTTCTTTATCCAGTTGATAAATATCAAGAAAAAAGGTCCAGTTGCAGAGCACATCAAACAGTTTCAGAAGCTAAGTCTTAGAGTGGAGAACATTCCAGAAAATAATCTGTTGGATATCTTCATTGGAACCTTGAAGGATAACATTCAACATGAGTTGTGTCTCTTTGAACCACCATCCTTGGAGAAGGCCTTCATGATGGCAAGTAAGGTTGAAAGTACAAATATGACAATGGCTACTAGAAAGAGCACCTCCAACACATACCGAGAGAATACTGTTACTTCTTCTAACCCACCTCAAAGGTTGACACCCCCAAAAAATAGAGGAAAGAAGAGAAAAAGGCCTATGTTTTAATTGTGATAGAAAGTATAGTAGGGGACATAAGAGTGTTGAGAAGAAATTATTTTACATACAATGTGAGGAGAAAGAACCAAAAGAACAAGAACTATCTCCAGATGAAGAAATAGAAGATACTACTTCAGAAGAGATTACCCCCACCATATCATGTCATGCATTGGCTGGAATTAACACTCCTCAAACTCTCAAGATCGAAGGATTTATCTAAAAGAAAAAGGTAACAGTGCTGATTGATTCTGGTAGTACTCATAATTTCATTCACTATAAATTAGCAAAATCTCTCAATTGCTTTGTATATCCAACACCATATTTTCAAGTAATGATTGCAGATGGAGGAACTATAAATTGCTCAGGGAAATGCCATAATATAAATATTACTATGGGAGAATATGTATTGAATAGTCCAATGATTGCTATTCCAATGGGTGGTGTTGATGTTGTCTTAGGAGTTCAATGGTTACAATCCTTGGGAGCTGTGGCTTTTAATTTTCAGAAGCTTTTCATGAAATTTTTATGGGAAGGAAAGGAATATGAATTACAGGGTATCACAAGGAAACCAAGCAAGGTGATAAGCTCTAATGGTATGAAAAAATTGATGAAAAAGGGACATCAATGTGTAATTGCACAATTATGCTCATTGGATGTTCAAACATCTAAGCCTCCTATTTCCCCAGATCTCCAAAGGGTCATCAATAAGCATTCCAAGGTATTTGAAGATATTCCAAAAGGTCTTCCGCCTGTCCAATATTTTGATCATGCTATTGACTTAATCCCAGGAAGTGTTCCTCCTAACATCAGACCTTATAGATACCCCTATGGACAGAAGAGTGAAATTGAATGTATGGTTGAAAAACGTGTAATAGGATGGAATAATTAGGCCTAGCCAAAGTTCTTACTCTGCACCAGTGGTAATGGTACACAAGACAGATGGATCATGGCATATTTGTCCAGATTATAGAGAGCTCAACAAGATCACCATTAAAGATAAGTTTCCCATTTTTGTAATTGATGAATTGCTAGATGAGTTACATGGAGCAATTTTATTCAAAAAGTTGGATCTTCGTTCTGTATATCATCAAATTAGAATGAAAGATGAAGACATCCTAGAAACAACATTAAGAACTCATGAAGGTCATTATGAATTTCTAGTCATGCCATTTGGTCTCACGAATGCACCTTCTACATTTCAAGGTTTGATGAATTCCATTTTCAAGCCTTTTCTTAGAAAATTTGTGCTTGTATTCTTTGATGATATACTAATCTATAGAAAGTCTTGGGAAGAACATGTTCAACATGTTGACGTGGTACTACAACTACTATAGGAGCAACAACTATATGCAAAACCTTCCAAATATTTCTTTGGGGTGAAGGAGGTAGAGTATTTGGGTCATATTGTATCTCATGAAGGTGTTAAGGTAGACCCTAAAAAAATTAAAGCCATGATGGACTGGCCGATTCCAAAAAACCTAAAGAATATTCAAGGATTCTTAGGTCTAACAGGGTACTACCGCAAGTTTGCTCGAAATTATGGAAGAATGACAACACCTCTGACAACGTTATTGAAGAAAGATGCATTTTCTTGGACTCCAGAGGAAACTCAATCTTTTGAACAACTTAAACATGCAATGTGTAAATCTCATGTATTGGCCACACCAGACTTCACAAAAAAATTTATTGTGGAATGCGATGCTTCAGGAAATGGCATTGGCGCTGTTCTAATGCAAGAAGGACACCCACTTGCTTTCACAAGTCATCCAATCAAGGGAAAGAACTTACACAATCCCATTTATGATAAGGAAATGTTGGAAATACTACATGCACTTAAGAAATGGCATCCTTACCTAATATGGAGGCACTTCAAGGTAAAAACAGATCATGATAGTCTTAAATACTTCTTGGAACATAGACTATCTTCAGAAGAGCAACAAAAATGGGTAACCAAGGTGTTGGGATATGAATTTGAAATCATCTATAGAAAAGGGAAACATAATGTGGTGACATATGCACTCTCCAGAAAATATGAAGATGTTGGGGAATTACTTTGTTCCATTCCCATTCTACAACCAGATTGGATAGTAGCAGCAAGGGAAGAATGGAAAAAATAACTATCTGTGTGGAAGCTCATTCAAAAGCTACAGAATGATCCCAGTGTATCAGATACTTTTGTGTGGAAAAATGATTCACTATGGTATAAGGATCGCTTATATTTATGCAAAAACTCCCAACTCAAGTAGAAGGTCCTTTTTGAATTACACACCTCTCCTATAGGTGGGCACTTAGGATTCTTGAAAACTTACCACAGGGTCAAGAAGGAATTTTTCTGGGAAGGTCTTAAATTTGATGTTCAAAGGTTCGTGGTTGAATGCTTGGTTTTCCAACAGAATAAGGGTGAAACAGTTAAGACCCCATGACTTCTACAACCATTAGACATACCTTGCCAGCGCTGGGAGGAAGTCTCCATGGATTTTATCACAGGTCTACCCAAGTCCGAAGGAAAGAATTTTATTATGGTGGTTGTTGATAGACTCATGAAGTATGTACACTTTTTATTGAATTTAAACCAAATAGACAAGCAAGATCTCTGATAGAAACACAATCACAAGATAAACACACTATATATCCTGGGAAACCCTCATGGGGTAGAAAACCCAGTAAAGCTTTCCTCAATAAGATGATCAACCAAAATACAAGATGTGCTCCTTCCTCCTAAGTCTCCTTAGCAGATCTCCTCAACTAGTGCGCACTCTTCCACAAGTGAGTGAATGATCTAATGAGGAGTTCACCTCCTCTATTTATACTTGAATCTCAACTGACTAATAGACCTGTTGGGGCCGACCTCACCTGGAGAAGTCTAATAACCCCTAAAATATAACTACAGGGCCGACCCACACATGGTGGATCTAATAACCCTAGTTAATACTAACCCTCGGAGGAATAAACATCTCCGGATACATAATAGGGTTACCTCGGAGGGATGAAACATCTTCGGAATAATAAAGTACAAATATAATATTCTTTGAAGTTACAATATTTAACACTCCCCCTTAACGAGAAGGATATTATAACAGCATCTGCAGGAGCATGGAGTCACTATACATGATACATCTATAAATCATTGGAAGCTTTCTTCAATTTGACTTCATTAGTAACTCAAGCAGTTACTAGTACATTAACATCAACATCACGATCAGCAGCATCGTCATCACATAATCAGCAGCGTCGTCATCATACGATCAGCAGTATCGTCATCACACGATCAGCAGCATCGTCATCACACGATCAGCAGTATCGTCATCACACGATCAGCAGCGTCGTCATCATATGATCAGCAGCATCGTCATCACACAATCAGCAGCATCGTCATCACACGATCAACAGCATCGTCATCACACGATCACACGATCAGCAGCATCGTCATCACATGATCAGCAGCATCGTCATCACACGATCAGCAGCATCGTCATCACACGATCACACGATCAGCAGCATCGTCATCACATGATCAGCAGCATCGTCATCACACGATCAGCAGCACACGATCAGCAGCATCGTCATCACATAATCATATTTAAGACTATCCCTCCTGGATTTGTTGTCTAAGGATGATTAGTCCAACCACAATCATATTTAAGACTATCCCTCCTGGATTTGCTGTCTAAGGATGATTAGTCCAATCACAATCATATTTAAGACTATCCCTCCTGGATTTGCTGTCTAAGGATGATTAGTCCAATCACAATCATATTTAAGACTATCCCTCCTGGATTTGCTGTCTAAGGATGATTAGTCCAACAATTCATTTAGGACTATCCTTCCTTTCGGAATTACTGGATTTACTGTCCAAGGATGATTTAATCCAACCACAATTCATTTAGGACTATCCTTCCTTTCGGAATTACTGGATTTACTGTCCAAGGATGATTTAATCCAACCACAATTCATTTAGGACTATCCTTCCTTTCGGAATTACTGGATTTACTGTCCAAGGATGATTTAATCCAACCACAATTCATTTAGGACTATCCTTCCTTTCGGAATTACTGGATTTACTGTCCAAGGATGATTTAATCCAACCACAATTCATTTAGGACTATCCTTCCTTTCGGAATTACTGGATTTACTGTCCAAGGATGATTTAATCCAACCACAATTCATTTAGGACTATCCTTCCTTTCGGAATTACTGGATTTACTGTCCAAGGATGATTTAATCCAACCACAATTCATTTAGGACTATCATTCCTTTCGGAATTTCTGGATTTACTGTCCAAGGATGATTTAATCCACACAATTCATTCTCGAAGACCTTACGTCTACGGCTCTCTTTAGGACTGACAGTCCAGGGATGATCCAATCCCCTCAAGTCCATCAAAGACTTCATTCTTGGAGACCTTGCGTCTACGGCTCTTTTTAGGACTGAAAGTCCAGGGATGATCCAATCCCCTCAAGTCCATCAAGGACTTCATTCTCGGAGACCTTGCGTCTACGGTTCTCTTTAGGACTGAAAGTCCAGGGATGATCCAATCCCCTCAAGTCCATCAAGGACTTCATTCTCGGATACCTTACGTCTACGGCTCTCTTTAGGACTGAAAGTCCAGGGATGATCCAATCCCCTCAACTGTCCACTAAGGACTTCATTCTCAGAGACCTTACGTCTACGGTTCTCTTTAGGACTGAAAGTCCAGGGATGATCCAATCCCCTCAACTGTCCACTAAGGACTTCATTCTCGGAGACCTTACGTCTACGGTTCTCTTTAGGACTAAAAGTCCAGGGATGATCCAATCCCCTCAACTGTCCACTAAGGACTTCATTCTCGGAGACCTTACGTCTACGGTTCTCTTTAGGACTAAAAGTCCAGGGATGATCCAATCCCCTCAACTGTATTCTTATCCATACAGGTACAATCATGTATCACATCAAACCATGTATACATCTCATCAAAACATGTTCATATCACATCGAAACATATGTACATCAAAACATGTATACATCACTAATCAAAACATGTATACATCACATCAAAACATATGTGCATCAAAACATGTATACATCACTAATCAAAACATGTATACATCACATCAAAACATATGTGCATCAAAACATGTATACATCACATCAAAACATATGTGCATCAAAACATGTATACATCACTAATCAAAACATGTATACATCACATCAAAACATATGTGCATCAAAACATGTATACATCACTAATCAAAACATGTGTACATCTAGCATAAATGATATGTAAGAGTTCTAAATCTAAATAAATGTAGGTAGCTAACAAAACAGAAAGTAAATGATAGTAATAATATACTACTCCCCCTTTCGAGGAAGGTCCTTCTGAACTAAACCAAGCTTGTCTCGAAAGTACTCAAACTTCACTCGAGACAGAGGTTTAGTTAAGATATCAGCAACCTGCTCCTCAGTGCTTATATACTCGAGCTTGATGGCTCCTCTCTGCACCATGTCTCGTATATAGAAGTAACGGATCTCAATGTGTTTTGACTTATCATGGAACACATGATTTTTAGTCATCTTAATGCAGCTTTGATTGTCACACATAATCACAGTGGGATCCATTTCTAAGTCAAAGATTCCAGATAAGAGTTTCCGAAGCCACACTGCTTCACAGCTGGCAGAACAAGCAACTATATATTCTGCTTCAGCGGTACTGAGGGCCACACTAGATTGTTTCTTGCTGAACCAGGAGACCATGGCAGATCCAAGACCATAACACCCACCTGAAGTACTTTTTCTGTCTGAGACACTACCTGCCCAATCAGAATCTGAGAAACCATGCAACTTGAGTTCATTGTCTCCAAGATAGTAAAGGCCAAAGTCCACTGTACCTTTTAGGTACCTCATGATATGCTTTGCAGCTATAAGGTGAACCTTTCTAGGTTCTAATTGAAACTGACTGAGAGTATTTACAGCAAAGCATATATCAGGCCTAGTATTTGTCAAGTACATCAATGATCCAATGATTTGTCTATATAGGGTTATATCCACTATTTCTGACGAATCATTAGCTAACAGTTTTAAGTTGGAGTCCATGGGAGTGGCCATAGATTTACACTCCAACATATCAAATCTTTTGAGGATCTCCACAGTATACTTACCTTGATTTAGAAAGATCCCTTTTGGCTCTTGCCACACTTCTAGGCCTAAGAAGTAGTGCATTAGTCCGAGATCTTTCATCTCGAATTCTGAAGAAAGCTTCTTCTTGCTTTCAATGATTTGTTTCTCATTTCCTGTTAGAAATAGATCATCTACATATAATAGCAATATAAGAGGTTCATCATTCATTACTTTAAGATAGAGGTTGGGGTCAGCTTTACTTTTGGTAAAGCCCATGCTTAATAGGAAACTGTCAATTCTTCCATACCAAGCTCTGGGAGCTTGCTTCAAGCCATATAATTCCTTTTTCAGTTTGCATACATGGGTCCTTCCGTCTTTGACCTCAAAACCTTGAGGTTGTTCTATATATACTTCTTCTTCAATTACACCATTCAGAAAAGCTGTCTTAACATCCATTTGGTGCAATTTCCATTTCATCATGGATGCAAGTGCCATGATGGTTCTAATTGAAGTATACCTAGCAACAGGTGCAAAAGTTTCTTCATAGTCAATTCCCTCCTTCTGAGAGAATCCTCTGGCTACAAATCTTGCCTTGTACTTTTCAATGCTACCATCTGCAGCATGCTTTATCTTAAAAATCCATTTGGAGGAAACCACGCTTTTATCTTTTGGTTTGGGAACTATATCCCAAACATCATTTTTCATTATTGACTGATATTCTTCTGTCATTGCTTCTACCCATTCTTTCTTTTGAGCTGCCTCTTCATAGCTGGTAGGTAGTTGATCCACAAGATCACACATCAAAGCCATATAGTTGGTTACTAGTTTTGGTTTCTTCCTTTCTCTAGTGGAACCTTCGGGAGCACCATATCTTTCAGCTCCTTGAATGATATCTCTAGCCCAAGCTGGTCTTCTCTTCCTAGATAAATCTGCTACAGGAGGTTCTTGTGGTTCCAGCATGTCATGATCCTCTGGTGTATCCTCTTCAGGGACATGAACAGTCTCTGAGACTCTGGGAGAAGAATCTTCTTCATAAACTTCTTCAAGTTGACACTTCCTGGATTTCTTGAGAGCTGCTTCCTCATCAAAGGTTACATCTCTACTTATTTCTATATGATGAAAACCTGGTATGTAGATTCTGAAGGCTTTGGAAGTTTCACAATAACCAACAAACATTCCCTTCTTTCCTGAGGGATCCAACTTGGTTCTCTTTTCTTTTGGAATGTGGATGTACACAGGACACCCAAATATTTTGAGATGACTTACCTCAGGCTTCTTACCTGTAAACACTTCTTCTGGAGTTTTGAATTCAAGAGCACTGTGAGATAATCTATTTTGCACATAAACTGCTGTCTTGGCTGCTTCAGCCCATAGATACATGGGAAGATCCTGGTCATGTATCATAGTCTTCACAGCTTCCATGATGGTTCTATTTTTCCTTTCTGCAACCCCATTTTGTTGGGGATTGTAGGGAGTGGTTAGTTCTCTCTTGATTCTAGCTTCTCTACAAAATTCTTCAAACTCTTTTGAAGTATATTCTCCACCATTATCTGTTCTGAGAATCTTGATTTTCTTTTCTGTGAGATTCTCTATTAGAGCCTTGAATTCTTTGAACTTTCCAAAGACTTCATTCTTTCCTTTTAGAAAGTAAATCCAAGTTTTCCTTGAATGATCATCAATGAAAGAAAGGTAGTATTCAAAACCACTTAAAGAGGTGGTGGGCATTGGACCACATACATCTGAGTGTATTAACTCCAAGATACTCTTAGTTTTTGTTTCACTCTTTGGAAAGGGGTTCTTGACATTCTTCCCTTTCTTACATCCTTTACAAGAGACATTATGATCCACCTTCAAGTCTGGTAGTCCTATGACTACCTTGCTTACATAGGGTAAGGCTTTGTAGTTAATGTGAGCCAGTCTTCTATGCCATAGCTCACTGGGACTAGAAGTTTCATGAACAAGGGCAGCTTCTGGATGACCCTTGAGTTTATACAAGCCTCCTTCTTCTTCACCAATGACAATTGCATCCTTAATGGATTTGCCTTTGGACCACATTAACACTTGTCCATCAATGAATGCAACTCTATAGCCTTTCTTGTCCAAAGATGATATTGAAAGTAAATTCTTCTTCAACCCTGGAACATACAAAACTTCTTTCATTTTCATGGGGGTTCCAGAATCAAGTTTGTAGTTTGCTTCTCCAACTCCCTTAATGGGATACTGATAGTTATCTCCAAGAGATACCTTTAGTGGAGAGGTCTTTTCTTCAAGACTTGATAAAGTCTTCTTTTGTCCTGTCATGTGCTTTGAGGCACCACTATCAATTACCCATGTGTCTTCTCCTGGTGTTATAGATCCAGAGAGTGCGGAGAAAAGAACATACTCTTCTGCATCTTCTTCTTCATTTCTTCTAGATCTTCTTTTGGAGAAAGTCCTTTCTTCATCTTCTTCTTCTTTTCTAGATCTTTTCTTGAGAGGCCTTTCTTCTTCAACTTCTTCTTCACTCTCATCTTCTGCAAGATGTGCATGATGTCTTCTGTGTTGAGTACCCTTAATCTTTTTGCTAGGACAATCTTTGGCAATGTGTCCTAATTTGTGACAAATGAAACATTGGTATGAGGAGTAGTCTCTTCCTTGGAAGGGTCCTCTTTTCTTTTGAAATCTCTGTGGAGGATGAGACTCCTTTTGACTATCCTTCTTAAAGTAGGATCGATTCTTTCTTCTCTTGGTATGGGTGGCCAAAGCTTGGTCATCTTCCTTGAGCAATGCCTCTCTGTTGGCAACCCTAGCCTCTTCTTGAACACAATCCTCCCATACTACATCAAACTTCATGCTTTCTTTTCTGGCACACATGGTTTGGATGAAGGATTCCCATGATCTAGTGAGACCATTTAGAGCTGTCATCACAAGTTCATCTTCATCAAGAGTATCACCAATGGCATCTAGTTGCTCTTTGATTAGAGAGACTCTTGAGAAGTAGTCTTGAATGGATTCTCCTTTGTGCATCTTGGTACTCTTCAACTGAGTCCTTAGATTCATCTTTCTGTTGATGTTCTTCCCTTCATACATTCTTCCTAGGGCATCATACATTTCCTTTGGAGTCTTCTTGGAAGACACTTGGGGAATCAAGTGGTCTTTAATTGAATCAGCTATGATTCTCTTTGCCCTAATCATATCCTTCCTGTGTTTTTCCTTGGCTTCATCTTCTTCTGGTTCTGCAACCTCCTCCTTGATATAATGAGCAAGGTCATTCTCTTCAAGAATGAGACCAATTCTGTATTTCCATGCCCGGAAATTCTCTAAGCCTTCTAGCTTGTCTTCAAGCTTAGTATTTGGAGCCATCTTCTCTTGGGGGAGTCCAAGAGACAGAGTAGACTTACTTGGAAAGTTACTTTTCACTTTTCCGGAAACTGAAACAGAATTTTATCGCACTTTTGGTAGAATTAGGGTTTGCAATTCCCGGAGTTCTACTTAACCAAAAAGTTCGATATATAGCTTAAAAGAATGCTCTTGATAAGGGCTATCCAGCCATGCAATCAGAAATCAAAAATTCCAACTTTTTTCTGAAACCAAAATCTGACGTATCGCACTTTTGGTAGAATTAGGGTTTGCAATTCCCGGAGTTCTACCCAACCAAAAAGTTCGATCTAGAGCTTAAAAGAAAGGTATTGAGGAGGGCTATCCAGCCATGCAACCAAAAATCAATAATACCAACTTTGGGCTGAAACCCTAACTTCACCAAAAAGATAGAGAGAGAGAATCTTACCTTGTGAAAGATGTCCTATTCAGTCTAGCTCTGATACCATATTGAATTTAAACCAAATAGACAAGCAAGATATCTGATAGAAACACAATCACAAGATAAACACACTATATATCCTGGGAAACCCTCATGGGGTAGAAAACCCAGTAAAGCTTTCCTCAATAAGATGATCAACCAAAATACAAGATGTGCTCCTTCCTCCTAAGTCTCCTTAGCAGATCTTCTCAACTAGTGCGCACTCTTCCACAAGTGAGTGAATGATCTAATGAGGAGTTCACCTCCTCTATTTATACTTGAATCTCAACTGACTAATAGACCTGTTGGGGCCGACCTCACCTGGAGAAGTCTAATAACCCCTAAAATATAACTACAGGGCCGACCCACACATGGTGGATCTAATAACCCTAGTTAATACTAACCCTCGGAGGAATAAACATCTCCGGATACATAATAGGGTTACCTCGGAGGGATGAAACATCTCCGGAATAATAAAGTACAAATATAATATTCTTTGAAGTTACAATATTTAACACTTTTGTGCACTCGCTCACCCTTTTAATGCAAGCATAATAGCTGCAGCCTTTATGGAAACTGTTCAAAAGCTACATGGAAATGCAAAGATTATGGTAAGTGATAGAGATCCAATTTTCATTGGAAAATTTTGGACTGAATTATTTTCCTGTTTGGGTACTCAATTGGCTCACAGTTAATCTTATCACCCTCAATCTGATGGGAAAACTAAGATCGTGAACAAGTGTTTGGAAGGCTATCTTTGTTGCTTTGCATCTGATAAACAAACACAATGGGTGAAATGGTTGTCCTTGGCAGAATGGTGGTAAAATAGTTCCTTCCATACATCATCAAAAATGTCTCCATTTATGGCACTTTATGGGTACCAAACTCCATCTATCACATCTCCCTTAAAAGGAAAATCTAAATTTCAAGCCGTGGAAGATCACATAGAGCACCAGCAAGAAGTTCTCCAGATACTTAAGGACAACCGGACTATGTCAAAAAACAGGATGAAACAACAAGCTGATCAACATTGCAATGAAAGGAGTTTTGAAGAAGGGGATTGGGTATTTCTCAGGCTACAACCTTACAAGCAGATGTATCTCAAGCTATTAAAGAAGGACAATAAATTAGCACCCAAGTATTATGGTCCTTATAAAGTGTTGCAGAAGATTGGTAGTATGGATTACAAATTGCACCTCCCTTCATCTTCAAGAGTACATCCAGTTTTCCATGTTTTTTGCTTAAAGAAGGTAATAGGAGACAAGATCCCAATTCAAACAATCTTGCCTGAGCTTGATGAAGAAGGAAAAAGCATATTGGAACCTGAACAAATCACTGAAACAAGAACTAAAAAGCTACGAAATCGGGTTATTACTGAGTACGTCATAAAGTGGAAGACCTTACTAGTTGAAGATTCGACATGGGAAGATGAGTTCTTCATACAAGGGCATCCGCAACTAATCAAGCATTGAGGACAACACTTATCTGAAGGGGAGGGGCATGTTAAGACTTAAATATGGGAAAATTTCCCCCTATATTGTGGTTCATTACATTAGTTTTGATGTTGTTAACACCTAAAAAGTGCCCACCAGCTCATTTCCTTATTCACATGACCCATTTGTCCACTTTTTCCACCATCTGAGCCTCTAAAGCCAACAAAAGGTCACCAAAAGACCTTAATACACCCCTTTTCCCACTCAAAATGATTATTTTTCCTAAAAAAGCATAAAAAACCCTTAAAAAGGGTCCAAAATTCCCAAAAATATTAAAAAGGGAATAAAAATATTCAAAATATTCAAAAAAGGAAAAAGGAGGGAAAAGTACCTAAACCATGTTGGTCAATACCATTGGTTTCCACAAAACCATAATGGTATTCCCCACCACCAAAAACTATAAAAAGGTGGTAGGGGCTCCTCATTTTACATCCATCCATCTTCCTATCCTCATGCTGCCAAAATCTCCCATGAGATTTTGGCCATTGTAGCTACCTTGGAGAAAGGACCCTTTGGAGTTTGGAGCTGCTCATCCTTGGAGCTACTCAACAACCTTCATCACTTGGAGGTATTATTATTGCAAGCACTTGCTTGCCCCCATTTTCAATACAAATTTATTTTCTCTATTTCTTGTTCTTGTTTTCAATTCAAAAGTTTATTATGATATGCACATGCTAGTTTAGTTTTAGTTTTAGATTTACAATTGTTTTTGCTTTAATATTGAAACTGCTGCTACTAGTTAGCAGGTGCCCATAGCACTAAGCTTGGTTGCAAAAGCAAGCCAACAGTTTTTGGCGACTCCGCTGCTTTTGAATTTTTAGATCTCACTTTTGCTTTAGATCTTAGTTTTGGTTAGTATTAGTTAGTTTAATTCATAGATCTGCCACCCTAGACAGCAGATCTATTGCTGTTCTAGATCTTGGCCCATTTCATTGCCATTAACAGCCCAAAATTTTCAATTTTTGGGTTCGTTTTTCAGCGTCCGCGTATGGCTTTCCCCTCGCGGCTTTTTGCCCAACAGTCGCGCGGCCCATCGCGACTGCGCGGCTCTTTTCCGCGCGGTTCACTGCGGCTTTGCGGTCCATTTGCGCGCTGCACATCGCGGCTTCGCAGACATTTTCCGTGCTGCACATCGCCACTGTGTGACAAAATCTCGTGCTGCGCATCGTGGCTTCGCGGATAAAACCCGCGCTGTCCATCGCGACTGTGCGACAGAAACCCACGCGGTCCATCGCGGCTATTCTGTCAAAACCCACAATGCTAATTTTTTTCATTCGGCCAATTCGTTTAAAAAATTAATTTTTTTACTGTATTTTCTGCCCACATAGCACATTTTACAGTATTAAAATTCCTGCATTTTTTACAGCCATAGAAATCTTTTTATTATTTAGAATGCACCTTTGAAAAAGTCTTTTTAAAAATTTTCAGAAATTGAAAGAAAGATTTATTTGCATTTTATTGAGATAAAAATTTTACTGTTTACTTCTTTAATATTTTGCCCATAGCAAATTTTAAAAAGAAATCCATTTATTTCTTAAAGAAGTCATATTATTTGCTTTCCTATTTCAAAAGATCCTTTGTTTTTTGAATAGTTTTTTGCAAAGCATTTAATTTCCATTTATTGAAGAAGTCATATTATTTGCTTTCTTATTTCAAAAGATCATTTGTTTTTTGAATAGTTTTTTGCAAAGCATTTAATTTCCATTTATTGAAGAAGTCATATTATTTGCTTTTCTATTTCAAAAGATCCTTTGTTTTTTGAAGATTTTTTGCAAAGCATTTAATTTCAGTTTAAAATACCACACGTGCACCCACTCAAACACATAATTTAAATTGAGACTTAAAATTTACCCTAACTTCAACCAACTTTTAACCCCACTTGGGGAGCACTTAAAAGAACTTTGTAGCTAGGTAGTATTGAGGGGATAGGTGTTCCAATAACACCCCTTAGTTATTACATTTGAGACATAGCTGTTGTCCATTAGGGAACCAAAATCTCCTAGTATTTTTTGGGACGGTCATAACCAGTTTATCGAAAGGCCTCTCCCCTAGGAGGGTTGAAGTCGCGAGGATGGTTCCGGAAGCCTGAGTAGAATACCGAAATCCATTCAGTAACCGAAGGGCTACCATTCGTAGTTCTCGGGATATCCCTGTATGGGGGTATTGCGGTAAAAGGACCAAACGGCAGATTTACCTTTTCTGGACGTGTCATGAACGAAGTATCCTAGTTGCCATTCTTTAGGATTGATTACCCGGTGTCCCTCCCGATAGGGGGATATCTAGCCGTTGATTCAACACTCAATATTGTCCGACTTGGATTTCATCACCTTGCAGAGAATATCGTTTGTTGATTCACAATACTTTTAGTTAGGTGTTTGCATGATACAATCCACCTTTGGTCGAGTAGCACCTCTTTTTTCTAGAAGCTGTTTGCCTGTTGGTAGTCTGACCTTTTTTTGCATCCCTCCACTTATTATAGCACAGCTGCTATAATAAGTGCTTTTTGAGGTTTATTTTTTGGCCTGAGAGCCTTTATTTTCACTCCCCTTTTTGCACCCTTGGTTGCATTAGGGTTTTGAGTTTTTTTTATACATTACCATCTTACACTAAACAATTTTTTCACAAAAAAACATATTTCTCACCATTGAGAATTTTAGACGATCTCGTCGTCTTCAGGGTGAACCCCCAAAGTTCAGTCTACTTGGCTCTCCACGTCACCGACGTCGAGCCTTATCCCTTGACTCGACACATCGTCGGTCAAACATACAGTCATCCGATTCTGACACGCCTCACTTCACATCTGATTCTGAGGCTGAATTCGAAAACCCTACTGAGTTATTACCAACCAACCTCATGGCTGGAACACAATTCGACCCACTCTTTACCAGTACCATAGGAGATACATCAACAGACCCTTCTACTGCGGTGCCATCCATGGAAACAACCACCCCCCTAGGTATTCCTTATATAGGGGACACTCCACCTCTAGGAATGCCCAACACAGGACTACCTCCTATTATGGGTATGCCCAACATAGGGGTCACACCCCCTCTCACTACCACAACCCATATCCCAAGAATCCCTACTACTATTCCTAACCCTGGTGTAACCCATGTTGCACTTGGAAACGCTGGCCCATACCAGACCACAGCTATTGGAGGACACATACCTTCAATACCTAGCATACCCTTAGGCGCTACTGGACCCCTACATCATACCACCAAGACTAGTCATGTCCCAGACACTACGTCACATCCATCGGCTAGTTTACCTTACATGGCGAGTCTGAACTTACCAGACTTAGCCAGACTAACCAATGATCCTATCAGACACAACCCTGCGTGGCCTCACATGCCCACCAAACTCCCCTTCGACATCCCTAAGTTTGAGGGCAAGGCAGGTGAGGACCCCCAGAACCATATCATGTCCTTCCATATATGGTGTTCCTCCAACTCCATAGTGGACGACTCTGTCCGCCTTCGTCTGTTACAGCGCACCTTCATTGGCTCTGCAGCTAAGTGGTATATCGAGCAGCCCCATGGGACCCATGCCACCTTTACCTCCCTTGCCTCGACCTTCCTGCAGTTCTTCCAGTTACCTATCCGCTATGATGCGGGAGTCAAGATCCTACTATCTTGCAGACAGAACACGGCCACCCACATCACTGACCACATCCATGAGTGGCGTCGACGCCGAAGCCTCTGCAAAATCAAATTAGACGACCGTATCTTCTTAGATTGGTTTCTAAAATCCCTCCTCCCTCTCATTGCCAAGGATGTGGCATCTGAACGACCCCAGTCTGAAGAGGAGGCCATCCTCAAAACCCAACAGTTTGACCTCATTTATGCCCAGTCGGGTTATCTGTATACCATTATACCAGACGCCCCTGGGGGTGATTCATCCCAACACGATGCGCCGGGGGCATCCCATGCCGCAGATGGCATCATTGGTCGTATGGCCTCGCATCCCCAACCCTTTTCCATTGCACATCCTAGCCATGGCCCCGACCTCTCGCGGGCTACATCTCAGTCTGGAGAAACCAATTCATATGTTCCCATGGCACATCACCACCATACCCACGGACCTTCATGTCCACCTCAGTGCTTTGGTCATGCACCACCCGCATATGCCCCCCCAGCCACACCTCAACCAATGTATTACCCGCAACAAGCTGTGACAGCCAACCCAACACCTCCAATAGCTCAGGGTTACCAACAACCCCAGCAGGTAACTGGACCACCTCCAGCCCCACCGGCTTATTATCCACCACAACCTGCTCCCGCACCTGTGGCAAACCAAAATCCTCCCATTGCTCAAGGGCAAGTGTACACACAACACAATTAGCCCCAACACCAAAACAACCAGCGCAACCAGAGTGGGCAACAAAACCGTGGAAGAGGATGTAACCGCGGAAACAACCAACAACAACATCAAGGTCCTCCACCTCCCAATCCTCCGCAAAATAACAACGCTGCTCCTCCCAACCAAAATCCGGATCGTAATCCCAGGCAGCACAAAAACAATAACCTCAGAACAAACCATCCTTGTTCTATTTGCGGGGTCTATGTCCATTACACACATGCTTGCCCACATTTGGAGAGATCTCGGCAACTCTGGACTGACGATGCCCATCGTCAAGGACAAGCGACTCCTCAGCCACCACCCAACCCTCCACCACCTCAACATCAACCTTTGGTGCTGCAAAACCCCTTTCCAACCCAAGGCGTAGTGAACACTCAGCTGTTAGCTCCCCCTCAGGGCAACGCGCCACCACAACAAATCACTTATGCCGCTCCTGATCAACCCATGTTTGATTCAGATACTCACCACTTGTTGATGATGTCATTCGCAGATGCCAACCTCCAAACCCGCCAGAACCAATATGGATCCACCCCTGAAGCCCCTCCCGCCGACAAGAACACTAACGTTCATCCCACAGATCAGACGTTACGTATACCTCCGGCTCCTCTCGATGGCACTTCTAAAGCACCTCGCTTCCCACTTCGTCGCATCAACAATAATCCCAATGCTCGTGCTGCGTCGAATTACAACATTGTAGACGACTTAGCCCAGTCTCTTGCAGCCATGTCTGCTTTAGAAGTCTTAAAAAAATGTCCTTCACAGCGCAAGACTTTGCTCTCTGCCATTGGCGCTATTGAACCCAATGATTCACAACTGATGGCATTCGATTCAGACTAATCCGAACCACGCTTGCCTTCCACTTTAGCATTCCAAGTTTCCGTTTTCGTTCAGAATCTTGTCATCCATCGGTGCATTATCGATGAAGGTGCCTCTACATGTGTTATGTCCACATTCGTTTGGCAGAAGTTGGGATCCCCTACTCTCCAGCAGTCCACCACTGCGTTGCGAGCCTACGATGACCGTTCGGCTCAACCCCAAGGTCTCTTAGCTAATGTCCCCGTCCAGCTGGCTGGTAAAACCGTGCTTATCGACATTGAGGTCATCAATTCCCAACTCGATTATAACCTCTTACTTGGTCGCAGCTACATGTATGCCATGCGGGCGGTTGCCTCATCCATTTTTCGTACTATGATGTTCCCCCATGAGGGACGCGTGGTCAAGGTCGACCAACTTACCTATTACGATCCCAAGGCCCCCACTGCACCTGAAAATGTTCTCCCCATAGTTGAACAACCTGTTTGTGGTACAACTACCTCGTTCGTTTCCTCCGTGCGACCCGAACTTTACTCCGACGCGCCGATGACATCTACATTCTAATCCATTCCACCACCATCACCGGAGACCCACGTTGCTAATCTCTGTACTCTTTCCCACAATACACAAACACCCAACAATCAACCATCCTTGTTACCTAAACCACCATTGGTCCCTAGTCACATTGGGGTTACACCCATCCACACCATCCCCTTTCTATTCCCTCCCTTGGGCATAGTAAGCGCCCCGGTTATGGCTACCCTTAGTCTCCCCGGGTTAACCCTGGGATTACCTATGTGGTACATTTCGCCACCCGTTCCCCCGCCGACACCAAATGTCATCCTGCAACCGGTGCAACCCATTGTTACTTCTACCCAACCACCTCCCGGTATCACTACCCCTTCGTCATCTACAAATCCCCCTCCTCTCATCAGGCCCACTGGGGGCAGAGGCCCACAACCATACACTACGGTACCCCCACCCAAGGCAGTTAAACCTCCCCCCATGTTTCGTGCTCCTCCTAAATGCTCGTTGTGTGATGAGTTAGGCCATCCAACCCATCAGTGTCCACAGTTACCTGCATTACAGGAACACATGCAAATGCTTGACGACGGCCCCAACATCCCGGTTGTCAAAATCGACTCAAACCCCATGCCTTGTGACAAATCACTGCGTACCAACCACCCTTGTGCGATATGCGGTATTTACGGCCACTACTCACATCACTGTCCTGATATTCCAGATTACAGAGCAGCTCTACGAGATGAATAATTTGGACCTTGAGACGGCACCCCCTACAATCGAGGAAATCTACTCTCCCGTATCATCCTCATCTGGAGAGATTAACACCATTTTTATGATCTCTTTGACTACTACTACCTCGTCAACCGATTCGACCACTCAAAGTTTCCGCAATGATGAGGAGATTCTAGAGGCTCTTTCTACCCCTAATTACCCCTGGGAAGATATGCACCATCGTTCACACTTCCTCCCAGAAGAGATCTCATCCACCACCGCTACCCAATTCGTCGTTGAGTCCAAAGATTTCCCTCCTACTACAGTCGACTGGTTTAAGGATCCTATTCCTACTCCTAATACCTTTGAGGAAGGTAACATGGCCAATATCTCACCCGTCATCCACATCAATATCTCTGACGCACCGGGTGCCCTTGAAATCATTACATTAGGAGCCTCCTGGAGTGAACATGAGATTGAGGAATACAAAAAACTGTTCCAAAAATTCTGTGATGTCTTTGCTTGGTCCTATACCAAAACGCCTGGTCTTGACCCCGCCATTATAGAGCACCAAATTGACACATGGCCTGATGTACCCCCCGTTCATCAGCAACACCGACCCAGTCATCCCCCACCATCTTCCTCCTTGGAAGAAAGTAACACCATTTACACGATTTCCATTGGATACCCCTCTATCCGGTCGGCCCCTGCCATTTATCCCTTTCATACACATGTTCCACTCTGCTACGTCGGTTTTGCTGATGGTGCAAGCCGCTGGTCCCCCAATCTGGCCTCCGCAGCTTGGGTAATATATTCCCCTTCACATGAGTTGATCCACATCGACGGAGTGTGTTTAGGTGCTGCCACCAACAACCAAGCTGAATATGATGCCGTGACCGGTCTCCTAGCCGCAGCTCTCCAAATGAGCATACATCGCCTTAACGTTTTCCTGGACTCACAACTTCTTGTTTCCCAGCTCAACAATGATTACCAGGTACGCGATCCCTGTCTGTTCAAAAAAAATTTGCGCACTAAACAAATGATTCGACAGTTTGAATCCATTTCATTCACACATGTCCCAAGAAACCTCAATAGTGTAGCAGACCGTATGGCCAACAACGTACTTGACTGGCACACCAATCAAATCATTTCATAAAGAAAATGCATCCACGTGCATAACATGTGCCTCCACGGGCATATACCAAAACAAAATGTGTATCCACGTGCATAATGTGTACCTCCACGGGCATATACAAAAATCAAAATGTTGTATCCACATGCATAACATGTGCCTCCACGGGCATATAGAAAATCAAACATGCCTCCACGGGCAAACAAAAAAACAACAAATGCATCCATGTGCATACACGACTATATATCAACATCATATATATATATATGTCAAAACATGTCATAGGTGCCCTCAGCACCCAATATACAAAAAAATACATCAGCCGTACAAAAAATAGCTTCCCCATATGCTCATCAGCATTTGGGGACAAATACATATCATCTAATCATCACGGTCTCTAGGCTCCTCTGGCGCCTCCTCCGCTGGTCCCGCCGGATCATGCCGAGCCCGGACTCGCCTCTCCAACGGCCCCGCTGGATCATCCCGTAAACGAATCTTGCCCTCCACCGGCCCTGCCTGATCCCGCCGAACCCTCTCCCTCAACTCGGCTGCCATAACTGCCGCTCTCAACAACATCGAGCGCCACTCACGAGGCGCCTCAAAACATCGCTCGATGATGTCCCGATCCAGATCCCTCCACCCATCCTCTGGGAATCCTACTACAATCATACCTAGTGTCTCTCGGACACCAGCGACAGCATCATCTCGAGGGCCATCCCCTCGACCACGAGCCCCAAATCGTCGACCAGGTGGAGGCGGTACAGCTGCCGGAGGTGGAGCAACCACTATCGCCCGTCCCCTGCGCGCCACATAGTCAGCCGGTGGAACAGGACCAACATTTGCACAATGCAAATAAACCATCATATACATATCTAAACTATAATCATAACCAATAAATCTAAAAACACATGATATAGTAGAGAACAAAACATACCATCTAAACCCCAAACCTGTCCCTGGGCTCGAGACATCTCAGGATCTCCTCGGTAATCCATACCAGCATATGGATAGTCCTCAATCAGCAAAGGGATTTGCTCCCACTGCTCGTAAAACTCCTGCGAGAAGAACCCGTGGATACCACCACCTCCGCGAGGCATCATCTGCCCCCACCGCACCATCCGCGGCTCGCTCATTAAACCATCACGAATGGGCACCCGTGGTCGCAAAGTGGGTACCCGCTCAAAGAAAAATGAACACAGAAAGGAGGCATAGCAGAACTCTCCCCCCTCCTAACTGACCTTGTCCAGATCTCTCCGGACACCAGCTAAGAACATCTGACCCCATGCGTAATAAGTCCCCCTCAGCACAACATCCACCATCATCGTTTGCCCCCCTGACAAATTATGTGGCGCCGCGGCACCCAGCACCCACAGAACACAAGCCCTAACAGCGCGCATGTCCCACTCTCGCAGTGATCTCAGACTTAGCGCGCTGTTCTATACAATCGCCCCAGTGACACAGAAAGTCTCCAAGAGATCCTCCATGTCAACACCTGCCGGGATCCTCGACAGAAGATCCCCCACCTCCCCTAAGCGAGGCAACCCAGTAAGAAAATAGACATCTGTGAGGGTGATCTCCAACCTCTCACCCCCAACAACAAAGGCATCCTCTGCAGGTACCCACCAACTCACCAACTTGTTCAGTAGGGGTCCTACTGAACGCATTGGGGGAATCTGAGCGAACTTTAGCAGTCCACCCTCTGCCAAAACATGCCGGACATGCTGATCAGTCCGAATCCGGATCATCAAGTCTTCCTCAATCTCTCGCTCTTGCCACGATGTCAATGGCCTCCTCAGCATCCTGCCAAACAACAAAGAAACTTTTAGCAACATAGAATTTTTTTTCAAAAATGCCATCACGACTTATATACAAGAACCCGCGATGAACATCGCGGGTATTGGCCAGACAATCGCGATGAACATCGCGACTGTCTCCCCCATACCCGCGATGAACATCGCGACTTTCAAACTGACAGTCGCGATGAACATCGCGACTGTCAGCCTCAAACCCGTGATATCCATCGCGGTAAAGGAGCCGAAACCCGCGATATTCCACATTGGAAGGCCAACATGGAATTTCGCGGCCTTCGGGGGCTCGCCGCTAACCAAAAAAGACATAATTGAAAAGGCTAAGGCGAATAGAGTTACCTGAAACTCGTGGAATCGAAAACCAACAGTGAAATCTCCCGGAAATCAAGAAAGAGCTCTGACTGCTCTGCCAAACTCGCACGTAACAATGACACGTCATATGGGCCCCACGCCCTATTTATAGAGATTCCACCATTTTTCAAACAACCATTTCGGTGTCTTACGACGTCCGTTTCTCAAATCGTTGGTACCGTTGGAATCAGAACAGCGAGAACTTCATAATAGTTCTTTCCTTTTCCTGTTTTCACTAGGTCCATTGTTTGACCATTTTTTGCCTCGGTTTGTGTGCCACATCAGCTGTCGTCCGTTTTTTACAAGTCTTATATCGCCGGATTCAGTTTTTCGCGCTCGTGATGATGCTTGTGATCATTTCTCGCTCTCACGCCCAGATTTCTCGGGCATTTTTCCCATGCCCCCCTCGTCGCCTCGGTTTGCGTGCCACATCGACCGTCGTCCATTTTTTACGAAACTTATGTTGCAGGATTCAGTTTTCCGTGCTCGTGATGATGCTTGAGATCATTTCTTGCTCTCACGCCCAGATTTTTTGGGCATTTTTCCCATGCCCCCCTCGTCGTCTCGGTTTGCGTGCCACATCGGTCGTCATCCGTTTTTGACGAAACTTATGTCGCAGGATTCAGTTTTCCGCGCTCGTGATGATGCTTGAGATCATTTCTTGCTCTCACGCCCAGATTTTTTGGGCATTTTCCCATGCCCCCCCCGTCACCTCGGTTTGCGTGCCACATCGGTCGTCGTCCGTTTTTGACAAGTCTTATATCGCCAGATTCAGTTTTCCGTGCTTGTGATGATGCTTGAGATCATTTCTCGCTCTCGCGCCCAGATTTTTTGGGCATTTTTCCCATGCCTCCTCGTCGCCTCGGTTTGCGTGCCACATCAACCGTCGTCCATTTTTGACGAACCTTATATCGCCGGATCCAGTTTTCCGCACTCATGATGATGCTTGAGATCATTTCTCGCTCTCACCGCCATATTTTTTGGGCATTTTTTTTCATGACCCCTTGTCGCCTCGGTTTGCGTGCCACATTGGTCGTTGCCCCTTTTTGACAATATTTATGTCACCGGATTCATTTTTCCGCACTCATGATGATGCTTGATACCTTTTCTCGCTCTCATCAATCCCTTTTTTTGTTCGGTATAATTTTATCCCTTTTTCGGGTCGAGCAATCCCTTTTACGAAAAAGGCACTTAGGGAGTTTCTGTTAAGCTCATTTCTGACTCCTAAAACAATGAAAATATCGCCGAGCAACCTTGCTTCCTTTCATGCTCGCTAAACGTATCTGAAAGGGCGTCTACCTAGTATAAGTTTACCCCTTTTCCGGACCTTGTAGACTAATTTCGAAAAAGGAATACTCTAGTCACATCGGCTAGAAGAGTTCTCCATTTGCATCATTTTATGCTTTTTCGGGCCTTGGAGACTAACTTACGAAAAAGAACACCAATGGAGTCCACTTACCACTTTCAGACTCTCTAAACATGAAAGCGACCATGAGCAATCACCATCCTGGGATCGTAAAACCAACAGGACAGTACTCATAACCATTGCAGAGTCTTCTTATCGTTTTCAGACTCCTTAAAAATGAAAGCACCAATGAGCACGAACAGTCCTGGGCTCACAAAATCCACAGGACAGTACCATTTTAGAGCACACTTTTATCCCTTCTTCGAGCTCATTCAAACTACGAAGAAGGACCCAATGGTGCTTCTCGGTGCCACAACAGATCACGTCTACTCATATAGCAGCTTCCCCATGACTGGTCGCCTTTGTTCAGAGTATTCTGCAGTATGTCACCCTGATAACCCCTCGACAACACCCATCAGCTTGACTCCCCCCCAGAGTCAATACATACCCTTCAGTCCTTAAGAGCAATGATACCCACACCTACAAGTCAGTTCCCTACGCTGCTAGGTCAACCATGTCATCATGCTCTGAACAAAGGAAGTTTGAGTCTACCCACTATATGACCCCAGTTACTTCCCATCCCCACAAGTATGTCAGTCCTACCATCAGTACTACCACACTTCAGTTCTACACCTCGCGCTCCTATCAAAGAAACATCATTGGCTTGTTAGTTGCTGGTCTCCCTCTATCGACGACAACCAAATTTATTCCAAAGGATAGACCTAGAGGTCCCTTTGTCTTGGACTCATCACCATTTATGATGAGTGCCTACGAATCATTTCGAGAAGAGTCCTCAGTTCCTCTCCAAATGGTTGTTTCTCACATGCTCGACTTCAACACCTTGATCGCATCGTTGAGACTCGCACAGGGTATTGGTCTTTTTCAGTTATTAGTCGAAGACCCCAGATACCTCCTGACTCTTCCACATTTGAGAGTCTACTTATGGAAACAACCAGTTACATTTTTTCTATAGATATCCGGGTTGCGCATGGCGATAAGTATTCAGATGTACCCCAGTTTTATACTCCCTCGAGTATATAGTTACATGTACATGTACTTCTCAGAGATGACTCTCAGTCATTGAGTCCCTACAGATGTTGGACACCTTCAGTTTCAGCAGTTCATCAACCCTTCTGAGACCTTTGTCAGAATGGTTGTTGCTCTATTCTAGTGTATCAGTTATTGAGATCAGCCATGTTATGATCATGAGTACATCCCAAACTAATGTCCCCTCTGGACCATTATAATGTACCAGTATATTTTTTATTTTTCAGGTCCCCCTTCTTGGGACTAATTGTTTATATATGTCTTGATACGAGCATGGGTATGCCCGCCTCGTCCATTATCAGAGATTATTCCTCATTCATATTGAGGCCATGTAATATTGTTTATTTTTGCAGCTTCTAAGGGCCGTGGATCCAGTCTCCAATCGGTCTCTTCTCCTCCCCAAACCCCAGAAAAACGACAAAAAAACTATGATGTCTATCGTCCATACGATGAGCTCCTACCCTCACACATCAGGGGGCAATCTGTTAACACCTAAAAAGTGCCCACTAGCTCATTTCCTTATTCACATGACCCATTTGTCCACTTTTTCCACCATCTGAGCCTCTAAAGCCAACAAAAGGTCACCAAAAGGCCTTAATACACCCCTTTTCCCACTCAAAATGATTATTTTTCCTAAAAAAGCATAAAAAACCCTCAAAAAGGGTCCAAAATTCCCAAAAATATTAAAAAGGGAATAAAAATATTAAAAATATTCAAAAAAGGAAAAAGGAGGAAAAAGTACCTAAACCATGTTGGTCAATACCATTGGTTTCCACAAAACCATAATGGTATTCCCCACCACCAAAAACTATAAAAAGGTGGTAGGGGCTCCTCATTTACATCCATCCATCTTCCTATCCTCATGCTGCCAAAATCTCCCATGAGCTTTTGGCCATTGTAGCTACCTTGGAGAAAGGACCCTTTGGAGTTTGGAGCTGCTCATCCTTGGAGCTACTCAACAACCTTCATCACTTGGAGGTATTATTATTGCAAGCACTTGCTTGCCTCCATTTTCAATACAAATTTATTTTCTCTATTTCTTGTTCTTGTTTTCAATCCAAAAGTTTATTATGATATGCACATGCTAGTTTAGTTTTAGTTTTAGATTTACAATTGTTTTTGCTTTAATATTGAAACTGTTGCTACTAGTTAGCAGGTGCCCATAGCACTAAGCTTGGTTGCAAAACCAAGCCAACAGATGTCTACTTTGGTCCATTAGTGGTAATTGTCATTAGTATGGTTATATTAGTTATGTCGGCTTGGCCCTCAGTTACTTGGGATTGTACCCCGTAGTCTCCTATATATAGGAAGGAGACATTTCATTTGGAGTATCTTATCTTGTCTTATCTTGCCTTGTGTACTTAGTACCTTGTGTAAGGAGGTTGCCCCCTCGAAGAGGATTGTTATTTATCTATTTTCTTCAATCAAGTTGCAGAGTACTCTTTCTGATCTATTTATGCTATTTTCATACTTTTTTTGGAAATTTGTTGCATAACAATAGATATGGCTATGGTTTATTGGTCGAGGGCTTGAGGGACCTTAATGTTCCACTAAGAGGTTGGTTGGGTGGAAAGTCGTCCCTCACACGTGGTTTTCCCACATTACTCGTAGAGATATAAAGGTAAAATGTTGCAAAAACTCATTGCATTACATGTACGTTTTCCTCATTATTATATTAAATTAATATTATGATATATTATAAACGTTTTAAACCACTTGCTCATGGGAATGAATTTGATTTTAATTAATTGTTATGACTTATTGCCTTTCTAATATTTTAGCAATAAATTTTGTTTTAAGGTCGATGCAAGCCTTACATTTTATTTCAAAGAAAATGTTTATAATCCTAGGACCTATGAGCCTATCGATATTGAATGGATCTTTATAGATTTCATAGATTTATGCTAGATCTAGTGAATTTATACTAGATTTAATAAATGTGCATTACATCTATATTATATTTAGTATTAAAATAAATTGGGAATATAGATCTACACTAAACTAAGCTATATATAAAATTGAATATATATATATATATATATGTGTGTGTGTGTGTGTGTGTTATATAGCTTTTATATAATATGTTAGCTTTAACATATTATATAAAAGCTAACATATATATATATATATATGTATGTTAGCTTATATATATATATATATATATAAGCTAACACACACACACATATATATATATATATAATTTTTTGTTTTAGATTTTGGTAGGTATTTTGCAGATTTAAAATTTACATATTCGATATGTTTGTTTCTTTTATTGATTTATTTTGTATAAATGAAAAGTTCATGTATTAAAATTAGCTAATCTCTTTGGATGAACAAGCATAAGTAGTCTGAATCTATCAATTATTAGTACGATTTATTTCCTTTTTCATTTTATTATAAATTTTTCAATACGGTTCAAATATTTGATTTTCTCTAATTTGTATTTATTGAAGGTGGAAATATTCCGAATTAACTAATTACTAAACATGATAGCTCAAATATATATCTATATATATATATATATATATATATATATATATATCACATGTGGTTCACAAATCTCCAGCAGGGTTGCTACGTTCACGGTAAGAATTCATGGGGGGCCATCCAAAGGGGCCACACCCCGTTCACTCTGATTACGGAGCTAACCCAATGGGGATATCAAGTGAGACCCTTATATAGCAATGTATAGCCACCCAAGGATTTGACCTCGAGACCTTATGCTCACAACTTATAACACTCAACCACTTAAGCTATCCCACCAAACTTTTATATATATATATATATATATTAATTTGATTTACTAACAACAAATTGTTATAAATCAATTATAAATTTATTATAAAATTGTAAATTGTAAATCTAAAATATAATTTATATTTATAAGTTTATATATATATATATATATATATAAAAGTTGTTGTAAAAATAAGGTAGATAAATCCTGTAAAGCAATCACTTCAACAAATTCATTGAGTTAAGAGTTTGAAACGGTAGTGTTTTAAATGAGATCCATACATCAAGTTCTTAAAGTTTAAATCAACATGTAATTGCTATTTTTATTAAAATTGTAAAGCAATCACTTCAACAAATTCATTGAGTTAAGAGTTTGAAACGGTAGTGTTTTAAATGAGATCCATACATCAAGTTCTTAAAGTTTAAATCAACATGTAATTGCTATTTTTATTAAAATTTCAATAATTAAAAGAAATAAGAAAAAGTATTAAAATTAAATCTAGATTTTGAATATTAACAACTAAAAAATTTGCATGGTCACTATTTATAAGAATTAAAATATTGTATTACCATATTAAATAATTACTTACTTCTATAATCAAGATTATAAAATAAATTATCAAAATTATAAAATAAATTATTAATAAAGTGTTGATATCTTTAATACCATCTTAAATATTATTATATATAAATTATAGTAAAGAACTCTAGATATAATAAATTTTAGATTTTGAAAAAAAAAAAATCTTGTAATTATTAAAAGTTACAATAGATATATTTGAATAGGATATTATTATTACATAATAATATTATGTAGTAAAGTTAAGTGAAGACAAATCAATATTAAATGTGATATTTTCAAATAATAAATTATTTATATAGTATTTAAATAAATATTAATAATTTTTTATAATTTTAAAAGTAAACTTAAACAGGGGTCGTGAGCAATAAATTTCTTGTCTCTAAAAAATAAAAAACCAATAAAATTTTGGTCTTATATTATTAAAATACTTGCTCATTGGTTTGTTGTGACAAGGCTCGAAGGGTAAGCGACCCTTGGGATAGAGGCTCTCTCCTGGGATAAAGGGTCTCGGGACGTCTCGACCCCTGCCGAGTCACAAGTTTCTGGTATATCTAGCTTGCGGGCTGTTGGATATACCCTTAGAAGATTGTTGTTCCCATGGTTAAAAAAAAAATTTGTTTAATTTAATTTTTTTATTATATATATCTTTTACATTTAAAATATAAATTAGAATGAATTTAACTTCTACTTATAAAATAACTTTGATTTATAAATTAATAAAAACAAAAAATTAAAACAAATATAATTTATTTATTTTAATTAATAATAAACATTTTAAATCAAAGAAATAAAAATATGGGCTAATAAATCTTTGAAGAACCAAGCTCTTAATACAAATGGAATTATGTTTTACATTACAAATCCAAAGACTCTAGTATATTCCTCTGAAGAAAATATGCCTCACACATGAGTAATAAATAAAGTTAAATTAAAAGGGATTGACATATTATAATGATGAAGAAAACATAGAAAATCCATAAAAAAAAGGTTTTATTCCATTCCTCTTCTTTTTTTAGTACCCTATTGCGTTATTGGATTGACCTATCCCACCAGTCCATGTATTCTCTATTTTTCAATCTTCGTGAATGGAGACTCCCAAACCTTAAGGGTTGTGTTCAATTCCTTGTCATATTATATGATATGAGTGTTCTCACTTCTAATCTTTTATGTTTTGTGTGTTGCAAAGTAGAGATGTATGATATAATCTGAGCACTCTAACTTGTTATCTTTCGTGTTTTCTACATGTGATTTCCGGTAGTTGTTTAACAAAGTTTTATATGACCCCAACTTTAACGATGCTCACTTGACACAATAACCATTGGGTAAACAAGAGAAATAAAGTCCAACGTTCCTCATGATGGCTGGAAATGCTCGGCTCAACCTGTTCTCCACCATCCAAACTTCAAACTTCTTCACGAGAGAAAATTATCATGAAAAAAAGTTAAATTATTTGATTCCAAGTCTTTACAAAATTTGGATAAGCCAAAACAATATTAATTCAAAAGCTAACATGATAGATTTACATTTTTCATTGTTAACTTCTTACTATAGAGATGATGAATCGTTGCTTCTTCAAAGCTAGAATAAAGAATTGAATCCACCAACATATATTTTTAAGCCATTTACTAAAAAATAAATAGGCTTGCTTTATAATGTAGCATGCTCCTTGGAGGAAAGCTCGAGTCTTTTGGAGTTTTCCTATGGTCATGATTTGTGTTTCGTAGCAACGTTCCTTCCCTCATTTTTTCTTGTCTCCATTGAATGGGGAAATTGCCAAGGGTCAATTTTCGATGGATGGATGAAACACAATGCAAGATGTTGGGATGACTACCGTAGTCCTCCTCTTGATCCCTCCCCACATGCCTCTGTCACGGGCGTGGATCAAGTGCAACAGTTCTGTTGGGAGTGGCCCAAGTGCAGCAGTTTTGATGGCAAAAATACAAGTTAGTCGAGGCCTAACGTTGGTCAGTTTTGGGAGAAGCAACTCCACAATTCCCGGAAACAAGGTATGGAGCGATGCAAGATTGGCAGGAAAGGACCTATCTCCTTAGTAAAGATGAAGTACTAAGGGCGGTCAAGGTAGTTGGAGCAGTTAAGAATGAAGTGGTGGACTGACAGCTACATGAACAAAAGTAAAGAAGCGAAATGGTGTAAAGGACGCACCGTGTCAGTGTCAGAGCTGCGCGGTCAGAACTGCGAGTGTCAGAAGAAGCTTCGGAGCCAGAGAAGCGGTGTGAAAGGAAGGCTGAGTACAGTGAAGTAAAGACAAAGCGTGGTTAGGATAACCATGACATTTTTGGTTTAAGGGTACTATGGGGGTTGGCCCATAGTTATTGTAAAGATGTGACCTTTGGACACAATCTATATAAAGGGCGATTTTGTATAGGGAAGGGTTGGTGTTTGTTGGGTTGTTGGTTATTGTTTATTATTGTTAGATCGAGTTAGACCTAGACTAAGAGAGATCTAAGAGAGGAAAAAGACTTTGCAGCTATGTGCGCAGAGATCTATTGTAGAGAGGAGTCTGCAGTTGAGTGCGCAGAATGGAACTATTAAACCCTTCTTTCTAATATAAAGAACAGTTCCCGTGGACGTAGCTCCCATCTGGGGGGTGAACAATGTAAATATCTGTGTTGTGTGATTGGATCTATGTGATATTTTGTGTTCATGTATGTTTATGCTTATATATGTATTTTCATCTACATGTCGATGAGAATGATATGTTAAGTAGTGGAATGCACATATATGAATATGCGAAGTGTTAATGAATATGATGAATGCATAGTTACATATATAAGAGTAATAGTGATTCATCGGAGTCTGTACTGTCGGTAACTACAAAGTGCACAGTCACATATTGGCGTTGTTATATTCAAGTATATGCAAAGTAAGAGTAACTTCGCTAGAGGCCAGTTCCATATCCGCGCATCACCAAGGTTACATAAAACTGCTTCTGTAATCCCCCCATAACTTCGCCTCGAGTGAGACCTCATCCTGTTCGCAAATTGTTTCCGAAAGGGCCGGTGAAAAGGGGTTTGTTGGGTCTTTGAGTCACTACATAGAACCCAGGTCACTGAGAGAAAGTAAAGATTCAATAGTGGTTCTGTTGCCGCGCTTGAACTGGTGATGTGCTCTGATAATTGGAATCCAGAGAGAACAAAGATACATAACTGGGTGAGTCAGACAGAAAGGGAGTTTGCGAAGAAAGAAAACAAACATCCGCGCTTGACTACAAAAGAATGGTTGCAGAAGTATATATTTACTGACTTGCACGCAATTTTCTTCGCTTGTTTTTCTAACGAGATACATGAGTGGATATCAAGACTAGTAGAACAATTTTTTTTCCGGGGTGGAGAACCTACAGTTTGGAATCCAGAGTTGATTAAGAGGCTTAAAGAGATTTAACCCAATTTCAAGAACAGTAGAATTTTGGTTGGATATCGCACTAGAAAGCTACGTTAAAGAATTTGCTGTGGACACTTTGAAGTCTAACAGCGCAGGAGAAGGATATTTCTTCAAAGGATTTAGAGGTAAGTACCTGAAGAACCTCAATTTATACATTAAAATGCTGCTAGCAGAAAAAAAGGTGTCTTAATAATGGAATCGGATTCCTAGGGTTTGAGTCTGTTATGTTCAGTAACATAGATAGTGACACGGACAAAGATATTGGTATTTTGTGAAGTGGAAAAAGATATAAACTTAGCACTAGAAAGAGGTCTCGTGAATCCGAACCTCACACATTCCTAGAAACTGAGTTAGGAAGTGATAGAAACTCATATCAGGTTGATTCTGATAGTGAAACAAAACCTAGACAGCTTGGCTATCAGCCTATTACTCCACAGAAACCTACAATTGACGAAAGAAATATTACTAGTTAGCAGAACACTAGTAGTAGTAATACTGTAGGAGCAAATACTCAAAATTACTCAAGTAGTGGTATACCTCCATCGTTCCAGAACACTACACCTCCTCAAACAAGAATGACAGATGACATTAAGTGACCTATTTTAAAAGGAACTGGTCTAGAAGACCTAGAGCAACATTGGTTTCTCTGTGAAGCTATGTGGAATGTTAAGCAAGTACAGGATGATGCCATTAAACAAGCCCAACTAGTTACTACATTTAGAGATAGAGCTTTAACATGGCTCATGAAATATTATGTGGGACAGAATAGGACATTAGCAAAGATCAGAACTGCGATGATTAGATAATTTAAGAAACCTAAGTCAGAATCTCATTGCATCACAGAGCTAAAGAAATCAAACAAAAACCTAATGAGACTGCATGGGAGTTTGATCAGAAATTCAAAGCATTGTTAGATCAAGTTAGTTTTGATATAGCACCACAATAGAATCAAGAATGGTTTATAGATGCACTGTTGCCCCACATTAGATTACCACTGATGCAACAGAAGGTTGCTTCGCAAACAGAGGCATTAGAAATTGCGGTGAAACTAGAAGCTTCGCCCATAGGAGAAACTAGCACATGAATGGTACATATACAAACACAACTAGCAAACTTGACATTACAACTACATGATACGAATAAAGGGAAAGAGATAAGAGAAGAGGTTTGGTGTAATAAATGAAAAGGAGAAGGACATTCCAAGGAACACTGCCCTGTATTTAGGGATTACATCTCTAGTGGAGCACCAAATCCATTAAATCAACAACAAGGACCATGGTATGAGATTTGTCTATGTAGAGGACATTGCCCAAAGGACTGTTACCTACTTCAGAAGTATGTACAGACAACAAAGAACCTGTACTACACATTTTGTAAGTTAGTTGGACATGATGATCACAACTGTAGAGCATATGACCTCATGATAGAAATAAAACATGATGTTTACCGAATCCAAGGAAAAACACAAAACAATAATGAAAATGCATAGTATGATCAAGGCACATACAGAGGACGTGGTGGATTCAGAGGATGAGGACGAGACACTAGTCAAGGATGAGGAAGAGGTCAGATTGTATGTTATAACTATGCTCAACCAGGACACTTAGCCCGAGACTATCAGAATCCTTGTACTACTTGTAAGTATTGTAAGTCATTTGACCATGCCATTGAAGCATGTCCCATTTTGCAAGGAAAAATGCAAGAGAGACTACTAGAAGGACAGAATCAAAACATACAAATTATCGCAACTGAAGAACGAAATAAAGATCGCAACATCCATGTTGTGACACGAAGTGGAGCCGTGACAGGGATTGATAGGAGAAATGGAGCTTCGACTTCTGAGGACCACATAGCCAAAAAAAAGCTTACTGAAGGCGTTTGGATAAGAAAAGCAGTTGGAAAAATGCCTGCATTCAACCTTAATAAAGAAAAATAAGTCTTCATGGAAGTAAGAAAATCCTTACAGGATTCAGAACCTTCAACTACAAGAACCCAGTTGCAAAGAGAACCATCACCTGTGATTGATATGCCAACTTCCTATGATGGATCGCGAACGTCACCAGAATAGATAAGTCCTATTACACAGTTCTTATAGAGCTGCATAAAGCTGCTAAGACATAAAAATGACTTAGGAGAATTACATAACCTATTAGGCCATTACCAACAACGTAATATAGTAAATGATGCACATAGAGAAGTTCATTATATTAAGAACCATAGAAGGACCAAAAGAGAAATGCGATTAAGCGCATAGATTGGAGATTTCAAAATGGACCAGATCATTCTTGACTTAGGCTCAGAGGTGAATGTATTGACAAAGCAAACATGGGATCAAATGGGAAATCTAAAGTTATCATGGTCACCTATATAGTTGAGACTATCTAATCAGCAAAATATTATCACTTTTGGGAGATTATCAAGTTTCCTTGTTGACATTGATGGAGTGCAAAGTAAAGCAGACTTCGAGGTTATTGATATCATAGATGACAAAAATCCGTATCCTGCATTATTAGGGATTGGTTGGGAAATTGATAGCCTCACGATCATCAATTTGAAGAAAAATAGATGATATTTGAAGGATAGGACATCAGGGTCATTGCACCATTGGATCCTTCACAAGGACCTAGATATGTTGAACCAATATGAGAAGAATGTAGACCTCAAGAACTTGATAATATCTACAAGATGACAGTGAATCAAGCAGATTACATTAATCCTACTGATGATGGAACATTGAGCTGGAGATGTGACAGTTCTTGCATATCAAAATCAGACACAGGCCTAGAGAACTGCCAGAGCCGAATGCATGAAGTATTAACAAGACTATGTGCGAAGATAACAAAGTCACTACGCTGGATTGGAACAAAGGTAAGTTCAATTCCTAATTATGATGGGTTGGTTAATATCCACGCATTTCTTCAAGAATATCTTGTATCAGTTTCAGATGAATATAAGTTAGAAGCTTTGAATATAGTACTGCGAGATACACCTGCTAGATCGTGGGCTATGCATAAGCAGAACCTGAACACATGAGAGGAATGCAAGCACATGATAGAGATCATATCTGCAGAGCAAACTGAGATTGTACACGCAAAATACAATGGACAGACTGATCTTAGAGATCATATAGAAATTTGATTGAAAGCATGGACGCACATACCACAAGCAGACTGGGTTCATATGTTTGTGCACATGTTGGATCAAACCCCAAAGAACTGGTACACATAAACAAAAATTCACAGAGGAACGATAGAATTGTACATCACGACAAAGAACTTCTAAGAAAATTTCAGTTTTGAGGATGATTGTCCAAGTATCAATGAGGTTGTACAGATCATTAAAAAGAAGGCACTTAATGATGACTCGTTACCCATGTATAAACAACCAGATTGGGAAATACAGTTGGAACATGCACTGGAATGTTATAACTTCGCATTGGATGAAGATGAAGATGAAGACCCGCGTGATGTAAATATAGCTGAGTCTAAAGGAAAGCGCGATGTAGAAGGACCTGATTTAGAAATTCTAGTTCTAAGTAATCCTGTAAAGACTAGAAAAGTCAATATTGGTACCAATGAAGAACCAAATTTTTCTTCTATTGGGGATTACTGGGATGAAGAAACAGTTCCTACCAAGTTTTCTGAAATGAAAGGCATTTTAGGTGACTTGGGAGTTATGAAAATACCTCTCAAGCCTGATGCAAAGCCTATTAATCAAAGGCCCTATAGACTGAATCCCATATATAAATAAAGAGTGAAGGAAGAAATTGATAAAATGCTTGATGCAAGAATTATTGAACTAGTAGAAGAATCAGAATGGATAAGTCCCACATTTATTCAGGACAAGAAAGCTAAAGGCGAGATCAGAATTTGTGTAGACCTTCGGAAGTTAAACGATGCGTATCTGTACGATCCATTTCGTACCCCATTCACAGATGAAGAGTTAGATAATGTTGGAGGAAATGAAGCATAACTCCTTCACCGATGGATTTTTTGGATATCACTAGATCAGAATTTCTCTAGAAGACAGACATAAGACAACCTTTGCTACTGAATGGGGATCATTTCAGTATACAATTATTCCCTTTGGATTAAAAAATGCACCTGCTATTTTTTCAAGAGTGGTTGTTGCTACATTTAAGGATTTTATCCACAAATTCTTAGAAGTTTATTTTGATGACTAGACAGTATTTGGTTTGCTGAAGAACCATTATGCAAACTTAAAAATGATGTTAGAAAAGTGTAGACAACATCAGATTTCCCTGAACCTAAAGAAGAGCATCTTCTGTGTCCCTTATGGTATTCTATTGGGCCACATCGTATGTAAGCAAGGACTGATGGTTGATCCGAGGAAGATAGTAGTCATAGTGAATCTTCCAACACCTAATTCAATGAAACAACTACACACTACACTGGGGCACATAGGATACTATAGGAAGTTCATCAAAGGATACACAAAGATCACTGCGCCTATGGATAAATTATTGAAGAAAGAAGCAAAGTACAGTTGGACTGAAGATTGTCAAAAAGGATTGGACACTTTGAAAGAGAGAATGGTTACAACACCTATTCTAGTCTTTCCTGACTGGAATAAACCAAGTGAGGGAGGCATTGATCGCCCCATCGCATTTTCAAGCAGAAAACTATCTTCAACAGAAAATAATTATACCATGATAGAAAGGGAAGTCTTAGCTATGGTGTACGCATTGCAAAAGTTTAGACACTATTTGCTAGGTTCACATTTCTGTATGTTTACTGACCATTCAGCTTTGAAGTAATTGGTCAATAAACTAGTGTTAGGGGGGAGAATATATAGATGGCTCTTACTCTTTCAGGAGTATTATTTTGAAATCATTGTTAAGCCAGCGAAATTGAATTCAAGACCCGACCATCTCTCCAGAATTGAGTCAGGCAAAGAACCTAGTAATTTGGAGGACAGTCTACCGGATGCGTAGTTGTTTTCTACTCAGATAGTAGATGAATACTATAAGGATATTGTATAATCCTTGACTACATGTCTATCACCTACATAACTTACTACGCAGCAGAAGAAACAGTTAGTGGTAAAAGCATATGATTTTACCCTAGTCACAGGACAATTATACAAATTAGGACCAAATAAAGTATTGCGTAGATGCGTACTAGACCATGAAAGCCCTATTACACTAGCAGAGGCACATTCATGAGTGTCTGGAGGATATTACGCAGAAAAATATACTGTGCAAATTTTTTTAAGATCAGGACTATGGTGGCCTACAATACACAAGGATTCAAAAGAACATTGTCGGAGTTGCAATGTATGCCAAAGAACAGGGAATCCATCTCACAGAGATGAGATGCCATTGATGCCACAACGGACCTTGCAAGCATTTGATTAATGGGTTATTGAATTTGTGGGACCTATTAACCCACCAAGGTGTTAATGTAATTGTAACTTCGGAAGATATTCTATTGTATTTTATATTGTTATTATTATTGTATTTTATTTGTACCTCCGACGGAGATGTTTATTCCTTCGGTTGGAGATGTCATTATTACATTTGGTCATGTAAATTCATTGAGGTAAATCCTCCTTTGTAAGTCGAAGCATTAGATCCCACTAGAGTCATTTTTATTTCGGTTATTGTTCATTCCCTAGAGGAGTTGGCCCAGTCAATTTTAGTTGAGGCCAACATGTGAAGTGAAAAAGGTCAAGTGAAAGTAAAGCATAAATAGAGAGGCTTTCTCTCTCATTTGGAAACATCACTCACTCAATCAAGTTCTCATTAGTGAGAGAGAGGACAAGTTCGCATAGGAGGAAAAGAAGAGGATCTACAAAAGACCATCTATGTTTTGGGGTTTTACTTTTGTGACATTGTATTGGTGACTATTCTATCTCCGAGGACGTTGTGGGGTTTTCTCCTTTATGGTTTCCCCAAGGAAATTCTCTGTGTCTATTGTGTTATACTATGCATGTTATTCTTTTAGTTAATATCCTAGATAACATTGATTAAAAGCTAAAAATCTAACATGGTATCAGATCTAACCTGAAAAGAAGACACTGTGCAGCTGCATAAGCTAGGAATTCTTAATTTTTGGACTTATCGCCACAAATCATCAATGAAAGAAGGCTAGGATAACCCCCCTAGGAGGGCACATATCTCTGTCGAAGCAGAATCAAATTTTGAGAATTTTCATTTTTTGGCCTGTCACTACTGCCGGGAGGCAAACTAGGGCATCAACTATCTTGGGATTCTGTTCACAAATTTGGGGAAGTGAGTACACTATAAAACTCGCCTTGAGGAGGCGCATCTATCTATCCAATCAGAAGTTCCAAATTCCAAGTTTGGAAAATTAGGGTTTCTCTAACAAACCCTAGGCCAGCTAGCTCCAGAACCAGTTTTGGGAATATCTAAGTGGTAAGACCTAAAAGATTTTCTATTTCCATTTGAAGTACTCATTCAATATGTCTCACCACCAATCTTGAGGATAAGCTTGAAGGAGATGATAACTTCCGAGCATGGAAGTATATGATTTCTCTTGTCCTTGAAGAAAATGTTTGGACAAGTATGTGAAGGAAGAGGTTCCAACACCAGAGGGAGATGAGGCTAAATCCATCCATAAGAAGAACTTGGTTAAGGCCAAGAGAATCATTGCTGATTCTATCTAGGATCATATCATCCCACATGTGTCATCTTTGAAGACACCCAAGGAAATTTTTGATTCCTTGACAAAGCTATTTGAAGGGAAGAATATAAATCGGAAGATGACCTTGAGGAACCAACTCAAGAATATAAAGATCCAGAATGCTGAGACCATGCAATCATATTTTACAAGGGTCTCACAGATCAAGGAGCAACTTGAAGCACTTGAAGCACTTGAAGAGAAGGTATAAGAAGGAGAAATTGTTATGACCACCTTGAATGGTCTCCCAAGATCATGGGAATCATTCATTCAAGGGATATGAACCAGGAAAAGGTTGATCACATTCAATAGACTTTGGGAGGAATGTACACAAGAAGAAGCTAGACTTGTGGCATGAAAAGAGAAGATGGGAGAAAATGATGACCAAGCTCTCACAGCACACACCAAAAGGAATCATAACAAGAGGGAGCACCATCATCACAGTAAGAGGGAGAAAAACCATCAAAGGGAGAACCGTGATAGAAGACCCATAAAATATATATCAAACATTAGATGCTATACATGTGATGAGAAGGGACATTACTCCGGAAATTGTCCCAAAAATAGAAGTGGCTCCAACAAGAAGAACAACAACAAGAAAATACACCATGCCCACATCGTAGAAGATGATGAACCTCCAAGGAAGAGAGCCAGAGAAGAAAGTGAACAATATTCAAGTGATGAAGAGTATGTCTTGATCTCAGCCGTCACTGGCATTGTCACACATGGGAGTAATGATTGGCTTATAGATAGTGGGGCTTCCAAGAACATGACGGGATACAAAGAATAATTTTTCAATCTATTTGAGCATGAGTCACATCACAAGGTGAAACTTGGGGATGAATACCAATACCCAATAAAAGGAAGTGGATAAGCTTCATACAAGCTAGACTCTAACAAATCTCTGAAGATGAAAGTTGTCATATATGTACCAGGACTAAAGAAGAATCTTCTCTCCATATCAACACTAGATGCTAATGGTATGAGGGTTGCATTTTTTGATGGCCAAGTCCTAATGTGGCCAAAGGGAAAGACAATAGATGATGCGACTGTGATTGGAGAGCAAGAGGAAGGTTTATACAAATTGAAGGGCCAACCTGAACAAGGCTTGGTCCATGAATCAATGGAGCCAAGTGAAATTTGGCATTGAAGGCTTGCACATGTGTACTATATATCACTACCCATTGCAAGCAAAGTAGTTGAAGGACTTCCAGAAATCCAGCCAAAGCATGAAGGCTTTTGCAAAGGATGTGCAAAGGGAAAGAACGTGAAGAAGGAATTTCCAAGTAGTGAAAGCAAAGAAAAAGGAATATTGGAAATCATCCACTTCGATGTATGCGGTCCTATGTCATCCAGTTCATTGAGTGGGTATGTATATTATGTTTAATTTATTGATGAATTTTCCCACAAGACTTGGATATACTTCTTGAAAGGTAAAGATGAAGTATTCAACAAGTTCAAGGAATTCAAAGCTTTGATAGAGAACCACATTGCGAAAAGGATAAATACATTTCGATTAGATAATGGCAGAGATTTCACCTCAGAAGATATCAAGAACCTTTGCAAAGAATCTGGGATTAGGAGGGAGTTGACCACTCCATACAATCCACAACAGAATGGCATTGCAGAAAGAAAGAATATAACAATCATGGAAGCAACAAAATAAATGCTTCATGACTAAGATCTTCCGATGCACTTATGGGAAGAAGCTGCGAGGACAACTATGTATGTACAAAATCATACTCCTCATAGAGTACTAGAAAACAAAACGCCAGAAGTAGTGTTCTTCGGTGAGAAACCAGAAGTCATCCATCTCAGAATATTTGGATGCCCCGTGTACATACACATTCCGGAGGAGAAGAGGACGAAACTAGATCTTTCAAGAGAGAAGGGTATATTCGTAGGATACAGTGAAAGCTCGAAGGCCTACCAAATATACTTCCTAGGATTCAAGAAGATCGACATAAGCAGAGATGTAACATTTCATGAAGACTCAGCTTACAACAAATCCAAACAAATACCTATTGAAGATATTGAAGAACCTGGAGTTACCAAGATTAGAGATACAGTAATGGAAGAAATAGTTCCAGAATATCATGAAGACCATGAGATGGAAGAACCTAGAGAACCTGTAGATCCACCTCGTGAGAAGAACTCCCACAAAAGGAAACCAACATGGGTATGAGAAGAAATACAAGATGCAGATAAGTATGTCTCTCCAGATGGGATGCACATAGAAAGTAAGAGACCTAGGCCATACTCCAGCTATGTAGCCCTGCTGTGTGACATCATTGACAAAGAACCTTCCAACTATGAGGAAGCAACCCAGATGAAAGAATGGAAGGATGCCATGATCGAGGAGTACCAGTCGATTATGAAGAATGATGTCTGGGATGTAGTTCTGATACCAGAAGGAAGTCTGTTGTGACTTCAAAGTGGATATACAAGATCAAGCATGCTGTAGATGGTAGCATTGAGAAACACAAGGCAAGGTTTGTAGCACGTGGCTTCTCCCAGAATGAAGGGATATACTATGAGGAGACATTCGTACCTGTTGTGAGATACACTTCCATCAGATCAGTACTAGCACTGGTTGTAGTGATGAAATGGAAGATACACCAGACGGACGTCAAGATAGCATTCTTGAATGGTGTAGTAGAAGAGGAAGTGTATGTGGAGCAACCACTTGGATTTGAGACAAATGATAGGAAGACTCATGTGTGCAAATTGAAGAAGGCCTTGTACGGATTGAAATAGGAACCCAAGATGTGGTACGACAGGATGGATAGATTCCTGATAAGCTTGGGATTTACCAAGAGCAAAGTAGATTCCAACCTTTACTACAAGTTTGAAGTGGGAAATCCAGTGATACTGCTACTATATGTAGATGACTTGTTTGTAAAAGGAGAGGATTGGCTCATTGCAGATACGAAGAGGAATCTTGATGTAGAATTCGAGGTGTGGTAGAGTAAGGAGGTGTGATGCACTATTTCCTAGGCATGGAGGTGTGGCAGAGTAAGGATGGAATATTCCTTGGACAAGGGAAATATGCAGTAGAGATTCTGAAGAGGTTCAGAATTATGGACTGCAAGGAAATGGCCACACCTATGGCATCAAACTTGAAGCTACTTTGTGATGATTCATCAGAGTCAGTTGATGACACGATGTATTGTCAGATGATTGGGTCATTGATGTACTTGAGGAACATGAGACCGAACATATGTTTTGTTGTGAACACATTGAGCTAGTTCCTGACAGATCCGAGACAATTTCACTTAGTTGCTGCAAAGCATATACTGCGGTACCTGAATGGTATAGTTGACTATGGGATTAGGTATGACGCGAATCAAAAGATTAAACTGCAGGGTTATGTTTATTGGGATTGGGAAAGCAATGCTGCTAATAGGAAGAGCACTTCGGGATGCTGCTTCAGTATGGGATCCGGTATGATATCCTGGTTTAGAAGGAAGCAGTCGTGTGTGGCACTGAGTACAACCGAAGCAGAGTATGTTGAAGCTTGCTTGACTAGTTGTTAGGAGGTATGGCTTAGGAAGCTACTGACTGATTTGTTTGATCTCCATTTAGAGGCAACTTGTATATTCTGTGACAACCAGAGTTGTGTGAAGTTTTTCGAGAACCCAATGTTCCATGACAAGTCGAAGCACATTGAGATCAAGTACTACTATATCAGGGATATGGTGCAGAGAGGAGCAGTGAAGCTCCAGTATGTTGCGACGGACGAGCATATAGCCGATGTGTTGACCAAACGGCTAGCCAAAGTGAAGTTCAAGTACTTCATAGAGAAGCTTGGTGTTCTCCATATCGAGTTTCCACGTAAGAGGGAGAGATGAATGCGGAATACGCAGATGCACATGGGACATTCTCGCGTGGTGGTAGGAAAGTCCTCCCACGTTGGTAGATGTAAGGGTCGGGCCATTCTCGCATAGTGGTAGGTTTGTGCCTCCTATGTTGGTAGAGGTAAGGGTCGAACCTTTCCAGCATGGTGGTAGGAAAGTCCTCCCATGTTGTTGATGTAAGTGCCGAGCCTTTCCCGAATGGTGGTAGGAAATTCCTCCCATGTCGGTTGATGTAAGTTGAAGCAGTAAAATACTGTTCTTACGGGAAAACCCAATGTAAGTAACGTAAGTGGTCCATAAATGGATCAATAGTAATATAAAAATGTATTGTATGATAGATGATAATGGTTACATAGTTTTGGGGATTTTATAGGCCCGTCATGTACCTTTTCGACAAAAGGTCATGACTATTGATATTTGATTAATTAATAAATTAATATTGATATTTGATATTAATTTAATATTATTTTGTTGTTAAATTGCCTTCCCCTTAAGGGAAGCTTTGTCCTCAAAGCTGTATTGATAGCAATGTTTGATTTCCCTTGAATGGTCGTCCCGAGATCCCTTCTTTTGTATTTGCGATACTTGATGAAATGAGACGATACGAATTACGGATTCCTAAGGAGAATTGTCATATTGTACCTGCTATGGTCCATCCCAGTTCTATTTTTATCGAAGCTCTGAGATCATTTGGTGGGACGGGTCGTTTCAACTGTTGCTTAGTATGTCGATCTTTTCGCTTGTCAACATAATTCTTCTGTGAGTGCTCATTTTGACCCTGTCGTTGGTCAAAATGGAAATTATAATTGGGATGTCTGTAAGGCGTATGTGTTGTTTGTTTTTCTTTCTTTTGAGCTGCGGCGAGCACTGCCTTCACTTCCTCAACTTGATTTTTGGATGCATCTTCTTGGATTTGCGCTTCTTGGTTCTCCAGTAGATTTTTATGATTCTAATTTTTTTTTATTCTTTCATCTTGCGACTTTTTGTCAATTTCTAACTTCTTGATTTGTGTCTCTAGTTCTTGAATAAGATTCTTTTGACATTGGTTTTCTTCCTGTTTTTCTAGTATTCTTCCTTCGAGGTCTTCACTGGAGTGTTCCCTCTTACTATTGTTTTTCAGTTTTTTAATCTTTGTAATCAGTGTTTTGTTATGATTTCATTGTCGAAAAATATCTTCGGTATTGCTTGATAACACCTTGTTGACTTTTGTTAGTTCCAACTTATGTGTCTTCTTATTGTTGTCATACTACTGCTGAAGTTTTTCTTTTTGCTGTTGATGATGACGCAAATTAGTTTCCTGATTTTTTAAATTTTCATGTACTTGCGCCAATTCGTCTTCTTTGTCCATGATGACTTTGTTTAGACGACTAATTTCCTCTTCTAAGTCGACAATATTTCTATATGGATATTCTTCTACTTTTTGTGACTTTATTATCTGGTCTTCAATTTTTTGAATGAGGCTTTCTAGATGTGATATTTTCTCATCTTTATCTGCTAACCTTTTTGTGAGTTTTTCTTAACTATCTTCCAATAATTGAATATGCAATTCTGAGTTAGTAATCTTTAGTGTCTGCTTGGCATTTTCGAACACTAGAATATTATTGGTTTCCTTGCACTGTTCTAGTTGATCCGAAACCACTCGTAACTTCGATTGTAACTCTGCTATCATTGTTGCCATGACTTATGAATTCCAACTTTTGACTTGGTCTTCTTTTGATTTTTCCGGTGGTAGAAGGTTTGACTTTTTTTTTTCAATTTTTGTCTTCTTTTTTTATATTGATTTTTGCTGTTTTTTTTGTTTTGTTTTGGGTAATAATAATAATTATTAATTAATAATGATATTATTATTAATGTTTTTATAAACTATATAAAGAGTTTAATATATATCTTTTTTTGGTTTTGTTTTTCAAAAGTTTAAAATATTTAAACCATATAATAATACTATTATAGAGTTTAAAATTTAATTCAAAAGAATTTAGGGTTTTGATGGCGGCAGGGGTAGGGAGAGATGGATGGTGGGAAGAGGAGGAGGAGCTGGCGTGGAGCAGCAAGAAGGAAGGAGGGTCGGGGGTGGGGGACGCAGAAAGGTGTGGGGCGGGCGGCAGATGTAAAGCCATGAGGGATGGGTGATGGCGAGGGTGGCATGGTGGCCACGCACAGGGAACCCGCGGGAAAGGGCGTAGTAGGAGAGTACGGGGGTGGATGGTGGGGGAGAGCGCAGAGGTGAGATCGCAGGGTTGGATGGTAGGGAAGGGGCATGGAATCTAGGGAATGGGAGGAGGAGGAGCTGTGTTATGCGGTGGAGGGAGCAGCGTGAGCTTGCTGGCGTTGGTGTATGGAGTAGGGAGCTCGTGGATGTGGTGTGAGTAGTGGATGGAGTGCACAGGTGAGCGGAGCAGATGGGATGGAGGTGGGAAGAAGAGGTGAGTGTTGGAGAAAAGGGAGGGACGCGGGGAGAGTTGCAGGCGGTGATAAGAATATGGTGGTGAGTGGAGCGATAAGAAGATGGGGGGGCTGTGTGGAGCAGCAAGCACCGAGGGGTTGCAGGGAGATGTGTGACACAAAAAGGGAGAAAGGGAAGCAACGGGGGTGGAGTATGTAGGCATGGAGATGGGGTCTTAGGAGAATGATGGAGACACAGAGGGGAGATGCGGAGTAGGTGTGAAGGGCATGGGTTTGGAAGGTAGAGGGATAGAACGTGAGGGGGATGGTGTGAGGTGAGTGGCTGTGGATAGATATTTTTGGGCCAAAGGCCTTATTTCGGACAAGTTCAGAAAGTGAGAAAAACTCCAGGTGAGAGAAACTCTCGATGATGGCCACAGGCCGGAAATCAAGCCCAAGAAGGGGCTTTGATACCACTGAAGCAGTAAAATACTGTTCTTACGGGAAAAACCAATGTAAGTAACGTAAGTGGTCCATAAATGGATCAATAGTAATGTAAAAATGTATTGTATGATAGATGATTATGGTTACATAGTTTTGGGGCTTTTATAGGCCTGTCATGTACCTTTTCGACAAAAGTTCATGACTATTGATATTTGATTAATTAATAAATTAATATTGATATTTAATATTAATTTATTATTATTTTGTTGTTACATAAGTGATGTGTCTCGCATGCTGGTAGACGCAGGTCTCGCATGTTTTTAGACGAGGTCTCGTATGGTGGTAGGAAAGTCCTCCCATACTGGAGACATTGTGATGTCCACCGGTCTTAAGACACTGTGTGTGTGCCTACACAGTATCTCACATGGTGGTGGGAAAGTCCTCCCATGCTGGTAGATGCAAGATGACTGTTGTGGGACATGTGATGTGCATCTAGGTTGTGCTCCGTGAGATGATCTAAAGATGATGAGGCGATAGTAGGAGACGCAGGTGATTGCTGTGGCAATGTAATGCGTAGTCATGGGATGTACCTACTTGATGGCTTGCTCGAAGAGATGATGAAGACCTACAGGAGAGCTAGGCCTATATCCAACATGAAAAAGGGCTGGCTCTATAGAACTTCCTATGACGAGTAGAATCGAGAGATGTCACCAATCGATGATCGACATGATGAGGATTGCAACAATGATGCTGACAATCCCGTGTTGATGACGATGTTCCAGCATTAATGATGATCTAGTGATAATGACTTGTGTCTAGATGCGTTGATGACTGTGACTAGAGAATACCTTCCTAGTTAAGAGGGAGTGTTAATGTAATTTTAACTTTGGAAGATATTCTATTGTATTTTATATTTTTATTATTATTGTATTTTATTTGTACCTCCGACGAATATGTTTATTTCTCCAATCGGAGATGTCATTATTACATTTGGTCATGTAAAGTCATTGAGGTAAATCCTCCTTTGTAAGTTGGGGCATTAGATCCCCCTAGAATAATTTGTATTAGGGTTATTGAATTCCCTAGAGGAGTCGGCCTAGTCAATTTTAGTTGAGGCCGACATGTCAAGTGAAAAAGGTCAAGTGAAAGTAAAGTATAAATAGAGAGGATTTATCTCTCATTTGGACACGTCAATCACTCACTCAAGTTTGCATTAGTGAGAGAGGACAATTTCACATAGGAGGAAAAGAAGAGGAGCTGCAGAAGACCATCTTTGTTTTGGTATTTTAATTTTGTGACATTGTATTGGTGACTATTCTATCTCTGAGGAAGTTGCGGGGTTTTATCCTTCATGGTTTCCCCGAGGAAATTCTCTATGTCTATTGTGTTATGCTTTGCATGTTATTATTTCAGTTAATATGATAGAGAACATTGGTTAAAAGTTAAAAATATAACAAAGGGAAGCGAACTAGTTCAAGATATATCATCATAGCTACATATTATCTAAACATATGGGCAGAGGAAAAACTAGTGAAGGACTGTAGTGCAGTCACTGCAGCACAGTTCATTTTTGAGAACATCCTGATAAGGTTCAGATGTCCAAATATCCTAATGAGTGATTAGGGAACTCATTTCCTGAACATGACTATTGAATCCCTGACCGAAGAATTTACAATCTACCAGAAAAGTACGCCATATCATCCACAAGATAATGGCACTGTAGAAGCCTTCAACAAAATATTGGAAAATGCGCTGACCAAGGTATGCAATACAAACATGGATGATTGGGATCTAAGAATACCAACCATGTTATGGGCATATAGGACAACTTGTATGAAGTTGACAGGTCATACACCTTTCAGATTAGCATATGGATAGGAAGCTGTCATGCCCATAGAATACATAGTATCGAGTTTGAGGATTGCAACATTCATAGATATGGATGATGAGGAGACACTAGATGAAAGACTATTACACTTAGTTGGGTTGGAGGAAGATCGCTTCATCACATATTTTCACCAACAAGTGCAGAAAGACAGAGAAAAATCATGGCATGATAGGTACATCAAGTACAAATTCTTCCAGGTAGGATATCTTTCCCTCTTCCATGATAGTAAATTTATGAAATTTCCTGGAAAATTTAAAATGCACTGGTTAGGACCATACATTGTCAAATATGTTCCTAATGGTGGCGTAGTTTAGTTAGCCACATTATTGGGAGAAAATATACAAAGACTTGTTAATAGGGGTATACTAAAGCCTTACAAGGATAGTCCTACTCCTCCAGATATTAGTTGAGAAACAAAAAGAAAATTTTTAAGTGTCAAGTGCAGTTGAAATTGGACACTAAAAATAAAGGGTAGAGTCTGCACATAGTTTTGGTAAAATGCGAAGATTCATACAATAGAAATATGTGATCCAAAGTACATATAGAAAGCTAAGATGCGAAGTACAAGAAGGGAGCCCTGATTCGAAGTTCAGACTGGAAGAGAGGAAATGCGTAGTCAACCTCACAGATCTATCTAACCGTAAGCAAAGTGAAGGGAAAACTAGCTGTTACAAATTTTTGGTCGAAAAAGTAGCCGTTATACAGTACTTTTGGGAACCAAATGTTTCTTCATTTAAGGCATATTTTTCCGTTGAAGACGCATTCAATGAAGGAAAAGGACCAAGATATCAGCACAAATATTTCATTCATCCTTATTAAATGTAATGCATTACATTTAATGAGCTGAATATTTCATTTCTGCTATTGAATTATATCAAAATTCATAAAAGAAATGATTAAAGAATGAATTCAAATCCATTTATACACACAGATCATCATTCATATAATATGGTAATGGTGAATCTGAAAGCATTTCCTAAGGATTTGTATTATAAAAACTCAATTACAATTGTCAGAAAATATTGGAAAACAAGGAAATACAAAACATAGGAAAAACACAGACAGATACAAACACAAACTGATATAAACAAAAAAGATTGAATCTCAATGGAATTTTTCCTAAGGATTTGTATAATAAAATCTCAATTACAATTGTAAGAGAATATTAGAAAACAAGGAAATATAAAACATGGGGAAAACACAGACTGATACAAACACATAAGGTTGAATCTCAATGGAATCTTTTCAAAGTTGTCCTAGTTGTCCTTCTTTCCTATTCTTTGAATGCATAATAGAAGCAAGCACCCTCTCCTTTCTCAAAATTGCATCTCGAATAATGAATCAAATTCTCCTCTTTATAGTTGATGATGAGCCTCTTTTACTACTTCTTGAAATCTTGATTCTTGATTTACGTACCATGGTATTATGTGTAACTACTTGTGTTGACCTTGTTGGGGCTATTGAGATGTGGATCCCTTACCCTGGTGATTTGGAACGACGTATCAATCTACTTTCCTGTGTGGCATATTTGACATGTATAGAAATATTACCGCATTGATTGCCCATTGCACTACAAGGAAAACACCTTATAGCGGAGCCTTGGAAAAAAATCTCATTCTCCATTTATAGCGGAGGCAACTAGAAAAGGCAGGCAGACGAAGGTTTTAGTGGAGGTTTTTTTTATTGGTGCGTCTGAACATATTGAATGCACAAGTGTGTGTAATCAAGAGATGCACTGGTTGGAAAAAAAATTAAGAGCATTGACTAGACAATGCACCTAATTCTGAGACGCATTGAGGAAAACATAACTAGTTGAATTTTTTAATTCAAAACTTGCGGTGCATAATGCTAACATAAATGCACCGGTGCATGTCAGAGACAAAACAAATTGACAAAATCAATCAAATTTATTTATTATTTTCAAAAAATGTTGGCACCCCCAAAATGGTTGGATGCATTGGAATGTCCGGTGTGTTAACAATATCAGGACGTCGCGATGTGTAACATAGGAAAACACACCAGTTGATGTTAAAAACATTATATTTAAAAGAAGTAGCATCACTAGCGATGCTTTATGTTAACTTAAGCTCATTGGTCCACATATTCTATAGTTTTTATCTGTGTGCACTTGAATAGGGTAATATAAAAAAGAAAAAAAGGGACATGAATTTTATTTTTGATATCTCTTAGTGTTGGGACCGCCTTTATGAGAGATCATTGGTATTTGGATTTATCTTGCAATTTGATTGGAAAGTGGAGTTGACATTTGTGTGCGCACGGTTGAAAATTTTGATTTCCTGTATACGTGGCAACCATACCTCCCAAGAAAGGAAGACCTCGAGTATTTTTTTTATTACCTTTTCATTTAAGTTTTTAGCAGACTAAAAGCTGAAATTTTAATTCAATTTTCCATTAAAAAAAATTAAACCTGTGCACTGCATTCATTCTATTCATCTCACACCATTATTACCAATGCACTATGTATAAATTGATATCTCACCATTAATGGAAATATTTTAAAAACATATGCATTATTAGTGGTGCCTACACATAACCTAGATGCACTGATCACAGTGCATGATCTTGTAATAAAACAAATGAATCGTGAAATTAAAAAAAATAGTAAAAGTATAGTGCTTAAACATAGGTATAGCGCACTGGTAACAATGTGTGATTTGGTCGGATATCATACACGCCAAGATGTTTTTTTAAATACTAGTGCATACATCAAACTTAGACACATCGGTAATGGTGCGTTGACATAGGAAAAACTATATGCACTGCAAAAAGAATAAAAACAAGATTTAAAAAAATTACCTGTGCTATTTAAAAATCATCATGCAATGCAAGCAGTGCATCATTTACGTATTGCACCGATATCCTTGCAAGTTTTGTTGGTGCGCCATTATATATGCAACACACCAACAAAATTTCAAAAATCGAATTGTTTGTCACAGTATTAGTGCATTATAATGACACACTACCAGTGGTGCATGTAACTTTGTTAAGTGCATCGCACATCTTAAATTACAAAACCACAAATATATAAACAATATCCCAATGATTTTTTTATCAACGGAACATCGGTGTGTACATTTACTTAGATCACCAGTAAGATGACATGTGCGCATGTTTCTGCCTTTCAACGGTGTGGTTTGGTAACAGTTGAGCACCAAGTGCAATTGTCAAGCATCGCTAGTGGTACGACTATTTTAGTACATAAGCACTGGTCATAGTGCGTTACTGTTTTATTGGTGCACTGATGAGATTTGCAATTTCTTTTGAGAAAACAATTTATTTTCGGCTTTATATAAATGTAAATTTACTTTAAAAAAAATATGTTTTGTTTATGTATATATATCTATATGTATATGTTTCTGATGAAATTTATATGTGTTTAATTAGAGATAGGAGTGAAGAGAAGAAGAGCAAGGTCGGGAGGATCAAAAGGACTTTGTACAACATTGTATGAGAGTGGGAGACCAAAGATCATAGATAGAGATAGGGATTTTCTCCCTCGACCTTTACCCTAGAGAATAGACATATATTATGTGATGTTGGCCTCCTGAATTTTTATGAGGAGGCTACATCACTGAAGGGTAACTCGTAGTTGCTAATGTAGTTGATCCATCATTGGGATCATGGTCGATATGATTTTAGGATGGATCTTGATTTGTGGTTCCAACCCATAGAGGACGTTTATTTTATTATAGGGCTATTCAGAAAAGGGGAGTATTTTCCCCATTTCCCATAAATCCACGTGTTGATTTAGCAACCAATCAGTTGGCTTATGTATAGATATTTGTTAGTGCGGATGTCATTGACCCTCCCGAGTTCCAAGTAGCCAATGGCTAGTTATGGATACATTTGTTTGGTGCATAGGAGGTTAGGTACCTCTCACTTTTCAGGTCACGTTACTAGCCCATTCCACGACTAATGGGAAAAACATTAGTTTCCCCTTATTATATTATCTTGATTCTGTAATGTCCCTTGTTAGGAATTTTATTAAAATGGAAAATTTTCACTATTTTTTTTCCCTAGTTCGACCTTTGACTAGTTTTGAGCTCTAGGTCTCCAAATTGCTCCAATTGCTCCCAAATATTCTGAGAAGGTATATGGATGATGTTAGAAGATAAATATGTGTTTCAGGGATGCTTTTGGACCTTTAAAATACTTCTGCAAATTCTCTTTCAATTCTAGCCAATGTAGGGAACTTTACTAGTAATTTCCCTTTGACTAGTATTGGTCTCTAGGTCTCAAATTGGCTCCAAATGCCTTCAAATATTCAAGGAAGGTGTATGAATGATATTTTTACTTGATTATTATGTTCAGGGATGATTTATTACCATCAATTTTTTTTTTCAAACTTGTTTAAGATTCTGGACAAAGTATGGAATTTAACTAGTAATTTGAGGTTCAAATCCCCCCACGGTAAATACTGAAAATGGCTTCCCAAATGCCTCCAACCCCACTCAAATTTCTGAACATAGGTAGGGGATGTCTCATGGATATTATTAAGGTCTCATATTAACCATTAATCAGTTATTAAGTTTGTTCTAACCTTCTCCCAAATAGCATAAAAAATCACTAGTTCAACCCTTGGGGAAATGGCACCAAATCGTCTCCAAATGTAAATAAACTGAGTAAAATGAATTCAAATGCTTGAGTACTGAACATGAAACTTGTATAATACATCAATAAAATTCCATTCATTAATAAACCATCAGTATTTTACGTATCCATTCGAATCCATCAACATTACATTGGTTCACAACAAGGTAGTGGGGAAATGGCACTGTTCTTTCATTAAAAATGAGATTTATACATTTCTACTTGGAATTTCGACCTGGAAATTTCTAGAGATGAAGAAAAGATTATTTAATTCATATTAAAAAACAAATGGGGCATTAGAATCTCCCCCAAAGAGTACAATAGCTCACCAAAAATGCCCTCCCTCAAGGAGCAAGAATATGCCTTCAAAACTGGAAATGGTTGAGAGAATGTGATGCATTAGAAGAAACCATGATCTTCCCTGTAGCTTACATATGTGAAACATTAATTCATTAAATCTCCAAATGAAAGGTCTAAATGGCATTTCCAATTACCAACTTGGATGGGAATCTTTCACCCTCGAAATTGGCTAAGGCAAGAAACTAGTCATCCACTAGCTCTCCCTCTTCACAAATGCAATTGCAAATTTCTCAAATGTTCAAAAGCTGGTTTCATTATTTTTTATTGACATTTATAAAATTCTAATTTCCTCCATGGGTCTAATTCCTTCCAAGAGACTCATGGCAACTCAAGCTAGGAAGAGATTCCAAAGAACACCACTTGTACAACAATTCCTAGTCTCCCACTTCCACCAAATCACATGTGGAAGCATCTTAGCTTCCCTAACTCCTTGAGTGCCCTCTTGGAGGCTACTTTTATCCCTGAAATGTCATATATGTCATATGCCAGCCTTTAGGTTTGATTTGTGTCATAGGTGTCATAGCATCTTCATCATTGTTGTCATAGAGCTAGAGAATCTAGCCCAAGTGTCTCACTAGCTCCAAATTGCCTATTCCTCTTCCATGGGAGTTACTATTCCTCTAAATTTCTACCTTGGATGACTCATGAAATTAATAATACCTTTTGAACTCCCCCAATTATGTTACCATTCACCTTGAATTCGAATTGGTGAGAGAATGATGCCAAGTGTAGTGGGGAAATCTAGCGATATGTGGGTTCCCCTTCCTCCATGTGTCTTCATGATCAAATTCCACTTTGATTTTCACTTATATATATTTATTTAGATCCTTTATTAAATATTTATTCCATTCTAATGTTCAAACATCATTTATTATTCCCCTTATTCCAATTCCCAAAGCTTCCATCCCAAACCTAGGAAACTAGTAATTTTCCTCCTTGGAAATTATTTGACCCTTAGCATCAATTTGACAAACTCTAATGAATATGTCCAATATTCTTAGTCTATTGTGACCCAATGCCAATTTGAGACATGAAAATTCCTCCCTTCCCAATATTGCTTGTCCTCAAGCAATTTCAAACATGGGTGTTGAAGAACCTGCTTTATGTATAATTCTTTGAAGTTGCCATTGAATTGCCCAACCTTGAGTCTTTGAGATTCCATGAAGATTTTAGAGAGGAGCCACCATGCTTGGTGCTGCACTACTTTGATAAAAATCACTTTATTAAGTGGTAAATCCATCTCCCATATTGCTTGTTTCCCCAAAAAAATTGAAACAAAAATTATTCCAGGGTCCCATTGCTTGTACTGCACCCCAACAATTAGGAGTGCTCTCCAACCCATACCATCAGATAAGAGGATTCCTGGATCCCATTTTATTGTATGCATTCTTCCAAAAATCATGAGTACAAAATATATATCATCAAAGTACATAACAACATAATGAAAATGTACATCAAGGAGGTGCTTCATCAAAGAATCATGAAAGTGCTTATACCTCCAAGCAAGTGTACCACCATTTTCCAAGTGGCTTACAAGTTTCAAGTGACCAATCAAATCTGCTCCAATGACATAGGTGAGGATTCCATGTCCTATAATGCTGCTCCAAAAGGATGTGATAAGCATCAAAATATTCAGCCATGTATTCTTTCATTCCAGAAGTGAATGAAGAATCTCCACTAAAATATGAACCAAATAATGAGCAAAAAAAACAAGGAGACTTCAAATGACTCAAAGAAGTCTCACCCATACATCCCTGAATGTGAGAATCATAAAGATATAACAAAGTATGTGGCTTCCAACAAAAATGTTCTCCAATCATAAATCTATTCACCCAAGTGTTGGAAGAAGTTCCTCCAACATCAAATGAATAAAGTGTTGAGCAAGAAAAACCATGAGTCTTCAAGTGACTCAAATGCATATCATAGGTGCGTTCCATGTAGATGTGCATCATCATAAAGTAACAAATGATGCTGCTGCAAATGTGAATAAGAATGTGCTCCAACTATATCATCATAAAAAGTAAATCTAGGAGTTCCATACTCCTCACGTGGCACCATAAAAAAGAACCCTTTCACCCATTCTTCATTGATACTAATGCTGCAAAACATGGAATTGTAGGATGTAGGAGAATTAACTAACTCACCCAAATGATCAAAAAGTGCAAAATTTTCATCATGGGAAGGATCCATGTGGGTATTATCATGCAGCACCTTCAAAAGTGTGAAACATTTGTCATAGATTGGTTCAAATGTAGAGTAATCATGCTCTTCTTTAAAAATTACATAACCTTCATCAAGAGACAATTGAAGTCCCTCTTCCACCACATCAAGTGTTTGGATCTCTTCAAGTTCATCTTCAAACACATCAAACACATTCAATTTTCCACATTTCTCATGATCCACCATGTCATGAAAATCCTCCAAACAATATACCATTTGACAATCTGAAACATAGGAGGAAAAACAAGTATCTTGCAACTTTTCAAGAAGTTGCTCATTTTGAATTGTGAGCTTATGATTATCCTCATTATTCTTCAAGTATGCATCATGTAACAATTCATTAAGCTCAAACAAATGGTTTCTATAAAAAATAAAAGACATGAAATTACCTTTTATGTGGCACATTGGTCTTTGAATCTTCTCCATGTCTTCAAGGAAGGATGTTTCCTCCAATGAGGTAGCTCTCCAACAAGAATTTGACACCAATGCTTGAGTGTCATGGAGAATGATAAGGGACTCTTGGATCTTCTTTTCATTCATATTTAAGGACCCTTCAAGAAAATGAGGCTCTTGCAAATGAACCTCCTCATCTTCTTCATTTTTGCTTGGACCAACTTCATGAAGCTCAAGTGGTGATGGGAAGTTGATCTTGGTTCTTCTTCAACTGCTACAAGGTCTTCATTATCATGCTTAATGGAACTTGGGCTTGCAGAAACACTTTCAAAAGTGATCTCTATGTCACCACCATAGAGGTGTGAGCACCCAGAAGTAGGTACTCCTTCATAGTTTAAGCATCCATCAGTATATGCTCTTTGGTTCATGTCTAAGCTAGAAGGTGTCTCGAAATGATCTTCCATATTTTCAATAGAATCTTCTTCATGCTCTTGTGATGTCTTTTCCTTTTTCTCCTTCAATCAAGATGATGCATTTTGCCCCTTGTTTTCCTTAGGATCAATATATTTGGAATATCTTTTTGAAGAATTCCCAAAAACTCTCCTCAAGTAGGACATACATGCCTTCGCGGAAGCTTCAGATATTTCATTGAGCTTTTCACTCACCCTCATTTCATGCACACATATATGATACTCTCTCCAAGGTTCTTTACAAGAAGGGAATAAACCTTTCTTTACTAACTCCACATCTTCATTTTTGTGCATATTTGCAAAAATATGTTCAGCATAGTACTCAAAAGACATGGCATTTTGTGTATTTTTGCTCAAAGCAAGATATTCTTGATATTTTTGATATTGTTGGGGCAAGGTTTTATATTTTTCTCTCCATCTTTGTAACTCCTCCATAGCATTATCCTTTGGTGGTGTGACATACTCATATTTATCATACATAGGGTCATAATCATAATCTTCATTCCTCCTGAAATTGTAAGAAGTGTTGCATGATGGCACCTCTTCCTCAAACCATTCACATTCTTCTTCATATTGCTAATAAGCATCTGCATATTCCTCATAAGAATTGTACTCATAGGATTCATCCTAATAGTAAGACATGGATTCCAATTATTCTTGAATGTATGTACCTAATACACAGGTGCAAGTACCATGCTCTTATACCACTGTAATGTCCCTTGTTAGGAATTTTATTAAAATGACAATTTTTCACTTTTTTATCCTAGTTCGACCTTTGACTAGTTTTGAGCTCTAGGTCTTCAAATTGCTCCAATTGCTCCCAAATATTATGAGAAGGTATATGGATGATGTTAGAACATAAATATGTGTTTCAGGGATGCTTTTGGATCTTTAAAATACTTCTGCAAATCCTCTTTCGATTATGGCCAATGTAGGGAACTTTACTAGTAATTTCCCTTTGACTAGTATTGGTCTCTAGGTCTCAAATTGGCTCCAAATGCCTTCAAATATTCAAGGAATGTATATGACTGATATTTTTACTTGATTGTGATGTTCAGGGATTATTTATGACCATCAAAATACTTTTGCAAACTTGTTTAATATTCTGGACAAAGTATGGAATTTAACTAGCAATTTGAGGTTCAAATCCCCTCGGGGTAAATACTGAAAATGGATTCCCAAATGCCTCCAACGCCACTCGAATTTATGAAAATAGGTAGGGGATGTGTCAGGGGTATTATTAAGGTCTCATATTCATCATTAATAAGTTATTAAGTCTGTTCTAACCTTCTCTCAAACAACAGTAAAAATCACTAGTTCGACCCCTGGGGAAATGGCACCAAATCTTCTCCAAATGTAAATAAACCGAGTAAAATGACTTCAAATTCTTGAGTAATGCACATGAAACTTGTATAATAAATAAATAAAATTCCATTAATAAATAAACCATCATTATTTTACTTATCCATTCGAATCCATCGACATCACATTGGTTCACAACAAGGTAGTGGGGAAATGGCACTGTTCTTTCATTAAAAATGAGATTTATACATTTCTACTTGGAATTTAGACCTAAAAATTTCTGAAGATGAAAAAAAGAGTATTTAATTCATATTAAAAAATAAATGGGGCATTAGAAGCTCCCCAAAAGAGTACAATATCTCACCAAAAATTCCCTCCCTCAAGGAGCAAGAATATGCCTTCAAAACTGGAAATGGTTGAGAGAATGCGATGCATTAGAAGAAACCATGATCTGCCCTGTAGCTTACACTTGCAACAAATTACTCCATTAAAGCTCCAAATGAAATGTCTGAATGGCCTTTCCAATTACCAACTTAGATAGGAATCTTTCACCCTCAAAATTGGCTAAGGCAAGAAACTAGTCATCCACTAGCTCTCCCTCTTCACATATGCAATTGCAAATTTCTCAAATGATCAAAATCTGGTTTCATTATTTTTTATTGAAATTAATAAAATTCTAATGTCCTCCATGGTTCGAATTCCTTCCAAGATACTCATGCCAACTCAAGTTGGAAAGAGATTCCAAAGAACGCCACTTATACAACAATTCCTAGTCTCCCACTTCCACCAAATCACATGTGGAAGCATCTTAGCTGTCCTAACTCCCTTGAGCACCCTCTTGGAGGATAGTTTTATCCCTGACATGTCATATATGTCATATTTCAGCCTTCAGGTCTTATTTGTGTCATAGGTGTCATAGCATTTTCATCATTGTTGTCATAGAGCTATGGAATCTAGCCCAAGTGTCTCACTAGCTCCAAATTGCCTATTCCTCTTCCATGGGAGTTAATATTCCTCTACATTTCAACATTGGATGAGTCATGCAATGAATAATACCTTGAATTCGAATTGGTGAGAGAATGATGCCAAGTGTAGTGGGGAAATCTAGCCATATGTGGGTCCCCCTTCCTCCATGTGTCTTCATGATCAAATGCCACTTTGATTTTCACTTGTATATATTTATTTAGATCCATTATTAAATATTTATGCCATTCTAATGTTCAAACATCATTTATTATTCCCCATATTCCAAATCCCAAAGCTTCCACCCCAAACCTAGGAAACTAGTAGTTTTCCTCCATGGTAATTATTTGACCCTTAGCATCAATTTAGCAAACTCTAATGAATATGTCCAATGTGCTTAGGCCATTGTGACCCAATGCCAATTTGGGACATGACAGATTTTGTAGTGTTGATACCTAGATGCATTAGCTTGTCTGCCATTTTTTTGTGACAGTTTTGTTTTTCTCTAGATCGTTGTCGCGCTATGTTCCATGGAAGGATTTTCTTCCAGTTTACTTCATAGTTGTTTTCCTTAATTTTTGAGAGGTTTCCAATCACTCGACTCACATTACATACCTCGCTTCTAGATAAGACGATGACCAAGTCACGCATGTGCATGTGGGGGTAGGTGTTTCACTAGAGTGGTCAATCAGATTTCCTTGGCAAGATCACTCATAAGACACTTTATTTACTTGCTAGTGAGGATGATAAAACCCTCGATCAAGTACCATACCCATATGCATGTTTGGATTGGAAAGGATGTGTGAACATCTTATTTACCCTAGATGATCAAGTAGATGATAGAGGCAATATTAGCTTTATTTTTTTATTAATCTAGTTGCTTTTCATCATCTACTTTAATGCACATGTAATTTATTACAACATTTTTCTTAAATTGTCTAATTATCGTTCTCTACTATTTTTCATATGTTGGAACTTATGATGGGGACACACCTCCTTAACCAGACATAGAGATGGAAGTGGCAGATGAGTTTCCATAGTTACTGAGACCTGGCCTGCAATGCAGATCTGATGCTAAGTTCTGCCAGGAAGTGGTGGATATGGTGTCAGGGGTGTTGGCTAAGGCGGGAGAGGCCCCTATTCGAGCCAATGAGATCAGATGAGACCCACATCTCCTGTAGATATGGAGGAACCTCCCATGTGATATGACATTTTTGATGCATCATATCTTGGGTCTGACCAAGATACTAGGTAGGAAGCAGCAAGTAGAGGACACATCTAGTTCGGACTCATTGACTGATGAAGTTGGTGATCCTCCACTTTTTCCACCACCTCCTCCTCCTCCTTCTAGCATCGAAGCTAACCAACCACCACCTACTCCTACTCCTTCTAGCACTAGAGCCAACTGATCACTACCAACTCTCTCTCCTCCTCATCCATAGGTCAATCGACCTCCCTCTTCTCCTCACCTAGTAATCCCACCACCCTCTCCTTCTCACCTAGTGGACCCTCCACAGTTCGACCTACCACCCTCTTATCCTCACCCAATCATCCCAATAACCTCTCTTGCTCACCCCGTTGACCCTCCATATGTCAACCTACCACCCTTTTCTCCTCACCTAGTCGTCCCACCACCCTCTCTTTGTAATACCCCAATGTTTTAAACCCCAGACATATGTAATTATTATTTTGTTTTGTTATTGTGGAACAAGGTGCCAAGACTATGCATTTGGACATTATTGTTATTATTATTGTTTGATAAAATTAAATAGCTCAACATGGACTACAAACGAGAATGGGGGTACATGGTTTCCACTTGTGAGGAGGTTGGGGACTAGGATTTGTTAGTCTCCATAACATTACTTGTTGGACCCTATTCTTGATTATTTTGGCCTATGGAGTTACTATTGCACCTTATTTATGGTTTAGTGCACCCCTTTTGCACTAATGCACTCTCATGAAGATTTGGTGGGTCCCACTTGGTGAATGCACCCTCCTTGGATGAGAGATACTCTTTTATCGACACCACTTGCACTAAGGTGCCCTCTCCCTAGATTCTAGGAGCTGTAAGCGAGATTTTAGCTTTCACCTCCTTGATTTTTTCCTCCACATCTACAAGTGCGCCCTTTCTCCCCAAATCTAGCTGGAGTTCCCTAGTTTCATGCTTATAGGTCATTGATGATCCTATTGGATCCTGCTCTTTCACCACTCATGACTAGTGCGCCCTCCTTATGCTCCACTCCTTGGTTTTTGGTAACTCCTCCTCATGGTGCTAATTCATGAAGGGAATATCCTAAGCTAAGACACCACTCAATCAATTTGAGTTAAGTCTCAATGATGTAGCCTAAATACACCCTAACCAAATCGAGTTGGTCTCCTTGGGTTTGAATTTCCCTCCTTAAGCTTTATTTATACATGAGCTATCTCCTTGTTGTGCTAGTTAGTGAGTGCGTTGGATGGTGCTCATTGTGACTTGTGTTATGTGTGAGAGAATGATGTTACTAGAGAGTTTCTGGCACATTTCTGGTTGTTTTCCATTATTCCCTCAAGGACCATTATTTGTCCCTAGTCTAGCACGTAAATCCATTGGGTGAGGGTGGTGATATCCGAAGGGCCATGGTGAGCATGGATATTCACAACTCATCGGGTAGTCTAGACGGAAGGGAAAGTAATTAGTGAGGGAGTGAACTGTGGTTACTCTGGTTGAGTGTACCTCTACTTGTGGAACCATGTCCTCATCTCAGGGGTGACTATCATGCTGAGAGATGCATGAGCATGGCATGTCTATGGATGGGAGGAACATGGTCTTGTTGAAGCCAGTTGCATTCTTTGAGATAAGTATTTGCTTATGTGTTATTTATTTTATTTTATTATGCATATGTACCGTGTATGCTAAATTGATCTATATTTATGTTTATGGATGTTATGATAGCATTTGAATGCAGGATGGATGGTTCTCATGCTCATCTATGTCATATGGATTTTTATGTTAATGGTTGAATGTAGGTGGATGGACTTCATGCAATATAAAACTTGGAATGCAAAGAACCTTATCTATCTTCTCTATTATCTCATGGCTAGATGGATGTAGACAACAACCATCATTTCCAATTTCTCTCATGCTTAGATGGTTGTAAATGAAATCCATAAGATCCAATTTGTAATGTGTTTATATGGCTGTAAATGGAAGCCATAAGATATGATTTGAATGTGTTTAGATGGTTGTTAATGGAAGGAATAAGATCCAATTTGTAATGTGTTTAGATGGTTGTATATGACAGCCATAAAATCTTATTGTATTAGTGATTGATGGCTAGAGGGAGGGCGGCCGTGAAATCTGATTTTACTAGTGAATGCTGACTGTAGGGGACAACCATGGGATCTGATTTTGAAGGTTGTGGATGACATCCCGTGTCTCTTATGGTTCACATGGCTGTTACTTCTTACTATCTAACCATACATTTAGCACACACATAACAAAATAATAATATAATCTCATGTGAAAGACAATCAGAACACACTGGCATGAAAAAAATTGAATACTTACAATCATGCTATCTTGCACATAGGCTAAGCATATGTACTTAAATGTTGTAAACACATTTGATATGTCTATCATCATGTTTTACTCATACACATTAAATGTAGCAAGCATAACATATTTACCTTACATAACTAGTGTTTTAGGAAATGGAATGTTCTCATATGCTTGCATTACATTTAATAAGGTTGAATGTTTTAAATGGTCCTTTTCATTTGCATAAATTAACTTCTCAACTTCACATAAATTTACTTCGCATTTATGTGAAGTTCTTAACTACGTAAAATACTTTACTTCATTGACTTCTCAACTTCTTGCTAAGACATAAGAACAAAAAACATAAAATGAAACTTATGCGAAGTTACTCCTCATTAAAATAGAACTTTCACCACTGTGAAATATTTGGGAAACCTTGATTTCTTTTACAAATAGTAAATGTAAATAACATTCACGCAAGTAAATATGGAGAAGATGTGCGACATGCAACATTCAACATTCTTGAGAATGAATTCATTAAACTATGGACTTATATATATTACCATATCAAAATAGAGCAACTTGACCGCAATACATGGAGATGAGATTTTACTATGATCTTTCACTTTTTACAGAGCTTGGGATCTTCATACACTTCATGGGTATGAGCTTCTTCTCCTTTCACTCTCGCTCTTCACTTCTTCTCTTATTTCCTCACACATCTTTCTCTGATTTTCAATTATCTTCTTCTATATATAGGAATTGCATAACCATCGACTTAAGATCACTTCACCTAGAAGATACCGAGTTACATTAAAGACTGCAATTAATTTCTACCTAATAATTCTTAACATGCGGAATACAAACACGGTTACATAAATACAATGAGACGTGCGCTGGATTGGTTGCAGACTGACTGATTTTCTGACATTGCAGACTGACAAAAAAGACTAACATAATGACTTATAGAGTCAGTGCAGACTAGATACGCAATCAGCTCATAATTACATTTTCCAACACTCCCCCTTAATTATGAGCAGATCAGGATAATTAAACAAAAATAAAATTTTACAAAATGTTTCAGAGCTGAAACATGCTCTGTGCATGACGAAGTTCACTGTGCAGAACTTGTCACTCCCAAACAACTTCGCAGATATTGGAATGGGTCCTTTGCCAATGGTTTTGTAAATATTTATGCAACCTGATCTTTAGACCTGCAAAAATCTAAACATATTTATTTATTAAAAGCCAAAGGAGTCTGCGGAAAGAATTTTTCAATTCTCTAATAAAATGATACCTTATGTCGATGTGCTTGGTTTTCTTGTAGAAAACATGATTATTTGACAGTGCGATAGCTGAATTGTTGTCGCAGTAAATGACTGTGGGTTCTTGCTGGTTTTGCGATAGATCATGTTTGTCCTAAAGTTTGCATCGACTGCTCAGTACAAAGTTTAGGCACCTCGAATTGAATGAATCTAGTTTTTAATAGCAGAAGAGGAAAATGAATGTGTGGATGAATGATCAAAGGTACTGATAGGTATATGCAAAGGACGGTAAAAAAAAATGATGTAGAAGCACATAAATACAAACAGTATGATGAGCCAGCCATGAAACAGGTATATAATCACAAATAGTTGATCACATATCTGAATATTAAATGCCTTAGTAACAGAAAAACATTTTGTGTAAAAGGGAATACGGCACACACACATCTGTAATGAGAAACTAGCATCAGAAACACTGACTTTCATACGAATCATGACCGAAGTATCAAAAACATTGAATTGGTATTTGTATTGATGGAAAACTAGAGTGGCTTATCAAGGATTTCTCATTCCATACAGTTCTAAAATATACCCATAGATATGCAAAAGAATTTACAAATGGTAAACTCAACCCTCACAATCACTCATAGCCCCTCAGCTGGAACTCCCCTTTCTCCCTCCTACCAACCACTTCAATTAGATGTTGCTTTATAAGCAAAATACATGAGATCTTAGCTATTACAAAACATTTTGGAATGAAATTCTATCAACAAACTAAAAGCCTCGAATTAGCTACAAAGGATTTTGAAATGATGAAGTGGCTTGACATCTTGGCAGCCAAATATTCTATTCTGTAACTGATGCCTTGGAATAATGTTTTGATGCCTAGAAATATGAAGTTAATTACTGATATTTAATTTGCCTTGCAAATGCTCTGACACCTGGAATCAATTCTTCATGTGCTGATCTTCTAGAACCGAATGCTGATGCTTGAAGAAATGGACTTTGATGCTTATTAAAGAAAATACTCTGGAAACTGTTTTGTTTTTACTTCCATCTCATCCCTATCACCCTGAAAATATGTAATTGCAATGTGATGTGTTGAATGTGTCCTCGAATGCAAAACTTAGCCTTCAAATTTGGAAAAATTTGATTCATATTCAATCTCTTCTTGTTTGCCAATTGGAGATGGTTATTGATTCTCTGCTTGATTTGTGACCTGTTTTATTACTTCCGGTTGTTACTCTGCCACTTGTTCCTTCTGAGAACCTTGAGCTTGATCTTCTGGAATCCCTTCACATCTGAATGAGATTTAATCTCCTTGAAATTTGGAATTTATATCTCAAAATCTACCACATGTGGCTTCGGATGCTCAATGCTACTTGAAGATTTTTATCAAGCTGGAGTTTAGCACTTGGTTTTTCTAATGAACTTGTATATGCAATTTGACAGGCGTGTAATGATTTTCACTTTAATGTGCTGGAGATGATAATACGTAAGATCCATCTTTCTTGAAATTTTCCATCAAAGATTTTGAGACCTATCTTGACAAACTTACCATCCGGCAGGCTCCAATGGCATTATGCGCTTGAAACTCCCTTCAACGCACTTAGTACTGGGAATTGGCATCGTTGGTAAAGCGTCATGCAGTGAGGGTATCCCACATTTATCAGAATTAATGTATTTTGATTATTCATATGCATAAGTGTTTATTCCATTGACCAACGTGTGGTGCATGAAGAAAGCTCCTTGGATGTTACCTCTGTTCTTCTTCATGCCGGCACTGCATAATGGCTTGACTCTCAACAATTAGTTTGAATACAACTCTAGCTTGAGGTGGAATGATATCCTTTGGATTAGGACAAAAAGCTTTTACATATCCAAACTTTTTAACATATAACCAAAAAGCTTTTTACATATCCAAACTTTTTAACATATAACAAAAGATTTTTTTTTTTTTAAATGGACTTACGTGGAGTTTGGAATAAGACAAGACCCATGACCAAATCATAATAAAAACGAATATAAATATTATTTTAAGACTATAAAATAATTTTTAAAATAATATATTTATTTTATATTTATTTTTATAGTATTTGGTTTGATTATGAGACTGGGTATGACTTAATTATCATGAGAGATTTTGGCCTGAGATCAACTAAGAAAAATAATGGCGAGACTCATCAGATGACAGGTTAAGACTCAAAGCTTGATCATGACTTAAGGTAAGAATTAGTGGGACTAATACAGGTACTAACAGATCACTTAATATCCTCCGCATCTAAACGGCTTGACATGCAGCGCTTGTAGCTGCAACATACTCTGCTTCTGTTGAAGAAATAGTTACAATGGGTTGTTTATTTGAAGCCCATGATACAACACCTGTTGGTAAATGAAATGTATTCCCAGACGTGATTTCTCTGTCATCTATGTCGCCTCCATTGTCGTTGTCTGTGTATCCAATGAGTTTGAAATTTAAAGTCTTTTGTTCCACTTACATACCTCATAATTATTGTACCTGCTTGCCAATGAGATTCTTTTGGTGACTCCATGAATCTTGAGATTAAACTGACTCCATACATGATGTCTAATCTTGTTTCTGTAAGATACATAAGACTTCCAAAAATACTTTTAAATAGTGTAGGATCTATCATCCTTGCTCAATTTCAAACCTGTTATCACTGGTGTTGGAGCTGCCTTACAATTTAACATCTTAAATCTGTTTAAGACATCACTTGCATACTTCTACTGAGATATAATATACCCTTTTCATTCTGTTGGACTTCAATGCCCAGAAAATACTTCATAAGCCCCAAATTAATCATTTCAAATTCACTCTCCATGACTGATCTAAATTCTTCTATGCCAAAATCACCAATAAATATTAAATCATCTACATACAGGAAGACAATTAACTTATTACCTTGCTTGTTGATTTTTGTGTACAACGTTGGCTCACATTCAATTCCATGAAATACATTATGAATGAGGTAAGAGTCAATGCGGTTGTGCCAATCTCTAGGAGATTGATTCAAACCATAAAGTGCCTTTTTCAGCCTGTATAGTTTGTGTCCTTGTCTTGCAAATTCATAGCCTTGTGGTTGTTCCACATATACATCCTCCTCCAAATAACCATTTAAAAATGCAAACTTAACATCCATTTGGTAAACATGCCATGTCTTATGTGCTGCTATGGCCAAAATTGTTATGATAGTGTCCATTCGTGCTACAGGTGCAAAAGTTTCATTGAAGTCTATGCTAGCCTGTTGTGTGAACCCTCTTGCTACCAAT